>OZ012563.1:11261071-12522142 GCA_963935595.1 Schoenobius gigantellus | reverse complement strand
GGGAGCAACAGGGGGTGACGTGATCTATAAGGCAAGTTAGCGTGCCTTAATCGGCCTCCTACACGCAACAATCCCTTATCATCCAGAAAGGGAGTCAAACGCACCAAGGGTCCCTTCAATTTGGACGTCCCGGTACGGAAAATCTTAAGTTCCGGTTCAAACGCTCTAGACTGGGTCATACGCACCCAATGCAAAAGAGCATCTTGGCGCTCTTGCGGTGAGAGGACCGGACACAAATCTTTGTCCTGAGGCTGGCGACAATTTCGAATAAATCTTCTTATCCAAGCGGTCACGCCGAGCAACTTGTCCAGAGAACTGTAGCGGTCTAATAAAACTTCCCGCTCTGGAGCCGCCATAGTCTCGACAGCGTGAACACGCAAGCCCGGATTTGGTACCTTCACCACAGCTGGTGTGGAAGGCCAAGACGGTAGTAACAACCATTCGGGACCCCACCACAGAGTGTGGTCAATAAGCTGAGGGGCTTCGCTGCCACGTGATGCACAGTCAGCAGGGTTTATTTCACCTGGCACGTGGCGCCAAATCAACGGGGCCTTCGAGGCCTGTATTTGGGATACCTGATTGGCCACAAATACCTCCAGGGAGTGGACAGAGTTCTTAATCCAACATAGGACAACCTGACTGTCGGACCAAGCAAATAGCGACTCAAAGTCCACACTACGTCCCAGGGTGTCAACAACGTGGTTCATCAAACGAACCAGAAGAGTAGCTCCAGACAATTCTAACTTCGGAATCGTTAATCGAGTCCGAAGTGGAGCAACCTTACTCTTAGCAATTAGCAAGTGGAGCTTAACAGCTCCTCTATCATCGACCGTCCGGATATATACGACGGCTGCGTATCCACTCTCAGACGCGTCACAAAAGCCATGAAGGCTGGCCGTAAACCGTCCCTTAGGCAGTATATGTCTAGGGATACTAACACGGTTAATGTCGGGGAGAGACGACATGAAGGACTCCCAATCTCGCAGCAAACGGCCCGAGAGGGGCTCATCCCACGACACTTCGGCTGACCAAAGTTCCTGTAGGAAGCACTTCATCCAAAACACTACGGGACTAATCCAGCCATTTGGGTCAAAGGTACGAGCTACTGTAGACAAAACCAACCGTTTCGTCCAGACCTTGGGGCTTGGCAGCTCCAATCGATAGGTGAACGTGTCCTGGACAGGTCTGTATTGCACTCCCAAAACAGACAGTAAATCTGGAGTGTTGGCATTCTCAAAAATATAAGGCTCCTGCTGGTGGTCGTCTGGCAAGTCACACAAAAGCTGAGGTGAGTTGGACATCCACTTCCTCAGTTCATAACCACCAGCCCCGAGAAGAGCAATTAGTTCATCTCGCAAAATCAAGGCTTCCTCGACACTAGAGGAGCCCGTACAAATATCATCCACAAATGCATCCTCCTTGAGAACCAAGGATGCGCGAGGGTATCGTAACCGCTCACGTTCAGCGAGTTCCACAAGGGAGCGAATTGCCACAAGGGGGCTCGAACGCAAACCGTATGTATTGGTGTTCAGCTCGTAGACTAGCATGGGATCTCTGGGATCCTCCCTCCATAATAGGAGCTGATATCGTCTATCGTCCGGGTGAATCACAGTCTGCCGAAACATCATCCGGATATCGGTCACAAAGACGACGGCATGGCGACGGAAGTTGGTCAATACATCACCCACCTCGTGGTGCAACTTCGGTCCAGCATGCAGACATTGATTCAGCGACACTCCGTTAGACGTAGGAGCTGACCCATCAAAAACAACGCGTATCTTCCCGGTGGAAGGTTTCAAAACCGCGTGGTGAGGAAGAAAATTATGTTCCTCGTTTCGCCAGTCCAGTCGCGAGACCGACATGTGCCCCAGTTGCTCATATTCTCGCATGAAGTCGACATACTTCTGTTTGAAGTCGGAGTTCCTACTCATACGACGCTCCATGGACAGCAGCCGCTTCTCGGCCAACGGCCGGGAGCTGCCAAGTGAGGGGCGAACTGACAAAAAGGGCAAACGAGTGATCAGCCGTCCCGAGTGAAGGCGACCTGTATTGTTCTGGTAGAACAACTCACACTCCTCTTCCAAGGGGTTCACTCGCTTCACGGTAGGTGGCTCTTCCACCTCCCAAAACCGTTGAAGGACATCCGATAAGGTGGAGCTAACAGTTATGTAACTGTCCACCGATGGAGATGGTGGGTTATGCCTAACTGGTCCCATCACTACAAACCCAAGCGATGTAGATAAGGCTACCAACCCACCCTTCTGTAACTCTCTCCTCTTCCCACAATACACGCGGCCTAGAACATCGGCACCGAGCAATAAGTGAATCGGACCGGTTCGGTGGAAGGAAGGGTCAGCCAAGGTCAATCCTGATGTCGCATCAACGACAGCGCGCGGAACGTGCTGTTGCGGAAGCTGACCAACAACCTTCTCATAAACAATCGCGGTAGCGCCAATTTTGGGCGCTGAAGAGAAGTGGGGGGAGAAGGAGAACAAAACCTGACCGATCGGATCCGGGATCCGCAGGTCTCCGATTCCCTGTACCGATTCAAGGTATGGAGATGTGTTCAAACTCAACTGCCGGACCAGCCAGCTGGAGGCAATGCAACCCTGAGCTCCCGTATCCAAAAGGGCGCGAACTAAAACAAAGGTGCCCCTCGGGCCCCACACCTGTACGGAGGCTGTTGGTAACAGCACCTGCTCCTGTGGGGGGGTTGCAGCCGACAGTTGGTTTAATGAAAATCCTCCCGCATTCCCCGCAACGGGGGGGAAGGGGGGTTCAAGGAAAAATGCGTGCGCGGCGGAGGAATAGGGCGCTCAAGGCGCTTGAGCGGGTCCCAATCCGGCACGTACTGGCCTCCGATCCCCTCGGAGATGTGGGTGACCTACGAGGGCCCCCGCCCGTGTGCGAGTCCCTCTCTCTCACCACCTCACGAGTGTCCCTACTGTTTAAGCACAATAGGGGGTGATGGGCCCCTCCACAACAGTGGCAATCTCGTGGGGGGGCAAGCCGATGCCATATGAGCCCCCAGGCAGCGGTAGCACCAATTCCGCTGCTTGGCCATATTCCTACGCCCCTCGGTGCGTAGGCCAACAAATTTGGGACAGGCTGGCAAACGATGGCCATCCCGCTTGCAACACTTGGAAGGCATCGGCCTCTCCCCGTGTGGAGAGTTCTGCCGCACTGCAGTATACTGCTTGTACTGGCGGCGCTCTCTCCGTGGCGCTGCCCGAGTCGCCTCATAGCGGCCTGTACTCGGTCCCGGTATAGGAGCCAGATCCAAGTGGTCGGTCATCCGACACTCATCCTCCAAAAATCTGAGGAGATCCGAAAAGGGGGGGAGGTACGAGACACTATTGCCCCCATACCTTTGTTCAAAGCGCCCCTTCATCTCCATGGGAAGCTTATTGAGGATGAGGTGGAGCAATATGAAGGACCACTGCTCCACCGGTAGGTCAAGTCGTTTGAGCGCGTTAATATCGCTTAGCAGCGGGTTCAAAATCTCCTTCCTCAATGAGGAGACCCGCGATACTCGTAGCAGCCCTAAAATGGCAGCCACATGTGTGTCCGCTAGCAAGCGAACATTCTGATACCGGGCGGTCAACAGCGCCCTTGCAATGTCATAACTGTCATCGTTGACAGGTAGATGCTGGACAAGTACACCAGCCTCTCCACGTAAGGCAGAGAGCAAATAGGCCAATTTCTGGCTAGGGAACAGGTCATCCCTCGAGTGGACCAGGCTATCAAAGAGGTTAATGAACCCCATCCAAGCAGCCAAGTTCCCATCAAAGGTTGGGATGTCCAAAGTGGGCAGTCTGCCCAGCAAGCCGGCCGGGGTAGGCTTGACCTCTCCGGTCGTGCACGACTCACCCCTCCGGGCGAATAGGATAGCCTGAGCCTTGTTTATGATCATCCGCCTGTTCAAAACATTGATCATAATCCGCATTAAATTGCTCGACTGCCCGCAACTCAGCGGCACCCTCGGCTGGGTGGTCGAGCAAATATTGTTGATGAGCAACGAAAAGCTGCTCCAATTCCTTCAAGCGAGCAGGTACTCCCTCATGCCGAATTAAGGCCTGTTCTCGGTCTGGTCGGTCTACCAAAGCGACGACACTAGCAAACCATCTCAAAATCTTTTGTGCACCCGCGCGGGCACCACTAAGCGGGCTGACTGGCGGGAGCCTTTTTGCACCAAAATTAATAAACACTACAATAATACACGGACAAACAGACCGACAACCGCAGACAATAAAACAGATCGGGAGGAACTTCAAAGGCAGAACAAAATATATAAACAAACCAAAATCAACTAGAACAACAAAGGCATTTAACAACAGAATTTTCAAACAAAGTAAATTCAAGTATTAAGTCAATAACTTAACAAACATAATATTCAAAGGCAAACAAAACAAAATCAAATGTAAATGCTAAAACTTAACACAGCAAAATAGTGTATTACAACAACAGCAAAGTCATTTAGCAGCAAAATTTTTTAAACAAAATAAATTCAAGTATAAGTTTACAACTTAACAAACAAAATATTCAAGGGCAAAACAAAGATATGAAAAAACAAACCAAAATCAAATATAGGTAAATGCTAGAACTTAACTAGAACAACAAAGGCATTTAACCACAATTTTTCATATACAATGACAACTAGTTAGGGAGATCGGTCCACAAATGAGATTGTAGTCGGTTTAAAATCAGCAATCAAAAACAATTAATATGTATTGCCCGTTTGGACAACCAACAAGATTACAATATTAATTGTACAATACTAATCAAACTACTAATCAATCAATCAAATTTAACAACAACACGCTCTGCTACCAAAAGATGGTGGTGCCCAAAGTAGACTCCACCACGTCGGCGTTTCACCGACACTATGATTTGAAACCGACTACCAGATTCTAGATAACATTGTGGCTTACCCCTATTCCAATTGGTCTCCGTATGTAGCCGGTGGACTTCCTGAGCTAGCTCGAAGGAAGCCGCGGCTCCCGAAGGGTTGGTGTCAATCCAACGATGGAGACCGGAGCACTACATAGGCCTATTAGGCCACCATCACTCACTTCGCGACGATAAAACCTTGCCACTATTCCCCGACACTAAAGCTTTGCGGAACCTCGCACCAACAATCACTTGGTGCGCCGCGCAATACTATTTGTTGGATATTTTATAGGTATTTTATTGATGCCCGGACATAACTTATATCAATGTCATTCCGTATTCGACTCGACTGACATGTTACATGCGGCCGGCCGCCAAAAGGCTCTCACTGCACAGACTATAATGCAGTGTTGCCACTCGCTCTTCCTCGAGCGTAAACAATAATTATTGCAGTTAGATTGTTCTGTCATTAACAGCTCATATACCTCCCCACCGAGAGGCTCGAGCCTAATCTTTTTTTTTTTTTTAAGTTGGGAAATGCGTTGCGCATACCTCGCGCTTGGGAGGCGCGAGGTTATGTCGGACTCTCCGCGGCCCCTGGCAGGCGGGATGGTATGTCCACCAGAGAGTGCAATGCTGCGGCCTACCGACTAAAACCCAACTATAACCTTCACATGCGCCTTGGCGCGAGCGCGACAACCGCCGCCACATACTCCCCGTCATCAGACGAAGAGGATCCGGCGACGAGAGTCGTCTCGCTGCCGGACGAGGTCATGAGAACCCTTTCGGAAACTACCACAACCTCGTCGGCGCGCACTTGCCCAAGACGAGTCCCTCTCACCCCCCCCCCCAGGTTGGGGGGGCCGGTGATCCCCGGGGCATCCAGAGGATCAGCGACTGGCGGCAACCAATGCAATGCAGGGCCCGGGCTTCCCAAGCCTGGACCCAGTTGGTTGCCGTCAGGAGGAAGAAGACGGGCGTAATTCCGCCTCCTCCGTCCCAGCCTTCTGCGGCGGCACGGGTCAGCAGAGGGATCTTCCTCCCTGCCCCTCTCCGCCGTCTCCTTCTGCGTCACCACGTCCACGCAGAAGGAGTTCACCGCATCCCACGTAGTCTCCCCCTCCAGCATGGCACAGACCACGTTCTCGAGGGAGAGATCTTCGCCAATGATGGCGACCATCGCCCGGCGCTCCGAGGAGAAGGCGGGGCACACCGCCAAGGTGTGCTGCGCGGTGTCCTCGGGGGCGCCACAATGGTGGCACCCGGGGGTCGGTTCGCGCCCAATACGGTGCAAATAGCGGCCAAAGCAACCATGGCCGCTGAGAATTTGCACCAAATGGTGCGACCCCTGGTGCCTGTTCGCCCATGTCGAGAGGAACGGGTGCATGGCCTCGACGGTCCTGAACAGTGTCCGATCCGGAGGCCGAACCCGTTAGCTCATCGGACCACAGGCGAAACATCTCCACTATGGCCTCCTCCAAGGCGGAGGCCCTCTCTCTAGGCGCCATGCGCCGGCCGCCATCCCGAGCGTCTACGCGGACGGGGTAGGCCGCAGCAAGGACGTGGGACGCTAATTCCCAAGGCGGGGTGCCTGCTATTAGGCAGGCCGCCGTGTGGGATACCGTGCGGTATCCCCTGATTGCCCTCAGTGCCATGGCGCGCTGTGCCCTATGCAGGCACGCGACAGCACGTGGGCTGAGGGCGTCGGCCTAAACGGGACCCCCATACAGGGCCATACTTTTGACGACACCTGCGTACAGACGTCGGACTGTCGGGCTCGGGGCCCCCCATATTGGGGGGCCCAAGGGCATCGGCGGCACCAAGGAGGCGAGGTTCGAGGCGGCGAAAATGCTCCTCGAACCCCCACCGCCCGTCAATGACAAGCCCAAGATATTTGATATGCCGCTTGAGCAGCAACCTCTCACCCGCGACCGCGATCTCCGCGCCCGCGGGGACACCTCGCCGAGGCCCGTGGAAGACCAGGGCCTCCGTCTTGTGCAGCGCCACCCTGAGGCCCAGCAACTCAATCAGCCGAACTACTAAGGCGCCACCGAGGCCAGCCGCAGAAGGTCGTCGAGATCCTTCCCCCGGATGGTAATGAGTGTGTCGTCTGCATAGCAAAGCAGACGCACTCGTGAGGGGAGGGCACAGCGGAGGATGTAGTTATATCCCACATTCCAAAGGAGGGGCCCTAATACGGACCCCTGTGGGACTCCGCGGGACATCCCGTGGCGGCCGGCCAACTCGCTACGTTCGGCGAAGAGAACCTCCCTGTTCTGCAGATAGCTCTGGATCACAAGGAGGAGGTACTGGGGGGCCCCATGGTAGCGCCAGTATCACCGAAAACGGTAAACTATTGAAGGCATTGGCGATGTCCAAGGACACTGCCAATACCTTCTCTCCCCTCTCTGTGGCCTCGCTCACCATCCACCGCAATCTGATGAGGGCGTCAATGGTCGACCGACCTGCTCGGAACCCGACGAGGCGGGAGGCAATGATTTTCTCAAAAACCTTCCCTACCTCGTCCAACAGCACAATGGGGCGGAAGGCAGATGGGTCATCTGGAGGACGACCCTCCTTCCGTATTAAGCACAGTGTGCCATTTTTCCAAGGTTTCGGGAACTGTCCGATACGAAAGCAAGCATCGAACAGTTCCCGAAGCCTATCTCCGAAGTGTTTGGCACACAGCGCCAACACTTTCCCAGGGACCCCATCAGGCCCCGGGGCCGTCTTCTTCCGCCTCAGTCGGGATATGGCATTGTCAAACTCCTCGTCCGTAATGGGAGGAGGAGAAGTACCCACGACTGAGGGGAGCTCCACAGTTGGTACGACCATGCGTGGAGGGGAGAATCCCGGGTCTATGGGAGGAAACAGGGCCTGCACCACAGACTGTAAGAGGCCTGAGTCCATGGACTCCGTGAGAAGGGCGGCGCGCGTTCGCAATTTGTTGCGCGCAGCCTTATAGGGCCGCCCCCATGGGTCCCGGTCCAAGCCCTGCAGCATCTCGACCCTCGCCTCCTCCTTGGCGCAGGCGATAGCCAGCTGCAGGGCCTGGCTCGAGCCTAACCTAAACTAGGGCAATTAGACCTTAGTCAACCACGCTGGACAAGTGCGGGTTGGTCGATTTCACACACAACCTATAAAGAAATTCTTTCTTAACAGGTGTGTGCAGGTTTCCTCACGAAGTTTTCCTTCACCGTAAAAGCGTCGAATAAACGTACTGTACATATGAATTCAAAATTTGAAAATACCAATGTATTTTCAAATTTTGAATTCGACGAAGTACGAAGGCGACGGCCTTACTCACTACACCATCGACACTTTGTCTATAACAGCACATTTGATTATCCTATAATAGCACATTATTATTAGTGATATAGTTTTGTAGTAAGCCTTATCAAAACTGAGATATTCGATCTCGAAGCCGTGCAGAACACATATACGAGTATTATAAGAAGATTAATACGGCGCAATTCTGTGATTTAGTATATTTAGGTTTTATTTAAAAACACTAATTTTACTGAGAACATTATTTTGTACAGTGTTAGGCGCATAACACATTGCACCGGACACCGCTCCGGTGTGCGGCGCTACGCTTTTTAATGTTGACTGAAGAATCTCAATTTGTATACAAAAACCGCAGGGTATAACACACTCACACCGCATGCCCGTGCGGTTGTGCGGCGCGCGCGACGGCACCGCACTCCCGGACGGCGATGCGGTGCGGTCCGCGGGGTATGCCACACTGCGCCGCAGTATCGTACGGATTTTTGCGTAGAAAGGACGTGCATACGCGTAATAGATTTCGACATTATAATGCGGTGATGCGGTGCGTCGTGCATCGCAGCTCCGGACGGTGATACGGAGCAAACCGTACGGTGGCACGGTTCCGTGCCGCCGCAGCCGCATGCGGTTTTCGTCCCTCCGTACACCGCAGCGGGATGCGGCGGCAATGTGTTAAGCGCCTTAACGTGAGTTTACTTCAACTTCATGATCACTGACATCAAATGATATGACTAGTATGTCATCAAAATATGCACAAAATCAGCTGTCATATTCAATAATCTTCGGATCTAGGACGATTTCTTCATTTTCATTTTGGATTTGTTTGGCCGATATGATTATTAGAGTTCTTTGTTTCTTTGTAGAGATTCACTGTTGGTCGCCCTCCGCGGCTTGGTGACGTAAAATAATAAATGAACCACGCAAGCGCGCTGAAACACCAACGCGTTTAAATGCTTAAAATGTTTGATATTTTTTGTATATTCCTGCGCGTTACCTATCACGTAGCCAGTATAAATCTAGCGCAGGTGCACAGAACGTCACACGTCCGCCGGTATGAATCATGCATGTTATATTTTTTTACATATTATACTCACATTTGTGGAGTATTGTAAAATTACACTAGCAAATGGTATTGGTGTTCTTCAGTACAGTTCGAAGAAAATGTACTACAACTTTGATATTGTCGATGCCGATAATCTGGTTTGCTGCTAGTATATGTATATATTTTTGTAGCAATGTGTTTGAATGCACAAGGAAATATTAAGAACATCCATATCTAATGTATTTACTTAATATGTTCTTAAATTTTTTATCAAAAAACGCTAAAGGCAAATATCTACATAAATCTGTAATCAAACCTATCATTATAGATGGATCTAAATATTGGGCAATAAAGCAGGCTAATGAAAGAAGGGCTTACATGGCGGAGATGAGAATGTTAAGATGGATGAATGAATAAATGTTTAGGAGTATATGAAAATAGCACCCGTGATTGAGAAGTAACAGGTTAGCGTAGTAAAGGCATGCGATTAGGAGGTATAGACATCATAATAACCAGAAGTGTTATGGACATAAATGTAGTTGGACAAAAGGGTACAGAAAGACCTAAGAAAGTGTGGATAGATTGCATGATAAAGTATATGCATGCGAAGAATGTCAATGCTGAGATAGGTACGAGTATTGTATGATAGAGGTGAGCGGCAGAAAAAACATGTAGGCCCGACCCAACATAGAAGTGGGGTGATAATTATACCACGACGTTGCATCCTCGAGATTTATATATTAACCAGGTAGTCCACTTTCCAATGTACCGGGCACCAAGCACAATTTTAGAGCGAAGACATAAAAATAAAAAGATAGGTAGGTAGTTTTAGTATTATTCACCCGCTCGAGCGATGTTACGCCGTTTGACTCATTCGCTTTCTTTGTGCGGGCATCACAGCATCTAAATATTAAAGATCAAAGTTTTATTATTTTATAACTTTATTTTTAGTTTGTTATGTAGTTGTTATAAATACCAACATGGGTAAAAGAAAACGTAAGCCATAACAATATACTTGGAACACATTTGGTCTTTTTTGCAAAAAGTAAACTCAAAAACAGTGTTTTATCCAAAACTTGAGTTTGGCAAAAATGGTTGTGTTTACGACCGATTGCCCTTTTTAATGAAGTGAAGTGTACATTTTAAAACGAGTAGTACTGGAAGTATGTAAGTTTTAAATATAAGTGTTTATCGTTTATTATATTGTACTATTAATAGACACGTTCTCATCTTTGCATTTCGTTCGTTGAAAGCATGACTTTATTTCGTGTTTGTTCGATACAGTTGATTATATTTAGGTCACTAATTATTTTATTGAAATTTATTGAGCAGCAAAGAGCGCTTTGCTGTTTATGCATTGCCTAACATTACTTTGTTTAGAGAATATGCTATATGCAGTGTTTAATAAAATGGTATCCGCAGAATACCAGCATCAAAGTGTAACTCTGTGACTTTGCATATGTCAAGCGGGGCCTATATGGCCTAAAATCTATCTGAATATATATTTATATTTTTTATTACCTTGTGTATTGTATTTTTTGGTACCAAATAAACGTCTATTCAAGCATTAATTCATAATAACTAACCGTGAATTGGCACTTTGAAACACGCCGTGTTTACACGTGTTCAAGTGTTATTATTTCTTTATATTTTATAGAACACTGTGCCTTGAAACTAGGCTGCAATTATAACCACGCACAGTACTACGATGCGATTGTAGTCATGTTTTTTGGTCATATTTATTAGTACCATGACGCGATCACCGTCTCAACCACACACAGCACTTCGTGTCATGATGCGATCATGACCTAGCTTATTTTTTCAACAGAATGTTATTATTTCTTTATATTTAATACAACAGTGTGCCTTGGAACTATGATGCGATCATAGTCGCGCACAGTACTACGATGCGATTGTAGTCAGGTTCTTTGGTCATATAATTATTATATTAGTACCGTGACGCGATCACGGTCTCGATCACAGCACGGTCATGATGCGATAATGACCTAGCTTATTTTTTAACAGAATGTTATTATTTCTTTATATTTAATACAACAGTGTGCCTTGGAACTATGATGCGATCATAGTCGCGCACAGTAAGTACTACGATGCGATCGTAGTCATGTTCTTTTGGTCATATAATTACGTATATTAGTACCGTGACGCGATCACGGTCTCCATAACAACACTTAGTGTCATGTTGCGATCATGACCTAGTTTATTTTTTTCAACGGAATGCTCACAGGCTGAGGATAGCCTCGCAGAATATTACTCGCCTCGCAGAATATTGCTAATGTTACTCGCCGACAAACTACTCAGTAATTTGGTGTTTATGTTTATAATGTATGCATTTTGTTACATAAAATAAATAAAAAAATCCATGAAGAGGATAAATTGGCTTCAGTCTGTTCACATACATGGGATGTTCAGTGAGTGATTCAAGGAACAACCTAGTAATGTACAGGTGATGACATCACAAGCACCAGCCGAGTGTCCCATACCATCCACTAGCTCTCAGGTACTTGTAAATGATGTTGACCCTCCAGCAACCAGTTTGATTAAGAATATTTTAGAGGTCTTAGGGGCCTCAAAAAGGACATAGGAGGGTTTCGGAACAAAAAACCAGAATGAAATCTCTGAACGTTGGGGTCATATATTGTGCGGAGGCTTAAATAAGGATTAATAGAAAGAGTAAGTGGGCAAGATCCTCATACCTGAAAACTTTCAATTAGTTAAAACACCCAAATTGAATCCCGAAATCACTGCTTTGTTACTCGAAGAAATCAGCTTATACTGGACCTTCATTATGAAAACACGCTTAATCGAAGGAAATTAATAATGTATTCATTACATTAAATGTTTAAAAAGATTGAAGATGTACGAAGTGATTCATTTCTCTATGGCGAGAAGTCACTGATAAAATTAAAGCATCGAAGTCAGCAGAAACATCGGGACTCCAAATCAAGAAAGTTCCAGCTACGAATACTTCTTCTTCTAATAGGCTTTTAGTCAGCCAGCAGGGAAACTGGAAAGCCCCACCGCGTCAACTGCCACGCGCGCAGAGACGAGGTTAGGCGAGGAGTCACTCGTCGTACCATTAAGTCTGCGAGGAAAACACCTGTAGTAGATCGATATCAGACAATGAAGTCTCGACCAAAGGCGCCGATCAAAATATAAAAAAGTAAGCCGGTAAAATTTAATAATTATTCTGGTAAATGAGAATATTTTATTCACATCTGAAAAAAAAATACTATCCATCCAGTTGTATGAGAAGTTGTAACGGGTAAAGTGGTTTACAAAATTCTTTTTTAACAAACCAGTATTTCAGAGATGTTTACCTATAAGTTCACGTTTTTCACAGTCAGATATTGTGACATTACGTTATGAAATTAAGAAGTTATACCAAATGGGAGCAGTAAGACGATACAATGACGGATTAGATTAATTTATATCTAACATATTTCCTACCTGTAATGTTTTTTTTTTCTTGCTAATTGTCAAAATTAGGTTAAAATTTAAAATTTGGGAAAGACAACAAATTTAATCCTTGACTTACTGAAATAATAAGCTTTATTTGTTTATAAACAGCTCTCTTATGCATAAGCATAGGAGAACAATACAATCATAAACCAGCCATCATAATAATAGCCAGATACAATCATATCCTCAGAGTTGTAAGTTAAATTAGAGAGAATCAGGTACCTATATTATAATAGATACAGAAATCTATATAATCAAAGTGCAACTATATAATCAAGGTTCAGGTTTTTTTTATCAATCTCGGTATCAAACTCATAAAGCTATCATCTATATTGGAAACAAAACTGGGTAATGAAGTAAACTAAGTGATAAGCCTTCCCCGAAGCGGTGGTTAGTGGATCGTATCCTCGACTTTAGGTTCTTGCGATCACGGGTAGGTAATGCTGTGCTCCAATTTCTTAGATTTTATATGTTTTAGATATGTTATTTCACAGAATTCTTCCTTGTTATATTAATTATTTCTTATTTCTGGACTGAAGGGTCAAGCAGTCAAGCCCTATGGGAACTGCCCTAGAGATTCATAGCACAGTATGGGGTTGAATATAATATGTAAACATGCCTAACGATCTTATGGTCAGGGGCTCTAACATTGGGTTCGTCAAACATAATTATAAATAAATTGTAACATTTTCTTTTTGTTGGATTGTGGGAATGACATATGGAGGAGAGAGCACCTACCTATTTTGTGTGCAACTGCTACTATTAATTCAAGGAAAATAGCCTTTGTGAGTTGTTTGCCGGAGAGTGATCAGAAACTTTCTATGGTGAAAATCTGGAACTTGACATGTAATGTGTAAATATTGTTCATTAATCCACCAACATTCCGCTTACTATCAGGGTTTTTAATGAAATAGGGGATGTAAAATACGAATTTGGAGAATATAATGTGCTTGAAAAAACCCTAATACCTAGTTACCAAAAAAAAAGTTAACAAATTTATCTGTTCTAAATCATAAAAAAATCAAGTAATTTAGAAATATATTAGGTACCTTCGTAATTGTCGTAAGTACTTAAATTATTATAACAAATTGATGAATCGTTCGGCGAATCCTTATCATTTATAGCTACGTATGTATGTATTGCGTATCCAGAGCCTTGATCTCGAGCTGCAAACAAAACCTCGAAGGTCGTGTGCACTTAGTAGTAAATTCCAACGAAACTATTTCGTTATTTTTCTTAAATGAAATGCACGCAGAAAACTTCGTTAGTAAATATAAAATTACGGATTAATTTTTTCTAAGGTCAAGGTATTAGCAAAGGAATCATACGCATACTACCACAATATGAAATTCTCATTGTGATTCAAGATGTGTTAAGGACGGACTTATCGCTTATCACCGTCACCAGTCAACATATGAATCTTTGGAAGTTCTACAATATATAATTAGTAGTTATTCTAGGTAAAAGTTTTGAATGTTTGGTTGAAAATGACAGAAGGTCATGAATAAATAACAATAAACAAAAATGTAAACGCTTTTAAAAACTGTACTCAACGAAAATCTTTATATGTCTATCAATTTATATGTCTCATGTTAAATGTCTCCATTTAGTATGATCTATTAATTTAAAATATGTTCTGTTAAATGTTTCTAAAAGTTATCAAAACAAACAGACTAAATGTAAAATCGATTTTCTTTAATTTTGTCTATGCACAAATTGCACAATGATCAAAGGTAGTTGCAATTGTCACGTGCAAAAATGACGTTGTTAAGGATATTTTGAAACTAATTGACAAAGAATTGCTGTATTAAAAAAAAAGTTGTGATTTTTTTGTAGAAACAACAGTGAAACCAAAGTGATTTTGCAAAATTTGTGTTCAATAAAATTTCAAGAATAAACGGTGTTACTATCCGTAAACCTGAGGGTTCGAACAGATTTATTCTTATTGTCAAACCTTTCAATAAATTTGTTCAGAGTTGTCTTTTAAAATGGAAGACATTCGAACGGCTATTAAGCTGATGTCTAAATTCTGTTATATGGCGTTCATTGATTTATATGTCAATTTTTATGTCACTACGCATCAATCGTCGAAACATTATCTTAGATTTAAATTTGAGCAAATAACTTATGAATTTCAATGTCTTCCCTTTGCACTTGATTCAGCTCCATACATTTTCAATATGCTTTTTAAACCCATTTATCTCATCTAAGAAGTGCTGAGTTTACTATTATAAATTATTTAGATGATTTTCTGTGCCTTGGAAATTCTTATCAAGATTCTATCAAGAGTCTATCATGCGTAATACTTGTAAAACTCTTAACTTACTGATTTAGATTTTTTTTATAAATTACTTATAAAAAAAAAGTCAACTTATACCGAATTAACGACAAACTATTTTTTTTCTCTCTCCTAATCAAAAATTTCTTAAAATACTCTAAACATCCTACCTGGTTAATATATAAATCTCGAGGATGCAACGTCGTGGTATAATTAATGGTTAAACAAACTTACCTTTGTGATGTTTGACCATAATTATACGAGACGTTGCATCCGAAGAGATTTATACTCCCTCCCTACCCATTATTTGCTGTGTTGCAAATAAATACCCAATGTTTTTGAGAAATTTTGCTCTAAAGGAATGAGTCAAACGGCGTAACATCGCTCGAGCGGGTGAATAATACTAAAACTACCTACCTATCTTTTTATTTTTATGTCTTCGCTCTAAAATTGTGCTTGGTGCCCGGTACATTGGAAAGTGGACTACCTGGTTAATATATAAATCTCTTCGGATGCAACGTCTCGTATAATTATGGTCAAACATCACAAAGGTAAGTTTGTTTAACCATTAATTATAGTGTCGAAAGACCATTATTTTTAAAACTGTAGAGCTTTCATTGCGGCTTTTAGAATATTTTTGCGACATTTTATCTAAGACTTTTTTTCAGCTTAATATAAAAAGACTAAAACATTGTAAGTACAAAGGAATAGAAACACTGGAAATTTAATAAGCCGGCTCTCAGAATCAGGAAACATCACTGCCTGCTCAGACACAGACTCTTATTCCCCTAAAGCTGTCTGTCCGCAAATAGAAAGACTTTTTCCACGACTCGACAAAAAACACAACCCATTAGCGCGGTATTTCGTTATACAAATTAATGTATTTTCCAGGCGGGCGCCTTCACACCCATTTCTCAATAAGTAGCAATTTACCTTTTGTCCCCTGAAATATCTTTCGGAAATTAGGCGTCAGGTGGATGGGGAGGGGCCTGAGTTAACTGCGTTTTAATTAACGAGCGTGGAGTTAAAATTGATTAGATTCTGTTAATGTTACGCAATTCGCCGACCGCATTTTGTGTGTTCGAGACTCACTGGGTGTCTGTATAGACAGCAAGCAAACAAGTAGTATCTATACTATAATATTATAAAGAGAAAAGATTTGACTGTTTGTTTGTTTGCATTGAATAGGCTCCGAAACTAATTTTAAAATTTCTTTCACCAACAGAATGCTACGTTATCGCTGAGTAACATAGGCTCTAGAATTGTTTTTCCTAGGGGAAAAGTAAAATTTCCAGGAGAAAAACCCTTACCTAGCACGCCCCTAGCTAGGCTAGGGGCGTGCTAGGTAAGGGAGAATAACGTGGAGTTTTAGTGGGTAGGCCTGTCACTCTGCCGGGAGAGCCCCACACACGCTCGCCGTCTAGCCAACGATCGGCGGGTACGGGTGCGGTCGCGCATTTCCCCACGACAAAAAAAAAACGCAGGCGAAGCTGCGAACGAAAAGCTAGTTAGAAATGAACTGAATTTACTTACTGGTTTGTCAAACTTAAATAGCCATATTTTTATAACAACATTCATTAATGTATCATATAAATCAGTATGTATGGCAAGAAGTCCATCTTGCTGTAGCAGATGTTTCATGGGGGCAATGTCTATTCCGAGAAGTTGCTTCCGTGGCAGAATATCTTCGCTCTTGTATATACGTAACGAAAAGTGAAATCATAAATTTTTTATGACTTTTATTCACAACAATGTCGTCTCAACTAAACAGCAGTGTGTCCTAAATAACAGCTAATTGGTTGCGTCTGTAATTAGCTTCGCGTACAAAAGGAATGGTAACAGAATACTCGTTTTGTTCACCGGTACACACTTGTCGCGTAAATATTTATTAATTGAATCAAACTCGAAAATACTTGTAAATATCAATTTGGCCCTGTCCGTGGTTATAGCTACAACAGTACAACAATACTGTTTAATGGAAGGTTGCGTTGGCGTTTAACATCATCTTTGTGTGTTAGCCGTCAAAGGCAGTAAAATCACAAATAGGTTTCGTTTATAATAACTAAGTTAGCAAACAAGCAGGCCACTTGATGATAAGTGTCGGGAAGCCAGTGTCGCTTATAGTAAGATGTGACTTAAATTATGATGATTATAATAATACAGTGTAAACCCCAAATAATATTTAAAGATATTGTTACGCCGATGGTATTCTTAGCCTAAGCGGCGTTTTCAGCAGCCAGAAAACGCGGTTCCGCGCGTTTCAAGAGGTGCTCACATACTAGAATATCGAAATTTTACCCAAGTTCCCGTTCCCAAGTAAACATGGGTTTAAATCTTGATCCTGAGTAATGTTACCTATTATCACCATTTTACGGTTCTGGTTATAGTTCAGTCATTATCCCTTTGTACAACGAGAGGTACAATTCGCAGTGGATGATTTGATTTGGTTAGAATTTGTAATTAATTGCCTACAAATCCATTTCTTGATGTCCATGTTAAGTCGCAACAAGCAACTAGTGAATGTGAAAGACACTAACACCCAGTTTCTGAAAGGCTGTTCAGTGATAAAATTAACTAACAAGCTGTCAATCTAATGCTAACTATGAATTGAGTTGCTGCAAGCTAAATCAACTTATCACTGTGTTAGTTGACACAGCTGTCAAATTTATTGCAAAATTATTAAGGAAAGACCCATTTTGGGTTTCCAAAATACACACGAATAAAACAAAATATATGATTTCAGCAATGTGATCGTGTCTAAAAATATTTCTCACGAGAAATCAAATTTTTAGAGATTAGTGAATTTTGGCTAACCAACGTTTCGGAAACTCAAATTGATTTGACACTGCTGTTAAGATGACATGGATGTTAGTTGAACAATATTATGATCAGCCTTTCAGAAACTGGGGGTAAAAATATTACAAACATGGCGTTATGTCCGTCAAACTCCAGAATAGGTAATTGATCACTTAGTGGTGTGTCAACTCGATTTACGAACTCAAGTTGACTAGAATTGGGCTTAGCTCGAGAATACTCCCGCTATCAACCAATCAAAAATATGTACATGATTACACACAATTAATTCGTATTTTTTTAAAATTCTACTTACTTACTTCCATTAGTTACAACTGTTCCCATTCATATTTAGGCCAAATTTGTTTTTTTATTTTTTATTTTTTTTAAATATGTGATATAAGTATTGGTAAAATCAAAACAAATTGTGAAATCAGTTTCATCTAGTTAACTCGAATTACTCGAATTCAATTCGAGTTACGTGAATTGCAACTTGAGTAAAATCGACTTGTTTTTTTTTCGAGTTGGCACATCTCTATGATCACTGATTCTAGAAACTCCTATTAAAATCTAAACAGGCCTCTTTGATCGAGTGTCGTTAAGCTAAAAGGTTTTTTCATCGCCGCCGGCGACTGGCCACGGGCAATATAAATTCGCAAGTTTTCTTTTGTGTTTGAAATTTAAATTAATCGAGACTCCGCGTTGATTAGTTTATCAAATTTTTATTTTAAATGTAAATTAATTGGGTATGTTAATCTGGCAACTTGTGTAGATTGTGTAATATGGAAAGCTTTCGCAGAATATGTTTGGGGCTTTCAAATTTGCATTGAAGCGGGCTGCAGCGAGTGCTTGGTTTTATTAAAATGTGTGCTGCGTTAAGGCACTAACGCTGCTTTCGTATTAATTAAGACTTCATATCTCTGTTAACTAGAGGATTTAAAGTGTGTTGCGCTGGTTTTAAGACGATATACCTGCTTAGTGTTTACTTTCAGCAAACACAAACGTCTTAGATATTAATATGTGTTTCGGTATTTTTAGGGTTCCGTAGTCAAATGGCAAAAATCGGAACCCTTATAGATTCGTCATGTCTGTCTGTCTGTCCGTCCGTATGTCACAGCCACTTTTCTCCGAAACTATAAGAACTACACTGTTGAAACTTGGTAAGTAGATGTATTCTGTGAACCGCATTAAGATTTTCACACAAAAATAGAAAAAAGCAATAAATTTTGGGGGTTCCCCATACATAGAACTGAAACTCAAATTTTTTTTTTATTAAACCCATACGTGTGGGGTATCTATGGATAGCTCTTCAAAAATCATATTGAGGTTTCTAATATCATTTTTTTGTAAACTGATTGGTTTGCGCGAGAGACACGTCCAAAGTGGTAAAATGTGTGTCCCCCCCCTGTAACTTCTAAAATAAGAGAATGATAAAACTAAAAAAAATATATGATGTACAGCCAGCTTCAGAAATAGATAAGCATTTTTAGCAGATTTAGTACCATATCACACCTACTATTCCTATTATTTAGTATGGTTACACCTATATTGAATTGTTAATAGTTGGTGTGACATGGTACTAAAATGTTTATCTACTTTTGAAGCCGGCTCTACATTACCATGCAAACTTCCACCGAAAATTGGTTTGAACGAGATCTAGTAAGTAGTTTTTTTAATACGTCATAAATCCTACGGAACCCTTCATGGGCGAGTCCGACTCGCGCTTGGCCGGTTTTTTTAGTATCCTGCCGCACGCGGACGTAGGTGGGGGTTGGAGGGGAGGTGGAGGGAGACGAGAGGAAGTCCCCGTAAAGGGGGGAGATGCGGAAACTCAACGTTTTTGATAGCCTGCAACAAAGACAACAATCAACATAAATTTTTAAAATGAGACAAAACTATGTCCGAGGGGTCCGGAATCGGTTCTGAATAGTTATAAAAAAATGACTGAACCTAACCAACCGTGTTTCAAGTTCCACAAGTCGGTTCCAGGTGGACATAATTTTTTTTTTTTTTTCATTTCTTTCAGTTCAGTTACTTTCAATTACTTTTTATTTACTTTCAGGAAACACAAACGTCTTAGGTAATTATTACAGCCCATTTATTTTTTTTTTGTTTAATACGTATGCGTATTAGTATATGACCCTAGACAAACAACAGAATAACTTAAAACGTCTTTCGTTCTAAACAGTTTTGAAAGAGTTATCCCCTTTCTCCTAACCTACCAGAAACCTTTCATCATCAGCTCAGTAACATGATATGATGATTACCAGACGCAAATACCTGAATATCATCAGAAAAAACATGTTGGACGTGAAATAGAGGGGTTTTGCCCCGATTTTCCTGAGATCCCATCATCTGATCATGACTTGGTAACAATTGACTCATCATCAGCCCACGCACGTCCACTGCTGGACATAGGCCTCTCCAATTGCACGCCACTGAGCACGAGCGACTACTCTCTTCCAGCTGGAAGGTTTGCCAGCCACCTTGCGAAGATCGTCGCTCCACCTAGTCTGAGGGCGTCCTACACTTCGCTTGCCGACGTATGGTCACAGAATAAATAATAGTACTAAAGTACAGAAGGATCACTCTCGAAGAAAAGTCAAGTTTAGGTATGAAAATGTACCTACTCTTACGACCTTCATCTGACTGCATGGGAAATTGAAATTTATTGCATGACACGAGTGTTCCTATTCCGTTACGCGTCGCTGACCCGATACCGGTTTGGCGATAAGAGCGCAGGGTTCCCACTCGCCGATATGCAGTTATCGTTACAAAAATGACCTCAATTATTACGTGCGACGCGGCCAGCGTGCGAGCCGAGCGGCAAGCTTTTGCCACATACCGCCCGGGCGAACCGCCCGGCCAAACGTACCTAAACTGCGGAGTGAAACCAATGGTATGGTGTCCACTCTAGCACTAATTTTCCCCAACGGTTGTTGGTTTTACGGTTGATGTGGCCAGCCCATTGGCACTTCAGCTTGCTTATTCGGTGAGTTATGTCGATAACCTTCGTTCTCTGTCGGATAACCTCGTTCCGTATCTGATCCTTCAGAGAGACTCCGAGCATAGCCCTTTCCATGGCTCGCTGAGCGACTTTTAATTTGTGGACTAGCCCTACCGTGAGTGGCCATGTTTCCGAAACAATTGACTACAAAGAGAATTTTGAAAATCGGCCCACAAGTTACGGGGTAGTCTGTATTGAACTGTATCCATTTTTTTATGTACACACACACAAAAAAATAGACGTACAGTTGAATATAATGTTGCTAAGCGCAAAATTCTACAATACCTACCTGGACCGTTTCGTATCTTTTTCTTTTCAAATATTTATTGGATTCTCGAGGAGGTCCTTATGAAAAAAAAATTGATGGAGAAATTTCTGAAAAACATTTTTTTGTAACTATTTCAATACCAAACAAACATGAAACAGTAAATCAGTAAAAAAATATAATTTCCATAACGACGTCTGTCGGACCGGAACGTTCGTCAGTTTACAAATCTTCTTACCCCTAGACGGGCTTCAGTTTACAATAAATATTGCTCTTTTGATCCAATGTTCCATGAGTGGACAAACCACAAAACAGATATCATAGCTCACCGATTATATAGTGTCTACCGGGAATATTCAGAAAATGGCGAATTAAATTTCCTTTACAATCCAATACAATAATTTTAAATACAATTGACTCGGGTCTATTTCGCGGTTAACAATAACTATATTGACTTACTGTTTCCCGACGTTTCGGCCGAATTACATCAGGCCGTGGTCACGGGATGACTGCCGAGGCTCAGCGACGTCTTCGCAAAGCGCGGGTTTCACGACTACCCTCCGCTTGATCTTCAGAATTTTTATCAGTATCGTCGGTACCTCGACATACCACACTCACGACATCTACACACTGACGTTTTTTACAAGTACCGCACTGCCTAAACTTGCTAATAACAGGGTTCCAGGTAGTTGATAAACGGTATCCATCTTCCCGGTTGAAGTTTTTATGTTTTTTAATTGCAACCGCTTCTCGTGCTATTCTGGAATAATAGTGACGATCGGTGGAGAGGACCTGAGGTTGTGGTAGTTCCTACATCGGGCAGACCAAAAGGACAATAGCTGAAAGGGTCAAGGAACATATCGCAGCTGTCAGAAACCTGCAAAAGGGTAAGTCTGCCATTGCTGAACATTTGCTGGATTCAGGAACCAACCACTGGATAGAACTGCACAAACCTCAGGTCCTCTCCACCGATCGTCACTATTATTCCAGAATAGCACGAGAAGCGGTTGAAATTAAAAAACATAAAAACTTCAACCGGGAAGATGGATACCGTTTATCAACTACCTGGAACCCTGTTATTAGCAAGTTTAGGCAGTGCGGTACTTGTAAAAAACGTCAGTGTGTAGATGTCGTGAGTGTGGTATGTCGAGGTACCGACGATACTGATAAAAATTCTGAAGATCAAGCGGAGGGTAGTCGTGAAACCCGCGCTTTGCGAAGACGTCGCTGAGCCTCGGCAGTCATCCCGTGACCACGGCCTGATGTAATTCGGCCGAAACGTCGGGAAACAGTAAGTCAATATAGTTATTGTTAACCGCGAAATAGACCCGAGTCAATTGTATTTAAAATGTGTACAAATCGCGGAAGTCTAAAAACTTCAATACAATAATGTACCTACCTATAACAAATGAAAGGACTTGCATCATATTTATTATAGAAATAGCTGCCCGCCCCGGTCCCGCACGGGTATGCTAAAAAACCTATTGACAATACAACAGTGTAAGGAACCATAGATTTGGAGTAGCCGGAAAGTCAATCTTTCAAGTTTGTCACTTTTACGTGAACATATTTTAAATAATTTTTTTATTCCTGTAATTATTTTTCAAATATTTTCTTTTATACAAACCTTGTCCTAACAATAACAAATACATAAAACCAAGAATCATCCAATTTGGTGCAGTCGTTCGAAAGTTATGGGCGTACATACATTTCGAAGATCCATTTTTATTTATATAGAAGAGAAGATGATGAAAGATATCGACAGCATTCTAAAAACAATTCAATTAAATCATAATTTCGTATAACTTAATACGAAATATTCATACATTTTCTTTACACAAGACTCCTTCACAGCGAAAGCACGAGTTATTTCTTGTGTTACTCCCGGTCTTACAGAGCTCACAGTCACTTCCTCCGTGCGATGTTTGTTCAAAACTTTCCACTTTCCAATTAAG
This sequence comes from Schoenobius gigantellus, assembly GCA_963935595.1. NCBI lineage: Eukaryota > Metazoa > Arthropoda > Insecta > Lepidoptera > Crambidae > Schoenobius > Schoenobius gigantellus. The sequence continues at coordinate 12,499,147 of OZ012563.1, read as the reverse complement.
TTTCATTTCTCAGCTTCACACTCTTGAAATGTTACGAGTTCAACGTTTTATACGTTAACAGAACAACATTTCGCTATTCCGCTCCGACAGTATGGTTGCAATACTTCGAATCCAGTTTTTGTGTTTGTTTCGATATGAAAAAAACCATACTGTTGATGATTATGTGATATGTAAATAAAACACCGTATTTCTCACTGGTTCTTCATTGTATTAAAATTATAATGTGTTTTACAAATTCTTATACAAAATCATAAATCAACAATAATTTCAGTCATTTTGATTGACAAATTCCAAACGCAAAACGTAATTTAAAAATGCGGCTGACGGCCAGCAAACATAACTAAAAAGTCCGAATACGGAACATTCTCGCCCCTTTTTTAACAAAAAAGTAAATTATGATAGCAGAAAACTACATCTAATTAACTGGCAATAGAATAACTTTATGAATCGGTCTCACAAAAATACCTTTTTGAGTTCTAATTTCTACTGACCGTACCAAATTATCAGAAGCATTTCTATTGACAGCTGTTATTTTACCAAGAGGCCAACAAGCAGGTGGAGTTGCTTCGTCTTTCAACAAAATGATTTGCCCAATTTGTAAATTGGCCCTTCTTTGCAGCCACTTGCTTCTTGGTTGCAGTTCACTCAAATAGTTATTATAAAATTGAACCCAAAACTTTTGTTTTATTTGAGTAATTTTTTGATACATATTTAATCTATTTTCTATTTTATTTACTAAATTAGGTTCCGGCAGATCTATAATTGGAGACCCAATCAGAAAACTAGCAGGTGTCAAACAAACGATAACATCGTTGTCCGGAACGTCAAAAACAGAACATAAAGGCCTTGAGTTCAGTATGCCTTCAATCTGCGCTAAAACAGTGTAGAAAAACTCATAAGTTAATCTGACATTACCTAAATACCTTTTAAGTAATCCTTTGACAGATTTTATTCCCGCCTCGTATATACCACCCATGTGGCTAGCGAGAGGAATGGTGAATTTCCATTCTATCGAGTTAATATTGCAATAGTCAATTACCTGGCTATAGGACCTATCATTTTTAAACATTTGATACAATTCATGTAAATCATTGGCTGCTCCTTTAAAATTAGTAGCATTATCCGAATACAAATGACTACAGTAACCTCTTCGGCTAATTAATCTCTTCAGAGCGCAAATGAAAGCTTGTGAGGACAACTCAGTAACTAACTCTAAGTGAATTGCTTTAGTTGACAAGCAGATAAAAAGACAAATATATCCCTTTGTATATTTGCAATTTCGAAGCATCGAGTTACGAATATAAATTGCTCCGCTAAAATCTACACCAACATGCAGAAAAGCTCGTGTTAAAGTAACTCTTGGAGTGGGCAAGCTAGCCATCTGCTGCTCACAGGCTTCTGCATTGAATCGTACACAGCGAACGCATTTATGTATGACCTTTCTTACCTCCATACGTCCATTAATCGGCCAGTATTTTAATCTAAGTCCGAAAAGTGTACCTTGTATGCCTATGTGCAATAAACGCAGGTGAAATTGTTCTATAATAAGCATAGTAACGTGTTCTTTACTGGGTAACACTATGGGGTGAGCTTGGCTATAAGGTATGTCTGAATTTTGTATGCGACCGCCTGTACGAATTATGTCATCGTCAACAAGAAACGGGTTAAGCTTTCGTAGGGGACTTGATTTAAATGTGTATAAAGTATGCTGTTCACTGCTAGTACCAATAGAGTCTGTGTTAGTTTGTGTATGGGTATGTGTGGACTGTATGCTCTGAAATTTCAAACTAGTTAACTCTTGATACTCTTTAGTGAAATGTTTACGCTGTATTGTTTTAATTATGAAATCGTGAGCTTTTTTAAGTTCATGTGTTGTAAGAAAAGACACATTTTTAGTATAACTCCGTGTGTTATTTATAAATCTAAATATGTAGGCTAATACTCTAGTCAGTTTATTGAATTTAGAATGCCTCTGAAAGAAACTATAAAAATCGGTTTGTGTGTCTTGTTGAGTAACAGCATGATTAGATCAATTTATATCTAACATATTTCCTACCTGTAATGTTTTTTTTTTCTTGCTAATTGTCAAAATTAGGTTAAAATTAAAAATTTGGGAAAGACAACAAATTTAATCCTTGACTTACTGAAATAATAAGCTTTATTTGTTTATAAACAGCTCTCTTATGCATAAGCATAGGAGAACAATACAATCATAAACCAGCCATCATAATAATAGCCAGATACAATCATATCCTCAGAGTTGTAAGTTAAATTAGAGAGAATCAGGTACCTATATTATAATAGATACAGAAATCTATATAATCAAAGTGCAACTATATAATCAAGGTTCAGGTTTTTTTTATCAATCTCGGTATCAAACTCATAAAGCTATCATCTATATTGGAAACAAAACTGGGTAATGAAGTAAACTAAGTGATAAGCCTTCCCCGAAGCGGTGGTTAGTGGATCGTATCCTCGACTTTAGGTTCTTGCGATCACGGGTAGGTAATGCTGTGCTCCAATTTCTTAGATTTTATATGTTTTAGATATGTTATTTCACAGAATTCTTCCTTGTTATATTAATTATTTCTTATTTCTGGACTGAAGGGTCAAGCAGTCAAGCCCTATGGGAACTGCCCTAGAGATTCATAGCACAGTATGGGGTTGAATATAATATGTAAACATGCCTAACGATCTTATGGTCAGGGGCTCTAACATTGGGTTCGTCAAACATAATTATAAATAAATTGTAACATTTTCTTTTTGTTGGATTGTGGGAATGACATATGGAGGAGAGAGCACCTACCTATTTTGTGTGCAACTGCTACTATTAATTCAAGGAAAATAGCCTTTGTGAGTTGTTTGCCGGAGAGTGATCAGAAACTTTCTATGGTGAAAATCTGGAACTTGACATGTAATGTGTAAATATTGTTCATTAATCCACCAACATTCCGCTTACTATCAGGGTTTTTAATGAAATAGGGGATGTAAAATACGAATTTGGAGAATATAATGTGCTTGAAAAAACCCTAATACCTAGTTACCAAAAAAAAAGTTAACAAATTTATCTGTTCTAAATCATAAAAAAATCAAGTAATTTAGAAATATATTAGGTACCTTCGTAATTGTCGTAAGTACTTAAATTATTATAACAAATTGATGAATCGTTCGGCGAATCCTTATCATTTATAGCTACGTATGTATGTATTGCGTATCCAGAGCCTTGATCTCGAGCTGCAAACAAAACCTCGAAGGTCGTGTGCACTTAGTAGTAAATTCCAACGAAACTATTTCGTTATTTTTCTTAAATGAAATGCACGCAGAAAACTTCGTTAGTAAATATAAAATTACGGATTAATTTTTTCTAAGGTCAAGGTATTAGCAAAGGAATCATACGCATACTACCACAATATGAAATTCTCATTGTGATTCAAGATGTGTTAAGGACGGACTTATCGCTTATCACCGTCACCAGTCAACATATGAATCTTTGGAAGTTCTACAATATATAATTAGTAGTTATTCTAGGTAAAAGTTTTGAATGTTTGGTTGAAAATGACAGAAGGTCATGAATAAATAACAATAAACAAAAATGTAAACGCTTTTAAAAACTGTACTCAACGAAAATCTTTATATGTCTATCAATTTATATGTCTCATGTTAAATGTCTCCATTTAGTATGATCTATTAATTTAAAATATGTTCTGTTAAATGTTTCTAAAAGTTATCAAAACAAACAGACTAAATGTAAAATCGATTTTCTTTAATTTTGTCTATGCACAAATTGCACAATGATCAAAGGTAGTTGCAATTGTCACGTGCAAAAATGACGTTGTTAAGGATATTTTGAAACTAATTGACAAAGAATTGCTGTATTAAAAAAAAAGTTGTGATTTTTTTGTAGAAACAACAGTGAAACCAAAGTGATTTTGCAAAATTTGTGTTCAATAAAATTTCAAGAATAAACGGTGTTACTATCCGTAAACCTGAGGGTTCGAACAGATTTATTCTTATTGTCAAACCTTTCAATAAATTTGTTCAGAGTTGTCTTTTAAAATGGAAGACATTCGAACGGCTATTAAGCTGATGTCTAAATTCTGTTATATGGCGTTCATTGATTTATATGTCAATTTTTATGTCACTACGCATCAATCGTCGAAACATTATCTTAGATTTAAATTTGAGCAAATAACTTATGAATTTCAATGTCTTCCCTTTGCACTTGATTCAGCTCCATACATTTTCAATATGCTTTTTAAACCCATTTATCTCATCTAAGAAGTGCTGAGTTTACTATTATAAATTATTTAGATGATTTTCTGTGCCTTGGAAATTCTTATCAAGATTCTATCAAGAGTCTATCATGCGTAATACTTGTAAAACTCTTAACTTACTGATTTAGATTTTTTTTATAAATTACTTATAAAAAAAAAGTCAACTTATACCGAATTAACGACAAACTATTTTTTTTCTCTCTCCTAATCAAAAATTTCTTAAAATACTCTAAACATCCTACCTGGTTAATATATAAATCTCGAGGATGCAACGTCGTGGTATAATTAATGGTTAAACAAACTTACCTTTGTGATGTTTGACCATAATTATACGAGACGTTGCATCCGAAGAGATTTATACTCCCTCCCTACCCATTATTTGCTGTGTTGCAAATAAATACCCAATGTTTTTGAGAAATTTTGCTCTAAAGGAATGAGTCAAACGGCGTAACATCGCTCGAGCGGGTGAATAATACTAAAACTACCTACCTATCTTTTTATTTTTATGTCTTCGCTCTAAAATTGTGCTTGGTGCCCGGTACATTGGAAAGTGGACTACCTGGTTAATATATAAATCTCTTCGGATGCAACGTCTCGTATAATTATGGTCAAACATCACAAAGGTAAGTTTGTTTAACCATTAATTATAGTGTCGAAAGACCATTATTTTTAAAACTGTAGAGCTTTCATTGCGGCTTTTAGAATATTTTTGCGACATTTTATCTAAGACTTTTTTTCAGCTTAATATAAAAAGACTAAAACATTGTAAGTACAAAGGAATAGAAACACTGGAAATTTAATAAGCCGGCTCTCAGAATCAGGAAACATCACTGCCTGCTCAGACACAGACTCTTATTCCCCTAAAGCTGTCTGTCCGCAAATAGAAAGACTTTTTCCACGACTCGACAAAAAACACAACCCATTAGCGCGGTATTTCGTTATACAAATTAATGTATTTTCCAGGCGGGCGCCTTCACACCCATTTCTCAATAAGTAGCAATTTACCTTTTGTCCCCTGAAATATCTTTCGGAAATTAGGCGTCAGGTGGATGGGGAGGGGCCTGAGTTAACTGCGTTTTAATTAACGAGCGTGGAGTTAAAATTGATTAGATTCTGTTAATGTTACGCAATTCGCCGACCGCATTTTGTGTGTTCGAGACTCACTGGGTGTCTGTATAGACAGCAAGCAAACAAGTAGTATCTATACTATAATATTATAAAGAGAAAAGATTTGACTGTTTGTTTGTTTGCATTGAATAGGCTCCGAAACTAATTTTAAAATTTCTTTCACCAACAGAATGCTACGTTATCGCTGAGTAACATAGGCTCTAGAATTGTTTTTCCTAGGGGAAAAGTAAAATTTCCAGGAGAAAAACCCTTACCTAGCACGCCCCTAGCTAGGCTAGGGGCGTGCTAGGTAAGGGAGAATAACGTGGAGTTTTAGTGGGTAGGCCTGTCACTCTGCCGGGAGAGCCCCACACACGCTCGCCGTCTAGCCAACGATCGGCGGGTACGGGTGCGGTCGCGCATTTCCCCACGACAAAAAAAAAACGCAGGCGAAGCTGCGAACGAAAAGCTAGTTAGAAATGAACTGAATTTACTTACTGGTTTGTCAAACTTAAATAGCCATATTTTTATAACAACATTCATTAATGTATCATATAAATCAGTATGTATGGCAAGAAGTCCATCTTGCTGTAGCAGATGTTTCATGGGGGCAATGTCTATTCCGAGAAGTTGCTTCCGTGGCAGAATATCTTCGCTCTTGTATATACGTAACGAAAAGTGAAATCATAAATTTTTTATGACTTTTATTCACAACAATGTCGTCTCAACTAAACAGCAGTGTGTCCTAAATAACAGCTAATTGGTTGCGTCTGTAATTAGCTTCGCGTACAAAAGGAATGGTAACAGAATACTCGTTTTGTTCACCGGTACACACTTGTCGCGTAAATATTTATTAATTGAATCAAACTCGAAAATACTTGTAAATATCAATTTGGCCCTGTCCGTGGTTATAGCTACAACAGTACAACAATACTGTTTAATGGAAGGTTGCGTTGGCGTTTAACATCATCTTTGTGTGTTAGCCGTCAAAGGCAGTAAAATCACAAATAGGTTTCGTTTATAATAACTAAGTTAGCAAACAAGCAGGCCACTTGATGATAAGTGTCGGGAAGCCAGTGTCGCTTATAGTAAGATGTGACTTAAATTATGATGATTATAATAATACAGTGTAAACCCCAAATAATATTTAAAGATATTGTTACGCCGATGGTATTCTTAGCCTAAGCGGCGTTTTCAGCAGCCAGAAAACGCGGTTCCGCGCGTTTCAAGAGGTGCTCACATACTAGAATATCGAAATTTTACCCAAGTTCCCGTTCCCAAGTAAACATGGGTTTAAATCTTGATCCTGAGTAATGTTACCTATTATCACCATTTTACGGTTCTGGTTATAGTTCAGTCATTATCCCTTTGTACAACGAGAGGTACAATTCGCAGTGGATGATTTGATTTGGTTAGAATTTGTAATTAATTGCCTACAAATCCATTTCTTGATGTCCATGTTAAGTCGCAACAAGCAACTAGTGAATGTGAAAGACACTAACACCCAGTTTCTGAAAGGCTGTTCAGTGATAAAATTAACTAACAAGCTGTCAATCTAATGCTAACTATGAATTGAGTTGCTGCAAGCTAAATCAACTTATCACTGTGTTAGTTGACACAGCTGTCAAATTTATTGCAAAATTATTAAGGAAAGACCCATTTTGGGTTTCCAAAATACACACGAATAAAACAAAATATATGATTTCAGCAATGTGATCGTGTCTAAAAATATTTCTCACGAGAAATCAAATTTTTAGAGATTAGTGAATTTTGGCTAACCAACGTTTCGGAAACTCAAATTGATTTGACACTGCTGTTAAGATGACATGGATGTTAGTTGAACAATATTATGATCAGCCTTTCAGAAACTGGGGGTAAAAATATTACAAACATGGCGTTATGTCCGTCAAACTCCAGAATAGGTAATTGATCACTTAGTGGTGTGTCAACTCGATTTACGAACTCAAGTTGACTAGAATTGGGCTTAGCTCGAGAATACTCCCGCTATCAACCAATCAAAAATATGTACATGATTACACACAATTAATTCGTATTTTTTTAAAATTCTACTTACTTACTTCCATTAGTTACAACTGTTCCCATTCATATTTAGGCCAAATTTGTTTTTTTATTTTTTATTTTTTTTAAATATGTGATATAAGTATTGGTAAAATCAAAACAAATTGTGAAATCAGTTTCATCTAGTTAACTCGAATTACTCGAATTCAATTCGAGTTACGTGAATTGCAACTTGAGTAAAATCGACTTGTTTTTTTTTCGAGTTGGCACATCTCTATGATCACTGATTCTAGAAACTCCTATTAAAATCTAAACAGGCCTCTTTGATCGAGTGTCGTTAAGCTAAAAGGTTTTTTCATCGCCGCCGGCGACTGGCCACGGGCAATATAAATTCGCAAGTTTTCTTTTGTGTTTGAAATTTAAATTAATCGAGACTCCGCGTTGATTAGTTTATCAAATTTTTATTTTAAATGTAAATTAATTGGGTATGTTAATCTGGCAACTTGTGTAGATTGTGTAATATGGAAAGCTTTCGCAGAATATGTTTGGGGCTTTCAAATTTGCATTGAAGCGGGCTGCAGCGAGTGCTTGGTTTTATTAAAATGTGTGCTGCGTTAAGGCACTAACGCTGCTTTCGTATTAATTAAGACTTCATATCTCTGTTAACTAGAGGATTTAAAGTGTGTTGCGCTGGTTTTAAGACGATATACCTGCTTAGTGTTTACTTTCAGCAAACACAAACGTCTTAGATATTAATATGTGTTTCGGTATTTTTAGGGTTCCGTAGTCAAATGGCAAAAATCGGAACCCTTATAGATTCGTCATGTCTGTCTGTCTGTCCGTCCGTATGTCACAGCCACTTTTCTCCGAAACTATAAGAACTACACTGTTGAAACTTGGTAAGTAGATGTATTCTGTGAACCGCATTAAGATTTTCACACAAAAATAGAAAAAAGCAATAAATTTTGGGGGTTCCCCATACATAGAACTGAAACTCAAATTTTTTTTTTATTAAACCCATACGTGTGGGGTATCTATGGATAGCTCTTCAAAAATCATATTGAGGTTTCTAATATCATTTTTTTGTAAACTGATTGGTTTGCGCGAGAGACACGTCCAAAGTGGTAAAATGTGTGTCCCCCCCCTGTAACTTCTAAAATAAGAGAATGATAAAACTAAAAAAAATATATGATGTACAGCCAGCTTCAGAAATAGATAAGCATTTTTAGCAGATTTAGTACCATATCACACCTACTATTCCTATTATTTAGTATGGTTACACCTATATTGAATTGTTAATAGTTGGTGTGACATGGTACTAAAATGTTTATCTACTTTTGAAGCCGGCTCTACATTACCATGCAAACTTCCACCGAAAATTGGTTTGAACGAGATCTAGTAAGTAGTTTTTTTAATACGTCATAAATCCTACGGAACCCTTCATGGGCGAGTCCGACTCGCGCTTGACCGGTTTTTTTAGTATCCTGCCGCACGCGGACGTAGGTGGGGGTTGGAGGGGAGGTGGAGGGAGACGAGAGGAAGTCCCCGTAAAGGGGGGAGATGCGGAAACTCAACGTTTTTGATAGCCTGCAACAAAGACAACAATCAACATAAATTTTTAAAATGAGACAAAACTATGTCCGAGGGGTCCGGAATCGGTTCTGAATAGTTATAAAAAAATGACTGAACCTAACCAACCGTGTTTCAAGTTCCACAAGTCGGTTCCAGGTGGACATAATTTTTTTTTTTTTTCATTTCTTTCAGTTCAGTTACTTTCAATTACTTTTTATTTACTTTCAGGAAACACAAACGTCTTAGGTAATTATTACAGCCCATTTATTTTTTTTTTGTTTAATACGTATGCGTATTAGTATATGACCCTAGACAAACAACAGAATAACTTAAAACGTCTTTCGTTCTAAACAGTTTTGAAAGAGTTATCCCCTTTCTCCTAACCTACCAGAAACCTTTCATCATCAGCTCAGTAACATGATATGATGATTACCAGACGCAAATACCTGAATATCATCAGAAAAAACATGTTGGACGTGAAATAGAGGGGTTTTGCCCCGATTTTCCTGAGATCCCATCATCTGATCATGACTTGGTAACAATTGACTCATCATCAGCCCACGCACGTCCACTGCTGGACATAGGCCTCTCCAATTGCACGCCACTGAGCACGAGCGACTACTCTCTTCCAGCTGGAAGGTTTGCCAGCCACCTTGCGAAGATCGTCGCTCCACCTAGTCTGAGGGCGTCCTACACTTCGCTTGCCGACGTATGGTCACAGAATAAATAATAGTACTAAAGTACAGAAGGATCACTCTCGAAGAAAAGTCAAGTTTAGGTATGAAAATGTACCTACTCTTACGACCTTCATCTGACTGCATGGGAAATTGAAATTTATTGCATGACACGAGTGTTCCTATTCCGTTACGCGTCGCTGACCCGATACCGGTTTGGCGATAAGAGCGCAGGGTTCCCACTCGCCGATATGCAGTTATCGTTACAAAAATGACCTCAATTATTACGTGCGACGCGGCCAGCGTGCGAGCCGAGCGGCAAGCTTTTGCCACATACCGCCCGGGCGAACCGCCCGGCCAAACGTACCTAAACTGCGGAGTGAAACCAATGGTATGGTGTCCACTCTAGCACTAATTTTCCCCAACGGTTGTTGGTTTTACGGTTGATGTGGCCAGCCCATTGGCACTTCAGCTTGCTTATTCGGTGAGTTATGTCGATAACCTTCGTTCTCTGTCGGATAACCTCGTTCCGTATCTGATCCTTCAGAGAGACTCCGAGCATAGCCCTTTCCATGGCTCGCTGAGCGACTTTTAATTTGTGGACTAGCCCTACCGTGAGTGGCCATGTTTCCGAAACAATTGACTACAAAGAGAATTTTGAAAATCGGCCCACAAGTTACGGGGTAGTCTGTATTGAACTGTATCCATTTTTTTATGTACACACACACAAAAAAATAGACGTACAGTTGAATATAATGTTGCTAAGCGCAAAATTCTACAATACCTACCTGGACCGTTTCGTATCTTTTTCTTTTCAAATATTTATTGGATTCTCGAGGAGGTCCTTATGAAAAAAAAATTGATGGAGAAATTTCTGAAAAACATTTTTTTGTAACTATTTCAATACCAAACAAACATGAAACAGTAAATCAGTAAAAAAATATAATTTCCATAACGACGTCTGTCGGACCGGAACGTTCGTCAGTTTACAAATCTTCTTACCCCTAGACGGGCTTCAGTTTACAATAAATATTGCTCTTTTGATCCAATGTTCCATGAGTGGACAAACCACAAAACAGATATCATAGCTCACCGATTATATAGTGTCTACCGGGAATATTCAGAAAATGGCGAATTAAATTTCCTTTACAATCCAATACAATAATTTTAAATACAATTGACTCGGGTCTATTTCGCGGTTAACAATAACTATATTGACTTACTGTTTCCCGACGTTTCGGCCGAATTACATCAGGCCGTGGTCACGGGATGACTGCCGAGGCTCAGCGACGTCTTCGCAAAGCGCGGGTTTCACGACTACCCTCCGCTTGATCTTCAGAATTTTTATCAGTATCGTCGGTACCTCGACATACCACACTCACGACATCTACACACTGACGTTTTTTACAAGTACCGCACTGCCTAAACTTGCTAATAACAGGGTTCCAGGTAGTTGATAAACGGTATCCATCTTCCCGGTTGAAGTTTTTATGTTTTTTAATTTCAACCGCTTCTCGTGCTATTCTGGAATAATAGTGACGATCGGTGGAGAGGACCTGAGGTTGTGGTAGTTCCTACATCGGGCAGACCAAAAGGACAATAGCTGAAAGGGTCAAGGAACATATCGCAGCTGTCAGAAACCTGCAAAAGGGTAAGTCTGCCATTGCTGAACATTTGCTGGATTCAGGAACCAACCACTGGATAGAACTGCACAAACCTCAGGTCCTCTCCACCGATCGTCACTATTATTCCAGAATAGCACGAGAAGCGGTTGAAATTAAAAAACATAAAAACTTCAACCGGGAAGATGGATACCGTTTATCAACTACCTGGAACCCTGTTATTAGCAAGTTTAGGCAGTGCGGTACTTGTAAAAAACGTCAGTGTGTAGATGTCGTGAGTGTGGTATGTCGAGGTACCGACGATACTGATAAAAATTCTGAAGATCAAGCGGAGGGTAGTCGTGAAACCCGCGCTTTGCGAAGACGTCGCTGAGCCTCGGCAGTCATCCCGTGACCACGGCCTGATGTAATTCGGCCGAAACGTCGGGAAACAGTAAGTCAATATAGTTATTGTTAACCGCGAAATAGACCCGAGTCAATTGTATTTAAAATGTGTACAAATCGCGGAAGTCTAAAAACTTCAATACAATAATGTACCTACCTATAACAAATGAAAGGACTTGCATCATATTTATTATAGAAATAGCTGCCCGCCCCGGTCCCGCACGGGTATGCTAAAAAACCTATTGACAATACAACAGTGTAAGGAACCATAGATTTGGAGTAGCCGGAAAGTCAATCTTTCAAGTTTGTCACTTTTACGTGAACATATTTTAAATAATTTTTTTATTCCTGTAATTATTTTTCAAATATTTTCTTTTATACAAACCTTGTCCTAACAATAACAAATACATAAAACCAAGAATCATCCAATTTGGTGCAGTCGTTCGAAAGTTATGGGCGTACATACATTTCGAAGATCCATTTTTATTTATATAGAAGAGAAGATGATGAAAGATATCGACAGCATTCTAAAAACAATTCAATTAAATCATAATTTCGTATAACTTAATACGAAATATTCATACATTTTCTTTACACAAGACTCCTTCACAGCGAAAGCACGAGTTATTTCTTGTGTTACTCCCGGTCTTACAGAGCTCACAGTCACTTCCTCCGTGCGATGTTTGTTCAAAACTTTCCACTTTCCAATTAAGTTTCATTTCTCAGCTTCACACTCTTGAAATGTTACGAGTTCAACGTTTTATACGTTAACAGAACAACATTTCGCTATTCCGCTCCGACAGTATGGTTGCAATACTTCGAATCCAGTTTTTGTGTTTGTTTCGATATGAAAAAAACCATACTGTTGATGATTATGTGATATGTAAATAAAACACCGTATTTCTCACTGGTTCTTCATTGTATTAAAATTATAATGTGTTTTACAAATTCTTATACAAAATCATAAATCAACAATAATTTCAGTCATTTTGATTGACAAATTCCAAACGCAAAACGTAATTTAAAAATGCGGCTGACGGCCAGCAAACATAACTAAAAAGTCCGAATACGGAACATTCTCGCCCCTTTTTTAACAAAAAAGTAAATTATGATAGCAGAAAACTACATCTAATTAACTGGCAATAGAATAACTTTATGAATCGGTCTCACAAAAATACCTTTTTGAGTTCTAATTTCTACTGACCGTACCAAATTATCAGAAGCATTTCTATTGACAGCTGTTATTTTACCAAGAGGCCAACAAGCAGGTGGAGTTGCTTCGTCTTTCAACAAAATGATTTGCCCAATTTGTAAATTGGCCCTTCTTTGCAGCCACTTGCTTCTTGGTTGCAGTTCACTCAAATAGTTATTATAAAATTGAACCCAAAACTTTTGTTTTATTTGAGTAATTTTTTGATACATATTTAATCTATTTTCTATTTTATTTACTAAATTAGGTTCCGGCAGATCTATAATTGGAGACCCAATCAGAAAACTAGCAGGTGTCAAACAAACGATAACATCGTTGTCCGGAACGTCAAAAACAGAACATAAAGGCCTTGAGTTCAGTATGCCTTCAATCTGCGCTAAAACAGTGTAGAAAAACTCATAAGTTAATCTGACATTACCTAAATACCTTTTAAGTAATCCTTTGACAGATTTTATTCCCGCCTCGTATATACCACCCATGTGGCTAGCGAGAGGAATGGTGAATTTCCATTCTATCGAGTTAATATTGCAATAGTCAATTACCTGGCTATAGGACCTATCATTTTTAAACATTTGATACAATTCATGTAAATCATTGGCTGCTCCTTTAAAATTAGTAGCATTATCCGAATACAAATGACTACAGTAACCTCTTCGGCTAATTAATCTCTTCAGAGCGCAAATGAAAGCTTGTGAGGACAACTCAGTAACTAACTCTAAGTGAATTGCTTTAGTTGACAAGCAGATAAAAAGACAAATATATCCCTTTGTATATTTGCAATTTCGAAGCATCGAGTTACGAATATAAATTGCTCCGCTAAAATCTACACCAACATGCAGAAAAGCTCGTGTTAAAGTAACTCTTGGAGTGGGCAAGCTAGCCATCTGCTGCTCACAGGCTTCTGCATTGAATCGTACACAGCGAACGCATTTATGTATGACCTTTCTTACCTCCATACGTCCATTAATCGGCCAGTATTTTAATCTAAGTCCGAAAAGTGTACCTTGTATGCCTATGTGCAATAAACGCAGGTGAAATTGTTCTATAATAAGCATAGTAACGTGTTCTTTACTGGGTAACACTATGGGGTGAGCTTGGCTATAAGGTATGTCTGAATTTTGTATGCGACCGCCTGTACGAATTATGTCATCGTCAACAAGAAACGGGTTAAGCTTTCGTAGGGGACTTGATTTAAATGTGTATAAAGTATGCTGTTCACTGCTAGTACCAATAGAGTCTGTGTTAGTTTGTGTATGGGTATGTGTGGACTGTATGCTCTGAAATTTCAAACTAGTTAACTCTTGATACTCTTTAGTGAAATGTTTACGCTGTATTGTTTTAATTATGAAATCGTGAGCTTTTTTAAGTTCATGTGTTGTAAGAAAAGACACATTTTTAGTATAACTCCGTGTGTTATTTATAAATCTAAATATGTAGGCTAATACTCTAGTCAGTTTATTGAATTTAGAATGCCTCTGAAAGAAACTATAAAAATCGGTTTGTGTGTCTTGTTGAGTAACAGCATGAGCAGTGCGCGGTTGTATCACTTCAATTTGTAGCTCTTGGTTACTTATGGCTGGCAGTGACGTCATAGGCCAAGTAGCAGGATCTTGACATATCCATTCTGGTCCGTTCCACCATAATGAGCTATTCTGAAGATTCTGTGGGTACACACCGCGTGTCAGTATATCCGAGGGATTTTGGTTTGTGTTTATATAATTCCAATTGTCAGATTTAGTCAGCTCTATAATTTGCATTAGTCTATGAGACACAAATGTATGATATTTTTTGTATGGGGATTTTATCCAGTGTAATACAATCTGTGAATCTGTAAACAATACAGTATCGTGTATCTTGAACTTATCTTTGAAAGCTTTCTTCACTTTGTCGACCAACTGTGCTAATAACAAACATCCAGAGAGTTCCAGTCGTGGCAAAGATTGCGGCTTTATCGGTGCGACTCGTGTCTTTGCTATGACAAGACTGCAGGTAGGTGGTTTGTTTGGGTATGTGGCTCTGAAATAAGCATTAGCTCCATAAGCTTTAGCAGATGCGTCACTGAAACCTATCAAAGTTATCGAAGATACGATATCAGAGAAGTAGTATCTGGGGATCTCTATGTCTCGTAATTTGTGAAGGTTTTCGTGGAATTCCATCCATGTTCTTTGTAAATCTTCTGGGATGACAGAGTCCCAGTCTATCTTAACTTTCCATATCGATTGCATTAATATCTTTGCTATAATAACTGTCGGCGCTAATATACCGATGGGATCGTAGATTTGCGCTATTGCTGACAGTACATTTCTTTTGGTAAGTCATCTCTTTAAGGTCTGGTATGGCTATAGTCAACATGTCGCTTTTTGGTAGCCATTTGATACCTAATGTTTTGACAGCTCCAGTGGGGGTAAAATCGTATATAGTGTCATCAGTGGTCTGTATAGCTTGTGCAAGTATTTCAGGTTTGTTAGTAGTCCATTTGTGAAGCTTGAAGTTTCCTGTTTGCAGCACTTCGATGAGTTGACTACAAACTCGTTGCGCGTTCTCGAGCGTGTCCGCTCCTGACAAGAAGTCATCCATGAAACACTCCGACTCTATAATATCCGCGGCTTCTGGAAATTGTTCTCTGTATTTTTCAGCCAGCATTCTCAGAGTGCGACAGGCTAAGTAGGGTACACATTTTGTACCATATGTGACAGTTCGTAATTGGATACATTTCAAAGCACTCGATTTCGACTCACGCCATAAGATTCTTTGCAGCGGCCTCTGCTCTTCTTTCACGAAGATAGTCCTAAACATCTTAACTATGTCGCAAGTAAACGCATATTTATACATTCGGAATCTAAGTACTATGTCAAGTACGTCATTGTATATGTTCGGTCCGTCAAGCAAAATATCATTCAGCGACAACCCTGATGAAGTTTTACTACTAGCATTAAAAACCGTCCTCAGCTTGGTGCTGCGGCTCTTCGGCCTCAAAATGCCCAAATGTGGTAAGAAACAGTGTGGCACTTGTGTGTGTTGAAAGTCATCAATGAACTCAGCATGACCTAACACTATATACTCATCTATGAATGCTTTATACTGTGTGTAGAGCAAGGGATCTTTTTGAAACTTCGATTCGAGACTTATCAAACATCGATATGCCTTATTAAATGAGTTACCTAACTCATAAACCCTTTCATTTTGTATGGGCATTTCTACAACAAAATGTCCGGTTTCATTTTGAACTGTTGTCTCGAGAAATAATTGTTCGCAATATTGTTGCTCTGGTGTGAACACGGCTTTAGGGCTTACCTCTTCCTGTTGCCAAAATCTTATTAACAAATCATCCGTGGAAGGTGTATCGATACTATGTAAAGCAACATGAGCGTTGTGTCTACTATGTGTGCCCAATGCGCATTCCCTGACGTTACCTGATACTACCCATACAAAGACAGTTTCTACAAGAACAGGTCGGTTCGGTCCTAGGGTGATTTGATTACCTAATAGCAATGAATAGAAAAGCTGTGCTCCTATAAGCATGTCTACTTCACCAGGCCTATAAAATGTAGGGTCAGCAAGTAATTTGTATTGCTTCGCCGGCATATTCCATGTGTTTGTGCTTATGTAATTGTGTGGCAGAGGCACGGTTATGTTATTCATGACAATAAAATCAACATTCGCTGTAAAATCAGATAGTCGAGAGGCTATGTTCGCCTTCATACATAATTGCGTTTGCTTACCTGACTCTCCAATGCCCTGTATTAAGTGATTATCGTAGTGTAGCTTACTGTTCATTCGCTGTACAAGCCTGTGAGCAACTATGTTTACTTCGCTCCCAGAGTCCAATAATACGCGCGCAGAATGCCATATACCTTGGTCATCCTGTATGTTAATTACTGCTGTGGACAATAAAATCTGATTATCACCAGTATTAGACACGTGCAATGTTGTAGGTGTTACGAAAGTATGTATATTTTGTTCTTGTTTATGTACATTATTAGCTATAGTACGTGTATGTGACAGCTCTGGCTGTAACAGTTGTTGCTGTGGCAACTGTTGCTGTATCGACTGTGACTGAGGTAGTTGTTGCTGAGCCTGCTGTTGCAGTGGCAGGAAGTGATGGGGTGGCGGCGGCGGCTGTTGTATCTCCGTTATGTGTTGTTGTTTTTGAGCTGTTGTTTCTGCGGCTATAGCAATGTTAGCTCGCTTGGGAGGGGGATTATTTAGGTGAATTAAGGTGTGATGCTTACCATTGCAAGTTGAACACGATCTTTTCGAACATTTATGCTTAGTTGTATAAGGCTGTAAACAATTGTAGCACAAGAACTTCGACTTTATATAGTTTATCCGTTTGTCAACAGGCATTTCAAGAAATTGTACACACTTAGCAATATTATGTTGCCCTTGACAGAGGGTACAAGTATCATAACAATTATCAGACGTCGATATGTGAGCGAGCTTGGGTGTTGATTTAGATTGAGAGAATTTATCAGTCCTATCATTCATAAGCTCAAATGCTGTTGCACGCAACTTGAGAAAATCTAAAAGTTCCGCTATCGTCGGAATTGAAGTCTCTTTCCGAGTCAACTCCCATGCCGCCCTAAGAGAATTGTCTAGTTTTTGAGTAATTTTATAAACTAAAAGTACATCCCAATGTTGAACTGGTAAGTTCAAAGCAATCAGTGAATCTAAGCTTTGCTGTAATACATTTAAGAACTCTTTTATGTTTGACCTATTTAGTATCGGAAAACTCATAAAATTCTTTAAATAATAATTGACAATAATAGTTTTGTTTTCATACCTGTTTTCCAGTATATTCATGGCTTTACTAAAGTTTCCATCGAGAATAAGAAGGGAACTTATCAATGTCGCAGCTTCTCCCCTCAAGCAGCTCTTCAGATACTGCAGACGTTGCAGCTCCGGTACGTTGCCTCCGTTCATAGCACACTCGAACATATTTTTGAAGGCAGGCCATTCGCGTATGTCTCCGCTGAAGGAAGGTAGTTCCAATCTCGGGATCCGGTAAACTTGATAGTCCGTCGCCTTTTGTACGTCTTCGCTCTTTTCCAGCAGTTTGTTGATGAGCGCTCGGGTAGAGTAGTACCTAGTCTCCATGAAAGCTCGCTCCTCATCGGCTTTCCTCTCATCTTTTTCTATGAGCTCTATAGCTTGCTGTACTTCGTCAAATCTGTCCATTTGCGTACATAAGTCGGCACTTCGTAACTTTATTTCGTGGATGTTCAATTTCTGTTTGTCGGTTGTATCTAAATCCGTTATGTAGTTAATAATTCTAGTTACTTTTCCTTTTATTATGCTTCTAGTGTTTTTTAATGAATTATATTGTGTTGTTTCCGTCATTTTGTAGTATAACTGTTGTTATATTTGTTGCAATCTTTGTATATCTATTGTCACATTTAAATCAATATTCTCACCTTTGTACTTTCCTGTTGGCTCGTACAGGACCAAAAATGTTGATGATTATGTGATATGTAAATAAAACACCGTATTTCTCACTGGTTCTTCATTGTATTAAAATTATAATGTGTTTTACAAATTCTTGTACAAAATCATAAATCAACAATAATTTCAGTCATTTTGATTGACAAATTCCAAACGCAAAACGTAATTTAAAAATGCGGCTGACGGCCAGCAAACATAACTAAAAAGTCCGAATACGGAACACATACCAAATCACTGTGTTAGAAAACTAAACTTGTATTATTTTTATTGCAGATATGTAGAATAAAGTATGCACAAGTGCATCGTATTTTTTGTGTAAGTAAAAAACGTAAAAACGTAAAAAAGGTATGACTTAATCGCATTCGTGGTTTAGTGGTTACCGCCTCCGTGCGCTAGTGGTAACCACCTCTGAGGTGTAGTATAACCGCCCTTCGCCTCCATGCCCTTATGGTAACCGCCTCCGTTCCCTAGTGGTAACCACCTCTGAGGTCCAGTGGTAACTGCCTCCGCACCTTAGTGGTATCCGCCTTCGTGCCCCAGTGGTAACCACCTCTGGGGTCTAGTGAAGATTGCTGTTACATTAACAGTTCAATAGTCATGACTCAGAATTCATAGTTTTATCAACAAGTTCTATTTCGGAACTAATTGGAACAAATTTTTGAAAATGGTCTAAATTTTCTGTACTAATTAAATTCAGTGGTTATAATTTCTTTTTAATTGTTTATTTGTCGACTATACTTTTTCTTTGAAATACGTTTTCTAATTATTCAATCATTATTTTAGAATTAAGCCGCATACTTGTACTATACTTATATGTTATCGGAAATGCATTAAATAATAAATAGATTTTGCTTTGGCGTCATTTGTTTTTAGTGTCAAATCATTTTGGATTTCATTTTTTTTATTTTCTAATACTAGCTGACCCGGTGAACTTCCAACCGCCTAACAGTTGCAATAGTTCCAAATAAATAACAGACATATTTGTAGTGAAGTGAGCTGTCAAATGAGTTTTAAACCTATTTTTTTTAATCGGTTATTTCTTTCGTAATTTTTAATAGTTATTCTGCTATTCGGGACGGAGACGAATCCAAGAAATCATAGATCATTTAAATTGGTCCAGCGTTCTTGAGTTATAAATGGTGTAACTAACTTTGTATTATTAATCATCATCATCATCATAACTTTATTGTACAAAATATGGTTACAAATAGGTGGTTCATTAAATTTTAAGTTCTACACATATTTTACTGTTCTACAGCATGCAACATGTGGCAAAGTTTTCCCTATAGCATCTCGACAATTACTTATTATTTGGTCCAGACATGAATTTAGCCTAGTAGGGGTTTTAATATGTATAACGAAATTGTGATTTTGCGTCAATCTGTAGTATTCATCAACAATCTTATTATTTTGTTTTGTTATGTCAATGTTAAAATCACCCGTAATTATAATTTTGCTATTCCTTTTTTTACGTACTATTTCTAAAAGAGTTTCCAATTTATTTAATAATGTAAACGAGTTACTATTAGGTGTCCTATAAATGCAAATTATAATTATCAATACCACATATTTCAAAGGTCAGGTCACATTTTAGGTCTTCAAATATTAACAACTTATGATACTCTATGTAATCCCTACAGAATATCATAGTACCTCCTCGTTTTTGTTTTCTTCTAGAGTACCAATCAGCGAGAACGAACCCATTTAATAAAGCATTGGATTCATTGCCTGCTTTAATAAAAGTCTCAGAGAGACAAATAACGTCAATATATGTATCACTAACAGAAAGTTCATCTATAGTGATGGTGCCCAAGGTAGACACCACCACGTCGGCGATTCACCGACTTGATGCTTTGATCGCTGAATCCAAAAACTGATACAGATAATGTTTACCTTGTCTCCGTTCAGTCTGCGTATGTAGCCGGTGGACTTCCTGAGCTAGCTCGAAGGAAGTCGCGGCTCCTGAAGTTCTGCGGTGGATCCACCGGTGGAGACCGGAGCACTACAAATGCCTATTAGGCCACCACGGCTCACACACGCGACGATAATACTGTTGCGCAAAACACAATTTGTTCTTTAACTTAAATTACATTTTATTCCGACCCGCACATAACCTCTAACAATGTCATGACATTTCGACTCGACTGACTGACACATGCGGCCGGCCGCCAATAAGGCTCTCACTGCACAGACTATAATGCAGTGTTGCCACTCGCTCTTCCTCGAGCGTGAACATCCCCCCGCTCCGGACAGTCCCGGGCTGTCCGCCAAATCAGTCTAAGGGGGGAGGCGAGAAAGAGTAGCGACCGCGCGCTTCAAAACAGAATCCCCAACTAGGACCTCGGCAAACCTGGGCACACCATCAGACCCTAGAGTAAGTTGGACAATGCGTCCGCGACGCCAACGTAAGGGTGGCAGGTTTGGGTCCTTCACTAACACGAGGTCTCCAACCCTCGGTGGGTTTGTCTTATCTGACCACTTAACGCGCTGTTGCAAAATGTGTAAATATTCAAGGTGCCAGCGGCGCCAGAAGCTCTGGGTAAGCTGCTGGAGCAACTCAAACCGCGAAAGGCGTCCTGGATTGACATCTCTATAAGGATACTCGGGCAGGGCGTTAAGTGGTCTGCCTATCAAGAAATGGCCCGGCGTGAGGGCCTGCAAATCGTTCGCGTCGGTAGACAACGGACATAACGGACGCGAGTTGAGAACCGCCTCAATCTTATGAAACACCGTCGCGAGTTCCTCGAACGTGAGAATAGTCTCCCCAATAACGCGGCGAAGGTGAGTCTTGGCGGCCTTTACAACAGATTGAAGAATCCCTCCCCAGTGAGGGCAAGACGGCGGGGAGTATCGCCATGTTACCCCCCTACGGGAGAGTGTGGATCCGATCTCAATATTATTTTTATCTAAAAATTCACAAACTTCTCTTATATGTCTATCAGTGCCCTTGAAGTTCGTCCCACAATCGGACCGAATTAGAGAAGGCAGTCCCCGGCGGGAGACAAATCTGCCTAACGCTGCTAAGAAAGCGTCCATGGTGAGCGCACTCACCACCTCAAAATGAATGGCTTTAGTGGCCAAACAAACAAACACACACAAGTAAGCCTTTTCAGTCTTAGCATTACGGAGTCGCGACGTTTTTATAGTGAATGGTCCCGCAAAATCAGTTCCAACTCCTAAGAAGGTCATCGATTCATTCACACGATCAGCAGGCAAATCACCCATTTGGGGCTGCATCGTCTCGGGGCGTAAACGATAGCAGGGCAGACATCGAAATATAACAGATCGGATTATTCTTCGCGCTGACAAAATCCAAAACTCCCGTTGGAGGAGCGCGGTCAATGCATTACATCCGGCATGAGCATTCTTCACATGGCGATCAATGATCAACAATCGCACCAATGGTCCGTCCTTGGGGAGCAACAGGGGGTGACGTGATCTATAAGGCAAGTTAGCGTGCCTTAATCGGCCTCCTACACGCAACAATCCCTTATCATCCAGAAAGGGAGTCAAACGCACCAAGGGTCCCTTCAATTTGGACGTCCCGGTACGGAAAATCTTAAGTTCCGGTTCAAACGCTCTAGACTGGGTCATACGCACCCAATGCAAAAGAGCATCTTGGCGCTCTTGCGGTGAGAGGACCGGACACAAATCTTTGTCCTGAGGCTGGCGACAATTTCGAATAAATCTTCTTATCCAAGCGGTCACGCCGAGCAACTTGTCCAGAGAACTGTAGCGGTCTAATAAAAATTCCCGCTCTGGAGCCGCCATAGTCTCGACAGCGTGAACACGCAAGCCCGGATTTGGTACCTTCACCACAGCTGGTGTGGAAGGCCAAGACGGTAGTAACAACCATTCGGGACCCCACCACAGAGTGTGGTCAATAAGCTGAGGGGCTTCGCTGCCACGTGATGCACAGTCAGCAGGGTTTATTTCACCTGGCACGTGGCGCCAAATCAACGGGGCCTTCGAGGCCTGTATTTGGGATACCTGATTGGCCACAAATACCTCCAGGGAGTGGACAGAGTTCTTAATCCAACATAGGACAACCTGACTGTCGGACCAAGCAAATAGCGACTCAAAGTCCACACTACGTCCCAGGGTGTCAACAACGTGGTTCATCAAACGAACCAGAAGAGTAGCTCCAGACAATTCTAACTTCGGAATCGTTAATCGAGTCCGAAGTGGAGCAACCTTACTCTTAGCAATTAGCAAGTGGAGCTTAACAGCTCCTCTATCATCGACCGTCCGGATATATACGACGGCTGCGTATCCACTCTCAGACGCGTCACAAAAGCCATGAAGGCTGGCCGTAAACCGTCCCTTAGGCAGTATATGTCTAGGGATACTAACACGGTTAATGTCGGGGAGAGACGACATGAAGGACTCCCAATCTCGCAGCAAACGGCCCGAGAGGGGCTCATCCCACGACACTTCGGCTGACCAAAGTTCCTGTAGGAAGCACTTCATCCAAAACACTACGGGACTAATCCAGCCATTTGGGTCAAAGGTACGAGCTACTGTAGACAAAACCAACCGTTTCGTCCAGACCTTGGGGCTTGGCAGCTCCAATCGATAGGTGAACGTGTCCTGGACAGGTCTGTATTGCACTCCCAAAACAGACAGTAAATCTGGAGTGTTGGCATTCTCAAAAATATGAGGCTCCTGCTGGTGGTCGTCTGGCAAGTCACACAAAAGCTGAGGTGAGTTGGACATCCACTTCCTCAGTTCATAACCACCAGCCCCGAGAAGAGCAATTAGTTCATCTCACAAAATCAAGGCTTCCTCGACACTAGAGGAGCCCGTACAAATATCATCCACAAATGCATCCTCCTTGAGAACCAAGGATGCGCGAGGGTATCGTAACCGCTCACGTTCAGCGAGTTCCACAAGTGAGCGAATTGCCACAAAGGGGCTCGAACGCAAACCGTATGTATTGGTGTTCAGCTCGTAGACCAGCATGGGATCTCTGGGATCCTCCCTCCATAATATGAGCTGATATCGTCTATCGTCCGGGTGAATCACAGTCTGCCGAAACATCATCCGGATATCGGTCACAAAGACGACGGCATGGCGACGGAAGTTGGTCAATACATCGCCCACCTCGTGGTGCAACTTCGGTCCAGCATGCAGACATTGATTCAGCGAAACTCCGGTAGACGTAGGAGCTGACCCATCAAAAACAACGCGTATCTTCCCAGTGGAAGGTTTCAAAACCGCGTGGTGAGGAAGAAAATTATGTTTCTCGTTTCGCCAGTCCAGTCGCGAGACCGACATGTGCCCCAGTTGCTCATATTCTCGCATGAAGTCGACATACTTCTGTTTGAGATCGGAGTTCCTACTCATACGACGCTCCATGGACAGCAGCCGCTTCTCGGCCAACGGCCGGGAGCTGCCAAGTGAGGGGCGAACTGACAAAAAGGGCAAACGAGTGATCAGCCGTCCCGAGTGAAGGCGACCTGTATTGTTCTGGTAGAACAACTCACACTCCTCGTCCAAGGGGTTCACTCGCTTCACGGTAGGTGGTTCTTCCACCTCCCAAAACCGTTGAAGGACATCTGTTCAGACGCCTGAAGAACCAGCAACCGCAATGTAACAGATGCACGTGATCTAATAAACGCTGGTGGCAACCATTTAAAAATTAATAGTTTCTCTCATTATTGTAACCTTTGAGCCTTTAGACAGTCAGTACACATTCAGTCCAAATCTGCTGTTTTATTTGCGAATTTCCAAGCTAAACCCGAACATGGTCCTTCAAGAACCGGATATAACTACAATTACTGAGGATTAGAAGATATTCCTGGAAATCTGATAAAATTAAAAACAAGTTATCATCTCGCGACGAGTGATAAAAGCGGCCAGCGGACTGGGTACATTTAACAGTGGTGTTAAGTTTTATTTCTATTTATATCGTCACCCAACACTCGATCAGGTATTATTTAACCTAAATTAAGGATAATACAAGGTTAGTGAACAAGTTTTACCGTTATATACTTACTTTTAATCAAGTGTCAATTAGGTGGTTATCATTGTTAAGTTTGGATTGATTTTATGTGTAATACATATAATAGGCAACATTAGCAATATTTTATACTTAAAATAGTATAGTAGACAATTTTGTGCTACACATTTTATTGTAATTTGCTTTTAAAATCATCTAAATTAGCTGCTAACATCCTGATTAATTTATTGATATAGAAGTAGGGAGGTAGATAAATAGTTACATACCGAGTGTTAGATATTTGCAAAACTTGTTATCTCCGCCGTGTTAGTGTATAATAACTAGGCTTTGTAATTAAGTATATACAGTTACTTTAAATTTTGTATTATATAAATTCCAGGTCGACGACAACCGTTTCCCAGTATGACCGAGGAACAGGAATTAGTAAAAAAGCGTGGGAGCTTTAAGGGCCGTTTAACCATATTTACGAAATACCTAGATGGATTAAATGACAAAAAATTAAACAGCTGTGACATTACGGAATTACAGCTGCGCACAGGGAAGATCGAGTCGTTGTACGCACAATACGATGAGGTACAGTTACGTCTGGAATGTATCACTGATATTGCTACTCAGTTAAACGAACGTTCTGAGTTTGAGTCACTGTATTTTATTTCTCTATCAAGGTCACAGGCATTATTAAATAAGTATAGCACTGAAAATGATTCGGCTAGTGAAAAAGGTACCCGTGCCAGTAATTATAAGCCGGTTAAGTTGCCCACTATCCAATTGCCTAAATTTAGTGGGTCTTATAGCAATTGGTTAGAATTTAGAGACACTTTTACTAGCCTCATTCATTTGAATGATGAGATAGATGAAATTAACAAATTTCACTACTTGAGAGCATCTCTGGAGGGAACTGCTGCTGTCGTCATACATTCAATCGAGTTTTCTACTAGAAACTACTCAGTGGCGTGGCAGTTACTGTGTGAGCGGTTCGACAATAAGCGATTGTTGGTACAAAACCACATATCAGCATTACTTAATATTGACAGTATTACGCGGGAGTCTTCTACTGCTTTAAAAAGCTTAATAGATCAATTAAATAAAAACCTACGGGCCTTAGAGTCTTTAGGTGAGCCTGTTAAGTACTGGGACACCTTATTGATTTATATTATTACTCGCAAGTTAGATCAAAAGACTAATCGTGAGTTTGAAGAGTACAAAGGCCGGTTAGACAAAGATAGCACAATAACATTAGATATATTTCTTCAATTTATGCACACGCGTGCTGATGTGCTCGAACAATTGGAGCTGTCACGGTATAATGTCTCCCACAGTAGTCACAGTCAACCACACGTTAAGACAAATTCAAAAATAAAATCAATGTTAAGTACACAAAATACTCATAGCAATGAGATAAGTACGAGTAGTTCCGAACCACCTCACAAACCGTGCCCTCTATGCAAGGACAAACATAGTTTAAATAATTGTCCCCAATTCCTTGCGTTAACTATTGATGCTCGTCTTAAATTATTACCTAATTTTAAAGTATGTTATAATTGTTTCCGCACAGGACATTTTGCTAACCAATGTAAGAAATCGGGTTGTAAATTATGTAAACGTAGGCACAACACATTAATTCACACGACAGATTTTAAAAATACGACACACTCTCATAACAATAATGAAAACACGTCATGTGATGATTTGCAATCGCCCCTATCAACATCTACCCCGTCCGCCGTCACAGGCACGAATAACGTGACGCTGTCGGCGCATATTGCAGCGCCTGAGTTAAGCGGCGAATGTCGCAATAGCACACAACGCGAAGTGTTATTGTCCACAGTTTTAATTAGGGTATTCGATATTAATCATCGCGAATACATCGTACGGGCAGTGCTTGATAGCGGCAGTACGTCATGTTTTATGACAGAACGGCTTTATAATCGTTTGAACTTGAAAAGTAGTTTTATTAATGGCTCAATATATGGAATTAACAACATATCTTCTAGTGTAGCTAAGATATGTAAAGTTGAGATTAGGTCACTTAATAACAGTTATAATACGAAGTTATTATGTTTTATTTTACCATCGATTACAAGCCTCGTGCCCTGTCGTGAGCTAGATATTTCGAAGCTTAATATCCCTACTAATATTTGTTTAGCTGACCCTACGTTTTACAAGCCATCAGAGGTAGATATTTTAATTGGTGCCGATTTATTCTGGGATGTATTGGGAACACAAAGAATACAGTTAGGTAGCGGAAACCCAGTATTATCTGAAACCAGGTTAGGCTGGATTGTTTCTGGTCCCATTATTTATAATAATAGTAAATTTATACAATCTGATATTAAATGTAATTTAACTCAAACTAGTTCTTATAGTGACAACAATTTAGATAAGATTCGGTCCGATTTAACACGCTTCTGGAATATTGAGGAGGGAAATACCTCATCCTCTAATTTTAATTATTTACGGGAAGAGAAATCATGTGAAGATCATTTTAATAAATATACTACGCGGTTACCTAATGGCAGGTTTTGTGTGCGTATTCCTTTGAAACAGGATCCCTCTGTTCTAGGGAATTCATTTCAAAGGGCTTCGAATTGTTTATCTTCCCTAGAACGTAGACTGAAGGCCAACTCTGACCTTGGTAAGCAGTATCACAGCTTTATGACAGAATATGAGTCATTGGGCCACATGACAGAAAACAAGGTACCTGGTGGCAGTTCTGCTGGATACTTTATACCTCATCATGGGGTACGTCATGAATCTAGTAGTACTACTAAGCTGCGTGTGGTTTTTAATGCCAGCTCCCCCACATCATCAGGTATTTCTCTCAATGACATACAGATGGTAGGCCCTACGGTTCAGGACGACTTGGTGTCTATACTTCTTCGTTTTCGGTTACATAAATATGTCTTGTCAGGTGATGTGGAGAAGATGTATAGACAGATAGCTGTACACCCGTCTGATAGACACCTACAGCAAGTCCTCTGGCGTAGAAATGCAACCGATGCTGTCAAAGTTTTTACACTCAATACCGTCACGTACGGTATGGCTAGTGCACCGTTTTTAGCAACTCGTTGCCTGAAACAAATTGGTATTGAGTGTCAGGATGACAAAATAGCGGAGATAATCAAGCATGACTTTTATGTCGATGACCTGCTTACGGGTGGGGATGATTTACATGAATTGATGAATATTCGTGCAAAAGTCACAGACGCGCTCGCTTCGGCTTGTATGCCACTTAGGAAATGGAGGTCTAATGAGCCTACGTTAATCTCTGAAGCTTCTCAATCGTCACTAGATTTAAACATGGGTTGTACTGAACCTAACAAATTATTAGGACTTAATTGGTATGCAAATACTGATGAACTAGGTTTTTTGAATAGTATAACGTTGCCATGTAAAGCGAATACTAAGCGTGAGTTACTTTCTGTAATCGCACGTATTTTTGACCCTCTCGGTCTATTATCGCCTTTTGTGATACTCTTGAAAATGTTATTGCAAAGAATGTGGTTAGATAAGTTATCGTGGGATGAACCTTTAAGTTCTGAGCTGCATAAGGAATGGAATACTATTATTCAATCATTGTCATTTTTAAATAATTTTCGTGTTCCACGAATTGTTGTTTGTGACTCGGTCAAAATATTAGAACTGCATGTATTCACAGACGCTTCTGAGCGCGCTTACGGTGCGTGCGTCTATGTTCGTAGTGTAACCACTAACGGTGAGTGCATGGTTCGGTTGCTAGCGTCCAAAAGTCGCGTGGCTCCACTCAAGCCTACAACAATCCCTCGATTGGAATTGTGTGGTGCTTTATTAGGAGCTCGTATGTATGAGAAGATTTCGAGTTCACTTCGAGTTAATATTAGTCGTTCTTACTGTTGGACAGATTCCACCATAGTGTTGGGCTGGTTACAGATGTCGCCCTCTAGGCTCCAACCGTTTGTTCGCAATCGCGTTGCAGAGATCTTAGATAAGGCAGGTAACTGTAGTTGGAAACACGTATCAACTAACAAAAACCCAGCAGATCTAATATCTCGAGGTGTAGATATTAGTACTCTGAGTGGTTTAAAGCTATGGTGGAGTGGTCCCGATTTTTTGCAGCAAGACCAGATTGATTGGCCCTGTCAGTTCCAGTATTCAGAAACAGAGCCACTACCCGAAGTTCGACCTAACATATCTTTAAGCACTGTTGTCACAAATAATTCGTCTAGTTACCTTATAGATTTTAGTAGATTTTCTAATTACTCGAGACTTGTGCGCTGCATGGCATATGTTGTTCGGTTCACTAAATATTGTAGGCAAAAGCCTGTATACAGTACATTCTTAACACAAGAAGAATTACAAGGTGCTTTGAACATTTTAATTATTCAATCTCAAATGCAATCATTTCCGGAATACAATTTGTTAGTTAATAAACAAAAATTACCTCCAAAGAGCGCCCTTCTAAAATTAAATGTTTTCATAGATAATAATAATATAATTCGCGTAGGAGGACGCTTAGATAATTCACTTTTCTCTTACAATAAAAAACATCCTATTTTGTTACAGTCCAATCATGAATTTACAAAATTATTATTTGATTTTGAACACAAACGGTTAATGCACGCAGGCCCTCAGTTGCTGCTCGCGTCTATTAGAGAGTCATATTGGCCTTTGGGCGGCCGAAATTTAGCTAAGGCTTGTTACCATAAGTGTATTAGATGCCGTCGTATGAAGGGTAATATAGTTACCCCTATAATGGGTAACCTGCCACAGCAGCGGGTCCTTCCAGGTGGATATCCCTTTGAAACTTGTGGGGTAGATTATTCTGGCCCTATAATGAGTGCTAGCCGTCAAGGTCGCGGATGTAGGTTAGTAAAAGTGTATATCGCTATATTCGTTTGTTTTGCTACTAAAGCTATTCACTTGGAATTAGTGGGTGACTTGTCTAGCAGCAAATATTTATTGGCCTTATATAGATTTATTTCGCGAAGGGGAAAACCCGTCAATATATACTCGGACAACGGTACATCATTTGTGGGTGCGTACAACGAAATATCTAAATTTTTAAAATCAAATTGTGTTGCTTTAGCAGAACAGGTAGCTAATTTAGGTATTAATTTCCATTTTATTCCGGTGGCCGCGCCTCACTTTGGGGGTCTTTGGGAATCGGGAGTCAGATCGACCAAATATCATCTACAGCGAGTGTTGGGAAATTGTCACTTAACCTATGAAGAACTTAACACTACGTTAACCCAAATTGAAGCGATACTGAATTCTCGTCCATTAACGCCGTTGTCATCCGATCCTGCAGATAATACGCCGCTTACTCCAGGACATTTTATCGTGGGTCGCTCATTAACATCATTACCTCAGCCAAACTATCAGAAACACTCCGTTAATCAATTAACTCGCTTTCAACGAATTAAGCAGCTTCGCCAGCATTTTTGGAATCGTTGGAGCAAGGAGTACGTCGCTGAGTTGCAGCAGAGAACTAAATGGCGTTCCTGCAAGGACGAATTAAAGCTTGGCACTTTAGTGGTTGTCAAGGACGACAACTTACCGCCTCTCCAGTGGCGTCTTGGGAGAATTGTTGCTGTGCATGCCGGAGCCGATAAAGTAGTTCGCGTCGCTGATATACGGACATCTGCAGGAGTTATTCGAAGAGCATTCAATCGAATTTGCCCATTGCCCGTATGTACTTCAATTGATGGTTGAAAGCGCACCTTTCAACGTGCGGGGGCATGTTCAGACGCCTGAAGAACCAGCAACCGCAATGTAACAGATGCACGTGATCTAATAAACGCCGGTGGCAACCATTTAAAAATTAATAGTTTCTCTCATTATTGTAACCTTTGAGCCTTTAGACAGTCAGTACACATTCAGTCCAAATCTGCTGTTTTATTTGCGAATTTCCAAGCTAAACCCGAACATGGTCCTTCAAGAACCGGATATAACTACAATTACTGAGGATTAGAAGATATTCCTGGAAATCTGATAAAATTAAAAACAAGTTATCATCTCGCGACGAGTGATAAAAGCGGCCAGCGGACTGGGTACATTTAACAGTGGTGTTAAGTTTTATTTCTATTTATATCGTCACCCAACACTCGATCAGGTATTATTTAACCTAAATTAAGGATAATACAAGGTTAGTGAACAAGTTTTACCGTTATATACTTACTTTTAATCAAGTGTCAATTAGGTGGTTATCATTGTTAAGTTTGGATTGATTTTATGTGTAATACATATAATAGGCAACATTAGCAATATTTTATACTTAAAATAGTATAGTAGACAATTTTGTGCTACACATTTTATTGTAATTTGCTTTTAAAATCATCTAAATTAGCTGCTAACATCCTGATTAATTTATTGATATAGAAGTAGGGAGGTAGATAAATAGTTACATACCGAGTGTTAGATATTTGCAAAACTTGTTATCTCCGCCGTGTTAGTGTATAATAACTAGGCTTTGTAATTAAGTATATACAGTTACTTTAAATTTTGTATTATATAAATTCCAGGTCGACGACAACCGTTTCCCAGTATGACCGAGGAACAGGAATTAGTAAAAAAGCGTGGGAGCTTTAAGGGCCGTTTAACCATATTTACGAAATACCTAGATGGATTAAATGACAAAAAATTAAACAGCTGTGACATTACGGAATTACAGCTGCGCACAGGGAAGATCGAGTCGTTGTACGCACAATACGATGAGGTACAGTTACGTCTGGAATGTATCACTGATATTGCTACTCAGTTAAACGAACGTTCTGAGTTTGAGTCACTGTATTTTATTTCTCTATCAAGGTCACAGGCATTATTAAATAAGTATAGCACTGAAAATGATTCGGCTAGTGAAAAAGGTACCCGTGCCAGTAATTATAAGCCGGTTAAGTTGCCCACTATCCAATTGCCTAAATTTAGTGGGTCTTATAGCAATTGGTTAGAATTTAGAGACACTTTTACTAGCCTCATTCATTTGAATGATGAGATAGATGAAATTAACAAATTTCACTACTTGAGAGCATCTCTGGAGGGAACTGCTGCTGTCGTCATACATTCAATCGAGTTTTCTACTAGAAACTACTCAGTGGCGTGGCAGTTACTGTGTGAGCGGTTCGACAATAAGCGATTGTTGGTACAAAACCACATATCAGCATTACTTAATATTGACAGTATTACGCGGGAGTCTTCTACTGCTTTAAAAAGCTTAATAGATCAATTAAATAAAAACCTACGGGCCTTAGAGTCTTTAGGTGAGCCTGTTAAGTACTGGGACACCTTATTGATTTATATTATTACTCGCAAGTTAGATCAAAAGACTAATCGTGAGTTTGAAGAGTACAAAGGCCGGTTAGACAAAGATAGCACAATAACATTAGATATATTTCTTCAATTTATGCACACGCGTGCTGATGTGCTCGAACAATTGGAGCTATCACGGTATAATGTCTCCCACAGTAGTCACAGTCAACCACACGTTAAGACAAATTCAAAAATAAAATCAATGTTAAGTACACAAAATACTCATAGCAATGAGATAAGTACGAGTAGTTCCGAACCACCTCACAAACCGTGCCCTCTATGCAAGGACAAACATAGTTTAAATAATTGTCCCCAATTCCTTGCGTTAACTATTGATGCTCGTCTTAAATTATTACCTAATTTTAAAGTATGTTATAATTGTTTCCGCACAGGACATTTTGCTAACCAATGTAAGAAATCGGGTTGTAAATTATGTAAACGCAACTCAAAACTCTTAGCAATTAGCAAGTGGAGCTTAACAGCTCCTCTATCATCGACCGTCCGGATATATACGACGGCTGCGTATCCACTCTCAGACGCGTCACAAAAGCCATGAAGGCTGGCCGTAAACCGTCCCTTAGGCAGTATATGTCTAGGGATACTAACACGGTTAATGTCGGGGAGAGACGACATGAAGGACTCCCAATCTCGCAGCAAACGGCCCGAGAGGGGCTCATCCCACGACACTTCGGCTGACCAAAGTTCCTGTAGGAAGCACTTCATCCAAAACACTACGGGACTAATCCAGCCATTTGGGTCAAAGGTACGAGCTACTGTAGACAAAACCAACCGTTTCGTCCAGACCTTGGGGCTTGGCAGCTCCAATCGATAGGTGAACGTGTCCTGGACAGGTCTGTATTGCACTCCCAAAACAGACAGTAAATCTGGAGTGTTGGCATTCTCAAAAATATGAGGCTCCTGCTGGTGGTCGTCTGGCAAGTCACACAAAAGCTGAGGTGAGTTGGACATCCACTTCCTCAGTTCATAACCACCAGCCCCGAGAAGAGCAATTAGTTCATCTCACAAAATCAAGGCTTCCTCGACACTAGAGGAGCCCGTACAAATATCATCCACAAATGCATCCTCCTTGAGAACCAAGGATGCGCGAGGGTATCGTAACCGCTCACATTCAGCGAGTTCCACAAGTGAGCGAATTGCCAAAAGGGGCTCGAACGCAAACCGTATGTATTGGTGTTCAGCTCGTAGACCAGCATGGGATCTCTGGGATCCTCCCTCCATAATATGAGCTGATATCGTCTATCGTCCGGGTGAATCACAGTCTGCCGAAACATCATCCGGATATCGGTCACAAAGACGACGGCATGGCGACGGAAGTTGGTCAATACATCGCCCACCTCATGGTGCAACTTCGGTCCAGCATGCAGACATTGATTCAGCGAAACTCCGGTAGACGTAGGAGCTGACCCATCAAAAACAACGCGTATCTTCCCAGTGGAAGGTTTCAAAACCGCGTGGTGAGGAAGAAAATTATGTTTCTCGTTTCGCCAGTCCAGTCGCGAGACCGACATGTGCCCCAGTTGCTCATATTCTCGCATGAAGTCGACATACTTCTGTTTGAGGTCGGAGTTCCTACTCATACGACGCTCCATGGACAGCAGCCGCTTCTCGGCCAACGGCCGGGAGCTGCCAAGTGAGGGGCGAACTGACAAAAAGGGCAAACGAGTGATCAGCCGTCCCGAGTGAAGGGGACCTGTATTGTTCTGGTAGAACAACTCACACTCCTCGTCCAAGGGGTTCACTCGCTTCACGGTAGGTGGTTCTTCCACCTCCCAAAACCGTTGAAGGACATCCGATAAGGTGGAGCTAACAGTTATGTAACTGTCCACCGATGGAGATGGTGGGTTATGCCTAACTGGTCCCATCACTACAAACCCAAGCGATGTAGATAAGGCTACCAGCCCACCCGTCTGTAACTCTCTCCTCTTCCCACAATACACGCGGCCTAGAACATCGGCACCGAGCAATAAGTGAATCGGACCGGTTCGGTGGAAGAAAGGGTCAGCCAAGGTCAATCCTGATGGTCATTTGCTTAGCCTTCTATAAAAAAAACCGGCCAAGTGCGAGTCGGACTCGCCCGTGAAGGGTTCCGTAGGATTTATGACGTATTAAAAAAACTACTTACTAGATATCGTTCAAACGAATTTTCGGTAGAAGTTTGCATGGTAACGTACATCATATATTATTTTTAGTTTTATCGTTCTCTTATTTTAGAAGTTACGGGGGGAACACATTTTACCACTTTGGACGTGTCTCTCGCGCAAACTATTCAGTTTAGAAAAAAATGATATTAGAGACCTCAATATGATTTTTGAAGACCTATCCATAGATACCCCACACGTATGGGTTTGATGAAAATAAAAATTTTGAGTTTCAGTTCTATGTATGGGGAACCCCCAAAATTTACTGCTTTTTTGTATTTTTGTGCAAAAATCAATGCGGTTCACAGAATACATCTACTTACCAAGTTTCAACGGTGTAGTTCTTATAGTTTCGGAGAAAAGTGGCTGTGACATACGGACGGACAGACAGACAGACATGACGAATCTATAAGGGTTCCGTTTTTTGCCATTTGGCTACGGAACCCTAAAAAGACAGTTCCTCAATTCTTGAGGAATCGCGGTGAAGCTTGCCTCCATCTTCTCTCTTATCGTCACTTACCATCAGATGTAATGAAGGCCAAAGGCCAAGACTTCCCTGTTGAGCAAAAGAATGATCCATTGGTCCGCTTAATTTGTATGAAAATCAAATTCAATTCATATAAATACAACAACTCTTCATCTAAATTAACTATCCGTGTGGCAGACACAATGCCATATATGGAAAATAATAAATATCTTGAAATTTTGATGTCTCCGATTATTCCAACGTGAAATTTATATACAATTCCATTTTTCATAGCGGAGCAAAAATATAACCTATTATGCTCAGTTCGAACACTGATTCGAGAAAAATTAAAATACTTGTTCCGAAACGGTTACATAATCGCTGTTATTGTAGGCTGCCAGGTAAATTTACGGCGGAATCCCACAACTATAAAATTCGTATAGATTTCATTCTCGAACAAAAGGATCATCATCACAGCTCATATACGTCCTCGCCGAGGGGCTCGAGCCTACCCTAAGTTAGGATGGTTAGGCCTTAGTCAACCACGCTGGCCCAGTGCGGATTAGTCGACTTCACATTCACCTTTGAATTTCTTCGCAGATGTATGCAGGTTGCCTCACGATGTTTTTCTTCACCGTAGGTAGGAGCACCAGCAAATGTAAATATTATGAAATTCGACAAAAACGAAAAACATTAGTACATGGCAGGATCAAACTACGGACCTGCCGATTAGAAGGCCAGTGCCGAGTCCACAGCGCCACCAACGCTCAAAAGGATAGGTGAAAATATTCAAATTCAGGAGCCAAATTTTGAAAATATTATCTAGAGATCTATGAAAAAGATTCACCATTATCGTTTTAATTCGTAATATTTTCATGTAAGATAATATAAGCATTAGTCAATTGCTCTGCGTATTACGTTAGTTTCTCTGTATTCCAATGTATTGTTGAGATTAAATAATATCTATATACGCGTTCCATTTTAACGGCGGTAGGTACTTGGCTGAATTTATAAAAAAAATCACGTAAGTCAGTTACGCTATTGATTGATACTAACTCACTCCTCTAAATGTGCCTCTTAATTGCAACGTTTTCTGGTATAGCTACATAAAAAAGCTAGTCTTCACCTAATAGCAGACATTAGCCAAACGACGAATAGATAGATTGCGCCGTGACATTTAAAATCAACATCAAAGGAGACGCGGCGTAAGGGATTACGCTGAATAAATAAGTCAAGTGAACCTCGGAAAGTTTCGGAATAATCCGGCCCACGCGTGTGCCCGCATGTTCTCGCCGAAAATAATATTCACGGTTAGTGTGGCCATGGTTCTTGGTATTAATTACCTTTATCAGTGCTCGCAAATAAAGCAATGTCAATCTTAAAGTCTTAAAGCCTTTGTGACATCGCAGAAATGATCATCAGTAAATAAATGTCTAGTCCACTGGTTAGACATATTTAGGTATGTTCAAAAGTACACAACTAAGCGCGATCCACGGCTACTCTCCTCCAACCCTTATACCGGCTAAAAGCAGCTCAAGAGCCTTTCACAGCTTTTCATAACTCGCTAAACGTCTTTAAATTTGTGGACGAAATGTGCACGTAAATAACGGTAATGTTAATTATAAATGTGGTAAACAAAATAAATATTTT
Source organism: Schoenobius gigantellus (assembly GCA_963935595.1). Taxonomy (NCBI): domain Eukaryota; kingdom Metazoa; phylum Arthropoda; class Insecta; order Lepidoptera; family Crambidae; genus Schoenobius; species Schoenobius gigantellus. The sequence goes on along the minus strand of OZ012563.1, from coordinate 12,463,322 downwards.
TGTTTTTTTTTTATTACTTTGCCACTCTTTCAAATTTACAGTGAATAAATGAGTCGTAGACACGTGGCATGACCTAAATTTTTGGAAATTTTTACCACTCTGCGCAGCATCTCAAGTTGTAGGTACTATAAATACATAGAAGTATACATATTGTGTCACTGTGATTCTCTTTCTCGTAGGAAAATGAGACTCTTTGGTATTGGATATCCCAAAGACTTCAAGGCTATCCCCCTTGGACCAATTGTGAGGCTCATGAGTGAAGTCAATTGGTCCATAAATGGTGATAGCGGAAAATGGACGAAGAAATTGGGGAAGTACAAAAGACCCTTAAGGGTCGAAGTGCACGGCCCCCTAGAAAATAGACTTTGAGAATTAATGACAACATTACTTATAGGTAATTAATTTTTCCCGATTTCACACACGGAAATCATGGTAGCATTACCGTGCCGTATATTTCACAGGAATTTATAAAGGTATGAGGATATTTATGCTGAGAGTAACTTTGCTCATGTTTGCGGTACACACCAGATTCGAGGCATTTTTCATTGTTATTGTAATAACTTCGCGAACTGGTGAACCTGTGAACATCGAAAATGTAAGAACTAATTCAATAATTTCCTTTACTTTTGTTTAACTTTACCTGTTTCTGCGGAAAATTGTGTTGTCAAAGTTATCAAATACTTTTTCCGACTGGGCCAACTCAATTATTTTCTTGAATATTTTCGTCAATACACGAACGTTAAAAACGAGACCGATAAATTGGAATGTCAGTTGAATTGACACGTTACTTAATTTGAGTTAATACTTATTTGAACACTGAAATTTTATAAACGAAAATTTTCCGATGTAGAGCTACATGAAATATTAAATATTATATTTTTATTAATATTTTAAACATTTTATTGAGCGTAAGTTAAAAATACAATCGTAGTGCATGAAATACAATCGATAATACAAGGGCAGACTTATCTCTGACAGAGATTTTTTCCAGCCGACCCTAACGTGATACCAGTATTTAGCTGCTATGGACTCAGTTGAACCTTGTATCCTGAGGTACGTAAATAAGTGTCCACTAATCGAGATCAAACTCCAAAGCTTTGAGCACCGACGTAAAGTGCCCTGCGGGGCGATTCTCTAACGTGACAGCCTTGAGTTCGTCGCTGCGACAGCGCTGTTTTCACTATGATAGGTAATACCAAATACATTGGTAATACCGGTAATACCATACAGCGCTGTCATATTAGAGAATTATCTTAGAGAATTACCCCCCTAGACAAAAGCCACGCATTAATTTTGCCGTAATCCTCCCGCAGAAAAAATGTATGGAAATGACATTAGCTTGTCACAACCTCACGCTATTTTTCCGCAGCTAATGTCATCTCCATACATTTTTTCTGTGGAACTACTGCGGAAAAGTATGCGTGTGGCATTTGTCTAGGGAGGCTGCCCCCTAACCCCCTAACCATGATGGCCCAAAACAATATTAAAACCGCGCTGAGAGCGAGATGGCGCTATACGCAGCAAGAACGGCGTCTCTGCTTCAATATCGTTTTAACCTTGCTAAAAGACCATGGTACCCTGAATGTTGGCATTACATAAGATACAATTTGGGGAGTGCATACAAAAGCTTCATAGTCGTATACCTCCTGCTCCATTCCTTTTCGGAGATTCAAGACTTACGTACGTCACGGCTCATCTCGACACTGTGTACATTCCACTTTGCCGTGCTAAACGTTTCCGCAATTCTCTGCTTATTCCGGTCACTAAGGAATCCTCCGTCGGTGTTCCCGGACAATTACAACTCGGTATCTTTATAAAAAGTATGAATGGCATTTACTAGGTAAGCGCGCTCCACCTTAGACACCACCACCACCACCATAGTCTACCATAGTCTCGCTTACCATTAAGTGAGTCTGGATCAAACGCAAAAATATAATAGAAAAATATTACCAAGTGAAACGGGATATAGAATATACTCGTATTTTGTCGACATACTTCTTTTTTAATAATTAATAATTATTAATCAATTCAAAACATCAATTCAAACAACAAACAAAACAAACGCCCAAAATGCAGACCACAAATGCGCTGGATGGAGGACGTGAAGAGGATTGCAGGCTCGAATTGGATGCAGAAAGCGCAATGCCTCTCCGGCATTGAAAATGCTGGAGGAGGCCTACACTAAATCACTCGAGACAGGCTAAAGTAGAAGAAGAAGAATCAATTCTAATTAAAAAGTCATAAAAACACCAAAAGTTCTTTTCTGACACCTAGTTCGCCCTGTTATTTCTTTATTTTATTGTACGAGCAAATCACACAAAATAGATACAAATCATTCACCATCATCTTAAAATAAGATAAGATAGGCAACCAGCCATTTGTCGCTCAACGTTTAAGTCGAAATATTGACAATTCGTACGTACAATTATATTAAAATAGCACCAATTGCCAGCTCGCGTCCGCCATTGATGCCAGCGTCGTCCAAAACTCGAGGGAGCCCGACTTCGCTCCTACTGAATGATTAAATTTGTTTAATTTCCCCAGATCGCTTCTTCCCCTTATTTGAACGGGAACAATTGTTACAAATACACCCTATTTGCGATGGCTCTCCAAATCAATGAGGGAACGTTGCGTTGGCAAATATTGGAGGCGTGAGATTGCTGTATTATAATTAAAGTTTCACGACCTTGCGCGGGGTACTCGATGAAACATAATTATTTTCTAATTTAAACTTTAAACAATATCATATTTGTTTTATTGAGCGAGTACCCATGGAACAATGTTTGGGTAACTATTAGTCTATGCATATTTTTTTAACAAACCTATCATTAGTTATGTTATACCTACCTATCTGAGTAGAGAATTTACTAAGTAGGTATACTTAGTAAATTCTCTACTCATTTTTAAATCATTTTATATACCTTTTTACTCATTTTTTTAAGGTATAATGCTTTTGCATATCCCACCTGCCAACTTGTGACATAAGATGTCAAGTCACTGTATCCAATAAGGAGAAATTATTTTTGAGTCGACTAGAAGCTGTAACGTTTAATTATGGTGTTATTTTTTAAACAATTACACAAACATATGAGTAGAAATATAACCAGAATCAATATCGGTGTAAAAAAATATTTATTAATGACTTTCAAAAGATTCTTTCCATCAAAGGCCAAACGTCAAATAATACGTGTAAAGAATTGTGAAAGTAGTTGTTTCATGCCATTATGAGATAAGTATATCTTATTTCAATATTGTGTGAAGATGACACTGACTGAGATAACAAATATTTTAAGAAATATCTTGTTGAAATATTTGAAGTCTACTTAGATTATTTTTGCTAAATGTTTGTGTTATCACAAACGTGGAACGGAACGCGAACCTGTCATCACGTTTGACACTGATAGGAGTGAAATGTCACATTGTTTGTGTCGGGTGTACGTTTTGAATTGCGTAATTGTGCTCAAAGATTTTCCCGTATTTTTTATTTATTTTCTGCCTGTCTTACAGCAAACGCACACGACCAACATTTATAGGCCCAATAATCGGCCCGTTTTTCCGACCGACTCAACGCATTTATATGAGTATATTTATCACTTTGTCAGTGGCTGACTTTTTGTAGTTCGTTATAACGTAGAACTTCATATTATGTTAAATTTTCCATCGTCAAAAAATCGATCACCGATAGCCGGTCTTGTACATTCGCACTTCCCTGACAAACCGGAACATACTTTGCGGTCCTTGTAGGGGTTATATATTAACTACATACGAGTATACGTACTACAGGCCATTGTACCCACTTAACATTAGGTGAGCAATCTGCTTGTTTACCAACATAATTATATAAATAAAGGTACAATGGAATTAATACTAAACATAACTGCTAAAGCCAGCACGTCCAATAATCCACTGTACTATTAACAAAATCAATCAAAGGAACTGTTAAGGCACTGTTACCAAAGTCATAATCCCAAGAATAAGTCGCAAAAATACCTTTTTACGTTTTCAATAAAATATCGCTGAAATTAAGGGAATATTACCAATAGCCCCTTTAAACGTTAAAGCTCTTTACGAGTTTAATAAAGACATTGTTGAAAGCCCTAAATCACGTCCAGCCTCTCCCCTCCTAGATTTTTCAGGTGACGTTGATATTGCGAGACAAAATCTCATTCGATTCTAAATTAAGAAAATGTCCATAATAAAAGACTGTGCCTTTTGCGTTTATTGAAGAGATTTAAAGTAATTTAATTCCCTTAGTTGATTTATTTTTTTTCATAGCAATTTAATACAAGTAATTGTTTTACGTTAAGCATTGCTTAATACGAGTAGTGTTGCCATTGGACCACGTCAAATTGTGCCCCACTGCTGGGCGTAAGGCTCCCCTAACGACGGAAAAACCCATAGATAATGTATATTATGCTCGTGGGATATGTGCTCTGTCAGACAATAGATTTTTTATATTTTACTATAACTTCTTTTTTATTAGGATCAAAAGAATAAAATCCTTGGGATCGATATATTACGAAACTATGTGGATAATATTGTTATTTTAAACACTTATTAATCTAACTAATCTTTATTTGAACAATTTTTGGTACGGGTGAAATATAAGCCTAATGGATCTGTTGGTTCTTTTCGTGTTCCTCTTGTCTCTGGCTGGCGACGACCGTGGTGATGGGAACTGCCACTCTGGACACCTGCAATAAAAATATAAACAATATTTATTTTTATCCACATCGTCGGTGGCGCTATGGGCTCAGCATCGGTCTTCTAATCAAGAGAGGTCCAGAGTTCGATCCTGACATATATTAATTTGTCTGACGCTCCTGCGGTGAAGGAGAACATCGTGAAGCAACCTGCATACATCTGCGAAGAAATGAGGTGTATGTGAAGTCAACCAATCCGCACTGGGCCAGCGTGGTTGACTAACACCCTAACTTAGGGTAGGCTCGAGCCCCTCGGTGGGGACATATATGAGCTGTTATGATATACTCGTATTAATGTGTTTTCGTTTTCGGATTCCATATGTACATTAATTGTCCGACACTCTTACAGTGAAGGTTAACATCGAAAGGCAATCTGCATACATCTACGAAAAAAATCATAGGTAAATGCGAAGACGACCAATCCGAACTGGACCAGCGTGGTTGACTAAAGCCTTAATACCCGTAGCCTATGGTTACACCATCAGTATTTCATCAGTTTGATCCATCAGTCTGGCATCAGTATTTCATCAGTCTCCGCTGGACTAGCGAAAATTCATCAGTATTTCGTCAGTCACTGCGTTACACGATCAGTCTGGCGTCAATCATACGAGACTGATGAAATACTGATGGTGTAACCTCGCTCTTACATAGGATAGGCTCAAGCCCCTCGAACATTGAACATTGAGCTCATTAGAAAGACGCCGTAAACACTGTTGTTGTTTTTTTGCAATATGCCAAAATTGTATTTGCATTTTATCAAAATATACCTACTGTTGAACTATTAGGTTCAAATGGAAAATGAATATAAAAAAATCTACTTTGGCTTGACAAATACAAAGGAGATCAATACATTTGAAAGAACATTGCTCTGCGTCCATACATTGTTCGCCCCAATACCAACAGCAGTGAAAAAAATGCTTTTTGTATAATTAGATATAAGTAAATACTGTACGTCCACATCAATTACTACGGACAAGCTTCGAAATCGAATTAAGTATCAAAATGAATCAGATTTTGAGGTTAGTTGAAGTAACACTTTATTTCGGTAGAGCAATTACACATAGTCCATACCTATACAACTATTAATAAAATAATAATTATTAACTTGCAATCAATCAAAGAACATGACTATAGCCACAGTATAGTAAAGAACAAGAAATCTCGAAATTATAAAGCAAGTCAACAGGACGAATTAACAAGCGCTAGCGCGTGAGTAGTCAATTGACGTATGTTTTAATTCAATTTACGTTGTAAATTGTTAAAGAAGTTATTAAAAACATAATTTATGCAAATAAATAAATGTCCACACCTACATAAAATCGACTCAATTCTATTCAGTCGAGCAAAGGCAACAATAACCATTCCTATATTTTACTCATTTGGTTTAGTTTCTGAAAGTACTTTTATATATTTTTGATTTGTCCGTCGAATACATATATTTGTTGTTATGAGTGTTATAAAATATGCATATAATTATGACGTAAATCAAATTTTTGTTGGTTATGGGTCGATTTTTGACATTGTCCTTTCGTCCGGGCTGGTAAGTGCTCGGTTACCAAATTAGTCAAGGCGTCAACACGGTAGGTGTGTTAAGCACACGGGTTCAAATAACGCACGAGTCGATATTTTTTGGGTTGATTTTTTCATTTCTGCTTATACAACGTGTTCCTTCTGATATCGCATAACTCTATGGTAGTAATGAGACCGTGTAAGAGAATAGAAGAATATCTATGGAGTATTTTTTATTTTTAGTTTTTCTACAAAAAGTTCCACTAAAATAAGATTTCATAAGCAAATCACCTTTATGTTAAGTACTGCAACATTCTTTTAGTAAAATTGTGGACGATTGAACTCACTTCTCAATGGAAGTTAGTACACATCTAGTAATTGTACGGATAGAAATGTACGGATAGAAAAAACAGTGTAATTTTCTTAGTATAAGGTGGGGAATGTCGCAAAGATAAAGGCTCGCAACACTAGTGACCATTTTGAAACTATTTTAATTAAAATTGCTATTATCATCGAAAGTATGCATCTTGGACTTTTTTATTTACAAGCTTTTATTTACTTTCACCTGTCCCGGGGTCGGTAATGAAATCTTGCAAGTTAAATTTGACCCACCTCACGATATCCGATTGAACTGAAATGAGATTGAGCTGATCTGATGCTGGAGCTGGAAGGTGGCTATAGGAACTCTGCACAAAAACGACACAGACCCATCGTGTTTGGGCTCGTTTGATTTGTATTGACGAGTACTTTGATCCTATATAACTTTTTAGTTTATTTCATTAACAAGTAACAATAAAGGCTTGTTGTTTAAAAGTTTTTACATTATTTGTATTCATAAAATACTTATAGCCTTAAAGTTATGGTATGGCATATCAAAAAGAACACGTTGTATATAATGTTTTAAAGAAAATATACGAACTCAAACCTAATGGTTCACCATTAATATTCAAGCCAGTATTGAGATAAAGAAGACACAACATTCTACGTATCTACGGATATTGTTATCTATCTTATGTTTGCAGCTGTATGCTAACTTACCGCTTAGTGGTAAATTGTTCTCTGCTTATTTGCCTAAGCATTAACTATTGTTACGGCTCGTGTAAACAGACATAAGTTTAATGTAGTGCAGTAACCAAAGCAATAAGTAATTATTAATCCGCACTGAGTCAGCATGGTCGACTAAGGCCTAATCATCATAACAATATGGGGTAGGCTCGAGCCCCACGGTGGAAACGTATATGAGCTGTGATGATAGTGATGATGAATAAGAAATTAAAAAAAACCGACCAAGTGCGAGTTGAATTTAAGCACCGAGGGTTCCGTACAAACTTATCTGAGTATATAAGTTCGTTTCGTACTATGTACTTATTTATGGTAATTAGATTTTGTGCTATAACACCTTGCTTCTTGCCAAACTTTATGATTCTAGGTCAACGGGAAATACCCTATAGATTTTGATTCCCTTGTGAAATCGAAAAATATGCGACATAAAGGTCGTATTTTTTGAATGCGTCGACTTAAAAGTATATTTTTTTCACTGACGAATGAGACCGTAGACCAGATTACTTGATATAAATTTAAGTTTAATAACTCTTCGCGTTCCCGAGAAAGAAGGACTTGACAAACAGTCGTGCAGACAGACAGACAGACAGATGAACAGCAAAGTGATCCTATAAGAGTTCCGTTTTTTTCATTTTGAAGTACGGAACCCTAAAAACGTCATTCAAACTTACATACACCAAGTCAAATGTTAAAACATTTGACTCGGTGTATGTAAGTTTGATTAAAAATATCCTACCTTACTTCTGTACATCTGAAAAGAATTTGTTCAGTACATAGTCACATAATCACTTCACAATGATACATCCTTTACAAGTTATTTCATTTGCCTTTAAATGAATTCAATAGTGATCTCTCAATTAATTCATACACTTATCATTCAAAATCTAACAGAAAAACAGAGACGTCTCTTTAAAAAACCACAGGCCTTTATACTCTCCAGCTTGTTGTACTTCGAGCAGGTCATGAGCTAAGTCGAACTCTCGTTAGGCCTCCCTCACTACGCACTTAGTTACAGGATAAGTACCTACCGTACCGCGCACACTGAGAGTGCAAAAGCAGCGGGGCTTCCGCGCTCTTGGGACTAATGCATACTCACACGGTCCTATTAATAAAAATTTTACTCCTTGGATCATTATCGGTTTAGTTATTTCATGTTTTGACTTATTTTTACATATATCAGCCGACATGTGTGGAAACAAGACAAAACACGGAGTAACTAATCAGAGGATGATCCAAGGAGTAAAATTATTAAATAAAGGTCTATCCGCGCACATCAGTCACGGTAATAGTATATAATTACCGTGCATCAGTGCTGACACGTGACGATCAGTACCGTGACGTGCTATACGCACTCATCACTGGCATTCAGTTCCGAAGCGCGCTGTGACCTTAGCAGATGCAGTTGCACGGGCATCTTTGAGTTTGTTATTTCAAAAATGCCTCCATTTACAAAAGCCCACTAAGCAACAAGATTTATATTTTCAGATGAAGAAGTCGTGTGAATAGAAGGCAATTTTAAAGTTAATGTCTACGAATTTCTATGTGCAAGATAGTAGAAAACAGTATGTAATTAAACCAGTTCTATAATTTTTTTTTAATTAATCTTAAAATGCTTGAAATCGTCCGTGCCGTCAGTGAAAATATTCTCTTCGAGAAATTCGCGTCGGATCACGAAGAGCGTCAGCGCAGCACTGAAGATCACTGAACGTCGCTGACACTGACAAGTATGGATGGCGTCGTACAAAATATATGCTACAATATCATTTTTCACTGACACTGATGGATACGTTACTGATCGTCACGTGTCGGCATGTGTGCGGATAGACCTTAAGGCCGCCAATGTATAGCAACGTTTCGCGCGCTTTCTTGCGCGCGCTTGATTATTTACCATCAGCAACAACCCTGTCGCTGCTAACGCGTATAATTCAGCTAAGATGCCCAAAGTTTGTTTATTTAAAATGTCGATTTTTTCAAAATCAATGGACTACAATTGCTGTACGTAGTACTATTATCTATTCTGTGCTGTCATGGTCGTGGACGTCTAGTGTGCGAGGTCCCTTATTGTTGGCTAACTGATAACTAACTATAATTAGATACACAAAAGTTTTCTATTTACTATGCAATTTTCTTTGTATTTTATTTTAATCAACAAGCAGCCCTCGGGTTGTAGCAGAATACCAGTGCTTTGCTCACGTCCTGATGTGAGTAAAATTCAGTCACTGAGTTGCAACCCTTTTACACTTCCACAGCGCACACATTGTAGTTTGAATTAGGAACCTACTTTATTGTTAAGCTGACGTAATTTTATTTTGGTGTAAAACTATGTTTGTGTGTGATAAAGATGGATGTAAATAAAGATATTATCTATCTATCTAACTAAAACATTTGTCACTATTGAGTTATCAAGGAATTATAGTACGTATAAATTGCGCCACGAAAAGTGTGACAAAAGCAGATTTATTAATACGAAAACATCGTTATGATCAGTAGAACTAGGCTCCTGAACCAAGTCCAATCGATCGGTATAGAGATTGTGATTTTTCTTACGCTTATTTAGCAACACTAACGACAAAGTGGATCCGTATTTCACACACACACACACACACACACACACACACAAGCACACACGCCTACTCAACTTGATTTTAGTTAAGTATGTACATACCAAAGTCTCATCACCTGGTTCAGAGTCGGAGAGGCTGGTAATCTGTAATACAGGTCTCCTAGTACGGATATCAGTCTCTCACATAGATAAATAAATGTTTGTACCTACCTTATTATAATCACCTGCTTATATCTGTGTGAGAGAACAATAAACTTTTTTTTTTGAATTTGTATTTTGAGAAAATTAGCTAGCACCGAGTTTGGTTCACTCAAAATCACCACAATACGGTTCCAATATTGTGCCAATGTGGAAAATCAAACGTACAAAAAATCTCAATCTCAATATCGATCGATTTGATATGGTTAAAGAGTAGGCCTACAGGTATTACCCGACACACAACAACAATACAATAACAGGTAGCATCATGATTCACATTAATAGCGAGAATAAGAAATGAATAGTTTGATACGCTAACACAAGAACAAGCGCAAAATGACAAAAAAAATCGCCGGTCACACAATTACACGACGAAATCGACAATAGAAAATAAATGCGAGCGTAACACGCTATTGTGTGGAGGATAAAGCCACTTCACACGAACCGTGTCAATGCAACAATCGCATGTGACGCCTGAAAAACAAAATGGCGAGCGCCACCGCCTTTCTGTTTATTTACACAGGCTATAAACTGATTTGTCGCGTTTCCCTCGACACAGTCACGCTTGGTTAAAAAGGAGCTGTCTGGATGAGCGGCATCACAGTATCATTCTGATATTTTTACGTGAACAAGTTGCTAACATTGTATTAGAGGCTGTCGCAAAAAAATTCGAATTAAGCTCGTGTGCAGGGAAAATTTACAGCGAGTATCACCTCTTTCTTTATTATGCCTTCCAGCTCAAAATCAAAGAGTTAGTTTTGCAAATAAACAGTCATAATTAGATTGATAGGATTTCATTCCAAATTTTGTCCTATGTTTTAATGACTAGTTATACTAATATGAAGATGTATAGGTGAAATGAATATAATAAAATATAACAAACCACCTACCACCTACCTTCAGACCATCTAGATACCGTCTTGGATCAGGACTGCCTCAGAATAGCCGTGTGTCTACGTCTCGGTCTCAAAATATGCGAGCCTCACCAATGTCCGTGCGGCCGTGGCGTGAACCAATATGGACACCATGGTCTTTCGTGCATCAAGAGCGCCGGCCGCATCTTCCGTCATGCTGCCATTAATGACCTTGTCCGTCGAGCTTTGGCTACCGCGGGCGTGCCTGCCATCCTCGAACCCTGTGGCATGTACAGGGATGACGGCAAACGTCCTGATGGTGCCACTCTGGTACCGTGGACATTGGGACGGTGTTTGGTATGGGATGCTACATGCGTCGATACTTTAGCACCGTCTCACGTGCAGGGCTCTGCCGCGAAGGCTGGAGCTGCGGCCGAAGAAGCGCAGCTGCTCAAGCGCCGCAAATATAGTGCTCTTAACAACAACTCACTATGAATTTGCGGCGCTTGCTGTAGAGACCATGGCACCGTGGCCGTCCGACACTAAAACCTTTGTTAAGGACGTGTCGACAAGATTGGTCCTCGCCTCAGGTGACTCAAGAGCTGGCGGCTACTTTGCACAAAATCTGTCGATTTCCATACAGAGGGGCAACGCCGCCAGCGTACTATGCCACGGGACAGGGAGCTAGACGGCGTGTTCTTTTTATAGGTTATTTTTGTGGGCTACTTTTTGTATGGTGTGTTTAGTTTTTAATTAGTTTTATGTTATATAGGGTTTAGTGTAATATGTATTTTTAATAGGTTTAATTAAATTTTATCATGTTATCATTAAATATTATAATTAACAAAATTAATATGGTCATTAATTTGGTATAAACTAGGTAACAAATGAATTTTTTATATTATTATTGTGACCCAACAATCAGCTGTAAGTGAGCCAGTTTCTCCTTGCCGAAATATCCAAGTGAACTTGACTTTTATTTTAGGTTTTACATTAACTAACCGTACGTAAGCGACTGAGGGTGCGAGTTGGTGCGATGCGATGTACTAAATGCGTACACTGAGTTGTAATACATTTTAGTTCAGTCAGCGCCGCGTCAAGCTATACTGTTTGACCTTTGGATCACTCTTGTGTCGCTCGAAATTGCGGCAGTTTTCGTAGTGCGAATGTCAAGCTTAACGTGGTGCTTACTGTACAATTGGTACTTGGCGTCATCGTCGCTTTATAAGTTTCGTGGCCGGTAGTAGTCGCAACTGCGTCGTACTGCACCAAAACCGCAGACTACAGTATATAGAGATGAAATAGAGGCAATTTTTCACCAAAATCTGCTTTTTTGGCAATAAAAAATTACATTTATTAACTACCCTACGATAATACCTATTTATCTAATTACTAAAAACAAAAAAAAATAATGTCAAATAAGTCCTTCGTCGATAAAATTAAGCATGCTTTCCCTTAAATATGCACATCATAAAGACTCACTGTATATTGTGAACTTATCATCACTTAGCGTCAAGTGAGATCTGGTTTGAGAGCTTTCCTGCAAAAAAAACTTTGAGACCTTAAACATACGATCACACTACTCCCACTATGTCACCAAGTATAAGATCATTTAGATTTACGTAATATACCGCAAAGTGGCCTCGGTAATATTCGTGCGAAGGCCCCTTAGCATCCAAACTACTTTATTTTGGCTCTATGATTATTTACAATGTTTTTCTCAGTTTTTCCTTATCAACAATGTATTGTTAGCTTAATGTTGTGGTACTCTTTTGTATTACGTGTAGTCATTGTGTCAAATCGAAATAAGAGGGAATTTAGTTTCGATAATCATAAGGAAAATGTTAAACGTGGATTGGATGCTTGGCCAATATTTTTTGTATTCATTTGGCAACCGATAAATCTAATCCGGGGTACGAGTATGGAACTCTCGACAAAGAAAACTTGACAGCTAAGTTCGACATACTCGAGAAAAATCGATAAATTTGACAGAAATTCTTAAGCAGTGAAAAGGACAGATGCTTTTGTCGATCGATATATGTCGATCGATAAGTCCATCGATATTAGATAGCTGAATCGATATAAATTCCTTCGGGAGACCAAATTTAACGTTATACAAACGAGAAGCTATACTTTATAACAGTGGCTCTTAACCATTGGTCCGACGACCACTGGTGGTCCCAGGAAACAGCCCAAGTGGTGGAAAATAATAATATAGATATAATAAACAACCCTTAATTCATATATATATATATTCTATATTATTCTAAAGGAGCGTCGGTGGCGCAGTGGACTCGGCACTTGCCTTCCAATCGGGGGGTCGGGGTTCGAGACCCGCCATGTACCAATGTGTTTTTCGTTTCGAATTTCATATGTACATTTGTCTGACGCTCCTACGGTGAAGGAAAACATCGTGAGGCAACCTGCATACATCTGCGAAGAAATTCAATGGTGTATGTGAAGTCGACCAATCCGCACTGGGCCAGCGTGGTCGACTAAGGCCTAATCACCCTAATATAGGGTAGGCTCGAGCCCCTCGGTGGGGACGTATATGGGCTGTGATGATGATGATGATGACTCTAAAGTTAGTGGTCCGTGGCTAAACAGATATTTGTTAAAATGATCTCTCATGACTAAAAGGTTAAGAACCGCTGCTTTAGAAGAACCTCAAGTTAGTTAAAACCTATACAATAGTAGATTGTATGATAAGAGAGCAAAGTAGTATTTTTACGGCGAGGGCGCTACTTTGAACCACGAGCGAAGCGAAGGATTCTAGAATAGAATTCCGAGCGTAGCGAGAGATTCTAACGTAGAATCCTGAGCGCAGCGAGAGATCCAAAGTACATCGCCCGAGGTAAAAATAATTTGCTCTCGAGTCATATACTCTACTTTTCATTCCCTTTCTATAAGAAAATATTTATTTAAAAAATACATTTTCAAATTCAAACACAAGTTATTGTTTCAGGAGTTAGTGCATTGTCACTTTCATAACTTAGAGCTCATTATTTTTGCAAAATACAACAAAGTATGTAAGTACTGATCAAATACTTAATTCGCGCGCTTTTGTTGTTTTTTTTTTCAGTTACCGCGGGAGCCGCGGTCGTGCAGCCAACGTATGTTCCAACCAGTAATTCATACAAGCGTTCGATTTCTATTAATGATACATGTTCTAAATTCAAATCTCATTCACGCCCGCTAAAAAGTTCTTAACAGAAAAGAGATACTTTGCTCCCACTTATAGAAGAACAAAGCGACACTTTTCGAATAGAAGGGATTAATAGTAGATTGTTTTCCAAGGGAGCAAAGAACTATTCTTAAAAGGCGAGAGCAAAGCGAAGGATTGTAGAGTAGTATTCTAAAGTAGACTCCTGAGCGCAGCTAACTCCTGAGCGTGAGTCCACTGGATAGAACTGCACAAACCTCAGGCCCTCTCCACCGACCGATCGAAGTCGCACAGCATGCGCGGCGCTCTATGCGTCTTATTATTGCGTTGCGACAACGCAACGCAGCATAACGGAACAGTTAACGCTATTATTAAGACAAATATTTACCAGAATGTAATATAAAGTACACTTAATTCAATATACGCACTTCTCAATATCGGGTAGAGTGTGGCCTTTGCAGCGCGCCTCCCATTTGCTCCAGTACTTAAAGCCCTCCATCTCGAAGATCCTCTGGGCGCAAGTAGCGTCGTCCCTTATGTCGTTGTTCAAAAACGCTGAAACAAATCCACGATTTCAGCTTTGATGTCGGGTTTCGTGTAGGCAGCGAATTTTGGGTACACAGGGCGACAGATCGGTCTACAGTTGGCCTTTGGACAACCCTTATGTCGCGCAAAATAGCGGCGGCTTTTGCGTGCAAGTGTAAGTGTATTGTGTTATCGAGTGTACTCGTACTTACTTGTTATGCTACTACTTTTGTATACAAATCACTGTGATAATTCATCACTTGTTTGATTTTGCCGATAAAATATGTTTTGGTAGTATGAGGGCTTATAGGGCTTTGAAAATCTATATAAAGACACATTTAGGTCTTCAGATCTTCTATACATGTGCACGATTGAGGCAAAAATAAACCAGCTTATTCGATGATGGTTCACAGAGTAGGGAACTCGTTCAAGGCGTTGGGCATTCGCTTTCACAACAATATTCCTATCGATATTCAAAGATGGGCGATTATGAATGATTAGTTTAGCCTAATTGCTTTGTAATACCAAACTTGTTAATCGATTATGGAATTAGTAACTGATTTATTTTGAAAATTGAATGACGTTAGTAATTTGTACTAGTAATCGTGTTGCAAAAATTTTTACAAAAAAATAAAACCGACTTCAAAAACACCAAAAAGTCATAAATAATATAAGAATACAAACATATTAATTGTTCTTATATTTTTAAGACTTTCCACGTAATCATTGCTTGGCACCGACTTCAATATATAACTGTGATGTTGTTTGTATTCTTTTAATTATTATATAAGACTTTTTGTATTTTTGATTCCCTTTATTTTTTTGTAAATTTTTTTTTCAAACTTTTTGGTTTACTTGCTTTTTAGAATTTGAGCCAAGGCAAACACCAGAATAACTTAAAATAAAATATCTTTCGTTCTAAACCGTATTGAAAGAATTATTCCCGAATTCATACCTACCAGAAACCTTCCATCATCAGGTCAGTAACATGATATGATAACTTCCAGAAGCAAATACCTGAATATCTTCAAAAAAAACATAAAACACGTTGGACGTGCCTCTGAAATTCAAGGGTTTCCCTCGATTTCCATGAGATCCCATGATCAGATCATGGCATGGTGACTATGAGACCACCTTGGGAGCATACTCTTTCGATTACTTACAAAAAGACTTTTGAAAATCGGTCCACAAATGGCGGAATAATCGGTGAACATACATTAAAAAAATAGTTAGAGCCAAACATAGATCCTTTTTCGAAGTCAGTTAAAAAGTCAATATAGACTCGAGAGTCGCTCTTTCGATTTTGAGCAGAACAGACGTCTGTTTTGTTTTGTTCCAGTAACGAACTTAAAAAACAGGTGCTTTCTCACCTAATTAAAAGAATTTTCATGATTAACCTTGATTATTTATTCGTTATAAATAAAGATATTGTTCGTAATCTAACATCGATTTATAACCATTATAAAGGCTAAAATTGTCTCATTATATTTAAGTAAATAATAGTACCTAAATATAATACTAATAATAAATAATACTAACCACTATAGGTTAGCAATTTTTTTTCTTAAAACAGATATTGGTAGTAAATATGTGCCAATAATTTTTAAAAAGTCATACAATAATATTTATGATGCGCGTACACGTCGAGCGGCCGTGCCAGCCTTTTTGAGTCGCCTTGCGATCGTGACTCCTGACTGAATAAGTAACCACTAACTAACTAACCTATTATAATCGAGATATATCGGGACATCTTCATATTCGAATGATATCATTAGTATATCTCATAATTGCTCAGCACTAATTCAAATCTTACCTCTCAATAAATTGTAAAAAATTATAAAACAAAAATTGTATGCCAAAGCCAACTACAAAGTAACGGATTACATTAAGGCCCCGGTCTCGTAATATCGGTGTTCTAGCAGAATTATCAGAGAAGTAATTTTTTTTTAAGTTATTAAAAATGTAATGAAGAAAATACATTTTACGTTATTTATAATAAAAGACATTAAAAATAGCATTTAAGTAAATAGTAAATGTGTTATGGAAACTTCAAGTCCTACACTCTAAATTAACTTAAAATGTATTTCCTTCATTGCATTTTCAATAACTAAAAAAACACCGATTATTACGAGACCGGGCCCTTAACGAATTTGTACAGGTGTGGCGTTATTGTGAGTGTGAAAATAAAATATTCAGTGTTTTGTACAATCTTCTATATACATTCGTAGAAACAAAACTTTAAACCATTGTATACTATTGTAATAAATCAATCACTCCAGCTACTTACATTCACAGGACATGTTACATTTTCCACCTCTACGTCCCTCTTTACACCATTCACTACCGATCTGAAAAATGAAAATAAATGCGATGGTTGATATTGTTCACTTTACCAATGATAGATTACTTATGTTAAAACATTGCTCAAACAATAGCTGGCCCTCTCTCATGGAGACGTACGTTCAGCAGTGGACGCGGCAATAAGTTGATTTTTTCACATACAACACGGTAACTCTTTGCCCTTGGCTATCTTACCTCTAAATGTCGAAACACAAAAATTCGAATAACATTGTACCTAATTGTAAGTCGATGGTAGATAGCCAGGCGGCCTTGAAGCCCTACCACCAACCAAACCAAGCGGAAAATCTTCGGCCTCCATGGGGAATTGAACTCCGGATCTCCCGATCAACACGCGCTGGTCTCAACCACTACTAGACCATGGAGACGATCAAAATGACAAGGAGTATGTTATACTACAAGTGATCACTACACTATGGTCCTTGAATTGAATGCATAATTATTTGCTAATCATACAAAAAACACATAAACGTAGCCACTTGCCATGAGTCTTTCCACTAAATCCCCTAGCCCAGTCCTCCAGGGAACTATACAGCTCTTACTTTTCCTCCCCTATGACGGGGACCCAACAAGTACTAACATATAGTCTCCCAGATGATTGATAATAATCGATCAATCTACTTGTTTGAAAATTTTGTTGTTAAAAAAGCTTAATCCTCGTATTAATTAAGTTATAAACCATGTTACCGATGCCAAACTGTATGAAACTATAAACTGCCGGTCAATGGATAAGAATCTGTCGCTCCCACTAGCCAGCTCTGGGTCAGTATGTGGTGGAGAAGGCCAAACCCTCTCCTTCCTAGGGTAGCCAATACCGATTCGCGCTCTGACCGCCGTCGAGAGCACACGCGCCCATTGAGTCGCTCCGTTGGTTCCACGCGAATGTCAGCCGTGACCGAAGCGTGACCGGTAACACCTGTTACCGAAGTCTGACCGGTAACACCCTTTACCGAAGTGTGACCGTGACCGGTCACACCCGTGACCGAAGCCTGACCGGTCACACCCGTTACCGAAGCCTGACCGGTAACACCCTTTACCGAAGTGTGACCGTGACCGGTCACACCCGTGACCGAAGCCTGACCGGTCACACCCGTGACCGAAGCCTGACCGGTAACACCCGTTACCGAGGCGTGACCCAAGTGTGACCGAGGCGTGACCGGTAACGCCCGTTGCCGAGGGGTGACCGAAGTGTGACCGGGCACACCCTTGCCCGGGCACGCCCGTGCCGAGCCCGCCGGGCCGGAATTTGTCGTCGTCATCGTTGCGGTGAACGATCGAGTGGTGTCGGCGCTCCCGGTGCAGTGTTGAGTGGCGACCCCGACACTATTGTGTCGGGTGAACGCGGTGTTGGTGCAGTGTTGTGCAGTGCGTGTTGCTGGGCAGATAGGACTGCAGTGCGGCCGCATCGTGTGCAACAAGACTTTTTATAAACTGTAAGTTTTAGTCAGTAAGGTAGCTTTTAAGTGGACAATTGTTGTGGACCCTAG
The DNA here is from genome assembly GCA_963935595.1 of Schoenobius gigantellus. Taxonomy (NCBI): domain Eukaryota; kingdom Metazoa; phylum Arthropoda; class Insecta; order Lepidoptera; family Crambidae; genus Schoenobius; species Schoenobius gigantellus. Next base: position 12,444,900 of record OZ012563.1, on the reverse strand, counting down.
TGGCGTAGATTTAAGTTACAGACACTAAAGTGCTTAGATCTAAGGTAGGATAAGTTTTTGAACTTTCATTTGTATATTTATATTGTGTGCTCTTGTAAATATACATTTTCGTGTGTGTTGTGTGACGGGCGAGGCCCGTAACGTAGTCCGTTATGGACACATTTAGCTTGTCTGACGCCACAGGGGCGTCAGATAACGAGGTAAGGGACCTCTTGGGAGAGGCCTACTCTGGGGACGAGGAGGACGCTCGTGCGACTGACGAACGTACCTCTCACTGGGTAGGCAGAGCTGAATCTCCAGCTAGTAGGAAGAGGCCAAATCTTGGCAAATTTTTCTGGGGCAGCACCGACACGGACTCGGAAATGGACACCGAATTCGAAGTTGAGGCCGCGGGAGCAAGAACTCCCTTGCCAAAGGTGGCCCGTAAGGCACAGAAGGCACGAAAGGGAGGAAAAGGGGCTCCACCTTATGGTAATGGCCCTCTCCACTCGGCCGGGCTTTTGGAGGCCCGCATGGAGCTCGAGGCGGGTCCAGTTGAGGTCGACGTCCCCAAGCCAAGCAAGGGGAAGGGTAAGGGGAAGGCGACGAAGAAGGAGAGGCCCCCTTCACCAGAGGGGCTAACAAATGAGGAGCTTCTGGGCAGGGCGGAAGCTAGCGCCTCGCTCATCGTGGAGGTTGCCAAGAAGTCTGGCAACCTCAAAGGTACGTGTGTGCGGGACCTCAAAGAGGCCTCCACATCCATCCTGGGGGTTGCCAGAACTCTGGCTGAGAGGAAGACCTCCGAGGAGGTCCGCCGCCTACAGGCCGACAACCGCCGGCTCAAAGGGCAGCTCGACGCCATACAGTCGGAGCTTGTGGCCCTAAGGCGAGACTTCTCGGAGCGGGGAGGGGGGGCGAGCCCGCCGCCAGTGGCGGCACTAGTAGTAGAGGCCCCGAAAGGGGACGTCGTGACCCGGGACGAGTTCATGTCATTCATGGACTCGTTCCAATCGGACATGATGTCCCTTTTCGGGAACATGTGTGCGGCCCGGCTGGACGGCCTGGAGGTGGACGGGCGCCTTCTGCCGGCCAAGTCGCACCGGCCCCCACTGGCTAGTGACAAGGCCGCTAGGAAGCAGCCCGCCAAGCAAGCACCCCCCGCCGCTGTTGCGGAAGCACCGGCTACGCCAGCGTCTGGGGGGAAGAAGAAGGGAGTGACTACCCTGGCCCCTGAGGCGAACCTGCCAAAGAAGGCCAGGGAGGTCAAAGCCAAGAAGGCTCCGGCGGCTTCGGCCGCAGCGTCGGAACCGGTGGCGGGGCCTTCGAGGCCCGACACCTCCAAGCCCCCTGAAGCGGAGGGCTGGAGTACCGTCGTCAAGAAGGGACGCCGGAAGCCAGCCAAGGCGGCGGCGACGACGGCTGCGGCCAAGTCCGCGCCCCCTTCACCCCCAGCCACCGCCGCCAAGCCCAAGATGCCTACGGCACCGAAGACCTTGGCGGTGGTCATTACCCTTACGCCGGAAGCGGTGGCAAAAGGCGCCACATATGGCGCTGCCATTGCGACGGCAAAGGGTAACATCAAGCTGGGGGACTTGGGGATTGTGGGGAGCGCCAAATTCCGTACGGGATTGACGGGAGCTCGGATACTAGAGCTCCCGAAAGGCACCTCGCCGGAGCAGGCGGATGCGCTCGCCACGCGCATAGCGGAGGTGCTCGGCGACGCCGCCAAGGTGACGCGCCCGACTAAGACCGCGGACATCCGAGTCACCGGACTGGATGACTCGGTGACCGCGGAGGAGGTGGGCGAGGCCTTGGCGGCGCTGGCGGAGTGCCCCCGTGTTGTGATCAGGGTGGGCACGGTCCACCCTGGACTCAGGGGCATGGGAGCCGCCAACGTGTCGGCTCCCATCGATGTGGCGAAGCGCCTCGCCAGCGCTGGCAAGGTGACGGTGGGATGGAGCAGCGCCTCCATCCGCCTGCTGGAGCAGCGCCCCATGCGCTGCTTCCGCTGCATGGGGATCGGTCACCCCGTGCAGCGGTGCCCCTCCGCTAAGGACCGCAGCGCGCTCTGCTTCCGCTGCGGTTCGGAGGGGCACGCAGCCGCCACCTGCCAAGGGCAGGTGAAGTGCGCCGTGTGCGCGGACGCCGGCAAGCCTTCCACTCACCGGATGGGGGGCCTCAGTTGCAACCCCCCGCCGGTGAGGGGAAGACTGATGCCGAGGGCTGCCACAGTGGCGGCTACCGGGCGGGCAACACTGTCCGCCAGGGAGGAGATTCCCATGGACATCGCCAATGGCCAGTAGGTCCACAGGGAATCTCCTCCAAGCCAATATCAACCACTGCGCCGCGGCACAGGATCTCCTGTACCAGTCGATGGCACAGTGGCAGATAGACCTGGCGGTGGTCGCCGAGCCGTACGCGGTGCCTCAGTCCACGAGGTGGGCTGAGTCCACTGACGGCTTGGCGGCCGTTGTGGTGCCGCCCACCAGCTCGGCCCCCCTCATCTCGGTTAGAGAGAGGGGGCCGGGTTACGTGGCCGTCAAGTGGGGAGAAGTGGTGGTGGTGTCCACCTACTTCTCCCCGAACCGCAGTCGGGCAGACTTCGAGGCCTACCTGACTGCGGTCGAGGGGGTGGTGAGGAGGGCGGCGCCCCTGCAAGTTTTGGTGGCGGGCGACCTCAACGCGAAGTCGCGCGTGTGGGGCTCGCCCGCCACGGACGTCAGGGGTCGTTTGGTCGAGTCCTGGGCCACGAGCCTGGGCCTCGACGTCCTCAACCGAGGGACCACCCCGACGTGCGTGCGGTGGCAGGGTTCGTCGATCGTCGACGTGACCCTAGCCACCGCACCCCTCGCCGCAAGGGTGAGGGACTGGAGAGTGGAGGCAGAGGAGGAGACCATGTCGGACCACCGGTACATCCGATATTCGGTCTCCCCCTCGCACGCCTCCACATCTCCAGCGGGGACGGGTGCCGCCTTCCGCCGGTGGGCGGTGACGCACCTCCAGCCCGACGTGGCGCTGGAGGCGGCGATGGTGCGGGAGTGGTCTGAGCTGCCCCCGCACCTCGCCGGCGACGCTAACGGCATGGCGGTGCACTTCGCAGAGGACCTGAGAGTCGTCTGTGACGCCGCCATGCCGCGGGCGAAACCTGCCGCCCGCAAGCGGCAGGTATACTGGTGGTCGCAGACCATCGCGGATCTGCGCGCCACCAGTTGTAGGGCGAGGCGCGCCTACCTGCGGTGCAGAAGGCGCGCCACCAGGAGGACGCCCGACGAAGAGGAAACCCTGCGTCGGGCGTACAGGGAGGCGAATAAGGCCCTCAAGACGGAGATCTCGAGGGCCAAAACGGAGTCGTGGAACTCTTTTATAGAGCTCCTCGACTCCGACCCCTGGGGACGGCCGTACCGACTGGTGAGGGGGAAGTACGAAAATAGTGCTCCCCCGATACACCAGCTGGACGAGGGGCTCGTGCAGAGGGTTCTAGGGTCGCTCTTTCCCGACCCTGGACCCTTCGAGCCCCCGCGGATGGTCGCCCCCAGCGCCTCCCTCGAAGTGGAGGAAGCGGGCCCTCCCGTGTCGGACCTCGAGTTCGACGCGGTGAGGGAGCGGTTCCGGCGCAAGGGGAAGGGTAAGGCGCCGGGACCGGACGGGGTGCCAGCGAGGGTCCTGTGCCTGGCACTAGGCCCCCTGGAGGAGCGGTTCCGGGCGGTGCTCAATACGAGCATCGCCTCGGGCCGGTTCCCTCAGGGCTGGAAGGTGGGGCGACTCTGCCTTCTGCGGAAGCCGAATCGCCCCGCCGATGCCCCGTCGGGGTACAGGCCGGTGGTGCTGCTCGACGAGGCCGGGAAGTTTTTTGAGAAAATTCTCGCTTCCCGGCTCGTCGAGCATCTGGAGGGCCCGGGACCGGACTTGGCCGAGCGCCAGTACGGTTTCCGCACCGGCCGGTCCACCGTGGACGCGGTGGCCCACCTCAAGAGGTGGACTGAGGGGGCCACGTCGGCGGGGGAGGTTGTCGTTGCGGTGTCGTTAGACATCCGCAACGCATTCAACAGCCTCCCCCACGAATGCATAGAGGAGGCACTGCGTTTCCACGGAGTGCCCCTCTACCTCCGCTCCCTCATCACCGATTACCTCCGCGGGAGGGAAATCGTGTATGAGGGGGCGGACGGTCGCGTCCACAGGTGGCCGATGGCGGCGGGAGTACCCCAGGGTTCCGTGCTGGGCCCTCTGCTCTGGAACCTGGGGTACAACTGGGTTCTGCGGGGCAACCTCCTGCCGAATATGGAGGTTGTCTGCTTCGCCGACGACACCCTTGTCGCGGCGAAGGGGCGCACGTACGAGGAGGCGGTCCACCTGGCGTCGGTCGGCACGACGATGGTCGTCCGGCGCATCCGCCTCCTCGGGCTGGACGTGGCCGTCGAGAAGACGACGGCCATGACGTTCAGGCCGCCGCGCCGGCGCAGACCCCAGGCGGGGCTCCGTGTCCGAGTGGAGGGGGTCCAAGTCCAGATCGAGAACTCCATGAAGTATCTCGGTCTGGTGCTGGACCCGCGATGGGATTTCGAGGAGCATTTCAAGCTCCTCGCCCCAAGGCTGTCTGCCGCCGCGGCAGCCCTCGGACGAGTCCTCCCCAACGTGGGGGGACCGGGCGCAGCGTGCCGTCGACTTTATCAGACGGTGATAAAGTCGATGGCGCTGTACGGAGCCCCGATTTCGGCGGAGCGTCTCGCCCCCCGAACGATGGCCCTCCTGCGCAGGCCGCAGAGGGTCATTGCCACCCGGGCCGTGCGGGCCTACCGCACGGTCTCTCACGGGGCGGCCTGCGTTCTAGCGGGCTCGCCTCCGTGGGATGTCGAGGCACGCGTCCTTGCGGCCGTGCACCGACATCGGGTGGCAGCGAGGAGTCGGGGGGAGCGGCCCCTCCCGCAGGAGGTGGCGCGCGCGAGGCAACTGGCGCAGAGGGAGGCTCTCCGCCAGTGGGCCGAGACGCTCGCCCACCCAGCTGCCGGCCACTGGACGATCGAGGCCGTTCGTCCAGTGTTGGAGGAGTGGGTTGGGCGCCGGCGAGGCAGCCTCACCTACCGGATGGTGCAGATGATGACCGGGCACGGGTGCTTCGGACATTATCTGCATCATGTCGCACGGAGGGAGCAGACGCCGCAGTGTCACCATTGCGGCGCTCCCGACGACACTGCCGGGCACACCCTCTCGGAGTGCCCGGCCTGGCGACCCCAGCGCGATGCATTAGCCCTCGCGCTGGGCCTAGGTAGGGGTACGCCCGTCGCGCTGGCCAGCATCGCACGGGAGATGCTGACCAGCGCGGCGGCGTGGGAGGCTGTCGCCTCCTTCTGCGAGGACGTTATCTCGCAGAAGGAGGCTGCGGAGCGGGCGCGAGAGGATGACCCTCTCGCCGCACCGCTCCGGCGCAGGCGGTTGGGGAGGAGGAGGCGTGCGTTTCTCAACGCGCGCCAGCTCCCCTAGCAAGCTGGCGGTTGAAATGGCTCGGCCGGATGACCACCGGCCGAGAGATACTTTTCACCCCTAGCTTGGCCGTCTGGGGGGGTCGAATTTCTCAAGATACTTGTCGACCCCCTCCGTAGAGGTAAGCCCTGGCACCAGGCAACCCTCCAGGGGGCACAATCGGGGAATGGCCAACGCCGATCCCGATTGTGTCCCCACGGAGGTCTAAGTATCTAGAGAGTTTTTAGCCGGTAGTGGGTCTTCTACCCGAGTCCTGCATATCCAAGGGGTGGCCTAGTCAGCTGAATGCCCTTGTCGAATACCGTAAAGACTGTATTTTCTCTCTTGTAAAAAAAAAAAAAAAAAAAAAGGGTAGCCAATACCCAGCAATAGGCATATTGTAGCTCACTTACTTAATTAAAATGACACACATAATGTCGATAATTTTTTCTATGTCAGTTTCAACTCAAGTCAGGTCAGCATTGTGGGTTGAATGTAGGGACGGGGGAGCTATAATGTCCTAATTCCGTGATAATAGGGAGAGGGATACTGTGTTTGTAGCAGTACGGGCCAGGCCCAGCAACTTACACAGACCACGCGCATGCTGGTAGTAGCTTAATTATGACGGGAGCTATATGCCTGAGGAGCTTAGTAATCTATCCTACTCAAGCGGCGTACATGCATATTACTCGCAAAACAGTTTGTTGAATCAATGGTAAACGGAATTTACCAGTGCACCCTCCTATGAGCGAAAGCAATGGGTGTTCGGAATATTTTTTTTTATTGCAGAAAGTAGGCAAACAAGCAAACTACCCACCTGATGGTAAGTGGTAACAGTCACCTATAATACATGTGAGATTCGCAGCAAAACTGCAACCCCCACAAGAGCCACAGTGTACGTTGCCAACTTGTGACACCAGATGTAAAGTCTCAGTACCCAGTAATTTCACTGCCATATTTACCCTTCAAACCGGAACACAGCAATGCCACCACTGCTGCTTTGCGGTAGAAATAGGTAAGACGGAGGTACCTAAGCAGACGACCCTGGTACAGAGTCTCCCTCCAACATCCCTCAATTTCATTTTCGGAAAACTTCTCAGAAACAATCAGGGTTCGATTCTACTTTTAAATCACATCTATCAAATGAAATGAAAGATAGAGCTATTTTTAAATATCTTCAAAAATATTACCTGGAACAAACCATAGTACTTCCTCCTCGGCGACTTGACCAGGAGAGCAGATGTGTTTCTCTCACTTTCTTGTTCTATTAAGCAAACCCCTGAAAAATATGTATTATTCATCGTAGTATATCCCCTTACAAGACAAGAAGACACTTTGGATGTTTCGTACAATTAAAGAACTTATTGTTTTTTCTAAACAAAAAATTATGTTTAACAGGACGAGTCATCTTATTGATATTACCATAACAACATCAGTTATAGTTTAAATATGGATGTTGCAATTTGAGTAAAAAATGCCTAATTGCCTATCCTATACCGTTTCATTTATACTCATTTAAATAAATTAATAGAAATATATGCGTTTAATATTACCGAGTAAGATATTTCTTACTGTAACAGATTTTTATAAATCTCGTAAACCTACATAAATCTTAAACACCTACTTAAGAGGATTGTGATGCTGTAAATTTTCATACAAAAAGCGATAACGCTTTTCTCCCTCTTAAAATAGTCCAATTTTCATGATTTTGTTGATGAAATGTTGTAGATATAAAGAAGATCTAGGTTTGTACGTTTTCATTTTGAAGTAATATTGCTCAGAACATAAATTATTAGCATCTAAATATCCATATTTTAGACTTAAAAACTACCTCGAGCATTTTTATCTTTATTGACTAAATTATACTAAATTACAAAAAAAGCAAAACGTACAAACATAGATTAAGGTATACTGAATGTAATGGGACCAAAAGTGTCTAATTTCGTAAAGGTTTAGGGGAGTAAAACAGTTATCGCCCGAAACAATATTTTATTAAAAAATGTAGGCACTTGCCTCGGACTTTCAACTCTAAGCGGTGTGCTGTTGCACACCTTTCAAAAATGCACCAAAGCTGCATTTTTGAAAGTGCATACTCGAGCCTTGAATTGGCACTTCACAGTCCTCTTAATATCTATTAAAAACACATGGTTCTTGTCCTTGGATGATGCTTTCATTTTCGATAAAAAACCATTTTGACGAGGTGTCATTTTACTTTACTACATCAAACGGCACGTGTATGTAGGACTCTTCCCACGGGGCTACCCACTAAACCAATATCAATGTCATCTACTTCTAGGGCGATCAAGGTTAGGGAAAACCCAATTCACAGACTATGAATAAAAACAACGTCGATAGCGCTGTGGATCCGGCACTTGCCTTCTAATCGGAAGGCCCGGGGCTCGAGACTGCCATGCACCAATGTGTGTTTTTCGTTTTTCGAATTTCACATGTACATTTGTCTGACGCTCCTACGGTGAAGGAAAACATCGTGAGGCAACCTGCATATATCTCCGAAAAAATTCAAAGGTGTATGTGAAGTCGACCAATCAGCACTGGGCCAGTGCAGTTGACTAAGGCCTAAACCTCCTTACTTAGGGTAGGCTCGAGCCCATCGGTGGGAACGTAAATCAGCTGTTATGATGATGATCAACCAACATCTATCATCAAACAACACGAAAACCAATATATTTTAAGTTAATTCTCACTTTACTCACCTGCGCCTACACTAATTTCATCGATGTAAACACATCACACGCAATCATTTCACAAGCTTAAGCGTAAAAAACGAATTTTTTAACTTGTCAACTCACAGTTGCTCAAAAAAGTCCGTGAAAAGTTCAGCTTCAGAAGTTCACGGGTCAACTGGCATCGACTGAACACTGCAGCTTGGATCAACGAACACGACAGAGTTAAAACTAGGACCGTCGGCAGCACACGTCCGCACGCCATGATGTCACAAACGCGACTAATTCAATTGCATTGTTTATCGCTTGCAGACCTTACATTATCATTACGTTTTGTGTTTGTTTCACGCGCGAGCGCACCTTTGACCTCTGGTTTTTGGGAAACACGCAAACCAATTACTGTAGCGGAATTCTATTTTTGTGTCCACATCTTTATCTGAGCGACCTTCTGGCATATTTGAACCGTCACGTATCGAGCGAGGTGTGGAGATTTTGATTGGTTTCTCTTACATCAGATTTACTTGTAGAACATTTTTTGGGGTCCGCACCTCAAAGGGAAAATACGGAACCTTTATAGAATCACTTTGTTGTCCTTCTGTCTGTCTGTAAAGACCCCTTGTCTCGGGAACGCGTGAAGGTATCGAGTTGAAATTAAGGAATATACTCAGGTCTACAGTTCCTTGAGGCTGTGAAGAAGTCACACTACTAAGTTTACGTAAAAAGAAGACACGACTGTTTATGCCGCAAAAAATATATTTCGACACTCTCGAGGGAATCAAAATGAATAGGGTACTTCCTGTTGACCTAGAAAACTAGAATCATGAAATTTAGCAAGAAGCAGCACAAATCAAGGAAAATGTATAACAACATAGGAAGTTATAGAAGTTTGTACGGAACTCGCACTTGGACGATTTTTTGTAGACAACTGTTGGCAAACAAACAGGCTGCCCCCCTGATGGTAAGTGGTCTCAGTCGCTTGTAGTACATGTGGTTCCTGAAAGATTTGCCAATTTCCAACCCCTATAAGGACTTCAATGTACGTTGCTAACTTGTGGCATAAGATGGCATGCTACTGTACCCAGTAATTTCACACTCTCATCCTTCAAACCGGAACATAAGGATGCAAGCACCGCTGCTTGCTAGAAATAGGTAAGATAGAAGTACGATAGAGAAATATCTAAGATAGAGATAAGATAGAAGCAGACGTCGCAGCTTCGGTGGCGCTGTGGACTCGGCACTTCCCTTCCAATCGGGAGGTCCGGGCTCTGAGACCGCCATGTATGTGTTGATCGATTTTCGAATTTCAAATGTATACATTGGCCTGACGCTCCTACGGCGAAGGATACATCGTGAGGCAACCTACATACATTTGCGAAGAAATTCAAAGGTGTGTGTGAAGTCGACCAATCGGCACTAGGCCACTTAGGGTAGGCTCAAACCCCTCGATGGGGTCTTATATGAGCTGTGATGATGATGTAACCTTTATGATTTGTGTAGCTTTATTGTCAGGTGAGTTGTTACTCAAGATATCTGATGGTATGCGCACCAAGAAATCTAGTTAATATACCTATGTTAGAAACGAAATCGTAGTAGCGCAGTATAGATTAAACTCATCATTATGTACTTAAGAAATATTCTTGCATAAGTATGTTTGTAGAGCCATTATCAGTTATAAAACAGATTAAGAAAACCCAAACAAACTGTAGCACGGTCCACGCATACTTTGTAAATACGTGATAAAAATTACCCAAGCTGTCGGTTTAAAGTGGAGTAAAAAAAAGTCAACACACTTGGAAATTGTTAAGTTTTATTTGTAAAAAATAATAATGTGTATCATAAATTATTATTTACATGTTTTAACTAATTAAAGCAAGGCCGAAGTTCCTTACACGTCCGTTAAAAGTATTATAAAGCTAATTTACCGCAACGCCACATTGGATTTACCAAATAACTTCAATCATTAACAAAACGCTACTTAAAGATGAGTTTTCTATAGTTCTCTATTGTTTTTATTGAATATTATTTTTATCGACATCATCTAATTAATAGATTCATTGAAGTACTTTACTTATTTCAATCTACTAAATGTAGATACTATGATAATACAAAAAAGTGTGTGCTTTACGTTGAAATACCCTCAACTTATTCAAGTTTCTTCAATACAAATATTTTTAGTTAAATCTTTATAAATGTTATAACTTTTAAGTATATTCGAAAAACTCCTCCTTTTCCTTTTCTTTTATAACAATCAATTATTCATAACAAATCTTATACAAGCACATGAAGAAACGGAGCCTCGTGTTAATAATTTGTATTTATTAGTTTTCCCATAAAGACTCCTAAACAGAAGTGTGTAATTCGTTTTAGTAATAAAAATTTAACAAAGCAACATATTGATATAGTAAAAAATCAGTCAATGAGAGATTTAATCATAACAAGTATTTTATATAATTATAATATCAATGTATAATTTTAAATATAGATTTACCACAACATTACTAGTTAAAGAAATAAATAACATTTATTTATTTCCTACATTAATGAAATTTCATCCTAGTATTGATAAAAATTAAATTTTTAATTACATTCCGATGCAAAGCGTAGATTTAAGTATGAAAATATATTCATATTTACTGTCTACAATTTCTAGTTTATAACAATCTCATCATACTCATTATATCATCAATAATTGTATTTGATACAATAAACACATATTTTTAAAGTCAATAACAATCATAATAATAATACTAATTATTTAATAAGACTAGGTTACTTATAACAGGATTAACTAATTAAGTTACATCATTTGAACAACAGACTATACAGTGTTTTAAGTAATTAACCGGAATTTAAACATTCCTAGTGATAACTAAATATAAATAAAATGACTGATATCATTCGTCCGATAGATAATTCTCAGAATGAACCTGATTGTCGTATCTGTTGTAATTATAAATACTATTCCGTAGGTATTGCCTGATAATGTCGTCTACACTTGTGAGGAATAAATTAATGTAGACAAAACGAATCAAAGTAATGTCGAAATAAATTGTTTCATCTTTTTTATAATTGAATAAAAAGAAAAAAATAACTATAATCATGTCATAAGACCGTTTGGGGGTGCGAATATTTGCAGATAAAATTTCCCAGTCTTTCATCAATTTCAAACAATTCCAAAGATTGATATTAATATTATACTTCTCATTCATTGAAAGACATAAATTTCGATCGTGACAACAAAATTTTACAATGACTCAATTCTCTTGTTAAACTTTGAAAAATCTACACTTTCGAAGTTGCAGTCAACATTACATAGCTGGTCCTGGGATTCTCCTCTTGTACCTGTTCCTGTCTTAAGCAACGATGCGTTTCAAACTCCGTTGGCTTCTTCAACATTTTCCTGACAAACCAGACCAGACCGACCACTATCACCATTAGACCTAGGGCCACTCCAATCAACGCTGTATTCAAATTCTTGAAACCCGACTTCATTTCTAGAGAGCCCGTTGTATCGATCAACTGGGGCACCACGCATATGGGGTTTCCGTCATCCTTGAATTTCGTAAGCGTCGCGCATACTTCATACGGACCCCTCATAAATCCCTCCATTGATACTTCAAGACTAGATTGGCATGGTGTGTCCTTTTGGGCGACTAAAGATCCTCTCGCCAGTACGGCGAGTACAACATAGCAGTTGTACACCGGCGTATATCTGTTCTCAGCGGAGAGCCTCTGTGTTCGTGGCAAGCCAAATTGGGTTCTTGGCGCTATTCCCATGACAGATATCAAAACCGTTAAGACGCCGTCTGTAGTGACGTTGGAACGAACTTCAGAGACTCTGGAAATAACAAAAAATATTGGAATACATAGAAACATTGTAATACAAAAAGCGGTATTTTAAAACGAACCTGATGTTAAAGCCGATTCCATGTCAAATATATGGCGTTATCGTGTTTTAATAGTGGAATAACCCATAATCGTTATGTATTAAGTTTGATTTATGCGTTACTTTTAACGACACATGGGTTGTTCCATTTTTGAACTCCAAACGATTCACTCCATACATTTAACACACATACTCGTAATTGACGCTTATTCAATGTTTAAGACCTATAAGATAATAAAACTGAAATTATGACAAGAAATTTTAACTCATTTACTAACTACAACTCCAATTTCTGTATTCTTAGAAACAGTTTTTTTGTAACCTTACTATTCTTTATTGTGCTTTATGAAAATACGAATGTCAGCTACTGCTATTTCATCTATGTACTTATTTGCCTGTGAATATTAGTATTAAGAATTTTATTACTATACAATAATAACATATTTGACTACTTGTCTGTAAATATTGCTAAAAATAAATTAATAAAACAATCTGTACAAATATTGCGATGAGATACATTTGATAGGGTTGATGTGAGAGACAGTTAATGTTTCATGTTTATCACTGCGCCAATAATAGTAGATTATTAACTAAGGGGATAAGGAACAACATTGCGAGATTGAATTTTTGTTTGATTTTTGAGTATAATTATGTTGTCGATTCAGAATCTTTTTCTTCGATTAACGAAATAATAGGATCGGTTTCTATGAAAATAAAAGTTTTTTTGTGTTTAAAATAGAAGTTTACTCTATCCCTAGAAAAGGAAGGGAATTCGTACAATATTCAATCCCTGTCTTTTAGAGGTTTTAAATGGCTTACTTAATATTGGGTTTATATGACACAGCTTATAAAAAACTACACTTTTCGAATTTATTAGCGTGTATTTAGTTATAAAAAAACTTTTAAAAGACAGTATTATGACATAGTAAAAAACTACACTTTTCGAATTTATTAGCGTGTATTTAGTTATAAAAAACTTTTAAAAGACAGTATTATGACATAGATAATGTTATTTTTGCGAAAATATAGTTTCAATTGATTTTATGTAATCCTTTTGTCTTTCAAATCTCTATTGTACATCTTAATTAAATGTTTCTATATGTCAGACTACTTCTGCAATGTAGTGTTTTGTACATATAAAATCGAGAATAATACGACTTTCTTATATGACAGATACGAGTATTACATTATAATAATGAATGTACCAACAGCTGCGCTCGCTCTATGATCGATGCGATGTTATGTTTTTTTATCCTCACTAGGCACTAAGTATTTGAATTTGTAATGCAGTATCAGAGTTAACTTTCCCGATATTGTTGTGTCTAATATTTTTTAATACAACTAAGTAAGCAGACACCAAAGTGCCCGCCTGATAGTAAGTGATAACAGTCACCTATAATACACGTGGCTCTTGTGAGATTCGCAGCAAAACTGCAACCGCCACAAGAGCCACAGTGTACGTTATCAACTTGTGACATCAGATGTAAAATCACGGTACCCAGTAATTTCACTGCCTTATCTTACCCTTCAAACCGAAACACAGCAATGCAAGCACTGCTGCTTTGCGGCAAAATAGGTAAGACGGATTATTTTGGTTATGCAACAACAATTCTCTTACTTAAATAATCTCTAAGCAATTAGTAGAGATTTGCAACGTAACAGGCAACGAGATTTTTTTATCAGTTTTCTCTAAATACTGTCATTTGTAATCCTATAGCATACCTACTTTATTTTTGACTTTGCATAAAATGCTTAATAAATCCAAAATTAATAAATCAATACAAGAAAAATTTCACCTCGAGCAGGCTTCGAACCTAAGCTTTCAATATACTTTGTTAATGCCATGATACTTCGGCTACGAAGGACTTACCTAACGCAAACGAAATGTCAATATTCTGACCACAAATTCAAAGAAAAACGGGTGGCATAATATACTACATGTGTCACCTTTGTCTTAAGAAATGTCAAAATTCTGTTATGATGAGAGTGACTAAAGATGCGCACAGTCCAAAAACCTAATTTCGGTTCAGCATTTACATAATGTGTAATTTTTTGTCAATAGAATTGTTGTGTAAATGTATTCTTGTTATGTGTTTGTCTGTTGTTTGTTTAAATAAATGTATATATCTATCTATAATATTTAGCGCTTGACATGTTCGCTGGGTGCGAAGTACTGGGTGGGGGTAATGACATCTATCGCAGCGCTCATGGTGGCCAAAAGTGCAAATAATGTTAGCTCTGTTATCTGTCATAAATGTCAAAGCAATCCGGTGGGTTATTGTCTAAGAAAAAACATATCACGATCGCTTATAATTTGACAGCCGTTGCGCCGTGAACATAAGACTCTGTGCCGACTTCCTTTTTTAAAGGAGTAATGGACGGACTGCGACTGCGACTGCCCAATAATGGTCAGCAAATTTTAAAGTGACAGCCAACAGAGTTGCAGACGCTAGGTGGCGCTGAAGTCGTGCATACAGCCAATGTCACATTCATTAGTATGAACCTCAGAACAATCATATTCTTCTGAGGTATGAACACACTTACCTATAGTTCCTTCTTTCTGGAGCTTCAGTCACTGCTATGGGTAGGACTGTGACAAATGGTGCTCGTTGTCGGACCCGTTGCGGCGGTCCACAGCCAAGAACCAACGACAGAGGAGTATCAGCGTCGTCCATTTCCTCCAAAGCAATGCAGAACCTGTTCAATACACCAAGATATATGATGAGAAGTTACTAACAGTCGGTATTGATTTTATGGATTACACATCTTTACAGGGTAAGTTCGGCAAATGCGTGTTATTTTCTTTTGTTTTACATTTCTATTTTCCTTATATAAGGTGTTCCAAAAATTGTGTTGATATATCTGTAACGGAACACCGAATAATATTTAAGGGTATCCATCAGAAGTGGAAATTCTGTAAAAAAATATAGTAGGACTTATAAAGCTACTATTTTTGTTCTTAAGTGTAAGCAGTGTTGTTTATTCACTCTGTGTTGACATTTCTTATGTGTCAATTCCATAGTCAACTGGACTGTGGTTGTCATTTGAAAGATTTTACTTTCAGTTTTATGTATTAATTTATTTGAGGCTGGCATACAAATCTAGAAAGTACCTAAGCCTCTTAAAAAATTAAAATATATTTATTTTTATAGTTAACTATTGGAGAGTGAAAAAATTGCCTACATAAATACCTACAGTCTGATTTTTAATTCGACGGAATTCTGACATTTCAGAAGTGTTGCCAACATTGAAAAACTCTTCCTAAAAGGGAGAGCATTTTAGCAAAATAAGAAATAAACCTTTATGGAATTTAAGGTTTCTATTAAAAAAACTAAGACTTAAAAAATTACTGATAATTTTAAATTGTTAATTACATTGTTTAATATCATATTACTGAAGTTACAATAATTGTCAAGGAAATTATTTTTCTATTACTGGGATCCCTGTTCAATAATCCATAGGCTGCCACCTTTTTTAGAAAAACCTCTTCGTATCTGAAATTTTTGCTTTTAAGAGCCAATATAACAAGATGTTAAATCTAAAACTAAAAAACTATTTACGCCGCGTCATGCACCGCGGGCCGAGTTGCGCAAAGTGAAACAATTAATATTAGAGTGCATATAATATCTCAACTTCCATTACAAGATTAGATGTGTCAGTTCTCTTCTTACTACTTATTACTAAAATAATATTTGTTTAAACAAATAGTTATACATAACAACACGATTCATTATCTCAAAAATTAACACCAGGCATTGGCATCATTCAAATAATCGTTGACTTTATAATATCCTTTACTCATAAGAGTCTTTTTACATGCGCTTTAAACTTATGAAATGGCAAGTCAGTAACACTTTGTGGAAGCTTATTATAAAAGGTTATACATTTCCCCATAAACGAGCCTCTAGTTTTTTGAAGCCTGAATGTTGGAATTGACGACGAAGACGACAATGATGATATAAGTGATAATAATTAATAAATATTTTTATTTAAGAAATATGTTGTTTTACTCTGTTTTTCTATTTAGCACTTAGAAATTTACATTCTAGCTAGTGTGCATTAAGGTGCACAAAACAAACACTATTTACAATGTCATTACTTGATCTAATTCTATTTCATTATTTTTTGTTTTTAAATATTTTAAAAATTCTAAACAGAAAAGGTTATTTATATCTGATTTGTCTATGGATGCCATCTGTCAGAATTCCGTCGAATTAAAAATCAGACTGACATCTATTCTGAAAAAGAAACAACAGGATTTTTGTTACACACTGTATATTTAAGAATTTCTTTATATATTTTTAGTAATTCTTTTAAATTGATGAAGTTTTTGAATTTATTTTATTTATTAACATAAGAAAATATTTTTATATCGAAAATAGCATCATATAAACCAATTATTTTTTTTATGGACGCTGTAACTCGTCATCGTCGCCGCTCTAAGTACTGCAAAAAATAATGTTACCAAGCCAAAATGATACGATACATAAACATACCTAACACTACAAGAAATAAAAAATCGGGTGCAGTACGCTAAGTGGGTAATTTACAAATAAACTAGTAATTTACAAATAAAAATTTGTGACGTTAAATAATTAATTTGATAGATTTTATTTAAATAATTTTCTGTCTGCAAATATTATATTATAAAACGTAAAGCTATAGACAATTTTAGCAGGGTCGAGTCTTATGCTCGATTAATATTGTATTTTAAGATGGATTTTCATTGTTTACATGAACCGGAACATTTTAAACTCCAACAATACTCTCGGTTATCCTTCTCACCTCAAGCACTTCCTGTGTTCCTGTAGATGTCCGGTTTTGCATGAAAATAATGAGATTGTTGACGTTTTAAATGCATGGCAGATTTTGCGAGTAAGACTTGAGAAAAATACGATTTAAGAAAGTATTCTTTATAAAAAAAATATATCTAGTGGTTGGTGAGCAAGACTGCTTGCTTAGACTGCTTGTTATGAGTCTGAGCATAGGCGTAGGTATAACTTTTCGATGGGGGTGTCCAGATTGAAGACTTCATAGCACTTTATCGGTGCAAATTGCGTACAAAATTTTGAATTCCAAAAAAAATTAGTGTTCCAAATTCAAAAGTCATTTCGTCACTGTTGTGCGCCGGAATGACCTATTTGGTCGCACTCATCGAGAAAACCTTCACCTCTTTTCGAATATAATATTTAAACAGAGACACCGATCTTGCCACGTACGAGTATAGCGCCATCTCGCTCTTCGTGCGGTTTTAATATTGTTTTGAGAGATCATGTTAAGAGGACTGTGAAATGCCAGTTTATGGCTCGAGTATGCACTTTCAAAAATGGAGTTTATTGCACATCGCTTAGAGTTGAAAGTCCGAGGCAAGTGCCTACATTTCTTATTGAAATATTGTTTCGGGCGATAACTGTTTTACCCCCCTAAACCTTTACGAAATTAGACACTTTTGGTCTCATTAGATTCAGTATACTTTAATCTATGTTTGCTTTTTTTGTAATTCAGTATAATTTAGTCAAAAAAGATAAAAATACTCGAGGTAGTTTTTAAGTCTAAAATATGGATATTTAAATGCTAATAATTTATATTCTGGGCAATATTACTTCACAATCAAAACGTACAAACCTAGATCTTCAGTATATCTACAACATTTCCAAAAATTATGAAAATTGGATTATGTAAAGAGGGAGAAAAGCGTTATCGCTTATTGTATGAAAATTTAAAGCTTCACAATCCTCTTAAGGAGGCTGGTATGATAAGTTTACGGGAACTTACGTATACTGCTCCACTGGATCAATTTTGAGTCCTCGCAAGATAACGTTGGCGGGCGCTGCGCGGTGACATGCCACATGCTTCGGCAGACCACCGCCTCTTGACGCAGTGACGCCGGTGCAGCGGAACCTTCGTGTCGACGGCGGGTCCACTGCCCAGGATAAGTAGACCTCTTCATCGTCGTATAAGGCGTCGAGAAGGCGAACCTGTTATTATATTTATGTAAAATTGCGTAAGTCTACATTCGTGGGTTATTAGATTTGAAGAACGACTTCATAAATTCATAAGAAAGAAAAACATAAGAAACATAGAAAGAGTTAATAAAGAAAGAATTGAAGAAAGACAACTTTTACTACGGGACCAATCTTGAAATCGCAAAAAAAAATAGCTGTTCCACACAAATGGTCAACATCCACTGAACCTAAATGTATTAGGTCAGCTGCTGAGTTTTTTCGCGATTTCAACATAAGTCCCATAGTGCAAGCGCACAAAACTTGGCTCCTGCTTATAAAGTAACCCTATATTTTTTATACAACTAAGTTGGCAAACAAGCAAACTGCCCACCTGATGGTAAGTGGTAACAGTCACCTATAATACATGTGGCTCTTGTGAGATTCACAACAAAACTGCAACCCCCACAAGAACCGAAATGTACGTTGCCAAATTGAGACATCAGATGGAAAGTCACGGTACCCAGTAATTTCACTGCCATATCTTACCCTTCAAACCATAACACAGCAATGCAAGCACTGCTACTTTGCGACAGAAATAGGTAAGGCACAGAGTCTCTCCCCCCCCCCCACCCCCCCACCCCCCGGTAGAATGGAATGAAATTAAACCTGACGGAACCCAAGCCATCAGCAGCACGCAGTGCACCCTGCCGACTAACGGGCGAAGCTATGGCGCTCCCCACCGACTGACACTGGGACAGAGTAGTGGGAGACAGCCAAAATGCCTCCTTCCTGGGGAAGGCCTTGCCCAACTGTAGACTTTGTGGAGACATAATGATGATGAATTTACACAAAACTCTGGTTTAACTTGGGCAGTAAAATCGTTGAGTTTAATAAAACCCTGGCGCTCCCCACCAACCCACACTTGGACTGCGTCTTGGGATATAGCCCAAATGCCTTCTTTCTGGTGGAAGCCTTACCCAGTTGTGGGCTTTGTGGCAGAGAGAATGAATTCTACACCCTAGATGAAACACCATTCCCACCCACCCTGGATGAACATGGGCCGTAAAATTGTAACAATAATAAAGGATTGTGTGAAGTTTTTCCAGGAATCGAAAAACTGGAAAAGGGTTACCATGATCAAACACTAACCAAAACCACAAGAAACGGTAGCCGAAACGGTCCTTTGAAATCATCACGGTTTCCAAAAGATAAGTTAATCATAATCGATATCGAAATGTATCGCTATTTTTGCCATTGACATGATTGTGGAAAGCAGTAGATTTTTAAAGTTCATTGC
Organism: Schoenobius gigantellus; assembly: GCA_963935595.1. NCBI lineage: Eukaryota > Metazoa > Arthropoda > Insecta > Lepidoptera > Crambidae > Schoenobius > Schoenobius gigantellus. Next base: position 12,425,652 of record OZ012563.1, on the reverse strand, counting down.
AATGCATACTGAATCGAGCTTTATATAGTATAGATAGAATCCAGCTTTATATATTATAGATTCGGTTTATAATCGATTTAGAATTGTTATTATTCCGCATCTGAACTGAAATATCCTTGTCTTTTACTTACTTTAGAGGTTGAAATAGGCAAATCCTCTTCAGAAGGCACATCCAATTCTTCGTCATAAATATCATCATCAATTCCATCCTGCTTATCAACATATGACTCGTGAACCGTAGTTTCTATGTCAACATATTTATCTTGTACGTCTATGCTATTTTCTAGGACTTTATCGAAATTGATAATTTCGTCTTTCACTTTAGTGTCGACATGTTCGAAGTCGTCGCAGAGCTTATTCCTCGACAATCGTGATATCAAAGCTCCTTCGAGGTGGGGAGGCGTGGCACAGACTGCTGCCGTTCTATCTGATTGTAACAACTTGTTGGCGTCTCTCAGCCATCGAGCGAAGCCAGCCATCAAGCAGTCACAATTAAGAGGATTGTCTGTAAAAAAGGCACTCGATTTCATATTTTCCTTTTTATTTCAAGTGAAATCACCATTACGAACTAGACTCATAAGTCGTTGTATTTGTGTAGATGTTGTATATGTATCATATAAACGCAGTGATACCATGTATAAAAATTAATTGCTCATTGTTTAGAACGTACAACAATCATAATTGTTTATACCTACTTAATACATCCTTTAATTACATTACATCTATAACAGGGACATGCCTAAGCTAGTGCCTAGTACGTTCGCGTTAAGAATGCAATGCAGTGGAAACATTTCCTTTATAATATACTAACTTTCCGCTCGCAGCTTCGCCCGCATTATTTTGTTTTCCCGTGTGAATTTTAAATTTTCCCATAGGAAAAATAATTTTATAGCCTATGTTCATCAGGGATAACGTAAGCCTATTCAATACAAACAAACAAACAATCAAATCTTTCCTCTTTATAATATTAGTAAGTATTAGTAGTCAAGCCATGTTTAAGGAAAAATACCCGAGCAGTACCGTGTGTTATTTTATACAAACCATTCGGAACCACTTTTGAAGTCGACAACAACCAATAATATTGAACTTGACCATTTTCACATGTGTGTTTTTAATGGGATAAACACAAACGAAAATTCTGCTATAATTTTCATCAATTAATCTAAATCTTTAATTTTTCAAAATACTATTTGTCATAATAAATAAACCATAACACTGACGACCTCCTGTATTCTTAACAGGAACGCTGTACTAGTACTTATTACAAGGTATATTGGAATACAAATTTCAAGTGATACCACTCAGAAACCGAAAACAAAGCCGGTTCAGTGCATAAATCATGCGTATAAAAGTGTCAAGCGCAAAACATATATGAAGGTTCGTAAGTAGCGGAACCAATAGCAGAGGCAGCCATGCGCACCATTTTCTTTTCGAGATGACCGCCTACTCAATATCAATATGGCATGGAATTGAAGCTTAATTTACGAAATATTTACCGTTATTTCAATATCAGACGAAATCATAAAATTCATCATCATTATTTCAGCCAAAGACCCTCACTTTTCAACATACGCTTCCTCCAAGGATCTCCAGACCGATTAGTCCTGCACTGCTCGCTTCCAGCGACTTTCCGTGGCCTCGAGCAGATCATCCGTTGTAACACCCTTTTTTCTTAAAATTTCATAAAACACTAATTTTGCAAAAACACTTTGGTTTCACTGTAGTTTTAACACAAATTTCACAACTAAAATCATAATTACAATAACTTTGTCAATTAATTTCACAATGTCAGGTGTCAACGTCAACGTCGTTTCACGTCACGTCAGTGACATTTGCAATTATCTTTGGTCATTATTCACTTTTTGCATAAACAAAATAAATCTCGCGTTTAACCTGGCCTTATTTACAAAGATAGTTTTTTTTTCGCCCAAAATTCCGTGCTCCCCTTTAGGTGGGTTGATTTTCTCAAAATTCGGAATTTGACATTTAGACCGTTTGTTTTGATAATAAAATACACTTAAAGCTACAGATCATATAATTATGGTTTCGTCGAATAGAATTTGGAAAGCATTCACAGTTTGTTTATGGTTAATTTACATTACGTTTTGTTTTCCAACCAAACATAACTTTGGCTGGAAATACTTATTGCATATTGTAGAATTTCGAAAGATCCGTATGTTGACTTGACACATCATGACACACATGATGTGAAATGAATTTGGTTTTAGGGAAGGTTCCGTCGCCAATACGACGCTTAACATTCGATGAACGGACCTCGATTCTAGTAGGTGCGTAAATGGAACGCGCCCTATCTCACCGTAGTCTGTGAACGCGTCTATGCTATGATCTCGGAACTGGATACCTAGTCTGTGAGAAGTAATTTGTTATTGATTTGCCAACAGTATTTCAAATCTTAATTTCTGCGAAGAAAATCCATAGGTATTTCTCCCGTTTTCCGTGTGCATTTCATTTTAAAAGCTACAGTGAGATTTCAAAAGTCAGTTACTTTCGTTTTCAGTTTGGCGAGCAAAAGCTCAGGAAAATCATATTTTTAATCGCCGGCGCGCGATTCATTGAATTAGTTGGATAAATAAATTATGTCAATAGATAATACTCCGCCCACAATAAGGTATCTAATTAACTTATTATATTTCATGATTTAAAACAGATTTTGTTAATTTTATTTTTATTTGTGGGTAAATTGATTATTAAATCAAACATATAACATTTCCAAAATTCCCCTTTTTCATCCCCTATTTCATTAAAAAAACCTGATAGTAAGCGGCATCTTAGTGGGATTAAGGCATATATTGAGTAACACTTGCGAATTTCATGTTAAATTCTAAATTTTCACAATATTAAGTTTCACATCCTTCTTTGGCAAATAACTCACAAATTAAGCTGTTTTCTTTTTATTAATAGCAGTAATTATACACAAAATAGGTGCTCTCCCCTCCATATGTCCTTTTTATTAACTAACCAATAAGAAACTTTGACAATTCATTGAAAATTATGTTTGGAATTAATTTGCAATGTTTATTACATGAAATTCAAATGTATTGACTGGGATTCCTTCAGAACTCAGTGTTAGACCCACTGACCCTAAGATTATAGGCGTATTTAATTATATTTTTAACATAACACTGTGCTATGAATCTTCAGGGCAGTTCCCGGAGGCCGTAGGGCTCCGCTGCAACTAACCTACCTAATAACCTAATATCAAGGAGGAATTCTGTGGAATTACACAAGTAATAAATACATATATATAGAGAATAATCTAAGGAACTGGAATATTATATCTCTGACCCGAGATCGCAGAGACAGCATAGAAGGTACGATCTACTAACAACCGCTCCGGGGAAAGCTACTAATTTAAAAAAAAAAAGAAACCTATGACTATTTGTTGGTGTACTTTATTGCCCCTCAATTTTATAGTTTTGTACCCAATTTGTACCTGATTTTTACCTGCCGAGATTGATCAAACAAACCTGAACCATCCTGCCCTTGGCTTGTATTAATTAAACATTTAGTTAAGTGCTTTGCATTGAGGGATTTTGTTAACTTCAGTAACATTATGCATAAGTCAATTACAACCATGTACCTACCAGAATAAAGCTTTTCATTTTGTATCGGACTAAAGGAATAAGTTTGTTTTTTTTTTTCTTTCAACTTTAACATTTCCCTATATTTCTACAATTTAGCAAGAAAAAGCACTACACCGTCCACCTTGTGGAGAACCCACCAATGCTGCGTCTCCCGATACTTAAACACCACTGGAGGACCTTTCTGCTAAAATGGCCATCAGCCCTACTAGCGATGTGACTTGCCCACTGCAGTTAAAAGTTCGCAACTCTTTCGGCTATATCTGTGACTTTAGTTATTCAACGGAACTCATCATTTTTGACTCGATCACGTAAGGAAACTCCGAGCATAGCCTACTCCATTGTTCTTTGAGTGACCTGAAGCCTTCTTATGAAATGAAGCTCATTGTAATCGGCCACATCCCAGTTCCGTATGTCGTCACTGGCAACACGCACGAATTTGATGTCTTAAAACACTGTAGTAGATAGGCCGAGAATTTTCTGTGATGCTTCCCGAACGTTGCCTAGCCGAGTTATATTCATCAATTTTAAATCGAGGAGCTGGCAGCTTCCTCGCTAAGAGTTTAGCGGTTTACTTCAGTAAAGAAACGCTTCCAGCATCTTTGCTAGAATACCACAATGACCATTTTTAACTTAAAGAGATAGATAGATAAAAGTGTATTTGCTCTAAAACACACATACATATTACAGTACCTTTAAACAATGCTAAAATGTTTGTGTTGCAGCAGGACAAAGGGGCCTTGACTTTGTGTCCAGCTTAGCCCTTTTGAGGAAACACTGATCTTCCGTCATCACATCACTCATAAGAAGGACTCCGACACAACGCGACGATATCAAAAATTGTTTAGATAAAACATTGAGATTTTTTGTACCAATGAACATCTAAAAGAACATTTGGCATACGAAATATAAGTTAATGTTATGATGACTTTAAAGTCCACTCGTTAACACGTAAAACACTAGACAGCATTCAATTCTGTGGCGCAAGCCGATAGGATTTTGGAAAATACTACTTTTTTTAGAGTCGACATACAAAGACTGATATTTTACTTGTGAACAATTGCAAAGCAATGCTTTAACATTTGTATACATTTCAAAAATGTCAAAAATACTGCAAAATATTTAAATCATTATTTTGCCATCGTCAAAGATTTAAGAAATAAATAAGATTCATTGGCAAGAATATGATTCTATGATCATTTCCAATTTGTTACTCCGACGGAAGCTTATGAAGCAATATAATACAGGACATTGATGGCTCAACTATTTGGTGAGCGATTTGAACTATAATAAATAAGATGTGCACGAAGATGAGTCGACCGATTCTTACAATGTAACTGAGTGGCGCTCCGATGGCCACACAAAAGGTTATGGCGCCTTCTCAGTGAAAAAGTTGAATATGGACAAATAATCCACACCTCACACACAGTCGTGTAGAATGTTTTAGTTCTCATAATCAATTCATTAAAAATATATTAGTCATATTTAAGTTATCTCATTACAAATAAAATGACATCGAAAGTGACTACAACATTGTTTAAATTAAACACCCAAGCGAGGATTGCCGGGAAATCTACTCGTGCAAGGCGACTGCTTTATTACAAGGTAATATAGTTGATAATTGCATAGCTTCTAATGTCGCTTACGCGCTGTGACCGAATTAAAACGTTACTTTTTACACGTTTTATTCGATATTTGGAAAAATGATTACAAAATAAAAAATTTAAGTATTCTTGCAATTTTTTAGACAATAAAAATGCACGTCTATTGTTATTCTCTTATTAGATGTCATTTATTATTGAATTTTTTCATTCACAGCTGTTTTAAAATATTGTACAGAGTAATCTTTGGATTTCTTTTGCTTTCTATAGAAATATTAATAACCATGTTTGTTTTTAATAATCTATACAAATAAATAAAATTGAAGTGTCTATTTGTAATGTCAAAATAACAAGTTTTTACTAAATGGGTATGAATGTACGAGTATATCGGGTACCAATAACAAAAACACATTTTTTTTTTGTCTGTCTGTTTGTCTGTTTGTTTGTTCCCGCTAATCTCCGGAACGGCTGGACCGATTTTGAAGGGATTTTCACTAATAGATAGCTAATTATATAAGGTATAACATAGGCAACTTTTTATCAAAATCGGTCCAGCCGTTACTATTCCACGCGGACGAAGTCGCGGGCACAGCTAGTGTTTAAATAAAATATTCAAAAATATCATATATGAATTTAAGAACTGTATATTTGATATTTTTGATGGTACACTGAATCGAAATCGGTCAAAATTGGGAAAGAAGCGCCTTAAGAATGGTAAGTGGCAAGTTAAAGCTTCGGTTCTCAGAAAACTTTATATATTATAGATATAAAAAAATATGAAATATTCTAAGAATAGGTGCATAAAATGATATTTTCTTCCACATCTAATTCACAATTTTTTCTAAGTGACCCGGGGCATTGGTGGGCAGTGTAATCACTACAATTCAAAATTTCAAATGTCTTATTTTCTGAATCATCAACATCGCATAAAACAATATTAAGCTTCGAATCTTGCTAAGAGTCCAGTTTCTGACTGGGAAATCACGCCCTTCTACCTCCAGAAAACCTCCAGCCTAATAGCGTCATGTTGTGTTCTTGTGCATGACGTGACTTGCGTTCATAAGGATGACGATATTAATCTCTTGAGCAGACTGAGTGGGTTTTCGTATTGACAACGTGTAGCTTACTGTGATCGCAAGTTTTTCTTATACAACTAAGTTGAAAAACAAATATACCGCCCACCTGATGGTAAGTGGTAACAGACACCTATAGGTAGTACATGTGGCTCTTGTGAGATTCGCAGCAAAACTGCGACCACCACAAGAACCACAGTGTACGTTGCCAACTTGTGACATAAGATGTAAAGTCACGGTACCCGGTAATTTCACTGCTATATCTTACCCTTCAAACCGGAACACAGCAATGCAAGCACTGCTGCTCTGCGGCAGAAATAAGTAAGACGAAAGTACCCAAGCAGGCGACCCTAGTACAGAGTACAGTTAAGAGTAGTGTACGCAGTACAGAGTCGCAACTATTATAGATTACAGTAACCTCAAAACATCAGGTGAGTATTATGCATCTTTGCATGTCGACTGTAATAGTTTAGCGATAGTTAAGCAGTCGCAATGCAAACGCGATACAATTGCGGTGCAAACATGGATGCAAGCGACGGTAGCGCTGGAAACAGTCGCAGTCTGTAAAACCCCTTTGCAATCCATGTTTTTCTTAAAGGACCACAGTACCTACTACTAGCGCCGCCATTTGTCTTTTTATTAATTATGATAAATTAAAGACGTTTCTACAAAAAATAAATCAGTCAACTACTCAATACAGATATTTCAGATTTTTTGAGCTATTCAGGCATATATTAAATCCGAATTATTGCTAAAAGTGGCCACTTTGAGCAATAATTCGGATTATGATTATTCCTATTCATTTAATCTATGCCTGAATAGCTCAAAAAATCTGAAATATCTATATTGAGTAGTTGACTGATTGATTTTTTGTAGAAACGTCTTTAATTTATCATAATTAATAAAAAACAAATGACGGCGCTAGTTTAGGTACTGTGCCCTCTTAACATATTGTCTGAGCTCGAAAGCTGTGTGTATAGCAAGTAAATCGCTTGTCATGCTATCGCCATTACCTTCTATGGTGAATCGCCCCAACTCCTTGTGCTGCGCCAGGGCGCCGTCATCGATCATGGATATGTCGTTATCGTGGACGAACAGCTCCGAGAGGCTCCTCAGAGATTTTAGCGGCTCCGCCGAAAGCGAGCGGAGGAAGTTATGAGACAAGTCGAGATGGACCAGACTTGTGAGCTGAGCTAGAGACGCACCTGTTGAGTTAAGGAACGATGTATCAGCAGTAATGTACTTAATATCAAACCGTACTTTGAGATCTTATGAATGTGGCTTAGAATTCAAGGCTGTTGTTTTTAGGCTAATAAACCTAAAAGCACCATCCACGATCTTAGTAAACAGTAGAAGATAAGCTCAGTAAATAAATAAACTTGTAAAATTAACAAGAGTATTCTAGTGAAATTTTAAATAGTCACGTCATCATTTTCTGGTAAAATAAGTAATACAAAATGAATTTATTAATCATCAGGATTTATGCTTATTCTATATTCTGATCGCTTTATTTTATTCATTATTAGTAACAACTTCTTTTGTAACACACCCTATTCTTTATTTTTACTCTCATTATTAGGTATTATAGATATATTTCTGCAAAAAGCACAACGATTCCTCAGCCTCTATACAAGTTTGTAATACAATAGATTTTTCAAGATACTTTATTTCTTCGCTGCCATTTTCATTGTACCGGAAATTAAACCGTGGCTGAGTTTTTTTAAGCTGCGGACTGTTCGCTGGATAAATGAGTAATTTAATCCCATCTGTCAAGAGCCTAATCGACCTTAAATAATGAAAGAGGTAATTAGTAGCCTTTTTCGACTCAAATGAGATATTTTTCGTCGATTTAACTTTTTGGGAGGCAAAACAGCCTTACTTAAACGCAATAAGGGAGTTGAGTTTTACAAGATCTTTTATCTCTAAAATTTGAGACGGCAACCAGAAATCGCAATCAATATTTGCCCTTAACCCATTTATAATTAAATTATTTAAAGATGGTGGCTGATATTTCTTTTTGGGTAAAAATTAAAACTTTATATATTTGCAGCACTTAATATTAGTTTAAGAAACTAACAAATGTAGAGTTAGAGAAAAACACAAACACACAAAATTACCTGAGACAGCTACAATCTCATTGTGAGATAAGTCCAAGTGTGTAAGATTTGTGAGGTGGCGAAACGCATAATCTTCGAGTACGTCTATCTGATTATTATGCAGATTTAAATGAGTGAGATTTGTAAGACCTGTAAAAATGAAAACATTCTATAAAACATGAAGCTTAAAATTTTTCGTTTCGTATACACGATTGCAATTGGTTACTTTTTGAAGTCCACACAAATATTTATCATTGAAATTACAAAAATAACTTGACACGTAAACATATTTGAAAACTAGCATATTGTATCCAATTCACCGAGGTAGACAAATAAAGGCACTCACCTGACAAAGCCCCGCGTCGTATACTAGCGAACGTATTGTCAGATAACTGGAGATTGGTCAAGAAGCTTAGAGCCGGCACTGTTGACGGTCCGAGGGGCCCCTCCAGAGCGTTACTTGAGAGGTCCAAGTCTCTGAGCACGTGAGCTTCCTATTGTGGCATTTAATGAATGTTAGTTTATTTGGATAGCATTTGTGTCTATAATGGAAACACTGAGCTTTGTTGAAAGTCCCACAGTGGGCGCCAAAATTAACTGCCTGTAATATTATTGTATTTAGTTTTGAAGTTTCAAAATAAAGAGATAAATAACATAAAAGCTTGAGTTGCATATCGGAACATTTTAATTAAAAGAATCAATCATAATTATTAGAACATCAAATACTTTCTTTAAGTCCCACGTTGGGCACCAATATTTACAAAACTTAATTGACAAATAAAACTGATGACTATTATGCAAATAAAGATTTTTAACTAGCACTTGGAGGTAATTTGTTAATTAAAACCAGCTTACCTTTAAAGAAACTAGGGCAGCTACTTTTAACAGATTCCCTCGTAGTCTGAGCACAGATAGTTTCACCAATGGTTTGAAGGCTTCAATCGATATTCCCGTTATCTGGTTGTCGCTTAAATCCAAGTAGGTTAGATTTCGAATACCCTTTAAGGAAAAAACAAAATATTTATATCTACATATAGACAACACCAAACAGAATTCTTTTAAAAAACTACTGTTATTCTTAATTCTTTTTCAAGCGGCAAAATCCAAAATGAATTGAAGAGAAAATCTAATTTGGAATAACCTGATATGCTCGATGTTTTTACTCCCTTATTAACACTTGTTAACATAAACTATATCTTCACAATAGAATCCATATGATAAAAGCGCTTTAACCACATTTAAAATTATCTACACTGATTCAAAATGGCCTAAATTTTTCTACCATTTTAAAAAATCAAAAACGCACTAAAATACATTTGAAAAAATATAGAGTAATATTTTCACAAAAAAATTTTAAACGAATAATAGACTGGGTGAAATATAAAGGCAAACAAAGCGAATAACCAAAGCATCTATTTAGGTTTTGTGTACTACAATCGTAATTATTATTATTAAGTAGGTCCTAATAATTCGTTGTATTCGATGCCGATTGCGTGTTAGTAGACAAAAAATGGAGCAGTGCATGTCGCTGCAATTTTCCAGACGACAACGCCCAAAACAAAATGTATCTGCAGTATGTTAAGTTGTAAACTACTTACAGCTTCAAATACTTGGTTAATAGAATTTCATACAATGGAGACATAAATGGCATATACAGATATTTTACTACGTAAGGGTGTCTGGCAAAATCGAGGGTATGATGTGTGATGTTGTAAATAAACAAATCATAATACTTTATAATTATATTATGCTATTAGCAGCACACCGCCAGTATCTTTGTTGGATCTAATGGTGGACTGGTAGAGGATGCCACATGGCATTAAGTCCGTCAACTGTACATAATTGTAAGATTAAATAAAGAAATAAGACAGCAGTGCAATCAGTGATGCTACACGGTGCTGAATGTAGGACCTTTATGAAATAGGACCTTCAACTTTTATTCTGTGCTTCATCTGCATGCAGCGAAAATGAGAAAGCTTCGACTATCGACAGATGGGCAAAATGTGGAACCATTTATTTATTATGGGATAAGAAACAGTTACAATATTCAGGTTTTATGTAAGATCACATATTTTTTTTACAAATATGCGTGGAAGTCTGAAAGTCAAACCCTTGCATGTTAACTGCTTGAGAGGGATTGCGATGGTGGTGTGATACTTGAGATTCATATAATGTAAAAACTAGAACACCATATATCAAAGAAAATATTGAGCATGGAGTCAGACCCTGTGCGCAGAGGTAGGCTTCGCCTATCATGGATATCACTTGTTGATTGATTGACCCTAAGATCATCCAGTACAGATTAACCCCTTTTTTCGGGGGGAAATGCGTAACCGCACCGTACCCGCCGTTGGCTAGACGGCGACGCCGGCGTGCGTGTGTGGGGGACAGTACAAATTAACCCTGGCGAAATGCAATTTGGAGAGCCGATCCCTACTAATAATAAGACCAGGCCGGATAGAAAGAAAAGAGCTATAATTCCAGTGTAATTATAAACTTTTAAATAAGTCATTTTACTTAATAGTTATTATTCAGCAAATTGCATTTTGAAATAGCATTTCGAGACGATGCACATGGCATAATGCTATTAAAATTTTGCGAAGTGTTTTCGAAACTTTCCCGTCGCTATAACTTAGGTATATCTTGAGATTTAAGACGCAGCCAGCACTTAGTTTGAAACTTTTAACTGCCTTGAAATTAAATAATTTTATTATTGGTATTTTAGTACATACTCTCTTATTGATAAGATTTAATCAAATCTTTTGAAGTTAAAATAGTATCATCGGTTTAGCGCTGGCTATAATTCCTTAAAGTTTTATATGCATTAACTCTTTTTTTTACTCATTCGGGGTCAAGTACTAAATACGCAACTCTTAACAATATTTTCAAAATATGTTGGGTTTTTTTAATTTACACTACAATATATTTGTATGTTAGCTTTTTTATTTGAAACGTAACTTCAATCAAATAATGATAGTTATGTACTATATTATTGTTTATTTAATTCTTGTTTTGCTGTATCTAATTGTTTTTAACTTGTGAATTTAATTTGTTTAATAAATCTAACTGTCTAGTACTATTATAGTTACATTACAAAGATTCAATAAAATTTTCTACAAGATAATTTTTTTCTCAAAAGTTTTCACTGTGTGGTTTAGTAATTACCTACTTAGTACGTAAATACGTTTTTACTCATCAGTAATTTTATAAATTCACTGACTTGTAGCAAAAGAATTTTCCGTCTGAGCTTATTTAATTAGTTTCAGTTTCTCGGAAAAAATATATGTTTCAGAATTTGCTGAAAGCCTTAGTACCTATATATTATTTAACAAGATTGTTATTATTATAAAAGATAGATAAAATACACTTAATAGAATACTTTACCTCATTTTTTTATTGATATATAGATACAAACATAAAAAAGTTCATTTAAAATGTATGAAGAACACTTGATTAAGTACAGTACAAAAGTTATTTTGTACGTGGATATCATTAAGTAGGTATTACCTTAAACGAATTCGAGTCTAGCATGTGAATCTTATTATTCGATAAGTCCAGTCGATCTAGATTCCATAACTGCGCTAAAGCTTCCGTTGGTACTGAAGGCAGCTGGTTATTTGGTAAACCTGTAAACAAAAGAATAAAATGAACATGGGTACTAACCCAAATTGATTGTTCCATTTTATATGTGTCTGCATTTGCTTAAAAATGCTAAATGTTTATGTTGTGTTATTATTCTGTGCAAATTATAAAGAGTATAGGGAGACCTTAACTTCAAATTATATTGAATGTTGTGCAAAATACTATTACTTCAACTTCATATTACCGAAGGGGACTAATCAATACTGCTTTTATTCAATTTCCAATTCAAAATCCCTTGAAAAATACTCGATGTATTTTTCAAGGGACCGGGGAAAATTTTTAAACTAACGAGAAATTCGATTTTTACGAACGTCAAATTATCCAGAGTCGTCTGATACATGCTACTTTTTTGTATCGACTTTGTCGACTGTAGTCACTAAGATAAAGTGACCGACTAAAATCACTGGAACCTTATTCAGGACCGACACCTTCTCTAGCAGTCAACATAAATCACAAAGTGCGAACAAGTGATGGCGTGCCATTTTTTCCGACACCCTTCCGGGATGGAGAATCCATTACTAGTTTTGTCTTGGTCGTTCATACACTGTCGAGCATATTAAACGCACGCACAAAAAACGTTTACAGATTGTGTACTTAAGCCGACTTGAATAATATTCAGTTATCACTTTCGCGCTGCATGATTAATATGAATAAAAAACGGGACGCGTTAATTTCCCGTTTCTTATTCATATCAAACATTCAGTTAAACACTCGTTGTATCTTCGTCCTTCGTTTGAAACTGACAGATACAGCATTATGATTTAAACGTTTAAGATTAAACGTTTCTACCAAGTGATGTGCAAGTCATCGATAATCCCTTGCTTTTTATGAAATCATTCGGCATTATTACTGGTCGTTTGTTTAAATTTCGTAGATGTGGTTTTTCGAGGAAATATTCAATTCATTTGTTTCAAGATAAATATTGAACCAATTCTTTTGTGTAATTGACAACTGACTGTGTCTTATAATAATTAACGTTACGGTTAATGAAAAAATAAACAGAAAAGGCTCATATTACGCATCATAACTATTCTATGATTCATCTTTACACAAACTTTCGTTATAATTTTAAAATACAAAATAAGCAATAATGAAATTGTATCTCTAGAGACATGTCTCGCATAGCCACTTTGCAATGTATATCAAAATGTAGCTTTATTTAAACTTCGACAGCCTGGGTGCAAACGTTATACGTTTACGGTATTACGTTTACGTTCACGGTCACATTCATTTGTAACAATGTAACACCCGCTGACATGTTCTTTTCACATTTCGTTTCACGAATTTCATAATTTTGAAATTCCTTTTTTCACTGCGCGCTTATTTTGCATGTATTTGCATTGTATGAGGACTATTCGCGAAATGTCATGGCTTTAACTCCAACAGTATCAATGGGGCCGCGATCAGTTGGGATAAATCAAACGAGCATAAATGTTTTATTTTACGATCGCTTATTACGTTTTTGTATAGTGAACGCATGCAATCGTTTTCCGTTAAAACACAAAAAGAAAGTGATGATAATAAGTCGTCATTGATATACGTACATACTACCAAAGAACTAGATGCACAAGCACAATCGTATAATAAATGTCCAAAATCAAAACTTTACTCAGCGCGACGAGTGTGCATAGTTTATCAGTCTCGTTTCGCTCACACGTGTCGCAATGACAAAGTATTTGAGTAAAGAACTGCAGGGATCCTTCAAAAATGCACTTAAAAGGATAGAATATTATACCGGATGTAACTGAACACCCCAATAACATTTAAGGGGCATATAAGTTAGATACTAAATGGATCTTCGGTGCTTGTCTCAGACCTAGAACCCCAATACTTTCAGAGTTATTTGATTTTAAACTGAAAGCAAAAACTTTCAAGTGACAACCATAATCAGCTCTTAACACAAAATAAATTTAAACACAAAATGACACGTGACAGACGTGAGCGTAGTATTCCTCGTACGCTTACGTAGGGCTTTCAGCACTTAATATAAAAAAATAATTTATTTAGTTTGTATGACGTGAGCGTAGTATTCCTCGTACGCTTACGTAGGGCTGTCGGCACTTAATACCAAAAAAATTTTTTTTCAGTTTGTACTGGAAAAAAAGGTAGATTTGTTAGCCCTAATATTTTTCCTACAGAATCTCTACTTCTGATGGATACATACCCTTAAATGTTATTGAGGTGTTCAGTTACGCCCTGTATATTACGTAAATACTCCTTTGACATTATCTATTTACATAAATATTCGCATGCTCAAAGAGATAATATTAATTTAATTTCTTTAATATCATAAAGTTAGCAAGTCGTATGTTTGGAAAATTTGGACACTATACTCGTACTGTAAGACAATACCAAAGTACGAGTATAACTTGTGTTCCAAGTCTGAGGAAAACTGCTCACTTGTCGCGCTGAGCAAAGTTTTAACTCCGACATTTATTACACGAGATAGTGTATCTATCTATTTCTTTATCGATTTCAATTAAAATCAAAATACTCTTTATTCAAATATGACTTGATAAGTAAGCTCTTTTGAATTCTCAATTTATCGATTTCAATTAAAATCAAAATACTCTTTATTCAAATATGACTTGATAAGTAAGCTCTTTTGAATTCTCAATTTTTCTTTTTTTCACGAAAAGTCGAATTAACAAAGATTAAGTCATTATTACTAACACTTGTATATATATATAAGTATACAATAAGTACTGTGACAATAAAAAAATGTCATATTATTGCGTTCGGTGAACGGTGGCGCAGTAGCTCTCGCGTTCGGCCTATGATAATGGCGATTACGCTTTCGCCGTGGTCCGTCACGAGATGGGTGACCAAAAACTTAGTATCTCGAGCTCATCCGTCTTTCAAAAGGCTAGTTAAGCCGTTGCTCCCAGGTGTATTTGCAATCGTTAAAATGCATCAACCTGCACTAGGTGATAAACATAAATTTCTTCACTTCATTCAAATTCTCGTGTATTGTATAAAAATCACCACTTAAGTAACGACTTTTACTCAAGTAATTACTTTGACTTGACTATTGATACGAGTGTAAGACCATATATAACACAATGGACTAAAATGCTCTGAAATAAATGTAAATATTCGCAAAATACAGAAAGTAAACTCTAGAACATTATGATCATTATTATACCAAGACAACATAAACTTAAAGGGTACTCGAGCCAAGATTGTTAGACGAACACAAACAGTTACACTGAGCAAAACATCTTGATAGAGAAGTGGCTACATAAATATTTATTATTGTGCTCTAGGCATAGCAAGTTTTAGATATAGCTTTAAGTGTATTTCTTTGACAGAAGCACATCATCTTGGTGCATTTTACATAATTATTTCAATGTGCAAACGAAATTTATGTTGCAGTTCTTTTTACAAGAAAAATAATGCGAAGAGGGGGACGATCTTCAAATAATTGTTGTCCTTTTGCAAATTGCTTAAGAATAAAACTTACAAATAAAAGAATAAAAAACTTGACAATTTGCTGTATTCCCAATCAATTTTCAGAAAGGCAACATATTTTTTTAATTCCATAGTCCTGCTTGCTGCACGAGGTACACCTGTCGACCAACTGAGCGTTTGACGCTCCGCCAATTCGCACTAGTCCAGCCTGATGAGAGCTGGTCTAAGCCACCCCTTCTTGATGAAAGCTTACACTTAACAGTGGTCGTAGAGTGATACTTTACCTAAAGCCATTAGTTTCGCCGATACGCTATTGAAAGCTCCTTGCTGCACCCGTCGTATGTCCCCCGAGGATATGACAAGTCCATGTATGCCCACGCCGGCCAACTCCGAGATAGATGCAGTGGTGAGAGCCGACACTCCCCTCAATGCGCAGTCCAGTAGCGACACTCCATTATTCTTGTTCCTGGCTCTTTGCTCCCTTAGATGTCGTCCGATTATCTGTAATTGACAAAGCTCGATGTTAGAAGAATGCTGAATGATTTCTTTCGCACCACCTTCGCCGTCACTCGAGGACTTTTCCGCCCCAACGGCAGTCCTGAGAGCGACGTGCCCTGCCAACTATCACCATTCTTTCGGCTATATCGGTGACTATAGTTCTACGTATCTCATCAATTCTGCTCAATAATGACATTTTCATCCCCCCCATATCGGAAAGAGTATTTTTGTTATTCGATATCTGACCGCCAAAGCCGTTTTTATCCGCTTGAGGTTAAAGTAAATTTGAATTTAGAACATCGCGCGCACTAGGTATGTGATTTTAAAACATCATCTCCATGGATGGCGAATTTATCATACAATTTTTTTTTAAATTTGTTAAAAACTCAGACTCTGAACCTCCTTGGTGTACCTACTTTTGTTTTTAATTTGCTTTGCGCGCGCCATTTTGTTTTAACGTCGTATTGTTGTAAATAAGAAACTTTAAAACAAGTAAAAAAAACGTATAACTTTTATTTGTTATACATAATATATTTTCTGTAATACTTACCTATCATAATGTTGTAGTAAATATATAGGACCTAAACTGAAATAAAAGTATCTTGCATTTAGTCATTTCCTCGCTGAGGGGAGATGAAAAGTTACGTGTTGCACTGGAGTGCAAAGATTTTTCACCTTGTGCTCTTTTGATTCCCTCGCTCACGCTCAGGATTCTAATTTTTGAATCACTCGCTACGCTCGTGATTCAATTTTAGAATCCTTCGCTTACTCGGTCATCAAAGATGAGCACGCGGTTAAAAAGCAACTTTGCACTCATTTATAACAAATAACTATTATTCTGTGTCATGTAAATCCAACAGAAAATAAATACTTTAAAGCTATAGCCAAAGCCACCGCTCCGGTTCGTTTCTAGTGCAAAGGATTGCCATTGCTATACAAAAGGGCAATGCTGCAAGTATCCTTGCGTTGGTTTTTTTACGAGTATATGTTAAGAAATAAGGTTTTTGATTTGTAAAAAAAATTGTTTAGTTTTTGTTAAAAGCCACAATAGGATTGTATAGTACTGAGTTTCCATCTAGTCCTGAAATTGATTTATTTTGTATTTGGAATACCAAAAGTACTTTAATTTTCGAAAAAATAAAGATTCTGAATCGATAACATGTGCCCGAAAATACGCGAAGACACTAAAATATATAAATGAAACAATTCAATTCAATCACATACCGCCACGTCTTCTGTTTAGCTTTTTCAAGACAAAAGTTTCAAACTTATTAAAGTAATATAACAATTTATGATTAAATATTACATTAATATGATTTTGAATTAATGCTGTATTTCTCGTGTATTTGTTTTAATTTTCTCGCAGGTGGTGAGAAAAACAGAGTCCTTTTCCTCGGGGAAAAAGCAACTCCCCTCTACGTCTCGTCTCGTCTTGAGTGAACTTAAATCCCACGCTGCACCCAAGACTTTGCTACGCTTCAGGATAGAGTCCTTCGCTTCACTCGCAATTCAAGACTACACCCGTGACACAAGACACTGCTTTATCCCCTCTGTGAATAATTTACTATTATTATAAAACTTCGAGAGCGTCGGTGCCGCTGTGGCCTCGGCACTGGACTGTGCTTCGAGTAGAATCGGGAGGCCCGCGGTCGATCCTGCCATGTACCAATGTGTTTTTCGTTTCACGAATTTCATATGTACATTTATCTGACACTCCTAAGGTGAAGGAAAATATCGTGAGGAAACCTGCATACACCTGCGAAGTAATTCAAAGGTGTATGTGAAGTCAACCAATCCGCACTGGGCCAGCGTGGTTTGACTAAGGCCTAATCGCCCTACCATTACTGGTTAGGGTAGGCTCGTGCCCTTCGGTGGGGACGTATATGAGCTGTGATGATGATGATTGTAAAACTTTCAGTTATAGCTCAACTTTAGTAGTCAAGAGATATCGGTTTGTGGACTGTCACTGTGGACTGTAGTTGTCTGAATTTGAAATAAAATTATTATTATTATATAAAAATATACCTCCGCCTCATAACCAACCCTGCACAAGGTCATGCTGTATTCATATATCCTGGTTAAGGACTATTTACCACGTAGGAGGAAGCATTACTACTTGCAGTGTCAGGTTTTGGATCGTTAACGTATAAGAGCCTACAGCTGCAACTCGTAAGTCAGACAGATTCTGATGTCTAGTGGGTGAGGTGAGACCACCCGGTATTGATCCAAGGTTCGATTCCCCGTGGGAGTAGAAAGTATTCTGCTTGATTTCGTTGGTGGTGGGGCTTCTAAGCCCGTCTGGCGAGCTACCACCATCCTACCTAAGTTTATCGCCATAATAACAATGTTAATTAAATTGTTGGTTTCCAACAATTAGAGATCAGATGGACAGTTCTTCAGTTATTATGGTTTCCAAATGAAACTTGTTTCCATCTTCGGGCTTATCATCACCTACCATCAGATGTACATTTGTTACCGATGTGCTTTATAAAAACATTTTAATGTTAAAGCTTACTTACTTAGCTCTCATTGCAATCAATCACTAGCTGACACCAATGATTAGAGTAACTTAAAGGGTTCGCCTTCCATAATCCCTTAATTATCCAACACTTAATCTTATTTCACATTAATGTCCTCCTAACGTCAAACAATTAACGTATCTAATAGTACATTGTTACCCTAGGGGTGAAAGTAACGGTAATAATAATGTAATAATAAATGTTCAATGGAGGCAAAAAAAATGTATCGTCCTGAAAAAAGTAACAATCGCACCGATATTACCGAAATGTCAGTTTTATCAAGTTCAAAGTCATCGACAGCGTAACAAGCATAAAATGCTGTTAAATAACCGTTAATAACGAGAAATGCATTTCTAACCGCATGGTTAAAATCGTTAATAACCGGCTTCGCATCTATACTCCTAAATGATATTCGGTCACGGCGGTCAAACTCAACAGAGGCTAGCCATCTGCGCGGGAGACAATTATAGTGACAAGTGACTGCGCATTCGCAAGTTCATACTTTGTTCCAACACTTGCATAGTGGAACGGTTAGCCGACACGACCGGGGCGAGATCAGGCGCAGGACCCACTGCTTAATGTACCTTCCGAAACACGGAGGAGCTCGAGATGCTTCATATTTTGGTCACCCATCACAGGACTGACCACAACCAACGTTGCTTAACCTTAGCAATCGTTTGCTGAGCGCACGCGTCAATGCGCCACCAAGCTCCTCATTATAAATAGCAAAACAACGATGAAGTTTAATTTGCTAGTCCCGCTTTGCTATTTTATAAACTGAATATACAGCGTTTACCGGAGGGAGACTGTCTGTACTAGGGTCGTGTGCTTGGGTACCTCCGTCTTACTTATTTCTGCCGCAAAGCAGTAGTCCTTGCATTGCTGTGTTCCGGTTTGAATAAGGTTAAGATATGGCATTAAAATTACTGGGTACCGTGACTTTACATCCTAAAACACAAGTTGGCAACGTACACTGTGGTTCTTGCGGGAGTTGCAGTTTTGCTGCGAATCTCACAGGAGCCACAGGTATTATAGGTGACTGTTACCACTTACCATCAGGTGGGCAGTTTGCTTGTTTGCCAACTTCCTCTTCCTCGCGTCGCTTTCCTCAATGCTGAGGGTCGTGACCCCCTCCTCGGATAACTTTGTCCCGGACTATAGCGCGCCAACGATTCCGGTTCTCTGCCTCGTGGATGGCCTCGTGCATGTCGCGATCCAGCGCAGCACGGATCTGGTCCGACCAGCGCATTGGGCTTCGCCCTCGTGGTCTCTTCCCCTGGATTTTACCAGTGATTACCAATTTCTCAAGGTTTTCACCACTTTTACGGGCTATGTGTCCAAAGTATTCAAGGACCCGCAGTAAGCAAATGGATGACAGTCTAGAGGTGACCTTGAGTTCCTTGAGAATTGATACATTAGTTCTCTTGGCCGTCCAGGGGATGCGCAACATTCTCCTCCAGCACCACATTTCAAACGCGTCGATACGCCTGCGGTCGTTTGCTCGTAGCGTCCAAGTTTCCGCTCCGTACAGGAATATGGAGAACACTAATGTGCTGACCAGCTTCTGTTTGGTGATACTTTTTATATCCCTGTCTTTCCATATTCCTTTAAGTTGGTTCATGGCGCTTTTGGCCATTCCGATTCTTCTTTGGACATCTGAATCGCATGAGCCGGTGTTGGAGATACTGGAGCCCAGGTAAATGAATCGGTCCCCTCGTTCAAGATTTAATGTTCCAGTGAGCTCCAGTTTTCCGGATCGGTCAACTACCATCAGTTTTGTCTTCTCCTTGTTTATTTGCAAGCTTAATTCGTCACTAATACGCTCTATTCGGTCCAATAGACACAACATTTCGGCTTCGGACGCGGCCAATAGCGTAGTGTCATCCGCGTAGCGTAGGATGCCTCCCAACCGTCCAAGGTTTGTCTAATAATGTGCTCCCCATATGCGTTAAGTAGGATCGGGGACAGAATACAGCCTTGTCTAACGCCCTTCCCGAACTTGAAAGGTCTGGATAAAGCGGTGTCAATCTTAGCCAATCTTTGCCGACTTACTTGCAATAAAAAAAACGTATCGACTTTAAACTGAAAGCTAAAACTTTCAAGTGACAACCCATTGATTTACTACCAAATAGTAAATCAATGTGACAACCATAGTCTGACTGTCAAAGAATTAACGCAAAAAAAATGTAAACGATTAAAGAAATGAATGAACAAGGTATGCTGACGGGCCTTGTATCATTAGTTTGGTTATTCGTCCGGTTAACCGAACTGTTGACACTTTTTCGACTCAGTAGTTCAGTTGTACGCGTCAACCGAACTGCAGAGCCGCCTCATGTATCAGTAGTTAGGACTTCAAAAAAGGAAGAGGTTCTCAATCCGTCAGAATCTTTTATTTTTATGTTGGTATGTTTCCCGATTACTCGAAGATGCCTGAATCAATTTGGGTTTTAAAACTTACCGCGGATTTAACCTTAAATATTTACAGAAGAAAAACTAAAACAACCACAACATCAGGTATTATTCACTTTGTTTTTAAAAAAATAGGTGTGTATTATTTATCTCAAAATTCACAATGCGATTTAGTTGCACGCTTACAAATCAAAGCATATTTGGATCATTTTCTGTTGAAGCTGTTACCAGAGGGAGACGTATAGTTACACGGACTCTTATAAGGACATATTAGTCCGTATAAGAATTATCTGCACGCCTGATACACGCCTCTATCTTACCTATTTATTCCGCCAAGCAGCGGTGCTTGCATTATTGCTGTGCTCCGGTACTTTAGTACTATTATTAATTCGTGGTTCCGGTTTGAAGGGTAAGACAAGCTGGCAGGCTGTCTTACCATAGGAGGGCAAGTGGACAGGCTAAATTACTGGATACTGTGACTTGATATTTTATTATTTTTTTATTTAAAAAAACGGTTTTTAATTGATCGTCTGTGATTAAAACTATGACGATTTTATATGGATAAAAAATTCTTCGAATTTGTCTAAGGCTGTCGTCTATTTGATAAATCTGTTTCACGCCGAGGCGACGCGACGCCAATACACACGTGAATTAAACAGCGCTTATAATTCATAACACTGTTGGGTCCCGGCAGCTGATCTCGTAATCAATATTAATTATCCGACTACTTCCGCAGCTGCTTCTGTTCAATGGGAAACACAAAATTAGCTACATCTATACAAACATTATAGAGCAGAAGAGTTTATTTGATTGTTTGGTTGAACGCGCTAATCTCAGGAACTACTGATTCAAATTGAAAAATTATTTTTGTGTTGGATAGTACATTTATCGAGGAAGGCTATAATAACATCACAATGTTGTTATTTTCCGAAAACCACGCGTAGTCGCGGGCAGAGCTATATTATAAATGTGCAATCCGTAACCCGCAACATCTTACAAGGACTTACTTATTTTAAAGGGGTCTCGGAAGAAACAAAGAGACGTTTAATGTTGTCTTTCTTTAGCACGTAAAGCCAAAATGCGAAGTGAGAGGGCCGTAAAGAGCCATCTAGTGGCGAACAGGAGTACTCGAAAAGCACGCTTTGTGGATGCGGTATGCGGTCAATACAAGTTTTCAGTATACTCTCGCTAGAGGGCACTACATGCACTATGTGATTTTCATTTTAGTAAACATGTCAGATGTTCCTAAAAAAGGCTTCTATTGAAAAATAATAAGGCATATTTTAATTTTAGTTATAAGTTTTCGCCTGATTTGTAATGTATAATGAATAAATTATTTGAAATCAACAGTTTCAATTTGAATAAAAAATACTTACCTATGAGTGAAAAGACAATCTCTTATCGTTGACTTTATTTCTATCGTCCATCCATGTACTTACAACAACCAATGATACAGTAGGTACTTAGTTTCTGAGACAACCTGAAACATGTATAACATAATATTTGTGGACACCTTTATGTATTTCGATACCGTCTAATTAAGTCGAACTGATTGCAGCGCCTCTAGTGTCGAGTTTCTGAAGCTGCGATATGTTTCGTCACGCGAACTTTGGCATTTATAGGCCTATATTGTATAGGTCACCACTTTTTTTTTAAAAAAAAAAAACGTCGCCCCACACTAGGATTTTCTCCTGTGTCGTGGGTACAATTACAAACATAGAATACCACATGCACATACGCCCAGACCGGAACAAATTTCTGTAGGCCATACAAAATATCTGTCCCGTGCGGGAATCGAACCCGCGACCCGTTGCACAGTAGGCTCGACCTCGACCTCTGGGCTAACCGTGTCGTCTTTGTATTTCTTCCGTGAGCGGGATAATCTACTTCCATTCCAAAGAGCTAAGTTGACGACCATCCACTTGGGCACGCCGTAGGCATTGACCTACAAACGCCATAGGACTACAGTCACCAATGGCTATTCCACTGACTTCCCTATACCTGGCTAAACCTTCCAGAATCTCTTTGCCCCCGAAGGACCACTTCTGGTTAAGAAAGGGTTAATTCGCCGAACGAATCTTACAGAACCCAACCCAACTTCACCTGCTCACGATAACCCGTTATTCATTCTTTCATCATTGGACGAGACTGGCGCTTTCCACCAGCTCACATAGGTTATTTATTTATTTTATTTATGCTTGGCATTTTCTAGCCGTCGACCTTCAGGTAGTGCAGAGAGCAAATGTGGTAGATGTACCCAAAAACAAAATTAATAATCACACCGAAATAATTTAGAAAATTTTCATCATTTCAGCCAAGAGGCGCCCACTGTTGGACATAGGCCTCCCCCAAGGATCTCCATACCGATCGGTTCTGCGCCTCCCGCATCCAGCGGCTTCCCGCGACCTTCACCAGATCGTCGGTCCACCTTGTGGGGGGCCTACCGACACGGCGTTTCCCGGTACGCGGCCACCACTCGAGGACCATTCCGCCCCATCGGCCGTCAGTCCTACGAGCGATGTGTCCTGCCCACTGCCATTTAAGGTTTGCAATTCTTTGGGCTATGTCGGTACCTCTACTTCTTCTACGGATCTCATCATTTCTGATGTGATCACGTAGAGAAACCCCAAGCATAGCCCTCTCCATTGCCCTTTGAGTGACTTTGAGCCTTCTTATGAGACCCATTGTAAGCGGCCACGTCTCAGTTCCGTATGTCATCACCTAAACGTAGAAAATTTTTAAACACATAAATATAACAAAAAAATAAACTAATTCACGTTATTATCCACCAACATTAACAAGTTGCAACAATAATACAGTCAACAAATGAGCGACGTTTTAATATCTAAAGGCAAAGCGTTCCAGAGAAGCATGAATGGATGGATTTTTGAGATGGGATTTAAAGGGCAGGTACATTAACCGTTATAGTTACAAACAGAAGAAAGTGGTTCGGATACATATTTAAATGATTTAATTTAGTATTTATTTAAATTACAGTTTCCCTTAAAAGTAAGAAATAGGATTCATAGAGAGATCACCGTAAGAAATAGGATCCGAGGATTTTCCGTACAAAATGTATGGGAAATGTTTTTAGCGATTTCTGTCGTTTCTAGTGCTCATACCTTAAATGGTCCCATAGAGTCTTTTGATCCCTACACGAAATAGGATCGATAGGCATAAAATTTTCTTTTGTTATCTCAACATTTTTTTTGTTGACTGTAACTTTTTTCCAAAATCTGTGAATGCAGATAACAATATCTTAAAAAGTTATGGATGGTTGCCTAACAATGTTTTCTTCTAACTATAACGGTTAATGTACCTGCCCTTTAAATCCCATCTCAAAAATCCACCTGTATATGGTACAAAACGGCCCTTAAATCCCTTTATAGGTGAATCCTCTGGCATATAGTGAGCGTATTCAGCTGTGATAATAATGATGCATAGATGGTAACTTAATCATGTAAAAACAACTATATAGATTTCATCATTTCAGCCTATCGCCGTCCACTGTTGAATAAAGGCCTCCCCCAAAAAGCGCCAATCATTCCGGTTTTGGGTAGCCCAATCCATCCGCTGCCAGCCGCCTTCTTTAATCGCCAGTCCATAGTTCGGGCCGCAGGGCGTCCCACACTTCGTTTGCCTAATCTTAGTCTCCAACACGTGTCTGCTCCATCCGTCCGTCTGCAGACATGGCCGACTTCACTTCAGCATGCTGATTTTGCGAGCAACGTTGGTGACTTTAGTTCGCTGGTGGACGACTTTATTGCGAATTTTATCCACCAATGTCACGCCGAGCACGGCTATCTCCATCACACGGTGAGCAACCTTGTATTTGTGGACCAAGCCAACGGTGAGTGTTCAAGTTACGGTTCCGTAAGTCATACGAGTAGGACGCACTGGTGACTGAAGACCCTGATTTTTAAGGGTTGTGTGTTCGTCGATTATAATGTGCCGAAACTTCCTAAATGCCGTTCAGCTTTAGATATAATTTATATTAATAAAAGCTTTGTTGAGTATCTGACCGAGATATTAATGTAGAGCCCTAACTACTAGACCTAGAAGAATGAAATTCGGTAGAGCGGTTTGATGGTTTATTAAGGCTCCCACAATGGAAGGATTTTTCAAAATTCACACGGGAGAAGAAACTATAGTGTTGAGCTTCATTAAAGCGCAGCGGAGTTCGTGGGCACAACTAGTATTATATATTCAAACAGGCTACGCTTCATCCCAAAAGTTATATAGTGCTGTAACTGCGTCACAAAAACTATTAATCAGATTTTATAAATTTGTCATAGGATTTACAATCTCAGTTCATAGATTGCTTTATTTTGCTGTTTCAAGTACGGACAAACCACAAGTAAAGCTATACACTTCAATAAACTTTACTAAATTACATACGCAGCCTCTTTGTATCCTTACTTAGGTCATGGGAATCTATTACGAAGAATAAACCAGTATATAATTAGCAAACATCAGGGAAGTTGATTATATATTTATCATCTATCAAGTAAATCCCCGTGATTTATTGTCTTGTATGTAGCGAAATGTTTTCCAAATTATTTGGTCCTTCGAGTCAGATAGAAATAAAGTTAAGTAGAATCTAGGCTACTTTTTCCTGTATCCTACACTTTTTCCTATAACCTACATACGAGTAGGTTACCGAAGTCACGGGTAGAAGCTAGTTATAAATAAATCCTTCATTCGCCACCGACCTACCCATAAATCAATACTAAACTTCCAGACCATTTATCTCTACTATAGACAGCTTCATTCCGAATTCGTTTGATTGATAGGCGAAATTAGCTAAAAGTTAGTTGGAATTAGCGTCTAAAAGCCCGTGTCAATGCTGCAATGACAGTTACAACGTAAAGTTTAACACTGAATCATTTTATGCCCTGCCGATAAAATATTTAAGCTGTCTATTATATTTGGAAGTACGAGTGATTCGCGTAGAAGGTTTTTATTTCCGTTAGATTAATCGTAATATGGATGTTAACATTATTGTTCCGACAATTAGAGATGAGATTAGTTAGTTGTGATGGGGCTGAGCAAAACAGATGTGGCTTGCTAAAGGGCTTTGGTAATTTATTTATTTATTGATCACCAACATAATATACACCATTAATAACAATGACATGTAATTCTTAAACAGATTGAAGTAAACTAAGTGCCATTACAATTATAGGCGAAGACAGCATGAAACAGTAACAAATTGCATAAAAAAGAACAAATATCATTAATTATTAATAATTAGCAGAATATGCCATTAGATTGAATCTCGAAAATATTGAAAATAATAATATAAATTAAGATACATGTAATGAGTGACTGTCTGAGGTATCAACGTAGAGCGCAAACCCCTGCCCCCGTAGCATAAACACCGAAACGCGATTTGGTAAATCGATATGAACTGTCCTATTGGATATAATGGCTACCTTGATATATTGTTTGGGGAAAAAGTCTTTTCGCATTATAGTATGTATAAACTTGTAATAAAATCTCTTTGGCTATACTATTTGTATCTGTCTGGTTTTGGTATCATTGAAAGTTTAAATTTTAAAGAACATAATTCCAAATTCAAATTAGGAAAATGTGTGATTTTCATTTGTTTTTCGTACCGCCAAGATGAGTGAATCTAATGAAGAAATTCGATACATTTTAAAATTTTACTACAAAAAAGGTAAAAACGCAACGCAAGCCGCGAAAAAAATTTGCGATGTTTATGGACCTAGTGCAGTGTCTGTGAGAGTAGCACAAATTTGGTTTAAGCGTTTTCAATCCGGAAATTTTGATGTCAAAGATGCACGTCGCTCTGGTCGCCCTATTACAGATAAAATGGATGCCATTTTTGTAAAAGTGGAGCAAGATCGGCATGTCAGTAGTTACGACGTAGCTGAAGAACTGGGAATTGACCACAAAACAGTTTTGGCGCATTTGAAAAAAACTGGGTACACAAAAAAGCTCGACATTTGGGTACCTCACGAGCTCACTGAAAGAACCCTAATGAACCGTGTACTCATTTGTGATTCTTTATTACGACGTAATGAAACCGAACTATTTTTGAAGAAGCTAATAACTGGTGATGAAAAGTGGATCACGTACGACAAGAACGTGCGAAAAAGGTCGTGGTCAAAGGCCGGTCAGGCTTCACAGACTGTGGCGAAACCCGGTTTAACTCGCAACAAGGTGATGCTGTGTGTGTG
Organism: Schoenobius gigantellus; assembly: GCA_963935595.1. Classification (NCBI taxonomy): domain Eukaryota; kingdom Metazoa; phylum Arthropoda; class Insecta; order Lepidoptera; family Crambidae; genus Schoenobius; species Schoenobius gigantellus. Next base: position 12,398,598 of record OZ012563.1, on the reverse strand, counting down.
GTGGGATTGGAAGGGCATTATTCATTATGAGCTGTTACCACCAGGCAGGACCATCGATTCTGAACTCTACTGCGAACAACTGATGAGATTAAAGCAAGAAGTTGAGAGAAAGCGGCCGGAATTAATCAACAGAAGGGGTGTGGTTTTTCATCATGATAACGCTAGACCTCACACATCTTTAGCCACTCAGCAAAAATTAAGAGAGTTTGGCTGGGAGGTGTTAATGCATCCGCCGTATAGTCCTGACCTTGCACCTTCAGATTTCCACCTGTTTCCGTCTCTACAGAATTCTTTAGGTAGTGTCAGGTTAACATCACGAGAGGACTGCCAAAACCACTTGTCGCGGTATTTTGACCAGAAGTCCCAAAATTTCTATAGCAATGGGATCATGTCCCTACCTACAAGATGGCAAAAAGTTATCGAACAAAATGGTACCTACATACTTTAGTTAAATGTAAATAAACTTTATTAAAAAATGTTTTGAATTTTCTTAAAAAATGCGAAGAAACTTTTTCCCCAACCTATTATTTAACAATGACGAAAATAACAATACCAATATCCAAAACATAGTCAAAACTTCAAGTTGTGTTGCAAGTACCGCAGCACCTCCAACTAAGCAGGGGCCAATTAAGGGCGCTCACTAGAGCCCTAACTGGTCACTGCAAACCGTAACACCGTTTTTTCTTAAAATTTCATAAAACACTAATTTTTCAAAAACACTTTGGTTTCACTGTAGTTTTAACACAAATTTCACAACTAAAATCATAATTACAATAACTTTGTCAATTAATTTCACAATGTCAAGTGTCAACGTCAACGTCGTTTCACGTCACGTCAGTGATATTTGCAATTATCTTTGGTCATTATTCACTTTTTGCATAAACAAAATAAATCTCGCGTTTATCCTGGCGTTATTTACAAAGATAGTTTTTTTTCGCCCAAAATCCCGTGCTCCCCTTTAGGTGGGTTGATTTTCTCAAAATTCGGAATTTGACATTTAGACTGTTTGTTTTGATCATTTTTTAGAGACATATCATAATAAAATACACTTAAAGCTACAGATCATATAATTATGGTTTCGTCGAATAGAATTTGGAGAGCATTCACAGTTTGTTTATGGTTAATTTACATTACGTTTTGTTTTCCAACCAAACATAACTTTGGCTGGAAATACTTATTGCATATTGTAGAATTTCGAAAGATCCGTATGTTGACTTGACACATCATGACACACATGTTGTGAAATGAATTTGGTTTTAGGGAAGGTTCCGTCGCCGAATGGGCCTGACTAATGTTCCCACGTGCAGATTTTGTGGTGATGATGATGAGACACCATTTCACATCCTTTGTGGATGTCATGCTCTCATCCACACAATGAGCCGAGCTCTGGGTGGACCTAGTCTGCCACCACATGATGCGAAGGCTCTGTCTCCAAATAAGCTTTTCCTTCTTTTGTCTTGTTTATAAATCGTCCTGTCGTATCAGCCCTTTCTACGCGGTGGAATACTTTAGCGCACCACACTTGACGATGGCTAGTCGACAAGCGGAGTATACCCACTAAACCAACCTCGATGTCTATCATATCCATAGCAGTTTCTTCCACCACCAGTATCCTAGGAAGTATTGGGCCCGGGAACTAAACAAGTCTACCGCGCTACCCCCTAGTAGTGGTTGGTCGTCTGCTGGACGATCTCACCTGCGATGGGATTCCACCACCAGTATCCTAGGAAGTATTGGGCCCGGGAACTAAACAAGTCTACCGCGCTACCCCCTAGTGGTGGTTGGTCGTCTGCTGGACGACCTCACCTGCGATGGGATACTGGGCTAGGTTCCCGTTTTCTCTACTAAAATGTATTCCATGCAGAAAAGCACGTTTGCCTCCCGAGGATCGTATATTGAGCTACGGGCCGCCCCCGACCCGCAACCTAGAGCCGTCTCGCGACGACGTTGGCGTGGGGTTTGGCGGCTTATTTAAAAACCGCCGAACCTTCCTCCTCGATGGAGCAGTCAGACATACACTGCTGCCCACCCAGTGGTCAGCCGCCTTCTCTACCTCGGCGCAGGGGCCGCAATAGGGCTTGGCGATGCAGAACACCGCCTTGTGCCCGACTTGACCGCAACGAAAACAGTCTCGGCTGCGGTCAGCCTCCTCCCTACAGAGGGTGGCCATGTGGCCTACCTTGAGGCACCGGTAGCAGCGTGTCGTCTTGGGGGGCAAAAGTCTCACCCTAACCGACACCAAGCCTACCGCCAGTCTTTCTCCCTTCGATATGGTCTTGGCGGCAGCAATGGGGACGCTGGCGAGAACAGTCCCCATTCCGGACGACCCATAGGTTATCTCCCTAACCCGGACCTGGCTCTCCGGGCAAAATCCGGACAACCCTAAGGCAGCCCGGCCAGCTACAGTTTGGATCTTAAGGTCTGTGCAGAATTCCCTGGACTTAAGGAGAATCTTCTATAGTAGCACGCAGGGCTTGCCACCTATGTTCTAAAAAGTTAATATTTTTTATTTGCATTAATAAATGCCACCAAAGGCTGATAAATAAAGATTTTGTAAATAAACTTTAATATCACACAACACAAAAGTTAATTTTTGACTTTATCCAAACTAATGGATACAAGCTTAGCTCTGAAAACAGCAGATTGAAGTTAACGTCGGGAGTACGTAACCTCTGTCAATATACCTTTAACATTCCTGTTAAGTTTGTAGAAACCCATTTCAATCAAACATTTACCTGCACGTATCAGCCACCTGAACTAAGCTACCACTGGTATTTGATAGAACTCGAATGTCATTTCGAGGATCTATCGTGAGATTAGTACGACTGAGATACAAAATGTACGGTGTGCCGGGTAACTTACACTTTCGCAACGGGCCCTCAGAGGGTCAATTCTACTAATAAGCTAAAGCCGAAACGTAGCCGAACCATTACTTTTAAATAATAAGAACGCTACATTATCACTCTCGCTCGATTGGTCGCTCTCTACGGCTCAGTTTCGGTTTGGCTGTAACTTATTAGTAGAATTAGGCGGCAGGCGTTCTATATAGATACTGTTTCGCGTAAATTCCATACCAAAATGTATAACACATTTTGGTTACCCAGCAGCTTACAGACCATGGTGCACGTCGCCTAACTTAAGCATGAGACATTCATACATAACTATTTATCAATAAAGTGTTGGCTCTTTTTTAGATGTTAATTATACCTCTGCTTAACCTTTCTGGGGCAACAGACATGATGATGATGACGACAATTACGACAAATTACCATCATCTTGATGATTTGAAATATTCCAGTGTATATTTCATATCATGAAATTAATATACATTCGTTTCATTTGTACGATGTTAAAAATTATTACAAGTAACAATGAGACTTAGCTTCGTAGTAGTGGTGTTCACACTCCGCTTTTGCCCTACAAGAGTAAACAGCGTTATCGATTGGCACCTGCGACTTTGAGTACGGTCGCTACATCGACGATTTGCGACCCGATAACGGCTAAGCTACTAAAGTGTTTTGACCTTAACATTATCAACATAGCTGCTTTTTTTATTTAGTGAAAATTATGTTTTATAAGAGGAAGATCTTTCTTGCAAAGCTTTTGTTTCGCAAAATCAAATATAAATTGTCCTGAGTTTGTAACCAATCATCAAACGTAAGCTACGTTTGATGATTGGTTAAAAACTCTGAACTTCTTCACTTCTATAAAATCTTTTTATTTCAGCATTGTAAGAAAAAAAGTTATGGGTAATCTTTTTTATCAACTTCTATTAACTGACTCTACTGATGTCGTTCTATTAAAAGCTCTGGTATTTACACGTACGTTTACGTTGGTATGTACATTTACGTAAGTAGTGTATTATTGTTCCTTCTATATCTCGTTCAATCGCAGACACGATTTCACTCCATCTATAAGGAACAATAAAACACGTGGTAGCAGATTTTTACAGTTACAAAAGTAAATTTTCAGTTTAGAAGTTTACGCTCGTATTATTCCGTGTTTAAGTACAAAATCACCTAATGATTCGAACCAGCGATTGCTGGTTATGTTTTGATAAATTATCATTCAAAATAATTTACTTCAAATCTAACCATTTCAGTAGTTAAGTATTTTCTGTCAGCAAATGTTTAGCGTCATATGGCTCGTTGCGCCATTAAGTAGTTAAGTATTTACTGTCAGCAAATTCTTAGTGTCGTATGGCTCGCCGCGTCCGGTGTGACCGCGGCGTCCGCGACCTAATTACACTTGTTTTGTCTTCAAAAATAATTATTTTAAATTGAATTGAATATTGCAGCTAGAAATACGGTTTTGTTTGACTGACCACAGCAACGTTCGCTGTGGTCAGTCCTAGGATGGGTGACCAAAATAAGAAACATCTCAAGCTCCTCCGTGCTTCGGAAGGCACGTTAAACAGTGGGTCCTGCGCCTGATCTCACCCCGATCGTGTCGGTTAACCGTCCCATCGGACTAGGCGAGTGAAGGAACAGAGAGTGCACTTGCGTTTGCGCAGTCACTTGTGCCCTATAATATCTCCTGCGCAGATGGCTAGTCTCTGTGGAGATTGTCCGCCGTGACCGAATATCGGTTAGGAGGACATTATTATTATTATATCCAAAGAAAGTTGGCGTCAGACAGATCGGCTGTAAAAACCTCAGTCAAAACTATGTTTTGGAGTGATTGTCATTCCAAGCAAATCAGACCCTGGGCTACGAAGTGATGATAGAAAGATACTATTTATTACTCACCACGAAAGTAGTACAGTTACAGAAGTTTTACAAAGCTAAAATGTACAATTTCGACAGTCTTATCGCTAAGAGTGATATCTTCCGGAGAACCTTTGGACAGAGGACACTTTGTTTAAATGATTTTGCGACATTCCTAAATGTGAAAAATGTTATACTAGCGGTTTTTCTAGTATTAGCGTACAAACAGAAAGCGTTATGATGAAATATATATTATGCTTGCACTAAAAATAGACAAAAAGATGTACTCCATATGACGTAGGATTTTTATTTTATGTTTATAATCCTTGTCAGTTTTGTTTGATATAAGTGTAAAGAAACGGACCCAAATGATAGCAAAAATACTTAATTTTATATGTAAGTATATATCAAAATGTAAATTATTCGTTTGAAAACCTATATAGAAATAATGGTTAAACCCAATCATTTATTTATTACAATTATTAACGCCCAAGGTTAATATATATGTACAACTTACTGAATTTGGTTTTATTTATTAGCATTCACTAGATATTAATATATGTAAGTTAAATAAGTGGATATGGACTAGCGATTAGAATCAAATATCAACATCATCATCAGCCATTAGGTCTTCTGCTCAGAAGACATAGGCCTCCCTATGAATCTCCTTCAACCCTAACCAGGTCACTTATCCACCGGGTAGGAGGCATGCCTACTTACTGTCTGAATTAAATATGTATAAGGTTTAACATAATAAAGCATATAAATAAATAGCAGCATAATGAGCGTATGCACATTTTAACTACGTGGAAGTCGCAGTGTGGACCCTATCACGCGCGCCTATAAGGGCAGGGAGAATACCGGGGTGGTTTAGTGGTTAGGCCGGCACTCTGCTGGGAGCCCCATACACGCTCGTCGTCTAGCCAACGGCGAGTACGGTTCCCCTCGACAAAAAAATGGTAAAGGCAGTTCGACATATCCAAAAACTTAAAGGTCATAACAACTGATTTTCAATCAATGAAACTATTATTATATTAATTAACAAAGACCCAATTAAATATTTATCGTAGGTTGATGTGCTGTTGATTGTACTTTAATTAAAATTGCAATAAGTTTTCGTGTTTAATAATGTTTCATTCTTATTTTTTGGTTTGTTTTAATAACACTGAAACATAAATCTAATATATAAAATTCTCGTGTCACAGTGTTTGTTATCAAACACCTCCGAAACGGCTTGACCGATCTTTATGAAATTTTTTGAATATTTTCAGTAGGTCTGAGAATAGGTCGTAAACTATTTTTTATTATGGCGAAACGTAGTTCGCGCGGCACAGCTAGTAATATATAAAAAATTCAAATACATTGAAAGTTATAAAAATGCATTTACAAGGTATTACTGCATTTTTTAAAACTTTTTAGTAACAAATGTCGTCTTAGTTAAAAACGTGGGTATATATGTATCTTATTTACATTAATTTTAAAATCTAATAATGAATTTCTTTCGTTTAAAACACAATTATGTCAATAAACTACCCTAATAAATATATTTTATGTATAAAATTTAATTGATGTTTGTTTAATTTGTGTTTAAATAATAAATCTTTGAAATTGAATTATTTCAATAATGAATGGAAAGTTTTTAACGAGCAAATTAAAGGTCAATACGTAAAGTCATTTAAATAGGTTATTGCACACGGCACCACGGCGAAAAATGTCTAGCGCGCAACTCTCGATAGGGTTGTCACGAGTGACGAGAGAGAGTCAGTCGTAGTGGGACGTCGACAACAAGATTTTGCTGTAAGATTTTACTTTAGTAGTAATAGTATTCAATTAGTTTTAGGACAATCCTAGTGTACTGACCTGTTAAACATATAGGTATTGATTGTTTGCTTAATGTTACAATAGTCAAAATCTGTAATAACAATGTATAAATATTATACATTGTATTGTTTTTTTCTATTTAATAACAAATATTTTTAATTATTGATGACATAATAATGACGTCACAGAAATGTCTTACTAAAACTAGTATACAAAGAAAAAAGGAATAACTAGAAACAAAATACTTATAAACTACTTTACTTAAAAAAAATACAAATTGTTTTTTCTAATGAAAGTTGATTACGTTTTTCACTAACGTAGATTTACTGAAACAACATTCAGGATAATTTTTTCACGTACAGTCAACAGCTCATCAACCTTCATCAACTTTTGCACCAGCACAGTGCATCGACTATCACTTCATATTGATCTCTTTGTGTTAGACTTAAAGTTAATACTATTTTTCGTTGTAGTTTTTCTTATTCAGGTTTCAAAAACAGATACATTTGTGACAACCCTAGTAAAAATTGATGAATTTTCAATAAGTTCCTATATAATGCGAAATTTTCGAGTAGTGGTTCATTCTGTTCTTCAAAGTGCTTCGAGCCAAGGAACTAGCTGCAACAGTGTCGTCAGTCGTCGTCGAGGAGTCTCCCCAGCACCCAGATCTTCAGCCACAGTACTTTATTTGTGAGTGTTCATTATGTAAGTACTTTGAAAGGTTTACTGATAGTTGGTTGTAATTACTATTTCCTCCAAGTTTCGTACGGAGAAAATAACAATGAGATAGTTTTAAAGATCGTCACACTTACAATGAAGGATCAGTGTAAGTATGCATTGTCTTTTTCCGATACTCAATTTTGCGTTACTTTTTCAGGTCTGACTCCGAGTTTGAAGTCTACCAACCAGTGCAGAAGACCAAACCTAAGACAAAACCAACATCTCGAGATAACATCAGGTAAGGTTTAATTTATGCTGTCGTCATAGTATTTATTAAATCTTCGAATCGTTAGTGAAGATTTTATGTGATAATACCACAATATTTATTTATTAGGGTATGCCAACAGTACACATATTAATGAATTAGATTGAAGTGGATAACAATTGAACACTAAAATGATTATGAATGAGTGAATGGTGTTAGTATGCTGTTGCTGATCAGTATTAGCTAGGAGACTAACAATATTATTAAATTTATCTTTTCAGGTCTGACTCCGAGCAAGAACTGTTCGAGCCAGCGCAGAAGCCTAAGCCTAAGAGAAAACCAATCTCTCGCGATACTATCAGGTAAGATATGAATTATTTATGCAAGTGAAGTGGTAATTTCGTTTTAGGTTCATCACTGATAGAGTGGGTTTTTTTTTGTATTGAAGTGTTGTTTTCTTTATCGATCATAGTGGGTTAGATAAATTCGAAGATTGCAGGTGTCAATCGTAGGATAGGAACATTGCGTTCTACAACAACATAGTAATATCAATTATTGTTGAGTTGTTTCACGTTCTTGCTGATTGTCCTAACATAGGATATAATACAATCTCTTTTGTCTTTTACAGGTCTGGTTCATCGAAAAAGGCTAAGTCGAGCTCAAAGGAGTCGTTGAATTTGTTCGGGTTGGTGTCGGACGACGAAGAAGTTACAGCCGAGCGTGCGTCACGCGTCAGGCAGGGCAAACGACTCGACAGCAGCCTCGCCAACAAGACCGCGCACGGCACGCTCCTGCGGCGTACTCCGCTCGACGGTCGCTACTACGTGGAGACGCGCGTATACAGCACGGACGAGGCGTTGGCCGTAGCGCCCGACCAGCGGTACACCAAGGCGCTTGTCACACTCAAGGTGCAGCTAGAGCCAGACCAGCCCGAGTGGGACTACTTGCAGCAGTTTTTAAAGCGGTCAAAGTCGTTGTTTAAAGATAAGCCTGTATTTTATAGTAATAAAACAAATATTAAATAAATAAATTAACTAAGCAAGTAAAATATTTTTTACAATAGGTTTTTATATTTAATCCGGTTTTTTTGAGCCCACGTCCAGGTAAAGTTACAGTCGTAACTTAGGTATTAATGAGGTACGGTAATCATTCATTTAGTTAAGTGGATAAGTAATTAACTAAAAATACTATAGATTAGCGTTAGGTAACAAGTTGTATACTTTATTTTTCTGAATTGCTACGATGCCTTTTTGCTCAGAGTGTTCGATGCAATTAGGCAGCAGACAATGGGTAGGACACCTGCGCAGCAGCGCGCACAAGCGCAGGTGCGCAGTGTCGCGGGCGCACGACGACGCCGGTGTTGTCGAACTCGCGAGTGCGTTTAGAGGTCGCATCGTTACATACAGAATTACTCCTACAGATGAGTACCGATGCTCTTTACCCGATTCATTCTTGCATAGTATATTTTCTAAAATTTATAATCTTTTGCAAATGTCTCTAAATAAGCATATATGTTTAAAAGTAAATTTTGAATATTTTGCCGATTTTCTTTTATTTAAGAACGAGGTAAATAACATTAAGTCGTTTGTTACAAAAAATTTAACGATTCATCGCAATTTTGATTTTAACGAGTTGTTTGAAACACTCGTAAATACTATTAAGAACAAAGTTGAAGAATTTGAGGATCGTGACAGTGGTTGGACTTTTTTAAGTAATGTTTCCTTAGAAGTTAACATTAATAGATATGATCCTCTAAGAGGGTCTGGTTCAACTTATGTAGATTTACCACTAGCGATAAAAAAGAAAAAGGCGTGTATTAACATCAGGAATAAAGATGAATATTGTTTTTTGTGGAGCGTCGTTGCCGCTTTGTACCCGGCTAAAAAGAACGGTGACCGTACGTCGTCGTATCCGCACTTTGAACAGGTCCTAAACACCGACGATATATCTTTCCCAGTAACGTTTACGGATATCGCGAAATTCGAACAAAACAATCCACATTTAAGTGTAAACGTATATTCATTAAAGAATAATCAGATAGTTGTAGGTCCCATTTATAAGTCTGGATATAAATCCAAAACCAGAACTAAAATTAACTTGCTTCTACTTGAAAATAATGTTCTATGTCACTTTGTTTTGATAAAAAACCTTTCTCGACTTGTAAGAAGTCAAATTACGAAAAATCATAAGAAACTATATTTTTGTGATGATTGCTTGCTATTTTTTACTTCTGAAGTTAATCTTGATAATCATACATGCAGCGGCGTTTGTACAGTACTGCCTGAGAAAGGAACTTATCTACAATTCAAAAATTTCGAACGGAAGCAAGACGTTCCTTTTGTGGTCTATGCTGACTTTGAAACTCTTCTTATACCGTTCGATGGCTGTGAGCCTGACCCTTCATTAAGTTTTACTTCTCAGCGTCAACAGCACATTCCATCAGCTTTTGCTTATCACATAGTGTGCTCGTACGATACCAGTCTGAATTCTTTTGTACAGTATCGAGGAAAAGACTGTGTCCAAAAATTTCTTGATAAACTGTATTTTGACGTTAAAAAGATTTATGACATCTTAGATAAAGAAATTGCGATGGAATTCGATGAATATGACGCAGAGGCCTATGCGCGTACCAATGTTTGTCATATTTGTAAGCAATTATTATTTTTTGACAAAGTGAGAGATCATTGTCACCTCACTGGAAGTTATCGAGGTGCTGCGCATCAATACTGTAACTTACGGTTTAGCGTTCCTAAATTAGTTCCCGTTTTTTTCCATAACCTATCCGGCTATGACTGTCATCTGTTCATCAAAGAATTAGCCGATAGTTTAGGACCTGTTAAAGTCATACCTAAAAATAAGGAAAAATACGTATCATTTACAAAATTTTTACAGTTAAAGAATGAAAAATATGCTCAAATACGATTTGTCGATTCGTTTCAATTCTTAGGAACCAGTTTGGAAAAATTAGCGAGTGGGTTAGATAAAACAGATTTTAAGCATTTAAAAAAATATTTTCCAAACGCAACTGAATTTAAATTATTAACACGCAAAGGAGTATATCCGTATGATCATATGACACATTGGAAATCATTTTCCGAGAAACAACTTCCACACAAAAAAGGTTTCTATAATTCTTTAACTGATGAAGATATAAGTGATAAAGATTACACTCATGCTCAGGAAGTTTGGTCTACATTTAGAATACAAGATATGGGTGGGTACACAGACCTTTATCTAAAAACCGATGTATTGCTATTGACTGATGTATTTGAAAATTTCCGTGAAATTTGTAAATTGAACTATCAATTAGATCCTGCTTTTTACTTAACAGCTCCAAGTCTTTCATTCGATGCTATGTTACTTAAGACCGGCATTCAGTTAGAATTATTAACTGACTTAGAAATTATACGTTTTATACAGAAAGGGATACGGGGATGTATCTGTATGTGCTCAACGCGATATGCTCGTGCAAACAATAAATATATGCCACAATATGATTTTACAGAACCAGATTCTTTTCTAGTTTACATCGATTGCAATAACTTGTATGGTTATAGTATGTGTCAGTACTTACCTGTTTCAGATTTTAGACTTTTAAGCGAATGCGAAGTAGATTTGTTAAATATCATGAACGTAGCAGATGATGCTGAGTTCGGATATATTCTTGAAGTGGACTTAACATATCCCGAGGAGCTACATAATGACCATAACGATTATCCTTTTTGTCCCGAAAAATTTGTACCACTCGGAGGTAAAACTTCTAAACTCTGTCCTAATCTGTATTCTAAATATCAGTATGTAATCCATTATGTTTATTTGAAAACATGCATTAATAATGGTCTTGTTTTAAATAAAATTCATCGCGCCTTAATTTTTAAACAAAGCCCTTTTTTGGCTAAATATATCAATTTAAACACAGAACTGAGAAAACAAGCTGTAACTACTTTTCAGCAAGACCTTTTTAAGTTGATGAATAATTCAGTGTTTGGAAAAACATTGGAAGACAGTGAAAAAAGAGTCGATGTTCGCTTGGTTAATAAGTGGTGTGATAAATCTAACAAGACAAAAAAGTTCATTTCAGCGGACAAATTAATAGCGAGACCTAATTTTCACAGCGCTACTATTTTTTCCAATAACTTAGTTGGGGTTCAAATGAAACCTGAAAGGGTTATCTTGGATAAGCCAATTTATATTGGTTTTACTGTTTTAGAACTATCTAAAAGTCATATGTATCAATTCCATTATTCTGTCATAAAACCTTACTATGGAAATAAAATACAACTTTGCTACACCGATACTGATAGCTTTGTTTATAAGATTGAAACGAAAGATTTTTATCATGATTTGAAAGATAACTTTTTAAGCTTCTTTGACACCAGTAACTATAGTTGTGACAATATATTTGGTCTGCCTTTAAAAAACAAAAAGATACCGGGCTTATTTAAAGATGAATTAGGAGGTGAAATTATGACAGAATTCGTAGGTCTCCGGTCTAAGTTGTACTGTATAAAAACGGAATCAGCATTTATTAAAAAAGCAAAAGGTGTGAAAAAAAATGTAGTAAGAGACTTAACATTAGATGATTATAAATCAGTTCTGCTTCACGACAAAATAATACGGAAAAAAAATATTTTGTTTAGATGCATTAAGCATGAGATTTTTACTCAGAGTGTTAACAAAGTAGCTTTATCTAATCAAGATGATAAACGTTTTATTTTATCCGATAAAATTAGAACCTGGGCTTGGGGACATGAAAATCTAATCTAAGATAGTGTTAAATTAGTTAATATAATTGTTTTTGACCTGTTAATATTTTTTATAGTTAATAAATGCAATTAAAATAGTATTATGTGTTTTATTTATTATTGCATCTATATTAATATTATAAAGAGGAAAGATTTGATTGTTTGTTTGTTTGTATTGTATAGGATTCGAAACTACTGAACCAATTTAGATAAAAGTTGGTATAGGGATAGTTCGAGACCAGGAAACAAAAATAACTCGGGCGAAGTCGCGAGCGGAAAGCTAGTATGCTATAAATTACTGCACTTACACATGCTACATATTTCCGCGTGTTATATTAAGGCTAAATATGATGCAATGCCAAATAAGCATTAAAATAGTATTGTGTTTTTTTATTGCATACCTACACTATAAATTACTGCACTTACACATGTCATATATTTCCACGTGTTGTATTGAGGTCAAGTGTGATGCAATGCTAGATAAGCAAATTTAGTCTAAGCCTCAACTTTATTTGATATTATATTCATTCATAACTCGTTGTTCGTGACAAGCAGTCCATATTGTAATATTATTGTAAGTATCATTCTCTTTTCATATCATTTTTTAATCATTATTGATTATTGAGGTAATTATGGATATCAACTTATTCATTATTATTATTCACTTGTTACAGATAATGTCAAACTCGTCGGATATCTTGTTTTCCCAATATGCACAAGATCCATTGGAAGGCTTCACGCAAGAATATCAAAACATGATACGTCGGGAAGAACAAACTAATGAATCAAGACAGGGAGAGAGAAAAATAAGACAAAGAAAGGACATCACAAGAAAAAGAGCTCGTAAATCTACAAAATCATTTGTGATCACTAAGGAGCAGAAAGGCGTGAAATTAATTAAAATACTGGTCTTGGACTTAGTGAACGATTCTTCAAGTGCATCAAATAGCTGCTTTGACATTGCTGATGCGGAAGAAAACGTAGTGCTGAGTGCTCAATATGTGGTGCAGGAACCGGTGGATGAAATCATGGACCTTACGGAAACCGTTATAAGAAAAATATCCAAAAAACTTTGTGGTGATAACTTATAGATAACTTTTTAATTTTGTTAAAACGTTTTCCTAATAAAAAAATATTTTCAAGTACTAAGTTTTTTTCTTTTTGGGTATCAAACATAATAAAAACAACTTTTATTACACATGACATTTTATTTGAAAAATTCTTAATATAGTTGTATATTAATTTTTAAACAAGATTGTTTCTCTAAATTTAGATTCAAAAATCATATAATGTGTATCCATTGAGAAAACACCATTTTTTAATACACAATGAATTTCTTAACGCACATCTTTTTTTATGAGTTAAACAATGGAACATATTATTACTATACAAATCATTTAACGTATTTAAATTTGGTATACCTGTATAACTTATGTCTATGATATTATTATGACCACATAAATCCTCTACCCATTTAACTTTTTCTTCACCTTTTACAATTATTTTCCTGTCTTTCAAGAAAGGTTTAATAATTCTGTTAAATTCTCTGTAGTCTATATATCCTTCACTCCATTGGTAACCTCTGTTTCTTTCTATCCAACAAACTTGTTTTTTTTCTTCATCAGTTAGTGTAGAAAACGGATAAGGAGGTTTAATTAAAAATATATGGGTAAACTCGAGAGTTGCTATAACAAATTCTTTTACTAAAAACTCATTTTTATTATTTTTAAATCCTTGCAAATCTACAATTATCGTATCGTTGTTCATGATATTTTCCTTACAATATTGCTTAAAGGTTTATATTCAAATATGCAATCGTTCAGAATCAAACAATATGCAGCTGTTTGGTCAGGTATTTCTTGATCTGTTTCAATTTCAACTCTAACGTCAATAGATCCTTTTAACGTTTCATGCTGACGTGAACAATCAATGATGAATAAAGGAGCGACGTCTCTGAATTCTTTTAGACTCATCAACGGCTCTGGTCGACGTCCGTGATAAGACTGTTGAAATCTAATGTACTGTTCGTATAATAAAGTAAATTTATCATCTGAAAAATTTACATTCAGTCCTTCATAGGGATAATATGACGAATTTAAAAAGACTCGTATGTCACGTACATGACAATGATCGAACTCTGCCATTGATAATTCAGCGTTATGTTTCCGATTAGTTTGTAAGGCAATTATAACAAATCGAGGTTTCTCTATTTGTGAAGATGTTTTGATAGACCAAGTATGTTTACGAGTTTTCGGTAATAATGGATATTCATATAAGTCCCAATTACGAAAAGCTAAAGTGATTGCTCGATCTCTCTCTAAATGTTTTAGTAAGTTAATTCTTTCACGGTCTGATACTTTAATGTGCGGAACTCGCCAAGCAATTTTAGTAATTATTATATCATCCACTATTTCACCTTTATTTAATATCAAAGCATTCAGATTTGTGTTGCTTCTCAACAATACTAACTCATGTTTGCAGTTTATTATAACTTTTTCATAGTCTTCTGCAAAACCCAATATTTTGTTCATTGGTATAGAAGCAGAGAATCCGCCATCACCAACACTAGTTGTACCTGTAGTCGACCAGCCCCAAGCTCTTGCGCTTTTGGATTCATTTTCATTTAATGATAAATAAGATTTTATAGTTGTGCTAATTCCTGCATTTTTTATTTTGTCTATTTCCACTCCGTTTAGTTCATATCGAATGTCTTGAAATAGAAATAACACCGGATTATTTACGAAATGCACACTTGACACCTTTTCTTTTTTGCTGTTATAAACATTAATTGTGCCCTCAATATACAAAGTGCTGAGTGAGGGCAGCACATACAAATCTTGCTGATTGATAGGTATTCGTATTTCATCATTCTTGTTGAAACTTGTTACATATGGTTTGTACGAGTGATATTCAAAACTTTCAATGCTGTTATCTATTGACGTCGGTTGAGTTATATTTAATATATTCATTTTAACAAGCCCACTAACTTCAAAAAATCCTTATTGCTTTTAGTCAACTTCTTTCTAAGCCGAAGCGGTGCGTCTTTTTGAGGTGATCTTTTCAAACTGACTCGAGTACACGATGCCTCTTGCTTTTTATTGAAATCAATCATTTTTTTTTCGGAAATGCAAATATAGTTGTACTTCTTCACCTCGTAAATTTACCTGTTTGTTTTCAGCGTCTAGTAACCGTATGCTAATCGCACTTATAGAACTTTGGTTTACTGGAAAATATATTAAATTTTTAGGTATTTCAATGATCCGATATCATGGTGGTACATTAGGCACAAATTCATAAATTATATGACTAGCTTTTCCGTTCACAAATGAACCGCTGACTACGTCGCATTCAATCCTCACGATGGTTGTTGATAAAATGCTGACCGGATTCTGAGATTCAGTACTTATATTTGCATGTATTGTTTCAGTTCGAAACCCTAAAATTTGACCTAGTGAATCACTTTTGTTAAAGTGAACATTTTTGGAACAAAATATATTTGTCTTTAGAGTATTGTTGTTACAAGTCAATTTTAATACGGTGTTTTTAATATTACTTTTTATGTAATCACAAATATCTTGAAGTTCATAAGACCCTTCAGGAATTTCGATGACTTCATTTTCGCCATAATAAAATTTATTGTTTCGTTTATCAATATTAGGAATAGAATTAAAAGTAGAAAAATATAAAAGACCACATTCATAGTCGCCATGTAACTCCAATGTTGGCGAATAGTTCGTTGTCAAGGAGGCTCCTCTCCCAGTTATAGACACAGTGAAAGACATTTTTATACTGACAATTTTATTTATTTTACACGTTATATAAATGATTTTTCCAATAACATCTTAAAAATTTTAAACATAGATGACCACAGTTAGTAGTACCAAATTTTTGGTGTTGTACGTAATTATAGTTTATTGGTAAGTTGTGTAAATATTGAATTAATTCTAATGGAGGTTTCAAATTACCAAAACTATCAAAATATTCAGCGTAATTGTTTTGCTTGACGAAGGCTACCCAATGTGTTCCAGGATTTTTGGAGCTATCCAAATTCAATATCGCACATTCTATCTTTTTAGGTTTCGTAGGTAACGTATCTCTCATGAAAACACCGCGAAAAAATGGAATGTCACTTGCGTGTTCTAATATATCAATATTGGTAAGTGCACGTCTGGGTAGCCCCTTATTTAGTTTTTTGATGGATTAAAATACAGTCCAGCTCCTTTTTTGTGAGGTTTTATATACAGCCCTTTTCCAAGAGCCACAGCTTCCATCATCCTGTTGTGTCGTTCAGATTCCTGAAGACTTTTTTGTGCAGCTTTAGAATCATTAACAGCCTTTGCTATACCTGCTGCTCCTCCGGCTAATGAACCTAAAGCCGACAATCCCGCAAAAATCGGAATAAGTGGTAAAAGTCCTCCACATTTTGGAATAGGAATGCGACGCGGCAAACGTATTCCCTTTTTATTTGTAAATATCTTTTTTGCAGCAGCGTGGGCATATTTAATTGCAGAGTGACTGTCTTTAGATTTAAGTTTTTTTAATTGTAAGCGTATTTTTTTTACACCGGTCATAAATGATTTGAGCCCACTCCCTGCTTTGAGTTTAGCTTTCATTGCATTTTTAACTATCCAAGAGGCAAACTTTTCTCCTCTTCCAGCATCCTTGGATTTTAACCTTCTTTTCGCCATATTTAAAAGTCCTAAATCAGCTTTATGTCGAACGTCTAAATTTCTATTTGTATAAGCTATATCGTGGTACATACAAGCATTATCTAATTTGTTTATGCCTCGTTCACCTTTAAGCAACCGTTTATGAAGTTTTGTTCCAGGGCCACAAAATTGATATCCAGGTAAATGTAACTCAATCGGTAAATTGTCTATTATTGTGTTAAGTATACCACCACCTTCCTTCATTGATAATTCTAAAGTGAATAGAAGATACAGAATTGCGTAGCAATATTTATACTATTGAACCAATTCACTCTTGTCAATCCAACTGTTCTCTTTATTATTTAGACCTAACCATTTTACATATAGTGTGTTTCCTTTTCTTTTTAAAACTTTCTCAATAAGGTAAAGATCAGGAACTTTAGTTTTTTGTAATTCATACCCGTAAAAAGATCCCAAAATAATTTGTTTGTGTTTATCTTCTATTTGATATGTTTGAGGATTGGTTTCATTAACTTTTACTATGCGGAAAATTTCTGTAGACCAATTTGGAGTATAACCCTTACGAAAATCTCCTTTGTATTTACTTATACGAACATAATCACCTATTCGAAACGCAAATCTCTTTTTTGTTTTAGGTTGTTGCGTTTTAACAATGTTTGACTTAACAAAAATTTCGTTTGACTTAGTAACATCAACAGGCTTAAATTTAGTAATTCGATGTTTAGTGTTGTTATAGTTTTGTATCACGTCATCCAAATTATGTTCAAGCCATTGATATCGTCCATGAAGACTAAATAATTTGTAAAGATGAGACTTGATTGTTCTAATGACACGTTCGACAATGGATGCTTTTTTTGCAGAATATGTAGAATAATGATTTATTTTATACGTTTCCATCAATTTTTTAAAACTCGTATTATAAAACTCAGTTCCTAAATCGGTTTGTAAATTTTTAGGATTACGCGAAGAAGTGGTTAATATACTTTGCATAGCATTCATAACACAGTTTGCTGTTTTTGATTTTAAAGGTTTAGCCCAAACGTATTTTGATAAGCCATCAATCACTACTAGAACGTATTTATGGCCTTTATTGAATTGTGAATATTTTTGTAAATCCATAAGGTCTGCTTGCCATAGATCATCAATTCCTTTTATGAATGTACATCGACGAGAAAAATTTCTTCGTGCTGCTTTGTGAAGTTCGTTAACTACGTCTCGCTTACTCATCCTTAGTTGAATTTGCTTGAATCATAAAATCTATTTCTTTTTTTGTGTAAAATAAGGCACTCAAACTAACAATTGTCGCCTTTTCTAAACTACTTAAATATCTTTTAACATCACTATTATTATTTTTTATTTCTTGTCTTAGTTCTTCAATACATTTATCCACGTATTCTTTATTTACTGCTTCGTCGTTATTTTCAGGAAATTGCAAACCCTTCAACTTTGTTGATTTTAAATCAAAGTCACCTGTTTCAGATTTTACTAAAGTATCATTGAGAGTGTTAATGAATTCTGATAATCTTAAACGCTTGTGTACATGATATCCAAATTTGTCTACATTCATTGTCGTCTTGATGCAGTCTTCATTGAAACGAGACTGAATAATTTTCCTGATGGATGCTTTTTATATTCTACATTTATGATGCCAGCTTCATATAGTTCTTCAATTATTGCATATATTTCATTTATCACTCCGGTATTACCAGCTTCTTTTGATGCTAGTAGTAATTTTAATCGTTCCACTAACTCATTTGGATCGTCCCAGTAAACCAAATCAGTATCTGTTTTAACCCTTTTTAAAAGGTTTATACCTTCTCCTCGAGGAATACTTTCCACACTACTTGTAATATTTCTTGTGTATTTAAACAGTGGTTTAATAATACGTATATATTTAAATCCTTTATTACTGTTCACTGGTTTTAAAGGATCGTAATTACGTTTATGAGCATTAGTATCTATTAGTATCTGTTTATAATTTTGTAAGTCGTCGTCAGTGACAAGGTCTAAATTTGGTATCTTTTTAAACAATAATTCCTTTAAACCGGGCGTTTTTTCCAGATCATGATTTCCAATCCTCAGTCTACAACCTTCATCGTAAACGCGAGTTTTGCCAAGCAAAAGTTTACCTCGCTCGTTTCTGACTCCATAAGGTATATCTTTTATTAGATCACACGACGTAGGCCATGAGAAAGATTCTTTTGCAATACTCGGAGATGATTGAATGGATTTAAACGAGTTTTCATGCTCATCGTGATCTTCAGAGGGTAATATCGTAAGAGTTTTGTTAGATAATTTATAAGCCTCATCACCATAAGAGTTTTCATCTTCTTCGTTCATAGCTTCCTCGAAATCTTCACTTACAGAATTTGATGACTCACTTTCGCTGTACTTATTTTTTTTTACTGGGTGGTTTTGGTCAATATCCAAATTTTTATGAAGACTTTCGTTATTTTTGCTTGTTAACACATTAAGTGGTTCTACAATAGGCTTAAATATTGTTTCTAATGCCATATTGCTAGCGTCTTTTGCATCTTTTATCATATTAACCTTCCTTTTCACAGCTGCGGCAGATTTTATAATTTGTTCTTTCAAATTTTGTTCCATTTTGTTTATATTTCCTCTCGGTATGAAATCACAAATGAAACTGATTCCATATTTATGTAACACCTTTTTATGAATGCTAGTCCACCATAATAAATGTGTCAAATGCCTTTCTATAGCATCCCTTATTCCGTTCGCAGTCTTTATTGATAACAATGTAGCTGAATGGTTGATTCCAAACAGTTGAGCACATTTCTCGAAATTGAGCCCAAGACATGTCAGACCCTACATGTTCCTCATAGACATGTCTTAAGTTAATGTCGTCTAGTTTAAATAAAATAATCAAGTTAGAATTATCTCGTACTAATTGTTTCGGTATTTTAGTATAAGTTTGATTAATATAAAAACAATCAATGTTTTTATGACGTCCCATAGCAAAATAGTCTCGGATGCTATTTTGATTCTCACAAGCAACATCGTCAAATATAATGATCGAGTTCGGCAAAGCTTCGTGAGGGCTTAAAATTTCACTATTATGATTATATTTATTATAAGTCGTGTTCGTAACCATACTCATAACTTTTTCTAAGAATGTATATTTAGGCTGATACAAAGACTTTGAATAAACATACAGATTTTGAAATCGTGGACCATCTTCATGTAATAATAAACTTATTACTAAGTTGGTCTTTCCACAATTCGATGGGCCACAAACAACACAGCGAATGGTATTTGGTAGTAAGTTGCCATGACGCTTTGGTTCATTCATTGACGTAGGACAAATACATTCTAATTTTAGTGATTGTTTTTGTTTGATAAATTTCATATCTGCACTTAAATGTGACCGATGTGATGCGTGTACTTCAACAAAATGATGACTGCATTGTCGCGTTAAAACGTTATAAATAGCGGAATATTTTACAACCAATTACAGACCTGAATTGAATCTTATCTGATAATTTACTTACTAGACGCTGCTACCACGTGTTTTATTGTTCCTTCTAGATGGAGTGAAATCGTGTCTGCGATTGAACGAGATATAGAAGGAACAATAATACACTACTTACGTATATATTAATATCAATATATGATTGAATTGGCACCAGGAAAAATTAACATGAGAAAAAAGCATGTGTTGCTGATGTATTTTTTCCAATTCAATCTTTTGAAAAACTTAGTTTTTAAAGAAAATACTCAAAAAACTTGTCAAATCAGCCGCTTAGTAATATTATTGCAATCTACTTTTATTATGGAAAAAATAAGCTTATCAGCTGAATAATGGTCCTAACCTGAAATGTCCATTCTTAAACTTCAATATGTAAAAACCTTGTATTATTTCTCAGAAGGCTTCATATGATACGTAAATAAATATCAATTATAAATTAACAACGAATATTAGAGTGGTCGTCGGTACATTATATAAATTCGAATGTTGTACTTCAGTTTACATGCAAGCTTTATCAGGAGATCTTAGGCATCTAAGATATTGGTGTCTAAGACGTTCATGATAAACATTTTATAAGTGCGATGTGGAAACATACAGCAAGTTATGGACTACTTGGCACACTGTAATATACTTTTCTGCTATTGATTCCCAAATCGGTGTTGATGGATTGTAGCTAAAAATAGCTTCATCACAAACAGTATTCGATCAGAAAAATACATCTCTCGAATAAAGATAAATATCATCAGCCACTTTTGTTTGCTTCGAGATAGAACCGGTATTTATTTTACGGGTAGCTTACTTAACGTTCGTCTATTCTTATGTCGACTCCCATATAAAGCAGTTATACTTAGAAAAACATAATACTTTTTATGTAATGACAACACAGGAGAATGATTGTGCACCGCTACCTACCATCGTCTGATAATTTCTGATTATTAATACGAACTAACTGTCAATTATTAATGAAAATATTCTTTAAAAGCTTTAATTTTTGATTCGTACGCCAGTTATCTTTATAATGAGAACTCTTATAGAGGCGATTTCCTTTGTACATAATTGGCGCCCAACGTGGGGCAGAAAGATTTTTAATACAACATAATTGGTATACATGCATACGGCCCACCTGATGCTTGTGACTGGAGTAATTTGCACGTTATTTATTGAAAATCTCACATCATTAGAGTTCAGAATTACAAAAACAAGATTAGAATACAAGTATGAGAGTACTGATAGCGTCCTCCCAATGAGTTCTAACGACCTGAATTACGCAGAAATACAATATGACACTTATTTTAGCTACCAGTTGCTGTGAGACAGAAATGGTTCCACGATCCTACAGCTCATTATAACACTGTTTTGTTGTATGGCTTCAATCCCTGCTTGGGCGCCAAAAATTATAAGCGTTGAGCAAGTGATCAACCTTCAGCTTCAAATCGACAACTATGTCAAAACGTCATTTTCCCAAATGCTCAACTTTTAAAATCAAGTAGTTCCCAAAACGACAACTTCCCAAAATGATTACTTCCCAGTATGTTATGCCATTATAATCATTTATTACCAACATGGAGTTGTACTCTCTTTCTGTAGGTATCCCAAACAAGTGTGTTTGCTCTCTCTAAGTGTCAGGTTTGATGAAGCTAGCCCTCACGTATCAATACTTTTCCCTTTTTCGGCTTTGCCTGTAAATAAACGGACCGGACCGCCTTATATACGAAACTCTGAAACTAAAACAAACGACCCAACACTACGCGGTCACCCTGGTGTGTAATAGCGGAAATATTGTGGAGTTATTTGGAGACGCGCTCCCGATTGCTTTCTCCATATGAGATACACAGGGTTCTGATATTCAAAATATTGATAACATTTATACCTATGAATTTGCGGTACATTTATTAATAACCATCAACTCTGCAAGCTTGACTAACAAAGGGTTTGGGAAGGCTCAGAAAATACTGGCCGTCCACACTGTCACAAATGCACCTCGTAAGGCACCTGTACAAGAACACCATCATCTTTAATATTCCGAGTACGATGATAGACAAGTAATTTGTATAGAGTGCTCCTCGTGTAGACCCTTACACTAGATATGCACAAATGGGGGCTACATGAATGCTGGCCTTCCACACTCTCGCACTCTCACCGCCTCATCTTACCTCCTCGGGAATGTAAATCAAGTACTAGAAATGCGAGAGTATAGAGGGTTATTAATAAAACACCTGCAACCTCAGGATTACATAGCTAACATCATAAACAACAACGTTTGTTCTACGATTTTTGATAATACATTAGATTTTACTTTCATACAAAAATTAATATTAATTTCAATACCTCTAGCGTAGCGTCGTCTTCCGTCGTCGTTTATAAATGAAACATAGACTTATCAATTCAAGACAGTGCAAAAAAAACTTGAAAATTGTTTTTTGGTTAATTTGTTGTGTTAGCTATCTAATCCTGCATGGTTGCAGGTGTTTTACAATTAACCCTGTATACATCACTCTTGCAAGATCACAAACATACCTGCAAAGCAGTATGGTCGCCAGTACATCTTAATGTGTGCGGCAGATCGCAGGAACACTCTGCAGCGGGTCTCGCGCTCAGCCCTGGACAGCGCCATTGACCGAAAGCACTTTGTGTTAAAGCACATAGCACCAGCACGCCCCCAAACCACATTCTGTGAACAAATAGATTCTAACTTAAACTTTTTTTTTCGGATTTTACAGATTTTCGACAAACGGTCCCGGTCTACCTTTTAACCACAAAGTAGCGGTGCTTACACCGCTGTTTCGGTTTGAGAGTAAGACAGGCGTAAAATAAGATTGTCAGCAGTTACACTTTGATACTTATATTATATTATACATATAATACTTTATTCCACACAAGTACAACAAAACATTTTAAAAAAGGAAAAAAAAATCTTCAACAAAGGTTGACTTATCCTTAGTCATCTTCCAGACAACCTGCAAGTGTGTTCAAAATTGTACAAGTAATAGGAAACCACAAAGCTTATAAGAAAATTTCTAAATGTAATAAAAAAAACGAAACTGAATCCTTGTAGGGATGGTAAATTTAGGAATGTTCCATGAATACTATCAGGTGGGTGGTCAGGCTTAAGGCTTTAGATGCTTACACATACAGTTTTAAGGGGTTTTAGGGGACAGTTCTAAAGTCCGTGCATATTAGCACTTTCATAAATTCCAGCTTAGACATCACAAAATTGCGGAAGTGAAAAATCGCCCGCCGAATCGTAACACAAGTTCCAATATTTTCTAATAAAATGAATCTTCGAAAAACACTAGTTGAAGAGGCATCAAATGGCAATTCCGGTAATAATAGCGGCACTTGCGAAAGAATTACCGCTGCATGTGTGGCGGAGACATAATGGGGCATTTCCACTGAGTGACGACCGGACGACGGAGATGCAATGAAGCTCGAGTCATAAGCTTACAGCGTGAAATCACTCTATCCTCTTTTGGTGAATTGTTATAAATTTTATTGTAATAGTATCTGTTCTACTGTTGATGATCCCAACTCCGCCGCTGAGTCTGTTGCTGATGTGGTGTTGCAAGGTATGGAAATTTTCATTCCATCCTCAGTTATCCCCATTGGTGGCAGATTCCAACCTTGGTTTGGTCAATCCTCCAAAAAGGCTTCTCGCTGGAAGCAGGAAACCTACCAAGCCTGGGTAAACGCGGTGACGTCTCGGGATGGAAATACCAGCGCTTTGAAAAAGCAGTATAACTATGCCTCCAGATCCTTCAAAAGGGACATTGCAAGAGCGAAGTCGGAACACATCAGTAGAATTGGCGAGAGGCTATAGCGTCTTCCTTCGGGGTCTCGTGCGTTCTGGTCTCTCGCCAAAGCTATTCAGGGAAATTTCTTCATGCCATCTTTTCCACCACTGCACAAGGATAACACTTCGTTAGCCCATGATGCTAAAGAGAAAGCCGATCTTTTAGGGAAACTCTTTGCATCCAACTCGACCTTGGATGACGGGGGCAGGAACCACCGACCATACCACGGTGCACGAGCTTAATGCCGGATATTCGGTTCCACCAATGCTCAGTGCGTCAAGCACTAATCACCCTACATATCCACAAGTCGAGTGGGCCTGATGGTATTCCTCCTATCCTGCTAAAGACGTGTGCTCCAGAGTTGGCACCGGTTTTAACGCGACTATTTCGGCTCTCTTATTCATCTGGCGTAGTCCCATCCTCATGGAAGACAGCTTTAGTGCATCCGATCCCTAAGAAAGGTGACCGCTCGAATCCGTCCAACTAAAGGCCGATAGCTATAACCCCTTTGTTTTCAAAGATAATGGAATCACTAATCAACCGCCAGCTTCTCCGGTACCTAGAGGATCACCAGCTGCTCAGTGACCAACAATACGGCTTTCGTAGGGGTCGCTCTGCTGGTGATCTTCTAGTTTACTTGACACATCATTGGGCAGAGGCAATTGAAGCGAAGGGGGAGGCACTGGCAGTTAGTTTGGACATCGCGAAGGCCTTCGATCGGGAATGGCACAAAGCGCTCCTCTCAAAACTTCCTTCATATGGGCTTCCCGAGAAATTATGTGGATGGGTCACTAGCTTTCTAGCAGACAGAAGCATTAAGGTCTTGATTGACGGTGAATGCTCAGACCCAATGTCTGTAAATGCTGGTGTCCCCCAAGGATGTGTGCTTTCACCTACACTATTCCTTCTGCATATCAATGATATGCTGCAAATCAGCAGCATTCATTGCTATGCAGACGACAGCACGAAAGACACCTTCTATAACGGCCGTGCGAACTCTTCTCGGGAAAACGTCATTGAGTGCCGGAATAAACTTGTGTCTGAAATCGAAACTTCATTAGAGAAAGTCTCTAACTGGGGTCGACTTAATTTAGTCCATTTCAACCCCTCAAAGACACAGGTTTGCGCGTTCACCGCAAAGAAAATGCCATTTGTCGTATCTCCTCGCTTTCAGGGCATTCCCCTAACTGCATCAGCCAATATTGGGATCCTTGGTGTCGACATATCGAGCGAAGTCCAGTTCCGTGGCCACTTAGAGGGTAAAGCTAAATTAGCTTCTAAGAAGCTTGGTGTGCTCAATAGATCGAGACAGTATTTCACTCCGGCGCACCGCCTTCAGCTTTACAAGGCGCAGGTTCGGCCTCATATGGAATACTGTTCTCATCTTTGGGCTGGGGCACCCCAATACCAACTTCTCCCACTGGACCGCATTCAACGGAGAGCGACTCGAATCGTCGACTGCCAGGAAATTTCAAATCGGCTTGATACCTTGGCGCTGCGTAGAGATGTCGCTTCGCTATGCATCTTCTATCGTATTTATTACGGGGAATGCTCCGAGGAATTGTTCGGACTTATACCTGCCGCCTCTTTCCGCCATCGTTCCACGCGGCAAAAAATCCATGCCCATCACTTAGATGGTTGGCAGTCTACAACTGTGCGTTTCTCTCGAAGTTTCCTGCCTCGCACAGTCAAACTTTGGAACGAATTGTCGCCTGCGGTATTTCCGGACCGATACGACCTTCAAACTTTCAAAAAAAGAGCGTATTCCCACCTCAAAGGCCGGCAACGCACTTGTAACTCCTCTGGTGTTGCGGGTGTCCATGGGCGACGGTAATTACTTACCATCAGGTGATACGTCTGCTCGCTTGCCCCCTATCCCACAAAAAAAAACACGATTGCCTTTAAATTGACAGTGGATGCATATCCGTCACTTTTTCATAAAAAGGCAGTTCACAAGAGATTTATAGCGGAGACATTATATGTTGATACACAATAAGGAAGCTGGTGAGAAAAAAATATTTAGGACAACCAACAACATAAATTGAAACATATACATGAAAACCTTAATACTTTAAGCTAAGCTGAGTGCTGTCTTAATTAAAGGCCGCCACGGTTGGATGCATAAACTTACTAGGGTCAAGTGAATCACAGAATTAGCAAAAAAAAAGTTTGAACTTGTCAATGCTACTCTACTAGCAACTATATCAATTTCTTTCCCACCAAAACAAGGTGTTATATTATTATTGCAATCTATTTAATGTGGAAAATTATTGAGAGTTGGTTCTACATACCTGAGATAAAAAAGTTTATATCGATATAATCACGATATAAACAGAGAGAACAGAATTTAAACTTTAATGTACCCACATTAAAGTTTAAATTCTGTTTACTAAGGCCCGATTTCACCAAAGTTAGATAAGTTTTATACCAAGGATAAAGTCGTGAGTTACTCTCAGATAGGTCAATTTTAATTTCACCAAATACTTGTACTTAGAATAAGGCCGTTATCCGAGAATAGTTTTATACCGTCGAGTTTGACGGTATAACAGATTTAATAATAGGATAAATAAGAAAGTTTGCGTCTAATGAACAGCTGATTGGCAAGCTGTCTAAAGTGACAGTAGTCCTAACTGACGTATAATCCTACTAGTTTAAAAAACAGCTAATTGGCTATGTGATTTACGGAGAGAATGTACTATTTAATTTCGCAGCATTATCATTCATTCGTTCACATAGATAAAATAAAACTCTATTTGGAAGAATAGTTAAACCAAATGTGGTGAAACGTAAAATGGGTTATCCGAGAATAAATGTAGAGTATAAATTTATCCACGGTATAGTTATTCTAGTTTTGCGTTCCTGTTGGTGAAATCGGGCCTAAATAAAAACTTGTATTTCTTATCTTCTTGTAGTATAAGTACAACAGGTATATACGGAAACCAAAAAAAAATCTATATAGTTTTTCGTTCCCCCCGTGTATCTAGCAAGATCGCTTGTCACTTGCACCGATTAAATCGTTGAGAATAAGAGGAAATTGCGCTATTGATAGTAGTGTGTGACGGACGAATGTTGACCTGATATTCAACTACACTACGTTACTGGTACTGGGTGCTCGCGACATTCAGCTACCTTCATCCGTATAATGTATCTCTACATAGAGCTAGTCAAAATATAATGTACGTAGGTGACCATTATCCTTTTATATTTACCATTTAATCTCTAGCATATTTTTCACTACAAGATGTTGAATGTAGTGTACTGCGTGCTGTTTTGGTATTGCTATATCGTAAGAAGGTGGTCACGAGGAGCACGTTGGCTTATTGGCGTGTGCGTTTGGCTAACGATTGCAAAAGCCAAGCAACGTTAGCGTGGTCAGTTCTATGATGGGTGAACAAAAATCTGAAACATCTCGAGCTTCGCCATGTTCCTAAAGACACGCTAATCAGTGGACTCTTATCGCCCTATTGACAAATGCTTAACCGAAACCAAACCGTTGGCGTTCTCATATGTTTTGACATCTGACAGCTGTCAAGGTGTTGTCAAAATGTATGGAAACGGAAACGTTTCATATTTACTTAGGAAATTGGAAATTAGTGTTGCCCAAAATCGGTCTTGGTCTTGAAGTCTTACAAGACTGGCTACAAGACCGAGTCCTAGACCAACACCAAGACTGACCCATGCAATATTTCAGCCTCATCAGCTCAGCCTTGGTCTTGCTACTTGAAGCAAGCTCGGTCTTGAAGCAAGAGTCCCGCAAGTCAACAAGGTTAAAACAACATTGAAACAGAGATTTAGTGCGATTTGGGAAACTGTTTTAAGCGAACACAGTAAGGGGGACTGTGTAATGTGCACTAAAATATTTGCCGCGCTGTTGAGATTGGCTGTGACCTATATATCGGTTAGGATCACATTAACGTAAAGAAACTTTTACTAAGTCACATTTTACCAATGCGTTAAAGGGTGAACAAAATGAGGTTAAAGACGTCAATTACATGGGTTAGGTTTTTTATACAACAAAGTTGACAAACAAGCAGGCACAATACACTCGGTCCAAAAAGTGGTTTTCCACCATAAAGTTGAAGCTCCGTTTCATGACATAAAAACATAATTTTTATGTCATGAAATACTATGTTTTTTATGTCATGAAATAAATGTATTATAATATGTCAAAACTGGTGCACAACTTTCTTGACCGACCGTACTTACCAGCTAGATTTACAAATGTACAACTCCTAATGTTGGTACGTTTCCAAATTGTAACATAAGATGTCGAGTCACAGTAACAAGTAATTTCACTGCCGTCTTACACTTCAAACTGGAACACAATAATGAAAGCACCTACTTAGCGACAGAAATAGGTACGATAAGGATAAAGGATACCTGCAGGCCTAGCACGACGCGTGGACTATAGAAGAGAAAGTGACTAGCCCTTGTCCCGTCTCACGTCATTCTTATGTGAGAGAACGAGAAGAAACAGGTTCTTTGTCTCTTATCCCGCTTTGTCCACGGTCCGTGGCACGCCTGCTGCGCAGATGACTCCAACAGGGGCTGCAGCAACCAGCCTCTACACATAGGCTGACTCTCAACTTCAGACAACCAAAATATTTTTAATTATAGAAGAATTATATAATATATAAATAATTAAAATTCTCGCGGATAATTTACGAAGATATGTTCATCTTTCTGTTTTGTTGCATATCTTGCAAATTTGAAACTCTATGGTCGCGCACCTGCAAATACGATATCGCCGCTTGGGTGACGCGCCGCCCGCCGAGTTAAGCAAATTTAAAAAGCGGCGTAGTTGAAAGTCCTGGACAAAATCTCACCCTTATTTTTTTATTAGTGGCTCTTTGGATTCGGCACTTGCCTTTCAATAGGGAGGTCCGGGATTCGAGACCGCCATGTACAAATGTGTTTTTCGTTTTCGAATTTCATATGTACATTCTGACGCTCCTACGGTGAAGGAAAACATCGTGATGCAACCTGCATACATCTGCGAAGAAATTCAAATGTGTATGTGAAGTCGACCAATCCGCACTGAGCGAGCATGGTTGACTAAGGCCTAAACACCCTAACTTAGGGTAGGCTCAAGCTCCTCAGTATCATGACATACAAGTATAAATGAGCTGTTGTGATGATGATGAATGACACTTCTCTCGATTCTGAACAAACTAGTTATGTTGAGATTTTGTACAATTTAATTAACACGCTGTATTGAGAGATAAATAAATAAATAATTAATAAATAAACAAAAATCTTTTATTTTCAAGCATCAGAGGCTCATAGTGTTTTAGTACAGTTGCTTAAAAACTATGTGATAAGCTTAAAAAAATGTTTGAATGATGTGATTTTTTTTATTGATTTGAGACCATAGACGACTCAGCAGGGTGGTTAAGCAACACAATTGCGAGATCGGATGCATGCACTGATTAATGTAGTACCTGAGGCACGGAGAGAAAGAGGTGTTTAAAATTGTTAGTTACACTCATCTTAAGCTTGAACACGGCGAACGTTGCTTACCTACTTTGCACTCACCGATAGTACTTGTTTGATACTCATAAAATTACAACGGGACCCCAATTTTATTCACCCACCAAAACCACACCCTCATATTTCGAGCCAGGCTAATTTTTTCCCGCACATAATTTAAAATCACAGCGCAAATGAAAAAGCTTTTAACACGGCTCGCCCAAAATTGTGTACTTGGCCCGTGTCAGTGCCACTAGCGAGTTGATATATTGCAGGGTTCCCCTGAACCATTACATCTTGACACCCTGAGAAGAACAGATCTTCTAGATTTTGTTCTAATGTAACAGTGTACGGAGACCCTTTTTAGCTGGGCGCGTACGACACCCCGTTTTATAAGCGGCAGTCCATTACAAATATTTTATTAGTTCGTATGGGACCTTTTGTGGTCCATGCCCTTTTTGCTCGCAGGGCTCACAAAAGATAACAATGAAACAATTTGGTTTTGATACGCCAAGCTCGCGGCTCTTATATGAATGGATCGTCATCAACAGAACGATATGAAATGGGGAAGAAATGTTATAACAGTTTAACATATGTGGTCATGGTTACGATATAAATTAACTAAAGTAACAAAATGGACTTAAATAGTAAACCGCGCTATTTTTGGTGTTTTCTAACTTTAACTTAATTTTACAAGCTTTTACGAGTATTTACCTTCACCTGTCCCGGTTTCTGTAATGTAATTTTGCAAGACCCACATCCCGGTTTTCGATTGAGCTGAATTTTGCATGCATATTACGAGTATATCGCGTGACAATGCAATATTATGATGACATGGAGCTGATCTGATGCTGGAGCTGGAAGGTGGTCATTGGAACTCCGCAATAAAACGACACAGCCCTATAGAGTTTAGGTTCGTTTGATTCGTATTGACGAGTACTTTTATTCTATATGGTAACCAGGGTCTGATGCTATAACTGGAAGGTGAACATAGGATGTCCGCAATAAAACGACACAAACCTATCGAGTTTGGGCTCGTTTGTTTCGTATTGACGAGTATTAAAAACTTGTATTTAAAATATTTTTACATGATATGAATTTCATCATCGTCACAGCTCATATATGTCCCCACCGAGGGGCACGAGCCTACCCGAATTAGTTATGTTAGGGCGATTAGGCCTTAGTAAAACCACGCTGACCCAGTGCGGATTGGTTGACTTCACATACACCTTTGAATTACTTCGCAGGTGTATGCAGGTTTCCTCACGATGTTTTCCTTCATCGTAGGAGCGTCAGAGAAATGCACAGTCCAGTACCGAGGCCACAGCGCCACCGAAACTCCATGAATTTAGATAAATGTAATCTCGCTAACAATTTTTTTCGTGTGACTATTTTTAGGGTTCCGAGCCTTAAAAGGAAAATACAGAACCCTTATAGCATCACTCGTTTGTCCGTCTATCCATTTGTTCGTCTTTCCGTCTGTTTGTCAAGACCCTTCTAGAGAACGCGTATCATAACCTTCTTTAGTATAATGGTCTCTTTCGGCTGTGAAAAAATCATAATTATAAGTCAACGCGAGCCATCAAAGATGTTGTCGCATATTTTCGCAAATTTTCCGATTTCACAAGGTACAAATCTGTAAAAAATTGTAATTTTGACATCGATAAATTGTTATTTATCGATGTCAAAGTTACACAATTTATTTATATGGCTAAGCTGTGTAAACTTGAGATTACTAAACTACAAAAGAACATTAATCCATCACAATCACGACATTCATGAATCCATTAAATACAAGATTTTTGTTGGAAGCAACATAACAGCACAGCATACAACTCAGAATTATGTTTCAGTTTGTACCAAGTATAATTCAGTTCCTTTGTATATCTTATCGTATCGTATTTTGTCACCCTGAGGGTCATACGTAAGCACGTATGACCCTCAGGGTGACAAACTGACTACATAGTCAGAACCAATCACGATTCATGGAAATATTCGACGAAATAAGGGTTACCATACTATGTTATGAATTTATAAATTTCCTCCGCCAGTTAGGTACAATAAGTGTACGAGAAAAGTTCACAGCTAATAACTACAGAGGCATTTCTATCCTCAATACTGTGGCAAACGTACTTGAAAAGATTGTATACGATGAAGTTTACCCCTTGCTGGCGCAATCAATCCCAAATCAGCAACACGGTTTTATGAAAGAGCGTTCTACTACCACTAACTTAGCATGTTTTTCTAATTACGTTTTTCAAAATATGGATCGGGGAGGACAGATTGACCTGATTTACACTGATTTCGAGAAAGCTTTTGATCGTGTGGATTATGTCATCCTGCTCAACAAGTTGCAACTACTGGCGATTCATGGAGATCTTTTGCGATGGATCAAATCATATCTCTCTAATCGTTGTTAGGCAGTCGTCATGAGCGGTTATCGTTCTAGATACATAAGTATACCTACAGGTGTTCCACAAGGATTTCACATAGCCCCTCTTTTTTACAACTGTTACTTGTATGATATAGGATCGTGTATAAAACACTCCGAATTTTTCATGTATACAGATGATAAAAAGATTTTTTGCTAAATTAACTCACTCCGTGATTGTTTATTAATGCAAAGTGGCCTGGATAGTTTATGAGTATTATAGGAAAAACAATATTAAAATTAACACGAGTAAGTGTGAATGTATAACATTTACTCGAAGACCAAAACCAACTAAGTATGATTATCATTTTCAACATGACTTCAATAGCCGAAAACATTGTGTTAGAAAGGACGTGTACTTCGACCAGAAAATGCTACTCTCTGATCATATCGACTACATTGCAACTAAAGCATTCAAAAACCTGTCTGGCTGGCTTTGTCTTTCGTGCTTGTAAACCGTTCTCTAATATTTCTGTGATAAAATTGTTTATTCCGCATATGTAAGAAGTATTTTGGAATACGCTAGCACTATATGGTCATCACAATATATCGTATATTGAGAGAATACAAAACAAATTTGTCTAACATCTGAACTACCGTTGTCGTAAATCATTTGAGACCTACGAAGAGAGTTGTACGGCACACAAACACTTATCCCTGAAACAAAGGCGTGTTGTGCTGGATATGAGCCTACTGTACGATATAATTAACAGTAAAGTCGACTGCACAGATTTGGTATCGAAAATAACATTACTTACACCCAAGTATCGTAAACACAACACACCTCTATTATTAACATCTGACTGTCATACCAAAGTACTTACAAAACTCGGTTTCACTGAGAATCGTTCGTACATATAATAAAACTTTTAAAACCGTAGACCTTTTCGCAGAAAGCAAACATAAATTTATAAGCAAAGTAATAGAGGAGCTAATTGATTGAGTGGGTCATTAAATAACGAAATAAGATCAGACCTTCGCTATCTACTATAGAATTAATAAACCTATAATAATAACAAGTTAGAGTCAATAAATATTTTGAATTCTTACAAAGTAATTTGTTTTCTTTTCAGTTTTGTTTTTCTGAAGGAAAGATGAATCTGTGGTGAAAATTAATAAGGAATGTACGACGCGGACAGCGCTTGTTGCTCTAATGAGCAAATCGACAGCGGCAGTACTTTCATCTCGCTGAACCCCCAGTAAAATAGTTTCACATTGTGTTCCTGTGTGAGGTCATCAGGCCTCATTGTCGCAATAGGTACACTTGTATATTGGTATATATAGTCTGTGCTCTTGTGCTGTGGCTGTGTGGAGTTTTATGTTGGCTACAAGGTTACACTTCATTTTTTCAATGGGGAACTACATGTTTTCTTGGAAAAATGTGAGCTTATGTCGGACTCTGCGGCCGACAAAGATACCTCCTCAAAAACGCATTAACACGTTTATCATCACCGCATCCTCCTCACCTTCAGACGAAGAGGACACGCCGTGAGGCGCATCGCTGTCGGATATGGTCATGGGAACTCTTACCACAGTACATAACAGTACTCCCTACAGAAGTTGCACTCCTTTGATCTTAGAAAAACCGACAATAACTCAACTTTGGGCATCCAAGCTGAATTATACCATAACGCCACGCGTTAGCGTATGCTATTAGTAATTCTGAAGCCTCACGTCACTACGAGCTTGAGCGATATGGTTGTTGCTGATGGTACAGAATCAAGCGCGCGCAAGAAAGCTCGCGAAATGCTATACACTGTCACTGTGCTTTTGCAATCTCAGTGTGCGCGGAATGGTAGGTATTTATTTTGTCCCTATCAAGCTTGCATATGCTACGGAAGCCGCTTTACCCTTAATTAGGCGCACCTAAAAAGTTGCGTATATGGTCGCTTGGGGTGTGTAGCACCTCAGAGTCAGTTAATGAAATAAAATACAAAATAAAGTTAATTTTCAATTTTATTCCTGACCACATTCGAACATGAATATTAATTAACTTTTCAAGTTGTTTTTAAAATAATTAATAAATTTTAAACAAGAAACCGAAATAAATGTAAATACTAGGTATCTACGCTATAATTGTGACAGCCTACAATCATAATATGTTTACTACGTAAGTACATTATCGCGGTAATTAAAGCATTCAGACTCCGTTTTTCTGCCATTGTGCCCAAACCGTTCACAACTGAACGATTATAGCGATAAATTCTAAACGTAACTCTTGTTTATGGAGCTACTTAGAAGAGCAGCGCCATGAACTCTTATTTTAAAAAGTTATAAGCCTGGAGACTTTCTTTGGGGTGTATGACACCCCACGCGCCCAATTAAGGGTTAACATTAAGTGAAACGCATGGTTGCTTGCCACCTACCTAGTATAAAATACAGAAGAAAATATTAACATTTTCTTTTTTTCAATAAATCTCTTTTTTCCAATAATTCTCTTTCAACGTTCACACCCCACATCCCACTATTCAATAGTGTTTGCTCAGCCACTATCTTTTACGAGAGTGTTTCCTTCCAAAGACGTAGTTTTTCTTCAAATGTTAGTTGAACGTTTGGTACGTGATCCGCGAACCAATGGGCCTTAATAGATAGTGACTTCGGCTCATGAAAAACTAAAACGCCCCAGTTGCTTGAGAAGTGAGTTGAAACATGGATGTAATTTATTTTAGACGTGTAGGAAGAGTTACTAGATGTGGAACTTCAAATAATGATTATCCGTAACTTCTTGAGGCATAAACAGTATACGGAGGGATTTTTCGAATGAGGAATTTTCTGATAAGAATTTGCCTAAGTCTCGAAAATTGTCTGAAATTACTCATTAATGGTAATATTCCCGCCCTTAAATTACACTCAGTGAGCGTTAATACACATTTGCTTCACCTTTCGGGGAGAGCAAGCGTAAATTACACACATCAAAAAAGTCTAAACAATAATATGTTCTAGTTTGAATTTTGGAATGGATTTCACATTGTAAGTGTTTAGTTGATGTAAAAGCAACTGTTTTATAATATAAATTAACAATATTAATGTGTAGGTACTATA
The DNA here is from genome assembly GCA_963935595.1 of Schoenobius gigantellus. NCBI lineage: Eukaryota > Metazoa > Arthropoda > Insecta > Lepidoptera > Crambidae > Schoenobius > Schoenobius gigantellus. The sequence continues at coordinate 12,363,508 of OZ012563.1, read as the reverse complement.
TCATCCACAACCTAGCTCTATGTCCCCGCCGAGGGGCTCGAGTCTATCCTAAGTTAGGGTTTACCTTAGTCAATCACGCTGGCCCAGTGCGAAGTGGTCGACTTCCCATACGCCTTTGTATTTCTTTGCAGGTGTATGCAGGTTGCCTCGCCTATAATTTCCGTCGCCGTAGGAACGTCGCATAAATGTACATATGAAATTCGTGAAACGAAAAACATATTGGTACATGGCAGGATCGATCGTGGGCCTCTCGATTCTACTGGGGGCACAATCCAGTGCCGAGGCCATAGTGGTGCCTATTATATTTATAAAACTAACCTCTTAACTCCTAAAAGTCAAGGATCCTTCCACAATCAGCTCATGATAACCAGACACAAATACCTAAATACTCGTAGTTTCAGAAAAAACATGAAACACGTTAGACATGCCTATAAAATTTAAGGGTTTCCCTCGTTTTTCTGGGATCCCATTGTCAGATCCTGACCTAATGACTATGGGACCACCTAGCAAATACTTCCAATCGGTTCAGGCGTCTTTCAGTAATCGGGGAACATAAATAAAAAAAATATTCCGACGAATTGAGAACTTTGTCCTTTTTTGGAGTCGTAAAAGAAATGCAATAAATACACATATCCTGACATATAAACAAATTTATTGTCACCGTAACGATACGCAAATTGGCATTTAGCAAAGTACAATAATCGCCATATCAGATAACGCAATAAGTTTACTTTTTCTCAAACAATTTTGAACTTTAAGCGACGCATTCTAGGAATAGATATCGACCAAAAGCTTACAAGCTTGGATGACCTGCTATGCTATTGACCATACGTAAAATGTAAGCCAATTGATTAATCCTCGTGCAGCGCAGTTCGCACACGATACGAGATCACAGCGGTTGTTCGCGCACCACAGGAACACCGGGAAAAGGTAATGATTAGCAAATACTTTGCGAAAGTACCTTTATATGTTTGTTGCGTTACTAAACCGTTCAACTGATTTTGATGAAATTTGTTAGAGATACTTTGTATGCCAAAGAAGGCTTACTTCATTTTTCGTGTCAAAATTAAATGTTGTAAGGGATAAAATTATGATAAATAAAAATTGTTTTATTTTGGGGTCGTCGCTGTTGTGCTTGCTTAAGTTGAGCAGCTGTCGCCGGGGTCAAACCGTGATGGGTAAAAAGGAGTTTATAAGATTGAATCTTTTAGACTCCTCCGCGCTCTTTCCCCGTTAAATTTTCTCTTTCAAACTCCTCCGTGCTCCTCCCATGAATCCAAGAAAGGGAAAAAGGTTTACCTTCATCTGTATACATAAACAATATTTTGTTGTAAAACGTGCAGCAGCTTTTACGCGTTGTTGAATTTGGTAAGCGCATAGCATATTCAAATTAAAAAATCTTTATTCAACATAGGCCTTTACAGGTGCTTATTGACGTCAAAACAAAGCAAAACATTCTCATTAACCTTGTATGTGCATATATCCTGTGTTACGAACTCTAAGGAGATTCATATTTAATAGATATGACACAGAATTTTCTATGAAAATGTAGTTGTCATTTTGATTACTCTTATTTTAGATGTCAATATATTATACCAATTTTCTCCAACATTTTATGTATTTTATTTTTGTGAAAGCCTATTTACATTCCTCACATTGTGGCGACCGTGACGAAGGAAAATATGGAACCGATGGAGAATAAGAAAAAGGAAAGAAAGGTATTACGTTCCATTTTCACAAAAAAATGTAATGAGTACGATTCGTTGGAGAAAGATGTTGATAAATCTCATAGTTTGGCTGCTAGCTTTAAAATATTAGAAAATATTAGTAGCGAACTTCAAAGTCTCGATAAAGAAATCCGTGCTTTGATGATTGACGGAGATTGTATTGAAGAGATTTTGACGAAAGAGATGGAAGATGCTGTTAGGTATAGATCGAAGTGGTTAGAGATTGAAGTAAAATATAAGCATTTGATGGAGACTTCTCATTTAAAATCACTAGAACATAAAACACAGCGTAATTTTAAATTGCCTACAATAGAGCTAAAGAAATTTGACGGCAATATAAAAAACTGGCTTTCGTTTAGGGGTCAGTTTCAAAAAATCGACGAAGACCCGAATATTGACAGTACAGATAAATTTCAATACCTGATACAAGCGATGTCACCAGAAACTGAAGTCAAAGCCTTCGTCGAAAGTTTTCCTCCTTCCGGAAAGAGTTACGCACAATGCATGATAGAGCTGAAGTCGAGGTATGCTAGAGAAGAGCTTCTTATACAAGTTTATGTCCGAGAGTTGCTTTCACTTATTGTTAACAAGGAGAAAGATGATTTAGATTTTACGAGTCTGTATGATAAATTGAATTCTCATTTGCGCTCTCTGGAGACATTAGGCGTAACGAAAGACAAGAATGAAGTTTTCCTTATTCCGATGGTTGAGTCTTTATTGCCAGTAGATATTTTACAGTCATGGGAGAGAACAAAGCCTACGAAGATGGAAGATGAATTATCCTGCTTACTGTCATTTTTAAAGAGGGAAGTAGAAAGTCAGCAACGAATTACTATGGCCAGAAGTTCTTTTGGGACAAGAGATCAATGCTCGTTATCGACGGAAGTTACGACGGAAAGACAAATTGCAAGGGAGCCAACAGCTGGATGTCTTTTGACAAATGTCAAAACAAAACCACAATGTGTATGGTGCGATAAAGATAGTCACTACAGTTTAGAGTGCTTCAATGTACACAAAATGACTATTGACGAACGCCGTGAACACCTAAAGAAAAAAAGGGTTTGTATGATTTGCCTGAAGAAGGGCCACCATGCCAAAGCATGTAGAGCTTTCATAAAATGTTTGGTCTGTGGACGACGACACACCGTTATGCTTTGCCCTGGTAAGAGTCAAGAGAGTACAGGTAAGGTTTCTGAAGCAACTACATCAGCTAATCTAAGTGCAGTACCTAAATTACATTCTGATGTTACACTTTTGCAAACGGTTGTGGTTAACATTGGCTATGGTGACAAACAGGCAACAGTTCGTGCTATGTTTGACAGCGGCTCACAGCGATCATACGTCAGAGACGACATTGCGCAAAAATTAAATATTCCCGTAGTCGGTAAGGAAACATTGTCTCACACTTTGTTCGGAGGTGTACAGTTAGAGCCAAAAATGTTTAATGTATATCAACTTTTTGTTGAAAATTTAGAGAAAACATTTTCATTAAAAATAAATGTAATAGGACAGCCATGCATTTGCAGAAATATTCCTAAATATAATAAACGAGACCTTTATAATTTAATCAGTAAACACAAAATTATTCTTCCGGATGAAAGTCTGTGTAAGGATGACGATATAGGTTTACTTGTAGGTGCCGATATCTCCGGTTTGATGCTTACTGTTAACGTTATCAATTTAAAAGGATCATTAGTCGCAATTAACACGAAATTAGGCTGGACTTTACAAGGGAGAATTTCACCCATAAATATGTCAAACATTAAAACAGTTAATGTATCTATGTGCTGTAATAATGACGTTACAGAAACCTTGGAAATTCGAGATCCAGTCGTGATCCCATGTCAGCTGCAAGTGCAAAGAAATCTTGCGTTAAATAAATACGTAGGAAAGATTAATGTTGATGAATTTAGTAGTTATCAAATCAATTTTCTTACAAAGAAGGAGATGGGTTATGTTTATTTATTTAATACTTGTTGTATAGCTGATGAAATAAAGGTAAGATGCAAGTTAAAGAAAACTATTATAAGGCACACTGTAGAATTATTTTGTGGTATTTTACAGAAATTAAACTACTTTTCAAAGTATACGAAAATGTTACGTACAATTGCCTGGCTATTGCGGTTAATATATGCAAGAAAAAGGAAGTATAGAATGAAAGATGAATTAAGTGAAGATGTATATAATATGAAAGGTAAGATTGGAGATGTGTGTTAGTTAAATTAGAGTAGAAGAGGGATAGGAGGTCTTTAGGTTTAGTGTTAGTAGTTAATGGTTTATTGGAGTTAGTAAACTACCTAAAGTTGCGGGTGTGGAGGTCCCTTGTGGTGATTTAAAAAATAATTACGTGTTTCTACTGTCCATCCTAATCATGCTCTTTAAGTGGGGTTGATTAAATTTATTCAGATGATTTTAAGTTTTTTCACGTTGAATATATTAAATGACTTCTGTATTGTTGTCTTACTAGGGATGTAGATAATAATTTTATAACTTGAATGTAAGTATTTTAATTGTTCCTAAGTAATTTGTGTACAGCTTCCTATTTTCTGGGTGTGGAAGATGTTACGAACTCTAAGGAGATTCATATTTAATAGATATGACACAGAATTTTCTATGAAAATGTAGTTGTCATTTTGATTACTCTTATTTTAGATGTCAATATATTATACCAATTTTCTCCAACATTTTATGTATTTTATTTTTGTGAAAGCCTATTTACATTCCTCACATTGAATATACTCAAGATGTCTTCAAATACAAGTAGGAATGAAAAAAAAGTTGACTCTACATACACCTATATATGTTTACTTTCTTTCATGAACTCGCCAAAAGATTTTTTTACTTGCACTAAAACCATACTACAGTATAAATATTCATGATGGGCACATATTGAAATGGGGGAATCTACTTAATTTTATCATCGAAAAACGTATGAAATAATTCAAGTTGAAGTTCTCTACTGCGATCCCCGGGTAAATAAAATAAAATAATAAACCTTGTAACCAATTAAACTAAAGACGGCGAAAGCAACTCAATAACAATTGGAGATACCTGATTGTGACATTTTTTTTTTTGACAAATTACTTTTATTCGAGCGATAAATTTGACAGTTTGATAGCCTTTATAGAAAACTTACAAATTAATTTTTCATCCCCCCATATCGGAAAGAGTATTTTTGCTATTAGATATCTGACCGCCAAAGCCGTTTTTATCTGCTTGAGGTTAAAGTAAATTTGAATTTAGAACATCGCGTGCACTAGGTATGTGATTTCAAAACATTATTAAACCTATTTACTTCCATCTCCATGCTGCCGAATTTATCATACAACTTTTTTTAAATTTGTTAAAAACTCAAGACTGAACCTCCTTGGTGTCCTTTTGTTTTTAATTTGCTTTGTTTCATTGCCTCGCTGAGGGGGGATGAAAAGTTACGTGTTGCACTCGAGTGAAAAGATTTTTCACCTTGTGCTCTTTTGATTCCCTCGCTAACGCTCAGGATTCTAATTTTTGAATCACTCGCTACGCTCGTGATATAATTTTAGAATCCTTCGCTTGCTCGGTCATCAAAGTTGAGCACGCGGTTAAAAAGCAACTTTGCACTCATGTATAACAAATAACTATTAACTGAGTGTAGAGTCAAAACTGTAAAAAACAACTTTTGGCTGTAGATTCAAAACTTATCTAACGATTAAAAATTTGGCTCTGAGGGTTATTATCTGTGAAAAAATAGAAATCTTTAATAAACCCGTACTAGTCTTATCATAAAACGTGTTCTTGATTAATCATGGGCCATGACTTAAGCCAGACGTTGTCTCTATCTTACAGCATCAGGGATCTTACCCTGGTCGCTTATAACAAAGGTTAAATTAATATTGGAAACAGAGACAACGCTATTGCGTCGTATATATCCATCTCGCTCTTACCGCGGCTTTAATACTGTTTTAAGCGACCGTGGTATGAGGACAGGTTTGAATCAACATTAAAAAAAATACGTCGCCCCACACTAGGATTTTCTCCTATGTCGTGGGTGCAGTTACAGACATAGAATATCACATGCACATACGCCCAGACCAGAACAAATTTCTGTAGGCCATACAAAATATTTGTCCCGTACGGGAATCGAACCCGCGACCGGTTGCGCAGTAGGCGATCACTCGACCCCTGTGCTAACCGTGTCGTTAAACATTAACTTTAGGCACGGTAATAGTAGGTATATAATTACCGTGCTTTAGGCCATGTATTGTAATAATACCTGTCTTGCGATTGCATTTGTTAACATATACATATTTATTTGCAATATGTATATGAACGTAATATTTATTATAATATTTCCATGAATATTGTATAGAAATTATGCGTTTATAAAATATCTGTATCGTTGTTGGTAACATTATCTCTATTTGTTCAAATATTTTCATACGATAACCAATTTTTGTGAGAATCTTTTGTGATTTTAACCAATCTCAATTTACCTCACAAAGGATTTGAATGAATTTTTTTTACAGATTTCATTTTGAAAATATCAATATTGCATGATAATCAAAATTTAAAAATTCAAGCATAAGCGATTTCTGCTAGGCGATGATAAATCAGTCGGCCATCTTTACAAATTGAAAATAGAACATCCATCCACAGAGAGGGCTGTCTTTGTGATTATTATTTTAAATCGTGTTATTTTTCGAACAAATATACATTTCAAAATGTGCGTTATAATAATGAGTACCTATTATTTCATTAAAGTGGCGATGGCGTAGTGCGTCAAATCGTTAATCGGAAGTGTCCTATTATTTTTATGCAATAATATAATCTAATATAAAAATCTCGCGCCACAATGTTTGTCCAGGATAAACTCCGAAACTACATAGATAGATAGATAAATTCTTTATTTTACATTACAAAATTGGGGTTAACAAAATTCAAAATAATAATGGTACAATGGGCGGCCTTATCGCAATGAGCGATCTCTTCCAGGCAACCTTTGGATGGACTCTATTTACGGAAACGAAAGAATTGGGGAAGTTGGCAATGCACAACACTAAACAAACTTAAATATAAGACATACAATAAAATACCTCCATAAATACGATATACAAACATACATACATAACAAACATATACCGTTGTAATAGATCTACAATGACAGATAGTAGTCATTGTTTTTTTAATTTATGTAAGTTGTGTCTCTTTGTATGTTGTTAAATTAATAAATATCTTTTCTTTCTTTCTTCTTCTTCTTTCATTAAGTGACCTCTTGAAAATATTTAGTGACTCTGCACGCCTGATAGCTATAGGTAAATTATTCCATAAGCACGCCGCTTGGACTGCAAAAGACTTATGTTTGAAATTAGTACAGTGCTTCGGAATACTCAGAATCAGGTTCTCTTCGGATCTAAGTGCTCGTGAGGGAGTATTACTAAGAAAAGTAAAAAATTCTTAAGATAAGGAGGGGCGGCAGGGCTAAAGAGGATTGTATATAATAAGCAGAGAATATGAGCATTCCGGCGAAGGCGAATGGGCAACCACTTGAGCTTAGTACGAAATTCAGAGACGTGGTCATATTTTCGCAGATCAAATATGAACCGTATGCAAAAGTTTTGAAGTCGCTCAAGCTTATTGAGTTGCTCCTCACTCCTATATAACCGATCTTGATTAAATTTAGCTTACTGTATGTAACTTAGACTAAGTTAAAAGATAGGACAGTTTTTATCTCAGTTTTTGACCTCAATATTTATAACTAGCCGTGTCCGCGAATTACATGATTCGCCTTAAAAGTTCGAAGAAAAAACTGTAAATCTACTTTTTAATACAGTTGCTCAAAAAGTAGTATATTGCAGGGCTGTTTAGCGTGCGGGATGACCACAATTACGCACTAGTGCTTTTTCTTTACCAAATGTCAAATGTCTAGAATCTGACACACATTTTGCTTTTTTCCTGCTTTTCTCTAGGATGCTAAATTAAGATTGCGCAAAATAATCGGACTGGTCTACCAGATTTTGTATTGTACAAGCATGCCTAAAAGCAAAGCATAACAAAAAGCACGGCCGCACCTTGCTTTTAAAAACACGGAAAGCAAAGCATAGCACGCATTTGCTTTGTCACTGCTGTGTACGTACGACGACATAAATATTTGGCGCCATTTTTCTAAAGTTTTCTCTGCGTGATTATTGATTGTTGTTATTTGCTTAAAAGTTTAATACTTCTATAAAATTAGTGACTCTGATAACATATTAATTGATTTAACACCACCGGAATTATTTTTTATTGCTGAAAATGCGAGTGTGAGTATTTTACCTGTAAAGTCCAAAAGCAGGTACATTGCTACATATGGTTGCTACGGATTTATTGTTTCATTTTTTCGCAACTGTATTAAAAATAGTTGTTCAATACACGTGCGGGACTGTCATTTCCACTCGTTCCGACTGTCAACCCTCGCCTTCGGCTCGGGACGACATTTGTCGGAACTCGTTGCAGTGACAGGCTTCCCGCGCTTGTAGTGAAAATAACTATTCCCGCGGGAACTACTTACTTTCCCGGGATAATAAGTAGCCTATATGTTATTCCATGTCGTAATCCGTCTACCTACGAAATTTCATCCAAATCCATTCAGTAGTTTTTGCTTGAAAGAGTAACAAACATCTTCACAAACTTTCGCGTTTATAATTTTAATAAGAATTGAGTTGAACTAAATTATGGCGAAACGTGGTTCACGGGCACAGCTAGTATATTATAAAACACTATATGCTTAACGCCACAAAAAGTTTTAATCAAGTTGATTCACATCACTCATTTAACTCAACACGTATCAATTTAATTCTCACTACATGGCCATACGTCATCCATCATACAGAGACCGCGCGAGCACCTATAGCCTCGAGTGTTTACCAGAATGAATATGTTTCCACGTGAGTAAATTCCAATTTATATGTTGAAAGCCGACAGTATCGCCGGGGGACGTATTTTAAGCGGGAGTTTCGTAAAAACCGTGTTTTAATGATCCCATACAAAATTCAAGAGCCGTCGAGTACATTCGACGATTGTATTTCTATGAGCGTATCCGTAATAAGGAGTACAAAAACGTTGGCTCCTCGCTTTATCGTTTCGCGATGAATAATAATGCGAACGCTTTATCGATTCCGGCCATTGATTCGACGTAACCACCAGAAATTGTTACACCCATTTGAGAATTGACGGATGGAGGTCATCGAAAAACATGTAGAGTTTAGGAGGATTCCTTCAAACTATTTTGAGTCGCAAAATACTTTGATTAAATTCAAGTAAGGTAAACAATAAAGTAAATAAATGTTATACCTATCTATATCTTATCTCCTAGCGTATAATTAAGTCGTTTCAAATATTAATTATAGACGAAGGAGTACTTTCTTGATTTTAAAATAGCTGTTCCATCCATACAAAAGTTCAGAGGTTTACCGAATGTTCCATGGGGAATGCTCTGAGGAGCTCTTTAACCTTATCCCTCCCTCTCCATTCCTTAACAGAAACACGCGTAAGGGCCTTCGGAGTCATCCGTACACTGTGTCCACCTTTTCACACCGTACCAAGAAATTCCAAGATTCCTTCTTCTGTCGTTCATCCCACACTTGGAATTCTCTACCTGCGCACTTGTTTCCTCCATCCTACAACATGGGTTCCTTCAAAAGAGGCGTGAAAAAGCATCTTTTGGGCCGGCAAGGGGCGGGCAGGTAGGAGAGTGGATGTCGTCCCTACTCTATCTGTCAACTCATTTGGGCCTCTTTCACCGCTTAACATCAGGCGGGAGGAGGTCATTTGCCGGGCCATCCATAAAAAAAAAAAAAAAAAAAAAAAAAAAAAAAAAAAAAAAAAAGGTCCAATCCAACTGGCAATTGCAGCCGAACCGAAACTGAGGCATTAATCCACCAATCGGAGCGCATGGATAATGTGGCATCCTGATTGGTCGAGAACAACGTTTGGGTTTTGGTTCAGCGGTGGTTTATTAGTAGAATTGACCCTCAGAACCTACTCTACCCGAAATGTGTGCCGATGTTTTTTATTCGCAATTTCAGAGTTAGTCCCATACTCCTATACTGAAAATTGCTAGTACAGTAAGCTCCCATTCAAGCTATACATTTGCACTACGACTAGAAAACCGCCACTATTACGAGCGACATAAGGACGGTCCAAAGGTCAAACAGTATAGCTTGATAAGGAGCTTACTGTACCATAGTGAATATTTTGTTGGTGTTTGGTGTTCAGTTTGATGGTCCGTCCGTACAAACTGATGAAAACGCAACATTTAAGAACACCTAATATAGATGTATCTTCTTGGACAGTGTTGATACATTTTGTTATACATATGACAGGGGAGCTATTGGCCTTCATCTGACCTGATGATTAATGCAAAAAGGTCGAAGTTGGAAGCGAGCTTCACCTGGAATCGTCAACAACTGAAGAATTGGCTATCTCACCTCTCATTTACTGCCAAAACACAACAATGCTGTTAACATTGTTATCATGGCGACAAACTTAGGTGAGACGGTGTAAGCTAGCCAGGCGGGCTCAGAAACCTCACCACCAAGAAACCGAGCAAAAAAATGTCTGCCCCCGAGGGGAATCGAACCCCGGACCTCGCGATCAACACTGGTCGCAGCCACTACACCACGGAGGCAGTTAAAATACTATTATCAAACGGAACTAATGACGTCTTTTTATTAACACTGTGTTATGGAAATAATTTGCGTGAAGTTTGATAAGAGTCATCACAAATATTAATAGGCTAGCTGTACCCGCGACTTCGTCCGTGTGGCATAGTAACTCTTGGCAAAACATAGCCTATGTTATACCTTAAATAATTAGGTATCTATTAGTGAAAGTCCCGTCAAAATCGGTCCAGCCGTTCCAGAGATTAGCGGGAACAAACAGACAGACAGACAAACAAAAAAATTTTAAACTGTGTTTTTATTATTGGTATATACATTCATACCCATTTAGTAAAAACTTGCTATTTTGATATTACAAACAGACACTTCAATTTTATTTATTTGTATAGATATAGATTATTTATACTCGTATAATACTCGAGGCAGAAGGTAAATAAACGTACCTATATGCGAGTTTAGTAAAGAGCGGCCGACTGAACGCACCTCCATCTGTGGGCTTTAATTGAATTTCAAGTTTTCGGTACCAAGCGGCTAGATAGCTAGGGTTGTCACTCATCAGGTGCAATGTAAGTTGATTTACATACATTATTTTTTTATAATACATCTTTCGTTGCATTTATATAACTGCCACGATAATTTAGACACTACTACACCTGCTTATCACGAGGTCTCAAAGTCTTCGGTCCGTAGGTTGGTTAAAAATATTTTATATTTCTCATCACAACATTCTGAGGCGAAATGTAGGTACGTTTCCTACTACCTTGAACCTTAAAGTAATTGACAAAGTTTGAGTATTTGCTCACCACTGCCCTACTTGTCTGGTAGAACAATTTTTTTAAAATTTTTATGACATTTTTACGTTGTCTCTTACAAATTAATTCAACACCATTTTGTGATTGCAGTCATTAAGAAAATTATTTATGAATTTATATGGACGTGTTATCTATTATACTAAAGAGAATGTATTTAATAACTTCAATTCTTTTTGTGTGCCAGGAAACATGAACACCGCCAACCCTATCGCCTTCGCTCTTTCAGTAATTGTCAGTGAACAATTTTGTTTTGAGAGCAAGTGTAATGTTGCTGGGTCAAAGCGCACTCGGTCCGGACCGCAAACGCCCATTCGCTATATTTCTGACTCGTGTTCTTCCAAAAGCTCCTCTGACGAACTATTATGATGCTAACGGAGACTTCGCGGAACTGCAGAAAATGACAGACAACGGCGATAATGTTTTGAGGCTTGCTCCTTAATTACATGCAATGAGTACTGTAGTATTATTAATTAATCTCACAAATTCCGAATAACGTGTTAGCCCCTTTTTTAAGACGAGACAATGTACTACGATACCATGTGAATAAGTTGTTTAGACTCCGTTACACCTTGGCTAATCCACGGGTTTCTCTTAAACCAACTAAGCCTCCCTCCATCACCTCTTTGCCCCATTTGGAATCTCACGGAACCGAAGTCAATCACTTTTGCCCGCGGAACTCCATACCGACGAAAGCAGAGGCGGATCTACCTAAGGGCTTTTTGGGCTTCAACCCAGAACCCCGTGTTTACAAAAAGCCCCCAGTCCCCATTAAAAACAATAGACGATACTTGTTTTTAAGTAAAAAATGTGTATAATAAAAAAATCAATCATAAGTTTGGCAACCTAGATCGATCAACCCGTGTGCGCCACTATCAAACGAAACTGGGAAACACAAACCCTGTCGCTCGTCTATTTGAAGGATTGATTTATAATAATGTCGTAGAATTTGTTTGTACTGTACAAAAACACGAACTCTTATTATTTTTTTTTCCTTTACCAGACATCTACATCACTATAGAAAACAGTTTCTTGACAAAATGACAATAAGTTGAATAAAATTAATAGGCCCCCGAGTAGTGTTAGCGCAGGGCCCCACAAATTCACGATCCGCCCCTGGATGAAAGAACGAGGCTCTGGCGCCCTTACTAGGCCAGCGTGGTGGGAGATGGCCCCTATCCCCCTTTATTGGAATATGGTTGAGGGGATGACGATGAAAGTCAGAGATTAATAGTTTGGACACGTTAGTCACCCTAACGATCAGTCCACCTAACGAGTACCGTTCCTCACACGCACAACTGACGTTCCACTTTCTTCACCTCATGACCTCATAGGAGGTGCCACTGTCAGTGCACTTGCTTTAGTGCTTACCCGTGGTACTACCGTTGGTACTACTGGTAATAGTATAGTAGTAGTACCACGGGTTTTTTTTTTTGCCCGTGGTACTACTCACGTGTCCGGTAGTACTACGGGATTTTGGATTCGTGCACAGGTGACTTTTGACCCAAGCGTCCATAAACTATTGTAACCGCTTACCGGATGTTTTTGCCACCTATATCATATAAAAAAATATTACAGACGACCGCAGCTAAATAGCATGGTTGAGACATAATTATACTCGTATTTGGAATTTTGAACTCTACTTCTACTTACCACCAGGTGGAATGGAGTCATTTGCTAGGTCTTCCATACAATAAAAATTAAAATTTCGGTGCTAAATTTTAAGACTTTCTAGAAGATCACCGTTTGGCACCGACTTCAATATAGAAGTGTGATGTTGTCTGTACCTATTGTTATATTATTTTTAGCTTTTCAGTGTTTTTGAAGTTGGTTTTTATTTTTTCTAAAATAATTTTTATTGAATAGAATTTGTATATATTTTTAGTGAATGAAATCTTTTTAGTGAATTGAGCAAAGGTGAGCTGGTATTAAATTAAGGTTTCGTTTGATTGTCATGGGATCCCATCATCACTTTGGGACCACCCCAGGACTATATTCTATTGAATACAAAAATAATTTTGAAAATCGGTCCACAATTTGGCGGCGTAATCGCGTAACATACACACAAAAGGAAAAAAAAACATGCGCATCGAATTGAGAACCTCCTCCTTTTTCGAAGTCTGTTAAAAATATACAGTAGTTGAAGTGATGTTGGTGACTGGTATAGTATACGTGGGTTTGATATTTATTTACACCAGATGAGTTCGTTCACGAGGCAGGATCCGCTAGTCTGATCCCCTGGGCTGAGGGATCCCCGTGAGCTTGTTATTTCGTCAGAGTCCTCAAACCAACGCTAAGCTTAAAAGCAGCATTCACAGTAGGTATAGACTCAAAAACAATTGAACACGACAATATATTTTACTAGTCATCTATTTCGAGTTGGCCATCAGGACGCAAACAAAATCCAACGAAGTCTTCGGGTTAGCAATAAAAGGAGAATAAAATTCACCCTTGTTGTCTTTATAATCTAGTAAAAAAAATCGATAGATTTCAAAAAGTGTTGATTTTGGTCTTGATTTTGTTTTAAAAAAGTAAATCTGTCATTTTTTTCTCCTTTAAAATATTTTTCTAAAATTGTGTTTTTACGTAATTTATGCCAACGTATTTAAAGCGTTTCCCAAGTTAGGTCTACCTGTCAAATTTACCCGCATAGGAACACAGCATTATGAAATTTTGTGACATGAAAGTACTTCCCCGAAATTGAATAGTTACAAATATCTACTACCTACGCAATGAATAGAGTCATGAAAATTACACTTTAAGCTTATTCGCTTTCTGCTGGAAACGACTTAACCACAAAAATTTCTCCACACTTATAGCGCAACTTTGTGGTCTTGCAGATTTGTTTCTGGCGTTTGACTCTGACGCTTGCAGCGTAAATAGAAGTGTCGCATTTCGTAACCCTCCGATTTATTTTCTTTACTTTCTTACTCTTTGTTATACGCTGTAAAATAGACAGAAATAGGTCTTCCTAATATACCTAAAATACACAAGCTATATAAACGCGACAGACCACAGCTCGGTGAAATAGATGCAATAATGTGATTATGCCGATTTTATGGCCCATTATTGGTTTTTATTTACGGCTTGCTTTTCACAACAGTGATACTTCGGGTGGTCTGGTCGTGCATCTGGTCGTGACTAAATAAAAACCAGTTCCGAATCCTGTTTGCCTGGTAGCGGCTAGACACTGTCAATAAAAGTAATTGGTAATTATATTTAAAAAGAAAATTTGAATTTACCTTACCACTGTTTTTCGCATAATTCTTTAATACTATGCCTTTCCTGAATGATGCAGCTAAGTGCCGGCAACAACGGCGAAATTGCACTGTCCTCGGTGTTTTGTACTTCGTAATTTTTCGAAATTGTCTAGTTTTATAGGATAGGTTAATTTGTAAGATATTCGTGTTTTTTGTTGTATTTGGAATTAAAATAAGCCACATTATTGGATAAAATGATATTATAATTGTTAAGATGTTTATGTTTAAGATATTATTCTATTTAATTCGCACAAGATTGGGTAGTGATTGGGTACCTAGGTTTGTTTACTTATTACAGCACAGACTAAGTAGAGATCACGTAGAGATACTACGTACTTGTTTCTCAGGCAAAGAAAATAGTACTCCACAGACTAATTAGAGATACTATAAGCGCGTTTCACTTAGGCGCGGATTTGCAGCATTTTCAACTTTTTTAGCATCATTGCGTTTCATTTAAACAATGTCTTGATTTTTGGGTTAGATTGCCTTTATGAAGAATGACGCGGTTAAAAATTAACATTTTTGACCACGCTATTTTTTTCGAAGAAACGCAAAACATGGTTAACATTTGATGTTAGCGTGAAAAATGGTGACGCTTAAATGGAAAACCGGGTATGTCGTGCTCCACAGACGTATAAAGGGATGTTGTGCATCTGTGTCGTACTCTAACGAGTTCTCAAGTCTTAGAGGTGCCTATTTTTTATTTTTGTTTTGTTTTTTTTATTGGCAAAAATTATGATTTTTTTTTTCTTTCTTCTTTTTGTGATGTGATGTTCCGTACGTCGCGGCCATGGGGGTGATATGTACTATATTAAATATGCATATCACTTACATGGCCACAACAGAGGATCTGCCTGAAAACCAGCGCTATTGCGGCTCCGTCGTCAATAGCATTAGCTGAGGCATGGACCTTTTTGGCCTCGAACAGCCGTCATTTTATTATTTTGTAATCTAGTAATGTTTTTTGTGTGTTATATGTAATTCTATCTGTATTTTTGTGGCCAAATAAAATATTTCTTTCTTTCTTTCTTTCTTTCTTGTAGTTATTTCATATCACATAAAACATATATTTGTTATTCTTATTAGTCACAATGAAAATGTACCCACCTTTTTATGTCTGATTTGCGATATTATAGGTCGCAAATCAGATATAAAAAGGTACCCACTCATTAGTACACATCTTGATGATCAGTACGTTTTTTTAAGTCTGTTTAATTTCTTAGTGCTTCATAATCATCATCATCATCATTTCTTAGCCGCAGCATAATCACTGTCGCCGAACATAATAACTGTAACTACAATATAATTACGTAGGAGTAGATACACACCGTAGGAGCGTCAACGTACACTGAAGCGTCGGTGGCGCTCTGGACTCGGTGGTTATTGCCTTCCAATCGGGAGGGCCGGGGTTCGGGACCACCATGTACCAATGTGTTTGTCGTTTCGAATTTCATAAGTACATGAAATGGATAGCGCCACCGAGACGCTTCAGTGTACGTTGCCAACTTGTAACATATGATATCACGTTAAAACACCCAGTCAATAACTACCAGCGATAAGACCGCCTTTGCCCACATTAATTTTAGTTGTTGAGTGTTTGTTGTTCACATGAGTTTTGTGAGTGTTTCTGTTTTCTTTGTGTGCAATAAAGTATTAATCAATCAATCAATCAATCAATCAATCATTTCACTACACTTCAAACCGAAACACAGCAATGCAAGCACTGCTATGCAGCAGAAATAGGTATGATCGAAGTTCCTACCCGTGCCGACGAATCTAGTAGCTTCTATGGTTTTGGGTTATATCCCATCACTGTCTTATATGGGTTGGTGGAGAGCACTAGAAACTCGACAAGTTTCACCCGCAAGCAGCACCTTTTACACCCCACCATACAAGTTCAATTCTTTAATGATCACGGTAACTCAATAGCACTCTTGCCACGTATTACGATTACTAAAGTTAGCAACGTACTCCATGGTAAAGACCATAATGGGTGATCGAAAATCTTATACACCGCGAGCTCCTCCGATGCATGTAGAATAAAACTTTTTAACAAAAAATTGAACCGCCGAAAAAACCAAAAAGCAAAAACACTGAAAATTTAAAAATAATATAACAATAGGTACAGACAACATCACACTTCTATATTGAAGTCGGTGACAAATTTTAACACTTTCTAGGAGATCATCTTTTGGCACCGACTTCAATATAGAAGTCTGATGTTGTCTGTACCTATTGTTATATTATTTTTAACTTTTCAGTGTTTTTCCTTTTTAGTTTTTACGGCGGGCGGTTCAATTTTTTGTTAAAAAGTTTTTATTTTATATTTTTTGTGACTTTCATCTATCAATTTTTCAATCAGTGAGTGAATCATCAATCATCAAACATTTTTGTACCTTTAGGGTTGGAATTATTTTTTAAAATTTATATGGGACCACCCTCGGGGTATTATACCCTTTCCAATAAAAAAAGAATCATCAAAATCGGATTACTCTGTAAAAAGTAATGCGTGGTCATTGATCACAATTAGTGAGTAAATCATCAATAATTTCCTGTTTTCCTACAGGTAGAATTTTTTTTAATTTATCGGGGTATTCCCCTATCCAATAAAAAAAAAATCATCAAAATCTGTGAAAAGTTATGGGTGATTTTTAAAATTTTAAATAAATTTTTTTTTTTTAAATATACGCGTCGAATTGAGTACCTCCTCCGTTTTTTCGTCGGTAAAAAAGTTCTTGCAACTCGCTCCGAGTCGTTCAACCGCCCCATCAACTGGTGTAAACGTACGATTAAAGTAAATCTTATGCCTAATCTCGCCTAGTTTTTGTCCGTTTTCCGACCCATCAGACTGTGCGAGGGAAGAGTGCTCCTCTTATACACTTTAATATATCCCATGCAGATGGTCAAACATCAGCATTCCTAGCACGGGACGTGGACAAAACTTGACAAAAGATAAATAACATCTTCCTTCTCCCTCTTCCATGTAACAATTGAGCGAGATGCGACGAATGTGCATAATTTTCTCTTCTGTTGTCTGCGGCTCACGCTAGTCATGCTGTTATGATATCTCGATTTTCTTCTGCTTTCTTCAGGATGATGCGACCGACCACATTGCTGATTATCTTGCTGGCCCTCGGTCTGCTGGTTCACAGCACGCAGGGCCACGCGAAGACGTTCACCCGATGCCAGTTGTCCAAGGAGCTCACCAGATACAACTTTCCGAGGACTTACATACCTCACTGTGAGTATAGAATAATACAGTCATAGAATAGAAGCGGCGTGCTACGCGCCGCAAGTATGCATAGCTTCGCATCATTGATTTACTACCAAACGTAGATAACGCATGAGCGATCGAAAAGTGGGCCGGTGAAGAACTGCTCAATCGCGACTCGTGCAGTTCCTTTCCATAGTGAGTGATTAGCTGTCGGCACGTAAACATGCCGAAGTGCGCATTCAAAAGTTGTGGTAACAATAGCCAGAAACGGCAGAAAAAAGACGGGATTTCATATTTTGCGTGAGTAAACTCATTAAACATCTTATCATGTATTCAAATATTAGATTTATACGTAAAAACCATTAAAAAACAATTGTTTTAATCATAAACATGTCGCTTTGCGTCAGTGTCAGTACATCAAAATAGTCTCGTTCGCATGGGCGTCGTATTACGATGTGTTATCTCATTCATGCGTTGGAGCGACAACGCGATAAGCAATTTCAAGCATTATGTTTGAGAGTATAAAGTTAATATTTTCTTGTAGCAATTACTAAAACGTCGTTTGCTCTGTGGCTAGGTATGAAATGATGTAACTTCCCACGGTTGTACTTAAAATAGTTGCCGTAATAATGCAGAATAAGGTTGAATTCGATATATACGGTACTTTCTTCAGATTTCAAGCGCGTTTTTGTATGAAGCGCTTTATCTACGTTTGGTAGTAAATCAATGCTTCGCATACTTACTTGGACTTGCAATGTCTTTCATCATCACAGCTCATATACGTCCCCACCGAGGGGTTCGAGCCTACCCTATGTTAGGGTGATTAGGCCTTAGTCAATCACGCTGGCCCAGTGCGGATTGGTCGACTTCACATACATCATTGAATTTCTTCGCAGATGTATGCAGGTTGCCTCACGATGTTTTCCTTCACCGTAAGAGCGCCAGACAAATGTACATATAAAATTCGAAACGAAAAACACATTGGTACATGGCGGGTCTCGAACCCCGACCCCCCGATTGGAAGGCAAATGCCGAGTCCACAGCGCCACCGACGTCTTTACTGAATCAAAATAAATTCTATACTTTCGTATTATACGGTTTTACTAAATAAAAACAATAAGAAATACCGCGTTTTCCGTTTCTTTTAAGAAACGTTAACATTTTTAGTCGCGGTAATTGTTACAATGTACCGGTGTCATGGAAGGAAATGATTTTGCGTGTCGAATTTCACATCTCACCTATTTAGCACAGTAACATAGTAATAGCACAACTCAGAATCGGCTAAAACTAAATTATTATTTCCTAATTTAATCTACTGAAAAACCGTTTTGGTTCATGAAAAAATGCAAATTTAAATAGATCACACAAAACCAGCACGAAAAGTTGAGATCGTTAGCTAATAAAACTCGTTAATGCTAAAAATGTTTGTCTTGTCCCTGTATATTGTCTTGCACCTGGAAAAGTAATAATAATAAATTCAAAATTATCCACAAATCAGATAATAGTATTTATCATTAGATAGGTAGATAAAACAAGATGTGCGATCTAACAGTGTGTTGGTTTGCCCTTCGATTTATCGCTGTTCGGCCGAGCACACAGATCCATATTGATAGATTTACATTTGCCTACATTAATCACTAATCAGCCGCAGCACATAATTTAATATTATAATTAAGGCAATGACAACATTCGCAGTTTGTGCGGGAGCATCAATGAACTCAGCTTTGGTATATAATTGCAGCTGTTCGAATGAAATTAATAATAAATCTAATCTAGAGGTGGTGCAGACAGTGTTTCAAATATTAAATACTGATAGGTATGTAATATTGCTACAGATACAGTTCCTACATTTTAAAGCATTAAGGACTCATCGGCACGGCGCGGCGCCTTCGCCGTGAAATGTCATTCGTACTGCGGCAAGATGCCTTATACGGTGCGCCCCGCCACTACGCCTCTACCGTGAAACGGCACGGCGGCGCCGCCACCGTAACACGGCAACACGGCACGGCACAACACCGTTACACGGCACGGCGACGTCGTGCCGCAGCACGGTGCCGTGAACGGTGATTTCCTTAATAGATTAGCCTAATGTATTAACATTTTAATTGCATTAAAGACAAATGACCGACCGCAGACCAGATAAAAAATGTATTCTAATACTTCTCGTGCTATAAGGCCAATAAAACACCACTACATTTCATTTGGAAAGAACAAATCTGCAATTCAAAGTTTCCTCTACCCATCGGTAGCCTGGTAGAGATTGCTGCTTTGGCAATAAGGCCGCCGTTTGCTTTTCTTTTTATGTATAATGCATTGTATTCATTTATTCAGTTCCCGTAATGCAGAAGAGAACCATGATTAGAAATACGCAGTACCTATAATTAAAAGTCATAGAGAATGGTCCCGTGGGTTGCCCGACGGAAAAAAATCACATTCGCCAGGGCTCCTGTTTTTGGTTTTCATTTCGTTTTCAATGAAAATCAATATATTTAACCCGGCGCCAATGACGTGAAAATAATTACGAGACCGATGACACCGGGTCATCATGACCCAATTTTTATCAATAACTGTTACATGAAATTTAGGAAGTCACTTTAATTTTAATTACTGTTTATCTAAAAAGGGTTCTTTACTTAGATAGTAAAATAAAAAAAATGCTTATAAATTTTATAAATCAAATTTTTTTAAGCTTTCTTGATAACACATGCAAAATCAACGTTGTAAACATAACATATTAAAATTTTTGATATTTGGTAAATTATTCTTAGTAGTAATAGGAATCAATAATCTTACAGATTAAAAGGGAGATCAAACAAACTTTTTTTAATTAAAATAATAAGAAATCAATCTTCTACTTCATCATTCAGAGCCATGGAACTGCTGCAGTTATTGCAGAATGGAATCAAATGCTCTGGGTTCACGTAAATGTCGTATACATGACAAGTATGTTTTTTGTCCTTTTTAGACGGACTTATTTGACATCTCTTAGAAAACCTCGTTGATTAGCCCAATGTATTATGTTCGCATTTATACCCGATATATTCAATATAAGTGGTGGTCAATATAAAAATCCGAAGCAGTCTGCGAATCTTTATTGTCGGAATTTGACTCATCTAACAACGCCATAATACTCTCCGGGTCGTTGGATAGTTACATTTTCATTAAAAAACCTAAAAAATAATAAAAAAAATATGGTATACCTAAGTTAATAGGTATATTAACTTATAACATCCCAAAAAAGAAAAAATGTAAGTCATAAAATTACCACGCCAGCGATGACGCTGGGTCATTATTACCCATTTTTACTTGACACAAGTGTATCTTACTGCACAGGCGGCATCGCAATGAGAATACCAACGAGACGGGTAGAGGGGTGCTATATCTCCAGCTCCAACATAAAGATTCACAACACAAGACTAGCGCAAAAATAAAATATGTCCGTTAAAAATTGCCTCGGGTCAATATGACCCACAGTCATTGTCGCCGGGTTAATAATATATTAATCCCATATGCCAAAACGGTGAAGAATTTGGGTATATATATATGGATCAGACTCTCTCATGGTGCTCCCAAGTTAATGAATTAAGTCGCAAAGTTTTCTCTTCTCTTCATTCTTTAAAAAGATTGCAAAATTTTCTACCTCAGGAGACGCTGGCGCAGTCTTTGCTTCTCCCTCTCTTGGATTACGGTAATGTTGCTTATTTAGACCCTGCTGAGGAATTATTAAATAAGCTGGAGAGGCTGCAGAATGCTTGCATTCGGTATGTCTTTGGCCTTCGCAAATTTGATCACATCTCGGAGTTTCGTGCAAAATTGAACTGGCTCCCTATCCGGCTGCATAGGAATGCTCATATATTAGCATTTTTGTATAATGTTCTCTTTAACCCTATGTATACACAATATCTTCGTGTTCGCTTTAAATTTTGTGCGGGTGTTGATGGTAGACTTCGTTCGAGTGAGAATATGATTTTGGCAGTACCTTCTCATTCATCGGAAACATATACCAGGTCATTCACTGTGCAGGCCACTCGCTTGTGGAACTTGCTCCCTGTTGATGTCAGGCGCGCGGAGTCTGTGTCGTCCTTTAAAGTACGCCTTAAAAGGCATTGGGGTTTTGAAGGCTGAGGTGACATTATTATTATTTGTATATATATATATATATATATTTGTGTGTGTGTTAATATGTATATATATATGTATGTGTGTGTATGTGCGTATGTATTTAAATTATTTATATTATATTTTTTATACATATGCATGTCTAAAAAACGCTATCGCCACAGTGTTAATCCTTTACACTTTTCAAAGGTTGACTGGAAGAGATCTCTTTACGGGATAAGTCCGCCTTTTGTATAAACGTGTTATATTTAGAGTGTGTTTAATGTTTTTATTTAATATATTGCTTGTTTATATAATAAAGATTTCATACAATACTTTTCAAGAATATATTATGTAAAAAAACAATATTACTTTCATTTTGAATAATTGAAAAAATAGAGACCCAGGTCACAGAATAGAAAAAATAATCGGCATCAAAAAAACTGTGGGGATCTGCCAGATCTGCGGGATGTCTCCTATCCGCTCTCAATCTCATACCTCGATTGTCATGTCGGTCGACCCGTCGCGTACTTTAGGTACCCAGGTAAGGTGCGTCCATCCAACCTTACTAAAAAGTCTATCCAGCAAATGCAGTAGGTTGCCATATCCATATTACAATAGATCAGTCCGAAACGGTCTAGTTCTACCTATAAACGCATTAGCACGACAATGCCAGACATCGAGCCATACAGCAATATCCAGTTATATACGATCAACAGCACATCAGACTTCTCATAATATCAATTTTCCTCAACCAATTCCCAGCTCTGGAGCGCGACAGGCAAGGTTTAAGTTAACTAGAGAAAAGTCATTGGTGGATAAGCCGGCGTGTCGTTGACAGTACATGTACAAACTAACAAGCACCGGCAATATTCCACTACACATGTCAATGGGTCCGGACGTTTGACACGTTAGTAAATCTGGATTATAGTTGTGCCCGCGAACTACGTTTCGCTTAAATAAAGCTCAACACAGTAGTCTTGTTATTGTTTGGATAGGAATTTCTGAGGTTTCTGTGGGAATTTTAAAAAAGCCTTCCTTGGTAGCTGCCTACATAACCCAATGAACGTTTATGCTTCTAACTCCATCAGTTTAGGCTTTACGTTGTTACCTCAGTCAGTCAATACCCTCCCAACTTAAAAGTCTAATCTCATAACTCTGTTATTTATTGATCGAATTTCCGAAATCGGTTAATAAATAACCGAGTTATGAGGTAACAAACATAAATAAAGAACATACAATTGATGTGATTAACTCCTCGTTTTTGTGAATTCGGTTAAAAAGTTATACATTTCCCCATTCACAAGCCTCTAGTTCTTTGAAGCCTGAACGCTTCTAACGACAGGTTTATTTTGATTTCTAATGTTTATTATGTGAATTTGGCAATTGTTATCGAATAACCAACTAAAAGTTTACCGCTATTATGACTTTGAGAAGTAATGGAAAACGAAAGAAAACTTTATACAGAATAATAACTCACTCATTAATCACGATATCATGAAAAATATTTCACCTATGAACATGTTTGACAGGAAAATACTTTATGGGTAGAAAATGTAATCTAAGAATAGCTGACATCCTACAGCGACAGATGGCATATTTTACACAATTTAACTCTTAAGGGGTGAAAAGGGGTTTGATAGTTTAAAGGGAACTCTTAACACATTTCAACGGATTTTTAGAGCTTTTGTTTTAAAGTTTGAATTAAAAATCCGATGGAAAAAAGGAAAATAACACGGGCAAAGCTGAGGGCGGAAAGCTAGTTTCTTATATTTTGTATATTTCTACGTCTAAGGCGAGACCCACGCCCAAAAGTGGGAGTTGATGGATTGATATGGTAGCGATGGTAACACTTTAATATTTATCATTATTCACCATCATATGAGGTGATAGCGAACGGCTTCGCTGACGCGATTAAAAATCAGTTTATGGCCAGGCAACACCAGGCAGAAATAGGTAAGATACTGGTACCCAGACGACTCTAGCTAGAGACTACCCTAGTAACGAGTGATTTTTTTCTAAATTACTCGAAAAATTTACCAAAAGAATTCCTTTGCAAACGATAGAAATTTAGAAACAAAACCTGTATTTTTATTATTTTGTCGATAGATCAAAATTTGTCCGAATATCACTGCTACTCGAGAGAAACAGCTACACTACATGACACATATCGATTCATTTTAATAACCTCTTAAAACAGGCATTCCCCGCCATTACACTTACTAGTATTCAGGCGCCTTTCGTGTGCTGCTGCAATACCTCAGAACATTAATTTTTGAAACAATAGACTTTAAATTCGCATTCGCAGAACGAATTTACAAATTCATCATTCATGTTTGTATATCATTCATTCATGTTTGTATATTCTTTCCGTGAATTCTGCAACGAGTCTTCATTCGTTTTTCATTTCTACTACTAGAATCATCATCATCATCATCATCACAGCTCATGTTATACGTCCCCACCGAGGGGCACGAGCCTACCCTAACTAGTTATATTAGACGATTAGGCCTTAGTCAAACCACGCTGGCCCAGTGCGGATTGGTTGACTTCACATACACCTTCGAATTACTTCGCAGGTGTATGCAGGTTTCCTCACGATGATTTCACTTGTTGTTCACTCTAACAAATAAACTTTCCGTTTTACGTGCGATTCGTCGTTGGTTATTTAAAGTAATGAAAATGGTTTTTTTTTAATTTATTATCGTTTTTACAAAAAAATTTAAACCATTAAAAATTTATAGCAACTAAAAAAAACCACTGAGGTTTAAACCTGTGCTATTATGAGTTTATTTAAGAATCCGCGAAGTTTTATTTGTTATACGGTCACATAGATCCGTTGGTGGTTTATTGATAAGTTAACTATTTGCTCATTGCGTACCGGGTTTCATTTCTTCTGCGTGAAACGGTATCTAATATAAAATTTGTTTTTAATGACATCACAAAATTCGAGTGATTTAAAAAATATTTAACTAAGGATCAGTAAAATATCATTTCGCACTTGATTTGTATACGTGTTCGAATTCAAAATTCACTTCGAATGATACAAAAATGCGTCTCCTGTAATCTCCCGAGTGTTCGTAAGGTGCATTAAGCTCGCTCAGCTTGAAGGTTACAAGTTCTGCATGACTTATGCCCCTTAACGAGCGCATTTGCAAACTGTTCCGGATACATTAGTGAAATATAAATATGTATTGTTGCATAGAGTTCTGAGAAAAATTATAAAGTAGCTCACAAGTTAAATTGGCATTTAAAATCATGATACACATGATTGACAGGATAGTAATTTTATTTTCATTACTCATACTCGGAAAGTGGGTCTGAAGTTGCCTGAGGAGCGTGTTGAAAGTAATACTTTTCAGCCCTAGGGAGAATTGCTTCCAACTGACAGCTGTCAAATTAAAAAAGAAACAAATTCTATTTTCATATTTCTATTGGACCATGTTCCAACTTTCTATACAGCCACTCAATAACAGCGCGACGTAAAATTGAAATAACATAAAGTTAAGCATAAATTAAAGAATATATATTTTTAAATGTCTTTACGAGTATTATAATTAACGTTTAACTATTTCTTAACCATACCATAGATTTGGGCAAAATATTAACAATTTTTTTTTAATTATGAGAATGAAAAATAATGACTGAATAGTTGGCCGGCCAGAAAAAAAGAAAACAAAATAAGCAACAAATGAAGATCGCATTGCCTCTTTCTCGCTTATTTTGTTTTTTTTTTCTGTGGCCGGCCAGCTATGCAGCCATTATTTTTCATTTTCATAATTTAAAAATGGTAAAAAATTTGCCCAAATCTATGTTTTGAAGAATCAGTTCAAAATAAATTATAATAAAGTCATTTAAAAAATATATTCTATAAATGCTTAACATTATGTTATTTCAATTTTACACCGCGCTGTAATTGAGTGGCTGTATAGAAAGTCGGAACATGGTTCAATAAAAATGTGAAAAAAGAATCAGTTTCTTTTTTAAATTTGACAGCAGCTGGTAAAAGTGATTCTCCCTAGGGCTGAAAAGTGTTACTTTCAACCCGCTCCTCAGACAACTTCAAAGCTACTTTCAGAGTATGAGTAATGCAAAATATTTATATTTGATAACTAATCACGAAGCAATAAAACTTACTCGTATTTATGAATATATAGCACAAAAAAACTGTATGCTGTTTATGCTACTTTCAAAATCTTACTTCTTTTAGTCCTCTTAAACAAAATTCTATTGTTGAATGTGTGTGCAATAGCCTCTTCCTAAAGTCAAGTTTGACGAGCGCGTTCAAATTATTTTATTGAATTGAATTATTTGCACGTTAGTACTTTAGCTATCAATGCCACAACAGCAATTAGAACTTCTCGAACAACTTTAACTCGAACCAATATTCCGGCATTTTCTTCAGGCCCGCTTACAATTGTACACATTTATACAAATTGTTCTATAACTGCCATCAATAAAATTTCAATATTATATCAATTACTTGCAAACTCCCCAGCGATTTGAGGAGTCGCCAGGAGCAGTTGTATTAATTTGGATGAATTCAGATTAAGCCCGACCGGCATCTTTCGACCTACAAGTACACTGTCAATTAAAGCGGCTCCAACAATTTTAAACTTAAATGAAAGGGGATCCAGAAATGTTTTGTCATTTGAATGATGCCCCCTTTTTATGCAAATAGGAGATTCGGAGTCAAGTTTCTTCGGGTGCTTATTAAGGTCACTGTGCAATCCATTTGGTGCGACGCCTTTAAGGTTTACGCGAATTAAGTATTTGGTCGCCGAATTTAATTTTGTTTGGCGACTGTCCGCGATTCCGCCTTTTTAAATGGGGATTTGCATTTTGATATACACTCAAAGCCGTTCGCGGTCGGAAAGTTATTTCCCTTTTCGCAAGAAGCTGCCCTTCTTGAATTCGTTGTTGAACCTCAAATTTAATATTTTCAAACCGGTCTTGGACGAAGCAAGTGCTTTTTTTATGAAATAGCAAAAATAGTGAAAATTAAAACAATTTCAATTTCTGATAACCAACTTAATCGGATTTAATAATATTATGGTAGGTTAATACATATCTTACGCAAATTAATATTATAAATTAACTAAAAACACCCACTTTGATGGTTTTTTTTTCTACGAAGTTACCAACACATACCCTCTTTACTATGAACCCCCGTATCTTTTGCACTCTTACATTTATCAACACACAACCACCATAGTGTACATACATTATTCGTCTATGATGTGTATGGTTTTTGCCGCATAGTGAAATATAGGGACAAACACTTCCATTTTTATGAATATAGAGTAGACACGCGATAACCTTCATACCCAATCAAAACCAAAATATTCAACTGAAAGAGCAGCAAACTATATGCTGTGTATACTTTTGTCATCTCTAAATACCCTCAGGTAAAACGCACTAGAATTATCTGCTAATATATAAAAATCTCGTGTCACAGTGTTTGTCATCGAACTCCTACGAAACGGCTTGACCGATTCTTTTGAAATTGTTTGTGGATATTTGGTAGGTCTGAAAATAGGTCGTAGACTATTCTTTATACCCCTAGGTATTAAGGGTGGCCCTGTCCAGACTTTTTTTTAATTACTATGGAGAAACATAGTTCGCGGGCACAACTAAGTAATCATTTAAGAATACATACTACAGTACTTATATAGTGAGCGATTATCTCCTAGAGAGTCTTAAAAAATGTAAGAACTAACTAATGTTAAGTCCTAACACAGACCAAGTTTAATTAAAGATGTCTTTGTACAGGGGTTTGCTTGATAGAGCATGGCAGCGGCAGGACAACCGACAAGGTGACACAGCACGGCAATTCCACGAGCTACGGACTGTTTCAGGTATGTTCATTGCTAACGGACAGTTTGAACGACAACCCTTATTCCTACCAGGCAATCTAAGAGTGGAGACAGATGGAAGGAAACTTCATTGCTAACGGACAGTTTAACGAACGGTTCTGATTTACGAGTATACAGGGTGTAACTGAATACCCCAATAACATTTAAGGGTATTTATCCATCAGAAGTCGAGATGCTGTAGAAAAAATATTAGGGCGAACAAACCTACTTTTTTCCCATACAAACTAAATAAAATATTTTTTAGTACTAAGTGCCGACAACCCTACGTAAGCGTACGAGGAATACTACGCTCACGTCATACAAACTAAATAAATATTTTTTTGGTATTAAGTGCCGAAAGCCTTACGTAAGCGTAGGAGGAATACTACGCTCACGTCTGTCACGTGTCATTTTGTGTTTAAATTTCTTTTCTGTTAAGAGCTGATTATGGTTGTCACTTAAAAGTTTTTGCTTTCAGTTTAAAATCAAATAACTCTGAAAGTATAGGGATTCCAGATCTCAGACAAGCACCGAAGGTCCATTTTGTATCTAACTTATATGCCCCTTAAATATTATTGGGGTGTTCAGTTACACCCGGTATATCTGTAATTTGTTTACTGGATAAATTGGAGTATGTTGTATGAAGCTAATGTCAAATACCTATCGCTGGTAACCAATTCCACAGATAGATGGAATATTGCAATCAGCCGTTTGACGATCTTAATTTTTACCAGGTTATCTAGGAATTAGGAAGAATGGTAGACATGCAACTTAAATTGGTTTCCTATTAGACTCCGTCGAAACGCTTGTATACTTAGTCTTCTACACAATGTCCTTCACAACCCACCCTATCCTGTCTATCTACGTGAACGATTCTCCTTTGCACGTCCACCTGATTCTCATTGCCGATGCCATATCCGCTCCCAACTGTCCTTCCCGTTCCATAATATTTGCTTTTTCTCCTACTACTTCATTGTACATGCAGTTAGACTGTGGAACTCTCTACCGGCAAACATACGCAACTGTTTAAGAGGTGAGTGAAAGCTCATTATCTATCGACAATATAGTTTATTAATGTATTGTATATCCTTATATATATATTAGTATATTATTAAGTTTTATTTAATTTTTTTAGGTATTCTTGTTTGCTCTATTTAATCTTTTGTTTTCTTTTGTTTTGTTTTCGACTTGTTTGTTTATTTACACACCGAACTACCATTTCGTAGCAAAATCTCTTAGTGACAGGGCTGCTGGAAGACATTTCGGTAAGAAATAAGCAGTACCTTTGTACAGTGTCTCCATATTCTATGTTTTTGTTGCTGTTTTTGTGTGTGTGTGTACATACATTGTAAATATATATATATATATATATATATATAAATTGTAGAGTTTGGATATGCAAGAAGCAATTAGATAGGAGGAGCGTCAGTGGCGCTGTGGACTTTGCACTTTGCTTTCTAATCGGGAGATATCTGCCGTGTATCAATGTGTTTTTCGATTTTCGAATTTCCTTCGGACATCTTTTGGACGTTTGTTTAAAAAATCAGGATTTCCAATCATTTTTAACATCATCATCGCAGCCACAATACCCACGTTACCTACTTGATCACTAAAAAGATAATACAGAGGATTAAATGTAAGCCTCCTGTTTGTCTTGAAAGGCTCTCCCAATATGGCCGCCTCCGTGGTGGAATAGCTGCGACCACCTGGTATTGATCGCGAGGTCCAGGGTTCGATACGCTACTGGGGCAGAAGTATTACTGCTTATTTATACGTGGTAGGGCTTCTGAGCCCGCCTGGCTAGCTACCACCGTCTTACCTTAGTTCGTCGCAATAAGTACAATGTTAATAACGTTATTGTGTTCCGGCCATTGGAGGTAAGATAGCCAGTTTCCCAGTTGATAAGTAGTCCAGGTGAAGCTGGCTTCCACCTTCGGCCTTATGGTCACTATGATCAGGCGAGATGAATGTCAAGAGTTTCCCTGTTTTATATTATTCCGAGCAAATGTAGAGTTAACTCTTTTTGCACTTATTTTTTTTACTTACATCTAAATGCACATACAAAGCTGAATATTAAAGATATGTCTCGTTCTTGTTGACCTGGAATTGTACAATTTGTCTGTGATGTAAATAAGGCTCTTAAATTATGGAATGCACTTCTGAACTGCACTCTGACTGTCAAAATGCAGTTCAAATGCTATTAAAACACCGCTGAAACCTGGTGAAACTGTATAAATTTTTGACAACACGGTTAGCTCAGAGGTCGAGTGATCGCCTACTGCGCAACGGGTCGCGGGTTCGATTCCCGTACGGGAGAAATATGTTGTATGGCCTACAGAAATTTGTTCCGGTCTGGGCGTATATGCATGTGATATTCTATGTTTGTAACTGCACTTCGACACAGGAGAAAATCTTAGTGAAGGGCGACGTTTTTTTAAACAAAAAAAATTGACGTATAAGGAAGAAGGGGAAATGAATCCACGTGCTATATGGTCGCCATATTTTATTGTAATACAATTTACATTGTAATACAATGACAATTCTTGTTAATCAAAATTAATGAATCATAACAAAAAAGGCGTTCGCCAACAAATGCAGTTAGGTAGTATGACTGCATTTTGACTAAACGTCGTTTTGCAGTCATTGCAACTGCAAGCCAACGCACACCGGCTGCATGGTTGGTTGGCAGTTCCATTGCAAATGCGCTTACTGCATCCAGACTAAAATTTGGCAGAGTGCAGTTAAAGTGTAGCTGTATTTGTTTATTTAAATATCATTATTAATAACACAAACAGTTACTATTACAAACATAGATATATTAACATATTTATGTATGCTTATGTTGAAGTCCGAAATATCGATCTCTTTAAACCTTTTATTGTGTGATTTACATACACGAAACAAAAATAAATTTTTGGCATACTTGGTTCTGATAGCGGGTACATAAGAATACATGTTTGCAGCGGCGCTTAAACGAGATCATCTTAACTGCACATCTATACTAATATTATAAAGCTGAAGAGTTTGTTTGTTTGTTTGCTTGAACGCGCTAATCTCAGGAACTACTGATTCAAATTGAAAAATTCTTTTTGTGTTGGATAGTCCATTTATCGAGAAAGGCTTTAGGCTATATAACATCACGCTACGATGAATAGGAGCTGAGCATCAATGAAAAATGTTTCAAAAACGGGAAAAAATAGTATGGCGGAACGTAGTTCGCGAGCACAGCTAGTTATTAAATAAAAAAGGCGAATCTAAAAAAATATGGAAACAGGGGGATAGCTGAGACCTACGAAATCTTTATTTCAAATATCTATAAAATTTAATATTCAGGGATGTAGGTATATAATGTATAGAGCCTAAGTGTCTGTGAACGCAACGTATCTAAATAGAATATAAATAGATTATATAAATAGAAAATATATGTACAAGTTTATTTTTTAGTTATGACAAAAATTTTGTGTGCTTGTTCAGACAAGCAAACTGAACAACTTTCACTATGAGACTAACTTCGAAATCTTGAGACTAACACTATGAGACTAACTTCGATTTGAATTTGTAGAGAAGTTCTTTGTTGAAAAATTATTGACTATGACTGTAGGTAGGTACCTACAGTTGTGTATGTCAATCACACAATAAAACGTATAAAGCGATCGATATTTTCTTCAACATAAGCATACATAAATGTGTTAATATATCTTTGTTTGTAATAGTAACTGTTTGTGTTCCTAATTATGATATTTAAATAAATAAATACAACTACAGTTTAGTAAAATAGAGTGAAAATATGTTTAGAACGTAGATGTAAGGACTCTAACAAACTTTTTGCAGCGATATCACACGCGCATATGCATCGACTGTGTCGCGTTTGCATTGATACACACGCGCGTTTGCAATTTGCATCGATACACATATATGTACATTTGCATAGATACCCATAACCACAGAATATATAATAATACTACGTACAGAACGGCCACTCACCTCCCCGCACTCATTTCAAATACCTCACCCCACCCAGCACTTCGTTGTAGACATCACAGACGCATAAACAAGGGCACGCGCGATCGCTCGGGCGAGTAGACGCGAGCGCCGGGCGATAAAAGAGACAGCGCTATGCGGGTGAAAGAGAAGGCAGTCGCTCGCTGCACTTCCCGCGTCATTTCGATTGATAACCGCGCACTCAGCCCTACCAGATTCCACGCACACATTTGCGCGTGTACAAACGTCATTTGCTTAAGTAGTAGTAATAGGTAATTGATTTGCGAACGTTGTATGGAGTGTCCGGGGTGTGACATAACTGAAGCTAGCTGCAGTTAACAATCGCGATGCGAACGCGCTTGTATCGTCATGTATCGATGTAAACAACTGTATCGCTGCAAAAAGTCGCAGTGTGATTGGACCCTAACCAATATTTTTTTATAAGAGTAAGTTTTTAAAATATCGTATTTGTAAATCAATCAAAAAAATAAATAAAACTGATCAAAGTTTATAGAGACATTAATTAAGTCACACAAAAAGATTATAACAAAAACGTAATGGATGGATAACTTATAAACCCTCAAAATAACACAGCCTACCACAGTCTTTATTGTTTATAATACTGCTAAAACAATTTGGCAAATAAAGGTATTATGGGCTTACATCTAATTGCATTGTCTTCGTGGTGGGGATTAACTTAGCGTTGCTTGCGTTATTATTGAATACTAGCTGTGAACGTTCTCCGTTTCACCCTAATATTGAACATTCGAGCCGCATTTTCCTCTCTGGGGGTTGCTGGGACTCGCTCTTGGCAGATAGGGGTCGTAATATAACATTCTACCAGTTTAGTGATGACTATAGTGGATTAGTTAAGGTTGAGTCCCAAACACCCCCAATTCTGATTGGTCATCAGAATCAATGCAGCCCTGGATGTAAAAGGGGTTGACTTGACTCTAGCATCCTCTCCCTCTACCCCTCCTAAATGAAAGTTTTCTTTAATGTACATAACATAACATATTACGAGTATAAGAGACATCAGATATATAAATACAAAGGCGAGCTTACTTCTTTAAGAGATCTCTTCTAGCCAACCTCTGGATATAGTAAACAATAAAATAATGCGGAATTATGTACAATCCTTTCAGTTTTAATCGAAAATGTGGAAACTGAATCCTTAACCTGAAACTTTCAGCTTATGAATTCAGTCACTTTAAGGTCTACAAATTTAAAAGAGATTACATTTAAATTTGTAGACCTTTCCGACGGTCCTGTTCTGAGCTAATTAGAATCGGGGGTGTTTGGGATTGAATAATTTTATTTGAGTGTTTCTAGAAAGTTAATCAATTTAAAAACTGAAAGTGTTTATTTCTCAACAAAAAGCTTATGCTCTTGTCCAGGATCGTTTATGAATATTAATTATAATCGTTTTAGCGGTAACATAACCGACAGACAGAGCTTCTTTCATATTTATAACATTTAATTTAATAATGATTGCAATTGGAAAATTACATTTGAAAATCTTCAGTACAGTGACGTCTACACTCAGTATAATCAATACTAAAGTAAAACAATAAACACCGTGGTCAAGACCACGAAAGGTGACCAAAAAAAATTTCTCTTTAAACTTTAGCAGCATGTGGTACAATGTGGGTTACCGCATAGGTGGTTAACAATATAGACCAGCTGTTGTTGTAACCTACAAAGGCTTGCATTGCACGCCACTTACACTTTTGTCATATCCACTATTAGGTATATACGTGCATGCATGCATAAAGGGGTGCACAACACCGCGAGCAAGTGAGGTGGCCTTGGCTTCCGTAAGGTATGACGATCGGTCCGTCCGTACGAGTAAGATGTTATTTCGGTTAACTCCATTAACAGGCTCTTTGCTGATTGTTGAAAATGTTTATCGAATTTGATCGAATCAGCGTGATCTACTAACCAAGAAATCATGAGATCATCCAGGTAGTCTCTTGTCTTGCGGGCAATGTATCCAAAGAGCTCAAGAATTGAACGTCTGTGAAAGTCTGACAACCACTCTAATCTCCTTAAGTATTGACACATTGTTTCAATATCACATCTAAGATATGGAGACTTGGAGGCATAGTAGCTCCCTGACCAACAGTAAGTACGGCTTGTAATAACGTATCGGTTTGCTATCAAAGTTTTTAGACTTCCGCGATTTGTACACATTTTAAATACAATTTAATCGGCGTTTGAAATACATTTTAAATAAAATAAAACTGACGATTCTGATAAAAATCAAAATGAAAATTCTAGTCGTCTAGAGAGATTCTGATGTGAAACAATATTCAGATGCGCACCCACTGCGTTTGCAACTGATACTCGTCAGGAAAAGCCTAATCAATCCATCTAACACTATTACACAGAGCTCCATGAGCAAATAACTCGATCCAACGGCGTGCCATTGGAGTCGCGCGTCACTTTTCATTAATATGCAAATGGGAACCACGAATCAGAATTCTATTAAGCTTGCAGCATAATCTATTGTGCGGGATACGTTATGCTCTCAGTTAAAATTTAGACTCGGCGGTCTGATCGCTTTGTGAATTAGGAATGGTAGTCGGTGTGATAAGCGTGGATTTGTTGGCTGTATTCATGGGTTGGATTTGTTGCCTGTATTCATGGGTTGGATTTGTTGCCTGTATTCATAGGTTAGATTTAATCAACTATCTCTTTGGAAGCGGTCATATGACAGGTCGGAAAAATCGGTTGCTGGTAATAGCATGTTTTGTTTACTTCGTTCTTGTGGTAACAAAACGGTGGCATTTTTAACAAAAAAATCATAAATGGAAGACTAGCAAGTATTTTTATTGCCAATAATGTGCGGCTGGTTAAGGGCGCGATTGATTACACAAACTATTGAAGGGCGGACTGACTCATAACTGCCGAAATCTCTGAGAGAGTCGACTTCTATAAAGTGGCGCATTGCTGGCGTCGTAAGGTGTTAATTGTACTTTCTAATTTCTGGTCTATTCTGAGTCTGTCTGTCTGACTTTTTTCAAGGTGTTGCTTGAAAAAAGGTGTTTCAAGCAACAGCTTTTTTTTCTCGGGAGGAAATGCGTAGCCGCACCGTACCCGCCGTTGGCTACACGGCGAGCGTGTGGGGCTCTCCCGACAGAGTGCCAGGCCTTCCCACTAAAACCCCCCCGGTGCTCTCCCTGCCCTTATGGGCACGCTAGGTAAGGTCCACACTGTGACTCCATGTTTCAAGCAACACCTTACGGGATCATAGGCCAAATCCTCCATTTGTAGGAGGCTTATATGACAGTCCCTTTAACCCACTTTCGATTATGGCGACCAATTTCAAGGAAGGTCAGCCATCCCCGCGGCATAAACGAGTATTGTAGTGCACATGTCCAAAGACAGGACTGCATTCTCGTCCTTCAGTCGCATAATTCGACGCGACAAATAACCAAACAGGTGCAGGGACATAAGGAGAAGGGTCCATTGTATAAAGTACCTTCCGAAAAACAGTTAATCTCTACATGTTTTACAATTTGTTAACCCATATTTGGGTCTTCGCCATGGCAAATGTTGCAAACTCTAGCTATCGAAGGCCCAGTTCACAAGCTAACCCCCAACCTCCTCTAATGCCCAGGGGCCTTATTCTGCTAGCAATAATAATGCATTTCTAGCGTGCCAATGACGCTTCAATAGCATTGCTTTTTGAGACAGTTATTGAAGGTTAGCTTATAAAGAAGGTTGACTTATAAAGAAATTCTATACGTATAAATTTCACCACGAAAAATGTTTAAAAGTGTCAAAAACCATTTAACCTTTAACTGGTGACAAGCGGTCTCACAGGTCGAGCGGCGCCACCAAAAACGTATTTTACCCCCTTCCCCGCTCTTCACGCGTGTGTGCGCCTTAGTAGCTTCGAGTTTAGTTCCATCTATGCTGTAGAGAGGGGTAGTTGCGTCGGATAGTCGCAAATCTATCAGACCTCATGTCACCACTTGTGTGATTTTTGTTAAAATATTAATGTTGTGTTTTTTGGTATTTTTGGTGGTGATGGTGCCAATACCATTGATCATGGACAGGACAGTCCACAAAAATATTAGCCAGAAGCGCAGTTTCCAACACATGCAGCAAAGAGTTAACAATTGGTGTATTCCACGAGAAATAAAATTGAATCTGGTGCTTATTTTACTGTCTATCCCACTAGTTTCATTGAGTTGACCCATCATGGGACAACTGAGACGATTAGGTTCTGATTTGCCATCTGATTTGCCACAAATTTCCGAAATAAGCCAAAAATAAGAAAAATATGTGCCAGTTGTCCTCCTTAATTGAATCGGAAGTCTAATTACCAAGTCTAATTACCTCTTGCAAAAAACATGTTGTGTCCGAGCAACAACAACTGTGTTCGAGCTGGCAATAAAGAAACCAAAGTTTGACCATTGTCAGTTTTGTAAAATGGCTGTTGTTATTAATGTTTTCATTTTTCTTGGGTTGATTTATGTAACAGCTTATGGAAAAAGATTATTTTTGTTGATTTCTTTTGATTTTTATACAGGGTGTAACTGAACACCCCAATAACATTTTAGGGTATGTATCCATCAGAAGTAGAGATTCTGTAGGAAAAATATTAGGGCTAACAAACCTACTTTTTTCCCCATACAAACTAAATAAAATATTTTTTGGTATTAAGTGCCGACAGCCCTACGTAAGCGTACGAGGAATACTACGCTCACGTCATAGAAACTAAATAAATTATTTTTTGGTATTAAGTGCCGACAGCCCTACGTAAGCGTACGAGGAATACTACGCTCACGTATGTCACGTGTCATTTTGTGTTTAGATTTCTTTTGCGTTAAGAGCTGATATTGAAAGTTTTTGCTTTCAGTTTAAAATCAAATAACTCTGAAAGTATTGGGGTTCCAGGTCTCAGACAAGCACCAAAGGTCCATTCAGTATCTAACTTATATGCCCCTTAACGAAACTGGAAAAGCGAAAACTACTAATAATCAATATTGTTTGAATATTGACGGTAAGAAGGTAATAGTCGACACAGAAGTAGCTGCAGAATTTGAAAAGTTATTTACTGACATTCCAGTCTCAATCACAAAGTCATTGGATTCCTCCCCCGCTATTGCTGAATCTATAATGAAAGATCATGTTGAAGCTTGTGGTGATAAATTCAAATTTGTACACATTAGTGGAATGGATATAATAAAGTCCTTTAAAACTTTGAATAAGAAGAAAACTGCGGATCTGTGGGGCAATTCCGTTGATGTTACTAAATCCGTAATTGAAACAATAGCTCCTATACTTGCTAACATTTTTAATGATTGCATTGACTGTGGTGTATTTCCTGATCTAATGAAGCTGAGTAAAATTATTCCTTTACATAAATCTGGTAGCACATCAGACCCCAGTAATTTTAGACCTATCTCTGTGCTACCTACTTTTAGCAAAATTTTTGAAAAAATAATGTTGGAGCAAATGCAAAGTTATTTTAATAGGAATAATCTTCTACACTGTAAACAATTTGGTTTTAGGAGGGGTCGCTCAACAACCGATGCTGGTGTTGAGTTAATACAACATATATTTGAAGCCTGGGAAGACTTACACGATGCGTTAGGCATTTTTTGTGATTTGTCTAAGGCATTTGATTGCGTTTATCACGAAACCTTGATCAGAAAATTACACCACTATGGGTTTCGTGATACTGCACTGGATCTTCTACTCTCTTATCTAAGTGGAAGGATTCAAAAAGTAGACGTCAATGGAAAAAGGTCTCAAGGTTCCGCAGTTAAAATGGGAGTACCGAAGGGTTCGATTCTTGGTCCTTTTCTTTTTCTTATATATGTCAATGACCTCCCTGATTTTGTACAGGACAGGCATGGGATAGTATTATTTGCAGATGATACTTCACTTTTACTAAATTAAAAGAGGATTGCAAATGAATGACGATGTAAATAATTCTATCTCAAGAATTGTTCATTGGTTTAATGTAAACAACCTGTCACTTAATGAAGGGAAAACAAAATGTATAAAATTTGTTTTACCCAATGTGAAAGAGGTTCACACCAATGTAAAAATAAAGGATATAGGTGTTGACCTTGTGGACACCACAGTATTTCTTGGGATCACACTTGATTCTAAGCTGCAATGGGGCCCACATATAGATAAATTGTCAAAGAGACTTAGTTCTGCAGCTCACGCTGTATGGAAAATACGTCAGTTGATTGATGTTGATACAGCAAGACTTGTATATTTTTCTTACTTTCATAGTTTGATGTCATATGGCATTTTATTGTGGGGAAATGCTGCCGACATTCAGATCGTTTTTGTGCTGCAGAAAAGGGCTATTCGAGCTATCTATAACCTTAAAATGAGAGATTCTTTGCGAGAAAAGTTTAAAGAAATTGGTATTATGACAGTAGCGTCGCAATATATTTATGAGAATCTAATATATGTTCGTAAAAATATTCGTTTGTTTTGTAAAAATAGTGATATTCATTCAGTTAATACTAGACAAAGGAACATGTTAGCTTTACCAAATACCAGGCTCCAAAAAATCAATAATTCTTTTAGAGGCCTTTGTATACGTTTCTACAATAAAATACCAAGTTGTATACAAGAACTTAGCTTAAACAAATTTAAAGTTGCAATCAAAGATGTACTTATTAAAAAAGCATATTATAAAGTTTCTGATTACATGACGGACAAAAAAGCTTGGATTTGAACTCTCATTTCTAATATTTAACAATGTGCTGCGTTTTGTTTTAAAGAAACATTCAGTGAGAGCAATTTATAAGCTAAGTTCACGCACTTCTCTCAGAGATAGCTTATATAATGTGAATTAACACATCTCTTCTTGTAATGGAAGTTGAGCTCAAACTTTTGCTTTGAGGTCAGCTTCCAATTGATGACTCTGTAACAAAACCAAAATTGTAAATGGCGATTTAAAAGAGGAGATAAAAATGTTGACCTTTCGAGTTTCTTGCCTGTTCTTCTCGAGAAGGCTCTCCCAATTTCCGAACAGGTGTAGAGTCAACTTTTTTTTTTTTCATTCCTACTTGTATTTGCAGACATCTTGAATATATTCAGGATGTATGCACATACAAGGTTAATATGATTTCTTTAAATTAGATTGTTTTGCTTTGTTTTGACGTCAATAAGTGCCTGTAAAGGCCTATGTTGAATAAAGATTTTTGAATTTGAATTTGAATTTGAGCTTAAATGTTATTGGGGTGTTCAGTTACACCCGGTATATATATTTTTTGTAATTGTTTATCTCACATGAATGTTGCCGTTTATAAGGCAGTATAGATTTATGATTACATGTTCCTAATTAAAATATATTTAGAGGACATAATTTGGTTTTATTTTGTCCTTTCATAAGTGTTTTAATTATAATCGAGCAGTTTGATTAGCTACATTACATAAATTGCGCACTAGGGACCAGATAGTGGAGCAGACTGTCAGACAGCACGTCAGCGGTTATGTTACATAAAAAACATGTCACCGGTCAAAGGTTTCGAAACTCTATGAAGACACGATAAGATTAGCAAAATTAGATCCTAGTAGTTCAAAATTAAAATCAGGTTTCCTAGGCCCATATAAAAACACAACATTACAAAACAAAAACAAAATTTATCCATAGAATCAAAAAGTCATAAATAAAATAATATTCATAATAATCATAAAATTAGTCATTAATAAATGTTAATATAATCAAATAAAAGTAAATAAATATTTGAATTTTAATCAAAATTAAATTACAATTTTAAAAATCAATAAAATCATAAATTATAAATAGTGGATATTATCGATAGAATGATGACCTCACATTATTCTTCTGCCCAACAGTGCCTTAAAACAATTTTAACACGACGTTGTTCTTGTTACTCCTTTGCGCTTGTGAACGATAGTATACCAGCACAATATAACAACAAGAAGTACTTTTAATACACACAAAATCTCAATTTTTTATTGCACGTAATAC
This sequence comes from Schoenobius gigantellus, assembly GCA_963935595.1. NCBI lineage: Eukaryota > Metazoa > Arthropoda > Insecta > Lepidoptera > Crambidae > Schoenobius > Schoenobius gigantellus. Next base: position 12,323,950 of record OZ012563.1, on the reverse strand, counting down.
TTTTTAAACACATGTGAGTTAACTTATATTCACTGAACAGTCCCATATAATATTTTCCCGTTAATCCGGCATATCAATTAGTTGATGAAGAGGTTCGTGTGAGTTGACATTAATCACACCGACGGGACCTAACTTTGTGGGTCTGCTGGGAATGAGCCCACAGTAAAGTGACGACGTACTTTGTTATGTTATTAGTATACAATGACCTTATGAAGGGCGTAATATACTTTCTAAGGGTATCCTGAAATAAAAAAAATGAATGAAAAACTCTATATGTTGTACAGTAACAATTCCTTAAATAACTAACATACTGTTGCGCCGGTGGTATAAGAAACTTACGGCGTGGTTTTCTTGGCCTTAGAAGCGTTTTCAGCGGCCTGAAAACGCAGTTCAGCGCGTTTCAGGAGGTGCTCTATCACATACTAGAATATCGAAATTTTACCCAAGTTGCCGTTGTTTTCAGGCGCCTGAAACATGTTTTCAGTCCGTTTCAGGCTACCCTCTATCGAACCACATCATAACCTAAAAACCCGTTTTCAGGCGTTTTCAGGACCCCTTATGGGCCTTTGAACCACACTTCGATATATGACTAAATTTTCAATAGGAGTGAGTGAGATAGCACGATAAGAAAGAGACAACAATAGTGGGCACCTTCCAGAGATAAAAGATAGATCGAGATGCATCTAGAAACTTCTAAACGTGCTGACAGACAGAGATAGAACATGCTCATAAAGACAAACATAATCGGGAATGCGATGGAACTTTCTAGACAGACAAACAATCGATAGAACATTCTCGAATGTCTCGGAAGTTCACCGGTTCTACTGTAGAAGCGCGAAGGCATACACGAAACTTTCTAGAAGACTAACGATCGATCGGGTATGGAATGTTCTAGAATAGGACCTTCTCGAATGTCTCGAAAGTTCACCGGTCCTACTACATAAGCGCGAAGGGTACCACGGAACTTTCGAGAAGAGAAGATAAATAATCGATTGGGTATGGAATATTCGAGAATGGAACATTCTCGAATGCCCCGAAAGTTCGTCGGCCCTACTATATAAGCGCGTAGGCGAATGCAGCCGGACAGTTCTTTTCAAGAGAGCGAACCGAGCGGATCAAGCGATACATAGTGAAGAATTCTGTGTGTTCAGTGCTTAGTAACGTCTTACAGTGAAGTGATTTATGTCCATAGTATTACTGTAAAGTTTTCAGTGATTGTAAAGTAGTTTTCAGTGTTAAGTAAAGTTGTTTAATTGGTGCTTAATTAAATCTTATCTTTAATTGTCGGTGTTTCGCGATTTTCTATTAAACACCCACCCCACAAACGTAACAATACAAATAAGCGGTCTACCAAATTACCCCCATAAACCAATGACATTGAAATGGTGTTTAGGGTGTATTTATATGTGACTTTGCATTTTCTTTAAAAATGCTAAATAAATTGAAAAAATGATGATTAAATCAATGAAGAAAAAATGTCGTCTCGGGCGGGATTTGAACCCGCGCGTCTCCTCTCCACATGCCGTGTTGACGCCTTGACCAACTAGACCGCCGACCACCGAGAGCTTACCATATCAGCCAAGAAACGCCCACTGTTGGACATAGGCCTCCCCCAATGATCTCCATACCGATCGGTCCTGCGCGTCCCGCATCCAACGGCTTCCCGCGACCTTCACCAGATCGTCGGTCCACCTTATGGGGGGCCTACCAACTTTGCGTCTCCCGGTACGCGGCCGCCACTCGAGGACCGCCCCGCCACAACGGCCGTCAGTCCCACGAGCGATGTGTCCTGCCCACTGCCACTTAAGGTTTGCGATTCTTTGGGCTATGTCGGTAACTTTAGTTCTTCTACGGATCTCATCATTTCTGATGTGATCGCGAAGAGAAACCCCAAGCGTAGCCCTCTCCATCTTCTTAGCTATATTGATCTCCTCTGTTCTTTGTTAAGCCAAAGTAGTCCTTATTCACTGTTAATAACTGCGTAACAACATCCAGTTTCGGAATCTTCTACGATTTATTGAAAACTGGTTGAGAATAAAAGCAATACAATTTTTTTTATATGTGACTGCAATTTCTTTAAAAATGCTAAATCAATTTTAAAAAATGATGAATGTCTTTTCTCATATTTATTTATTATTTTTTCAATTTTAGACTTTACTCATAAGTGCCTTTTTATGAAAAGGCAAATTGATAACACTGTAATTTTGTTATAAAAAGCTTTGAATATTTTAAAAATGTTGAAGCCTGCGAAACCTTTCACATAAATGATACCGATGAATTATTTGATATTCCTAACCTATCTTTGCGTAAATATTATCCGAGAGTCGTCTGTACAGCTATCACCTCTACCCTCTCCCTCTACCTTACCTATTTCTTGCGAAAATGAGCGACATAAACGATCGAATCTTTTGATCGCATTTTGATCGCGTTAGATTTTTTCAGAGCTGAAAGAGATTATAGAGTCGAGTATTTGATATACTCGTAAATGTCAGTTTGATATCTTAACGCGTTTCTGAGAAAAAGGATTAACGCGTTTCTGAAAAAAAGGGTCTAGATACTCTAGATAGCCAGACGGACAACGAAGTGATCCTATAATAAGGGTTCCGTTTTTCCTTTGGAGGTACGGAACCCTTTAAATTGTTGCGAGCTTTCTATCACTTCGTAAAGGTATATTGTAGTAAGCTCCCTTACCTCTTACAACATCTACAAGAAGATAGGGAGGGGCTACAAATCTATAATTGGGATGATGACTGAATTCTAATTTTTATGTCTCGTCATTAAATAATAAAATACCGTGGAAAAAAAGATGCAGTCCTGTGAAATTAGAATTAAAATCGGCTTAGAAATACATTAGATACAAGCATTTTAAGTTGTTAATTTGAAGGCGATTAGACAGAGAGATCCGACATCAACCATGACGTCATTGTTGAGTACGGCCATATAAACTCCCTGTAAATTGCCGTTTTGCTAGAAAGAGATGGAGAAAAATCTTTAAAACCTTATATCTTGGTTGTTTTTATAGTTTTCGAAAACCGATTTTTTCTTTCTGTTTATTATATGAAGGAGCTTATATTAAAGCAAAAAAAATTTTGTCATCTAGCCTATTACAGAACATTATTTTACACATACATAATGTTTGGCCTTACCCTATCAAGCCGAAACCTATCCATTACTCCAAATACCTGGAACACATTCCAGTTAAGACTCCAGAAACGACTGCTGACCCTAACGAATTAAATGAGTAAGGTACCAAACGCGTTTTAATCCCGTTAAAGTTTTAGTAATTTAAATGAGTTAGACGAGATACAAAAATTACCCATGTTCAAGAACGTTGAAGCGAATAGAGATGCATCATGGGTTCCGCCTCCATTTTAACATAATCATATACTTAGATGTTGGTGCGTAAATATGCGTATTTAACGGACCACAATATCAGCATTTTATATTTGTCACTGTATTTCCCTACCTACCCTAATCCTATCATTATGGGACTGTTTGACGTCGTCACTTCGCTTCCGGACTTCGGAAGATCAGTAACTTGGGTCGATCATCTCGACTACCCAACGCGAACCTATCTACGTGCTTTTCTATTCACGTATCGTGCATCATAATTCATAACCTACATTTATACGGAGAAGAAACATTGGAAGGGAACCAGGAACAGCGTCTATACCGTCAAGCACGCAGGGCGACGGCGAACCAGCAGGCTTATTCAGACAAGTTTCATTTAAAAATGACAGTTCTATGTCATTTTTGAAAGAAACTTAACATCCATTACTGTTATCATGAATGCCGCCGTAACACATAAGATCATTTAACTAGTAATGGATATAAAGTTTCCTTCAAAAATAACACTTCTAGTTACCAACCGTAGTTAGCGAATAGGCCTGCAAGTCGCTCCTAACTCTCTTTCCATTTCACTTGTTTTTGACCCAACTATTTGCATGGGGGATTTCATAATTAAATTTTAAAATAGTGAATACTAATATTATAAAGCTGAAGAGTTTGTTTGTTTGTTTGTTTGAACGCGCTAATCTCAGGAACTACTGATTCAAATTAAAAATTCTTTTTGTGTCGTCGATGATACAAATAGTCGGGATAGTCGATTTATCGAGGAAGGCTATATAACATCACGCTATGACTTATAGGAGCTGAGCATCAATGAAAAATGTAGCAAACACGGGGAAAAATTATATGGCGAAACGTAATTCGCGGGCACAGCTAGTTAATAACACCCTAAGTAGCATGGATAGATTGCGGCTTGAAGGGTGTGTACCAAACACATTGTATATTGTCATTTAAACAAGTATCAGATATCGCAAACGAACTATGCCGTTAATATGAAATATCCCGAAATATCAATCAATTAGACTGTGGAAAATTTTGCATGATCTCCCGCACTAATCAGTCAGTAATACGACCAAACATAGTTAATTCAATGCCGCGATCAGTCACAAAGCGAGCCTGTGATTCGATATGTGCGCAATTACTCTATATAACACTGATAGGGTCCCTTTCCTGTCTATTCTATGAAATATATCGCTAAAACTAAAACCGCCGCTCATCATCATAACAGCTCATATACGTCCCCACCGAGGGGCTCGAGCCTTTTTTTTCTTTTTTTAAAGGGGTAATCTCGTTACGATTCAACAAGGGACTAAAAGCTGACAAGGCCGCTCCAAGGATATGCCAATGGACTCGGGTATACACCCCATGCCTGGCTAAATCACCCTCCAGCAACTTCTACCCCCATAGAGGCACAATCGGGATCGGTGTTATCCATTCTCCGAGTGCGCCCCCTGGAGAATAGGCCCGACGGTGAGCCAGCGTAGCTGACCCAAGCGCCGGGGCTTACTCTACGGAGGGGTCGCCAAGTAATAATTCGTCCAGGAACGTGCGCCTCCTCCTACCCAACCGCCTGCGCCGGAGCGGTGCGATGAAAGTGAAAGCTGTTATGATGATGAGCGGCGGTTTTAGTTTTAGCGATATATTTCATAGAATAGACAGGAAAGGGACGCTATCAGTGTTATATAGAGTAATTGCGCACATATCGAATCACAGGCTCGCTTTGTGACTGATCGCGGCATTGAATTAACTATGTTTGGTCGTATTACTGACTGATTAGTGCGGGAGATCATGCAAAATTTTCCACAGTCTAATTGATTGATATTTCGGGATATTTCATATTAACGGCATAGTTCATTTGCGATATCTGATACTTGTTTAAATGACAATATACAATGTGTTTGGTACACACCCTTCAAGCCGCAATCTATCCATGCTACTTAGGGTGTTATTAACTAGCTGTGCCCGCGAATTACGTTTCGCCATATATTTTTCCCCCGTGTTTGCTACATTTTTCATTGATGCTCAGCTCCTATAAGTCATAGCGTGATGTTATATAGCCTTCCTCGATAAATCGACTATCCCGACTATTTGTATCATCGACGACACAAAAAGAATTTTTAATTTGAATCAGTAGTTCCTGAGATTAGCGCGTTCAAACAAACAAACAAACAAACTCTTCAGCTTTATAATATTAGTATTCACTATTTTAAAATTTAATTATGAAATCCCCCATGCAAATAGTTGGGTCTAAAACAAGTGAAATGGAAAGAGAGTTAGGAGCGACTTGCAAGCCTATTCGCTAACTACGGTTGGTAACTAGAAGTGTTATTTTTGAAGGAAACTTTATATCCATTACTAGTCTTTAAAATTTATTATTTTGTTTGTGAACGAAAAAAGTCTGTGCTTTGATCCGTTTGCAGTGACTCACTGATACAAATTTGGGAGTCATGCTGTTTTTGTACAATTTTTTTAAAGTAAAATGGTATTGTCCCTTTTTTGGGGGCTGTACTAGATATTTTAGGCTTAACTACACTATTTCTTAAGAGTTTTCTTATGTTTTCATACCTTAAAAACTGTTTTTCATAGTCAATATAATCTATATATAAATTAATTTTATTACATAAACTTTTTATTGTTGTCATAATAATCGAAAGAAATGTCAATAGATTTAACATTCGTAAAGTGATTTGTCCATAGTCTTATATTATAATTTAGTGTATTTTCATTCATAGAGGCATTATATAAAATGGGTAATAAAAGTATTGTCGACTTACCGAATTTGTTAATCAAAATACAGATATTGGCATGTAACCTATGCATATCACTGTCATAACTACCAACATTTAATATTACAATGTCGTCTGCCGTTAAATCACAGAATACTGAATTGTCACAAGCTTTTAATATTTGTGTGCTTGTTGCACCAGGCATAATGTAAGCAAACACTTTATAATTGTCATTCCACTTGCCATACCTTGATTTTATCAAAGACACAGACAAATCACGTAAGTTTTTGTTACCAATAATGAAGATACGGTAGTTTTTGGTTTGGGTTGTTATTGTGCTACCGTCATCTGTTGAATTATTTTGTATTTTTTCCGCACCGCCAATCACTTGCTTGTTCAATTTTTCTGATACCAATGCTTTAGCGGTATTAATATGTACCTCAGCGCCATCTCGTGGTGAGTTATTATGGTGCTGCGTCATTAGGGTAATATTTGATGTTAGGTTTTGTTCCATAGATGAGATGTTGTTTGCTTCCCCTTTTCTCTTCTTCTTCTTTGTGCTATGAAGCGGTGTTGATTTACAAATCTGTTTCAAATGACTTATTTGTAATTCATAATCCTCAATTCGTTTGTTAAGGTTATGATTTTCCGTCACCAGATTGGTGATTTCATTTTCTGCGATTTCCAGCTTTTCTTCCAGCTTAAGAACTTTTTGCTTCAAATCATCCATTTCATCAGTACCTCTTGATCGCAAATTCGAAAAGTTTCTATTTAATTTATGTATAGGTGTCGAGGTAATTGAGGAGTAGTCAGTTTCTTCTTCTGAACGCTCTTCCGAGTAAAGTGTACTATCGGCGTCATTCGTCCTTTTACGTGCTGTTACGTGATCATATTCAAAGGTATTTTTTTCTGCTAATTTAGGCTGTTTTGGCAATTTCACATTTGAAATACTGGAACTACTACATATATTACATTTGAAGGATTTTTTGTTAGCAGGTGTCATTATCCGGAAACGTTGGAAAGGTACTTTTGTACAATTTAAGTGGAAATGTTTTTCACACGAACTGCATTCTAGAAATCGCTTGTTGACAATAGATTTGTTGCACTTTATACAGGTCATAGCCATTTTGCGAGTGTGATAAATATTGTTCTTGGTACATATATTAAATGCAGTCAATAGTACAGGAGTTCATTTAGTACATATAAAATATGGAAGTTGATGAAGCTCAATCAATTAAATTCATCAAGTTACTTGTGACATCTATCGGTGAGATAAAAAAATTTTTTGTCGATAACAGGTATAATTATTACAACTGAAACAGTAGATGGTGCTCACTTATTCCATTTCTTCATAGTAACAGGTGACATCTATCGGGGAGTGGCAGACCTTGTCCACACATGATATTGTTTTTCACTATACTGTCAGATTTTAAACCACAACTGTTGTTTCAATTTAATTATAACAGTATTTCTTTATTTAAACACTTACTGTTTCGTATGTAGGTATCCTTATAGGGGCCCTCTGGTATGTTTATTAAATGTTGTGATGAACAAATTTTCCAATAGTTCACTTTATAATTTCAAGGACCTCGTAATCACAGTTTTCGATTCTGTTTAATGATTTCACAATATTAACGCATTATTTCACTTATATAACACTCGATCAGGCGTATTGTTCACCGATGTACACAAAACACACGCATTTCTGTACGAATATGCAGAAAAACTTTTTTAAAATAAATTAATATACGGAGATGATGTTTTCCGTGCCACAGCACCACAGACGACTGAAGACCGAAGACCTTTTGTGTTTGTAAAATTGTAACATTGTAACCACTGCGTGGATTTTGTTCAAATAAAAACAATAATGATGCCAAAAGATTAACACTGTATGGTAAATAAAAAAAAAGTCCATAAAAGCAGTCAATAGGGAGAAAAACATTTTTTTTAACTAATTTTGAACATAAAAGTGTTAAATTTTGAGTAAATGTTTATTTTTACCAAATAATGCCCCCTATAACAAATTCTTTTTATTACCTCTTATTAATCCAGATCTTATAACCTTTTCAACAAAAAAAAAACAACATTCTGTATCTAATACATGTTTAGCTACGAGTCTTTAATTGAGGGGCCTGCTAACGCGTCGTCCCCTGGCGCCCGCGCCGCTGCCTTTTTGTCAACCGCTGAGGTAGCTTTTCTTAAATTGGAATTTAGCTAAACACATTTAAGCATTTTTTAAACTTAAGCTAAGCTTTTTCATTGTAAAATTGATTAAAACAAGAAAAACAAATCACAATAAGTATTTATTACAAAAAATCTAAAAAAACATTTTTTATTAACTGCATTATTTGGTAAAAATAAACATTTACTAGAAAATTTACTGGAGGGAGACTCTGTACCAGGGTCGTCTGCTTAGGTACCTCCGTCTTACCTATTTCTGCCGCAAACAGCAGTGCTCGCATTGCTGTGTTCCGGTTTGAAGGGTAAGATATGGCAGTGAAATTATTGGGTACTGTGACTTTGCAAGTCACAAACAGTTAAATGCAGTGTCACAAACAGTAACAATGTACCCAATCATACATCCTCTGCCCCTATTATGAACATTGTGTGTCAACCACCTGTCAATGTCCAATCTAGTTTTTACTGTTCAGAGAGATCACAGTCAAAGGCAAAATGTATTATGTTTTGTGATGACATTGGAAAAGGTATGGGCCAGTTATTGTCAAATGAATTAGGGTTAAGTGTCATTAATTATTGTATGCCTGGCTCGAATTTCAAAGATATTGCAAGTAGAATTTATAGTTATAATTTTGATATCAATGACAAACTGATAATTATCTTGGGAAATAGGGGTAATTTAAACAAAATGGCACTGAAAGCATTTTATGCAAATTTAAATAATTTGGATGTACGTCAGATTATAATGTTTACCCTTCCTTACCATAATGATTTGTCACAAAATGAAAATAATATTAGGTATAAACTTAATTTGACTTTAGATTTAATGACTAATTATTCTGATAAATTCCATGTCATTGATTTTAATAAACTGACATGCGTCACACACAGATCTTTTTTGACAAAAGATAGATTATGTCTATCAATGTTCTTCAAAAAACAATTAGCTAGCCAAAAAAATGGCTATAAATTCTTGTTTAGCCAAGAACTTGGCTATTAATTCTCATGTTGACAATGCTTTTATTGAGCAACATGATGTTTTGGAACAAGTTCCAAGTAATTTAAATTAGATAATCCGACAATAGAGGTAGCCTCTGGCCAGGTATTGACCAAAGATAAGCCTCGATATTTACGGCTTGTCCATCAAAATATTCAAGGCTTTTCTGGTAAAGACTTAGAAATAAATTTATTTTTAGATTTTGAAAACATAGATGTACTCTGTATCACAGAGCATTGGCTAAAAAATCATGAATTGTTAATAAGTTTAGATAATTACAAGATTGTAAGTTCGTTCACTAGAAAATCTGCAATCAGAGGTGGATCCTTAATAATTTTGCATAATGACATCCAATTTAAGGAAAGACAGGACATAGTTTCACTCTCTGTTGAACGAACCATTGAGTTGTCTTGTGTGGAACTTGACAATTTCATTATAATTTGTGTATACAGACCCCCCTCTGGAATTTTTTTAGAATTCGAGTCTGCCTTAAGAATAGTATGCAGAAAAAGTAAAAAAATTGTTGTCTGTGGGGATTTTAATGTAAATATTTTAGAACAATCCCAAGTATCTAGTAGATTTATTAACTTATTCAAATCATTTAACATGAATAATGTATTTAAAGAACCAACCCGAATAACAGCAACATCTGCTACTTGCATAGATAACATCTTCTGTAATTGTAATGTACAAGATAAGTTGATTATAAATTGTATTAACTCTGACCCTAGCGGACAATTAGCCTCGTTTGAGCACCATCATGTTTGTTCTATACGTGAGACTACTTGTAGACCTATAACAAAACGTGGTCTAGAGATATTTACAAGAAATGTTATTAGTCAAACTGCAAATTTACCGATCGAGGGGACTAATGCCAGTAATTTGTATAATAACTTATTTCATGTAGTTAAAAATGAATGCAATGATATATTCAAAGAAAAAGTAATTAAAATCAAAAATGGGAGAAAGAAATTTAGTGATTGGGCTACGCCTGGTACTTATAAAAGTCGCAGAAAACTATATGAACTATATGCCTTAAAAGGAACATCCAATGAACCCGCTTTCATAAATTATGTCAGAAATTACTCTAAAACATTCAAGAAAGTGTGCATGTGCGCAAAAGCTATGTACATAAGTAACAAAATCAGTACATCAAAAAATAAAATAAAAACCACCTGGAATATCATTAACCAGGAAACAGGTAAACCCAAAAGTACTGTGAATTCTTTCTCTTTAGAAATCAATAACCAAACTATTAAATCAGACAATGCGGTTGCTAAAGCATTTGAAGACTTCTTCTCTCATATACCCATAGAAACTACAAGTAGTCTCAACTCATGTCCCAATGAGGCTGTAGCTCTTTTGGGACGGAGTGTGAAGAGGTGCAACAAGGTGTTCAACTTTTATCACATTGATGCTAACACTGTTTTGAAAACATTTCGTACGATCAGTACCAAAAAAACTGAAGATCTTTGGGGTATTTCGACCCATATAATTAAATCTGTAATTAAAGAACTTGCACCGCAACTTGCGTTGATATTCAATAAATGTGTCGATGAAGGTGTCTTCCCCGACCTCATGAAAAATAGCAAGTTGATACCTCTATTTAAGTCTAGGAATAAAAATGACCCTTCAAATTATCGACCAATTTCGATTCTACCAGCTCTTAGTAAAATATTTGAAAAAATTATATCTAATCAGTTAACTGATCATTTCTCAAGTAACAACATTTTACATATGAACCAATTTGGTTTTACCAAAGGTCGTTGCACTACTGATGCCGGTGTTGCACTTCTGAAACATATTTTTGCTGCTTGGGAGTGTAAACAAGATGTAATTGGTATATTTTGTGACCTATCAAAAGCCTTTGATTGCGTTGGTCACCAAACTCTTTTAAATAAACTCAAACATTATGGTGTCTCTGAAGAAGCTATGAGACTTATTGAGTCTTATTTGTCCAATAGGGTTCAGAAAGTTGTTATTAACAAAACTGAGTCTGTTGGTGCACCTATAGTTATGGGCGTGCCACAAGGATCGATATTGGGACCCTTGCTTTTCTTAATTTATATTAATGACCTCCCACACTTCACTAAGAATCTGTGCGATACAGTACTATTTGCAGATGATACTTCTTTAATATTTAAGGTTGACAGAGGAAATGGAAATACTGACGTTGTAAATAGTACTCTCTCTAAAGTATTGCATTGGTTCACTATAAATAATTTATCTTTAAATTCACGTAAAACTAAATGTATTAAATTCTCATTGCCAAATGTAAGAAAAGTGGATACCATAGTGGAAATGAATAATGAAATTGTTGAATTCATCGACTTTACTAAATTTTTGGGTATAACACTAGATTCTAGATTGCAGTGGGATCCACATATTGAGTCCTTGGCTAACAGACTTAGTTCTGCAGCATATGCAGTTAAAAAAATAAGACAACTTACTGATGTTGAAACGGTAAGATTGATTTACTTTAGTTATTTTCATAATGTCATGTCATATGGAATACTACTGTGGGGATCTGCTGCTAGTATTGAAAGTATTTTTGTACTTCAAAAAAGAGCGGTTCGCGCTATTTATAATTTACGTACAAGAGATTCTTTAAGGGACTTATTTAGATAAATTAATATATTGACCTTAGCAGGACAGTACATTTATGAAAATTTGATTTATGTCTATAAAAATTATAATACATTTGAAACCAATTTCCAAATTCACCATTGCCAACCAAATTCACCAAACATGCCGTTCCAACATTCAGGCTTCAAAAAACTAGAGGCTCGTTTATGGGGAAATGTATAACCTTTTATAATAAGCTTCCACAAAATGTTACCGACTTGCCTTTTCATAAGTTTAAAGCGCATGTAAAAAAGACTCTTATGAGTAAAGGATATTATAAAGTCAACGATTATTTAAATGATGCCAATGCCTGGTGTTAATTTTTCAGATAATGAATCGTGTTGTTATGTATAACTATTTGTTTAAACAAATATTATTTTTGGTAATAAGTAGTAAGAAGAGAATAAATAATCTTGTAATGGAAGTTGAGCTCAAACTTCTGTGAGGTCAGCTTCCAATTGACGACTGTAACAATACAGGGAGAAAAAAATAGCCCTTGCTGGTTTTCTTGCTGGTTCTTTCCAGTACAAGGTCTCCCGCCGTAGACTTGTGAACCAATGGCGTAGCTGCTTTAACTTTCAAAAGAGATTGTAACAATCCAATTTGAATAAAAGATATTGAATTTGAATTTGAATTTACATCTTGTGTCACAAGTTGGCAACGTACACTATTGTTCTTGTGGAGGTTGCAGTTTTGCTGCGAATCTCACAAGAGCCACATGTATTATAGGTGACTGTTACCACTTACCATCAGGTGGGCAGTTTGCTTGTTTGCCAACTTTATGCAATAAAAAAAGAATTACACTTTTATGTTCAAAATTAGTGAAAAAAAAATGTTTTTCTCCCTATTGACTGCTTTTATGTACTTTTTTTATTTACCATACAGTCCCCGTTTTCCATTTAAGCGTCACCATTTTGTCACGCTAACATCAAATGCTAACCACGTTTTGCGTTTCTTATAAGAAATGTAAAAATTTTTAACCGCGCTATGTTTCACAAAGGAAACCTAACCTAAAAATCAAGATATTGTTTAAATGGAACGCATTACGTCAACATACGATGCTAGCCCTGCTAGCGTCAAAAGCTAATGAAACGCGATGATGCTAAAAATGTTGAAAATGCTGCGAATCTGCGGTCAAATGGAACGCACCTATAGTTAATCTTTTGGCATCATTATTGTTTTTATTTGAACAAAATCCACGCAGTGATTACAATTTTACAAACACAAAAGGTCTTAAAAAGAGAATAAAACAATCAATATTAAATACAATTTAATTTTAAAATTTTTCTTCTCTTTTTTTATCCATAAATTGTAGTCTAGTTTCACCCATTTTCGTTTGTGCACCTTATTCGGGGACACACTGTATATAGAGATACACATACAACAACAGTTAATTATGAATTTTGTAGAATTTGGTCGAACACCAGGGTCAAGTCAATTTATATATCTTGTATATTTATTTGGAAATAATTCTTTAGTACTTTTAAAGAGACTTCTATTTTGTTTTACAAATTTTGCAATTTTAAATATATAGGAAAGGGTAGTAAATTAAGTTTCTTAAAAAGTATTCATAGTGAAATTCACTCACGTTGCTTAGTTTTGGACAGTTAATATAACAGGTAATAAGCCAAATTCTTGAGTCATTGTGATATTGTTGATAATTATTAAGGAAATAAGCAGTTTTTTGTCATGTTGATTTATATATTTATCTCAAAACTATGTTTTGTTTTATTTTAAACTTACATCGTATAAAGTATCTTAAACATTAAAAAAGGTACCTACTTTAAATTTACTTAAACATTTTTGTAGCTGACTGTACATAAATATGTCAGATTCCACCATCGAGCGAGTTGACGACCAAAAAATTAGGTAAAATCGGAAGGTGCCAACTGGCGAGCGCTCGGGAGTTTTGCGCTCGCCAGTTGACGAATAAGTCTTTTTAAGTTATTAGGAATTTGCTGCGGTAACATAGGATTTCCCAGATCTCGAAATCGGCCTTAAATCGGCTGAACGTAGAAGTTTGAAAAAAAAACGATAATAGACCTTAATTTCTTCAAATTAGTTCAAGCATTAGTTTTTGATTTGCTTGATGAATAACTATGTAATGGCAAATGTTGCTATTCACAAACATTCAATACGCAACAAGAGCTGTCTATTCGTTATTTTAATGCCCTAACAAGAGGAAAATAAACATTAATTTATTACATGAAACATTTTTTTATTAAAATATAAAAGCTTGCCGCAAGATTTTTTTAATAAAACAAATATTTTTCTTAGAGTTACCAATATCAAGATCAACTTAAATAGGTAAGTATTGTATTATTCTTTATCTACAATCTCGCGACAAGATTTATAGCTGTATTATAGATTCCATGTTTATAATAATTTAACATAAAACTTGAAAACAGATATCAATGGCAATCTAATAAATAAGAAAACACTGCCGTCCGCCGCCCTCACCGTCGGCGTCGGTCGAATCAATCCAATGTTAGTAAAAATCGCGAAAATGTGCGGAAATAAGATAGGAGACAATAGGGTAACCTTATTAGTTGGTAAGCACTTAAAATTAAAGGTTAAGCTTATTCAAAAAAGTTTCCACAAGGAAAGACTAACCCTATCAATGGGGTAACCCTATCGTTCGGTAACCTTTTGATAGGGTTTCCCTAACAATCGGCTTAATCAAATAAAGGGGTTTTCCGGTTCTTGCCAAAACCCTGTGATAATAATGAGACATCTGCGTATCATATTTGCGTGTAGCAACGCAAACGAACCCGCGTCTGCAAGTAACATAATTAATTCCCCCGGGAGTGTCTTCCCGTAATATCTTATTAGCGGGTAATAGAAACGCTGATAAAGTCGCCCGGTGTTTTGTGTACTTGTGTGTGAGTTATTTAGTTCTTTGATTCCACTTTCTTTAAAAGCTTCTGTTTTACGGACTGACAAGCCGCAAGCCCTTGTACTTGTACCTGATACCCATATTGCGAGAGCTGTACAAAAATATGTACCTACTTCGCTATTTTGTTGCAGCGGCCATTTTGGATTAACAAAGATACTAATTGTGCATAATTGCATTGTCTTCAGAACTTAATGTGTATTCCAAATTTCAGCTCAATCAGGACATGGGCAAGTGGTTCAAATTTTACTCGCAAGATTTGACCCGAACATACATACAACCATACATACATACATTGCAAGTTAAATAAAAGCTTGTAATAATAAAAATTAGACTCGGGCGGGATTAAGCATACCGTACTAATGTTTAAGTCTTGAACAAATTAACCACTTATCAGTCCGAACGAAATTTCGGGCCAACTGTATTGATCTATTTTGTTTAGCCAAAATAATCTTTATTCACTGTTAATAACTACGAGTAGGTACGTATCAATATCCAATTTATAAATCTGAAAATATCCCTCGAACTGTCAGAACACAATACTAGTACACACCAGAAATCGCCACTAGTTTTAACGTCAGTGAGCTCTTGTTAGGGCGTTTGTGCACGCTAACAAATTCCACATTTAGTTTGAATAAAGGTTTTCGAATTAAAACTTAGGCTCCGCACGCAGAACTTTTGAGGAACTTTAGCATTAGTAAACAAGGATTTTTGACGCCCAAATCGATGAAACATCACACGAAGTACGTCCCGGAGTGATGTTTTAATTTATGGCGCAAGTTTGCGACACGAACACTTTCAAGGGTGCATTAGGGCTCGCAAAGTTTTTCTTTGTCGAACTTCCCTATTTACAAAGGCGTCATGGTAGAATTTGTATGCCCCATTTGCCACGTGGCAAAAATATTTTTTTTAACATTGCAATGTATCTACAAACCTGACACTCTATGCTAATTACTAAGTATGGGGCAACTTCTATCTTTATATTTGATCAGCGATTAAAAGATAGAATGACGCGATATTAAAAAAGATTGACGAAACGATTATAAACAAGTACATATAGAAAATAAAGATAAACGGTTTTATTGAACAAAAAGATAATATTGATGTAAATAACATACTAAAAGATAAAAAATTATTCAGCGGGTCAGATTAGATATCAGTCCCCACGCCACTCTCCTGATCAATCTAGGGATTGATCAGAAAAAAAATAAAACCGTGGGGCATAGCATAGCCTAAGTAAATATGTAAATAACATTTTTATAATAATATGAACAGTTGACTATTGATAGAAATTTTAAGCGGCCCAAGATTTAATTTTTTGTTCTAGATTGACGAGGAGAGTGGTGTGATGACTGGTACATAGGACCTACTGGATTATTTTTTAGTTTTTAGTATATTATCTGCATCATTATTTTCTTTATTTTCAATAAAACCGTTTGCCTTAAAATATTTTTTACTTATTTTATGTTCAAGTTTTTCATTTTTGTCATGGTATACAGTATTCTACAAGTAAAACCTTCTCATTGGTAATCCATATCCGAGAGGATTGTGAAAAAATATGTAATCCACCCTTTTGTAGGGGCGGCCATCTTAGATTTACAATGAAATTGATTATACTAAATTGTAATGTTATCAGAACTCAAGGTGTGTACCAAATATCAGATCAATCTGTCAACAGGAAGGGGTTAAAATTTCAACTACTAAATTTGACCTAAACAAACAAACAGGGCAAGCTAAATAAACCGTTAAAAAAAAATACCTACATAATTACGTTCTAAAAGCATTTGTTTTGCAACTATTTTGAAAAATTTTGCGTGATTCAGCGCATTTTTCGTAGGTACTTACCTCAAAAGGAAAAAACGGAAGCCTTATAGGAGCACTTTGTTGTCCGTCTGACCGTCTGTCTATCTGTCATTCTGTCCGTCCTTCTGTTAAGACACCTTTTCTTGGGAACGCGTAGAAATATCAAACTGAAATGGAAGCATGAATGTACAGAATACCGGGGTCCGTTGGCTTATGACCGGCTAAACCCACTAGGTAAGGAAATATTTTTCTAAATTCTCAGAAAGCTGATAGAAATTCCCGTCTAAAAAATAAGAACAAAATAAGTACATAATCGCTTTATTAAAGCGAAGCGAAGTTTACGGGCACAGCTGGTCTATAATCCATACTAATATTATAAATGCGAAAGTAACACTGTCCCCCTGTCTGTCTGTCGCGCTTTCACGCCAAAACTACTGAACTGATTTCGATGAAATTTGGTATAGACATAGTTTGAGTCCCAGGAAAGGATATAGGATAGCTTTTATCGCAAAAATCACCCCTTAAGGTGGAGAAAAGGGCGGTCGAAGTTTGTACGGGGATTCAATAACCGCTGAACCGATTTAAATTTGGTATAGAGATAGTTTTAGTTGTAGGGAAGGATAAAGAATGGTTTTTATCCCCGAAATCATTTCTTAAGGATGTAAAAATAGGAGGGGGGGATTTAAAAGGGAATCAATAAAAAAGGATTTCCACGCGGACGAAGTCGCGGGTAAATACAATAAATGTGACCTAAACACACTTTATTACACACGTTCGTCAACTAGATTGTCCTTTCTTAAGATGTCCTCATACCTACTCGTATTTAGTCGAAATAATTTTAAAATTCGTAATATCAAATTTAATGAAATATCTTTGCAAGTATTTTTAACAGAGTAAACTTATAATATACTAGTGGGTGACTAAATTCAATCTTCACGAAGAAAGCCCAGAATTCAAAGAGATTAAAATCCAAACTCAAAACTTAGCACGAGTAAACAAAAATATCTTCTTGACTCATACAGAAATAAAGGAACATGCAATTATTTTTATTCATCCCCTATCATCCACGATCTTTGATAGCCAACAATAGTCGAAAATTGCAACCGTTCAACACAACTAGCAGTTGAACAATCGCAGCCGGGTTAAAATGGCGTTCACGTGTGACGTCATTATAGCGATACATCGACGAGACGCGGGCGCGGGCGCGGCGCGATTTGCATTGTCGTCGATCGCTCTCGTTAACTCTAGCTGGGTCGCGCTGCGTTCAATTCTGATCTATTCGCGTAGTTGTAGTGCCGCGGCAAATCGGACTTGGAATATATCGATAGATGGGGTAGTTTATTGTTTTTATTACTTGTGTTTAAATTTTACCTTATAAGATATGTGTATTAAAAGAAAACATTTTTAACAACTTCGTGGTATTCGATAAAACTATGTAATATATTTAGTACTATAAACATTTCCAAAAAAATAGTTCCAATAACCTGCACTAAATTGGACAACGTTTGGTTCTTTTTCTAAAGAATAGGGAACTAACGCCTATGGCTCTATAAAGCCCAAAGGGAAAGGTCCTATCATCTTACAAAAGACCGCAGACTCTAAAGTCATGGTTCCTACGTTCCAATGAAAGAGAGGGAGCGGAGGCGTTGCTTTCAGGGCTGTTTCTTTTTTTGTGACGTGGGTGAGGTGCAAGTGACTAGTCGAGTTGAGGTAAAGCATCTATACTACGATACCACATCATAAGCCCTCCTACGCACTAGCGGTTAACCGCGGGGGCGGCTAACCGCGCGGCTGGCCGCTTTTTCCATTTTATAAGTGCGTTCCATTTTATAAAATAAGCGGTTGCATATTAAAATGGAAAAAGCGGCCAGCCGCGCGGTTAGCCGCCACTGCGGTTAACAGCTAGTGCGTAGGAGAGCTTAGCCTTGAATATTAAAATCCCAGTGAGTGCGAGATAGCGCTATACGCAGCAAGGGCGCTGTCTCTATTTCATTATTTTTGATTTACTCTTAGCGATCATGGTAAAATCCCCATTTAGAACATTCTGCTCATTTGCCACTAAGGTTCTAAAAAGGTTTCTAACAGAAAAAATATTAAATTGTCTACTTTTTTGAAATCCGTTTTAAATAATCAATTGTTAATACCTTTCAAGAACTTGTGAACACTGAACTCGTATTCATTATAATAACTAGTTGATACAGAAACAGTTATGTTTTAGTTCAGGTATTCTATTTTTACTGTTATACGATTCAAATACTTATGTTATTCTCATTACGAAGTGGTTTATGTCATAAGCGTTGCTCATATATTTATTATTTAGTAGCCTAAAAGGTATCTTAATTGTACATACACTTATCCTTGATCCTAGAAATAATTCAATAATAAAATGCTATTCTGTGAAAAGCTCGTTATACGAGTATTTTTAAAATAATGAAATTACTATGTTTAACTATACTAATCAGCAATTCAATCTCTTTCATTTCAATCTCATTCAATTCAAGATCTTTATCTTATCAATATAGTATTAACAACAAATATAACTTTATCGATACACGCCAACCACTACGAACTCCCGGAGCGAATCGAAGGCCCGATTGAAATCAGTCAGCGGTCGGTAAATAGCGTCTTCTGAGCTAATACTTTCCCCTGAGATTGCTAATCTCAACGCTGTGTCGCTCTGATGAGCGAGGTGCTATTTGCTCGGCAACGATGAGGGACGGAAGTGTACCGTGTGTGCCGATGGAAAAGATGGGTTGTTAGTCACAGCTTAGTGCATTTGTAACATTAGGTATATGAGTAACAGCTCATAATTATAATATATGAAACACATTATGAGAGGCGGCTCGTGAAAATTTTCAGATGGGAGTTCACTTCAATCAAAACCCAATATGTAAGAAAGAATACCAGAAAAAACCTACTTATAAATCGAGCTACTATAGGCACTAGTCATAAGCTGATTACTTATAAATAAATGATATTGATATGCGATATTGAAATCACCCAGTTTCTGAAAGGCTGTTCAGTGATAAAATTAACTAACAAGCTGTCAATCTAATGCTAACTATGAATTGAGTTGACGAAAGCTAAATCAACCTATCACTGTGTTAGTTGGCACAGCTGTCAAATTTATTGCAAAATTATTAAGGAAAGACCCATTTTGGGTTTACAAAATACATGTGAATAAAACAAAATATATGATTTCATCAATGTGACCGTGTCTAAAAATATTTCTCGCGAGAAATCAAATTATTAGGGATAAGTAAATTTTGTCTAACCAACGTTTCGGAAACTCAAATTGATTTGACACTGCTGTTAAGATGACATGGATGTTAGTTGAACAATATTTTGATCAGCCTTTCAGAAACTGGGGGTAAATCATCTATAAGTACCTGTGTCTGAAATCATGACAATTTATTTATTACATTATTGTTCACTTTTAAAAACACTAGTGTATCTTTTTGTTTTCGTGCCACAATATTGGGATAACTCAATTGCAGACCGTGGTGGGCCCCGTGATTTAAGTTAAAGCCGTATTTCTAAAGTGGGGACATAAATTATGTCCTCTCGAGCCTACCCTAAGTTCGGGTTCTTAGGCCTTAGTCAACCATACTGGCCCAGTGCGGCTTTGTGAATTCAGATACACCTTTGAACTGCTTCGCAGATGTATTCAGGTTACCTCACGATGTTTTCCTTCACCTTAGAAGGCCACTGCCAGGTCCACAGCGCAACCGACGCGGTTTTCGTACTTTCGATAATGTCAAATGTTATAATGTCGTCAGTAGAATTTTGGTAGTAAGGAATTAAAGTTAATATATATTTACAACAGTAATATTTGTATGTTTGTTACTTATACATCAAATAACTTGAATATATCTAACACACAGATATATTGTTGTTTTAGCACATCAGTTACATTGATGCAATAAATGCTCAATTCTTAGTTTTGACAGACAAAGTCGCAGTCAGGCGCCAGGTTTGAATGTATCGACTGAAAACAGATAGATAGCAACATTCGCAGTGACATACGTTGAGATGTCAATAAGAGCATACGAGATCCTTGCGATTTAGTCTAGGTACTTCCAATATCTTTAAATTCAACTAAATTTAAGTTCCCGATTACATTTAACCTCAACTGAGCAACGGAATCTGAAATGACAGACATGTGACATTGAACATTTTACTAGAAGACATATTCTGATCTCTTTCATGTTTCAATTTTACGAATTTTTGGCTTCTGTTTTCTGAGGTTGAAACTGGAAATAAAACCGCAAACTATTTTATTCAATAACTATTTTATTCTAGCAAAGCAACATCGAGGCGGTAATTAAGTTAATATTTCTCTACTTAATCATAAAAAAGATTTAATGCACTCTCAATATTAATTATAAATTTTCTTTTTATCGTTACAAATTTTCTATTCAATTGTCTTGTCCACACGTAATATTATTTAATTATTTTATTTTAAACTTGAAGACCTGTTATTGGCCATCTTTATCTTTTTTTGTATATTGTATGATTTATGTGTTGTTGCTCTTCCAAATAATAAATAAATAAACACAAATACAAATACTACTGAAATATTCTATTTGAGTACATTTTAAATACATTAATATATTATTATATTGATACTGAATCATATAACTTCAAATCATTTGAGATACTCGTATCAATGATATTTTTCACATATCAACTCTCTTGCAATTACTTGTGCCCGTCAGTTGCTTTCAAAGTAACAATAAATTTAAAAAAGTCTAGCTCGTTCGACAATTTCTAAAATAGAAACACATATACGTCCTGGTTTCGATCCTGCCATGTACCAATGTGTTTTTTTCGTTTTTCGTATAATATACATTTATCCGACGCTCCTACGTTGAAGGAGAACATCGTGAGGCAACCTGCATATATCTGCGAAGAAATTCAAAGGTGTATGTGAAGTGGACCAACCGCACTGGGCCAGCGTTGAGTGAGTAGCGATTAAATGAATGCGCCACTCGGTTAAAAGTCGCGGCAAGAGAACGTGACGTCATAAGCCCCATGACCGCCAGCGGGCCGTTGTACGTAATAACTATTAAGTAATCTGTGGCGATACTGTGCGCCTGTGTCTACGCTTAGGCCTAAACAGCCAACTTAGAGTAGACTCGTACCACTCGGTGGACGTATACGAGCTGTGATGATGATGATGATAATGATGAATTATCGATATCGATAGCGTAGTATCCAAATCGCAGTCTAGCTGTGATAGAGATACGTAAACATAACTACAGTTCGCGACAGATACCTACAGTACCTTCTCCAAATGATACTTTAATGTTGTCAATACTGAAAGCATTTTTAAATCCTTTATTCTGTAAAGATAACAACCATTGATGTGAACAATTTTCAATGATACTAAGAAGTAAATGATTATGAAATTATCCTTACAATAAGTATACCGATGCAATGTTTCTCGTCGCTATGATATTAACGTTGCACTAATTAATTTACGAGCAACAGAAAGATTATAAAACACTGTAGGACAAATAAAGTGAATTTCAAATGATATTTCCATGCTATTTATATAAAAAATATCATACTAACACAGAACATGTAAAAGCTCAAGCTTGCCGCGATAAATGAGTATTTTTATAAGTCGTCACTCTAAATTTAACGGTATTCGATTTGCGTGTCCTCCAGTGTAATATTTAATCATATTCTGCAATACAGCAGCCCATTAATTATTATTTTCATTCGTAGTGTATGTATCATAGGATCTGTTGTTAAAAGGATAAAAGCGATGTGAAAGCGTTATTTTGTACGATCATTTAAACGTTAATTGAACTTGTTCGTTTTACCTCCCGGCATTAATCGATGGTGACGGGGCCTACAGCCAAATAGGTCCTGGCACCGTGTGATATTTTCAAATTATACGTCAAACAAATATTTTGGTACAAATCTCTTAAAGTAGGTCGATAGAACAGGTTTCGCGGGACCGAAAGTAGGGTCAGAAATCTATTATCCGGCCAAAAAGAGTAATGTTGGCACCCAATCCATCACTGGTGGGTGGTCCCTAGAAGCAGCCGAAGTAGTCCGCGAAGCCATCCGAAAAATAATATCTATACTTACTAATATTATAAAGCTGATAAAAACCTGGCTGCGTGAGAAAACCGAGAAACAACATCTAACAGAGTGGAGAGCCAATGAGGGATGCAAGCGAACAAAAGACGCAATCCCGGTACCATCCAAAAAGCTTACCCGTTCATCAGACAAAGGAGAGACAAAATCCGAAAACTTATAGCTACTATAACCGGGCACTGTCTCCTAAACAAACACCTATTCACAGTAGGGGTGACAGACAGCCCTCTATGCAGAGGATGCATGGAGGCGGAAGAAACGCCACAGCACGTCCTTATGGAATGCACAAGTGTGGCCGATCAACGGGCGAAACTTCTCCATTCCCCGGAATCCATGCCGGAAGCATGTAGTAGCCCACAGAGGCTGCTGGCATTCTGGGAGGACCTGGGATGGATGGAGTAGGATGGAGGCTGACGTAACGTCAGGACGCACAATGGCCCAGTCATGAGGCTAAGTGCGAAAGAGTCCAGCCAAACTAACTAACTCACATTATAAAGCTGAAGAGTTTGTTTGTTTGGTTGAACGCGCTAATCTCAAGAAATACTGATTCAAATTGAAAAATTCTTTTTGTGTTGGATAGTCCATTTTTCGAGGAAGGCTATAGGCTATATAACATTACGCTACGACTAATAGGAGCTGAGCATCAATGAAAAATCTTGCAAAAACGGGAAAAAACCATATGGCGAAACGTAGTTCGCGGGTGGGCACAGCTAGTTATAGATATAACAAAGAGCCCACTATTTATTTACTGTATATTCGTCTAAGGCTGGTGGTCCATGGCTAGACGGATATTTGTAAAATGGTCCTTCGTCACTAAAAGGTTAAGAACCACTGGTCTACATCAATACTAATCAATGTATGCGGCAGGTTCTTATTTAATACGATTAAGGTTAATATCGGATGGGGCATACGCTTATTGGCACGCATATTGGTTTGGTTTGATTCCCTTGTGAAACGGTAATGTCTTTTGATCGCGTTGATTTACAAGATCATTTTTTTACAACTGAAAGAGCCCATAGAACCGAATATTAGATTTAAATTTCAGCTTTTTTCATACAACTGAGTCGGCAAACAAGCATACTCCTCCTTCTATCTGACCTTCTATCTGAGTCCTTTCTATCTGACTCCGACTTTCCGTGGTATATCCATACCGGTAACTGATCATCTCCACCTACTTGGTATGCAAGTAACTAACAATCTCAACTTTGGTAGTTACATAGAAACCGTTGCCAAAATTGCAGCTATGAAGCTCGGCATTCTCTCCAAGGTCAGGCGGTACTTCACACCGGAACAGTTGCTCCAACTATATCAAGCACAAGTTCGATCTTGTATGGAGTACTGCTGCCACTTGTGGGATGGGTCTGCTAAATATCAACTAGCGGCCCTTGATTCTATTGATAAGCGTGCTAAGACCCTCATTGGTGACACCAAATTAACGGGGGCCAAGCTTCAGAGCCTCGAACATCGTCGTAAGGTGGCATGTTTATCGGTATTTTATAGGATATATCACGGAGAGTGTGCTTTGGAATTACATGAAATAATTCCGGCTTCTCCTTTCCATCTCAGGGGAACCAGACGGCGGCTGGGGTTCCACCCTTTTGTCATTGATATTCCAATTAAACGCACGAAGCGATGCGCTTCCTCATTCATATGGCGAACGGCAAGGGAGTGGAACTCTTTGCCCGCGGATTTGTTCCCTGAGCAATATAACTTGGAGTTATTCAAGATGAGAGTGAATAGGCACCTTCTGGCTAGGCGTGTCCCATCTTCGGCCTCATCATCACTTTCCATCAGGTGAGATGGAGGCCAAACGCTTATCCAGCATTCATAAAAAAAAAAAAAAAAAAAAAAAATACTGCCCACCAAATCTGCAACTCCGACAAGCACCACAGCAACTTGTGATATAAGATGTAAAGTCACGGTACCCAGTAATTTCATTTCTTACCCTTCAAACCGGAACACACCAATGCAAGCATTGCCGCTTTGCGGCAGAAATAGGTAAGACGGAGGTACCCAAGCAGGCGACCCTGGAACAAAGTCTCTCTCCGGTGTGCTTGACATCTCTAAAGAATGTTGACTGACGAACAGACTAACAACGAAGTGATCCTATAAGGGTTTCGCATTTTCCTTTTGAGGTACGGAACCCTAAAAAACATAAAACAAAGCACAAAACGTCCATTTTTCAATGTAGCTTTATTACAACACTGCTAACCATCAGAACGCTCGAACACAAAACATTGGTATCTCTTTTCCATCGGCTGTCGAATGAAAATGCAAATCGAGCCTTGAAAGCATTTAGTATGTCCGGCCATGGCCGCATTGTGTGTTGTCAGCAAACAGCCGTTCCAATTAATTCGCATATTTATTTGAATACCGCCCCGGTGGCGGAAACTTGAATTATATTAATTGAGTTTACTTTTAGGGTTCCGTACCTCGATAGGAAAAAACGGAACCCTTATAGGATCAGTTTGTTGTCCGTCCGTCCGTCCGTCCGTCCGTCTGTCTATCTGTCTGTCAAGACCCTTTTTCTCAGGAGCGCGTGGAGGTCTACTGTCCCTTGGAGCTGTGAAAAAATCAAACTTCTAAGCCAACGCAATCAAAAGATACAGCACTTAATGCCGCAAATTTCCGCAAATTTTCGACACTCGCGAGGGAATCAAAACCTACAGGGTACTTCCCTGAACTCTGAATTCACAGGACTCGGAATCTTGAAATTTGGTACGAAGTAACGTCTTGTATCACAGATAAAGAAAAATTGCGAAAACTGTAAATTTTTAGTTACATCATGTAATAAAAATATTTTTAATAATTTTGTACGGAACCCTCGGTGCGCGACTCGCACTTGGCCGGTTTTTTTATAAGTTTTGTTTTATAGATTGAATCGGTCGCATCATGTAAAGAGACCAGTATTGAGATGTCGATTTTCTAATCTCGTCAATTCGTATTTCGTTCGAGCGTCACATAATTCTCGATTATCCTTACTAATATTATAAACGCGAAAGTTTGTGAGTGTGGATGTTTGTTGCTCTTTCACGCAACAACTACTGAATGGATTTGGATGAAATTTTGTAGGTAGACGGATTACGACATGTGTTATCATATAGGCTACTTGTTATCCCGGAAAAGTAAGTAGTTTGCGCGGGAAAGTAGATTTACAGTTTTTACTTTGAACTTTTAAGGTGAAACGTAGTTCGCGGGCACAGCTAAGTCAATTATAATTTTACTATCCCCGCACTATTGTTCAGCCAATGTAAGGGGCGTCATGCTTGTGGCCTGGTCGCTGTGACCTCTTCATACGATTCTATAGTTAACCTGAGGTGCGAGTTTGAAACTCGTCCATTAATCGGTAATCATAATCGAACCCAATGACTTGTTAGTAAAGAAAATGGAATTCCGTAACTTCTCGATTTCGATTAGATCGTTATCTTAATCAATGAACGAATAATAAAGATAAGTTTGTATTTTTTAGTTCCTTTGTCTATAGCTACTGCTTTCCTCTTCTATTATCCCCGGTCCCGGTCTAGTCAAGTTAGCCCTTTGATATAGTAACAAATTCCCCCGCCTCACTAAAGAGGGTTACTGATAAGCGACTCTGACAGGAGCCACGTGTATTCCAAGTGACTGTAACCATTTAGCATCAGGTCGACTATTTGTCACATTTATTTAGACGGTTTATTTGGTCTAATGCGTTAAGTAATTTCCATACAAATAAGCACCAATTATTTTTCAGATCAACAACAAGGAATGGTGCAAGAAGGGGCGCAAGGGCGGAATCTGCAATATGAAGTGTGAAGGTAGAGTACAACAAAAAACTTAATTAAGCACATGCACTTGGTCATCATCCAGGTGGATCACCATCATCATCACTTCAACCCATACAAGTCCCAGTGCTGGGCGTGGTCTTCTTAAATGAGGAAAATTGACCTACTAAATAATGCCGGCGAGACGGATTGATGTATGTAGTTTTTTTTTTACACACCTCTGACATGATCAGAGTTTTTGATATTACTTTCACTTTTATACCAGTTCACGCATTGCATTCCCCTCGAACTTTTCTTTCACACACTTGTTCTTTTTATCATCAGATTCTTTCATTGGTGTAGGTAGAGTTGTGTTTTGTCGCTGGCGGCGGGGTGGAAGGCGTGCCTTCGTAGGCGCTCTCCAACTTGTGAGCTTTACAGTAGGGCTGGCACGAACATTGTGTCAAAGTATTCGTATCGTCAATGACGTCATCGTGAAATATTTGTTTGTAAATTTTCGTTCCAAATACGCCCTGTAGGGGCGCTTTACAATTCCAATACGAATATTTCACGATGACGATACGAATACTTTGACGCAAATGATAAACGAGTACTTACCTACTTACCTATTTATCTTCATGAGCATCTCGTACTTTTGTTGCTTTTCTAAAAATTATATAAATCTTGCCTTTCTTAAAGATAGCATCTTTACAGTCAAAACTTTATTTAAAATATACAATTAGGTCGTTTTTAATTAAATTTATGGAAGCTTTGCTCCTGTCGTCTCTCAGCCATCTACGTTAACGTTACGTTCTAAACAGAGTATTTTACTACTGTACGTACCTACTATATTGGTAACGTTTTGATAGCGTTGACTTACAAGTTAGATTTTTTTACAGCTGAACGGTACCATAGACACGGTAATCCATAGACCCGAATACTTGATATAAATTTCAGTTTTCTTCTTTGAACAAAAAACATTTTGAGGCAACCTGCATACATCTGCGAAGAAATTCAAAGGTGTATGAGAGGTCGACCAATCTGAACTGGGCCAGCGTGGTTGACTAAGGCCTAAACACCCTAACTTAGGGTAAGCTCGAGCCCCTCGGCGGGAACGTATATGAGTTGTTATGATGATGCTGATGATAAACTCTACGCGTTCCTGAGAAAAAGGGTCTTGACAGACAGCAATACAACGAAGTGTTGCCATACGGGTTCCGTTTTTCCCTTTGAGGTACGGATTTAGACTTGTGCGGAGTATATCACCGAGAAGAAAAGAGATATATGTATCTTTTGGAGCTGCTGATATATATCGCTCTTTTATATCACTATATCACTTTTATATCAGTCTCTAGCTCAGCTGAGTAATTCATGCCAAGGTATTGATGCATGAAAAACTAGATCATTAGTAGATCATAGCCGGCAATTTCTTAATTAAAGTTTAATTAACTTGTTTATAATTTGGAGTTTAGCGTTCATAAAGAGATTTACAATTTATTTGTATTCATATATACTTAGAATAATTTTCTTAATATTGTTATGAATATGAAAAATCAGTTACCTGATTTCTCTTCATACTTGACAGGTTTAGGACTGCTTTGACTCAACACTCTCGGCCTTTTGTATTCGTAAAATTCGGCCGAATGAAAGAGAAGAGTTACCGAGCTACTGATTCAATGCTGTTTCAATGCTCTCGGTTATCTTAGGCGAGTGAAAGAGTTACTGAGATACAGATATATTTTAAACTGATACAATCACTCTTTGCGTCGGATATGTATCTTTTGCATCAATCACTCCTGAGTTACACAACTCTAGTACGGAACCAAAAACACACATCCAGCAGCCGGAACAGATGTTAGACTGGCGTTTTGCTCTTCAGCATTATGGCAGAGAAACGCTTTTCGAATATTTATGCCGAGTGTCTGTCGAACGGATGGCACATTTTTCACGAGCTTCAGAACAGCGCGACCGCCGCGGCGATAGTGAAATATTAACCTTACATCGATTCCTTGAGATACGGTGAAAAGATGGTGAATTATTTGCATGGATTGCGCGAGTCATAACAACTTGCGGGAAACGTAGGAACTGTAAGTCATGCGTCGTGACGTGACACGGGCTGGTATGCAAAAGTAAGACAGGAAATGCGAAATATTTCTTTACACAGCCGTCGATAAAGTATGTATAAGAAGACTAGCCTTCCGCTCGCGGCTTCGCCCGCGTTATTATTATTTTCCCGTAGGAAAATTAATTTTGTAGCCTATTTAAGCCCACATAATAAATTTCATAGAAATTGGAGCAGATTTTAAATATTTTCCATAGAAACTTTCAACCCCTATTTTGCACCCTAAGGGGGTGAATTCCAATAAACCATGAAACACGTCTTCAATTAAATATTTTTAACAGTATGAACCTCAAGTTTTTTCAAAATCGTTGCTAATTTTAAGATTTTTTCCATACAAACTTGCAACCCCTATTTCATCCCTTTAGGGTAATTTTTAAAAAACCCTTCTTAGCGTGAGTTCGCATTTTAAATTAAAACAAATGTACAAATTTCACGTTTCTACCATTAGCGGTTACGGCTGTGCGTGCGTCTATAATAGATGGGAACTTCTATACATATATCATCATCAACAGCTCATATATGTCCCCACCGAGGGGTTCGAGCCTACCCTAAACTAGGGCGATTAGGCCTTAGTCAACCACGCTGACCAAGTGCGGGTTGGTCGACTTCACACACAACCTGTAAAGAAATTCTTTCTTCACAGGTGTGTGCAGGTTTCCTCGCGATGTTTTCCTTCACCGTAAAAGCGTCGAATAAACGTACATATGAATTCAACATTTGAAGACACCTTGGTACGTGGCGGGGTTCGAACCGCTACCTCCCGATTGGAAGGCGACAGCCTTACGCACTACGCCATTGACGCTTACATATACAATAAAACAGTATAGACTAATGAATAGTAATTTAAATCATCATCATCATCAACAGCTTATAGGTATTATAAACAATATTGTATTTCATCTTATTTAAAATCTTTGTATGCATGACCAATGTATTTCAAATAAACATTTTATTATTAATTTTATTTTATATATGTCCGCACGAAGGAGCTCGAGCCTATCCTTTTTTTACCCAGTAAAAAAGATTTAGGACGAATTAATCGACAAAATATTAGACCTCAATTTCTTGCCTGCTCTTTTTTAGTAGAGTCAACTTTTTTATTCTACTTGTATTTAAAAACAACTCATTATGGTTGGGTTACATGCATATCTTAACATTATATTCTCGTTCAACTATTTTTTTGTATTGGTTTTCTACATAAAAAAATTCATCTCAGTAAATATCGGCTCCGTGATCTAGTAGATGAGAACACCTGGAGACCAACTACGTTTGTCCAAAACGAATGATATTTCAAACAAAATTTCGCAGCAAATCTATTCTACTCACATATCTTTTTCGAATAGAAAACTTTCGGGAACCAATGGAAATGGTTATTATACGTATTTTTTTTTAATAATAAGATCAAAAAAGAAAAAATGTTCTACTTTATTGATTTTTCGAAGCATTTTTAAAGAAAATGCAAAGTTCTATTTAAAGTATTTTTTCATGTCTACTTTTGGGATTGACGGTAATTAAATTACCGCAACTTGTTATTGTTGGCTCTTAATTTTAAACTTGAAATTTAAATGAAGATAACCGATGCTTTTAATATTTACCAGCTGTGCCCGCGAACTACGTTTCGCCTTAATTTATTTTTTCCCGACATCTTCAACAAATATCGTTAATGTACACAGAAATAAATATAAAAACTAAACAAATTATATAATTATACTAAAACCTTTCTCGAGAATCACGCTATCGAGTGGTGAAAACCGCTTGAAAATCGGTGCAGTAGTTTTTGAGTTTATCGCGAACAGACAGACAGACAGACGCGGCGGGGGACTTTGTTGTATAATATGTAAGGATATCCAAAAAATCAACATATAACAGTGAAATTCTTCATCACGACGATTTTCACAGTGACACTCAAAAGAACCTTTTTATCTGGACGCCCAGTTCGATTCCCTATTGGGAAGAAGTTTCTCTGGATTTGTCGGTCTTACATCCTTAATTCGCCCCTGTTTTACCCCTTCGGCCCTTCACTGTCCACAGCTACCTACGACATATCTTCTTCGCGACTTACGAATCGAGCGACGCCGAGAAACAATTACACTTAAGGCGCATAGTGCTCCCAATGACCTTGCGTCGATCGTCCCGCACTGATTACCTACATAGGAGTGAGTGAGTGAGAGCGAGGGGAATATTTAAGCAAACCTTTACACGTAAGATGAATTATTTCAATAAAAAATTAATAAAGGCGAATAAGAAAAATCCAAAAAAGACCATCCCCTAGAATATTGTTCACTTTATTTATTGAAATCGAAAGTATATGATTTAACCTAATATTTAGCGATAAGGTTTACAGTTTTAAAATCGAGGCATGTTTGGGTCACATTTTAACCAAGTTTTAATTAATTTATCAAAAAATTAAGAAGACCATCCTCCAAAGAATGCGTTGAATAATAACATATCTTTTTTAAAGATTTTTTTATTCAATATTTATGAAGAGAATCGGTTTTTTCTGCAGTGATTTTTTATGATTGACGTTACTATGCGCCTTAAAGAGTGTTAAGTCATCACGTCACGCGTCACATATTTGGTCATAGCGTCACCTATCGTCAGGTGAGCGGTGAGATAAAGGCTAGCAGGTCGTCATCATGATCATCATCACAGCTCATATACGTCCCCACCGAGGGGCACGAGCCTACCTTAACTAGTTATGTTAGGGCGATTAGGCCTTAGTCAAACCACGCTGGCCCAGTGCGGATTGGTTGACTTCACATACACCTTTGAATTACTTCGCAGGTGTATGAAGGTTCCCTCGCGACGTTTTCCTTTACCGTAGGAGCGTCAGATAAATGTACATATGAAATTCGTGAAACGAAATACATTAGTACATGGCAGGCTCGATCGCGGGCCTCCCGATTCTACTCGGGGCACAGTCCAGTACCGAGGCCATAGCGCCAGCAGGTCATATTTACCTGTCGTAAATAAAAAAATACACGTCTTCAATTGCTATTTTCAGATCTGCTGAACGAAGACCTAGCGGACGACGTCAGATGCGCCAAGCGTGTCTACGATAGAGTTGGCTTCAAGGCGTGGCCAGCTTCCTTCACCTACTGCAAGGAAAGGCGCCTCCCTGAGTTCACCCGGTGCTAAACAAGAATACGCGAAGGTCCACCCGAACGGCTGACACAAAATAATATTAAACCAAAAATTTAACTAAATGCCCCCGTTAACACTTTGATTGAATACGAACACGACAATGGGCGCTTTCCAGATAAGCACGGATATGCAACATTATCGATATTTTTAGTATCAACGCTTCATTAGCTTTGTTGTAACTTTTCATGCTGCTTACGCGTATTCCACTTATAAATGATTGCCACGAAAAGTTAGCATCCAGGCTATAAGATGGGTCCTGCAATACCACTTTGGACAGCTTTCAAATTGGACATTTGAAAACTTGTTTTATGAATCAATACGGTTTGTACGGAATACAGGACGGTTTGTACATTGGTAGAACTTTATATAGTTTTAGCCGATTATATTTGTAATTTTAAGCTACTGGACTAATTAGGTGAAATGTCAAAATTCAACACGAAAAATCAGTTCCTACCGTTTGGTTTGTAACAAGTCGCGCGACTAAAAATGTTTACATTTCTTAAAAGAATCGCAAAACGCGGTTAACATCAAAAACGCGGTTAGCGCCAAAAACGCGGTTAGTGCCAAAAAATAGTGACGCTTATCTGGAACCCACCTTATATGATCATCAAAATATTTTAATCCACAGTACAATGCTCTACATTGTACTATTATGTGCATTTCATAAACTTATGGTGTCAACTATTTCACCATCAATCAGTAACCATCGAAGCTCACACCAGATCGATTTTATTTAAAAAAGCTTATGTCAGTAACTAATTAAGCAAGATATATTAAAATGTCAACCTAGATTTAAGTAAATAACGAACACTGCCAGGTTTGCTTATTTTACCCTCGATAATTATTAAATTGTATAGGTACGAATTTATTGTATTTTTTATGTCATTATACAAAATAAAATAAAAACTCGTTTTTTTCTGTTCATGAGGAAACCTTTGGCCTACATCTCCCCTGATCATCCCCTGGTGACAATAGAAACCTAATTATCCTAAAAATAAATTTGTGACCTGGATATGTCTACTTACCTACAAACTGGCGGGTGTTGTTAAAAATTCAAAATGTAAAATGAATTTTAAAATCTCCTATACAAATAAAAGTGGGAACAAGTTAATGGTGAATTGAAAAATAATTTTACAATTTTGAATTTTCAATAACGCCATTACTACATTTTATTATTATGTTAACCTGCTAAGTTTCAGCTTGATAAGGTATGCACCATACACCTTGTATAAATAGCATCTAGTTAATTATGGGTTCGCAAAAACGCTATTAACATTATAATTGTTGTGACAAACATAGATCAAGACGATGTTAATTACTCGTAATAAGCAGGGCGAACTCAGAGGCTCAAACCAGTAAATCGGACAGAAAAGTGTCTGACTTAATGGAGATCGAACCTAGGTCTTAACCAGTTGATCTCAAACACTAAATTATAGTAAACCGGCCTGCCCGGCTTAAATAAATAAATATTATTTTTGTGCATTATTACCTAGGTCAAGAAGATCAAGGTTTTTTACATTTTTAAATAAAATAATTTTTTTTAATAGTAATTCAAAAAGTTAAAGTTATTGTTTATACAACAAAGTTGGCGAAGTATTTTTTATACAAAAAAGCTGGCAAACAAGTCTAATACGAGTACCTACTGAGTGTCACTCTGGTATACAAAATATAATTTCCTTTCGCCGTCCGCCCACTAAAATCCTTTGTAAGGATAAATCTTTTATTTCCATTTTTATGATTTTAAACAAAGTTCACTATTAATTCATCAAAACTTCGTGCTTAATTGTCATAAAATCAAATAAAAATCACCTCTCATACTCTTAAAAAGGTTATATCAAAGCATTGCCGTCAATCTCCCTCACTATAATAGTGTAAGATAGATAGTGGTCGTTGAATAGAAATTTCTCAACCCAAGGCTTATGAAAGGTCTAGGCGACGGTGATCTATAATTCAACTTGGCAATTTAACGCCTGGAGTAATTTATTCGAGTGACTTAGGCGAGCACATCGTTGCTATAAGCAAACGTGCAGGCGCTGCGTAGATAAGCGAACACTTCAAAGCTTCGCATGTGTACGGATGGCGTTCGAGATTTCTATATGTAGGTAGTCCTTTGCTTGGCAAAAACTTATTTTATATGTATACAAACGTTGCTTAGAAGCTAGATATTTTATTCAAACATAATATTCATATAAGCTTGTATCTGTTTAAATGCCATTAATTTTTAACAAAGTAGGTAGGACCTAGAAAAGATTTTGCACTATGTAAGTACCATTAGCAACTACACAATATCTTAATCTAGTACAATACATGAAAAATAATAATAATAAATTAATGGTGATACATAAAAAGATTACTACGTGTTTCTTGCCTGTTAGTCTTGATCTCGTAAAAGCTCTCTCAATTTTCGAGCAGGAGTAGAAAAGCTATTTCTTTTACTGTCTTACATTTACATTCTATAAAAAAATCTAAGATTATTTTACACGTTAAATTATTTAACCTTATAACGCCTGTAAAAGCTCTCAAATACGTAACCTACTACATACTTACCTACGTAAGTAGCTACACACCGCTAAGCGTAAAAAAAATTAATGCGCCGGTGCTTTGCATGTTCTCCATTTAATTTTGGCGTTCCGACGTATGGTATACAGCTATAACTATGAAATATAGTTGTATATCATAGTAAAACTGCAGGATGCATCGCCCAGGCGGTCAGCATGAAATTTTAAATAAAATCTAATCCTGTGAAACGTAAATCCTCTCTTCAGCGAGCCACAAATTTTACAGCCGGATATTGCTCCCAGGGTGCAGCTATTTAAATTTAGGGTTCAGCATGTGTCTGACTAAACGATCTCAGGTAACACTTTAACTTTACCAATAATATGAGGAAGTGAAAAAAATATTTTATTTTATATAAAAGTATGTTTAGGTAAGTATATGAAACTTTTCTGAATTTTACTCTCCTATATTTTGACCACAAACTATTTTATTTAATTTTCCGGAAATTTGAAATATTCGTGGTGATCACAGAAATAACATTTAAATTACGTAAATTTATTTAATTTAAAAGTGTACCTTCGTTCAATTTGAATGTGTAGTTTTCTCGCAAATAAAATTACAGTAGGTATCTAATATCTACCCATTAGGTGTAATTGAAATAAAAGGAAAATATGTACCTACAAAAATAAACAAACCTTTTAGAAATACTTCATCAAACATTACAAGGTTTTCTGGAGTACGCATCATAGGCTAATATTTGATACTGAGATTTCCTTGGGATCCAAATTTATAAGATGATAGCGAAAAAACAGTTCGTAGTAAAATAAAATAAATTAATAGTAAAAAAAATCATTTTTTTAAACAAGCTTTTAATGCTCTAAAAAGAAGAAAATAAATTGTAATCTATTACATACACGTACGTACAGTTTTAAATAAAAGCTTGTAAAATATAATTGACAGTGCAACGTCATAAAGAATGCGTCAAAGTCGTAAACCGCTTTGAAATGAAATATCTCAGTACAATGTAGGTGAGTGGGTTCGCCTCATTGGAACTTCAATAAAATTTTAATATGGTGTCGTTCCGCATGCGAATATGATCCCGCTCTATGAATGCTACGGAACTCGCGTCTGCAGTTTGAGGGCGCTCGCACACAAACGACTTTTTGAAAGACTTCAAAAAGTAGTAAAAATATTTGCTACCTACTTCAATATACAATCAGATGATTGGAGATAGAGTGCGTAACGGAACAGCGAACTCAAAAGTACGAAGAACGAAAGTTCGAAAGATCACAGTAACGCAAACTGATAGTCGAAAGATTGGTTTTGCGATGAACGAAAGTGCGAAAGATCATAGTTACGACACACTAATAGTCGAAAGATCGGTTTTTCTATGAACGAAAGTGCGAAAGAAAGTTAGTGCGATGTGTTGTGCATCGAATGCGCGCTACTGCGACGCACGATAGTACGAAAGTATAGTAATATTGAAGGATCTTTTTTTGAGAAACTTTAAGAGAATACATCGTATTTATATGATTGTTTTTATAATTATTGAATAAAGTGTAATAAACAGATTGAGAAAGATTTGTATGTAAAGAATAAACCCAAAAACTACTGGACTGATTACAAAAAATATTTCACTATTAGAATGCTACATTATTGCTGAGTGATTTATGCTTTATTTGATTAAAAAACAACTCTCAAACGAATTCGCGGGCGTAGTGCTAGCTTTCGGCCATTTAACTTGACAACTCTCTTTACATCTCAGAATAAATCTGTGGCCCTAGTGAAAAGGGGTATAAGTCTGATTTTGG
This sequence comes from Schoenobius gigantellus, assembly GCA_963935595.1. Taxonomy (NCBI): domain Eukaryota; kingdom Metazoa; phylum Arthropoda; class Insecta; order Lepidoptera; family Crambidae; genus Schoenobius; species Schoenobius gigantellus. Next base: position 12,287,956 of record OZ012563.1, on the reverse strand, counting down.
CCAAATTGAGTTATATATACCAAAAAAAAATTAAAAAAATTCGCATCGAATGGTGTAAACGGATTTAAGTTATCTTATAAATTAACAAAGTTACAATCGTGTTAAAGGGTATAACTGACACAAATGACCATGAAGCGGTGGGTATATATTGACATATATTGTTATTAATAATGAAAGCATATTATTATTTCGTGACAAATGATATGATTAAAGTTACATCTTACGATTTCGTGTGTTTTTTGTGTTTAACGATATAACAACACTTATCTGTTATAGGAATGCTTAGTGCTTAAGGATCGATGTCTACGTATATCGGTTTACACTAATAATATAACATTACTGTGAGAACAAGTCAACTTAAATCCGTATTCACGCATTAATTTTGATAGTTGCTTGCTCAAGTCGACTTATACCGCCATAGGTTACAAAAAAATACGTGTAAAACGATAAAAGTGTAAATGCGATGCCCCCGCGCCCACCCGCGGAGCGCTCAGCAGTGTTGCCATATATACAGATTTCTCCGTATTTATACAGATTTTCGACGTGTAATACAGATTAGCACTGGATACAGATTTTTATACAGAATTTTCTAACTACACACGATCCGACCGAAGGAAAGTCCGACCGCAGACTGCGGTTGCCGTCGGACTCCTACATGCGGACCGTGTGTGGCCAATATAAAAAAGAATAAAGCAAAATCATATGATCATGTACCGTGTTACACACAATTATTAGTTAGTTTGTTGCAAATGTTTGAAATTTAAATAATTTTTGTTTCAATTTGCCATGTTATCAATTTTACTTCGTACAGTACATACATAAGCAAAACGTTAATTTTATTAATTTGTTTATATTTTTATTTAATTTACTATAGTCAAACCAGCCTCCGTAGCATGACTACCAAACACGATATGATATACCGGCTTATCGCTTTAAATTGTCAAAACACAATACATTTTTATAGTAGGTATTTTGACAGTTCACCGCGATAAACCGCTTTATCATCATTATCGTCTTTTAGTGTTCATGCTACGACTAATAACTAGTTTATAGCGCTTGTTTTTCAAAAGAAGCAATGATGATAATTTTCTATTTTGTTTTTGGGATTAATATTCAATTTTGGTTAAAAGATTTTAAGTTAAAATAGCATACAGATTTTATACAGATTTTAGCAGTTTTTACTACAGATAAAAGGTTCAATTTCAATTTCAATTTCAATTTATTTGCATTCCAAAATGTTACATAGGTTGATGGTTAATATTATTATTGACACAATTTTGGACCCTGTTGGGCACAGCAATATAGAAGAGAGGATAACGTCATAATAGTTCTTTTTTTTTTTTTATAGTATACAGTATATAGTATACAGTAATGTGTTAATAACATAGTTATTAGGACAATCAATTTGAATTGATCATTAACGCTTTTACTATTCTCGTATATGAATTAATATGTCATTGAAATGTTTACTGATTTATTGTTGTAAATCACAATTATTGCACTGAATATTATTTATATTTTATTATTAATTTCGTCATTGAATTTTAATTTGTCGGTTTAACTCTTTGTTGTGTAAATATTCATTTATTGTATTTTTATTAATATTTTGTATTATGTAATTGCATCATAAATTATTATATTGTTTTATTATTATATATTATAATTTTTGTACTGATATTATGTATGTTTTTTTTTATTAATAGTATCATATAAATATAATTATTACACTAAATATTATCTATATTATTTTTTTTTAAATATTCTCATTGAATTTTAATTTAACGATTTAATTCTTTGGTGAGTAAATATCAATTACTTGTATATTGTAAATAATTATATTGTTTTATTATACATTGTAAATAATGTACTTACTAAATTTTATTTATATTAATTTGAATACTATTTATATTAAAGTTGTATTATATACCTAAATTAATATTATTGTCATTAAAATTTAAATTGTATATTGCTTTAATTCTTTGTCGTGTAAGTATTCATTTATTGTGTAGTAATTTTTATTTAATAATAAGTTCTTTAAATATGTTTTAAACTTGTTAAAATTATTCTCATTTTTAATTTGTTCTGGTAAGTTATTATAAATTTTAATTGACATTATATAAGGACTAGACGAGTGTTGGCGTAATCTTGAAATGGGTAACATTAAAATATTTTTATTTCGCATGGAATGTTTTAATGGTGCATCCTTGCGCATAGTGTATAATTCCGGTTGTTGGCGGACAAATTTGCATATTTCCATTATATAGATACACGGTAAGGTAAGGATTTTGTATTTTTTAAAAAGAGGTTTGCAGCTTTCAGAATTTTGTAAATTATCCAATATTCTTATTAACTTTTTTTGTGATATCAGCACAGTAGGCGAGTCGGTACTATTTCCCCAGAGGATTACTCCGTACTTCAGCCATGAGTAAGCATAAGCATAATACATGACTAATGCAGTTTCAATGTTAGTGGTTCTTTTAATTTCTCTGAAAGCATATGTAAAACTGGCGATTTTTGATCTGATTTTTTTGACATGTTGCTTCCATTTAATATGTTTATCTAGAGTAAGTCCGAGAAGATTAAATTCCTCGACAATATCTATATTGTTGCCTTTATATTGGAAATCGTAGTTTAGGGATTTCTTTTGATGTGGGTGAAAGGTTGAGTTTTGTTTTATTAAAATTAATCCTGAGATTGTGGTCGTTCATCCACTCTGTTGCTTTATCAAATATGTCTTTGAGATGGTAACTAAGATTACTACAATTCTCGGCTCTTGTAAGAATAGATACATCATCCGCGAACAGGACGCACTCTTCCCCTATGGCTGAAGGCAGGTCATTTATGTAGATCAGAAACAGCAAACATCCCAGGACGCTACCCTGTGGGATAGATGCGTTAACTATCACACTATCTGATCTTATATTTTTAATTTCACAAGTTTCAGTATTATAACTCTCCAACTCAACCAACTGTTTCCTATTACTGAGGTATGATCTAAACCATCTATGTGCCTCGCCGCGGATCCCTACTCCGTAAAGCTTTTCTAGCAGAATATTATGCTGTACCATATCATATGCCTTTGTCATGTCTAGGAATAATCCTATCGCATATTTCTTTTCGTCAATTATATTATGTACACTTTGCATATATTTATATACCGCTAAGGTGGTTGACCGCCTTTTTCGAAAACCGTTCTGATTGTCATCAAATATTTTGAAGTGTTCGCAATATTTGTATACACGATTACACATGGCTTTTTCAAAGATTTTCGATGCGGTTGGAAGTAGAGCTATAGGGCGATAATTATTCGGGTCCGTTTTTGCATTCTTTTTGTGAATTGGTTTTATTAATGTTATTTTTAACAAGTCCGGAAACATACCCTCCTCAAAGGATTGGTTAATTAGTAAGCTAAAGGGTAAGGCTAGCTCATTAGCACATTGTCTTATTAAAAATGGTGGTACTTCATCTATTCCATGACTACTTTTATTCTTAAGATTTTTTATTATTTTATGGGCCTCTGCAGTGTCTACTGGTTTAATATACATGGAATTTACTGAAGGGTTCCGTATTTGCCGACCGCTGGGGGGTGCGACAGTTGGGTCAGGCTTCCCTATTGATGAAAAGAATCGGTTAAATATGTTTGCTACTCTATATGAGTCAGAGACTAGGCCGTTGTCTAATTGCAGTTTTATGTTATTTTTCTTTTTTTGTTTAATTTTGTTTGATCGTTCATGAATGACTCTCCACATAGTTTTTACTTTGTTGTTTGATTTGTTAATTTTATTTATGTATTGTATTCTTTTTGCTATGTTTACTGTTTTCTTAAGTACTTTTTCATATTTTTTGTAATACTGAGTTAATATTTTATTATTTACTTTCATGGTTAACATTTTCAGTAGCCTTTTATTTTTACAGGAACGTTTAATGCCTTTTGTAAGCCAGTATTTTTTACATTGTGGCTTTAGCTTTATTTTTTTCTTTGGAAAATATTGATTAAAACTTGTTTGTAAAATATTGTGAAACATTTCATAATTTTCGTTTGTATTTTTTTCAGGTGTTAAAACATTATACCAGTCAATGCTACTTAAAATCGATTTAAACTTTATTATGTCTAATTTATTATAATTCCTTTTTTCTAATGTCCAAATATGTTGTTTTCTTTTTTTAGGTATATTAATATGTATTATAGTTCCGAAATGGTCCGAAAAACCAAATTCTTCCACAGTAGTGTAAAATTGCATATTATAAGAATTAGCAAATATTAAATCTAAGCAAGTTGAAGCTGACTTGGTGATGTGTGTTGGTTGATTTATATATTGAGTAAGATTATATTCGGACATTAAGTCTAAAAATGTATTTGTTTTTATATTATCATTCAAAATGTTAATGTTAAAATCTCCTCCCATCACTATATCACACATATAGAATTTTTTACTTAAATAATCTAGTACTTGTTTCAACTGGCTATAAAATACGTTTTCCTCCCTTCCATTCCAATACATTGTAATTATTATTAAATTTTCCTGTAAAAGTTTTGTTGCACAAGCCTCAAAAACGTGTTCTACTGACATATTTGTAACCTCTTCCAAATGAATTGAGTCAACTTCTTCTCGCAGTAGTATGCAGACGCCTCCGCCCATTCTGATTTTTCGGCAATAAGAAGCTGCTATTTTGTAGTTTTCAAATTGGATTAATTCTAGTTTGTCTTGTGTTAACCAGGATTCAGACATGCATATGGCTTGATATATGGGATTCTCGTCAATAAACTCTGCCAAAAGGTGCTGTTTATTATATACACTTTGGAAATTTTGGTATAATATTTTAAAATCATACTCTGTTTCTACGAAAGGAATTGTTGCTTGTATTTTCACTATAGCTTAGTCCTGAAGCTTCCGCATCATCTTCCTGGATTTCTATGCACTTACTTTCTCTTTCTTCGATGTTCGCTTGCGATAGGTTTTGAGTCTCATTTTGCATTACATATTGTTTACCATCTATGTATAATTTGTTGCTACGTAATACGGCATGCTGTCCTTTTTTCCGTGCTTTTATCATTTCATCTCTAAGTAATTTTCTCTCTTTTCTTGCGTTGTCATCCAGGTATTCTGTGACTGATAATCGAGTTCCCTTAAAATAGTGCCCATTTTGAACAATGTGCTTTGCCATTTTTTTGCTAATGAGTTCTATTACTAGCGGTCTATTCGTTGAATTATATCGTCCCATTCTGTGAGTTTCTTCTATATAACTGAACACATTTATACCAAAAAGATTTCTGAACATCTCATCTATCCTATTATGCAAATCGTATTCATTCTCGTCTTTAATTTCTGTAAAACCGTACAAAACTATTTTCTTTTTATTATTTTCAGGTGTTTGTTGGCTTTTATAGGATAGTAATTTCCTTCCTAGTTCTTTTATTTCGTTTTGCAGTACTTTGTTGTCTTTTTCTAATTTTTCTATTTTATTGCTTAATTCTTTCACATCTTTTTTATTTTGTTCATAAATTCGAAATAAAGTTGTTGTTTTCTCTGTTATTTCTTCCGTATATTTCGTTATAGCATTTTTGATGTCAGAGCTAATGGTGGTTTTTAACTCTGAAATTAATAATTTATTATTCTCTTGCAGTTTCTTACTTATTATTTCACTTATAATTGTTTGCAGGTTTGTTTCTGAAAGGGATTCACTTTTGGAGTTTACATCCTCTGGGTAGATAGTGTCTCCCAGTAAGCTTAGATCTACCGTATTGATTGTGTCATTCGCCTGCGGTGAAGGCCTTTTCCTGATAGTGATATTATTCCGGCTAGACGGTGTTATTTGTTCATGGATTATAGTATCATCATTTCTTGTACGTACTGGGGTATTCGTATTGTCTTTTTTTGGTTTTTTGCTACGGCAGGTAATACATTTCCATTGCTTTTTATGTTCTAATTCCATGGTGTTATAAAAGCGCTGTGTGGATACATTCGCGCAAAGCAAATCATATGCGTTATTACATTCGTTACAGGTTAAATATTCTCTGTCTGGTATTTGTTGCATACAGCCGGCGCAATTCAACGCCATCTCTGACCGTTAAAGCACAGCAGGTGTTTATTCAGAAGTTATCCAATTAGCAGATATGTGCTTAAGCAGTAAAGCAATAGTTCGGTCTAAGTGAGTTAGTTCGTCCAATCTGTGATAGATGGGGTTAGTGTTTCGAACAGTTTAGTAATGACTCGGGTAATTTTTGCTTTTCTATACTTTGAGGTTATGTAGGATAGCAATTTTCATAAACAAACCTTCAAACACGTACAAATTTCTTACAATATCACTTTGTTATTGCACTCGCACTTTTATTTTTGTTTTTGTAAATGTTCGGCTTATTTCTCAGTAGTCAAATCGTGTATGATCGCACAGGTAAGTTTTTATCCTTTTTCTTCGTTATTATGGTTTAGATGTTGATCCCCGGAGTTTGACACATTTAAAACGTTTATTCTTAAACACTTAATAGAGCCTTTTCAAAATATAACTGCTTTTACTATTTCAAGTTTTTACCAATTACGGTTAGTAAATATTGGTTTTCGGAATAAAACAATGTGTTCAAGGCATCAATGTGGCAAGGCAGGGTTCAAGGCATCTGGCAACACTGGCGCTCAGTCGCCTTTACGTAGTGATGAGAGAAAGACGTGCTAACGTTGTTCGCGGACCGCAAATGTCGACGACGATGACGGGTGAGTTGTATCCCTTTTCACCTAGTTTTAAGACATTATCCGATAGGTTATGTCTACATTTTGAGGATTTATATTTACTTATACCCTTTTACACCATGCAAGTTTTGACTTGTATTGAGTAATTAATTTCACGTAGTATGCTTAAAGAGTAGTACGTATTTAATAGACAACATTCAATACACTAGTCGTTTGGCAATAATCTTAGTCGCCGTTTTAGTTTGTTTAACAATAAAAACCTACCGTGACCATAATTTTTCGTCAAATAATTTCGAGTGGGGTATCATTATTAAGATATTTGAAAAGTAGTTGCAGTGCGATTACCTATGATTTGCGATCAGGCATTTCTCAATGATAGCATTACAAATCGTAAAAAATACACACTTAAGTCAAAATTTGGTTCTTATAATATTTTAGTAAATTAATAGGTATTCCTTTTATTTGTTACATAATTTTGTACTCTCTATGTAGAAATTGAGTCTTGCAGACAAGGACCGAGTCATGCCGAAACAAACTGGTTTTAATCGTATTTTCATAGGTATTGTTTGTATGTTATTTTATTTATTTTTCTTTCGGCAGGCAGAAATCGTATTCATCGAATGCTCAACCTTCTTAACAAATGACAAAAATAATACCAACTTTTTCGCAAAAGATCCTCAGCTAAGCCCTGTAAAACAGCCAGACAGCCCGAAGCACGGTTGCTCCAGACTTTCAGACAGAATTTCATACTCAGCTAAGCCCTAAAAAACAGCCAGATAGCTCGAAGTCCGGTTGCTCAAAAGACTTTCAAGCAGAATTTTATACTGTAGATGATTTAATTCATCACAATATTGAAAGTTCATTAGAAATTGAAGAAATCGCAGACAATTTCTTCACTGATCGCGATGAGTCGTACATGACCTGCTTTGATATATTATTGAACTTAGTAGACTCCTTGCCGAGTTTTTATATAAACTATAGTTCAGACAGCAGTGATGATTATGTTCCTGATACTGAAGAAAGTTCTGATTCGGAAAGATTGGACAGCGGTCTAATAGAGAAAATATAGTTATACCTGATTCAGAGCCAGAAGGTTATTTTTGGAATAAAGTTGGTGTCAAAGAAGAACGAAAACGTAAACCAAGGAAAAGAGAAAAAGAGAAGAAATGACAGGGAAAATGAAGGAGAAATTTGGGTCAGAATTATGAAACAAATAAAGGGAAACAAGTTAAGGAAAGAGAATTTCAGCAACTTGAAGACTATAGGATGAAATGTGCTGTAAAAATACCGGAAGTATGTTTTTGAATTTTGCAAGTCTGCTCAAGGTGCAAAGGAAAATTGACGAAGACAGAAATAAATTTAATATTTCGAAAACTGCTATTTTTCGCTACACACGGGAGGATTTTCCTAAATTTCAGTACCAGGGGTATGAAAGCGATCAGTGGAACACTGTATCTCTTCTTAGAAAACGAGGGAAGTCTCCAATGCCAAACAATCTTTTCGAGACTGAAAACATTCCTCGATGTTACAACGAGCCGTTGCCAATATCGGTAGACAAAAATAGAGACCTGATGTTTCTCCTGCCACTGATAAACTCGAGCGCGAGATCTTTTTATGAAGATTTGCCTTTTTCTGAGAATGTAAAAGACACTCATCCGTTGGAACCTACTGAACACAATGATGTTTGACTGATAATAATAGTAACGAATAAAGCTGTTAAGAAAATTGTGTAATACTCTTGTAATGTGATTGATTTTTTTAGAATCTTTTGTATTATTATAACATTTGAAGAAAATTGTTTGGTTTTGTGGGTAAGAAGTCTTCTGGAGGAAGGAATTTGTATTTTTCTAATTAAAACTATGAAAAAATCTGCCTTTTATTTCATTTTATTCCGTGGAATTTCGATACAACTCAAAATATTATTAATATAACTCTTTTTAAATCCAATTAGACTTGACTGACATGATGTGAAAATAGGTACAAGTCGATATTTTTGTACTTAAATCAAAAATGTGTATGTCATGTCATAGTTATGAGTTAGACAACTAAACTTCAATTGGGAAGTTTATTAAAAAAACTAACACAAAAAGAGTTATTTTAAAAATATTGTAATGGAGACCTTTTGTCATTTATGTAAAAAGTTCGTGAAAAGAGGGACTACTTTAGTTATATCTCATAAAAACTTAAATTCAAATGGGTACAAGTCAATAATTTTATTAACCGTTAATTTTATACAAAATCCAATAATAGAACATAAAAGAGAGCATTTCTTATACTTAAACTGCATTTAAAGTTATATTTTATTTTTAACCATTACGGCACAGTGCGCTGTAAAACATTCATCTTTTGTTTTTTCGCTCTCCTGTAAAGTAGCAATTTTCGACTTGTATCGTTTTTCACTAGGGGCACAGAAATATATTCAGTAAATATATCCAGTAATTTTAAATTTAAATAAGACGACCAAATTATCCGGCCCAATTCGAAAGCTTATTGACGCAGTTTTTAAGAATTTACGCGTTTTGAAAACGTTAGGGGAAGTGGGAACCGGCGAACCCACCGAATAATGGCAAGACTAGATAGATAAATCTTAGCTCTGCTCTGCATAGCCCAATGGTTGACTGGTAGTTGTTAAGTCCGCCAAATGTACATTTGTCTATGGACACTAAATAAATAAATACGATACTATGACGGACTCGATACTCCTTCGCCACTGGCACATTAAATTTGCCTTTTTTTGCTTTTTTTTCATAAATAATTTCCTTTGAAATAGGAACGCGATCAGCGGTCCAAACCTAAATTCCGATTTCATTTGTATTTGTTCTATCTAAGTATTTAACAAACATGAATAACATAAAAATAATTAAGTCTAAAAATGGAAATGACCAGTTATTATTAAATGGCTATATATATTATTTGAACAAAAAAGTTAATGTTCTATTCAAAAAAGACTTCAAAAAAGTGCGATGTTTATGTAAAACATTAGGTATAACGTGATTTTGAACACTCAGTTCTGAGCAAAAATATACATCACCTACATTCTCCGAAACATGAAGATTTAGTAAAGAAGGAACTAAGAGAATCATTAAAAGCCCGAGCTTTTAATGATTTTATTCTATGAAATGTTTTTGTAATCAGTCCAGTAGTTTTTGGGTTTATTCGTTACATACAAATTTTTCCCAATTTGTTTTTTAAACTTTATTCAATAGTTATAAAACAATCATATAAATGCGATGTAGGTATTCTCTTAAAGTTTCTCAAAAAAAGATCCTTAAATATTTCTATACTTTCGTACTATCGTGCGTCGCAGTAGCGCGCATTCGATGCACAACACATCGCACTAACTTTCTTTCGCACTTGCGTTCATCGAAAAACCGATCTTTCGACTATCAGTTTGTCGTAACTGTGATCTTTCGAACTTTCGTTCTTCGTACTTTCGTAGTTCGCTGTTCCGTTACGCACTCTTGGAGATAATGTATTAACATTACTATTATTGTTTTATTGAACTATTGTTTATTTACATCGCCTCAAATTTATTTGTGTGGGTTTATGTTGTGATTTCCGGCATTTACAGTCTCACAACACCCGCTAATATTGGCTGACAGAGGTCTCTTCTAGAGAACCTAAACACCCACCCACCTATGTTCATTTTATCATTTTTTAACAAATGTTAGTTTGTTTATTTTTATTAAATCGCTTAACATCGTATTGTAAGCATCCTCATAATTCGGCCACACCGCTCATCATAGTCTTCTGCTTTTCGACACAAGTCCAGTATAAAAAAATGTAAAAAAGCCTTTTTCACTTCTCATGCTCGAAAAAGTACTACTTTATGCAGAATCTAGGCGACATAAAGTTGAACTTTATGCACAAGGGCAAAAAAGTAGCTTTTTAAATGTATCTATACTAAGGCAGTGACCATTTAGACCATGCAGCCAAACATAATAAATTGTGCACGGATAAAACTTGCTAATTTATAATATATCCTTCCCTATTTGCATTTTTGGTTTATAATAAGATAATACGAAAAAGTAACTAAATATCAAGACATATTCATCACTAAAAAAAACAATATTCCAAAATAATTTAAGAGTAGGCTGTATATATTTTATTCTTTGCCCGAAAATCATGCACAAAAATTAAAAAAAGTAAAGTAGCGGGAAAGAAGCCGTGAAAGAAAAAAAAAGCGCGGGAACTTCACATAGTAAAGGCGGGCTCTTTAAAATATTTTATTTGTAATTTTTTAATTGTAGTCAGTTACTTAATAAAACACAAACAAAAGAGGTATATAACATATAGGCATTAAATAATATTATAAGCAGATATGGGGAAGCGGAGTTCGAGAAAAAGAAAAAAAAAGGAGGATGAACCGGAGTCTGGTGATGCAGATAGGGAGACAGATGAGGTAAGGTTGGTAGAAACGGATATGTCCTCTTCGGACAGTGATGAAGAAATAAGCAATGCAGATAGGTACAAGCCTTATTATGTTACTGACTATATGCGCAGATATCCGGAAGAAATTAGCGGCACTGAATTTGTGGTTTTTGTTGAGTCATCAGACATCCAGAAACCAATTGGAACAAGAGATCTTCTTTCTTTGTCAACTTGTTTAAAGCGCTTTAACAAAGGCGTCAAATTTTTAAGAAATATCAATAAGTTTAAGATAGGTATTTATTTTGAAAAACCAGACTTGGCGAATGCCTTTTTAAATAATAATACCTTCTTGAAAGAATACAAATTCAAAGCCAGTATTCCTGCTGCTACAACTGAGGTGTCCGGAGTTATAAGAAATGTACCTACCATTATATCAAACAAGAGAATATTTACTATGATAACAAGTACAAAAAAAATAATAACAATAAAAAGAATAATGAAAAAAATAAATGTGACTGAGGGTTTTATATTACAACCTACAACTACAGTAATAGTGACATTTGCCACTTCCATTTTGCCAAATCATATAGATATTGGTGGTTGGAGACATGATGTGTCTCAATATATACCACCAGTTAAGCAATGTTACAAATGTTTGAGATACGGACATTTGGCAAAATATTGTAAAAATTCTGAAAAATGTAGTATATGTAAAGAAAATCATAACTATAAGACTTGTACAGTTTCTATCGAAAAAGCTACTTGCATTCATTGTGATGGCAATCATACTAGTGTGTCTCCAATATGCCCAGTTAAAAAACAGAAAATCATTGAAAATAGAAATAAATATAAGCCTGCTTCTTATGCAGATATTACAAATCCTTTAAATTTTCCCAAATTAGAAAGTAAGACAAAAAATAATGTAGATTTGTTTACACTGCTCAATACTGACAGCAAGTGTCTCTCATTATTAGTTGAAACCATAACTAAATGTGTTTCTTTGCATAATACTCAAAATACTTCTATAAATTCTAAAAGTGTTTTAGAGGTCTTAAAAAATACTTTTGGTAAGCAATCAAATCCCCACAATTCACCCCCAATCAATTGAATATCGTACAGTGGAATGCTCAAAGCTTATTAAGCAATCAACTTATTTTTACGAAATTTCTTTATGACCATTTTATTCATATCGCAATTATATGTGAAACATGGCTAAAGCCTCAGAAGCAGTTTAAAATCAAAGGTTATCATATTGAACGTAATGACTGTGGCAACAAGCATAATGGTGTTGCTATTTTAATCCATACATCACTAAAATATCAAAAAGTAACATCTTATTTTGACAACTCTCTTCAAACAATTGTAATACATTTAGAACTAAATCAGAACACTATTTCAATAGCCAGTATATATTGTCCAACAAATTGTATTCCCAGTTTCTCTAAAAATAAGTTTAAACATTTCTTGAATTCTCTCCATAGGCCGACGATTATAGCTGGTGACTTCAATGCTCATCACTCAATTTGGGGATGTCCGTTATCGGATTCCAGAGGTAAGGATATTCTTGAGTGTTTAGATGAATGCAATTTAGTCCTGTTGAATGATGGTCAGGTCACAACTGTCGGTTCTCATTCTTGGAGACCCAATGGTTTGGACTTGACTATGGTATCTCCTTCATTAGCTCTTCGCTGCGAATGGTCAGTACACGACGATCCATTGGGCAGTTATCATTTGCCAACATTTACTAAGATTACATTCAATAGTAGTTCACAATGTTTTAACTCTCAAAACAATTTTCAGGATGAAAATGATTTTAACAATCGCATTAATCATAGATTAGTTGATTGGAAGTTGTATTCTTCAATTGTTAATAAGGATTTAGATAATTTTCAATGTAACCCTATTAGTAATCCAATAGATTCATACAACTCTTTTTGTCAAATCATTTTGACAGCTGCACAAAAGTCAATTCCCTCTCGTACCTCTCGGTCCGAATCACGTAACATTGCTACTCAATACTTAAAATCAAAATATCGAACAGTTCCTTGGTGGAATAGTAATTGCGCTAAAGCTGTCCAGGAAAGCAAGCAAGCCTATCTTGATTTTAAGAATAATCCTTCTCAAGAAAAATATATTAATTTCAAAAGATTACAAGCTGCTAAAAAACTTACCATTAAGAGAGAAAGACTAAGTAGTTGGATAGAATCCTGTACAAAATTAAATCGATTGACACCAGTTTCAGTAGTATGGGGTAACATGAGAAAACTTACACATAAAACATATAAAAAGCAAAATAGTGATTTTTCGTGGGTCAGTGATTTTTTACGTAAATACACGCCTGACTTTGTGCAAAATAACAGGCCAATTGTGAAGGACAATAGTTTACCAGATAATCAGTCATTCCTCACTGATCCATTTTCTTTTGACGAATTAACTGCAGCTCTGAAATCTAGAAAAAACACTGCTTGTGGATTAGATAGTTTATCGTACAAGATGTTTCAGCTACTTAACACTGACAATCTTTATAAGCTTTCACAAATTTATAATATTTTATGGCAAGATTGCACAATTCCTCCTAATTGGAAAATGGACTGCTTGGTTCCTATTTTAAAACCTGGAAAAATTGCATCTCATCCCGATTCTTATCGTCCTATCGCTTTAACGTCTTGTGCTGGTAAATTATTTGAACAGCTAATCAAACAAAGATTGGAATTCTTCATAGAAAAGAACTCAATTTTACCTTTAAACCAGTTTGGGTTTAGGCGAGGACTTTCGGCTCAAGAAAGCTTAGCACATTTTTTTTTGGACGTCACTACAGCTCAAAAGAATATGGAGTATACAATAGCAGTGTTTTTTGATATAGAAGGTGCATTTAATAACGTTAATCATGGTATTTTGTTTGAATCTCTATTATCTTTCTTACCTGTAAAAATTGCTTATTGGATATATGCTTTTCTCACGGATAGAAAAGTGTATGTCAAAATAGATAATAAATTTTTAGGCCCTAGATTTTCGAGCAAAGGTGTATGTCAAGGAGGCATCTTGAGTCCTATTCTGTATATTTTGTATATAAGAAAACTAAATTCCATTCTTAATAATAATTTAGTCAACAATCTTCAGTTTGCTGATGACCTTGTCATTTATTGTAAAGGTACTAATGTATTAGATATACAATTAACATTAAATAATAATCTAGTGAAGCTGGCAGATTACTTCTCAGAACTTGATTTAAATGTTAGCCTTTTAAAAAGTAAAGTTGTAATATTTTGCCCAAAATACAGTTCTCTACCTCTAATTAATATTACATACAGCAATCATACTTTGCCTATTGATAATTCAGTTAAATTCTTGGGTGTTATTTTTCACGAAAATCTTACGTGGGATTTATATGTTGATTGCTTGGTGAGCAGAGCTTTAAAAGCCACTAATGTAATTAGGTCCGTTACTGGATTGAAATGGGGTGCTGATCCTAAAATTGTGTTAATGCTTTATAAAGCTTTGGTCAGAAGTCATTTTGAGTATGCTTTCTTTTGTTACGCTTCCGATCCAAAATACATAGATGTTATTGATAAAATACAGAATAAGAACTTACGATTAATACTAGGTGCTATGAACACTTCCCCAATAAATTCTATGCAGGTCGAATATCATTTACCACCAATGGTTATTCGCTTTGAATTTTTAAAACTTAAATTTCTTTTTAAACTCTTATCACGTTCGAATAACGATCTTTTAAATAAATTAAATGTATGTTCCACTAACACTTTTCTTTCAAAGAATTTCTCACATTTTATAAGTTTAAAAGAACAATGTAATATATTTTGTAGTACTACTTTACATTGTTATAGTGGCTCATATGCTAGTAAATTCTGTGACATTCATATTGTCCTACATAAAGATTTTAAAGATAAATATGATGTTTACGAAAGTCTACAGGCTTATAATGATTATCGATCAGTTTATACAGATGGTTCAAAGACGAATGTAAGTGTTGCAGTAGCTATGTATGATACAGGTAGTAAAACTGGACATAGTTTTAAAATGTGCCAAAATGCCAGCATATTTTCTGCTGAGGCGAATGCTATAATTGTAGCTCTTAACTACATTCAACAGTTCAGCCAATACAAAAAATGGATTATTATTACTGACAGCATGAGTGTGTTGATGGCTTTGAGAAATCCTTCCTTTTCATCAGTCACAAATCATTTAATATATAATATCCGAGATCAGATACATCATTTAAAAATAAATTATCAAATAGACATTATATTATTTTGGACTCCAGCTCATATCGGTGTATATGGAAACGAGGAAGTAGATAAACTGGCCAAAACTATGAACACTCTAGACGTACCTATAAAAAACATACCAATTTCATATACTGATTGTACAGCTCTAATCAAGAAAGAAATATTGAAGCTATGGGAAGAACACTGGAATAGTACTTTGCTCATAAAAGGGAAGTGGTATCGAGAAATAAATAATAAAATAAAACAACCCTGGTTCAATAGACACAATTACATAAACAGAAGATTTTTTACTATTATTTGCCGTTTGCGAATTGGGCACGGTCGATTCAATGACCATTTGTACCGGCTAGGCATGACTTCTTCCCCATCGTGCAACTGGTGCAACACCACCTTACCTCAATCTCTGCATCACCTTTTTTACGAATGTCCAATTTTTGCCCTGCAAAGAAACATTTTATTAGAAGAAATTTCAAAAATAATGAAACACCAGCAAGATCTACCGCGCTCTTTACAAAAACTTCTTTCGATTGAAAAATGCTTTGAAGCAATTTATGAATATGTAACCTCTACGTTTGGCGATTTGTGAATTCAAAAGAAGAATGAATAACAATAGTTTATTGCATACAGACTAGGCTGTATGGTTGACGCCTTTGCCTTTCCCAAATGGGATAAACAAAATTTAAAAAAAAAATGAATTTTCTCAGTTATTGTTGAATTAACTAAATTTTAAAAATGTCAAGTGAAGAAGAAGATTTAGAACTTACTCCTAATACTTTAATGGAAATAAACGCACAAAAAGTGGTGCAAGAAATATTGCCGCCAAAATCTCGGCAAATATATATGAAAACTTATGACAAATTTATAGTATGTTATGTTACTGTTTTATTTTCTCGCAATCGAAGTGAAAAGCAGAGTTTATAACTCGTGCACAAATCATTTTTATCCTCGACTTCTTCATCTAATAATAATATAACATTCTCGGATATAACGATCTCGGATAAAAATGACTTGCTTTATGCACTCGGCATAAAACCTACTATTTAAAAACAAGCTTTTATTTAAATGCGCTAAAAAGAAAAAATAAACTTTTACACTAAAACTTTTACTTATAACGTCATTTCACATTTGACACAATTTATATGACATAAAAGCTTGTCGCGAGATTTACTTGTGTGTAGTAACTTAAAAGAGTACTTTTAAGTACCTACTCGTATTTACTTAGTTCGAAAATTGGAATGTATAAAATTATTCAAATCAAATTATATAATTTACTTGTTTATCTACAAAAGTAAATCTCGCGACAAGCTTTTATGTCAAATAAAAATGTTGTCAAATGTGAAATGACGTTATAAGTAAAAGTTTTATTGTAAAAGTTTATTTTTTCTTTTTAGTGCATTTAAATAAAAGCTTGTTTTTAAAAAGGTTTTTTTACATTTAATTTATTTTTACTTTTTAGTTATCACTGGATACGTTTCTCAGTCTGTTCATCTCATTCAACGCATCATTGTTGCAAGTTCGTTTGCCGGAAAGTCTATACAGAATTTCAGCTCAATCGGTTAAAGATGTCTACATCAAAATTGATTTTTTTTCTTTAGAAGTACGCCATATTGGATTAATAGTGACATCACTTTATTTTTCAAGTTATTCTTAGCAAGATCTTTTATTTGATACCGATATTGTAGGAGTGCATCAAAAATAATTGGTCCGCCATCTTGGGTATGCCGCCATCTTGGATTTAAAATGACGTCACACAGTTAACCGTGCATTTTTATTTAAGTGTGTGTGTACACAAAATTTCAGCTCAATCGGACAAAGATATCTACTTCAAATTTGATTTTCAAGCTTTAAAAATCCGCCATATTGGATAAATAGTGACGTCACATTATTTTTCGAGTTACTCGTAGCAAGACCTTTTATTTGATACCCATATTGTAGGGGTGCATTAAAAATAATTGGTCCGCCATCTTGGATTTAGAAAGACGTCACATAGTCAACCATGCATTGTCATCCAAACTGAATGTGTATACAAAATTTCAGCTAAATCGGTTTAAGATATCTGCTTCAAAATTGAGTTGCAAGATTTCACCCGAACTTACATACATTGCAAGTTAAATAAAAGCTTGTAAAAAAGTCCATTCGCTTAGATAGTGTCAGCACATAATTGTGGTCATTGTAATAAAATTCGAATATAAATAATACACATAACTAAGGTATCAAAAATAATTTTAATAAAAATTGGAGTAGGTACACGTTAGCAGAGTAAAATTAGACACTATTCTTCGTCACTCGTAGAATCACAGTCATTACCACCTGTGTTTATTATAGGAGATCCAACATCATCACGTTCTGAATCTATCTAAAATAAAATATCGATTTTTTTGTGTTATTGGCCCCGTTTTTAATATTGATTCTTGGTATCCCCACCATTTTTGAAGTGTCTATGATAGGTGCAGACACATATTAATTTCAACACAATACCGATGAATATTTATTATAAATTGTTTACAAGTTTACCAAAACACCCGTCTTTTTTAGGGTTCCGTAGCCAAATGGCAAAAAACGGAACCCTTATAGATTCGTCATGTCTGTCTGTCTGTCCGTCCGTATGTCACAGCCACTTTTCTCCGAAACTATAAGAACTACACTGTTGAAACTTGGTAAGTAGATGTATTCTGTAAACCGCATTAAGATTTTCACACAAAAATAGAAAAAAAAGCAATAAATTTTGGGGGTTCTCCATACATAGAACTGAAACCCAAAATTTTTTTTTCATACGTGTATTATTTTCAACTTTTCAGTGTTTTTGAAGTCGGTTTTTATTTTTTGTAAAATATTTTTGTTTTCATATATCAAAAGTTGCATTACAAATCGTACTCCTGCGGGCAAGCTTATTTTGCGCTACGGAACCCGCATACTAGCTACGAGTAGTATACCGACGTAGCTTCGCGGAGTAATCTACTAGTGAACATTACATACACCGTGCCCTGCGTCCATTTCAAAAATCCAATCGAATATTTTTCGACTGAGGGTTCATCTGAGCTTACATCTTGATATGAAATTTCTCTGGACGACTCCAACTTACTACTACTTTGTTGATTGCAACGTAAATCGTGGCTTATGACTTTTCAGTAAGATTATTTTTGCTGATCTGGCAACGCATTGCTGCGAGTCAGTAGTTATAGTATGTACTTTTTAACCGACTTCAGAAAAAGAGGAGGTTCTCAATTCGATGCGTATGTTTTTTTTTGTGTGTATGTTACTCGATTACGCCGCCAATTGTTAACCGATTTTCAAAATTATTTGTGTATGCGATACAGTATACTCCAAGGGTGGTGCCATGGTCACCAAAGTTAGGATCTAATGATGGGATCCTATGAAAATCGAGGAAAACCCTTAAATTTTAAGGTGTGTCCAACGTGTTTTGTGTGTATGTTACGCGATTACTCCGCCAATTGTGGACCAAATTCGAAAATTCTTTTTGTATTCGATATACTCGTAGGTACTCCTGGGGTGGTCCCAAGGTCACCAAAGTCAGGATCTGATCATGGGATCTCATGAAAATCGAGGGAAACGCTAATTTAATACCAGCTCACCGAAGGTGAGGTGAGCTTGTATTAAATTAGGGTTTCTTTCACTGAAAATATTTCATTCACTAAAAAGTTTAAAATATTTTTTTACAAAAATTAAAAAGCGACTTCAGAAACACTGAAAAGTTAAAAATAATAATAGCTACAGACAACATCACACTTCTATATTGAAGTCGGTGACAAATTTTAACACTTTCTAGGAGATCATCGTTTGGCACCGACTTCAATATAGAAGTATGATGTTGTCTGTACCTATTCTGATATTATTTTTAACTTTTCAGTGTTTTTGAAGTCGGTTTTTATTTTTTGTAATATAATTTTTATTTTTAAAATATATAAATATCGGATCATTGTTATGCCTACATCCTATCCATCTGTGAGATGGTTCAGCAAAATATCATCTGGCGGCTTTGGATTCAATAGAGCGGCAATATGAATGATTGGTGACTTAGCGTCTTGTGGCTGTGGCCCAGCTACAGACACTTGAACACCGTCGTAGAATTGGGATGATGACTGAATTCTAATTTTTACGTCTCGTCATTAAATATTAAAATACCGTGGAAAAAGATGCAGTCCTGTGAAATTAGAATTAAAATCGGCTAAGAAATACGTTAGATACAAGCATTTTAAGTTGTTAATTTGAAGGCGATTAGACAGAGAGATCCGACATCAACCGTGACGTCATAGTTGAGTACGGCCATATAAACTCCTTGTAAATTGCTGTTTTGCTAGAAAGAGATGGAGAATAATCTTTAATACCTTATATCTTGGTTGATTTTATAGTTATTCGAAAACCGATTTTTTCTTTCTGTTTATTATACGAATGAGCTTCTATAAAAGCATTAAATTTTTTTGTCATCTAGCCCATTGCCCGCCTTTCCGTTTTCTGCAGGTTACACATCGGTGAATGTGCGCAGGAATTACACAACCTGATCCCTCCCAAGCGCGGATCCACCGTTGTGGGCATCATGGGCATGCCCACAACCCTAATAGAATTGTGACGTCACACTTTCATGGTCTATTGAGATCGATAGGCTGATGATATTATACCCAATGCCATAAAAAAACAATGAATCTTGGTCAGAGTGTCATATGTTTTGAAAACAACTTTATAGCGATGCACTATACGATCATGAGCGTGGTCATACTCCGCCACAACCTTTTTTGAAGGCTGGATCCGCGCCTGATCCCTCCAGCTCCTTTCCATCATCGGAATTCCAGGCTCACGGCTAGGAATCATCTGTATTTGGTAGCAGTGCCAGCTGCACGGACAAAGCGCTTTGCTTCTTCTTTTGTTATGCGCACTGCTGCCGAATGGAATAAATTGCCGACGTCTGTGTTTCCGCAAAATTATAATCTGGAATCCTTTAAATGTAGAGTGAACAGGGACATTCTAGGAGAGCATGCTACATCATAGACCACATCGATAGCTTACAATCAGGCGAGATAGTGGTCAACCGCTTTCTTAGCAAATAATAAAAAAATAGACTGTAACGTAAAAAAATTAAACACAATGCTATCTACTGGATGGTTGGTTACCCAGATAACCAAGTGTTGTGTCGTAAATACCACTGCCATCTATTTAGAAACTTATGGAACTTACAAACCATTGTCTTATTACCAGACGATTAATTTAATGGATAATTTACTAGCAAACATAAACATTGAGATCAATAATTGAGATAAGAGCTATCCTATCTATTGAGTTGAACCAAATTACATACAGCAAGACAAATTTCATCAAAATCGGTCAAGTAGTTTCAAGCTCATCCCGGACAAACATCATAACGCGAGATTTTTCTATCCTACCTATAGATTACTTTTGAAGTTTCTGTTAAGGCGCATAGTAGTCCTAATGACCTTGCTCGATCGTTCCGCACTGATTATATAATAGGAGTGAGTGAGTGAGAGTGAGGGGAATATTTAAGCAAACCTTTACGCGTAAGATGAATTATTTCAATTAAAAATTAATAAAGGCGAATAAGAAAAATCTAAAAAAACCATCCGCTAGAATATTGTTCACTTTATTTATTTAAATCGAAAGTATATGATTTAACCTAATATTTACGACGCGATTAGGTTTAAAGTTTTAAAATCGAGGCATATTTGGGTTACATTTTAACCAAGTTTTAATTAATTTATCAAAAAATTAAAAAGACCATCCTCTAAAGAATGCGTTGAATAATAACATATTTTTTTTAAAGATTTTTTTATTCAATATTTATGAAGAGAACCGGTTTTTTCTGCAGTGATTTTTTTATGATTGACCCTACTATGCGCCTTAAAGAACTTGAAAACTTGAACTGGACTTAATGGAAACAAGGAATCATTCCCTAACATACCTCATACTCGTGAAATACTTCCCCGTTCTTAGAATCAGTTAAAGAGAAACCTTTATAAATACATAACAACTTTCAATAAAACAAAAAGTACTGTCGAAATCGCTATCCAAATAAACGAATCCTTACGTTTCCTCCCTGCAGATAATCGATACTGATTGATTTAATTGTATTTAATCGCGGATATTTACGAACTGGATCATACATTACGTTCTTAAATGGTAAAAGAACGTTTGGGTGTTTAACAATTATCTGTAAATTATTATCCTCTGGATAATTCCGAACCGCCCCTTTGAGTGAGGTCAGGGTCTCGATTCCTTATGAGGCAAAAGCTTTTTCTTGCTTGGTTTGGTTAGTGGTGGGACTGGTAGGGCTTCCTAGCCCACCTAACTAGTTACCATCACCTTGCCTAAGCTGTTCCGACAATTAGAGGTAAGATAACCAGTTCCCCAGTTGTTGAAGAGTTCAGGTAAATAAAGCTCATTTTCATCTTCGACTTTATCGTCACATACCATCAGGTGAGATGAAGGCCATGATCTTTTCGATTGTAAAACAAAATTATCTAATAGGTATAAATTATACTTCGTAAAGCCATAAATAAACAAGGGCATGTAAAGCACTACTTTACCTACTTTGAATTTATCAAAATATCTCCCATCCATTAAAATAGAAATGAGGGCTATCCCTAGGGAAAACAATAAAATTACGAAAGAACCTTTGCGTAGGTATCATACAAGTATTTCTCCGCTGACCACCAACATAAAACTTCAAATAAACGCTTAAAACTCGTCCTTGCGAGGTCGAAATAAGATTCAGGAATGCGCTTAGAAAAAGATGTCTATAAATAGTAAATACACCAGCCAAAATTGAGCCGCCACGCGCCCTAACGTCGTTCCAGTTTTGGCGGAGTGGACCACAAGATGGCGGGCCGTTTTAAAATGGCGGCGTTTGAAACAATAAAAACGGGACAATGCCAGTGCGATGGTAATGTTACCCAGTCAGGATTCCCACGTCTCCCGGTAGGTCGTTGACATGTTGTTGATCGATTGAATGCCTTTTTTTCGCCATCGATTCCACGGATGCCGCGACTCGGCGAAATGCACAGCGCTAACGAAGACTTGCTGTGGATGTTGTTGTCCAACGATTTTGATTTTAATTGTTGCGACTTTTTGAGAAAATAAGCTGACATTTTCATTTAAATTGATACATCTGGTTTTCTATTCATATTTACCATTTTTTTAAGAAATATCTAGTTTCTAAACCAATCAAACACACAAACGCGGCTAAGAATGATTATAAAATCTGATTTTACACCGTACTTTTAGGCTTCAAACAAAGAATACAGTTTTTTTTTTTTAATTTTGCGTGTAAATATCTGACGAGTGGACTTTAAAAAGTCTTACCTATCTACTTATCTATCGTCTTTCTATCTAAATGTCATTTTAAAAAAGTGTTAATCTATTAAAGATTTGTATCATAATAGATGTTAAATTGGAAAGTTGAGTCTCGGCCGGCATCTCCCACGTGTGCGTGGGGGCAAGCTACAATAGCAGACATACCAACTGTAGCCTATTAGACGCCTCCGGATGTTAAATATTGAATTATTGTGGTCTGCCGAAGATTACTTATTTGCTTCCAATTTAGATCAGCAGGCGTACTCTTGAAACTAGTTCCGATCTATTAGCATTGCATTGATATTGTGAGATACTCGTTCTCAAGAGTACGGAACAGAGGCCCAATTCTACTAATAAGTTACAGTCGAATCGAAACTAAGTCGTTGCGATCGACCAATCGGAGCGCGTATATGCCATATGCCCTTTCAACTATTCGATGGCGTGTTAATGTGGCGTTCTGCAGGCCAATTATGGATCTTTCATCGTATGACATGGTATAATTTTGAAGTCATGAAATTCTACATTTCGTATTACCGATCTCCAATGATATCATCACTATGGCATAATTTCAATAATATCATCATTAAATAATGAACAAATGATGAAAAATCTGACCGGAAATCGTATTTTTCGTTTCGCACTTTTATATCATATGATATCATTTGCAATACCATGAGATCGGTAATAGGCCCTCTGATTGGTCGAACGCTACTATTTAGTTTCGATTCGGCTGTTACTTATTAGTATAACTGGGCCTTGGTCCAATTTGGCGCTAGTGTTGTAACTCAAGAGTATAGAATGTCACTGTTTTGAGGGGCCATCCCTTGATTGCGTAATTCAAAATTTGAAGCGATCGCTTACGATTCTAACAGTCAGGGTGCATCCATCATTCCATCACTGCTTTGTGAAAGTCAGTCGACACATCGGGATTTATTTCACGGACCCGACTATTTTTATGGGGATTTCAAAATAAATGTTATAATTTGGAATTTTAAATGACGCCATAATATCTTTTTTAGGACTATGTTAACATGGGTAGGTTTCAGCTTGATAAGGTATTATCCAAACAACATTAAGCAAGTTTCTAAAGCAAATAGGAACTTTGACGTGATCAAAACAAAAGACTTCTTCAAAAGATTTCTTTAAAAACGTCTATTTTCTGACTTACACCCGGCGGATGCACCATTTTTACGTTTTCATCCTCAAAATTGTACCAAAAATCGCATATCTGAGAGTGATATAACTCAGTTTTACGCATTAAGATGCTTTCAACAAAATTTCAGTAACTGCGTAAAACTTGGTGCAACTGGACGTTAGAATAAGGTAAACAACGTTCTTCCCACTTTAACCCCCTTAACGTAGATCGTGGAATAATAAATATAGTGCTGAGGCTACAAAGAGAACTAATATAAAGAGATAAAGTCATTTTATAGCAGCTATGTATACTTTCCCAAAAAGATATGAATGCATTTCATTATTTTTCTGCTCGTTATATCTCTCAGCGGGATAACTCATTATCATTGTAATATATATGGATGGCAAGCTATAACTGTATTTAAAACAGTAACCGATGTTCGTACACCTCTGGTCATATTCAGTCTTTAAATGGGCAGATATCGATCATATTTATTTGACACATATGAAAAATTATATAACAATAATAACATGATAATTCATCGAACTGGTTTCCAGATTACAATGATTTTCGTTCAAAGTGGATAAAAGATTTATGTATTTTGGATAAATTATGTGTTACATACGGTATTTGTACTTAAATCTAGTTGATTGTCTGGTTTGTGATGAATGTTTATTTATCTGCTACTTGTCACTAAGTAGTTATAATCGCAACTAACCAACCACAGAAAATTGCTTCAGAAGATACTATTTGTCAAAAATATATATTATATTAAAAATATACATTTATTCTTCTACAAGACATGTTAAGGCTGTGGTTTTAATCATTTTTTAAAGTTATTTAAACTTCATCATGAACTTTCATTTTCAATAAATAAATTTAACAATATTTGAGGTTGTTGTTATTTTAGATGTTAGCTTCAATTTCCTTTTTTTATATTTCATCTCACGCGTTTAATATGCTAATTATTTTGATTAGATTTTTTTAAATAATGGAGAAGTGTACTCCTCAAGGAATATTTACATTATATGTTGTAAAAGGACTTCGTTGAGGGACAATCTTATTTATTACCTCTGAAGTATTTTTTTTTATCTTTTTTTGAGTATATTTCCATTTGCTTAATCTAACTGGCCATTGAGTTACTATTATGTTTTACCTTTCTTCTTCTCCCTTTGAAGGGATATTATTATTATTAAGCTTTATTTTTCCCTTACATGTGGTTTTTATCTATATTTTTGTAACGTGTAAGTACCTACCTACTTATATATTTGTCAGTAATGTTAGTTCTTGTGCTTAAAATAAGTTAGTATTGTTAGGTATAAGGGCTGCCTTTTGCTGTGAAAGCCTCCTCCAAGGCCATTGAGTTAGAATAATAAAAACCTGTGATTTTTGTAAAAAAAATAAGGGCTTGAGGGCTATCATAGCTGGTGAAATTATTACACCCAGGAGTGTGAAAACAGATCCGATGTTGGTGATATCAATGTAAACTAAAAGGGGCCTAACACAAAATATCTTTAATCCTATAATAACAATTTATATGACTCCACTATTGATTTTAAAATTTATCACGTAGCTATTATTAAAAGCGAGTAAAGCCTACTTTAGTTTAATGAAATAAAGAGAAATCAATAACTTCATATTTTGTTCGGTTTGCGTAAGTCCTCGGTGTGATGAAAGTGTGTTTTATTGTTTTTTTTTACAAACATGTTAGGACTAAGGAAAGCATTAAACACTATTGATAATTAGGTTTGATATTGTTCTGCTCATGTGTCCGAAAGTTTCTTTTCTATTTAGAGTGTCATGGTTTCCAGATGCCCGGCCTTTTATACGATTTCTTTTGATCAAAAGTTTAATAAAATTAGCTATATTTGATGAAAATATGTTCAGCTATTCAAAAGTTATTGATTAGCAGTATTTCGGTCAGCAGGCGCACTGCGTCCCGGAGAAGTTGCCGTAGGTTTGTTTACATAGCGGTTCCCCAAAGCAATGGCTAAAATAAAGCTATGAATAATATATTATCCTACATTTCAAAGGGCAGTATGATTGTATATGCCGAGGGTTTTTTGTTTTTTTAATGTCGCTAGACGGTCCGTTTCCATACATTTTAACGACACCTTGACACCTGTAAAATATACCTATTGGAAAGGTAACAATTTGGTTTTAGTCGAAATGTTCGAAAATAGTGCGATTACCCTCTGGAGTGATTGGCAATATTTTTGGTGATTCGTAGTCATAAAACTACACACGTACGAAGCTAAGTGACTGACCTGGGCGCCAATCGCGCTGATTTACAGCTCAACGGACCGCTAAAGTTCAATTCCAATCCAGTTCTAACTACAATTCAACTTTGGACAAAATTGGCATCGCGCTAATTTCTACATGAGAGTTAAACCGCAAGCGAAGCTGATCCAGCATTGGAAACTTTAGAGATAACAGAGAGAGAGAACTGAAAAACACTCAACACTGAAAAAAGCCAAACTGCAATCCAAAAAAAGTTGCGTCGCATGAACTTTGTATTTTGACAGCGGCTACGTTCCAAATTCAATCGGATTGCGCTCCAAACTCCTGTCAAACCATTACCGCGATACGAGATGTCATATAAGTTGCAGTTCAGTCGTAGTTCAATTCTAGTCCAGCCCCCGTAGCACGTCCACCAAAACACGATATGATAAAGCGATTTTTCGCGGTGAACTGTCAAAATAAGACGAAACCTTATTGTATTTTATACAGCTGCATTTATTTGTCGTAATTGGCCTCCTGAGGTATTAACGTAGAATCCCAAATACTGGAGCTAGAAGCATCGACACAGGTGTTCGTTGACTTATGTAGACGCCCACGAAGGAAGGATTTTTCAAAATGCCCACGAGGAATCTGAGCAATCCCCATTCAAAAATTATCCCATTCGAAACATAGTTTGCGGACATAGCTAGTTTCTAATGTAAAACAAAGCTACTATTGACATTCGTTTGGCATCTTTATGAGCGCACGTATTTTTTTTTACGCAACCAAACATCGAATCAAGAAAGCGTGTGATTTATTAATCCAAAGCATTTAATATTAATGTGTTATTTAAATTCTGTCGAAAATATTAAGCTTAGGTTTGATTCAAATAAAGATGTGAATGTGCTGTGAATATTAAGATTCACAGCACAATTTTTTTTATTTCGTGTGTGTTGCAACGTAGAACTCCTAAAGTTTAATTTTCCACCCTCAAATACTCGGCCATCAATAATCGGTTGTGTGCGTTTGCGCTAATAGTACGATTCAAACAGGCCACCAGCGATTTTTTTTTTCATTTATTATTCAATACACACAATTAGCACTTTATATTTTGGCCACACTATGCTATGGTTCAGTATTTTAGTACGTTGGATTTGACAAACTTCGTGATGAATTCAAATAAAATTATTAAAACTGGTCCGTCTCTCTGCCTGCCAAGATCCTTTTTCTCGAGAACACGTAAAAATATCAAACTAATTTTTTTATGAAATATTCCAGGTCTCTTACAGTTGTAAAAAATCATCAAAAGATATGACCGTTTATGTCGCATAATATTCTCACAAATTTTACGATTTTACGTAGGATTCAAAACCTACGTACTTGCCGTTGACCTAATAGAATCGTGGAAAAGTGTGCCTTTGACCTAGAACCATGAAATTTGGTAAGAAGCAAATGCTTATAGTACAGTCATATGTTGAAGAAACAATTTGCAAACTCTAAATGTACATGATTAAGAACTTATATATTTAAACTAGCTGTGCTCGCGACTTCGACGCGACGAAAATAACAACATGTCGTACATTTTTTCCCTGTTTTTGCAACTTTTAAATAGATTATCCAACACATAAAGACTTTTTCAATTTGAATCAGTAGTTCCTGAGATTAGCGCGTTCAACCAACCAAACAAACAAACTCTTCAGCTTTATAATATTAGTATATAGATAAGGTAATACGGGACCCCAGGTGCCCAAGTCCGACTCGCACTTGACCGGTTTCATTAATCCTTACAACCACGCCTAATTCTGAAGTCCAAACGCAAATCAGTATGCTGTTAATAAGCAACGAATGACAACATTGAATATGCAAACTCACGTGTGCTAGAAAGACAAGCTAGAATTCTGGTGTAAATTTACATGTCTACTAGCAGTTATTATTTGACGATTATAAGGCCGCCCACTCACGCGCACAATGGGGCCGCGGGCGAGCCCACGCGCGAATGGCCGGCATCAATGGAGCGTTGTCTGTGAATTACCATAAAGTTGTAAACTCAACAGCGTGTGTTGCGTGGATGTGGATGTTATTCCTACCGTTAGTATATTCTAGGCAGAGTGGTGTATGGAGATTAGTAATATAATTTGTGATATGGAGTCGCGCATCGAGACCCGAGGGCTCCGTAAAAACTTATCTAAGTATTTAAGTTCCTAACTATGCACACATTTACGGAATTCCGACTTTTTCCTTAACATGCTTATAAAACCTTACTTCTTGCAAAATTTCATGATCCTAGGTCAATGGAAAGTACTTACCCTATTTTGATTCAGTCGTGAAATCGCAAAATGTTACGAATTGCGACATAAATGGTCACATCTCTTAATCGTGAACAAAGGAACATGATTTTTCACAACTGAAAGAGAGTAGACCCGAGTATTTGATATCTTTACGCGTTCCCTAGAGAAAGGTCTTAACAGTCAGACGGACGAACGGACAATAAAGTCATCCTATAAGGGTTCCGTTTTTTCCTTTTAGGTACGGAACCCTAAAAACCTTTTGACAGTCCTCTAAGAATGGCGACCTCTAAAAATCTGCTTTCTTTATCTAAACAAACACCAACAGAGTCACAATCCCCATATCAACTAACCAAACTGGACAATATCATGGCGTCCACAGCACAGATTTCGTCGGCCAGGCCAAAGTGTCCCAAAATTAAATGGCAAAGGCCCAATTTCCTCGGCAGGTCGCCGCCGACAGCTGACAGTTTAATTAAAAACGAATTAATAATCGGAATGCGAGGTCACACGCCTGCGGTAATCGCGTGAGTGAGAATATCCATTCGCTGGGGACTGCAGTATCAATGTTTACTGTTTGTTACAAAACTGCCGGCAATATGCTATTCATTTCAGCCAAGAAACGCCCACTGTTGGACATAGGCCTCCCACAAATGTGGTGTTGCGGACTTTGAATTAGTTTTTAGCTGTTCCCAGCAATTTGCCTGCGTAGAATCTCTAGAAACTGAAAATGAAGATGTTTCATCTACTTTATGTCGGTTTTGATAGTAAAAGAATCACTAAAATTGATTTAGTTTTAAGATAGTTTCAAAGTCTATCGATCACGAATAAATAAATGATTCCTCTTTATTTAGGTCACATTTTGACGTCGAAAACTTGATTTCAGTCTGAAATCTGCTTGATTGAAATCATTGAAGTCAAGCAAAAGGCATATCTGTACCGCCCTTTTCTCGCAGCTATTTGGACATTTACAACCCCCCTGTAACTTCGTTATGAGTAAACCTAGAAGCCAGAATTTTCAGCAATCAAGACGGCATAATATAGTTATAGATTTGGACGTGTAGTTTAAAAACTATATCGTATGCTCCGCAAAGACTGTGGTAATTATCTTCTCTGCTTAACACGCATTTGTTTTTTTGTAGAGCTTGATTGCAAAGTCAGCTATCTCTGTTAATAAAATGTATCTAAAATAAAGTCATATTTAGTATTTTTTTAACGCAGTTAGCTATCGGGTATATAGTTATACTGTGCTTCACTCCTCTTACTGTCGCGGTTCCTCGATACACTTATTACTGTCGCGAAGAGTATTGGGATTCTTGGTGTCGATATCTCTGTAACTTCCAGTTCCATAAGTAGTTTAAAGAAAAGTTCATTTGGTGCATCATCAAAATTTGGTGTACTTACAGGGAGAGCGATACTTGTCGTCGGATCAAGAATCCGAGAAGTCAGACCCCACATGAACACTACTGCCATTCATGTGCGGGAGCACCAAATAGAACTTTTTGATACAGTACAACTACAGTGTCGACCTATGAGACTCGTTGAAGAGCCTGAGCCTTGCTCACAAGCTGCATTAGGCCTTTTAGTACCATAACAGGTTTCGAATTTCCACCATTCTGTGTGAGCTCTACAAATTTTTTAATGGGCCATGTTTCGAGAAGCTGTTTAACATGACATTCTACTGTTGTATCACTCGGCATCGGCAACGATGCCAAGAATATTCTTCCGCATTCTCTGACGATGTGAAATAAACGGGGAGTTCATTGCACATCTTAAGATTATCGAGGTTTTCTCAGGAGACTATATTCTCTTCAAAAAGTATATAAAAGATTTTTTAAAAGGTCGGCAAGCAATAAGCAGCTATACCCCGGTGTTCCACGCGATCCCAGGCAGTTACGTAACCGCTGACCTTCAGTGAGGCTTTTGCTTATCACCTTAGTAGTATAAAAGTTACCGGCCACTTTCCCTTAGGACGACTTGTACTATTAGAAAGTATCTGCAATCAACAGTACAAAATCAGTGGTTAGCCTACTGGGAACTTCATTCGTACATACTGATAAAGGCCCTTTACGATTAAGTAACAGTAACTAAAAATTCCGTTTCAATTTCGAACGATTATCGCAACGATATTCGACACGACAAAGAATCAATTTCGTCACATCTCGTGACGTGTCGCCGCCCACGCCCAGACACGTCTGCCGCCTTCATTATACATTATAATGGCTGACTTCAACACGGGAACTCAACGGAATAGCTCGACAGCTTATATTTCATTCATACTATGATACTTCTATTTATTTTACTCATGCAAAGTGTTTGGTACATACCCTTTTTTTTTATGTTGGGAAATACGTTACGCATACCTCGCGCTTGGGAGGCGCGAGGTTATGTCGGACTCTCCG
The DNA here is from genome assembly GCA_963935595.1 of Schoenobius gigantellus. Lineage (NCBI taxonomy): Eukaryota > Metazoa > Arthropoda > Insecta > Lepidoptera > Crambidae > Schoenobius > Schoenobius gigantellus. Next base: position 12,257,290 of record OZ012563.1, on the reverse strand, counting down.
CGGCCCCTGGCAGGCGGGATGGTATGTCCACCAGGGAGTGCGATGCCGCGACCTACCGACTAAAACCTAACTATGCCCCTCACATGCGCCTTGGCGCGAGCGCGACAACCGCCGCCACATCCTCCCCGTCATCAGACGAAGAGGATCCGGCGACGAGAGTCGTCCCGCTGCCGGACGAGGTAATGAGAACCCTTTCGGAAACTACCACAACCTCGTCGGCGTTTGGTACATACCCTTTTTTTTGTGGGAGTGGGGAAAATGCATTTACGCATTCCTCGTGATCGAGCCAAACCATGAGGATATGTGGGACTCCCCAGACCGTACACGGCCCGGGCCTACCCACTAAAAACCCCCCCAGCAGCTCCTCCGTCCGTCACAAGACAAGGGGAAGGGGACAACAGCCAGGCCTTATTTCCGCTGACCCCCTGCCTGTGACATGTCCGTAGCCGGACTCTCCTCCTGGCTCTGCTACTTTGTGGAGCGGTTCTGCGCCGCTTTACACCCCGGGACTGGATTTTTATTGTGGTTGTCTTCCACGCGGCCCGACGCTCAGTGCGCCGGGCCCCCGGTCCGCTCAGTGCGGGTAACGGGTTGCCCGACGGCAGATCCCACTGGATCCACCGCCGCGCGGGTGAGCCGAAGCTCGCGGAAACCCACGGCAGGCGCGAAGCGCCATGGCAAGAAGTCGCCTTCACTCTGCTACTTTCAAGGTAGCCGCCCAAATCAGGCTTCCGTTACCTTAAGAACTTGTGTCACCATATTCTAGCAAATAAAGATATCTTTCTTTCTTTCTTTTCGGCGAAAGCCACACCTCTTCCTAAAATAAGAAGAGGGAACTTCGACCTTCCCCGCATGAAGCGGGTGGCCAAACGAAGTAGCCCGCCAGGTTAAACCTGGCCATCCCACACCCCACCTCTATGGGGGTCCTCTCGTCAGACTATTAGCCCGCGGCAGAGAATCTGCCGGGTTGCCCAGGGTGCACCGCAAGGAGGTTGTCTGACATGGCACCCCTTGGTACATACCCTTTTTTTTTTTTTTTTGGGAGGGGTAAAATGCATTTACGCATTCCTCGTGATCGAACCAAACCACGAGGATATGTGGGACTCCCCAGACCGTACACGGCCCGGGCCTACCCACTAAAAACCCCCCCAGCAGCTCCTCCGTCCGTCACAAGACAAGGGGAAGGGGACAACAGCCAGGCCTTATTCCCGCTGACCCCCTGCCTGTGACATGTCCATAGCCGGACTCTCCTCCTGGCTCTGCTACTTTGTGGAGCGGTTCTGCGCCGCTCTACACCCCGGGTTGAATTTTTATTGTGGTTGTCTTCCACGCGGTCCGACGCTCAGTGCGCCGGGCCCCCGGCCCGCTCAGTGCGGGTAACGGGTTGCCCGACGGCAGATCCCACTGGATCCACCGCCGCGCGGGTGAGCCGAAGCTCGGGGAAACCCCCGGCAGGCGCGAAGCGCCGTGGCGAGAAATCGCCTCCACTCTGCTACCTTCAAGGTAGCCGCCCAAATCAGGCTTCCGGCGAAAGCCACACCTCTTCTTAAAATAAGAAGAGGGGACTTCGCCCTTCCCCGCATAAAGCGGGTGGCCACACGAAGTGGCCCGCCGGGTTAAACCTGGCCATCCCACACCCCCCCTCTATGGAGGGTCCTCTCGTCAGACTATTAGCCCGCGGCAGAGAATCTGCCGGGTTGCCCAGGGTGCACCACAAGGAGGTTGTCTGACATCGCACCCCTTGGTACATACCCTATCAAGCCGAAACCTACCCATGTTAACATAGTCGTATGAAAGTTATGGCATCATTGAAAATTCGTAAATATAAAATTAATTTTCTAATTGCCCAATATTTTTTTTTTCGCAGACCCAACTGTTTTATGGGGAATTTCAAAATTAATTCTACAATTCTAATTGTTTAAAAACATAAGTTTTATACGACTATGTTAGCATAGTTAGCATGCGGCTTGTTAGGTTATGTGCTAAAGACGTTTTATATTTGCATTTCAATAGAAATCGCTTTGATAATAAATCATTGATAGATTCCTCCCTTTTGTGAGGTCGCGGAGATTCTCAATTCGACTTAAATGTTTTTCTATGTTTGTTTATCGATTTAAGTTTTGAATTAACTGATTCGAGTTGTTTTTTTTTTGTTTTAGAGGGCATACTTCCTCATTGATCCCATTGTCACCAAAGTCGGGATCTGGTGATGGAATCCCGGGAAAATCGAAGAAAACCCATAAATTTTATAGGCACGTCCAACGTGACATATTTTTTCTGAAGCTATTCAGGTATTTGCGTCTAGTAGTCATGAGTTGTTGATAATTGGTTATGACAGGTGTGCTTGCAAACATCCTTCTGTGAATGATGTTGAAGCTCCTTACACAAAATTAACGCAGGCGCACAAGATACTAAGTAATTTCCTGTTCTACATCTGTAATACTTGAAGTGATTACACAAGTAATTGAAAGATAAATCGTATGATTAGACTATCAGCGTGCTATTAACGAGTTGTGAAACATGCATTAATTAACGTGTGACCCTTAACCAGCTTTCTCTCCGCCGTTTTGTGCTTTGAGCCGATCCATCATCTGCCACTGTCGGCGTGTTCAATGCAAGCGTCTCGCCCACTAGCTATCGATGAATTTCATCCGGTCCGTAATGAATTTCGTCAACATGGTGAAGGTCGCAGTAGAACGCTGGATGCAAGCGGTGTGGAATAGAGCTAGTTTGGCGATTATTAGGCCAGACCTATCCTATGTCCAGGTAGACATCTTTTTTTTAAACAAAGTTGGGAAATAAGCAGGCAGGCTGCCCACCTAATTTGGAATCGTTTATACCAGAGTACACTGTTCTGCTGCCTGCTTGGGTACCTCCGTCTTACCCATTTCCGCCGCAAGCAGCAATGCTTGCATTGCTGTGTTCCGGTTTGAAGGGTAAAAGACGGCAGTGAAAACACTGGGTACTGTGACTTTACAACTGATGTCACAAGTTGGCAACGTACACTGCGGTTCTTGTGGGGGTTGCAGTTTTGCTGCGAATCTCACAGGAACCACATGTTCTATAGGTGACTGTTACCACTCACCATCAGGTGGGCAGAATGCTTGTTTTCCAACTTAGTTGTATAAAAAAATAGTAAGTGGCTACAGTCGCCTATAATACATGTGATTACTTCTAAGGGTTGTAGTCTTGCAATTTAAGGACGTCAATGTACGTTGCTAAGTCACCGAACTCAACAATTTCACTGCCTCCCTTACCCTTCACACCGGAACACAGCAATGTTTAGCGGCCAAATAGGTAAGATAGATACCCACGGAGACGACTCTGGTACTGACTGGTACAGAGCTCTCTCTGCTGAAATTATAAATTTTAGAAAATAAATGGTATAGAATATTAACTCCCTCTCATAACACAGGGCAACCTTATATGAGAGATGTTCATAACTTGCCATGCTGAAAATGTGTTTTTAATAAAGATATTTATTATTATTATTATTATTAAAACATATGATAAAAAGAAAGCCATCAAAACATCGATAACTGCACGTGCTTTATTCATAACATCGTTACCGACGTTCCACCTGCAGTCCTGCCTTTGCCTCATTCCCGCCAAAGGATTTTCACATTTACGTCGATAACAATAAGATTCCTGATGCCCAGCGGCTAGTAACAATGGGCGCCTCAATGAGCGCTTTACCGCTGCTAAAATATTTTTCGCCCCGAGGGAGTGAAGTTGATTGGATGCATCGCGGTGTAAGCGCGATAAAGCAGGAGTTACCGTTTATGATGCTGTTAATAGGTGAACTGCGTAAAGGCGCGCTCATACTGGTTCCAGCTGATGTAGGAATCGAATTTGGGATGAAAAATAATGATGGAAAATAAATAATGTGTATCCACCACCACCATCACAGCCCATATACGTCCCCACCGAGGGGCTCGAGCCTACCCTATGTTAGGGTGATTAGGCCTTAGTCAACCACGCTGTCCCAGTGCGGATTGGTCGACTTCACATACATCATTGAATTTCTTCGCAGATGTATGCAGGTTCCTCACGATGTTTTCCTTCACCGTAGGAGCGTCAGACAAATGTACATATGAAATTCGAAACGAAAAACACATTGGTACATGGCGGGTCTCGAACCCCGACCCCCCGATTGGAAGGCAAGTGCCGAGTCCACTGCGCCACCGACGCTCTCGCACACACAAATAATGTGTATAAATGATACTAATTTATCTACCGCAAATCAACCAATTATATATTAAATGTATTTAAACATAATTTACTTAACACAAACTCAGCCAGCATCCTTGCCTCCATGCTGCTCGATACTACAGTGATGGCATGGCATTTAGTTAATTTTTATCAAGTTTTGTTTCTATCATTAGTTTTATTTTTAATAGCTGTGCCCGCGAACTACGTTTCGCCATATATTTTTTCCGTTTTTGCAACATATTTCATTGATGCTCGCTCACCTCCTATTCCTTGCCTCCTCCTGCCTTCCTCGATAAATGGACTATCTAACACAAAAAGATTTTTTCAATTTGAATCAGTACTTCCTTTTTTTTTTTTTTTTTTTTTTGGGAGGGGGGAAAATGCATTTACGCATTCCTCGTGGTCGAGCCAAACCACAAGGATATGTGGGACTCCCCAGCGGACCGGGCCTACCCACTAAAAACCCCCCCAGCAGCTCCTCCGTCCGTCACAAGACAGGGGAAAGGGGACAACAGCCAGGCCTTATTCCCGCTGAACCCCTGCCTGCGACATGTCCGTTGCCGGACGCCCCGTCTAGCTCTGCTGCTTTGTGGAGCGACGCAGAATTGCACCGCTCTACACCCCGAAATTGGTTTTTTATTGTGGTTGTCTTCCACGCGGCCCGACGCTCAGTGCGCCGGGCCCCCGGCCCGCTCAGTGCGGGTAACGGGTTGCCCGACGGCAGATCCCACTGGATCCACCGCCGCGCGGGTGAGCCAAAGCTCTGGGAAACCCCCGGCAGGCGCGAAGCGTCGTGGCGAAAAGTCGCCTCCACCTTGCTACCTTCATAGGTAGCCGCCCAAATCGGGCTTCTGGCGAAAGCCACACCTCTTCTTAAAATAAGAAGAGGGGACTTCGCCCTTCTCCGCATGAAGCGGGTGGCCACACGAAGTGGCCCGCCGGGTTAAACTCGGCCATCCCACACCCCCCCCTCTATGGGGGTCCTCTCGTCAGACTATTAGCCCGCGGCAGAGAATCTGCCGGGTTGCCCAGGGTGCACCACAAGGAGGTTGTCTGACATCGCACCCCTAATCAGTACTTCCTGAGATTAGCGGGTTCAACCAAACAAACTCTTCAGATTTATACTTTCACTGACCTTTAAAAGTAAGTACTTACTACACTTTTAAAATGAAATTTTTCTCTAAACTACAAAAGATAAAGGATTCAAACAATAAACATTTTCAGCTCATTTCGTCAGGTTTCTCGGAAGTTATAGTTTTTTATACATTAGTCTTTTCAATACTTTTTATTTTGAAAATATATTTTTCAAAATATATTTTCAAAATAAAAAGTATTGTATTTATTCTATTTTCCCATATAGCCACTCAATTACAGCGCGGTGTAAAATTGAAATAACATAATGTTAAGTATTTAAAGAATATAATTTCGATATGACTTTATTATAATTTACTTTCAACTATTTCTTTAAAATAACATAGATTTGGGCAAAATATTTACTATTTTTTAATGATGAAATTGAAAAATAATAGCTGGCTAGCCACAGAAAAAAAAAACAAAAAAAGCGGGAAAGTGGCAATGCGATCTTCATTTGTTTTTTCCATTTGTAGAGTTTTGTTAATACTTCCGTATAGCAGAGATTTGTATTAACTGTTAATTATATTTGTATAACATTGTGTTAATAATTAACACAATGAGTTCATCTAATTCAGGTATGGAGTTAACGCCTGATTTTATAAGAGAAAGGGCTAAAGCAGAAGTTGTTGATTTGTGTTAAATAAAATTTACATGTTTTTTCTTTAGCTAATTCATTTTTATTTTTACTTTCCTTGTATTCGTAATGAAAAGCACAGTGTTAACCTCGGGTAAAAGGCTTATTTAGTCCCTCGAACTTTTGGTGCCCTCGCTACGCTCGGGCGCCAAACAACGTCTCGGGACTAAATAAGTTACTTTAACCCCTGGGGTAACAATGTACTATTGCCTACTTTAAAAGTTATTGCAATTTTAAAAGTGTGGTACTTACTTTTGAAGGTCAGTTGTATTACTATAGATTGGGTTTGTTTTCTTAATGTTTGTTTTCACATTTAAATTTAATTTTAATATTTGTTTGTCGGTTATTTTTTTAATTTTAATATAAGTTTATCTATATGCTTATGCTATTTTTTTCATCATATGCAACGCACGCCAATTACATAAAAATAAGAACTTTTATAGACAACAACTTCTTCTTCGTCTTCACAAATTTTATAGACAAGAAACTTTTCGATAAATTGAAATTTATAGTTGTTCAGAAAAATCCTCAATGATCGATGTATTTTGTTTGTAATACTTAAATAAGGTTTGTATTGTATTTCGTTAGTATGTTTTATTAAAAAAAACATAACCTAATATAATGATCTCTTTCAAATACTAAAAAAAAACAATTTTATACATAGTTCAGTATATTTATACTGATTTTGAATTAGCTGCACTTGTCTTCACGTAAAACAAACAACACATTTCTATAATTCTGACAGATCAAATTTGGATATGGTTATTATATCGGATTTATCGCCAAAGGGCCATTTTATGCCTACACAATACCTATACGATACATTAAAGTATCTAGTTTCGTTAGAATTACCAAATCTGTTCCACTTCCTTCTATTAAACGTAGGTATGCTAATTTTACGGCTGGCTCGACTGGAGACTCCCACGTTGCGTTGCACAATGCGCTCTTTGTGTGTGCTAATCAAAATTATAGTCCAAATTTCGATAGTTTTAATAACATACAAACACAAAAGCGGAAAATAATGGACGCTTGCATTCTACATGCTTAAGCGTGTAGTGGGAATATGACGTGCTTGTTATTATCACTTCTAGTAACACTATAGCGTCTGTTCTGTGGCGCTGTGGACTCGGCACTGGTCTTCTAATCGGGAAGTTCGTGGTTCCATCCTGCCATGTGCCAATGTATTTTTCGAATTGCATATGTACAATTGCCGACGCTCGCGCGGTAAAGGAAAACATCGTGAGGCAACCTGCATACGTCTGCGATAAAGTTCAAAGATGTATGTGAAGTCGACCAATCCGCACTGGGCCAGCGTGGTTGACTAAGGCCTAATCACCCTAACATAGGGTAGGCTCGAGCCCCTCGGTGGGGACGTATATGAGCTGTAACGATGATGATGATGATGATATATAAAATTGTATGAATTATAAGTCAAAATTGTAAATAACGAAGTTCATTAGACCCTTGTTTATTCTTGAATGCTTAAGAGGAAATCGTAGTACGGACAGTTTTTCCATACAAACGTAGGTAGTCCCCTGTTTCCTTCCTAGAAAATGGCAATTGCTGTTCTATTTCTTCCCAAAAAATCAATGACCACTATTATCATGTTCCTGTTTTCCTTTTTTATTAAGTTAGGTAATTATTATAACTACATACACTCAGCGGCAAATTTAGAGGAACACTACACTTTTTACATAGATTCAAGCTACTCTTTTACAACATCATATCGATGTGTGATTGACCTTTAATGCGTTTGTTTGATTGTTATCCAGGATTCATGACCAAAGCCATAACGGATAATGACAAAATTCCCCTATTTGTGACCTGGAGAAGAACGGCAACTTTTAATGGTGGTCTTTTTTATCACAATCGTACAACTGGTTTCCGCGTCGAATGTTTTTTTTGTAGCGAATCCGATGGCTAGAAAGCTGGTAAAACTAAATATGGTTTCGTATGCTGAAATACACAGCGTTATCAAAACTAGGAGTGAATTTTTATCGTTCCTCTAAATTTGCCCCTGAGTGTAGTAAGTCGCTATCCGCCGTCTGTCTGTCCCTATGTATGCTTAGATCTTTAAAACTAAGCAACGGATTTTGATGCGGTTTTTTTTTAAAATAGAGTGATTCTTAAGGAAGGTTTATATGTATAATACATGCATAATATAGTGTAGAGAGTTCTGTAAGATATTTGGGTTCTTCGGACACCAGGTGTAAAAAATCAACCAGAAAAGTAACTTATTTTGCGTACGCTGCCTAAAATAACAAAGATAGAACCATAAGATGTTCCAATTAATTGTAGATTTTATAAATATCTACAAAAAAGTCTGCGACATACTATACCTATCTATGTCGAGTGAGGCACAACAACCATTTAAACGCATTTATTTTTCTCATGCTATTAATTCTTATCAAAATAAATTATTTCATCACTAAGTACAGTTTATGTAGATAATATTTGATCTTTGAATGATTAAAATTGAACGTTTGGTTTTGAAGTTATGGCGAAATTCAAATATTACGATTTCTGCTGCACGGCCCGTTGCGAAGTGAGCGTCACCAAGGCGGGGGTGCGCGTGCGGGTGGTTTTGAAATAAAATGGAGGAAAAAATTAAACACTGTGTTAAGCATTTCGATGGCGAAACGTAGTTCGCGGGCACAGCTAGTTGTTATATAAACCTTCAAAAACCTGAAAAATTTGCCGGATTTTCTGCTAAATTCAAACATCTATCAAACAAATTTGACGAAATTAAATGAAAAAAGCAAAACAGAACAGCCAGCCAAGCACAGCCAGAGCCTTTCTTTAATTTTTAACGCAATAAGTCATTAAATCAGTCTTGTTTTTAGAGGGGACGTATATTTACATATGAACGTATATTTTGTGTACTTTTTATAGGTATTTTTTGTAGGAATGTTATAAATAGATAATTATATTATTAGAACTCCATTTCGCTGAAGGGAGAAAGAACGGTGGATGCTAATTTGTTTGTAAAAATTAGACATTTCCGTATAAAAATACGGAAATATAGCCACTATAACATTATAAGTTGAATATGTTTAACGAGAATTTTAATTGATAAATTTGACAAAATTAATTACTTGACGCTTGATGCTTAGTCTATGTATAAGAACATGAAAGTATCACGCATAAAATGCGTAGACACTGAGCAATCCAAAGAAATTTAATCTCACTCATTACAGCTGTGACAGAACTATCGACAGAAAAAAACGATGTCGCAAATCCGCAAGGAGCCGAGGCTTACTGAATGAAATTGAATGGCCCTATTATACTACAATGCCTACAATAACAAGCTTTCATTGGTATCTCGTTTATATTGACAACGGCGGTGTTCTTTGATTTGCCAACAGATTATGCCTAAAATATAGTTTTTCAATGGTTATTCAATTCATTTTATTGCAACCAATAATCTATATACATATATGTATAAAAGGAGAAGTTCCCATCTATAGACGCACGCACAGCCGTAACCGCTAATGGTAGAAACGTGGGACAGTTGTTTTAATTCAAAATGTGGACGCACACTAAGGTTTTTTAAAAAATTTAACCCTAAAGGGATGAAATAGGGGTTGCAAGTTTGTATGGATTTTTTAAAATTAGCAAGGATTTTGATAAAACTCTTAAAAACATTTCATTGATACGTGTTTCATGGTTTATTAGAATTCACCCCCTTAGGGTGCAAAATAGGGGTTGAAAGTTTCTATGGAAAATATTTAAAATCTGCTCCAATTTCTATTTTATGTATTATCCGAGATCCTAAATATAAATAAGTCTTCTATATAATAGGCTACAAAATTATTTTTCCTACGCGATAATATAAAATTCCCACGGGAAAACGATAATAACGCGGGCGAAGCCGCGAGCGGAAAGCTAGTAAATTGTATTGTCCGTGCGGTGACGGATTCTAAATACATGGTTCAGATTATGTTATCTGTGGTTCAGATCCCTTTTCCCGTGGATGTCGTTAGACTCGACTAAGGATAGTTGCCACAATCACCGCTTACCTCGGTATGTCGCTATAATAGCAATGAAAATAGCATTGTTGTGTTCCGACAATTGGGATGATGACTAAATTCTAATTTTTACGTCTCGTCATTAAATATTAAAATACCGTGGAAAAAGATGTAGTCCTGTGGAATAAGAATTAAAATCGGCTTAGAAACACATTAGATACAAGGATTTTAAGTTGTTAATTTGAAGGCGATTAGACAGAGAGATCCGACATCAACCGTGACGTCATTGTTGAGTACGGCCATATAAACTCCTTGTAAATTGCCGTTTTGCTAGAAAGAGATGGAGAAAAATATTTAATACCTTATATCTTGGTTGTTTTTATAGTTATTCGAAAACCGATTTTTAAGCAAAAAAAAATTTTGTCATCTAGCCTATTAGAGGTAAGAAAAGATACCCAGTTGTTCCTCAGTTGTTGAGAACTCCATGTGAAGCTCGCTTCCACCTTCGGCGTTATCGTCACTTACCATCAGGTGAAATGAAGGCCAAGAGCTTTCCCGTTGTATGTAAAAAATCACACTTTTCGGCAAGATATGGATAACAAAAAACAAAACGCTAATGACTCTACCGATAAATACTTTATAACGTCTGATTAATTACAGTGTTTTGTCTTTTACATGCAAAAGTCATATCAATAGTGACAGAAATATGTTATCTGTGACAGAAATGGACGAACCTTTGTAACTATTTATTAAGCAATGCTTTATTAGTAAGGCCATATGTCATACATAACCCACCTAGCCGTAAAATATTTGATTGAAACTTACAAATTTTTTACATTTTATTTAAAAAATGCTAAATAAATCAATTCAAGCAGGATTCGAACCCGGGTCTTCAACATACCGTGCTGACGCCTTTTTTTCAACGTTAGGAATTGCGTTATGCATACCTCGCGTTTGGGGAAGGTTACGTCGGAGTCTCCGCGGCCACTGGAGTCAGAGTGCCATCCAGAGACCGCGTCCTACCGACTAAAACCCAACGATACCCATCATATAAGCACGTCCATCACCGCCGCATCCTCCCCATCAACAAATGAGGTCCAAATCAGGCCCCCCTAGAACTTACCCAACCCGATCGATGTTTCAACTGTCTTCTCTCTTCACTTTGTTAAACAAGAGTTAAGTCTACTCCATGGACTTAATAATCAAAACGGCCTCTCCTCTGGCTATCCCCCTCGTCTCGTTTTTGCCTCTATCATGTTGGTGGCCTAAATTGAGTCATAGGCTTGTGATATGGTGTATTTTTGCATACGTTATTTTTGATGGAGCTCCTGTTTTGATTATTAAATCCATGGTCTACATGGTCTACTCTTGCTCTCGCTTATTTTTTTTAATTTATTTATTAATACAAACAGATTTTATTCTATTCTTAAGCCAAAAGCTTATACAGTTTGATTGTCTGGGGACGCAGTCGAGTCTAATATGATTAATCAATATTCTGTTATTCAAGGTCTTACCCAACCCGAGCGTAAATTTAACTGTACGCTCTTTACTTTGGCAAGCAAAAGTAGGTTTTTCTCACTGTTTTCCGAGGACTTAATCTTTTTTCTTTGTTAAAAAAAATTAGACTTTAAAGTCTATTTTTGCTTATCAAAGAAAAATAGTGAACTGCAGTGGTTAAACACTGCAGTCCGAGGTCTTATCTAACCCGAGCGAAATTTCAACTGTATTCAACTGCAAAAGTATACTTTACTCGTTTGTTGTCCAAATTTTTAATCGTCTAGTTATAATCCAATCTAGGAAGCGTGTGTGAACTGCCCTTTATGCACAAGCATACACGCGCATCGCACACGTGTAAGCTCCAAATAATGGAGCCCGCGCTAAAACTTAAAAGCTTTTGTTAGCGTGACGTTAATTATTAGATGAAGCGTTACAGTCTAATGAAAGTCTATAAATATGGTTAATATTGGATAATAATCTTACAGCCGTGGTTAAAACTTGTTTGTTGTTGAATCATACGTTAATTTCTCATGGATTCAAGGGATTTATAAGAAAGCTAGCTACTTCTTATCTCTGAATAGTGTTGTTTTTACATGGAACTCGTTTCAAATGTACATTGAAAACATCAAATCCTACCTACAGTGAAGGAAAACATCGGGAGGCAACCTGCATACATCTGCGAAGAGATTCAATGGTGTATGTGAAGTCGACCAATCCGCACTGGGCCAGCGTGGTTGACTAAGGCCTAATCACCCTAACATAGGGTAGGCTCGAGCCCCTCGGTGGGGACGTATATGAGCTGTGATAATGATATTTAGCATTTATTAAGAAAATAAAAATTATTGTTTGCATTCTCTGCCATCACGTATCATGTCTATTGTGTGTTTATAATGTAAACCAAAATAATATAGCGAACTTCTGTATCTAAATAACCCGCTTAATTTAACTAAACAACCCGCCCCGGGTAGTTTGCCTACATTTTTTACATAAACGTGTTGCATCGAGTAAATGTCACAGGTGAGTTATTGTCTAAGAAAAAATCTATCTCGATTGCCTTCAATTTGACATCCATTGCGCCGTCAACACAAGACTCTGCGCCAACATCCTCTTATAAAGGAGTGATGGATAGACTACAACTGAAAAATTTTAAGCGTTCGCGATAGATGTTTTCTTAGACAATAACCCCCCCGATTACCACACTACTTGGGAGTATTTTTTAATGTATTTATTTTCCTATTCTGGTAAATTTGTAATAAAATGAAATATTTATTGTGAGTTAACCGTAACAGATAGAATTCTATAGTGGAGTTTTCTTTAAGATTTAAGATGAACTATAACAAAACAAGAAAAAACACTTGATTAACAAACGGCATAACGATCAGTAAAATTTACAACAACGCTATTAAATAAAATATCTATCGATGCAAAGCGACATTTTTAAGAAACACACCTTGGAATCTCGGATAAGTTACCGCCCACGGCTTGCAACTTGATTAATGAGTCTATGTGGCTAACGAAATGTTCTTCAGTTCTTGGAGAACTTACATGAGATCAGCAGGCCTATTCTCTAACTACGGTTGGTATAGGACTGTCATTTTTGAAGGAAACTTTATATCCATTACTAGTTTAGTGATCTTATATGTTACGGCGGCGTTCATGATAGCAGCAATGGATGTTCAATTCCTTTCAAAAATGACAGTTCTAGTTAGCAACCGAAGTTAAAGAATAGGCCTGCTGAACGTCGTCCTTCGGTGGCTAATAGAAAAAAACCGGCCAAGTGCCCGTTGGACTCGCGCACGAAGGGTTCCGTACCATTATCTATGTGCAACATTAGACAAAACGGCAAAAAATCACGTTTGTTGTATGGCAACCCTCCTTAAATATTAATTTTATTTTAATTTAAATATTTATTTTTAAAGTGAATATACAACTAAATATTCTGTGAATATTTCAAGCGTCTACCTATGTTGCCGTTATTAGTATCGAGCAATAAACGGCAAAAAAATCACGTTTGTTGTATGAGAGCCCCTCTTAAATATTGATTTTATTCCGTTTTTATTTGTTGTTATAGCAGCAACAGATATACAATCACCTGTGAAAATTTCTACTGTCTAGCTATCACGGTTCATGAGATACAGCCTGTACAAATACAGTGTTATGAATAAGGTTTTCTTTTTTGCTCTTTGGGTACGGAGCCCTAAAAAGACTAGGATTCCGAGCCTCAAAGTAAAACGGAACTCTTATAGGATCACATCTATTCATCTTTTTCTTTGTAGAAATACTTTTTCTCAGGAACGCGTAGAGACATTATGTAGAGTAGTTTACATTAAATACTCGTGTCTAAGGTTTCTACTTCGTTTCTTTCTTCGCCATGTACCAATATGTTTTTCCTTTTTCGAACTTTATAATGTTCATTTTTCTGACGCTCCTACGACGAAGGAAAATATTGTGAGGCAACCTGCATACGTCTGCAAAGAATCAGTCAGATTTTGACTTGCTGACAATATTTTTCAAACAGAAATAGAATTTCGGAAATCGATCCATAATTGACAGAGTTATAGCGACAACAGAAAAAAAAGGACAACTTCGAATTGAATACCTCCTTTTTTGAGGTATATTAAAAAATCCTTTATATAAATTAGGTAATTGTTAGGAATTTCTTTATTTCTTCTTAAAGGAGAACTCAGAAGCTTATCATCAACACCTAAGGGTTTCTCCAAATTTCCCTAACTCTAGGCCACAGTCAGATGTCCGTGCCACAGTAGTGGTAAAAAAATATTCCAACTATCACACTAACTCCAGTTTTAATTCAGTATTAAGAATCATAATTTCCATATGCAAACCCAATTTGCATAAACACAATACAACCAAAAATATACAATTGTGATATATCATTAACATTTGTATGTCTAACGTGAAATATTTATGTAGTCTGCCGCATAAAAATTACATAAATCTTTCCATTGTAATAGTTTAACGACTCCACATCTTAAACAAGTAGATATTATAAATATTATATTTGCTTAGGAATATGTACAAACACAACTATTCCTTCGTGATTCATTTTTTTTAGATTTACACAAAATTTTTCCATACTATCATCAGATCCTGACTTTGGTGACTTTGGGTCAGAAGTATACCTACTCTATCGAATATAAAAATAATTTTTGATCGCTTTTTAACCGCTTAACATACACACAAAAAAACAACATACGGATCGAGATGATAACCTCCTCCTATATTGAAGCCGGTTGAAAATTGGTATAAGTACCACCAATTTTTCAAAAGTTAGAGCCACAGGCAGAGCGTTCTGCCCCCATAAACAAGACGTTTTTCGATAATCGCTAACGCAATCGCTAGAAAGAAAATGTAAGCGATTTGACATAAGCTATCGCTTAGCTTTCGAGCGCAATTGTCTAATCTCATACATTGTCCATTCAACGATTGCGTTAGCGATTATCGAAAGGCATCTTGTCTAGGGCGTCTGGTGTTCCACACCGTAACTCCAAGTCGGATTCAGGTCGTAGTACTTAACTAAAGTGTACAATAACTATAGTCGTTAACTTTGAAACAAATTTGGACGATTTTTAGTTGCATATTATACACGCGTAGTATCGTCCGTGCTATTATTTGGCGAGTCATATTTCAGCAAGTCCAAACAGCCGATATATCCCGAACTGTTACTGCAAGAGTTGCGCAGCCTGTAAGCCGGGCCGAGAGAACTTCGGCCGAACTTGCCGGCAACTCGCATGATATACGCAGAGCTAAAATTGTTCATGTGTAAATAACATGTTTTTAACATTTTCCCAAGTTCTCGAGTATACAACTTGAGATAACAACGTTCTGTCTCAGCTCTATGACAAAAGTGTCCTACAGTTGTCTGGAAGAGATCGCTATAATTAGCGAGTCTGTCTATCGTGTGTGTTTATGAGTTTACAAGTCTAGATGTAGTTCACAAAGTCTACATGTATGTAGTAGGCGCCGAATCACAAAGAAAAGACCTACGCAATATAAAGCCCCTTATTCACGGTAAGTATATATAATAAGCAACAAATCAACACTGGTGATGAACTGTGACAATGTTGCTGGATACTGTATATTTAGATCACTATTTCAATACGGTCAACAACTCGAGTGCGTGTGGATTGAGGGAGCTAAATCACGGAATTGGGATGATGACTGAATTCTAATTTTTACGTCTCGTCGTTAAATATTAAAATACCGTGGAAATAGATGCAGTCCTGTGAAATTAGAATTAAAATCGGCTTAAAATGCTTGTAGGTATCTAATGTATTTACATTAGATACCTACAAGCATTTTAAGTTGTTAATTTGAAGGCGATTAGACAAAGAGATCCGACATCAACCGTGACGTCATTGTTTAGTACGGCCATATAAACTCCTTGTAAATTGCCGTTTTGCTAGAAAGAGATGAAGAACAAATTTTAATACCTTATATCTTGGTTGTTTTTATAGTTATTCGAAAACCGATTTTTTCGTTCTGTTTATTATATGAATGAGCTTTTATTAAGGCAAAAAATTTTTTTTACTCATCTAGCCTATTAATCGAAATCATATCCTGATTTAGAAACAAATTAGCTTATTTTCTGAAATTTGTAGTACATCTGCTGCAACATGTTGATAGCGACTCAACAACACAAAGACATAACTTTATTTCAAAACAAATTTTACCATGAATACAAGTCGAAGGGAATTTAAGTTTAAAATCAAATTAATATCAAATTCATGAGTATTATGATTATTATACTCCATCATTACGAAGATATTACCTTCATATTTTATGTGAAGAAGATTTAACCGCCTACTACATAGTACCACCACCCTGTATTGATGCTAGTTCGGGCCAGGGCTCGGTTCCCCATAGGGGCAAGCTAAGAAAATGATATGCATTTTCTTAGCTGGCTATTTTCTCAGCTATTGACCAGGTAAAACTCACTTCCATCTAGGGTCATATAATCACCTAACTTCTAACTTCTTTGTTGTGTGTAAAAAAATATTTCAATTGATCAAAAAATTTTCAATGATAAGTAAAACTACAAATTTACATTTCGGGACTTAGGACTATGTATATTACCAGTTTCTCGCTAAACATAACTTAGGTAGTACTTATTTCCTCTTACGACATATTAATAGGCACCACAACACATGAATTAGTATTAGGAAACCGATTTCAATTTATTCAATGTCCATTACGTTGTTTTATACACAACATCTTTTACGCTCTAATACACACGAGTCATTGTATGCAAAGTTTATTCAAATCCCCGAGGTTTCAACCGCTTTTGCAGATGTACGAACTTACAACGTTACATGCCGCTGCCGAAATGTTTGAAGTGGTAAATCCTGCCGTATTACTGTGACAATAAGGTGATAAGGCAAATTGGTGTTGTTTGGTAAACGATTCGATAATTTTGTAAAATCTGAGCGCGCAATTTCGAAATGTCGCGGCGACCGCGGCGTACGGTCTATTATGTTCACCCACGCAAGGCCCAAAGGTGTATGCATTGTAACCAGTTCTCGATTTAGGAAAAGTGTTCCTTATATATTGTCATCACAAAGCTTTGTCTAGTTTCATTGATGATTTGATTATTTTTGGAGGTTCCGCGTGCGCCATGTTGGATCAGTTTTAAGCTCCTTGTCCGTTTCTATGAACAGTATTGCCTATACCTATCCAAAATCATTGCATTTTTCTTTTTACTTTCAATGAACCAGTTTCAAGTCCTTGGAAAATAGAGTCAACAGATTCAAAGAAAATTTCGGTCCTTTCCCACGGTCCACCTCTTGTGACCACCTGGGTCAACGGTGAGATGTTTTTACCTTTCACTATCTGGGTGTTCCTTGGGAAAATTTCCACCGTACACCTTGAAAGTCTGGAATAAAGCGATAACATCGGGAATGAAAACAAAATGTGGTTAAAGAATAGTTGCGCTTACTGCATCACAGCCTTTGTTACCTGCACGCGGAAGGTTTAGTTACACCACAGATAATATAAGCAAAAAGTGCAAGTAGAGGGAAGAAAAACTTAAACTTATTTTTTATTCGGTCGGTATATTGATGGCTTCTGGATGACTGAAAATTTAAATGATGTTTTATGCGTGTTTGGCGAGAGTCACAGAACCAACAATATCAAAGATGCATTTCATTCTAAGTTAAGACAAAATGTTAATAAATAACAAAAATACGGTCCATCTTGAGACTTTTGACAAATGGAAAGAACCAGCAAAAGACGAAAAACGTACAATAAAAACTGACGAGGAAAAAATGTACATTCAATTGCAAGTAGTAAATAATCAAATAACGGTGACGCTTGAGATAAACTACGTTGGTTTATGCACTTATTTGCGTAAGAGAAGAGCAGATTCATTTTTATTTGTTTTTTATACAACTAAGTTGGCAAATAAGCAAACTGCCCACCTAATGGTGAGTGGCAACAGTCACCTATAATCAGGGACCGGAAAACCCGTTCATTTGCTTAAGCCGTTCGAAAGGGTAACCCATTCGTATGGTAACCCAGTAAGCTCGGTAAGCCGTTCAACAGGTTTCCCAACAATAACGATAACCCGTAAAATAGGGGTTACCACCCACAACAATAATTTACCGCTTACCAAATCTTAAAGGTTTTTAGTGTTTATGCGCTTAACCGCTTACTGTTCGGGTTAGGGTAACCCTTTCCCTCACGCACACCGAGCGATTGAAATAGCACTGCGGGCGCAATAACGCCAGAGTTCGGTCGCGACCTTCGGCAAATATGCGGTGCAAAAGCAATCTACACGCGATATACCTAAGGTCTAAAATATTTTATACAAATTAATCAGCGTTTAGAACGGTAACCCATTTGGGGGTTTTTGATTTCGGTTAGCGGTAACCCGAATTAATTCAATCGAAGGGATTAATGTGTAAACCGGTAAGCCGTTTGAAAGCTTACCGTAAGGCAAAGGGTTTAAAAACCCAGCATTATAAAATACCCCATCAAAACCCTAAGGTTACCGGCTATAACGATAACCGGGTCCGGTCCCTGCCTATAATACACGTGGCTCTTGCGAGATTCACAGCAAAACTGCAATTCTTGCAAACAAAACCACATTGTACCAACCTACTACGTTGCTAATTTGTGACATCTGAAGGGCTAGCACGAACATATGCATAAAAGTATTCGTATTGTCATCGTGAAATATCTGTATTGGAATTGTACAGCGTACTTGGAACTAAAATTCTCATACAAATATTTCACGATGCATGCACGGTACAGGGCGTACTTGGAACTAAAATTCTCATACAAATATTTCACGATGCATACACGGTACAGGGCGTACTTGGAACTAAAATTCTCATATACCAATACTTTGACGCAAATGTTCGGCTTAGTGCTAGCCCTATTGATGCAAAGTCACGGTACCCAGTAATTTCACTGCCATATCTTCAAACGGGAACCCAGCAATGCAAGCACTGCTGCTTTGCTGCAGAAATAGGTAAGACGGAGGTACTCAAGCAGACGACCCTGGTAGAGAGTCTTAAAATTTTATACAACACAAATTCAGTATAATTTAGTATACTACTTACTTGTGTCATTAGAGGTGCTTGAAAATTTAAAGTTACAGTTTTTTTATCCTATATTTGACGCTATGTTTGTGAGTTTTAATTATAAACACCTTGGCCTTCATCTCATCACCTGGTGGTAAGTGACCAAAGGCCTGAAGATGAAAGACGCCTGAAAAAAGTGTTGGCTGGCTAGCACAAAGGCCTTAGTTAATAGCTAAATTAAACAGAAATAAACAGCCTTAAAGGGGAATCGAATACCTTTCCATCTGATGGCTGATGACACACGAACTTTTAAGACCACCATACACAATCACGTGCAATATGTGAGACTGTTTAGTAAAAATAGAATTTGAAAGTCATATAAACGTTAGGTAGGTACATATAAATATAAAAAAAATACAGACAGTAGTTAAATCAAAAGATAAATGGCCAGTCATCATGTCATTTGCACTCACCTTTTCATGCCTTTTCGCTCTAATGGTCGCGCATTGTCAACAAACCGTCGCCCGCCGAGCTGAAGCTGACACAGTCACAACACTACGCATGACGTCACTTCCTATTGCACTCCATTCATAAACCAAACCGAGTACCGATTAGGACCATCGAACGCACTAGTCAGATCGAACGAGTTCAAAATCCGATAATACTCGAACAACACAATCACCGTTTGAAAAACGAACGATTCCGCTGGAGCGTTTCCTTTTTCTCCTTTTTTTGGTATTGTTTTTTTTAAACTTTATAAAGTTTTTATCGGTGTACGTGTGTGTCAGTCGCCGCGCGCGCACGTTTGAGCACGCGTCGAAGCCTCCGATCGCCCCCGCGATTTTCGGCGCGTGGGCGCGACCAGAACAGCCGGCACCCAAACGAATTTGCGTAATCCAAATATAATAAAATACCAGTGATAAACTCAAACGACCGATGCGAAAGACGAGGCGACCGCCGACAGCAGGGGACCGCATGAAAATGGCGAGCTTTCTTTATATGTGTATGTTAGAATTTTAAATGAGTATCGAATGCATTCGACATAAAAAGCTATCGGCGGCTAACAATATTATGTGGTGGTGCGCCGGGACGCGACATCGTGCGAGCCTTGTATGGACAAACGGGTTCGCTGCAGTCCCACACGTTTCGACTTTTTGCTGGAAGAAAGAGCCAGGACGCCGCGACCAGGGTTCCGAGACCTCTCATCTTCCTTATCGGGATAGGAAACGCACTGAATTGCCCGCGGGGATGAATGCAGCAAGGGTCTATTTTGACTGGCCTGGCATGCCAGCAGGATCATTGGACAAGCTGCACTCGCGAGACGCCTCTGCAGCGTCATACATTCATTATGAAATCGTTGGAGCTGTACCGGAGTCCCTAATTAGACATCTCATTGCAAC
Source organism: Schoenobius gigantellus (assembly GCA_963935595.1). Classification (NCBI taxonomy): domain Eukaryota; kingdom Metazoa; phylum Arthropoda; class Insecta; order Lepidoptera; family Crambidae; genus Schoenobius; species Schoenobius gigantellus. Next base: position 12,236,904 of record OZ012563.1, on the reverse strand, counting down.
TCACGACACGACGTAGGCGTTATCTTCTAGCCACTCGTTTTATAAATTTAATTCGTGAATAGAATACAGGGTCATTTAAACCAATGCCTCCTGGAGAAATAGTTCCTAAACATTTCAGTTTGCAAAATTTTTAAAAATTATCTTCTTATTTTACCTACTATACAGGATGTCCCAAAAACAATGGATAAACCTGTAACTATAGATGGACTTCATCGTGACCTTCCTTACCACAAATTTTGACCTTAGTGAAAATATCACGGTCTCAGAGATATTTATCGTTTTTGTATTTTTCGAAAATTTCCAAGTGCGATTTGTTTTTATAGTGCCATTTCTACAAATGGAGAAGTTTTTCAATTTCGTTTCTTTTGATTTCATAAGTGATAGTTCAGCTATCAAAAACAAATACTTAAATTAAACAGACTAGCATAAAGTGTTTAAAAAAAATTTAAACACAAAAAAAATTAAAAATGAAATTAATTTTCTTTCATGTTTGATCAGCTACAGTGTAAAAAAATGTAGGACGCTCATCGTGCCCATCATCTTAAAAACTTGCTTAGCTATTCTAGATTCCAAAAAGGTAACACAAGCCTAGGCATTCTAAATATTTTTAATTTCATGACTACTTGAACAGCAAAAGAATGTATTATAGTAAAAATTTATCTAAACTTCTGTGGAAATGTAAAGGAATAATGAGCCTAGGTATTCTGTATTTTTTACTCTCATGGCTACTTAAAGAGTACCTATGAAAATTTCAAAGTACTTACTTACAAAAATACACATTAATTTATTTGTAAATAAAATCAAATTGAACTTGCGCCCTTATACACGTCCTAGACCTTTTCATAAAAGAAAGAATGTTTAATGCGGTGCGCGAAACCTTACGTTTTGATGTAAGCAGCTGTATTTTGGATGCGAGTTCGCAACTCCGCCATCGAGGATACTGGCCTCGCATACATGGACTTTACTAGCTTAACGATTTGGATATTGTTTGTGTTTGTGATACCTTCTGACAATTGGCAATCGTTATTCGGACTTTGAACATGCCTAGACATCAGTATACGACATTCGAATATGCAAACATGCATTTCACTTATGGCGAGTGTAAAGGCAATGCTAACGCTACTGCTCGATAGTACGCAGAAATGTAAACATTGTTTTTGATAAAGTGAGAAATCACTTAAATGAAAATTACCCACAAGGGTCGAAAAAGGCCGGCTTGGTCCTATTTTATGGCCGTCGAGATCACCGGATTTAAATCCCTTGGATTTTTTATTGGGGGTGACTAAAAGACCTCGTGTACGCGATGTCAGTATCCTCGATTGCGGAGTTGCGGACTCGCATCCAAAATGCTTATATAAAAACGTAAGGTTACGCGCGCCGTATTAAACATTCTTTCTTATATTAAAAGGCCTAGGACGTGTATAAGGGCGCAAGGTCAATTTGATTTTTTTACGAATAAATTAATGTGTATTTTACCGAATACTTTGAAATTTTCATAGGTACTCTTTAAGTGGCCATGAGAGTAAAAATACAGAATACCTAGGCTCATTATACCTTTACATTTCCACAGAAGCTTAGATTAATTATTACGACAATACATTTTTTTGCTGTTCAAGTAGTCATGAAATTAAAAATATTTAGAATGCCTAGGCTTGTGTTACCGTTTTGGAATCTAGAATAGCTAAGCAAGTTTTTAAGATGATGGGCACGATGAGCGTCCTACATTTTTTTTACACTGTAGCTGATCAAACATGAAAGAAAATTAATTTCATTTTTAATTTTATTTATGTTTTAATTATACTATTTGCTATTCAAGTAGTCATGAAATAAAAAATATTTAGAATGCCTAGGCTAGAAAGAAAATTCATCGTTTCTTCCCCACTGCTCAACTCGATTGCTCAACCAGTTGAGCAGTAGGACATAGCTTGTATGACCGAATATTTTATGCTCTATAGCTCAACTTAGGTGATCTGTAGGTCAATGTACTTTTAAAATCGAACATATAATCTACCTAAATGATTAAACTAAGCTTATTTAGAATTGACATTGTCACTATAACAAACAAAATCAAGGCATTTAACGGCTGGGTCATGCCTGTCCTAATCTACACCTTTGGTGTGCTCAGATGGTCTCAGACCGAATTAGATGCCCTGGATAGGAAAGTCCGCACAACTTTGACACTCCATAGAATGCACCACCCGAGATCGTCAGTGATGAGATTGTATATACCACGAAAGAATGGTGGCCGCGGATTGCTCAGTGCGAAAACCATGCACAACCGTCAGATATACAATCTCCGTAATTGCTTCCTGACGAAATCTGAGAGCAGTGGATTGCATAAAGCTGTCAAAGAGTGTGACAAAGGACTAACCCCTCTCTCCTTGGCTACCGAGCAATGGCGAGAACCGGCAGTACTTTGTACCGTTGACCGAGAGGCCGTTTGGAAGGAGAGGGAGTTGCACGGTAGGTTCTGCAAGGCGCTACATGAACGCCACGTGGACCCGAAGGCCTCCGTGCATTGGCTGTGTTTTGGAAACATCTTTGGGGAAACCGAAGGTTTTGCCTGTGCAATACAGGACCAGGTCGTTATGACCCGTAATTACCGGAAGTATATCCTGAAGGATAGGACAGAGGACATATATAGAGCCTGTTTCCAACCGGGAGAGTCACTCAGGCATATAACTTCCGGTTGTCTTGTACTGGCTAATACTGAATATTTGCACAGACATAACCAAGCAGCCAAAATACTCCATCTTGAGTTAGCTTCCAAACATGGACTCATAGGTGAGAAGGTACCGTACTACAAGTACTCGCTGGAGCCAGTGGTCGAAAACGACCGCGCTCAATTATACTGGGACCGGTCCATCTTTACGGACAGGACAGTTTCCGCCAACAAGCCTGATATCGTGTTGATGGACCGGGTGGAATCGCGTGTGTTCTTAGTGGACGTCACCATTCCTTTTGACGAGAACCTCGTGAAGGCTGAATCAGATAAGAAGATTAAGTATCTGAACCTGACACACGAGGTTACCGACATGTGCCGGGTGGCGTCCACTGAGATCATACCAGTCGTAGTCTCAACTAACGGCCTCGTCCCAAATTCTCTTCATGACCATCTAAAGAGATTGGGACTGCGTGACGGACCATTGATAGCGAGGCTTCAACGTGCGGTATTGCTCGATAACGCTAGGATTGTCCGCCGATTCCTCTCTTTGTCGCCCTGACCCTCGGCCGTCTGGCCTCCTTTGCCGAGGGGTGATCTTCCCTCCTTCGATTTGTCGAGGGACCGGGAAGAAATAAAAAAGTAATTGAGCAAAAATAATAATAAACCCTTTATTGTACAAAAATTGTATGACAATGGGATACAAATGTAAAAAAAATATATATGTACAAATAGGCGGCCTTATTGCTAAAAAGCAATCTCTTCCAGGCAACCTTAAGACAGGGAAATAATAAACCGGACAATCAAGGGGAAGGGTGCAGAAATAGGAATAAATATTGCCTGTGTGATAGGAAAGGGACACAAATAACAGTATAGCGGTTAAGGATTTGTGGATAGGAAGTGACTACGAACTAAAGATTTGAAAGAATCTAGCGTACGAGCTGTTATTGATGTAACGAGAGTATTTTGTTTGTTTATTACTGTGTAAATAGATAATTTTACTCATGCAACAAGCTTTTCATTTCCGCTAACTATTACATTAAATATATTAAAATGGATGGTGAAGATATGACTCCGACAACCTCGTGTAAGTAAAAATGAAATACTTTGTATTTATGTGCGATCCATTCAATTTTGAAATAGATGTCTTAATAAAGATAAGAGATTCAAGAAAAAGAAATAACAGTTTGTTTTAAGTTCGTTTGTAAGAAGAATGAAATAGATATTTATTTTAATTTTTAGATTGCTTAGTAGTGTATGAAATATATTATGAGATTTTGAGATTTTATTTACAGAGATTACAATATAGTTGAGCTATTAACAATTGAGCCATTGATATTACCCACTGCACAACTACTCATAGTTGAGCAATTACCAGTTGAGCCGTGGGTATTACCCATTGCTCAACTTTACTGAGTTGAGCAACCGAGTTGAGCAGTGGGGAAGAAACGAAATTCATTTCATTTTTAATTTTCTTTGTGTTTTAATTTTTTTAAACACTTTACGCTAATCTGTTAAATTTAAGTCTTTGTTTTTGATAATTGAACTATCGCTTATGAAATCTAACAAATCAAAAATGAAAAACCTCTCCATTTGTAGAAATGGTACTATAAAAACAAATTGCACTTGGAAATTTTCGAAAAATACAAAAACAATAAATATCTCTGAAACCGTGATATTTTCACTAAGGTCAAAATTTGTGGTAAGGGAGGCCATGATGAAGTCCATCTATAGTTACAGGTTTATCCATTGTTTTTGGGACACCCTGTATAAATCCATTATGACGGTTATATACGTCAATGCTTAAATTTGAAGAGATTGATTTTTTGGCTGAACAAGTTAATCCCTAAGATTAAAGCGTTCAGCCAAACAACTATCGGTTGGAATTTAAAAATTGTTATAGTGTTGGACTGAAGCTGACTTTCATGCAAGCAAAGCTGCGTCCACAGTAAGTAAATCCATATAATAATAATTTTTCGTATAAGGTGAGAATCGAACACGCGTCTTCAACCTACGGTGTTGAAGACACAGTTGAGCACGTATACACGGTGTTTCATAATAACCAATAAATAATCAATGCGTTATCTAAAACTAATTATTAAATGTGTTTACACGTAATATCATTCAACCCAAAATTTTCATGTATATCATAGTATCATCATCATGTCTATGATTTACATGAAAATTTTGGGTTGAATGACATTACGGGTAAACACAATTTAAATTGGTGATCCTGGGACTCTATCTAATATAAAAAAAAAAATTAAAATCGGTCCACAATTGGTGGAGTAATCGCGTAACATACCTACACACAAAAAAAGCATTACGCATCGAATCAAGAACCTCCTCCTTTTTTAAACGACTTCAAAAAAGGAGGAGGTTCTCAATTCGATGCGTATGGTTTTTTTACTTCTTTTGTTTGTTACGCGATTACGCCGCCAATTGTGGACTGATTTTCAAAATTCTTTTTGTATTCGAAAGAGTATACTCCAAAGGTGGTCCCATAGTCACCAAAGTTAGGATCTGATGAAGAAATCTCATAAAAATCGAGGAAAACCTTAAATTTTTAGGTGTGTAGGTATGTTACGCGATTAAACGATTAACAATTGTGTTTACCCGTAATGTCATTCAACCCAAAATTTTCATGTATATCATAGTATCATCATCATGTCTATGATTTACATGAAAATTTTGGGTTGAATGACATTACGGGTAAACACAATTTAATATTTAGTTTTAGATAACGCATTGATTATTTATTGGTTATTATGAAACACCGTGTATACGTGCTCAACTGTGTCTTCAGTGGGTTCGATTGCCGCCAGAGACAATTTTATTCGTTTATTGATTTCTTCATTTTCAAGCTATTTAGCATTTTTTTAAATGTAGAGTCACAAAAATAAAATTGTCAAGATTTGCGCAAAATGGCCATACTAAAATCGCTTAGTTATAGAGCAAGTTTAAATAAAATAATATTGAAGAGACGCTAACGCAGTGCGTAACGTTGTGTCCAAAACGTAGTGACTACCTACTCTTTGGGTGTCTTTGGCATCCACAAGCATCGCGAGAGTTGACTACTCACAATCACAATTCATAGTTACAATTACAATTTTGAATTTTGAATACAAAACAATTTTGAATTAACAACCTTATGGATTCTACCAAAAAGAAATTAACAAACATATAAAAAAAAAACAGAAATAAACACAAACTTATCTTACATATTAATAAAGTATAGACATGTTTAATCTAGTTAAGTGTATAATACTTATGAAATCGCAGGACGCAGTCTTTTCGACTTCAACACAAGACAGTGTGCCAATTGTCCTATAAAGTAGCGATGGATACGCAATGACTGTTGAATTGAAAACGATCATTTTAGACTATGAATTACCTACACAATTAAATCGAAACCTGGAAACACAGCGAGGACGTCACCTAGTACTAGGCTACTACACGGTAATACTATTACCGTGGCTACTATCTCATCGAGAGGGTTCGTACGTTCGGTGACTGGGACTTGGGACTTTCTGACCCCAAACTTAGGAATTTAGCCAGGTAGGGTTGCTAATGAAATAACCGTTGTTGGGTTGGAGTCCAGGAGTGGGTTGGAATTATGGCAAACACAAGTGTCGCCCAGTTCCCGTAGTATGACTATTCTCTTTGGCCCAGACTGACTGGACAGTCGACTAAACCCATTTGTATCATTATAAGATGATCCCTCCTTTTAAAATGGCCCCTATAAACATTAACTAAATAATTAGGTCCTATGCTCTTTTTTTCTAAACAATAAATACTATCTTTACTGTTTTGGTTATCATTACGTAGTTCTTATAAGTACATTTTGGTAGCAATAGATGCAAATTAAAACATAGACAAAGATAATAAAACAATGCAATTATTGATAGTGCTCTCGGCGCGATCTAACTCCTACACATTGTCCTAAGATATCAGTAACTCGAGAGCACTAAAAATAGATCGGACTACTTAACTGCATAATAACGTTGTATTGATGTAACCCGGACTTTGAAAGGTCAGTGTTATTTGATTTCTGATTAAGTAATATCCGCAAAATAGGTCGATAATTGTAAATACTGATTTGATGTTGTAAAAATATTTGTGATTATAACAAGACTTCGTATTTTCGCAGTCTTTGCAACCGAACCGAGTAAGAGGCGGCAACTAATGGGCTCCGGCAAGTTTAACAGCAACAAAAATCAAACATATATTTTGCCATATTTGCCTCTGACTTTTAACAGGCGTTAATGAAAGCCATTATCGCCTGTAAATAGTCTCATCACAGTTTTCAGATTTTTCTCAGTAGGTACAGACTTCAAAATAAAAAATATTTTACAAAAAAATAAAAACCGACTTCAAAAACACTGAATTACTGTTCAGTGTTTTTGAAGTCAGTGCCAAAGGATGATCTTCTAGAAAGTCTTTTGGCAACTACTTCAATATAGAAATGTGATGTTGTCTGTACCTATTCTTATATTATTTTAAACTTTTCAGTGTTTTTGAAGTCGGTTTTTATTTTTTAGTGAATGAAATCTTTTTAGTGAAAGAAACCTTAATTAGGGTTTCCCTTGATTTTCATGGGATCCCATCATCAAATCCTGATTTTGGTGAGTATACTCGAATACAAAAAGAATTTTGAAAATCGGTCCACAATTGGCGGTTTAATCGCGTAACATACCTACACACAAAACACGTTGGACACACCTAAAAATTTAAGGTTTTCCTCGATTTTTATGAGATTTCTTCATCAGATCCTAACTTTGGTGACTATGGGACCACCTTTGGAGTATACTCTTTCGAATACAAAAAGAATTTTGAAAATCAGTCCACAATTGGCGGCGTAATCGCGTAACAAACAAAAGAAGTAAAAAAACCATACGCATTGAATTGAGAACCTCCTCCTTTTTTGAAGTCGTTTAAAAAAGGAGGAGGTTCTTGATTCGATGCGTAATGCTTTTTTTGTGTGTAGGTATGTTACGCGATTACTCCACCAATTGTGGACCGATTTTAATTTTTTTTTTATATTAGATAGAGTCCCAGGATCACCAATTTAGGATCCGATGATAGGATCCCATGAGAATCGAGAGAAACCCTTAAATTTTATAGGTACATCTAACGTATTTCATATTTTTCCGAAGCTTTTCACGTAATTACGTTTGGTATTAGTCATGAACCGAGCTGATAATGGAAAGATCCTTAACTTTTAAGAGTGAACCGAGAGAGACGGGGTTATCAATTCGACTGTATATTTTTTATGTTTATTACCTCATTCATAACTCTGTCATTCATAAACCGATTTGAAAAATTCTTGTTTTGTTTGAGAGGGTATACTTCTCAATTGATCCCATTGTCACCAAGTCAGGATCTGGTGATAGGATCCTCGGAAAATCGAAGACAACCCTTAAATTTTATAGGCACGTCCAAGGTGTCTCGTGTTTTTTCTGAAGCTAATCAGGTATTTACCTACGTCTGGTGGACATGGGCCAAGCTTGGGTCAAGTCCCATTGTCACTGATTTTTAAATGCAAAAAGAATTTTTCATTACTCATACTCGGAAAGTAGGTCTGAAGTTGCCTGAGGAGCGGATTGAAAGTCTCACTTTTTAGCCCTAGGGAGAATAACTTTCAACAGACAGCTGTCAAATTATAAAAAAGAAACTAGTTCTATTTTCACATTTCTGTTAAACCATGTTCTAACTTTTTATACAGCCACTCAATAACAGCACGGTGTTAAATTAAAATATCATAAACTTAAGTATCAATTAAAGAATTTTTTTTTTAATAAGTTTATTATAATTTACTTTAAACTATTTCTTTTAAAGTAATATAGAATTGTGCAAAATATTTACCATTTTTCAATTATGAAAATGAGAAATAATGGCTGAATAGCTAGCCGGCCACAGAAAAAAAAAAAAAATAAGCGGGAATCCGATCTTCATTTGTGTTTTCGAGTTGTAGATTTGTTTATATTTCCGTAAAGCAGAAATTTGCATTAACACAATGACTTCATCTGATTCAGATATGGATTTAACGCCTGATTTCATAAGAGGAGAGGCTAAAGCAGAAGTTGTTTATTTATTAAAATAAAATTCACTCATTTTTAGCTAATTCTTGTTTTTATTTCTACTTTCCTTGTATTCGTAATAAAAAGCACAGTGTTTACCTCGGGTTAAAGACTTATTTAGTCCCTCGAACTATATACTAAATATAAGTTACTTTCACCCCTGGGGTAACAATGTACTATTGCAATTACGCCAATAATGGTGGAGTAATAGGTGAACATAAGAACGTCCTCCTTTCTTGAAAGCTGTTAAAAAAGAAGAAAGAAATACATTTTTTGGACATACACACTTAATACACCATATACACGTCTCGCTCAGCTACAACGTCCTCTTCTATCGCACGGGATATTTAACTCGTACCTCTTTAGCATAAGCACCAGCGTTGCCAGACGTCCCGATTTTGGCGGGACGTCCCGATTTTTAAATCAAAATTAAATGTCCCGCGCGGGACAGGCTCAGTCCCGCTTTTCGGGGATAACTCTGCCGTGCGTGCAGCGTGCTGATAAAGCACGGCCGGGTGGCACAGACAAGTGTATTTTTATTAAAATACATTTTCTATGGCTATTTTTGCTATCTATTGTTATATAAACGTAATTTAAAACTCAAATAAAAAGATAAATATTAAAAAACATCTGATTATATACGTTTTTTTACTACGCTTTCGACAAAATAATCCCGCTTTTTTACCTCAAGAAGTTTCAGAATCTCGACTTGCCAAAAATAATCTGGCGACGCTGACAAGCACAGAAGAGTATAATAGTACTCCGTAACAAGTTTCCACCCACACGCATAAAATTTTCACCTTTCAAAACTCGACAACCGTCATTCAGGCAAATTTTTTACAGACAACCCGATATCATCGTATTCGCAATTAAACAGCTCTTATTTTGATATAAGTAACATTTATTTATTAAACAAATAGGTGAAAATAACTATTATCGTTATATAGGTGAAAATAACTAGGTGAAAATATTTACCTGTTTATACACCTGCTAACCCAGTAGTAACGCCAGAAAAAATAGACATCCCAACCCAACGTTTGCATTTTTTAATTAATTATAGTCTGGCCAGGAATTTTTTAGACTACCCACTCGAAATATATTTTCTAATATATTAAATTAGCCTTATTCAAACCACGCTGGCCCAGTGCGGATTGGTTGACTTCACATACACCTTTAAATTACTTCGCACCTGTATGCAGATTTCCTCACGATGTTTTCCTTTACCGTAGGAGCGTCAGATAAATCCTACATAATATGAAATTCGTGAAACGAAAAATACATTTGTGGCTGGATCGATCGCGGGCCTTCCGATTCTACTCGGAGCAAAGTTCTCCACACACATCCAATAAAATTACTTGTATTTTAGAATACAATGAATGAAATACACCATGAAAAACATTAAATTCAAGATGGCCGCCATCACAAATTGGCGGATTTAATGTTTATGTACAATGTACTTAGAGAATGCTTTAAGACAATGTACAACCCTTCCAATATGGGTATCAAATGAAAGAGTTGACTTGTAGAATACAGTAGATTATGTAAAACATCAAATCCAATCCAAGGTGGCCGTTGTTTGCACAAAAATAAAAATATAAAAAATGTAAAGAAAAAAAATTAAAAACAAGCTTTTATGCTCTAAAACTTGCGACAAGCTTTTATATCATCTTAAAAATTACAAAAGGACACAATTTTTAAGATATTATAAAAGCTTGTCGCGAGATTTAATAAAAACATATTGTTTTAGAATTACCATTATCAAAATCATTGTTTTATTGTTTATCTACATAGGTACGTAAAATCTCGTGACAAGCTTTTATATTACCATAAAAAATTGTGTCATTAAGTTTATTTTTAGAGCATAAACGCTTGTTTATAAAAAGTGTTTTTTTTGTATATACAATGTACACAAATCAATAAAGTAGATCACTAATTAATGGGGATGATTAAGTAAAATCATCCATTTCATCTTTATATATGTTACAGTAGTAATAGTAGTATTTAGTGATATAATTATGGTGAAACGTTAGATTTTATTGGAGCACCGAAGTGAAATATTTATTTTCCTAATTCCTAAAGTAAACACTTTTATATATAGGGAAATAAATAACTTTCAACTAACATTTTCACCTCTAAACAGTCAAACAAAAATCCATTCAAAATAGATTGAAGAATTCCAAACATGTCATGCTCGGGTGCCACAACAAATGCAAAAAAAATTTTTTTAAAAATACATACAGCCTGCGCTGATCGCTTTATCAACATTTTTCACACCGGCGGATAAAGAACAAAGGAGACAAAAAGCTTTCAACATGAGGATAACTTCCAATTTCAGCGGCAATGAATCAATTCGTCGTTTCAAAACAATAGCTGCCTATTAAGCCGGGGTGACTGGGGTGCTGAGTGACGCTGGTGACGTCACAATCGCATTTATTGACATAGCTCAACATCTGCGTCCCGTCGCCAGCCAATTAAGTATCTCCTAACATTCCCACTCTCCCTTTGATTACACCAAAATCAACCCTATCACAGCTCAATAAAAACCATATCGACAGCACCGAAAAGTTTGTCGAGATGTAACACTCCTTCCGTTTTCGCTATAGGTACGTGAATATGCTTGATTCGCTTCTCCTACGCGGCGGCGGCGCTTAAAAATGCCGTGTTATTTCCACTTGGTGGAATTTCGGGGAACGACAACTCAAATGGTAAGTGATTGCCCCCTCCTCGTTGCTAGACACAAAGGTTCTCGTAACTTATTCGCATAACCGTGCTTTGTTATCGTCTTATTTTTGAAGGCGTGCTTGCGAACGTTGAGAGTTGCTTGATGCTCCGCTGGCTCAGCAATCATAGATCTTAACTTTTTTTTACAAACATGATGATAAGGCTGCGATAAAAGCAATTATGCACCTAGATTCCTCAAAATGTTTACGTCTTCGTCACGTCACGCCACGCAGTCAATTCAAAACGTAGTTATTATTGATGGCATACTCCTTTTTTTTTCTTGGGAGGGGGGAAAATGCATTTACGCATTCCTCGTGGTCGAGCCAAACCACGAGGATATGTGGGACTCCCCAGACCGTACCCGGCCCGGGCCTACCCACTAAAAACCCCCCAGCAGCTCCTCCGTCCGTCACAAGACAGAGGGAATGGGACAACAGCCAGGCCTTATTCCCGCTGACCCCCTGCCTGTGACATGTCCGTTGCCGGACTCTCCGCCTGGCTCTGCTGCTTTGTGGAGCGGCGCAGAATGGCGCCGCTCTACACCCCGCAACTGGTTTTTTACTGTGGTTGTCTTCCACGCGGCCCGACGCTCAGTGCGCCGGGCCCCCGGCCCGCTCAGTGCGGGTAACGGGTTGCCCGACGGCAGATCCCACTGGATCCACCGCCACGCGGGTGAGCCGAAGCTCGGGGAAATCCCCAACGGGCGCGAAGCGCCATGGCGAGAAACTCGCCTCGTCCCTACTACCACCAGAGGTAGCCGCCGGGATCGGCTTCCAGCGAGAACCACACCTCTTCTTATCATAAGAAGAGGGGACTTCGCCCTTCCCCGCATGAAGCGGGTGGCCACACGAAGTGGCCCGCCGGGTTGAACCCGGCCATCCCACGCCCCATATGGGGGTCCTCTCGTCAGACTATTAGCCCGCGGCAGAGAATCTGCCGGGCTGCCCAGGGTGCACCACAAGGAGGTTGTCTGACATCGCACCCCTGATGGCATACTCCTTGGTCAACTATCTGCAACAGCTGGGGAACTGTCGTCGCGTGATGTGACGTAGAGAACACGTTTAAACTTACAAGGCCACAATGCCACATATCATATTCAGAGTTCTGTTTCTAAATATCGAATCGGAATTTCGAACGCAGCAAACTCATAAAACTAAAGACCCATAAGGTAATACCTACGTACAGTTGCCACCGTGTCTAGCTATACACTTATAGTTTTACTTTTAGTCCACTATTATGTCGCTCGTAATCTAAATGCAATACTTGACATGGCACTTACTATACAGTAGTTTTCCGTTCGTAGTTTTCTCTGTACAAAATCGTTATTCGATATTTCGAATCGAAATAATTTCGAAGAGGAACTCATAATATATGGCCGGCAATGGCCGGCATACTTTTATGCCAAGACTCCCTGCGTTAATGTTAATCAAGCAAAAGTGGTCATCTCGTCATCATCATCATCACGGCTCATACCTATACATCGCCACCGAGGGGCTGGAGCCTAAGTTAGGGTGTTTAGGCCTTAGTCAACCACGCTGGCCCGGTGCGACTTCACATGCACTTTTGAATTTCTTCGCAGATGTATGCTGGTTACCTCGCGATGTTTTCTTTCGCCGTACGTAGGGGCGTCGGACAAATGTAAATATGAAATTCGAAAAACGAAACACATTGGTACCTGGCAGGATGTAACCCCGGACTTCCCGATTAGAAGGCCAGTGCTGAGTCCACAGCGCCAGCGACGCTCAAGCAAGAGTGGTACCTACCTCTTTCTTAATATTGTTTTAATCTTACTCTAAGCCAGGGATGGCCAACTGGTCGATCGCAGCTATTAGATAGTACAGGGGCCATACCATAATCGCTTATAATAGCAAGGTTGAAACAGGGACACCAGTATTGTTGCGTATATAAAGAAATGTGCTTATAGCGCCATCCTGCTCTCAGTATGGTTTTAATATTGTTATGAACGATCATGATTAGGGGGCAGTAGATCATGGCACGACAAATACCATTAATTTTAACATAACAAATAATAATATTCATGTAAAAAAATACGGAGAAAAGACTGCGCAGCGTAAAATTGTTGCGCGCGCCATCTTGTATTAAAACAATTTCAATAAATTTTTCTTTAAAACAAAATACGACATAATTTTAATGTAACTAATAATAATATTTATTTAAGCGTAAAAATACGTAAAAGAGACTGCGCAACGTTACCAACAATTGAGGCGAGTATCGTCTTGTTTTTTTTTTTCAAAAAAATATTTTATACCAAAAAATATCAATTGTTCCTATTTCTATACGATGATTACTGTGATACTTAGTAGTTTTTTGTCAGCGTTCGGCTACTAACCCGTACATCTGTAAGAAATATAATTACAGCAACAAAAGCCTAAAAAAAATATTTTAAACCAAAAAATATCTCTTTTACGTATTTTTACGCTTAAATAAATATTATTATTAATTATAACAATATTTATTTAAGCGTAAAAATACGTAAAAGAGACTGCGCAACGTTACCAACAATTGAGGCGAGTATCGTCTTGTTTTTTTTTTCTTCAAAAAAATATTTTATACAAAAAAATATCAATTGTTCCTATTTCTATACGATGATTACTGTAATACTTAGTAGTTTTTTGTCAGCGTTCGGCGACTAACCCGTACATCTGTAAGAAATATAATTACAGCAACAAAAGCCATTAGAAATACAATAATTCCTAATAAATAAAGTACTTTTTGTGTAGGAAATAATTAACATCAAATATCATTAAGACCAAATCAGTTGGACGTATATTTATCAATTCCAATTGTTTTATTTCCGAGAAAAAAAAGTCAAAGTGCGATAACTAGGGTTGGCACATTTCTTGAACTTTCAACTATTTTGTTTTTCCTAAAACGTGAAGAAATTGTATGAAATATTTTTCAACTGAATAAGGTTTCTCTATGTTCTTGTGACAAAATAGATGCAATTAAATATAAATATTAATAATATTGCAATCATTATAATAACCTTTTGCCGCGGGAAATGCGTGACCGCACCGTATCCGCCACCGCGCCGTACAAAAGTTTCGAACTACTCAGAAAACAGGGCTGTGTGTGCTTGTATCTCTTTCCTTTTACAGTTTGGAAAACTTAAAGTATAAACAACATGGTCAAATGAAATTTTTGTTTCATTTTGTTATACATATTTTAGTGCCCTCTTCGATTTTTGGGATCTCGGCCATCAGGAAATGCAGTACAATATTCTATCCCTGTACTTAGAGGCTTCAAATGACATACTTTATGTTGGGTTTACATGACACTGAATATGTCATGTTCGAGCAAGTGCTCTAATCTGCATTTTCAGAACTTTAATCTACTTATTTCACTTTTAGATTCTATTCATTACGATTTTGGTATACCTACTTATTTGTACTTACATACACGTAATAAGTAAAATAAACTATCATCAATAAAATGGTCATAAAAATAATATTATGTATCAATCTATCAACTTATTCTTGGGTCAGTAATGGGTAAACAAAGATATTTTCGCATCATATTGTAATAAATATTGATTTCACATTTTCTCGAAGGAAGCCTTTGTCCAACAGAGGGCGTCTATAGTCATTTACAAATGCCACATAAATAAAAAAAATGTACCAGCCCTGAGTTTAAAACTCCATAAATCGTTCATTGCTCGCTATTTCAGTATGCCAATGATCTCTTTGCCCTCAGCCAACGACATTCATAAAAATATATTAATATCTTCTACAGAATTTATAATTTTTTAACCTTTGATAATGCTTAGTGATAAATGGCATTGGAATTCAAGTGATAACTTTGCTGTTACTTTATTGTTAAAAATGTATTCACGATTCATTACACCCTCTCTGCCGTCAACAATGTGCTCACTGCCGGGGTATAAACTAATACGTAATGACAGGACTGGTGCTGGGGCTGGGGGGGTTTGCATATACTTGCGTGCCGATATTCCCTTCTCTATTATAGAGGAATCTTCATGCAGTGTACCATATACACCATCTCTTGAATATTTATTGATGGAAGTAACATTAAATCATACCAAACTCTTACTGGGGGTACTGTATTGCCTGAGTAATAAAATAAATTATTTCAATTCTCTTGACACTCTCTTGAATGAACACCGCATAAACTACGACCATGGGAGATTAAAACACGTGTGTATTAAAAAATGATGCAAGATCCAGTACGTTGATGGATGTTTTGGTTGCTCACGACCTCTCTGTCCTCCCCTTCGAACCCACTTACTATTTTCCTAACTGTAGGCCGTCTTTAATAGACTTAGCAATTATGTCTTAGCAAGTGCGTATTTCTTCACATGGGCAACTAACTGCTCCGTTCTCGCACCATGACCTTATATACATCTCGTATAAATTGCGCCCTCCCAAACGAAAGAGCAAGGTCCTTCTCCTTCGGAATATATATCCCTTTTAAAACGCGATGCTGCTGACCTGGACTGGTCGGATCTACTTACGGCTGTTTCTGTTGACGATGAGGTTGCAATCTTATCCAGCCAAATCCTGAAACTGTATGACACTCATGCCCCATTGCGACCGGTCCGTGTTAAGCACTATCCTGCTCCATGGCTTACGCCACAACTTAAGAGCTTGATGCAAAGACGCGATAAAGCTAAAGCAAAATATAAACGTGAGCAGTCTGAAAGTAGATTAAACTCTTACAAAAAATTGCGTAACCAGTGTAACCGGGCATGTCGATATGCAAAACGCCGTTACATTCATGACACGTTAAAAGATGCATCACCCTCATACACGTGGCGATTCTTGGAAAGGATTGGTGTCTGCAATGCACCAGAGAAGCGGTGTGGATCTGAACTTGACCTTGACGCAATTAATAAACATTTTACTACCCCTCCTGTGGTGCTTGAGGATGCCATAAAAAATAACACCATTCAATCACTCTTTTCCTTGGCGCTCCCGAACTGTGAACCTTTCCGATTTCAAGAGATTACTGAGCGAGAGGTCCATAAAGACATAATGTCTATAACAACTAAAGCCGTGGGAAGTGATAATATGAGCCGAGAAATGCTAGTCCCTATATTGAATGTTATAGTTCCCGTGATAACTCATATTATGAACTCTTCAATATCATGTAACATTTTTCCAAAGGCATGGAAGTCTGCTTACATAATTCCCCTTCCAAAAAAAGCCTAACCCTTCCTCGTTCTCTGAATACCGCCCAATCTCCATTCTATTCCTATCCTGTCCAAAGTGCTAGAAAGTGCTGTCCATCGTCAACTATCTTCACATCTTTACAGAAACAACATCTTGAGTCACTTTCAGTCTGGGTTCCGTCCTGGGCATAGCACAATTAGTGCGTTGCTGAGTGTCACTGAGGACATCCGTCAGGCGATGGATAATAAAAAACTTACGCTGATGACCTTACTTGATTTCAGCAATGCATTTAACTCGGTAGACTTCGAAATTTTACTAAGCATTCTCGGATCGTCTCCATTCTCGGATCGTCTCACATCTCCGACCCTGCATTACCGTGGTTTAGATCCTATCTTTGTGGTCGACTGCAATGTGTCAAAACGGTGGTATCATCATCAGGGTGGCGTGAATTACTTGCTGGCGTGCCGCAGGGAGGTGTTCTGTCCCCGTTGCTTTTCTCGTTGTTCATAAATCGAATAACCCAAGTTATCAAAAGATCCTTCCATTTATATGCTGACGATTTTCAGCTGTATCGTCACTTCACTGTTACTGAAGTATCCTATGCTATTGCAGCCATGAATGCAAATCTGGCAGCTGTTGGCAACTGGGCCAAATCTTTTGGACTTTTAGTAAATCCATTGAAGTCGCAAGCAATTATTGTGGGCAGCAACCGTCTAAGGGTTCGTTTGAGTCAACCATTGGTCCCAGTCTGTTACAATGGTATTATTATTCCATACACAAATAAAACGCGTAATCTCGGTCTCATTATAGATTCTGATCTCTCTTGGTCGGCGCATGTCGCCGATGTCAGCAAGCGTGTACACTTTACATACCATTCACTAAAACGGCTTTAGTATTTCTTGCCACATGAGACTAAATTAATGCTGACACACACTTTGCTGTTACCGCGACTTGACTGTGGTGATGTTTGCTTCCTGGATGTCACTGAAGAGTTGCAGAATAAACTGGAACGTATACACAACCTTGCCATTCGATTTGTCTTTGGCCTACGCAAGTATGACCATATGTCCGAATACCGCTCTCGACTCAAGTGGCTCCCAATCAGACAAAGACATGAGTGGCATGTACTCACTTTCTTGTACAATATCCTATAGAATCCCAAATTTCCCCACTACCTCCGTTCCCGGTTCCATGACCAGGCCTTTACCGTATCCTCGACGTACGTGTGTAACTAAAACACTCCAGCAGCCCAATAGTAACACGCGATTTTTTGCAAATTCTTTTACCGCAACAGCTACGCGCCTGTGGAATAAACTACCTGCAGATATCCGCGAGAGCAAATCCGTAAAGACATTTAAATTTAAGTAAAAAAATCATTTGTTAAATCTATCCCCATAAGCACTATGTTATTGATAAAGTATATATATATATATATATATATATATATATATATATATATATATATATATATATATATTATATACATAGATTATTATTTATTTAGGTATTTATTGAATATTTATATTTGTAGAACACATATATATTATTTTTATTTGTTTCATTAGAATTTGATTAAGTTTATCCATTGCATTTTATCTTTCCCGCATTTTATATTCTATCACCTAACACCCAGTGAGGTTGGCTGGAAGAAATCTCTCCAAGAGATAAGTCCACCTTTGTACACGTCCAATCTGTTTTTTGTTTTCCAGTGAATGTTTTATGTGCAATATAGAATATATATACACGGTGTTTCATAATAACCAATAAATATTTTATCGTTATCTAAAACTAATTAATTAATTGTGTTTACCCGTAATGTCATTCAACCCAAAATTTTCATGTAAATCATAGACATGATGATGATACTATGATATACATTAAAATTTTGGGTTGAATAACATTACGGGAAAAACTATTTAATAATTAGTTTTAGATAATGATAAAATATTTATTGGTTATTATGAAACACCGTGTATACACCCGTTACTTTTTGTCATAGTAATATATTATGCAATAGAATAGAATAGAAAAATTATTGCATAACTGTTACAAATAATTGTCCTTACTGCTAGATTTGCAGTAAGGACAATTATTTGCAAGTAAGGATAATTAAGGACAATTTTGCAGTAAGGACAATTAGCTGCAAGCAACAGCTATTTCAAATTATGAAGTAACCATGGGTCAGAGCGGTCAGACAGAAGCGAAAACTAGCTTTACTTTACAACGAAGCACCCATCAAAAACAGCTTGCACAAGAAAATCCGAGTTATTTAACAAAGGTTATTTTATTATTTTCAGAGAATTATTTGATAGTATTGTTGTTTCATAATTATCTTCAAATAAGTTACCAGTTTCTTTAAAATAAATATATTTTGATTTTTTCGCTCAATTTCAATCTTGCACCGCGCCCGTAATCCAGTATAAACTCATTTCTAAAGGCCGTTGGCGTTACTCAGTCTCATAAATTAAACTGCATTATGGCAGATGTGTCTCTGATGTGAACAAGCCCTAAAATTTTTGAAACAATTCTAATTGCTCTTACGCATAGCTCAACTGTGTTCGGTGTTTAATCCACAAAAAAATAAGTTCGGATCGTGGCTCGATCACAGTGGCCGGCAAATTGGTATTAATTGCCTTATAATCTTGACGATTTTAATATCGTTTTTATCCAGAGCTAAGCTTTCGACCTCCACCTGACCTAATGATCCTTTATAATACAATTATTTATTTATTTGGAGTTGTGTGTATTCTTACATTATTTGTAAAGTCGGTGTTATTTATGAAACTGCTGCTTATTGTTAGTATCCAGATTTTGAGGGTAGATTTTCCTCAGTCTACCTTGATAGTAGAACACACCGCATAACGAAATCATTAGAAAAAAAGGTAAAACAACATAATACATTATGATACGAACGCGCTATGTCGGTCATTACGTAATACTGTGCGCGAGCCGCAGGCGAGCGCGACAAGAAAGCAGAGTACGTAATGACCAATGCGCGCGTGTATCATACGACGTTTTTCAACACACTTGTGAGGAAAATAAAAGATCTTGTGGTATGAATATATTCCTGAAAATGTCTGCACTTTTTTATCAATCTTCCACTGCATGAAAGTATCGTATGCCGCCAAGTATTTATCCTTTGACTTTGGCGGCAACAAACTATTACTCGCGCTTTGCGCCTCCATAATTAATTCCGGCGGAGTAAATAATATGGATTCTTCTACACTTGGACTCGACATATTTGTAGATAATCAATTATTATCAATTACAACAAAAAGGCAAAAAATTTCAATAGCGTGAAAATGTCGCGCGCTGCCCGGGCATGTCTAAATTCTTCATACAGCCAACATTTAAAAAAGGGCCAAACAGCCAAAATTTAAAACTAAATAAACCGAATATTTTAGTTTTTAAGAAACAAGTTTGTGTGAATTTTTAATGATTATTTATTATAGAATAATTTATTTTAGTTACTTATAGTTATTAATTATTGTTTTTTTTAAATGTCGTTGTTAATTTAATATTTAAGTAACCAGTAGTAGACTAGGTAGGTAGGTTCATTTGTTTCCAATTGGCAGCCGCATAAAGTCGTGTTCATGTATAATAGGCTAGATGACTAAAAAAATTTTTTTGCTTTAATAGAAGCTCATTCATATAATAAATAGAAAGACAAAATCGGTTTTCGAATAACTATAAAAACAACCAAGATATAAGGTATTAAAAATTTTTGTCCATCTCTTTCTAGCAAAACGGCAATTTACAAGGAGTTTATATGGCCGTACTCAACGATGACGTCACGGTTGACGTCGGATCTCTCTGTCTAATTGCCTTCAAATTAACAACTTAAAATGCTTGTATCTAATGTATTTCTAAGCCGATTTTAATTCTAATTTCACAGGACTGCATCTTTTTCCACGGTATTTTAATATATAATGACGAGACGTAAAAATTTGAATTCAGTCATCATCCCAATTATTAGATTACGGATTGGTCATACTTGTACTAGCTCATCTAGCGAAGTTCAAAATAATTGATTCTGATTTGTGTGAATGTGGTAGTGCTGTTGGTGATGCAAACCATATAATATTTTCCTGTCCAGCCTATGATCACTCTGATCTGTTCACTTCTTTAAAATACCTTAAAGTTCCCTTCCCGACTTCCATTCCAGCCCTTATGGCCGAAAATAGTATAGACATTTATAAAATTATCTATTCCTTTTTATGTGTAAATAATATTAAAATGTAAGCTTGTTTGTATATATAATTTAGTTAATTCCCTAAGGTAATCCTTATCATGATCCTAGATCCTATCCCCATTACGATTCCGCGTTCTTTTACTAGTATATTCCATACGTTTCCCAACCTTTGTAATGGCTGATCATATCAATGTGGCTAATCATTGATTTACTAACAAATATATCAATGTGGCTAATGCACAAATCGTGCGGAGCCACAAATAAAAAGTCGTGTTAAATAAAAGTGTATTAAGCGACAAATTTAAGAATGCGTACTGGACATACATTTACTTTGCAATCTTGAACAAATTAGAATTTGTCGTGTGAAGATTACCGCACTTGTGCGATTATGTAAAGTGAAAAGCACGTTTAATATACTGAATAACGGATCTAAATGCAAGGTAATAAGATCCACTTTACGAGCAAGTGTGTTGAAAATAATATTACGAAAACAACAAATTCCGACAATCTATACGTTTGCAGCATTCACATGTTGTGTTGTTAAACGTAAATAATTAATTCAATTGGGCATCCAGTCATGTGGTGCGATCAAAGGGAGCGCAGTCGAATAAGTGGTTTCAATTGAAACAAATCTAAGCAATGAGCACGGAAACGGGTGAATGGGTTAAAATTTGATTTTTTTTTAATATTTTCATTACTTTGTTCTTGGATTTACTAACTAAAAGAATCAAATTTTCGGGCGCTTCTATCAAAAATTAACCGCTCATCTGATGAAAAAATTTTTTTACTAAAAATTAACCTACTTCAAAAACACCAAAAGTCATAAATCATATAAGAATACAAACAACATGACAGTTTTATATTGAATTTGGTGCCAAATTTTAACTAAGGTACTAAACTTACATTAATTGTTCTTATACTGTTTAAGACTTTCCAGGTGATATTGCTTGGCACCTTATGCTCTAAGCTTGGCATCGACTTTTTTTTAGTCTTTTTAGTTAATTTTAAATACCAAAACATTCTGCTAAATGTAACAATTTATACTTTTCTGACACCGCATCAAAATCGATTCAGCCAAACGCGAGCTAATCGCGGACAAACATACAAACATACAGGTCAAACTGAGAACCACCTTTTTTAAGTCGGATAATAAAGGCTTTGGTGACTGACTGACTGACTGAGGTATCAACGAAAAGCCCAAACTACTGGAGCTAGAAGCATGAATTTCGGTGCAGGCATTCGTTGGCCTATGTATGTGCCCGCCGTAAGGAAGGATTTCTCGAAATTCCCACAGGAAGCTAAGAAATCCCTACCCAAAAAATAAGGAAAGCCGTCGAAGCCAATGAAATAAAACATGGTGGGCGCAAAATTCTTCTGACAAATCTGTTACTTAGTTTATTGTCATACTAGCTGTGCCCGCGAACTACGTTTCGCCATCAAAATACTTAACACAGTGTTTAGTTTTTTCTCCATTTTATTCCATAATGATTCAACTTTATTCTGCCTTTCTTGAGCATCGGCCATTTCGAAATTAGGACAATTTTCGTAGGGTCGTAATGCTCTTTTTCTAACAGTCCACAAAATTAAATACATTACATATTACTATAAACACTAAGTATAATTATTGTTTTAGAGACATTATTGATATTAATAAATTCTTCTTCAGTAGAAAGAACTACACAGTTGCAATAATAATCTTTATCGTATTCATGTTTCGAATTAAAATAAACAATTGTTAATAAATTAGAACTGTATACGAATAAAGTTTAGATTTTATAATGGGTGTTGGTAACACCAACAAAATATATTTTTTGGATATGACAACATGGCCAATTTCGACTGGTCGTACAGTAAGCTCCTTGTCAAGCTATACTGTTTGACCTTTGAACCGTTCTTATGTCGCTTGTAATACTGGCGGTTTTCGTAGAGTTAATGTATAGCATGAATGGGGGGGTTACTGTACAAATACGTTTTCCGTATTCGATATCCGATCACGGAATACAGACACGGAGTTTCGTGAACGTAGCGCAGACGTTCGTTTCTTCTCATTCGGGATTTCTACCATTCTACCTAAATGTACGTACAGAACGTGTTCCGTTCGTAAAATAAAAACGAACGTGTGGTGTGCGGCAGTCAATGAGTATTTTGTATAGATTTGATGCATTCGGATGCCCGCATTCAGAAAACGAATGCGATAAAACGTATTTATGCGGTTAGCCTTAAAATGTATTGAGACTTCCGTTTTTGTAACGTGTACTGTGCGATATAGTGTTGCCGGCAAAGTTCGGTTAGCAAACTCGCCGTGATGACTAACATCCAACACACAAACTTGGGAGTTATCGTTAATTAGTTCACGATCGTTGCATTATCACGGTCTCGAAGGACACTAAACAGGTAACATCTAACATCGAACATCCAATAGGCCCCGAAGCGGTTCTCAAACTTTTTTGGTGACGGAACCCTTTTGGAAAGCGAAATACTTGACGGAACCCTTAAATAAAACAATAG
The DNA here is from genome assembly GCA_963935595.1 of Schoenobius gigantellus. Classification (NCBI taxonomy): domain Eukaryota; kingdom Metazoa; phylum Arthropoda; class Insecta; order Lepidoptera; family Crambidae; genus Schoenobius; species Schoenobius gigantellus. The sequence goes on along the minus strand of OZ012563.1, from coordinate 12,213,591 downwards.
TTTTAAAAAGTGTATTCTTTATTAATAAGCATAATGAAAGTACGACCAGAGAGGGTGTTTAAATTATTGCGGAACCCCTTATAGGGGTAGTGTGGAGCCCTAGGGTTCCGCGGAACACACTTAGAGCATGGCTGCTCTAGGTACCCTTCAGGGCCTACTTTCATTTAATATTGCTGGGTTTGAAAAGCAACTGTTATCCGTCTTTTTTGAGCGGCGGCCATGTTGAATTTACGTCAATGTTGCTACGTTCATAGTGCTCTACTGATCAAGGCCTTTCATATGATACTCATATTGCTGGGTTTAGAAACGAACTTTTATCGGTTTTTTTTGAGCAGCGGCCATATTGAATTTTGTGCTATTTTCCTAGGTTCATAGTGCTCTACTCTTCAAGGCCTTTGATTTGATACCTATATTGCTAGGTTTGGAAACGAACTTTTATCCACCTTTTTTGAGCGGTGGCCATGTCGAATTTACGTCAATATTGCTAGGTCCATATTGCTCTACTCTTGAAAACCTTTCATTTGATACCTATATTGCTAGATTAAAAAACGAACTTTTATCCACCTTTATTGAGCGGCGGCCATGTTGAATTTATTTATGTGTTGCTAGGTTCATAGTGCTCTACTCATCAAGGCCTTTCATTTGGTACCCACATTGCTCGGTTTGAAAACGAACATTTATCCTTTTGTTTGAGCGGCGGCCATGTTGAATTTACTCATCAGGGCCTTTCATTTGATACCCATATTGCTGGGTTTGAAAACGAACTTTTTTTTTTGAGCGGCGGCCATTTTGAATTTAGGTCGATTTTCCTAGGTACCTAATGCTCTACTCTTCAAGGCCTTTCAAATCAAATCAAATCAAATCAAATCCGTTTATTGCATTCATGTGGTGTAAATTGATATAAAAAGCTGGTACAGTACCATGACATGAACCCTGAAAAGGGCACCGCAACATTTACATAATTTTAATATAATGATTAAAATATAAAGAAGTTATATAACTTTAAACATATTATTTCATAATTTTATTACATTAATATTATTCTATTTCTATTTCATTCTTCCTTTATTTATTCATTAATTTATTTGCATGCACGTATGATAATGATAATGTTTATTTATTTGTATGAAGAGTGGTACAAAAGGTATTTGATACCCATATAGCTAGGTTTGAAAACTAACTTTTATCCACCTTTTTTGAGCGGCGGCCATGTTGAATTTATGTAAATGTTGCTAGGTTCATAGTGCTCTACTCATCAATGCCTTTCATTTGATACCCATATTGCTAAGTTTGGAAACGAACTTCTATCCTTTTTTTTGAGCGGCGGCCATGTTGAAATTAGGTCGATTTTGCTAGGTTCCTAAAGCTCTACTCTTCAAGGCCTTTCATTTGATACCCATATTGCTAGGTTTGGAAACGAACTTTTATCTATCTTTTTTGAGCGGCGGCCATGTTGAATTTATGTCAATGTTGGTAGGTTCATAGTGCTCTACTTATCAAAGCTTTTTATTTGATACCCATATTGCTGGATTTGAAAATGAACTTTTATCCATTTTTTGCGCGGTGGCCATGTTTAATTTAGGGCAATTTTCCTTAGTTTATAATGCTCTACTCTTTTAGGCCTTTCAGTTGATACCCATATTGTTAGGTTTGGAAACGAACTATTATTCTTCTTTTTAGAGCGGCGGCTATGTTGAATTTATGTCAATGTTGGTAGGTTCATAGTGCTCTACTTATCAAAGCTTTTTATTTGATACCCATATTGCTAGGCTTGGAAACGAACTTTTATCCACCTTTTTTGAGCGGCGGCCATGTTAAATTTATGTAAATGTTGCTAGGTTCATAGTGCTCTACTCATCAATGCCTTTCATTTGATACCCATATTGCTAAGTTTGGAAACGAACTTCTATCCTTTTTTTTGAGCGGCGGCCATGTTGAAATTAGGTCGATTTTGCTAGGTTCCTAAAGCTCTACTCTTCAAGGCCTTTCATTTGATACCCATATTGCTAGGTTTGGAAACGAACTTTTATCTATCTTTTTTGAGCGGCGGCCATGTTGAATTTATGTCAATGTTGGTAGGTTCATAGTGCTCTACTTATCAAAGCTTTTTATTTGATACCCATATTGCTGGATTTGAAAATGAACTTTTATCCATTTTTTGCGCGGTGGCCATGTTTAATTTAGGGCAATTTTCCTTAGTTTATAATGCTCTACTCTTTTAGGCCTTTCAGTTGATACCCATATTGTTAGGTTTGGAAACGAACTATTATTCTTCTTTTTAGAGCGGCGGCTATGTTGAATTTATGTCAATGTTGCTAGGTTCATAGTGCTCTACTCATCAGGGCCTTTCATTTGATACCCATATTGCTGGATTTGAAAACGAACTTTTATCCTTTTTTTTGAGCGGCGGCCATTTTGAATTTAGGTCGATTTTCCTAGGTACCTAATGCTCTACTCTTCAAGGCCTTTCATTTGATACCCATATTGCTAGGCTTGGAAACGAACTTTTATCCACCTTTTTTGAGCGGCGGCCATGTTAAATTTATGTCAATGTTGCTAGGTTCATAGTGCTCTACTCTTCAAGGCCTTTCATTTGATACCCATATTGCTAGGTTTGGAAACTAACTTATATCCACCTTTTTTGAGCGGCGGCCATGTTGAATTTATGTCAATGTTGCTAGGTTCATAGTGCTCTACTCATCAATGCCTTTCATTTGATACCCATATTGCTAGGTTTGGAAACGAACTTTTATCCGTTTTATTTGAGCGGCGGCCATGTTGAATTTAGGGCGATTTTCCTATGTTCATAGTGCTCTACTCATCAAGGCCTTTTATTTGATATGCATATCGCTGGGTTTGGAAACGAACTTTATCGGCAGTCATGTCAAATTAAGTCAACGTGGCTAGGTTCAATGTGTTCTACTCTTTAGGTTCTTCGTTCGATATCCATGTTCCTTGGGTGGATCCAAAAAAAATGTGATCCGTCATTTTAGACATTAGGATCAAGAGTCCCGTCCCGTCCCTCTACGCGTAACCCAAAACATTGCAGTCAGATATTTTTTTAAATTATCAATATTAATCTATTATTTTAATAGTTTTAAATAGATGAAAGAGTTTGATTCCTTAGTCCTAATGTAAAAACATATAACACCTTTCAAAATACCTTGAAAAGAGTATCTTAATTTTTCAAAATTTGAAATATTTCAAAAATTGTACCGACTTTGTGAAAATTAGTCAAGAATTAAACCAATCTATAAATTTTATGGTCACTCGATAAGTATTATCATAAAAAATGCTTTATACATTGGTTGTATGGCTTGATCTTTTTGCCTTACCACCATGGTACGACATAAGAAAAAGACAATTTGGTTGGCGAAATCCAGTTGGGCACAGGCATTAACAGAAAATATTAAATTTTATTTGTACTATGTGAAACACTTCATTCCTGCCTTAATTTTCGAAATCCAATTACTTAAGATCAGGCTGTATGGCGTAGTTCCATTGCCTTTCCTTCGTGGAAGAAAATACCTTCTCTCTGTACTATGTGACAGACTTGTCAAAATAATTTCACGTGCGCCATGTTGTTTTTCTACCTAAAGCCAATTCGAAAATTTTATATGATATTTTTTCACTAAAAATAAAAAGTGAATTTAAACAAACGAAATTATGCCTAAATGTTCTTCCGGAAAATTCTAAGCATTGTGGTGTAAGCCATATCAAATTCTGTCCAGTAGTTTCGGAGATCTTTCCGGACAAACAGACAAACAAACAAACAAACAAACAAACAAACCAACAAACAAACATTTTTTTTTTAAACTATTCTATCGTGTTCTGCTAATGATTTTAAGGCGACCTGTGTATTTTTTTTCTTAATATTTCGCAATTACAGATTTTTGTACCCCTACGATTTTATTATATATTTTATTATAGATTTATAGATTATAGATTATAGATTTATTGTCATATCAATGGAAAATTCCCTTGAAAATTCAAATTGTTTTTTCATTACTCATTCTCTGATAGTAGGTCCGAAGTTGCCTGAGGAGCGGGTTAAAAGTAATACCATAGACGAATATCATCCTTGATAATACTTTTCAGCCCTAGGGAGAATCGTTTTCAACTGACAGCTGTCAAATTATGAAAAAACTTTCTATATAGCCACTCAATTACAGCGCGATATAAAATTGAAATAACATAAGTATTACTTAATTAAAGAATAACATAATTTACTTTGAACTAATTATTTCTTTAAAATGAAAAATATAATAAAAACAAAAAAGGGAGGAACGTGGCAATCCGATCTTCATTTACTTATTCGAGTTGTGGAGTTTTGTTTATGCTTATCCGTATAGCAGAGATTTGTATTAGCACAATGAGTTCCCATGATTCAGATATGGATTTAACGCCTGATTTCATAAGAGAAGAGGCCAAAGTAGATTTTGTTGATTTATGCAAAATAAAATTCACTAGTTTTTTCTTTAGTTAATACTTACTTGTTTTTTCTTACTTTCCTTGTATCCGTCTCGATCTATTTGCGCCCTCGCTACGCTCGGTCGCAAAACCCCGTCTCGGGACGAAATATTATTATATCTTCTGTGCCCTAGAGTAATAATGTACTATTTTTTATCTTTACCGTGGTGAGACAATCTATATCTACGACTTTTTAATGTTTTTGAAATCGGTTTTCATATTTTGTTAAATTTGTATTTTATATTTTAATATTTTTTTGTGAATTCTATACCAGCCCACCGAAATAACTTGAAAGAATAAGACTAAGGCGATTTTATTTAAAAAACTCACCTCTAACATCTAAAAGTAAAGGATCTTTAAGGAGCAATAACTTCCGTAAAAACACTAAACCCGTTAGCGTAAACGTGTCTATAAAATTTAAGGGTTTCCCTTATTTTTCCTGGGCTCCATCACCAGGTCCTGACTTGGTGACACTGACAGTGGGACCAATTGGGAAGTATACCCTCCCACACAAAGGAAGAATTTTCCAAATAGGTTAATGAATGAAGGAGTTATGAGTTAACAAACATAACAAAAATTTAAAAACCCTCTAGAATTGAGAGCCTCCTACTTTTTGTGAAGTCAATTACAAAACATACAGTCGAATTAGGACCTACTTCTTCTTATAAAGTCGGTTGAAAAGGGTCTGTACCAGTGAAACTGAAGATCATTCCCCTAGGAACTATTAAGAATTATGGGAATACCAAAAATCTGTCCTAAACCGAATAATCCACATATACGACTGACACTGCAAACCAAAAAGACAAAGAAAGACAAAGGTATAAAACGAATGTCCCTCATTAAAAAAACTAAAGCATTTATGTAGTTACTCAGCGTTGACCTATCAATGTAGCAGCCCTACTCCGTCAACCTTTCAGACGTCTGCAGAATTCCTGCGTGGATCCCAGGGCTACTTGGGGGGCCCCAGCTTTCAGTAGGTACTCGTGTGCTGACGGCACAGAATACATTGTACTCCAAGGCCGTAGGATTTTGATCGGAGACGAGTGTCTCTTCTTGCTAGCATCTATGAAGTTACCTAAATGCAAAGGGCCACCCAAATTGCATTAAAAAAAAACGAAAACTGGCCAAGTTCCTAACTAGGTATGTACAGCCGGCTTCAAAAGTAAATTATAATTTTACTAGCTTTTATTTACCTGTTCCGTGTCTGTAATGAAATCTTGAAAGCTAAATTTGACCCATTTCCCAGTTTCCGATTGAGCTAAAATTTTCCATACATATGTAGGTATATCGCATTACAATACAATAATAAAAGCTTGTTTAAAAAAATACTATTAATTTTTATTAAGTACAAACTTTTAGTATGTACCCTGTCACACCAACTTTAACAATGCAATATAGGTGTAACCATACTAAATAAAAGGGATAGTTGGTGTGACAAATGCTTATCTACTTTTGAAGCCGGCTGTACATATTTACGGTTTTTAGCTTGTGCTAAAGACCTTGCTTCTTGTTAAATTTCATGATTCTAGTTCAACGGAAAATACCCTATATATAGGTTCTGATCCCTTGTGAAAGAAATGGCAAATTTTGCGAAAATAATATGGTGACATAATTAAGCTGTCATAACTTTTTGTCGCGTTGACTTATAAGTATGACTTTTGCATAAATAAAAGAGACCGTAGACCCCAGACTTTGTATAAAATCAGTTTGATATCTAGAGGCCTTCTCAATAAAGCGGTCTAGACAAACAGACGAACTGACGGACAACGAAGTGATCCTAAAAAGGTTTCGTCTTCTCCTTTTGAGATACAGAACCCTAAAACCCATGTTACATTCAAACAGATTGCATAAATATATGTCAACACGATCGCCCATGAACGTGAACCGGGCGGCAGCACATCCACGGCAGCTCAGCACAATCCAACTCCCGTCGAGCGGTGACTCGGCGATCGTAACCCGAGCCCGCGCTGATTTCCGCTGACATCCCGACATTGCTAGGGCTGTCGCGGAGTTCCGCGAATACTCTGACTACTTCCGGTAAGAAACGAAGTGAGTAAATTGATACAATGATTATGGTTCTAATATTGTTATTGGGTAATAAATAAATTATGAATCTAATTATGTGAATTATTAATGTTAATTGTGTATTATTAACTACTTACCAGCAGCATTCCCAATTCCCTTGTCAGTATAAATAGCGTTGTGTCGACTCAGTGGTAATAATGGTATTGTACTGTGTCGGTATTTTAATTATGTTATCCTGCTTTGCCTATAAGGCAGACATGTTACTTATTCAATTCGGTTCTGAACATCATAGTGATCGAATGATAAAAGGCGAGACCTGGGAGCGAAGAAAGGTGCAGCAGGTGAGAGTGTGAACTGGCCAGGTGGCGGGGTTATAAATAATATAAGGATATATTATGGTAAGTGCCTGATGGCTTAGTTAAGAATTGTGCAAGTTCATGAAGTATGGTCCATCTGATATGTTCAACCACAGAACAAGGGCTGCCAACTTGCAGAGATTCAAGGCTTCAATTAGGATGATGACTAAATTCTAGTTTTCACGTCTCTTCATAAAATATTAAAATACCGTCGAAAAAGATGCAATCATGTGGAATTAGAATTAAAATCGGCTTAGAAATACATTAGATACAAGCATTTCAAGCTGTTTTATTTGGAAGCGAATAAACAGAGAGATCCGACATCAACCGTGACGTCATCGTTGAGTACGGTCATATAAGCTCCATTTAAATTGCCGTTTTGCTAGAAAGAGATGGAGAGAAATCTTTAATATCTTATGTCCTGGTTGTTTTTATTGTTATTTGAAAACCGATTTTTTCTTCCTGTTTATTATGAATGAGCTTATATTATAGCAATATTTTTTTTCATGCATCTAGCCTATTCCAAAATCTAAGAATCTTTATTCAACATACACCATCTCAGTCAATGATTATCCACTGTTAGATATTAAAGTCCCGCATGGACTGTCATTCGCCACGGTTGGATGTTTTTATTATCATTTTTCCACCAGATTGGAGGTTTGCATACTGCGCTTTCCGGTGCTATTCCAACTTCGTCTTCAACGTTCATCAGCTCTTCAAGCTAATTGCCCCACTCACTGCCGCTTCAACTTTGCCGCGCGTTAAACTAATCAATCACTAATCAGTCCCTTCGATCCTTTTATAGATCTTGTTAATCCAGATGCAATTACTCATACACTCCGATCATAGCTATCTCCGTGTTTTTTTTTTATTCTCGCCATTTATTATTTAAAACATAAAGGATCTGTGACTCAACCTTAGATAGTCAATTCTATTCTTCTTACTATAAACTTCCTAGCATTGACGTATTACGTATATACGTCAATGCTTCCTAGCTTCAGAGAGTTTACAACTTATAACAATAAACAAAAGGATAAGATACATTTACCAACAGCATATATCGGCAGCAACCCTACTAAACTATGATCAATCCCGTCCTACCTACATCACAACCGCATTATCGTTTGATACCGATGTTTGTATCGCATTACAATATTCATTATACAAATTACACATACTTAATTACTACGCGTCATTCTGCATAGAAGCTGGCGATAATGGGTGATAAATAATATTGACTCTAACCCCACAACGACCCCAGATAAGGAGCTCAGAAATTTTATTATTTCGTGCCGACCGCACGGCTGGAATCACTGTTGGCTGGAACCATGGAATAAGTGTGCAAAATGGGACCGTGTGTGATTTTTTTGTGTTTGTGTTTACTTGGCGTTGCTTACGGAACTGGCAGTGAGTAAAATTTGTATTTTTTTATAAAAGTAACGTTATTTTGGTAGCGAACAAGTCATTGTTGCTAGAAAAAAAGAATTAAATATTAACTTTGACTAGATGAAAATAGGTTATCGTTTAAAAATATAAATTGAGAAACTGGTATGGTTAGATTTTTCTATGTATTTCATCGATATTATTAAGTATTTAATTCTTGTGTAACATTATAATAAACTACCGGGATTTTATATTTGAGTGAGTGCTTCGCTACAAATGCCTTTCCATTGTATTAATTTAATGTAAAAACGTAATATGATAAATAATGTAGAATCATTGTCAACTTAGGCAGTCGAATTCTTATTACCTACATTTTTTTCACAATTATTTATGTAGAACACATTTCATAAGAATGTTTTAATTGCGAGGACTCACACTAATTTTAATCTGGATAATAATGTTATAAAGGGATAATTTTTGTGAGTTTGGATGTTCAGGGTAATCTCCGGTACAAATGATGCGATTTTGAAAATTCTTTCACTAATAGACACGACGGACCTGAATCTAGCTCCATACTAATATAATACTTTATTATCACTGAGAAACATGGGCTATTGAATTATTTCCTTCAGAAAATTGTAGAATTCCCGCGAGGAAACCGAAAATACGTGGGCAAACCTACAAACGGAAAGCAAGTTTAGTGACAAATATTTTTTTTTTTTCGAAATATTCTATACATATTAATGATAAATAACATAATTAACGTTAAAAAACTTTCTGCAGATAGAGAAAAAAATATGGGCATGTGCATACCTAGGCAATGGCGGCTTAAGACCGAAATCAGACATGGGGAAAATACATTCAACCTTCTTCCAAACAAGGCCTCTGGCAACAAAAAGATTTTTTTTTAAATAAAGCGATGTCGATGATATATTGATATACGGTGCCCGACAAAAATTCCAAATAACATTCCAAATAGTTTGCCTTGATATCCATGGACCTACAAAATGATATCCTGTTTTTTTTTGATATCCCGAATTCAAACAACGTATTGTTTTTGAAACGTGCATTGCTTTAAACAACAACTACTACACCAAAGCGAACAATTTGAACCTTGGTTAACCGTTGTTTTACCAGAGGGAGATTCTGTACTTAAACCGTGTCAGGGGGTACCTTAGGGAACCTTCGTACTAGGTAGGTACAGTTACAGGCACGTCAAGCTATACTGTTTGACCTTTGGACCGCTCTTATAATCTGTCGCTCTTATAATGAGGCTGCTTTCGTTAGTGCAAATAGGTATAAAGCTTGACATAGCGCCTACTTTACAACCAATACCTTAGAGCGCGACATTTGGGTGAAACAACTAGCCCCCGTAGTATAAACACCGAAACACGATATAGAAAGCAAGAAAGAAACTTTTTATTTGGCCAATAAAAAGAAGAGAAATATTTTTACAAAAAAAATATGATAAAAATGCCTAAAACGTCCTATATCAAGCTAAAAGCTTCAGTTACATATTGCAACAGAAGCGCTGGTTTTCAGATGGGACCATTTGGATCGACGTTATGTAAAACCTTAGATCATTTAACCCTAAGTGTAAAACATATACAGAAAGGAATCACACCATTTAAAATAAATACAAATAAAGAAAAAAAATAACAAACAACTTAAAACCTAATAAATCGATATGAACGATATCGATATGATAAAGCGATAAATCGATATGAACTCTCGGCGGTCTCGGGCGGGATTAGAAACCGCGTCTCCACATACCGTGTTGACGCCTTAACCAACTAGGCCACCGAGCTCTTACCAGCCCTGACGAAATTCTGAGCTACGTGTATATTGATCTCATTTTTCTTTGAAACATTTTTTAATAACTACGTTATCAGCATCCAATTTCGAAATCTTGGCAGATTTTTTGGAAAACTAGTAAAGAATAAAGCAAACTTACAATTTTTTTATATATGTGACTTTGCATTTTCTTTATAAATGCTAAATAAATTTAAAAATGTTTAATAAATCAACAAAGAAAAAAATCGAAAACATCTCGGGCGGGATTCGAACCCGCATCTCCAACATACGCGGGTTCAAATCGAATTTTATCTACATAAATATATTAACAATGCTCAAAATATAAGTACCTATCAATATCTAAACCAAAACATGCTCAAAACTTCAAGATACTTAACTAAAAATACATCTTTTCCTAACAGTTTATATCGATATATCGTTTTATCGTGTTTCGCTGGTCTTGCTAGGGGGGCAGGGGGGTTATTGTCTAAAGAAAAAATCTATCATAATCATGGACATCACGATCGCCTTGATACTAACCAATGCGGTGTCGATACAAGACTCTGTGTAGACTGTTTGATAAAAAACTTTTTAACAAAAAATTGAACCGCCGAAAAAACTAAAAAGCAAAAACACTGAAAAGTTAAAAATAATATAAGAATAGGTACAGACAACATCACACTTCTATATTGAAGTCGGTGACAAATTTTAACACTTCCTAGGAGATCATCGTTTGGCACCGACTTCAATATAGAAGTGTGATGTTGTCTGTACCTATTCTTATATTATTTTTTACTTTTCAGTGCTTTTGCTTTTTAGTTTTTTCGGCGGTTAAATTTTTTGTTAATTAGTTTTTTTTTTGTGACTTTCATCTATTAATTTTACAATCAGTGAGTGAATCATCAATTATCCCCTGTTTTTGTACCTTTAAGGTTGGAATTGTTTTTTCAAATTTATATGGGAACACTCACTCTCTACCCTTTCCAATAAATAAAGAATCATCAAAATCGGATCACTCTGAAAAAAGTAATGCGTGGTCATTGATCACAATTACTGAGTAAAGCAACAATAATTTCCTGTTTTCCTACCCTTAGGATAGGATTTTTTTTTCAAATTTAAATGGGACCACCCTCGGGGTATACCCTTTCCAATAAAAGAAGAATCATCAAAATCGGAGTTCTCTGTAAAAAGTTATGCGTGATCATACATTAAAAAAATATATATACGCATCGAATTGTGTACCTCCTCCGTTTTTTCGTCGGTAAAATAATAGTACCTAATGTACCTATGCACCTGTAAAAAAATAGCAATGGATTCACTTTAGATAAATGAAAAAAAATATTTCTTTAATAGAAGCTCATTCATATAATAAACAGAAAGAAAAAATCGGTTTTCGAATAACTATAAAAACAATCAAGATATAAGGTATAATAGTTATTTATTATACATGAGTGCAAAGTTGCTTTTTAACCGCGTGCTCAACTTTGATGACCGAGCAAGCGAAGGATCCTAAAATTATCCCCTAAAAAATTAGAATCCTGAGCGCTAGCGAGAGAATCAAAAGAGCACAAGGTGAAAAATCTTTGACTCGAGTGCAACACGTAACTTTTCATCCCCCCTCAGCGAGGAAATGACTAAATGCAAAATAAAACATTTACTATCACAAGATACAAGATACAAGTTTAGGTATTTTATTAAATTTAAAAAAGTTGTATGGATAAATTCGGCACCATGGAGATGGAAGTAAATAGGTTTAATGATGTTTTGAAATCACATAGGTACCTAGTGCACGCGATGTTCTAAATTCAAATTTACTTTAACCTCATGCGGATACAAACGGCTTTGGCGGTCAGATATCGAATAGCAAAAATACTCTTTCTGAGATGGGAAGATGAAAAAGATTTTTCTCCATCTCTTTCTAGCAAAACGGCAATTTACAGTGCAACGGCAGGTTATATGGCCGTACCATGAACTTAATAAATGGGCCGTACTCAACAATGACGTCATGGTTGATGTCAGCGTACCTAAAAAGGCTGCATCGCAGAATCATAATACGAATCATATTATGAATTGAGTGCAATTCATCATATGCAAATTCTATTTGACAGTTTTGTATGAATATTCGTAAAATAGTCCCAAATGACACTTTAGCAATGCCCAATTTGTGGACCATTTTACGAATATTCATACAAAGCTGTCAAATAGAATAATTGCTTATGATGAATTGCACTCATTTCATAATATGAATCATAATATGATTCGTATTATGATTCTGCGATGCGGCCTTTTTAGGTCCATCTTTTTCTACGGTAGTTTAATATTTTATGACGAGACGTGAACATTAGAATTCAGTCATCAACCCAATTAAAAGCGATCGCAATAGATTTTTGTTGCACAATCAACGAGCGGTTCGTTCAATACTCTAAGCTGTACCTAAGAGCAAGATGCGACCAAACAACCATCGAATTTGGTGATTGAAAAACGCTCTGACATTTCTGTCAAACTAAGATAATTTGATGATTTTAGGGCCATAAGTAGGGCCTAGGCATGGACTTAATAATCAATTATTAAGTCCATGGGCCTAAGTAATCTATAATTTACAGAGGACGAGTCAGAATTGCTATTTCGAATTTCAAAAGACTTACTCGACTAGTACCTACTCGTACCATCAAAGGAAGTCTTCCTTCGCTTACCATATCAATATCACAAATAACTAAAGAAAATTTACTATAATATTATATTATCTGTGGCAAAATCGAACACATGAATGAATTACTGATAACAAGCTGATAACAAACTAACAACTACATCCTGTTTATACTATAGCTACAGCATCAATATTGATAGCAAGTAATAATGTTATTACACATTTCATTTGTTGAGACAGCTGATAGAAAAAACACTCCACCTCCTAAACTTAGTTAAACAATAATCACAATTTGGATTCTTTACATAGGACCCATACCCATGGACCTACAATTCAGGTCCGTGATACCTACCAATTTTTCTATTTGACTAATTTAAAAAAATCTCGTGTCTAAGTGTTTATTATCGAACTCCTACGAAATGGTTTCACCGATTTTTATGATTTTTTTTTGTGTATTTTTGGTATGTCTAAAAATAGGTCGTGGGCCCTCTTCAATTTTTTTGCGAAACGTAGTTCGCGGGCACAGCTAGTATTATTATAATAATTTGGTTTGAGAATAATAAGTTTTAATTTGCTAAGCTAACTGAATGTTTAAATATTAAAGTTTCTTTTAAAGTTTAGTGCTTTAAAATAAAATAATAATATATTTATATTTATATCTTGTTCTACTCTGTACACTTCTTTCATTCTTGAAAAAATATTGTTTTAGGTAAGTAGGTAGGTATAATTAAAATGTATGGATTGGGCACGTCCATACGTGGGCAATAGCGGCAGGTGTATCCCAGGGTTCCGTACTAGGTCCTCTACTATGGAACTTGGGGTACAACTGGGTCCTGCGAAGAGGCCTCCTGCTCCCAATGGAGGTCGTCTGCTTCGTAGGCGAGAATCAAAACGGGGGAGGAAGCGGCCCTCCTTGCGTTGGTCGGCACGTCTTTGATTGTCCGACACATCCGCCTCCTGGGTTTGGATGTGGCCCTTAAAAAACAGTTTCCACATCCACCGTCGAGGCGCATCTCAAGTACCTCGGCCTGGTTCTGGATTCCCGATGAGTTTCGAGAAGCATTTTAAGCTCTACGGCTGTGCGCCACCGCAGCCGCATGTGGGCGGCTCCTCCCTAATGTGGCAGACCCAGAATTGGCGTGCCGTCGGCTGTATCACGGGGTGATACGGTCGATGGCACTATACGGAACCCCGATATGGGCGGAGTGCCTCTCTCCCCACCAGGCACCGAACGATCGAGGCGATTCATCTGGTGTTAAGGGAGTGGATTGGGCGCCGGCAGGGCAGCCTCGCATTCCGCATGATGCTGGTACTGACTGACCGGGCATGCCTGCATCTGTTATTACCTGCACTGGGTCGCTCGTCGTGAGGAAACGCCGTAGTGTCATCACTGCGACGCTCCCGACGACACTGCCGAGCACACACTACTGATGTGCCCGATTTGGCGACGCCAGCGCAGCGAACTCAACGCTGTGCTGAGAAGCGGAAGCCTTTCGCTGCATGGTAGTGGCCATGCTTCGTGACGAGCCGGAATGCGGGGCTGTCGCCTCTTTCTGCGAGGATGTCATCTCGCAGAAGCCGTAGAGAGGGAGCGGGAGGAATATCCTCAAGCCGCTTCCATCCTTCGCAGACGGATAGAAAGGCGAAGGCGGCCATTTGCACAAGCAATGCCCGTCTAATGACCATGCCGCCTGGTATTGGTAAACAAATATTTGTAGGTGTCTGAGCCGCGCAGCAAGCGCGCAATTCAACTACCTACTGTTTATTGACCACAGTGTTCAATACCTAAGAGTGAGGTTCCGAACGAACCTCACTCTTAGGTATTTGCGCGAAGGCTCTGGGGCCTTACCATGAGCTTTTATAAAACCATCCAGAATCCGTGCAGTTCTTAAGCAGGCCTTAAACAGGATTGCTTAAAATCGTACTATGACCCCTGTTTAGGTGAACGGACTTTGAACGGCTTATAGATTGCTTGAGTCGTAAGGTGAACGGTTATTTGTCTCTGGTCTGCCTTAATGTTAAAACGAGATGGCGCTATACAACTGTTTTATCTACATCTCTTTTCTTGGGAGGCATTCGAAAACCCTTGAAAGATTAATAACCGGTTGAACCGGTAAAAGGGAAAATCTCAACATATTTAAAATTATTAGCCGGTCATGGTACGGAAATAGACAGCAATACTGTTTAAGGCCTGCGATAAGAGCTCATGGTAAGGCCCCTTAACGCGCCTCTGAATTCATCCAATGATACAAAGAGAAACAGGAGAAAGTTTAACAAAACTTTATAAAGAGAAATGGAAAAAGGGCGTGAAAGTGTACTGTCTAAGGGCTAAATTTTCTAATCTAAATAATAATAATAACAATATTGAAATGTTTCTATTGCTTTGTTGTGAAATTAATAGATATGGCTGTATGTTGTAGTTTCATTCTTAAATAAAAAAATATAATTAAACGTCATTAATATGACAGCTAACGGCTGTTTGTTTTTGAGGTTTCAATGTTGTTGTTTACATTTTTTTATTGATAAGATTAAGATTTAGTTTGATTTGCAATTCCCTTACAATCAAATGTGTTTATTTGAAATAAACCCAAAATAATGGTATATGTATAGATAAGGTATTGTAAGACTTCATAGTGTTAATAATTCAGGATTGAAAGAGAAACAAATATTGTGTACTTTAAGCTATTATTACTAGATAATACTGATTTAAAATTTCGTACTTAATTAATCTGTCTGTTTAATTGCAGACTCACTTAAGGATCCCTATATATGCGGCCCACCATCATGTGCACGTATGTATATTTAAATTGGTATTTCAGAAAAGTGGTCATACCTACTAGAACACTTCATTCAAACTTGTTTACCAATAGTTTGTGATGTTCAAAAAGTTTGTGATTAATTACCAAAAATTTTATTCTTCTTACAGCATCGGAAAAGTTTAAGTACTTATCAGATATAAGTTACCATTATGAGTACAAAGTAAATGTGGAAACATATTTTGCTGGATCCAGCAACAACAGATCTACTCTCGATGTCAAAGCCCAAGTATGTGAATGGTTTTAATTTTGAAAATAACTATTTCATTTATACTGTTTTACAATTAAAATTTGAATTTTATTTTACAGGCAAAATTACAATTTATTACCCCTTGTGAAGGTATATTGCAATTAAGTGATGTTACCCTTCTTGATCAAGATGAGAACTACCCTATGGAGCGATCAGAGAAATTCATACATGCAGTCTCAGCGCATGACCTTAGGTAAATAGTGTTGTTTTTGTCATTCAAAGTGTGTAGTCCTAGACTGTCCAGTATTATCAACACTTTATTATCAAATAAATAAATACTATAAAAAAATACCTCAGGCAGAATTCAAAATTCAATGTGCTTTGACAATATCATGATCAGTTAGGACTTATTCAACTGTAGCAATCTCTTTTTTCTTAAGCTTAATTAGACTTTAGTCACTAAGTAACTATGTATCAATACCCAATTTCGAAGCCTTCACAGATTAGAATTTTAAAAATATGCAATATCACAAATATAAAATTATTATGGTCTCTTTAATTACTAGGGGTTTTATTTCTGCAATAATGTTTTAAAAATTACTGTAGTTTAGATCTAGGTACATTAATACTTTATTGCACAAACATAGAACAGAAACAGGTATACAAAAACAAATTTTAAATAAGTTCTTGTTCTAGTTGTAATATTGTAATTGCTTACTATACATTTAATAGATTACATTTAAAGAATATGAACATATTTTCAAAGCATAGCATTATTTTGAACTTCGAACTCTTACAGGTTTGCCTTCCATGATGGCATTATATCTGAGGTTTGCCCAGAAAAACTGGAAGAGGATTGGGTACTCAACTTCAAGAGGGCTTTATTGTCCCTCTTTCAAAATAGCATGAAGAGGTTTGATATCAACTTTAAAGGGGTTGAGGTAAGCTTTTATCACAAATTATAATTACATATTCTATATATGATCTGTTTTTCCCACCCTCATGTTTTTTTATTATTATTATTGTTATTTGCTAAGAGGGTGTTTGACTACAATCTTGCCTGATGCTAAGCTACGATGTCATTAAAGATGGAGCAAGCTCTTCTAGAAAGTGCCTGTTCACTCCTCTTAAAGGATGACCATCATCATGATTATCATAGATCTCCCTAAGAAAGAGTATTTGACACATGTCCTACCACTTTTGGCCAGTGTGGGTTAGCATTTGGGGTTTTCCTTTTTTTATTTTTTTATGTAGCTAATCCATTCACTAATCCTTTAGTAGATTGTCAGTAACTCATCTATCTCATATCAATGAAAGTTTGTTTTCCTAAGGAAGAATTCATCGACCAATGATAATCTGTGTTACTTATTTGGCAGTATTCCATGTATTACATAAAAATAGTGTGTTCAAGCCATAAGTAGACCAACAGTGATCTTCTCTTCATTCACGTTTTATTTCATTTTTTTTTTCAGAAAGACATACACGGCACATGCAATGTAGACTATATAGTGAGAGGGCAAGAAAACACCAGCCTAATCTTGGTGAAGGCGAGAGACCTCACAATGTGCAAGAACAGATATAAATATATGTCTATACTGCAGACAGTGAGATATGATTTTCAGAGTGTAAGTGTCAGAGGCATATGTTTTTTAAAATAGATATTTCTGGTGTCTAAAAGTTTTCTGATTAACCTGGAGTATAGAAAGTCGATTCATAATTAAAAATGCTAAACTAAACAATATACCATAACAGTAAAGTTAGAAAAATAGTTCCATCAAAACCATATACAAAAATGTTGCCCTAATTGGATATCTTTGGATTTAAGTCAGCTTATCGCAGTCTCTTGATGACAAAATCTATACTAATATTAGAAAGCTGACAAGTTTGTTTGTTTGGTTGGTTGAACGTGCTAATCACGTAGGAACTACCAACCCAAATTGAAAAATTATTTTTGTGTTGGATAGTCCATTTATCGAGGAAAGCTATAGGCTATATAACATCACAATGTAGTTTTTTTCCGACATCCACGCGTACAAAGTCGCGGGCACAGCTAATCATTAATAATTCATTGACGCTTTCTGAAAGCGTTGTGAGGAATGTAACTAGATAAAGCCGATCTGCAGGACACTTTTTTTAATTGTCTAAAAACTTATTAATTAAATAAACAAGTTAATATAATAATTTTATTTCTTATCAACTATTTACTTTGCACCCAGAAATTCCAAACCTGGCCAGTGTTGAAATCTGAGAGCAAATGCAGAGTCACAGTCGACCATAACATCTACAAATCGGTGAGCTGTCGCGAGAGACACCTGTTCGAGCCATTCTCTGGAAAGAACTCTGGAGCCATGACTACTGTTGTGCAAGACCTGCAACTTGTTATGGAAGTCAACAGAACGGACAGCGAGTTTATGGAGACACAACCGAAAGGTATGAAAGAATTAAAAAATATTTATTGACTATATTTACGGGAAGATTTTAAATTGTTTGCAATAGGAAATGTAGTAAATATATTAGGTATTATTTTAGAGTATTACGTACTCGACATTGATTATATTAATCTAATTTGATAGAATGCCCTTTTGTAAATGATGTTTTATGTACCATTTAAATCAATTACAAAAGTATATAGATTTTGCCTTCGGCATTATACATAACTGCGAGCGTTTATAAACTGACGACGCCGTATGTAAACGGCGGAATCATACAAATTGCCTGCGACATATACATGATATTTTAAAATTTAAGCAGCCTCCGGTCCAGGCATGCACCTATTCCTACAAAATGTGTAAAATTTTATGACGAATACTTGCAGGCTGGGAAATCATTACAAGGCGTTCAAATCTGTTCCACGTTCACTCGCCGTACGTCAAAGACGAGACTGGGGATCTGAAAGCTGCAAGGGATGTCTTAAAATTACTATGTTTGTGAGTATTAGTATGTATGAATGCAGTTAAATTCTTGGAATTCCTTCCTTCACTTTCTATCTCTCTCGCTATCACTATCTCTTTGTCTCTCTCTCTGAATAAATGGACAAACATCTATTCTATTCTACAATGAACAGATTGGCTGAGGTTGAAAGCCACAGCCAAACAATGTAATGTTGTGTTCCTGCGCATGAATTTGCTAGTATTCACAGATGACATTATGTCCCCTCGCTTGCGATAGCAGCGTGTGATGTGAGTGTGTGACTGGTCGCAGGCGTCCATAAGCGAGCCATATGCTTGCGTACCATACATACCACGTGTTTTACGTTTGAGTTGTATCTCCTAATACACCCTAGTAAGGGCCTGTAGAGAGAGCGTCGGCGGCGCTCTGTGGACTCGGCACTTGCCTTCCAATCGGAAAGTCCGGGGCTCGAGATTGCCATGTATCAATTTCTCTTTCGTTTTACGAATTTTATATGTACATTTGTCTGACGCTCCCACGGTGAAGGAAAACATCGTGAGGCAACCTGCATTCATTTGCGAACTTAATTCAAAGGTGTATGTGATGTCGACCAATCCGCACTATTCCAGCGTGGTTGACTAAGGCCTAAACACTCTAACGGGTAGGCTCGAGCCCCTCCGTGGGGACGTATATTAATGACTGTAATTGCCCATAGTACATTCCCCACAACAGGACAGAACCCCCATATACGTCCCCACTATGACTTACATCTGTTACATCTACTATAGATTAATGTAGGTGACGTATATGGGGGTCCTGTCCTGTTGTGGGGGGTGTACTATGGGTGATTACAGTTACCAACAGGTGGACAGCCTGCTTATTTGTCAACTTATTTATATAAAAAAATGGTATTTTCTTTCCCAGAGTGAAAAAGTCGGATCTCGTCGAAGGAGCACTGGGCAGCGTAGATGAAAATATGGACAGCAGTTCCACGGTGGGCCTGTGGGGCAGGCTGGTGCGGTCGGCGCGGCCGCTGAAGTACCCAGCGCTGTCTCAGCTGCTCGCGCGCGCACCTCACATGTGCCCTGAAGCTAAGTGAGTATACACGTTACACACACATCACATGCACGCACACACATATTCACCTTAGTCCGCTACTGAGTTTACCACTTTTCTTTAATTGTACATACCTTGTATTGTAATAAATTAGTTGGTAATTGCTTTACTCCCACCTATTATTGTGTAACTAACTAAATTGTTTGCACAGGAAACTCATAATAATTCTGGTCGCCTAGAAACAACCTCTAGCTTAACTTGGGGGCCATCGTACGGATACTCTCTGTATTCGATGTGATCAGTTACTTGCATGGGTAAATTATAGTTCAAGCAATTTATCAAATATGCCCAATATTGTAACAGTATAAATAAAACATTATTATTATTATTTATGTCGTAGCCAGATCGTAAAATTTACAACTTCGTGATGTGGCCGACCATTTCGTGAAATGGTTGTATATGATGAAATGGCCAATGCCGTCTGGCCACATCATGATGTGGTGTAGCTGGATCAATGAATAATCTAACTTTTAACGATATGAACAGCTGCGTATGGCTACTTCATGTTATGGCCAAAAATTGGTGATCGTATCGTAAAATAATTACGTTATTCACCGCTAGAGGCGCTGATATCGTTTTGTTTCGACGAAGCATCATGGCGGCGGACAATTGTTTCGATCGTTTCGATAACTGAAATCTGTAGGTTAGGTTAGACATTGTGACCACATACGATGCGCAAGCGAGCGATGCATCAAATTGCATGTTCATGCTTGCTTGCACACTGCAGGCTTGTTTCATGCTTATTTAGGATTTTTATTAAACCTAATTAAGCATGAAACTAATTTACGATATGGCCAAACGTGGATGAACATATCATTAATCATTGACGTTTAAACGATATGATCAGTTTTAATTTGGCATTTTATGAAATACAACCATTTCATGAAGTGGTCGGCCAAATCATCAAATGGTCAATTTTACGATATGGCCACGACATACATACACTAATTGTCTTGGCTTAGGAAATTCTTATGCTAAGCATGCTGTCTCATTCTTTTGATTAAAGACAAAAAGTGACAGCAAAGGTCTTCGGAGTTTCCTAAGCTGTGATAAGGTTGATGAAATTGGCCATAAGGCTCGTATTTATAATAGGGTTCTGCTCATTTTATGATAGACACGTTATTATTATGAAAAAATATGTAAAAAAATTATTCATTAATTTCATTTAAAGAATCAGATTTATTTAATTTATTCCTAAAATTTGACGGGACCAGTGACCACGTGACCACTCAATTCACGGGTGCGGCGCGTCACTTTTCACTTGCACTTGTTCAACTTTACTTGGCGTAGATTGTCACTTTTGCACACACACTTGTTCACTGCACTGTCTTTCAATGTTCACTTTTCTTTCCCGCAATACCAAAAAAACACAACAATTAATTAATTCATTTCTAGAAAACACATGCTAGACGCACTGCCATACATCGCGAGTGCCGGCTCGGTGGAACTGATTAAGGAGATGATCATGAAAGACGCAGTCGACAAGGACACCAGGCACGAGTGGCTGATGTCTATGGCTATGATACCGCGGTAAGGAACCTTTTGAATATTTTTCTAATATCACCTAATAATTCAGTTTTAAGCTTGATATTGGTGGAAACGATAAGAGATCTCCTTTGATTATTTCTAAACTGTATAAGATATTAGAAAACAAATTACTTATCCTGAAAGTGCTTCACGAGCTATATTAAATGGTATTAATAATAGTTTAAAAAAATAAACTGGATCTATCCAAAGAATTGACATTATCAGCTTCCTGTAATAACCAATTTTCCGATATCTTATAAAGTTTAGAAATAATCGAGTGGGATCACTTATTGTTTCCATCCTGTATAAATAATACATACCGGGTGTAAGTGACGGTGTCCCATTTCTTTTAACAGTGACCTCAGACCAATGTTATTATTTGTTTACCGCTGTTTATTTTTCCCGGAAAAGCTTTTAGAGCGAAAAAAAGGGATTTTCATTTTTAATTTTTATTCATGTTACGCAATGTATGGTGTGCCGGCATAATTTTTGTTCCACTCACACCGGTGCGCTGACGTTCGATGAGCCAAACAGCTGATTCCGCGCGCAGTATGATGGAAATGTAATACGATTTACATTGCGAAGTTAATTTTTTATCTAATTATTATTGTGATTTTTTTACAGCATATGATTTGTTAACGTTAACTTAATTATATTACACCAGGAAATTTATAAAAAATAATACGTAAAATTTATGAATTTTCCGGGAGAAAATTTCAGTGATTTTCAATTGAGAAACGTGGTCTGAACTCACTGTTAAAAAAACGGGACGCCGTCACTTACACCCGGTATACAGGTAACAAAAACCCTGTAAATACTTTTAGTAGCATGTTCAGAATCGATATACGAAGGTTTCTTTCTATGTGTGTCATTTTTTAAAACTCTTCAATAAAAAATCTAAACAAATATTTAAACATTAATATTTTTAAAGTTACATCGATCGCTTACCTTTTTGTGCGTCGACGGCGCCCCCTCGTCTATGCCGTAATTAATTACTTGCAAATACTGATGTTAGAAACATTTTTAGGGTTCCGTACCCCAAAGGGTAAAAACGGGACTCTATTACTAAGACCGCTGTCCGTCCGTCTGTCTGTCACCAGGCTGTATCTCATGAGCCGTAATAGCTAGACAGTTAAAATTTCACAGATCATGTATTTCTGTTGCCGCTTTGACAACAAATACTCAAAACAGAATGAAATAAATACTTAGGGGTCTTCCATACAACAAACGGGATTTTTTGCAGTTATTTTTTTCGATATCAATTACGGCAATAGGTAGACGCTACTCTAATTTACAGAATATTTAGATTTATATTCACTTTAAAAATAAATACCTACTTAATTCAAATAAAACTATATTCGGCAGCACTGGGACTGGGACTGCTATTCCTAGTAAGTTGTATAGATAATGGCACGGAACCCTTCGTGCGCGAGTCCCACTCGCACTTGGCAGGTTTTTTTTCAAATGTATCATTTTTAAAAACGATCTTATAGTGGTTGGTAAGCCTATAATTAAACATATATGCTCTTTTTAGGGTTCACTGGGTTTTTGTTACATCCTGTATACAGCAATGTGTTTGTTAGACCGTAAATACTAAAAGTTGATATAGGAAGTACTTATTTTAAATTGATATAATTATTTTGTATTTAAATGATTGAAATATTTTAAATGTTAATCTAAATGTTAATTTCGTATTAAAAATATATTTGTTTGCTGAATCATTGTATATCGGAACTGTGCATGCATGCATTTTTTCTGTTGAATATACAAATAACAGTATGTCATCCCCTATAGTATATTATTGCGCTCTTCCAGACCTAAATTAGACATGCTGAAGAGTATGCTACAACTGCTGGAGAAAGAAAAAAATGACAAGGTCGTAAGCTTTACAATCTCATCCATGGTCCATTCCTACTGCCGAAACAGTGGAAAGTCATGTGAGTATTAATTTCTTTAACCCATCAACAGGTCATGGAGACATGGACATGCAGCAAAGGAACGTAACGCTCGAAAATTTTTGAAACGAAAGAAACTAGCGTGTGTAAAACTCGCGAGTGCGCGCTAGTTGGGGCCTTCCGACTTTACATTTATGAAAAATAATTATTTTATTATGGAAAATAAATAATTTCTCCCATTGCAGTGAGAGAATGCTGCGAGGAAGAAACTCCTTATCACATAATGGAACACTTCCAGAACATTGTGAAGCTGTCCATAGACAAGGGCGTTTCTATTGCGACGAGGGAAGGCACTGATACCGTAAGTTTTCTGGAGTACTAGTCTGGAGGGAAGCTCTTGTGGCCATCATCTCACCTGATGGTAAGTGACGATAGGGCCGAAGGTGGAAGAGAACTTCACCTTGATTCCGTAACAACTGAGAATCTTGATATGTTACCTCTAATTGTTGGAACATTACAATAATAATGGCCAGGACGAAAACCCACACATATTTCTTTGGACAAAACGTGAATTTTATATCCTACACATACATTAGAGGCGCTGTTCAAGCTATGAGCTTTCCGCACAGACAGCAAAGCAAAATAAAGCAATCTTGCACAAACTTCATGTTATATATTTAAAATTTTATACTTCGACAAAGGGGTCCTATAATGAGACGCTTCCAGTGGTAAGCGGTACTAAAAAGATGCAACATTTTTTAACCGACTTCAAAAAAGGAGCAGGTTCTCAATTCGTTGCATATGTTTTTCTTGTGTGTATGCTACGCGATTACGCCGCCAATTGTAGGCCAATTTTTATAAAATTCTTCTTGTATTCGACAGAGTATACTCCTGGGGTAGTCCCATTGTCACTAAAATCAGGATCTAATGATGGGATCCCATGAAAATCGAGGGAAACCCTTAAATTTTATAGGCACTTAAAACGTGTTTCATGTTTTTTCCGAAACTAATATTCACATTTTAGCGTCTGATAGTCATGAACGGAGCTGACGATGGAAGGATCCTCAACTTTTAGGAGTTAGAGGTTAGTTCGTTAGTTAGTTAGTTAGTTAGTATCAAGTCGATCGATGCCAAGCGATGATCTCCTAGAAAGTCTTAAAATTTGACACAGACTTTAATATAGACATGTGATGTTGTCTGTACCTATTCTTATGTTATTTTAACTTTTCAGTGTTTTATTAAGTGGGTTTTTTTCAATTTTTGTAAAAAAAAAATCTTAACACATTACAAACTTTACAGTTGGTAATAGCGTTGAAAGCGCTAGGCAATATTGGAGGGTTCAGCCAGGACTATGCGAATGTTCTGATGGACTTGATAAGTGACTCGTCAGCGCCAGTTCCAGTAAGGCTTACCGCCATCGACGCGTTCAGGCGTACACCCTGTATAGAGTCTCGGTGAGAATAAAGAAATAAATTATACAAAACGCTTTGAGCACTTGTAATTGCTCCACATCTCTGTTACATTATTTGTGTATATGTTACGGTCAAAGTAAATAATCGGTGATTATTAATAATTACCGGTTAAAGTGATTAACCTGAACTGACTCGGATTACCTCAAATATAGTTGGATAGCAAATATGGTTGCCCAGTACCAACTCGGGGCACCTCAAACACAGTTGCGGATAGGTTAAGTTATTTTTTTTTATGACCACACAGAAACGACTTGGGGAACTTGAAACACAGTTGGTTAGATTAGGAAGAAGCGGGAGGATTTGCTGGTTATTATTAATCACTTTAACCGGTAATTATTAATAATCACCGATTATCAATAATAAATTTACCTTGACCGTAACATATATACAAAGCATTTGTAATATCATGGTGATACATCCAGTATTTATAGTTACCACGGTACCCGTCTTACCTATTTCTGCCACAAAGCAGCAGTGCTTGCATTGCTGTGTTCCCGTTTGAAGGGTAAGATATTGCAGTGAAATTACTGGGTACCGTGACTTTTCATTTTATATCACAAGTTGGCAACGTACACTGTGGTTCTTGTGGGGGTTGCAGTTTTGCTGCGAATCTCACAAGAACCAGACTGTTTACCATCAGGTGAGCAGTATGCTTGATTGACGTCTTTGTTGTATAAAAAATATCCGATGATCAGAATTCTATTGTTCCTTATCGAGATAGGAAAAGGTAGTTAGTTAATTTTAATATCTATGGGTGATGAGTGAAAGTAAATAATACTGTACCCTTTCGACTATCTTATGTTACCTGTGTATTGACCAGTATACCCCATTTTTATTATAGGTCAATACAATGAATAAATTTTATATCACTATGATTAAGTTTCATTTTAGTGTAAGAAATGGTAAAATAACATATTAATCAATGTTCCTTTATTGTCCATTTTGGCCTGAGATATCTATACTTAATATTATAAAGAGGAAAGATTTAGCATAGGCTTCTGCTAGAATAGACTTATAAGAAAGTATTGAATAGGCTTCGAAACTACTGAACCGATTTTGATGAAAGTTGGTATAGGGATAGTTCGAGACCAGGGGAAGGACATAGGGTACCTAATTTTCCTACGGGAAAAAATTCCCACGGGAAAACCAAAATAACGCGGGCGAAGTCGCGAGCGGAAAGCTAGTCTATATTAAACCTGTTAGGTTAAGACTTGCGTGAGTGGGCACAAAAGTGTGGTAAATCTTTAAAGTTACCTTAAAACCATGTTAAAACTAAATATCTGACTTCAGCGAGTATTTTTTGGAGACGTACCGAGAAGATTACGTGAACGTCGAAGTGAGGATCGCCTCGTACCTGCAAGTCATGAGATGTCCAACACTGAGCACAGTCAGGAAGATATTCCACGCGCTACGCAAGGAGTCGGTCAATCAAGGTATGTGTTTTCAAAGCCAGTGCATCACTTCATAACTGAAAGATGGGAAAAACAAATCTTTCGCAAGGCAATATTACATTTATACCATTCCCCTTCTAAAAAGCTTACTTTTTTCACTGAAAACAGTAAATAAAAAGCACTTTTAATCACCATTTTGGTGTTTGAATTTAGAACACACCGACATATTCGACCTTTTTTTTTTTTTTTTTGAGGCGGGGGAATCTCTTTACGATTCAACAAGGGGCTGAAAGCTGACAAAGCCGCCCCAAGGATATGCCATTGGACTCGGGTTACCTGGGTAACCCCATACCTGGCTAAACCACCCTCCAGAGCAACTTCTACCTCCGTAGAGACACACTCGTGATCGGCGTTAGCCAATCCCCGAGTGCGCCCCCTGGATTGTAGGCCTGACGCAAGCGCCAGGTCTTACCTCTACGGGGGGGTCGACAAGTGCCATAATTCGACCCCCCAGACGGGCAGGCCAGGGGTAGAAAAGTGTCTCCCGACCGGTTGTCGGCCGGCCGGGCCATTTCATCCCCAGCTTGCTTAGGGGAGTTGGTGGCGCGCGTCCAGGAACGCGCGCCTCCTCCTACCCAACCGCCTGCGCCGGAGCGGTGCGGCGAGAGGGTCAACCTCTCGCGCCCGCTCCGCTGCCTCCTTCTGCGAGATCACTTCCTCGCAGAAGGAGGCGACAGCCTCCCACGCCGTCGCGCTGGTCAGCATCTCGCGTGCGACGCTGGCCAGCACGACGGGCGCACCCCTACCTAGGCCCAGCGCGAGGGCTAATGCGTCGCGCTGGGGTCGCCAGGCCGGGCACTCCGAGAGGGTGTGTCCGGCCGTATCGTCGGGAGCGCCGCAGTGGTGGCACTGCGGCGTCTCCTCCCTCCGTGCGACATGGTGCAGATAATGGCCGAAGCAGCCGTGCCCGGTCATCATCTGCACCATCCGGTAGGTGAGGCTGCCCTGCCGGCGCCCAACCCACTCCTCCAACACTGGACGAACGGCCTCGATCGTCCAGTGGCCGGCAGCTGGGTGGGCGAGCGTCTCGGCCCACTGGCGGAGAGCCTCCCTCTGCGCCAGGTGCCTCGTGCGCGCCACCTCCTGCGGGAGGGGCCGCTCCCCCCGACTCCTCGCTGCCACCCGATGTCGGTACACGGCCGCAAGGACGCGTGCCTCGACATCCCACGGAGACGAGCCCGCTAGAACGCAGGCCGCCCCGTGAGAGACCGTGCGGTAGGCCCGCACGGCCCGGGTGGCAATGACCCTCTGCGGCCTACGCAGGAGGGCCACCGTTCGGGGGGCGAGACGCTCCGCCCAAATC
Source organism: Schoenobius gigantellus (assembly GCA_963935595.1). Classification (NCBI taxonomy): domain Eukaryota; kingdom Metazoa; phylum Arthropoda; class Insecta; order Lepidoptera; family Crambidae; genus Schoenobius; species Schoenobius gigantellus. The sequence goes on along the minus strand of OZ012563.1, from coordinate 12,186,257 downwards.
GGGGCTCCGTACAGCGCCATCGACTTTATCACCGTCTGATAAAGTCGACGGCTCGCTGCGCCCGGTCCCCCCACGTTGGGGAGGACCCGTCCGAGGGCTGCCGCGGCGGCACACAGCCTTGGGGCGAGGAGCTTAAAGTGCTCCCCGAAATCCCATCGGGGGTCCAGCACCAGACCGAGATACTTCATCGAGCTCTCGATCTGGACTTGCACCCCCTCCACTCGGACACGGAGCCCCGCCTGGGGTCTGCGGCGACGCGGCGGCCTGAACGAAATGGCCGTCGTCTTCTCGACGGCCACGTCCAGCCCGAGGAGGCGGATGCGCCGGACGACCATCGTCGCGCCAACCGACGCCAGGTGGACCGCCTCCTCATACGTGCGCCCCTTCGCCGCGACAAGGGTGTCGTCGGCGAAGCAGACAACCTCCATGTTCGGCAGGAGGTTGCCCCGCAGAACCCAGTTGTACCCCAGCGACATATTGGACCTACATCTCAATGCTGTACAACCTACTTGCACATAAAATTCTCGATATTAAATGTCTATTTTCGCTTAAATCTTTCTTTTTCTCGTAGTCATGGTATAAAGTATAGTATGCAACTCTTGAATAAACGGGAAATTTATACCGAGGGCCATGAATGACCCGCGTCGCTCAGGATTGATATATGGCCCTCTTTTTAAATCCGTCCTTTATTCACTAGTTGCATAATATACTATTAAACTATTTTCATACTCGTAATAAAAATCTTCTTTTTTCTCCATTTAATTAATGATGGTATCATAAGATATCATGAGGTCGACAATATCGACAGAAATACCTAAAAATAATTTAATTACATTAGTAGTATTATACCGACTGGTATTATGCGAATATACAATACTAACTACGTTTCGCCGTATATTTTTTACCCGTTTTTGCAACATTTGTCATTGATGCTCAGCTCCTATTAGTCGTAGCGTGATGTTATATAGCCTAAAGCCTTCCTCGATAAATGGACTATCCAACACAAAAACAATTTTTCAATTTGAATCAGTAGTTCCTGAGATTAGCGCGTTCAAGCAAACAAACAAACAAACGCTTTATAATATTAATATAGATTCGCATGGAATGTGCCCATTCATTCACGCCGAATTCCCAATAACACTTCGTAAAAATAAATTAATCTTAAAACGAGAACCAGCCCCCGTAGCACGTCCACCAAAACACGATATCATAAAGCGATTTATCGCGGTGAACTGTCAAAATACGACGAAACCCTATTGTATTTTGACAGTTCACCGCGATAAACCGCTTTATCATGTCGTGTTTTGGTGGACGTGCTAGGGGGGCACACAGAACTTGGGCTTACTTTTTGAAAACTCAAAGTGCTTTAAAAACTCGATAGCTTCCGATCTCTGGCTGAATTTATCAGTCGATAACAACCCTTATTCCGATACGAACAGCCGCTACTTTCGTTTGGAGCCACCTGAACAACCTGCAGCAGTCGTCGCTTCCCTCCCGGGTGGAGATCCAAGGGCTGCTGTCAGGTCACACCATGCCCCAGCTGGAAGACAGCCCCGACTTCAGGATGTTCTCGAGAAACTACGAGCAGAGCGTGTTCTTCGATCAGTATAATGCCGGTAGAGATTTTTTTAATTTTTTTTTAATTAGGAGCTTATATTATTGTAATAATACGATAAGAGGTTCCCTTTTTGAAATAATTACAAATAGGCACCCACTTTTTATAAGTTATATAATTGTTCTATAATGCATGCAAAATATGTACTTTGTTAAATTTAAAACAATGAAGAATTTATCAAAAGGTAATTTATTTAAATTAAATGTACCTTTTATTTTTATAATAGAAATAAAATGCTTATAGTAAAAAGCAAACATATATTTGTGTTCTAAAAACATCTTTAATATATGTCGTATACAAAAATAAACATGGAAATAATTTCGAAAAAGATTGGCTTCAGCGTCGATCCTTGGAGTGTTACTTAAACAATTTACACAACGTATTAATTAAACAACGTATTAATTAAATTGCGCAAAACCTGAATATAGTATGTTCAGAATTGAGAGTATAATCGATTCTATTAATAAGAAATATGGGTCAGATTTTATCCAAAATTAAATTTTCAACTACGCCTCTTTTTAAATTTTCTCAACTTTGTCGTCTTTACCTCTTACCGATGACGCGTGTACTGTTATTGTGGAGACGCAACAAGCGTAGAAGACTCTGGATGCGACCATGTTAAATGATTTCTTTTAAATATATCGGATAATAAAGCAGCTCGATCGATGTCGACTATTCATTCCACCATCGATCGACGATCGACTGATCGATGATCGATCGATCGGTGTGGTAGAAATTATCAATCGACGTCGACTAATCGATTCTACCATCGTGCATCGATCGTCTGGTAACATCCTAAGCGACAACATCATATTCCCAAAAGCGCGACCATAGAGTTTCAAATCTGCAAGATATGCAACAAAACAAATAGATGGACTTATCTTCGAAAGTAATCCGCGAGAATTAAATTAATGAATTTAAATAAGTAATTCTTTTATACGAGTAATAACAATAAGTTCGGGTGTCCGAGGTCTTGCGTTAGTTAATTAACACGTTGGATAAATTTAAATTGCTGGTGCATTCATAAGTTTTTTTTTTTTGGTAATTCAATACTATATGATTTTGTAATGTTTTGTAGGTGGAAACTATGAAGCGAATGTGGTCTTTTCTCCTGACTCTTATATTCCTAGATCGGTCGGTGTGAATTTGACTATCGACATGTTTGGAGAATCAATCAATATTTTGGAGGTAAATCTCGTTGTTAATAGCTATGCTAGTACAGTAAGCTCCGTGTCAAGCTATACTGTTTGACCTTTGGACCGTTCTTATGTCCTCGTAATAGTGGCGGTGTTCGTAGTGTAAATGTAAAGCTTGAATGGGGGCTTACTGTACAATAAAAACATTGAATTTACTTAATTTTTATTAAGTATTCGGATAAAAATATATAATATTATTTATGGAAGGATTAATGTGATATGACAGATAAAAACCCGAGTGGAAGGATTCGAAAGGTACTTCGAACAATTCTTCGGGCCGAAGGGCCCATTGAGCAAGGAGAGAATCTCCGAGAAATTCGAGAAACTTCGCTTCTTCCGCTCGGCGAGCGAAGCGGACGAGATGCGTGGCAAAATCGACGACCTAAATTACAAGAACGAAGCTCTTAAGCACCGTTTCCCCGTAGCAGAGCTTGGCGTTAAGGTGTTTGGCAATGAAATATCGTTTTGGACCGCCGAAGGAGACGAAGAGATTATGAAGACGCTGCAGAGATTGAATCCCCAGTTGAGGGTACTCGAAATTTTGTCTGGAAAGGTGAGTGAAAATTACGTAAACACGAAAAATTTACAGTACATGAAGTCACATGATTTATTATTCCATTAATTCGGGGCTATTTGCGTCACTGCGACCTGCAAAGATCTATTGTGACTAGCCCCAAGTAAGACTTATTAGGCCTTACATGTGCTCCTTTAGCTGGGCGCTGTCCAGGAAGTCAAGTGAGAAATATTTTCATAGTGCTCTTCAATTTATATCATTCCTTTCTGATTCCTGTCTAAATACCAATAAAACGTTTGCAAACATTTTATTACTAAAAGAATAAAGAACATATTCCAATCAATCTTAATCCTAGAGTAGGCAAAGTAATACGCACTCGCTAATGTAAACGCATACACCAACAATGTAAAGAAATAACATAAGTGAAATAGCCTCTCGTTATGTGATTCGATACAAACGAGAACCTTCACGGCTCTTATAACTTATGTTATTTTTTTCAATCAGGAAATATCATACGAGAAAGCTTCGCTGTTTCTGGATACGACGTTCTCAGTCCCCACCGGGTCTGGGCTTCCGCTCAACATGCACCTAATGGGAACCAGTTACGTCAACGCACAGCTCTCGGGAACTATGCAGGATAAGTTCCAGAAATCTGGCTATCTAGACTTCGAAGGCAAGATTAGACCAAGGTGAGTGAGAGTTATACTACAATATAGGACTGGTGGTAACTCGTCTGAATGTGACTATCTAGAACTTCTCTAATCTGTAACGACGCTCTCCACTGCGTAATTATTAAACTCAAACTCAAAAATCTTTATTTAATATAGACCTTTACAGGCACTTATTGACGTCAAATAAAACATAAAAATCTCCAACCAAGAATCTAATTAACTAAATTATTTAATCCTTGTATGTAGACACACCCCAACCATTATTAAGATGTGTGCAAATACAAGTCAAATGAAAAAAAAAATTGACTCTACACCTGTTCGGAAATTGGGAGAGCCTTCTCGAGAAGAACAGGCAAGAAACTCGGAAGGTCTTGTATTTTTTGTCTCCTCTTTTAAAATGCCATCATTACAATATTATATTTCACAAACATTTTTTTAAATAATAAAGAAATGCCTATCGGGCGTTGATTTACTACCAAACGTAGATAACGCATAAACGATCGAAAAGTGGGCCGGCGAAGAACTGCTCAATCGCGACTCGTGCAGTTCCTTTCCATAGTGAGTGATTAGCTGTCGGCACGTTAACATGCCGAAGTGCGCATTCGTTCAGTTGTGGTAACAATAGCCAGAAACGGCAGAAAAAAGACGGGATTTCATATTTTGCGTAAGTAAACTCATTACACATCTTATCATATATTCAAATATTCGATTAATACGTAAAAACCAATCAAAAACAATTATTTTAATGATAAACATGTTGCTTCGCGTCAGTGTCAGTACATCACAATCGTCTCGCTCGCACGGGCGTCGTATCACGATGTGTTATTTCATTCATGCGTTGGAGCGACAACGCGATAAGCAATTTCAAGCATTATGTTTGAGAGTATAAAGTTGATATTTTCTTGTAGCAATTACTAAGACGTCGTTTGATTTGTGGCTAGGTATGAAATGATGTAACTTCCCACGGTTGTACTTAAAATAGTTGCCGTAATAATGCAGAATAAGGTTGAATTCGAAAAATACGGTACTTTCTTTATGGTTATTTTCATTCGGGCGTGCATATTCAAGTATATATCAGCGAGTACAAATGTATAGTCGATTAGGTGACAGATTTCAATCGCGTTTTTGTATGAAGCGCTCTATCCACATTTGGAAGTAAATCAATGCTATCGGGAGTCAATGGAACAGTTACTCGAATGAAATTTATCCCATTATCACAAAGTGTTAACACCTTTTGAACGTCAATTATCACATTTATTGTCAATCCCAAGCAGTTTTATCTGTCATATAATCAGACACTTTATAATATGCTTTTTTCATAAGTACGCCCTTGATAGTGACTTTAAAGGAGATGGCCCACGCCCCATACATTGTTTGCCCCACCAAAAAAACATCATGCGTCACGATCAAACTTTTATATTTTGGTTGGTTTTCTATCCTAGATTGATAATATATAGTATTTTTAGCTCTATGTAGCGGGGTTCTAGCAATCTGAGTATCATAACATTTCACTAAAAATACCGACATAGGTTATGTCTATGTAAAATATACCTATTCTTTCAATAAATATTGGAATTACTATTTGAAACTGGTGTACCTGCTGATATTTTACACGACAGGGAAAGCTCTTGGTATTCATATCACCTGATGGTAAGTGACGATAAGCGACATTGCGCAACCAAGATACCACAATGAAAACAATTTCTTCACTTTTCACTCACGAAATATTAAGATAGAAAGTGGCAATTAACTGAGGATTGAAAACTCGACTCGATGTAGACCGAATTTCTGAAAGAATTACAACAAGAACTCCATGAAGGCGCAACACAAACAACTTCCTCCATAGAACTTTACTTATTGCACACAAGACACAACCGACACACACAACGAAGCGAAGAACGTCACATTACGAAACGAAACAAAATATAGACTCCGTGTTCCGAATCGAGCTACTCTGCGCTATTAGCTTACAACTCGGTTCGAATTAAAGGGATGTGCGATTTAAACGATGCACACGAAAAAGAGGTAGGTAGTGCAGTATGTGCACAAATATCAAAGTATTGACATTTAGACTGCTTGAAATGAAAAATATAATTTAACATTTATGAAGTTTGAGTCGGTAAAAACTTACTTTATTGACAATTCTGCATGTTTAACTAATGCTGAAACTCATATTATGTTGCAAAATGTATAATATCGCCGTATTCAATTCGGATGCGTTTGCACTGAGCGCAGTGTTGGTAATGTTTGCGCATTTCGGACCACGGAGATAATAGTGGAACTTCACATACAATTTAGACTGCCGCATCGCAAATGCAACTTTTAAATTTCAACTTTTAAATTATAATTTTTAGAACCCCGCTAACTACTACATTTCTGTATTGTAATTATGTAAAATTATAAATTTTAAGTAATTTTAATACAATATTTATGTCCAGGTCTCACGGTATTTTTCACTATTCAAACATGAAATGACTCTGGGGCAATTTTGGGCCATCTCCTTTATTCAAGCTATTTGATTAAGTTTAAGTGCATGTATTAATAGGTGCACTTCATTTGTTTGCGAGCGTTGACTATTCCGTGAACTATGGATCTGTTTGGTCGACTAGTCGTGTGATAAATCCGACAACGCTCTCCAATATATGAAGTTGCGCTTGCGCAGTATGAAAACAGACGTACGCTCTGTCGCGCACGTTCAGACAATTATGACGAGTTGGACGATAAATCCGTTTACGTCTAGCCGGCAACTAAATGACCAGTTGCAACGACGTTTTTATGTGTAGTGCATCCACATTTTAAATTTGCGTAAGTACAGTAGTGGGGCGCGCCACAGTCCCCTAGCCATGATCGCTCAAAATAACATTAAACCTGCACTAAGAGCGATCTAAACAGAATTGTTGTATTTTGGCAGTTAGAAGTCCGATAACTTATTCTCCTGTGTTTAGAGATTTCATATAAATTGCCCTTTCATTTTAAACCTTTTGGATGGGATAAATAAAACGCGAGTCCTTCGATCATGTTAGTTCGATCGAATAACTTTACCATCCACATCACTTCAGTTACCTAGCGCGCGAGGAATGGTTTAAATGGTCCAGTTTTAGTTTTTAATGTCTAATGACTGCATTTGTAATTCAATTTGCAAATTTCGTCATTTTTTCAAATGATCGTCAAAACATAATCTATATCTATACTCTATACAAATAAATAAAATTGAAGTGTCTGTTTGTAATATCAAAATAACAAGTTTTTACTAAATGGGTATTAACGTATATCGGGTACAAATAACAAAACCATAATTTTAAAAATCTGTCTGTCTGTCTGTTTGTTCCCGCTAATCTCCGGAACGGCTAGATCGATTTTGACGGGACTTTCACTAATAGATAGCTAATTATATAAGGTATAACATAGGCTACTTTTTATCAACTTCAACAAAAGTTACTTTTCCACGCGGACGAAGTCGCGGGCACAGCTAGTCTATATGTATACTAATATTATAAAGAAGAAAGATTTGATTGTTTGTTTGTTTGTATTGAATAGGCTTCGAAACTACTGAACTGATTTTGATGAAAGTTGGTATAGGGATAGTTCGAGACCAGGGGAAGGACATAGGGTAATTATCCTACGGGAACAATCTGACGGGAAAAATTTTCCTACGGGAAAAGTTAGTTATAATGCAAACAAAGTTGCATACGGTCAGCTAGTTTAATATACAATGACCTGACCAAATATCTTACCTAGGTCATTGATTCTGTATCAAACAGTGTGGCAGTCAACATAGCCGCAACCATGGGAGTGGTAGCGGGTGGTTTAGCGTCAAGCGGGGTTCGACTGAACTGTCGCCTGTACACAGCCACCGACGTGGAGGCGAAACTCAGCATCCGGGGGCTCGGCCAAGTGAAACTCGATCTCTCCTTGCCCACCGACAAACAGGAGATATTCGCCGCTAAGTATGTATAATTATGTTAGTCTATAAACTCTCCATTTATTATGTCGCTTGTACTTTGCCAATGATGTTAGGTGGAACTCGGCATTAGGAGGCTTGGCGAAGTCGAGCTGGATCTGTCATTGCCCACCGACAAACAGGAGATATTCGCCGCTAAGTATGTTTATGTTGGTCTATAAACTCCTCATTTATTGTGTCGCTTGTACTTTGCCAATGATGTTAGGTGAAACTCGGCATTAGGAGGCTTGGCGACGCCGAGCTGGATCTGTCATTGCCCACCGACAAACAGGAAATTAGATTAGACTAAGTTTATATTATGTTAGTCTATAAATCCTTCATTTATTGCATCGTTTGTAGTCTGCCAATGACGTCACCTAGAACTTAGCGTCTGAGAAAGTGACTAAGTCAAGTTGGATCTGTCCTTGACCACCGACAAACAGGAGACGTTCGCTGTTAAGTATGTTTACATCTCTTATGTTCGGTAAGTAGGTCCTTATTACCCCCAAATGGAGCTTGTAGGTGACCAATTAGCGCTCTAGGGTAATAATGTAGCTAGAAAAGCCCTAGGGCTGTAAGTAATTTATTGCCAGTATGATGGTTACATGTACGCGAACGCGACAACGCGCCGGGCTAAGCCTAGGGCTTTCCAAGCTACATTATTACCCTAGAGCGCTAATTGGTCACTTACAAGCCCCATTTGGGGGTAATAAGGACCTACTTACCTCACAATCGAGATGTAAAGCAGAGTAGTTAGCTCGGGTGTAAGCACCAATTGCACCCTCGAAATATAGGCGCACGAGCGCAATCTCGGGCTGCAATTGATGCCTTACAGCCCTTAGCTACTAATCTACTATTATGTAAGGCTAAACTCTTCATTAATAGACTTAGAAGTGTATTAATGAAGAGTATATCTTAGTCTATTAACTACATTTATTGTATCGCTTTTACTCTGCCAATAATATCAGATGGAAGTCAGCATCAAGGGGCTCGGCCAAGTCTAGCTGCATTTGCCCTTCTCTCCGGCAAACAGGAGATATTCGTCGCTAAGTATTTTTATGTTCGTCTAGTAACTCTTCATTTATTGTATCGCTTGTACTCTGCCAATGACGTCAGCTGGAACATAGCGCCTGGAGCTGGATCTTTCGTTGTCCACTGACAAACAGAAGTTATTCGTTGCTAAGTATTTGTTACATACATAATGTTTGTTTATAGTTAATTTTTCGCAAAACTCCAACTACAAAATTTTTCGATGACATTTGGTATATTATCATGGTAAGCGTGTGTCATATTTTGAACCAGCTTCCGACATCGAGACCGAAAGTGATTCGTAGAATCTGGGTGTTCATACACTTGGGCCTAACATTTCAGGGAGATCAGACGTCATCACGCCTATAAATGAATAAATATAAAAAAATCTAATACTTCTAACTAACAATCTGATCTGCATTCTACAGATCGGAGCTTATCGTGCTCCACGGTGACCAAGAGCTACAGCAACAGGGCTTGAACCAGAATAGAGTGGAACAGAACACTTGTAGCTGGAGCACTTTCGACAACGCCATCGGTATCAAAGTGTGTGCGTCTTACCAGGTAATTAATAGAATTATTTTGTTTAAGATTTCCGTCAACAAATATTCTAAACAATAAACAGGCAGCACTGTTTATAGAAAATTCTGTCTTTGATTAATTTTGTAACCGATTTCGTTTGGGCACGTATTTGAATATCGACACTTAAAATATCGGCGGTTAAAATATCGAACGATCATAAGGTCGAAATTCAAAATGTCGAAAGTACATACTATCGAATGGTATATTTATCGAATGCTTAAATGTCGAAAATCTGAATATCGACAGACAAAATATCGAAAACTGTAGGCGGGTCAAAAATAGGTAGCGAGGAGCGAAGCGACGAGCGTAGGTTTGAACACAGAACACAGAAAGACGTTAGAAAGGCAATCATGCACCGTTTGTACGGGAACCGCTGTCGCCAGTTTTGCTCCCACTTCTTTTTCTAGTTTTTCTTAGACCAATAAACATAACTTTGCGCTGGCCGCGCACGGTCAATGATAGCCAATCAAGAGAACTAATCTTCGCGCGAAATCGGACTGAACCAATCACAACGCTCACACAGAAACTCACTGCCGCCGTGAAGAGCCGTGGTATGCGGCGTGTACAAATTACATTTCTTTAGTGATTGGCATCGATGAATAGTTATCGATATTAAATATTGGCAGCAATTTTAATATATGAAATAATATTTTAAAACCCTAAAAATAATTATTACATGCATTACCTATACCTATTATTAATAATACCGCACTAACAGTTATGTAGTAACTATTATCTAATCTGTGCTAATAGGTACGAATATTGATTGAATCACTCCGCTTATTAATATTGGGAAAGAAACATAACTAAGAGATTGAAATTTCGGAGCAATATAGATAACAGACTAAACACGCAATTTTTTTCTTCTCAAATTGGCGAAAATCATACTTAGTTATCAAAAAAAGGTAGACAAATTTTCCAAAAAAGTAAAAAAACCTAACTGATTTTTGTATGAAATCAACACTAAAAAATTCACCATAATATTTAGTATGGAGCCGGGACTTAGAATATTTTCGACTGTTTTCGTGAGGAATTTGAACCTTGCATAATTTGAGGAAAAATATTTACAAAAAATGTGTATAGCTCGAAAACGGTGCATCGGAGCTATAAAATAACGAAATTTTTGACCCCCGTACATCCCCACAGCAATGAGGACACACATAATGGACTTATCAAAAAATGGCCAAGTGTGAGTTTGACTTTTTATTGATACAAAACTTTTATATGAAGTTTAGTTCAGAAAGCACCTTGTCTAGCAAAGGGGGTACGAATTTTAATTGAACTCATCTATAATAAATACGTTATTTTTTTTAAGTGCTGGCTCCATACAAAAATCAGTTAAAAGCGTTTTAAGTTTTCTTTTTTACTTTTTCGCAAAATTTGGGAATCTTTCTTGATAACTATGCTTTTCGCCAATTTGATAAAAAAATTACGTGTATTTAGTCTGAAATCTATATTGCTCTGAAACTTCAATCTCCTAAATATGTCTCTTACTCCATATTAATAAGCCGAATGATTCAATCAATACTCGTACCTATTAGTATGGTTCTATTCATTGTATCAAAAGTGGTAGAAATCTACGGTACTAATAGTACTAATAGCACGAATAAGTTGTACTTGTACCTTTCTCGTACTGTACGATTACAGTTCGAACCCAACAATGTACGAATAAGAAAAAGACTATACTGACCACTACCACGGCAGCGGCGTCCTAACGGCGTGCTTAGTACAGGATATAACAAGCTGGCGCCTTCCCATGCTAAAATAGTCATAAAATATTATGGTGATGTTAAAAATTCTAAAGTGTAAAATTAGTTTAGAATTTGCTCATACATTTTTTTACTAATCGAACTATTTGTATGGAGAAAATTGAATTTAATTTTATAATTTTTAAAATCTGATACCGCCGTACTTATATGAATATGTTTGAAAGGATTGGTGTTCGTTTCGCTATACAGCATGACGTATTAGCGATAAGCAATAATTCTTATCATGGCATTTTAACTGACAAATTTTAAAAAATATATTTCAAATGTAATGCTATCGATAAAATGTAATGCGTGCGTTTTGTGATAAGCACGGCACTAGGGCTTGTACTGCGTTAAAGCTCATTTAAGCAAATGCGTTACTACCGAAAGCAGTGTACTACATTACGCGCTCTGAGTAATATGGTAAAAGTCGCGGGCGTACATTGCCGGTAATGTATATTTCTTAGAAAAATATTATGTGACTTATCATTATGATCAAGTTTTGGTGTATTTTGACTGAATATAGTTATTATGAACAAGTTTACTACTTACTGATGGCAAGAAATTCCTTCTTTAACTACACTTGACACCTGGATTCTTGTTTTACAGGTAATTATAGCATAAGAAGGCATTTTTTAATATTTATAACGTAGCGCTTCACCGTACACTCTCTGTAGTTGTCCGTGAGTGATTAAACAACGCGTTCGCGTTGCGGGGCCACAACTATGAGCATTTGCTCATAGTTGTGGCTACGCGTGCCCCGCCTACATAGCCCTTCTAACCTCTTTCTGTGTTCTGTGGGTTTGAACATGAACCATGCGCGCGAGCCGAGCGAGCGAAGCGAGCGGGCCGCGGCAGCGGCCGGCGAAACGCCAGAAACGACTTTATGTGTATTCTCGAACATTATTTACACGTATCGATTATTCGATATTAGATGTTTTGAATTTTCGATATTTTAACAGATCGGTATTTGAGTTTTAGCAATTCCAGACGTCGATATAATAATGGTAGGTATTTAGGTCATTCGATATTTTAATTTTCGATATTTTGAACGTCGACATTTCAACTTTAGATATATTAACTTTCGATATTCAAATACGTGCCCATTCGTTTATATTGAATATACATACGTATATCATTTAATAGATTTATTTTCACGTAAATCTTGTCATTTTAATGAAGTAATCTATATTTTTTATTATTTTTTTAATATTATAAAGCTGAAGAGTTTGTTTGGCTCAACGCGCTAATCTCTGGAGCTACTGGTCCGAATTGAAAAATTATTTCAATTCGGACCAGTAGCTCCTTTAGCGCTTTATGTTGGATAATCCATTTATCGAAGAAGGCTTTAGGCTATGTAATATCATATATCACGCCACGACCAATAAGAGAGAAGAATACATGAAATATGTTGCTTAAAAGAGAAAAATATAGAAGATATAATTATGAACGCATTGAAGTGTTTTATAAGGCGAAACGTAGTTCGCGGGCACAGCTAGTGGTTAATATGTCACAATAAAAAATCCTGCAAAGTTCATAAATATTGTGTATTGTAAAATTTGCAGTCAACCATGTTATTTACATAACTTATAGATAATTGAATGTATTTTTTACAACAAAAGTATATAACATTATTTTAAATCATTAATACAGTATTTTTCATTTTCAGTTCCCAAACATGACAAATTTACATCACGCCCCATACTTTTTGATGAGCGGTCCCGCTAAGTACATACTGTCCTTGGAGAAAGCGGACCCATCGGCGAAGACGTACGCGTTCGAATATAAATGGGACAAGAACGAGACAGCTGATGTTATTGGATTCTCCTTCAATACGCCTAATAGTAAAGTATGTTATTTATTCTTTATTATACAGAACATAAATACATGAGACATAACATTTATAAAAAGTATTTCATAAGATGTACAATGGCTTTATATAGGATTTATATAGGGACATATTTTCTTGAGACATAAATTTAAATACGAAACTAAATATAAAATCTAAACGACTTAAAGGATTGTCTTCATGATTATTATTTTGGATCATTATATTTTTCTAATGTTATGTATTTTATGCATTTCAATATATTCGTAAAACATTTTAAAAACTACTGTAGCTTCTTTTTGTGCGTTTATTGCGCACAAAAATAATACAATAGTAAATATTATTCTATTGCACAGTGTAGTTATAGCTAATGAGATTAACTTATTTCTGCGTGTTCTTTTTTGATGACGTATAGAAATAATGTCAGGAGAAAACTTTGAAAAACGAAAATTTGTTTCTATTTACGAAAATCGGTGCACACTGACTCTAATCCGTTAATTTAGCTGCTTTTTTCAAACTTGACCTGGTATACACATTAGATATTAATATAAAGTTATTATCTGGTGCGAAAATCAAATATTTTTTACGAAACCTTTATAATTGCTCAGGAGAAACGTACGTTCAACGCTCTATTAAGCCTCACGAACACTTCGAGTACCGCGCAGCTGATCCTGCACTCGGCCAAAAGCACGATCAAAGCGAAAGCCTTATACCGCAACCTGCAAGACGATAAGACCATCGAAGCCACTCTGGATGTGGACGGCCATAAGCAGTTCGACACTTTGATGTCTTTAATGAGGCACGACATTAAGCATGGGTACGTCTGGGTACCGAGGGCTTATTGGATCGTGGATGATGATAAGATCGCTGAACTTTCTGGTGAGTATTTCAAGTATTAAATTGTAATTTGTATTGTAACGTCTAATTCCAGGGTCGTTAAATATCTAGCATATGGCGGTAAGTCCCCAAAGAAGTATACATCTAAATCTTGAATAAGAATCTAAGATTTGAGATATTCTTGTTATTGATAATATATTAAGGACCTGAAATAGTCTTTTAAGTACACATTTTGTTCAAAGTGTGTACTTAAATTGATTAATGTATTAATATTTTGTTACGTAGTATAATTAAATAATCTCAATATTTATTCATTTAATAATATTAATAAACGGGGAATAATAAAACGATCGAATAAAAATCAGGTAGCGACTGATGATGAGATACTATTTTTATAACTTGAGCGGTATGAATTTGAGTGAGCGAAAAATGTACTAAACTGACGACGAATATTAATTTATACTAATATTATAAAGCTGAAGAGTTTGTTTGTTTGTTTGCTTGATCGCGCTAATCTCAGGAACTACTAATTACAATTTAAAAAAACCTTTTTGTGTTCGATAGTCCATTTATCGAGGAAGTCTTTAGGCTATATAAGATCACGCTACGATTAATAGGAGCTGAGCATCAATGTAAAATGTTTCAAAAACGGGAAAAAATAGTATGGCGAAACGTAGTTCACCAGCACAGCTAGTTAATAATAAAATCCAGAACGAGCTTACAAAAAGTGGGTTATGAATAATCGATTTTGGATATTAAAATTTTAAACGTGCCACTAAATTACCCGCCCCCCGCCATCACAAAAGAAAATAGATGACAAAATTGCCTACTGTAGGTTAGGTTAGGTTCAGAACATGACCATGCGTAGCGGAGCGAGCGACGCGAGCGCAGCGTTATACCTACTATTCTATGGGAACCTATCAAACCACTGAAATCATATTATTAAGATCTTCCAATTTTAACATCTTCTAATTCTTAAATAGGTTCAAGGTGCGACAAACATGATTAATACACAACCCAAACTTTTCCTATACATTTTGATATTAGATTTGTGAAAATTTTAAAAATTAATATCTCGAAAACTACTCATCGACGAGAGGGGGGAGTGGTACAGGGGGTAGCTCCCCTCCTCCTCTCGTTATTAATTTTCAAAAATTAATAACAAAAATAAAAAAAATTGAACCAAAGTACTCTGCTCATTATTATTATTACAGTATTTTTCAAAGTGATTTCTATTCGAAACACTTCATTTATGATGAAATGCCGCTCACCATAAATAAATCATTCGCCAAATACTGAAAAAAATGCACCTAATATTATGAAGCTTCTCGTTTTGTATTTGAAGTAACTAGAATGAATGTTTATAAGTTACTGTTCCTGTTGATTTATCGTCATTCGCAGTCAGTCGCTCACTTAGTAATACAATAACCCAAATTAATTATTTTTGTCTCTTAAAATTTTAATTTACAGTCACTCGTTTAAATACTACCTTTAATAAACACCAAAGTGTCCTTCTGTGTTTGCAAACATTCGAGCTTATACACTTCAATTCACCCGCGGAAAGAATGCGTTTTTGACAGGTCCTGTCATATTCTTATTTTTATGGAATAAGCGGTTTGTGTTGTTGTGTTGGTTATGAGTTTCGTCTTCTCACATCAGCAGTTATGAGTGGGACCTTTACGTATTGGTTATGAGATTTTTGGTTATGAGTGGGCGCGAGACCTTTTAGGATTATCCAAAACGCAGTTCTCAATTAACTCTAATTATATTAGGTATTAGGTATAAGGAACTGACAGGTCCCGTCAAAAACGCATTCTCTCAGCGACTGTTAGTAAAGATAATGAGCACTAACATTAGTCCACCATAAGTCTCTTCTGGGGCTTTACTATGATCGATTCGAGCAAGGATGAAACGATATTTTTTGTACTCTTTTTGACTTGCACACTAAAAAACTTTACTATCGTCACAGATAATATAATTCGTAAAATATTTCATACCCTCTTGTTTGTATATTTTTTTTGTGAACAAAGTAAGTTTCCCTTATTGGCTTATGTACAGGAACGATTTTTTTTATAATTTTAAAACGGAATGTATGCTGTGGAAACTATTATTATAATAAATAAATAAATTAATAGATATTTCTCTCACTGCAAATTGAATACTGTTTTAAACGATAATAGTAAGGGGGGTGTTTACCAGAGGTAAAGACATCCTTACATTTTTTATCTCATTTACTGAGCGTTTTATATGACGGTTTCAGGCGTCTTTAAATTCAAATCCAAGGGCGGTGTGACCCAGTGCGACGTGCTAGCGGACTTCCAGACCAAACAACTGGCGAGCCACCTCGTGGGCTATTACACCCTCAACGGTCCCACTCACGGCACGAAGCTCCAACTCGACTATCAGTTCTACAAGAACCCCAAGCAGACCGTCAAATTGGAGGGCGTGTACAGTGAGAGAGGGTTGACGTATAGACACGATATATACGGCGAACTAGCAATGGATTTCTCCGCCTACCCCGAGTATAACTTTTATAGCGCTGTTCGGAATGTTGTAAGTATCGGTTTAAGAATAATCTAAGCGTTAGACACTACAAACATACATACTATTCGATTTGTCATATAATTTTTGTTTTGTAAGTCACAGATCAATTCTGCAAATTGTTGTGCTGGTTAATTTACTGCTTTAACTTTCATGTGATGTATTAAGGCGTGAACTATTTTTTGTGTATAGTTTGTCGTATCTGGTTTAAAAGAAAAAAATGGGCTTTGAAGACTTAAAATTAAAGCTTAATATTTAAAACTTTTTACTATTAATAAAAATTTTACGCCTTGGATACTTCTTGGATCATCCTCGGATTAGTTACTCCGTGTTTTGTCTTGTTTCAGCACATATAGTCTGTCATATGTCAAGGAGTATAATTTTTATTAAGACCGATAGCGTTTTCGTCGTAATTTCTATCACCATTAAAACACTCCTATTGCAAAATGACAACTTTAGACCTGATTAAGACAATGGCTGGTAATCCGATGAATATTCTCCTAAGTCTTCATTGTCTTTTGCTATTATTATACTGACACAAAAAATGGTAAATGATGGCAACCATTTCCACCGTAAAACACAACAACTCTAGCACAGAAGTAGTTCGACTGCATCACCAATATTGACCAATCACAATTGACTTGCAATCCGAAAACAATAGGCTAGATGAATAAAAAAAATATTGCTCTAATAGAAGCTCATTAATATAAAAAATCGGTTTTCGAGTAACTATAAAAACAGCCAAGATATAAGGTATTGAAGATTTTTCTCCGTCTCTTTCTAGCAAAACGGCAATTTACATGGGGTTTATATGGCCGTACTTAAACAATGACGTCACGGTTGATGTCGGATCTCTCTGTCTAATCGTATTGAAATTAACAGCTTAAAATGCTTGTATCTAATGTATTTTTAAGCCGATTTTAATTCTAATTTTACAAACATGATTGCATCTTTTTCTACGTTTTTTTAATATTTTTTTGACGAGACGTAAAAATTAGAATTCAGTCATCATCCCAATTTTTGAAATATGATTAACGAGTTTTAAACACACCCTTGGGTGCATACAATAGTTATATAACGCTTATTGGTTTTTATGTTCGCAATATATACATTCGTTTTTCATGGTACACGCAGAAAACAACGAACCACGTCGACATCAGCTTCAACGTAAGCGCGTCGAGGGAACTCAACATTGAGCCAGCGTTCATGTTCATCTTCCGTCACATCTACAAGCCGAACGGCGTCGAACTAGACACGCAGCTCACGCTGAAACGGCCGAAGTTGATCGATATGAAATTTCACTACGCCCAGGTTTGAATATTATAAGGCTTTTTTGTATCTGTGGTGGGCTAATTTCGTTTCGTTTTCTTGTTGTATTGCCATAAAACAGGGTATAAGTATAGTTTGATTGTGATTTGATTGGATTTACACGTAAGTCTGAGCGAAAAAGAGCCGTCACAGTCAAAAAGTTAACTAACATCATTCTAATTAATATTCAGAATGATATAAACGGTACTTATGTCTTTTCTTCTAAACAAAAAAGACAGTTAAGTGTAGCAGAGCCGTACATTTTTACGTTGGTTCTCTTTCCTCACAAACTTTATTGTGTTTTATGCTAATATTTACTTCTCTCTGTGCGTGTTTGTGTGTGTGTGTGTGGGTAATACTAATAGTCATATCGTGCACTTTCACCTACTAACCACACCTACTCAATATTCTTTTTCAATTTATTTTCAATTACATAAGATATTTATTGTAGAAATTAACTTAACATTTCGCTTGTCTAAATGAACACTCATAAATATGGTTTATTCAAATCAAAATTATTTTATTGGATGTTTATTTAACTGAACTAAATAAATAATGATTTCATAAAAAGATATAGAAGAGAAAAAAGTTAGACAAGTCAAGCGACATTCCTTTAAAAGATGGCGGAACTCGCCGCCATTTCGGATTCCTTTCGTTAATAAATCACGTAATAATATGATTTTAAATGACCTTTCTTTTGTTCTCTAACCCTGTCAGGTTGGTCCAAAGTATACCGCTCTGGCTCTTCTGAACTTCAATCCTAAGTCAAGGGAGATTTTGATATCAGGATATGTGTTCTACCCACCTGGCACTCAGTTGTATGTGGATGCTGAGCTGAACATGACTCTACCGACGTTGCACCCTTGTCAAATTAAGACCAAAGTGCACGAGAAACAAGCGAATGAATATCAGGTAACGTTGAAATATATTAATGGCAACCTTAGGTTTTAATTTTTACCACGCACAGTGTTTTGTAATAATTAACAAAAATACATTTCAACCATTCCATGGCCACCAATCACGAGCTTAAGCGCTTTAATGTGCGCGGGAAATATAGTGAACAAGAGTAAAAGATTAAACTTTAAATGATTAAAAATCAACTGTAACTCTTACCGTAATCGCAAGACTATAAAAGTTATAAATCGTACATTTGTTACTCCACAACTAAAAGGATAGAGTTATTATTTTACTTTCTTCATGATTATATTTAGATGCAAGCTACAGGAATTTGGTTCACCGGGATGGATTTCAACGTAGACGCTCTGTACCAAGACCAGTCGAAAACCAATATGGCGGCCCATCGTGTAAAAGTGCTTATAAATAGCTCGCACTTCAAAGACATCGCGGTTCATGCGAGATTCACTCAGGATAACAGACAAATCACCTTTATTGGCCAGGTACTACTTTTTTTTGGTTCAATAAAAAAGCTATTTTCTTTCACCTCATCTGATGATTAGTTTTTTTATTATTTTTGCTTAATTTATTTAGTGACACAATGGTTTTATTGTTAATTTGTTTTCTAGACAACTACCCTCAAAACTGTTTATGACGGTGGCACTTAACATAACATTAGTTGGAACGTTCAAATTTTATTTGTATTATGTGATAAATTGTAATGAATTAAGTATGCAAGGTAATATTGATGTTGTGATTGTTAATATGTCTTTATGTGTTAATGAATGGCATGAATTTGGTTACAGTGTTATGTTCATGTTTAAAATAAATATTGGTATCACAGTAATTTGTTAATATCCATTCATTAGTAGAGCATTGAATTTTCAACCTTATTATCATAGGACAATTCTTAATTGTGCAATTGTGTCTATGGGAAAACAACTTTGTCTTTAATACAACAAAGGTAGCAAACAAACATGTGAGTCGCCTGTTTAATAGTGCCACCAGGGCCTGTCTTGTAAACAATGATAGTTGTTGTATAATGTTCAAAAATGCACAAATTCAAAAAATTTAAGATAAAGTAGAAAAGAAAGATAACTTCATTACTTTCTGTTATAAAATTATGACTAAGATGGATACGTCTCAAATTTATTTTGACGTGATATTTATCATGGCGAGTATATATTGTATTGTTATAGTATTATCTGGAATACTGTCCATATAGGACCAAATAGATTTTTTCTTTCTATCAGTAACACTAATATTTAAGCTAACTAGACAACACTTACAACACGAGCTTAACAATTGACAGGGCGAATACAATGACAACAAGTACAGGACGATAGTGCGTTACGTGGTGCTATCCGAGCAAAACTTCATGTGTTACGGCGAGGTGAACATTGGCGAGAAGGCGTACAGCGTCAATCTGAATGCGGATCTCAACAACAATACTAAATTTAGCATGGACATACATTTCGACCAGTGAGTTGCGTTTTGGATTTGGCCGATATCTAGTTTTTCGCTTAGGCAGCTATTTGCTTTTGACGTCTTTTTTAAGAGGAAATCGTACAGTCCGTTTTTCCATACAAACGCAGTCCCCTGTTTCCTTTCTGGAGAATGGCACTAGTTGCTTTATTTTTTCCAATAAAACCAATGACCACTATAAGCATGTTCCTATGTTTTCCTTTTTTTATTAAGTTAATTATTAAAAGAGATTTTAAACCATGAAAAACCTAAAAAATCGACCAAATTTTCTGCTGTATTCAAACGTCCAGCAAACAAACTGAAGAAAATTATATGAAAAGAGCAAAACATAGAAACACAGAGAAAGCCTTGCTTCAATTATTAACGCAAAAAGTAATTAAATCGGTCAATTTTTCGCGGAGAAAATCAGGGGACTACAAAACGTATATTTTGTGTACTTTTCATAGGTGTTTTCGCTCGCAGCTGCAGTTGTCCCTATCGCGCTCAGTTCAGTTGTTTGGACACATAGCGAGACAGCAATACATATTACAAATACCTATTTTTGAATTCTCTCGACCTTAGTGTTTCCTCTTAATACGGCCGTGTAATGCTTATCAGACCGTGAGAGTACAGGTGCATGGAAATGTATAAAGTCATCCGTTTTCCTCAGATTACGGGATGTCCAAGTGACGTACCAACGCTCGGCTACCCCACGCCAAAAGAAGCTCAGTGCCTCTATAAATTGGGACGCTAATCGCGATCCATCGCAGAAGGTTAGCGTCGATGTGCAGTTGGACAACAAAGGGACGTGGCATCACGCCGGGCATGTGACCCTACACTACCCGGGCCGCGTGGTCAACGGAGAATTCGAGTTCTTGCTAAGAGGTAAGAGATAGTAAATATTCTAAAGGTTAAAGTATTTTCCATTAAGCGCGTCAGGCTAGAAAAGAAAGGGTGGGAGTTAACGAAATATTGGGAGGGGAGGTTGTAGTGAAATATCACGTGCTATGTATTTCTTTCGTGGTGCCTAATTATCTGGAAGCGCATTATTATACTTGTTTATAAATACATTGGCTTTCCGCTCTGAGCTTCGCCTGCGTTATTCGTTATATAGCGTAATAATTGAAATAACTCTGCTATTGTCTCTTCAGATTGGTTCTGCCAATGGCACGTACGCATGGGTTGGGCTAACGACGCGACTATATTGTGGCGTGTTAAGATGTTCTCCGAAGCTAAAGAGGAGACGGTTTACGCTCTGCTGTCGAGTATGAGCACTCCCTTCGCAGGGTGGAAGGACACGAGTTTCAACCTCATGTAAGTGCTATGAAGGTCTAAGTTTAGTGGTTACAGATACATTTTAGGTTAGAAACCCGAAAATGTGTTCCGAGGCTAAAAAGGAGACTGTCTACTGTCAAGTATGAGCACTCTCCTCGCATGGTAGAAGGATATAAGTGAGTAAGTGTTGAGAAGGTCCTAATTTCATTTTAAAGATTTTAGGTTAGAAACGTGAAAGTGTTTTCAGATGCTAATAATGAGACTGTCTACGCTCCGCTGTCGTTTATAACTACTTCCTTTGCAGAGTTTTAGGATTACGAGTTTCAACCCTATGTAAGTGTTGATAAGAATAATACCGTAACGGTATATTTTAAATAATTTACTAAGATTTTTTCCGGCATTTTATATTTTATCTATAGAAATAAAATAAAAATTTATTCAAACAAAATGATCAATAGGCTAGATGACTAAAAAAATTGTTTTTGCTTTAATAGAAGCTCATTCATATAATAAACAGAAAGAAAAAATCGGTTTTCGAATAACTATAAAAACAACCAAGATGGAGAAAAATCTTTAATACCTTGTAGGTATTAAAGATTTTCCTCCATCTCTTTCTAGCAAAACGGCAATTTACAAGGAGTTTATATGGCCGTACTCAACAATGACGTCACGGTTGATGTCGGATCTCTCTGTCTAATCGCCTTCAAATTAACAACTAAAAATGCTTGTATCTAATGTATTTCTAAGCCGATTTTAATTCTAATTTCACAGAAATGCATCTTTTTCCACGGTATTTTAATATTAAATGACGAGACGTAAAAATTAGAATTCAGTCATCATCCCAATTCTACATAATGATGTTGTTCTATTATCAAAACCTTTATCTTGAAACTATCCAACGGAACGAGATTGATTACACATCTTAACCAGAGTAACGTCCCCTAGGTGGCGCTATCACGACAACCTCCAAGCGCTGAACGGTAGCATGAACTGGCAGGAGGATTACTTGGCCTTCAGCCTCCTCGCGGACTACCTCTTCAAGACGAACGAGTTCTTCGGCGAGATCAACGCCGTGGTCAACTCGACCATACCGACCTTGCCGAAGGCCGCGGCCATTGCAAAACACAGGGTTGTGTGGAAGAAAAGTGCCGACACTCTACTCAGTTTTCAAGTATGCCAATGACATTTAAATGAAAGTAAACTTTCGGATTTTCAGTTTTCAAGTATGCCAATGACATTTAAATTAAAGTAAACTTTTCGGATTTACTAGCGTATATTTGGCCATGACTGTCATCCCGTGACAACGGATACTGTAAAGCTTTCGAAACGTCGTCGGGCTAAATAATTAAAATGTTTAAAACCAAAAATATACGCGAGTAAATCCGAAAAGTGTAGTTTTATAATTAAAAATGTAGTACTCGTGCAAATAAAAGACAGTAGGTATTATGTCAATGACTTTGAACCTGATTGAACTTAAGTGTTCCTTTAGTGTGTGTGTGTGTTACTTTGAAATGTGCATCCCTACCAATATTATAAAAGCGTAGGTTTCTCTGTCTGCTTGTCCATCTGTTACACTTTTACGCGCTAATTGCTGATCCAATTTTGATGAAACCTTGTATAGAGAGGCTTAAGCTCTGAAGAAGGACATGTCACGGGCAACAGTTAGTGAAAAAGAAAAGGACTCGGGCCCAAGTTCTTTTTTTATTGCTACTTGCTTGTATGAAACGATATAGAGACGTACAATATGCATTGTGTGCACGATGTTTTGGTATTCTACACTCGCCAAGGCATTTCATCATGGGCAAAAGTTTAACTGCTATGACATACTCAAATGCGTAAACGTTTCTATGCGACTGCAAAATATGAGTCTCTCATATTATTAAAAGGATAAGGATAAAAAAATAAATCACCTCATAAAGTCATTTGACTGTGAGCACACTCAAATTTGAGTCAGTTTTATTTGTATTCTAATGACATACAACTATCGACTAGCCCGTATATGATATATATGCCTCACGACCACCCACTAGACAACGTACGAACGCACTAGATGACGTATTCCTAGTAATTCCCACTTTTCAGTACAATGAAGATGGGTTGCTGATGATAAACTCGTCCTGGGCTCTGGACAGGGGGCAGAATGAGAACAACATCACTGGAAGGGTCATGCTCATTACTCCGTTCCAGGTAAGATTATTTATCGTTAACATTTGTTATCAATGTACAATATAGCAATAATGTTAAGAATAAAACATAATAGTTTTTGATTTTCAGGGTTACCGTAAAGGATTTCTCAGAACCCAGTTCGTCTTGGGCCACAAAAGAGACATTAAAGGCATTACGTACCTAGACTTGGAAGAGAAGGTCATCAAAATTAATGTTGACGGTGTGTATTGCGTTAGTTCACATTTTTATGTTACAGAACTAAGGCAAATTATATCAATATACATGCTTTCATTTATAACAAGGTACCTTAAATCGAAAATCATTTCGAGGTTCTTATACTTATTTCTAACTGAAAACTAAATTTGACCTTTCGAGTTTCTTGCCTGTTCTTCTCGAGAAGGCTCTCCCAATTTCCGAACAGGAGTAGATTCAACTTTTTTTTTCATTACTTCTTGTATTTGCAGACATCTTGAGTAGGTATATTCAGGATGTATGCACATACAAGGTTAAATTTACGTTTTCTTTAAATTAGAATGTTTTGCTTTGTTTTGACGTCAATAAATGCCTGTAAAGGCCTAAGTTGAATAAAGATTTTTGAATTTTGAATTTAACGTCTTCAGAATTTTTTTATTTAAATATTTCAGTCCAAATTTTAAGACTTCGTTTATTTTAAGAGAAAGAAATTCAGAACAGAGGTATGTTTCAGGTCACATGCGCCGTATAACGAACTGTATGCTGGTGGTGAACGTAACCAGTCCAATGGCGGATTTCTCCCAGACCACGGCGCGATTTGGCTTCATCGAGGTAGACCGCCATCTCGTGGCTATGGTCGTTACTCCCAACACTACTACAGGTACCAAAAATCATTTTGTCATATCCTGGCATTTTTCTTTCTTCTAAGTCTAGGTTGTCTGGTGGATATTGCTGCTCTCCTGATAAGACATACCTTGCAAAATTCATTGTAACCATTAAAATTTACTAATGATTTTATTTGTGTCATACCTAACCATGATTACTGCTTGGCGCCCAACGTGGGGCTCAAAATTACGACCACTAAACAGTCACATATGATGATATGAAAAGGGAGCTTACATATTAATGAGATTAGAGTAATCTCAAGTCCAAAATATTGGTTAAATAATCATCGTTACTGTTTGGCACCCAACGTGGGACTCGAATCTGCGGCCGTGATATGAAGTATTAAATAAAGTAAATAGTGACGTAAAATGACACGAAAAGCTTAATGAACTTAATTAGATTAGAGTACCATCGTCACTTTTTGGCGCCCAACGCGGGGCTCAAATCTGCGCCCATGGTATTATGAAGTATTTAGTAAAATAAACAATGACGTAACATGACAGAAAAGGGAGCTTTAAGCTTAATAAACTTGTTGAGATTAAAGTAATCTTAAGTCAAAAAACGAAGATTTAATAACCAACGTTACTGTTTGGCGCCCAACAAAGGGCTCGAAGGTGAGCGATAGTATTGTCGTGTCCCTAAACTTAGAAGTAGAATAGCCAATTCTTCAATTGTTAAGGAATCCAGGTGAAGCTCGTTACCATCTTAGACCTTATCGTCACTTACCATGAGATTAATTCCAAGAGTTTGTCCGTTATCTATAAAAATGGGAATTCAATTGATATTTTCAAACAACAAAATTTAAGGAAACAAACAAAATTATCAAAATTTACTTATTTTCAGACATAAAATATTCGGTTTTGAGTCTTTTGTGTTACTAGTGAAATTGTAGTGTCCTCATTTTTAACAATAATAAAAATTATTTCTATAACAGGTATCGAAATACTGCTCAAGCTGACATCTGTTCAAGACTTCCATTTGCTAGGGCACGTTGCACTGCCTATACAGTACCTTAGCCGTGCAATCGTCACTGCTAAAAGGGCGCCAGAAGAGGTAAATATTTGTACCTACAGTAAGCACCACGTCGAGCTGTTGACCTTTGGATTAGACTTATGTTGCTCATAATAGCGGCTGTTTTCGTAGTCAAATTGTAAAGCTTGACGTGGTGTTGGTGATAAAACGTATTTTTTCTATTAGAACACAAAAAAATATTTTCTGCTTAACTACTGCTGTCTATACATCATTCGGCTGTCTCATTTTTCATGTCAAAGTCAAAGTGTTAAATACACAATTGCTGCATAACTTTGATATGCTCAAACAACAATTACTGACAATAAGTCTTGAAGTCATGAAACAACTTAAAGAAGAGCAGATGGGTACTCCTTTTGATAGTTTTTCTCTTGTAACTTTTAAATTTTTATCACAATAAATTTTCATTGAAAATGCCTTTCTCTTTTTACAACAATCTGCCCCCCTTATAGCGTAGCTCCGGGTCTTGACTCGGAGTTGTCAATTTGAAATACACTTTATTATCCATTGCTGTTATAATAAGAGCCGCCAAAACATAATTACGTGCTTTGCTAGTTTATAGAATGGTGTAGTTTATAATGTCACTGTGCGATGAATACTTATTTGATTTCTAAATAAAATCAATTTAATTTACAGCTCGACTTTAGAGTAGGCTGGGGCACAATGGACTTTGGCTTCACGGGCATATGGCACTGGCAGTCGATACTGAACTTTGTGTATGTGTACAAATTATACACGCCTCTTGAAGGCTTTGAAGAGAACGGCTTGGTGTTGAAGAACGTGTATGGTAACGGTTTGGACACTGAGGCGTCAGTGCGACTGTCTAAACATAAGGTAATTTATCCAGATACCACAAATGTATAGAAAGATAGAAACAATTTATTTTTCTTTAACAAATAACACAAACTATAAGAATACATATACAAACAGCAAAAAAGGCGGCCTTGTCGCCATAGGGGATCTCTACCAAACAAAGTTATTCAAATTTGACGACAACAGATGTACCGATTAAACGACTACATTTCGAAAGACAAATTTTTATTATTCTTTCGGAAAATATGAAATAAAAAATAGTAACAAATAAACATATTAAAATTCAATTCGTAATTCAGTCCACATAATATTGTATTGATGTGTTACGTAATAAGTACCATTTTGAGTAATCTTCAAGAACACAGATGAATTGTTACTTCTACAATGTTACGGTGTTGTGCTCTGAATAGATAGCAATAAATAAACACCCCTCGCATATTCTATTTACTGGGCAATAGGTATAAGTTCGCTGAATTTCAGGAATATATGAACGAAATAAATCAATACAAAAAACTCCTGAGTGAGCGAGATCCTCTAAATCTCCCCAACCCACCCCCGCTGGTTTCTATCAGGAAGAAGAAGATGGGCGTTGTTCCGCCTTCTCAGCCCTGTTCTAAGCAGGATTCGAACCTGCGCTTTCAACATACCTTGTTGTCATCATGACCAATTAAGTCACCGAGGCACCGAGGACTTATCCAACCAATATCACCTAATAAATAACAACAAACTTATTCTGTCAAGCCAAAATATACTTTGCTAACCAATAATACTCGTAGATGCGTGCTAACAGCCAATTAAGAAGAGAAAAGAATTTCGTGAAAATTGGTTAGGAATAAAGCGATGGAGAGATTAAGTTCAGATTTTCACTTATACTACGTACTTAGCCATTAAATATTCTAGCATTTGTAGAGAAAATGTAAAGCAACAAATATGATAACAAAAATTACAAATTTTCAGTTCGGCGTAGCGATACTTCTACACGATAACGGCAAAGGGCTCCTGGACGTGTTGCAAGATAGGTTCCAGCATGAGCGGGAGACTTACGATACATTCATTGACAACTTTGACACAAGCGCCCGATTGGAGTTGGACACACTTTACTATCCGACCATCACGTTCCAAGCTCACCTGATGAAGGTAACACTAAGGTCCGATTTCACCAATTTATAAAGAGGAAGCTTTGACGTTTCACTCATATTCATTAGTGGTGAACTCTCAAAAATTGGTGAAATTCGACCTAAAATTAGTATTTATGATCTATCAGCCCCCTTACCATGAGGTTTAAAAGTATTTGAACCGCTAGGAGAGCGAGATAGCGCTATCTTTCTTTCCGTATAGTTTCAATCTTGCTCTAATCGATCATGACAAGGCCCCTGATATTAATGTTGAATTGAATTACTACCGCATTGAATTGAATTGAATTTATTAAACAATTGAATAAAGTTCCTGTTGCTTTCGATTGCTTCTACTGATTCTAGTGAAAATGCATATTCTTTGATGGTACAATTTATTCATATGTTTCTGGTAATATATTGATACATAATATATCATTTTGATTAATTACCCGCTTTATTGTATTGTTTACATTTTTACATACTATGTTTATAGTTTTTGCATTGAATAACCGTACATTTTTGTAAATTTAGTTTGTAGGTATAGAAGAAGAAGATATCCTGGAAATAAATGCAACACTGCATTTGCCAAATAAGCCGCCGATCGTGTTGACAGACGTCTTCATTTTGGAGGTATGAATAGTCATCGCATACAACAATTCTATTTGCCAATTGTGTCCACTTTTGAGGCTGTTAAAAGAAGATCAATGTTTATGATGTATTTTAAATTGTCAATTTTAAATTCCCATCAAAATCAGACATTGGACTCAATTCTGTGTGCCCGTCGTCTAAATAACCTAAAACTAAAATTTCTAAATTTAAACTTAATTTAAATAGCCGGTTAAGCAAGTGCTATTCTACGGTGACAGGCCAACTAAATTTAGGCAGAGCTTAAGCGTAATTCTAAAATGTCTAAGATTACTTTTAATTATGTTTGTGTTGCTGTCGTAAAAATATTAAAAGTAAATTAATGGATGGATCTTGTTGTTAAAGAAACTAAAATGGGTTTATGTTTATATCAGTTAATACATTTAATGTACATTTTTATCCTATTTTAACAATATAATTGTAATTACTAAAAAAAATTTTTTTTTCCTGTTCATTTAAGGCGAAAATAATCAATATGGGCAAAATTAAAATTTCTTCCTCATTTGTTATTAGGATTTGTATTTTTCATTACCAAAATGGCGGATTTTAACAAGGTTCTAATTTTAATCGGGATGATTTTAGTCGCTGCTAAAATTAATCAGTTTAGGAAGTTTACGCGTAAAAATCTCACGTCTGGAGTCTGGAATAGCGTTTGGACGGCTAAACCTAAGTTGAATTGACCGTCTAAAATTAGAAACGTCAGATTAAAATGAGCAATGTCAGTTTAATTTGACAGTTACCGTAGAATAGGATAATGGTTTAGCGGCACCTAAATAAAATTAGGCAATTTAGCGGCCACTTCAGAATTGAGTCCATTTATTGCATAAACATATTCTGAAGCTGTCAGTTTTACTTTTACAGTCGTACACGGAAATGACGAACACTCTAAACCTCGTGACTCCGTTCCAAGCTGTTAAGCAATTGAAGTCGGTATACACTGTCGACATAACCATCGGCGAAAAGTTCAACGTGACCTGCCTTGCGATGCTCTACAACGGCACTTATTGGCATGAAGTAAGTAGTTCTTTAAGCTTAATACATCGTTGAACTCGTTTGGTCTTATCCACACACTAATGTGACAAACAAATCGTGACAAATCACAAACATGTACAAAAAAACGAGCGTTTGTCAGCACACAATCTGTTTAATAAATGTCTACATCCTCATCTTGAACGACCAGTTGCTTATTTAAAATTGTTCATTAAAACTAAAAAATTGTCACAGTCGTGCTCAAGCATTATGCCAGCACTGATTAAAAACGTGTTTTCTCTCTACATAAGACATCTTCAGCACATAATATTCACAAGAAGGGAAAATTAAGTGAGTCTCGCCTTTCTCGCGAGCCCGTCCCGAAAGGCAACACTGCCACATTTGTGGTGGTGTTGCCACATAAAATAATTTTAGTTTTTGGAAAACTACAAAGTACCTCTACTAACTCATGAGTGTTAAAACATACTAGAAACGGAATACTAATGGTAACTTATCTTTTACCAGATTTCATACAAGATCTACTACGAAACGGAAAGCGGGGAGGACGACGCGTACCAGTCGTACCTCGCGTCAGTCGGTATCGTGACTCCCCTCGTGGTGTTGCCAGCATTGGACGCCAAGGTGTCCGCTAGGCTGGAAGATTCCCTGTGGAAGATGTCCGCGGATATATCTATGCCGTCTTTCGTCGTCACTGCGCTAGCTAGGCTCGAGGTGAGCAAACTAATGTGTACTTTGGCAATGTTTTGCAAAAACAAACATATTCTTGATTGCTATCGAAAAATTCTAAAACTGTCGTAGGAAGTTACGGTAAGAAGTGTGTTAAAGTTTTGTATTTTAGAAATGAGCTGTATCAAAAAAAATCTTGAGTATATAAAATTAAACATGTCACGGTAAACTGTCAGACCCTAAATCTTGTCTGCGATTGAACGAACTTGTAAAAAGAGATAGAATATGACTTAATGCCCTATGACTTTTTCCTCTTTGTTGATTTTATCCTTTTTTAATGCCCTTGGTTAGAAAAGGCTAGCAACAATCCATCGCGAGACTGTCTTTACGTCTAGTGCCATAATGTTTATGGATCTTCTTTCTTTAGTAATACTCTACCACCAACATTTCACAGAGTCTTAAACCACAATCATATTTCAGCTGGACGATCCATTCGTAGAAACATCGGGAAGTCTAAATCTGACGTCACCTTACTTGGAGGATTACTTTATCAAAATGGAGTTCCACAAAGATTTTTCGGAGAGTGAAAACGCCGTGGGCGGTGGTATTCATGTACAACAGGGTGATCAAGATAACTACGTGAGTAAAACAATTTTAATTTACATTTTAAATGAAATGTATTTTCAATTGTGCAATATGACGTATTGGATTGTCACGTGACTATAAGAGCCAATAGTGCGAGGGAGATACTCACTGTTTTTTGTAACTAAATCAATAGGCTAGATGACTTAAATTTTTTTTTTGCTTTAATAGAAGCTCATTCATATAATAAACAGAAAGAAAAAATCGGTTTTCGAATAACTATAAAAACAACCAAGATATAAGGTATAAAAGATTTTTCCCCGTCTCTTTCAAGCAAAACGGCAATTTACAAGGAGTTTATATGGCCGTACTCAACAATGACGTCACGGTTGATGTCGGATCTCTCTGTCTAATCGCTTTCAAATTAACAACTTAAAATGCTTGTATCTAATGTATTTCTAAGCCGATTTTAATTCTAATTTCACAGGACTGCATCTTTTTCCACGGTATTTTAATATTTAATGACGAGACGTAAAAATTAGAATTCAGTCATCATCCCAATTGCCTCCGTGGTCTTCATTAGAAACCGCCCGGTATTGATCTAGACTCTAGATCAATACGAACAATCAAAACGAACCTCGAACCTCTAGATTCTAGACTAGAGGTAAGGGGTTTGTTTGATTACTGGTAGGACTTCTGAACTCGCCTGGTCAGCTACCATAATCATGGGCTCCCGATAGGAACAAATTATAATTAGTTCTAAATAAAATCAATAGATGTCGCGGCATGTACCATACTAGAATGCCATAACTTATTCTTACGCATTCTGTTAACATTAAGCTGTAACTAACCACTAGATGTTTTAATTAAAAAGAAATTATTATTTTCAAAACAAATTTGTTAATTTTTTAAGTAAAATTGATAAATTGCAAAATGAGTCTGCTTTGTTGTGCTTTTTTGTTTTGAACTGCCATCTATCGTGAGCTATTGTTAATATCTCGTCCAGACGTCAATAACTTTGAAATTTATAAGTATGACTACAGATGGCAGTATTTCAGATACTGATAAACAGAAGTGAGCTTGAACTGAGTGTTTGCGTTTTGTTTTCCAAATGTGTTTGGCATTTTTATGTCTAAATCGCAGATTAGGTACATATTCTAACATCTCAATGTTATCAAATTTTCGTTTGTCGTTAAATAATTTAGAAGAAAATATACATTAGGTAAGAACGAATATGATGAATTATTATTTTTTTATTAAGTAAATAAATGTTAAATACTTGTTTTGATTATATTGTTATCTTTTGAACTAATTGTTTAAAAACATTGCGACTGTGAGTTTCGAGATGAATTTGTGCTTGCTAATTTCTGGTGTTTTATCGACGACCCAGGCCTTTTCTCTAACTTCGGTTGCTAACTAGAACTGTCATTTTTTAAAGAAACTTTACATCCATTACTGCACCATGAACGCCACCGTAACACATAAAATCACTGAACTAGTAATGGATATAGTTAGCGAATAGGCCTACTGGCTTTGAAAACGGACAATTCGAATTAGACACCTACACAATATACGACTGCTGCAATTTTGAATTTGGACTCCGACGAACCATCCACGCATGACGATTAAGGCTTTTGAACGTCGGTCGTAATAGCAATTACTTTCGTAATGCACGGTTAGCGCAGAGGTCGAGTGATCGCCTGCTGCGCAACGGGTCGCGAGTTCGATTCCCGTACGGGACAAATATTTTGTATGGCCTTTTTTTTTATGGTATAGGGGGCAAGCGAGCAGACGTATCACCTGATGGTAAGTAATTACCGTCGCCCAGGGACACCCGCAACCCCAGAGGAGTTACAAGTGCGTTGCCGGCCTTCGAGGTGGGATACGCTCTTTTTTTGAAAGTTTGAAGGTCGTATCGGTCGTATCGCCTATCACATCATTATTTCAATTACTTAGCTAGGTATAATGTAGTCACTTTCTACTCTTTTTCCTTAATTTTATATACCTACAAAATTAAGTATGAGAAAAGATCCCTGTCGATTGGTACTAAAAATAGTATAATAGTACCTACTTAAGTAAATGTCAGAATTTAACGAGTTCAATTCCCGGTTTATGTAAGTATCGAAAACTTTAAATACAGCTTTACTATTTTTTGAAAATGAAAAATGTTTAGTTATAATAAAATTTAGGGTACACTCCCTTTCAGGGAGAACACCGGAGGGTTTTTAGTGGGTAGGCCTGGCACTCTGCCGGGAGAGCCCTACCATAAGAATACTCGTATTATTAGTTATTCTTATGGCCCTACACACGCTCACCGTCTAGCCAACGGCGGGTACGGTGCGGTTAAACGCATTTCCCCCCGAGAAAAAAAACGGGTACATTCCATTCGTCAAAAATGTTTAATTTCCATTCTGTAGAAATAAATGGAATATTGATAGTAGGTAATCTATGTATTTGTTATTTTAAGGGGGCAAGGGGCGACCAATGAATGAGCGACCCCCAGTGGGCCATTGCGACCTGTACAGATCTATTTTGGCTGAATATTGATAGTGGGTAAGAATTCAAATTGACGAATTGAATAAAATGACAACTAATTAAACAAAATTAAGACTATATTCAATAAATTAACAATTCTTTAGCTAAATTCTTAATTATTGTATTAATACTTATAGTATCGGCAATAGCAAAGAAAGTTAGTTGGCAAAAATTTAAATTGATGAATTGAGTAAAATGACGAAAACAAATTGAACAAAAAACACTGAAAACTTAAAAATAATATAAGAATAGGTACAGACAACATCACACTTCTATATTGAAGTCGGCGCCAAACGATGATCTCCTAAAAAGTGTTAAAATTTGTCACCGACTTCAATATAGAAGTGTGATGTTGTCTGTACCTATTCTTATATTATTTTTAAGTTTTCAGTGTTTTTGAAGTCGGTTTCTATTTTTTGTAATTTTTTTTTATTTTTAACTTTTTAGTGAATGAAATCTTTTTAGTGAAAGAAGAAAGTAAATTAGTGTTTTCCTCGATTTTCTATGGGATCCCATCATCAGATCCTGACTTTGGTGACCATGGGATTACCCTTGCAGTATACTAGCCCTATACTCTATCGAATACAAAAAAAATTTTGGAAATCAGTTTAAAAATGACGGAGTTATGAGGTAACAAATATAAAAAAAACACAACAAAATTGATAACCTCCTCCTTTTTTGAAGTCGGTTAAAAATGAAGATTCATTCAAGAAATTATGTAGGTATTATTCTTTAGACAAATTCTAAGTTAAATTATTGTATTGTATGGTCGGTGAAAATGCAATGAAAGTAGGTACTTACTCAAATTGACGTTAATAGTTTTATTTGTTTTACTATACCTAAGTACATTCACTAAAATTACAGCTTCATGAATCATTGGAATTCTCAAAGAATAAAATGTCTTCTTGTCCATTAGAACATTTCTTGTATTGGGTAGGTATGTGGTTGGTTCAATTCTAAAATCTTGTCGCTCTCTAATAGTTTTCTACGTTGAGTTAATTAGCGACGGTTTTCTCTTAGTTGAATTTATTTAAATAAGTAGACAAATTAATGCTAAAGTCTAACAAATTACAAAAATTATATCATGTAGGTAAGTTGTTGTGACAGTTAAGATGCTGTTTCCGAGTATTTCCGGTTTCTGTGAGAATCCCTTGCTTTAATTGCTTGTAAAAATACTGCCATCTATTGACATGCTATATAACTACGCAATAAAACGTCGATTTTCGAACCAAAGCATTGCTGTGCTCTCTTTGGTTTTAGGAACAAAAAAGCAGTGTCCAGTGCTGCCGCCAAGCGAGAAAGCTATGGTAACTTTTTAGTTACCCGAGATAGTTTCCTTAGGCGTGCACGGATTTGTACTATGGGATTGGGCATCTGTACTAGTATTATGTTATCTGTGCCATAATTATATCTGACTTTGTCGCCATAATAACAATGTCAATAGCATTGTGGTGTCATGAAGACTGGTTTCCAATTTTCACGTCTCGTCATAAAATATTGAAATACCGTACAAAAAGATAAATATAAGTGAAATTGCCAAGCTTTTGTGTATAGGACATGATTCTTTCTGACGTTTAAATTTGTAGCAACTAATTAGAATTAGATCCGATGAGACTATCATATCCCAAAGATAAAAAACCCCAAAATAGACAAAGCAAAAACGGAATTAAAATAACATAACTACATGTATTGGCAAATTAAACATCGGCTTCTCTTCCAGCTATTTGCCGACGCAGTATGGCGACCTCCGCCGAACCGTTACATCCGTTTTAAATCTCGCGGCGCCCTCCCTCCGGTCCTACCGCCTTCAGAACTCGCCGTAATGTACTCGGAAGAAAAAAACCAGAGAGCTCTTACAACGGACTTTTCTAGCGGAGAGACTTATTACTCTCTAAAGGCGGATCAGAGGCCGACTCTGCTGAGTGTTGCTGTTAGCTCACCGCATGAGGGGTTTAGGTACGTATTAACGTAGAAATTATGAAATAGATACGTACTCTCACAACGGTCTTCGATAGCGGAGAGACTCATTACTCTCTAAAGTCGGATCAGAGGCCGACTCTGCTGAGTGTTGCTGTTAGCTCACCGCATGTGGGGTTTAGGTACGTATTAACGTAGAAATTATGAAATAGATACGTACTCTCACAACGGTCTTCGATAGCGGAGAGACTCATTACTCTCTAAAGTAAAGGCGGATCAGAGGCCGACTCTGCTGAGTGTTAGTGTTAGGTCGCCGCATGATGAGTTTCTGATAAAGTTAAGTGTGTTTCACTTAACTTTTCGGCTAACGGTCGCCCTGTAGGTAAAAAATTTTGACGATTCAAAAAAGCTTTATATCAAGCTGTATTTGAATAAAGAATATTTTGATTTTCAATTGTTTGACATCGCCTGGTCTGTGTTACAGTCTGTGTTAAGGATACATACATATGCTATAATAGTTATGGCTATAATAGTTAGAAAAAGACCTAGAGTTCCATATGAAATTATTATTATTTTTATTTATGAACTAGTGGGCTCGGCAGGCGTTGTCCTGCCTGATTACAGCGCCACCTACTGGGTTCAATTGTACGTTTAAACCTTCCCTGGACCTATTGAAACACACGCAGAAAATTTTAAGAAAGTAAGAATAGGTCGAGCTGTTTTTGAGTTTTAGCGACACAGCGATTCATTTCAATACGAGTATATAAGATTTAAATTTTAACGTATCTTCATCTGTTTGCCGGCACATCGTTTTAATGATTCTTTTGATTAGATAATGTAGAAAATATACTTAAATTATTGTTTATCACGTACAAACATAACGCTTCTTTAACCTCCGCCTATACTCAAGGCGTCAAAAAAGTTAGTAAGGACATATACTTTCTTCTTCGCCTAACAAAAGAATCATTTATAAATTTTTAAGTTACTATTTTTAATATTGATGGAATTCTCCTAGATGGTGTTCTTCCAATAATAGAATTTATACAAAATGAATAATTTCCTTTTCAGAGCAATGAAAATTATAAGTGAATTCGAGGATGACGATGTCAAAGGGTCTATAGTGACAGACGCCATGGAATACAGTATAGGTGGCAAAGTGACCAACAGAGATCCTTTGGAGGCAAGTACTATGATGACTTTCATTCTTCGTATTTCTTCATAAGTCTATATAAATTAAATTGTCTATTGTTCTCCTTAACAATATTTACAAAATATCAGTGATTTTTAACACCAATAGTGATTATACTGTCAATCGGTAGTTTTAGCTGTATTTTTGTCTTACAAGTATCTGTACAACTTTTAATTCAATGTTGTTCTCTGTTACTTTCAATAACTTTGGGCTATCGACTCATCATCTTTTTGCGAACTATCCATTTTGTCGATATTATAAATCGACAATGTCGACTAATATGCCAGTGTCAAAGCCTGACCAAGAAAATAAAAAACCTGCTCTGGGGGCGCTAAATTAACTATGATTATGAAAACACTCAGTGCAATCAGACACATATGAATTGGCTGGTGTAGAAATATTTTAATATAATATAGACTATTGTAGAAATAAACAAGAGCATGGCATTTATATATGTTTTAAAGTATTGTGAAATAAACTTCCATAAAAGTACAGTTAAAGTCGGGTTAAAAAAACACAAATTTACGATTTCATTATTAAATGTTCATTAATGAACAAACTCACAATCTTAATACTCAACAGATTCGTATGACAATTGTACTTTAGATATATCGGAGCTTACTCATTGTCAGTTGTAAGACAGTTGTATGTTTCACTATCACTGCCGCCATTATCACTTAATCATTTTCGTCATTTTAACGGAAAAATAACTCACAATAGGGTATTTCACACCATGCAAGAAGAAGTATAAATATGCATGTTTATGATAGATTTCGTAAAAATTAAGCGAGAAACGCCGATATTTATTCATAAAAATGCAATATAAATTAAATAATTTCAATTATAAATATCTTATTTTTTAATCTATTCTTGAAATGTCAAAAACGCCATTCGACATATTGGGTTCCGACGTGACGTCACTCGGATAGTAAACAAACTTGATAATGATTTTGTCTATTTCCTAAATTTCCTAAGTTATTATCACGTTTGTGGGACTTTTATACTTTATTTTATTAAAATTACATAATGAAGGACGGTTAGTCAATTTATATCATAAGTACATATCATAGCTTTAAATACATTACAAAATATGCCATTTGTTTTGTAATATTAACATAAAGTTATCTTTTAATTTATTATTCTATAGTTAGTTTTTCATTTATAAGGGATACTTACAACAAAGTGGTCGCAGAAATACATTCTTGTCTTTGTGAACAATGATTTTGAATCTCTTCTGGCCAGTTTCAATCAAGTGTGGGTTTCATAAGCCAAATGATATCAAAATGATGATATCATTTGGCATATGAACCCACAACGCCACATGATGATATCATGTGGCGTTTTTAAACTCAAATTCTAGCATTCAAGGCACAAGACACAATGATATAGATTATAAATAAGCCATTATTTTCAAAAATCTTTTAACATGGTCTTCCGCAGAGTCGTTCTCACAGAAAGTAATACCTATGTTGGTCGTGCCTATTGTTTGTTTACTAACGGAGTGACGTCACGAATCGAAATAGCATGGCGGCTAGCGTTTCCGCGCAAAAATTCAAAATCATAAAAATAACATTGTTTTTAAGTCATTTTTCGGTTTTATAAAATTAAAATAAAATGTATACAGGTTCATTACGATGTCAAGATTGATTTAAAATAGTTTCCAAAAAAGGGTGTAATACCCTATTAGTCACAATATCCTAAACAAAAAATGGATCACGTGCAATCGATACCACACATTGAAAGACGACAATAACATGGTATCTTACTAGTCTAACGATAATAATGACCATAATGACATCTTAAAGATTGTTGCCATTTGAAGAAATAGTTCCTATAGTTTTCCGCAATAAATTACCTTTGACGCGTCGTCGTCAATGCGTCGGTAACCCTCCCGACAGAAGACCCAACCCTTCTTAAAGTTCTGTAGTTACGAATGTGTACATTAAACTACCCCTACTCCCCCACTCCCTTTCCTTCTGTAAATAACCTGTCCCGCAATTACTCCCCAGATGTCCCTAGTGCTAACGCCGAAAGGCGGCGGGGAACAGATGAACGTTCAGCTGCGGTTCGAGTCGTCGTCCCCGCACTTCAGTATGGTCGCTCACGTCACTGGCAAGCTGCAGGCGACGGTGCGAGCGAGCGCCACTATCGATACCAACTTTACCGATATTTCTTTCAAGGTAAGTAACCTAACAATCGATTGGACAGAGGACTCGGGGGGAAACTCTGTACCAGAGTCGTCTGCGTGGGTACTTCTATATTTACCGCCAAGTAAATATACCGGGTGTAACTAACATCCCAATAATATACACGGTGTTTCATAATAATCAATAAATAATCAATTCCTTATCGAAAACTAATTATTAAATTTTGTTTACCCGTAATGTCATTCAGCCCAAAATTTTCATGTAAATCATAGACATGATGATGATACTATGATATACATGAAAATTTTGGGTTGGAATGTATCCATCAGAAGTAGAGATTCTGTAGGAAAAATATTAGGGCTTTTTCCCATACAAACTAAATAAATTATTTGTTTGGTATTTAAGTGCCGACAGCCCTACGTAAGCGTAGTATACTACGCTCACGTCTGTCACGTGTCATTTTGTGTTTAAAATTCTTTTGTGTTAGAACTGATTATGGTTGTCACTTGAAAGTTTTTGCTTTCAGTTTAAAAACAAATAACTCTGAAAGTATTGGGGTTCCAGGTCTCAGACAAGCACTGAAGGTCCATTTAGATCTAACTTATATGACCCTTAAATGTTATTGGGGTGCTCAGTTACTCCCTGTATAAGCCCCACAAGAACCCCAATGTACGTTGGGGGAATGAAAAGGTTCGCAAGTTTTTAAAATGATTCGCACAACGTCTCACGTACACATGTTACCTTTGAAGCTGTGACGACGAACAGACTATTGCATAAAAAATATATACTTATTTGACTGTTTGGTTTAGTAATAAACTTAAATTCTTAATAATAGCCACCGTTCCGTTATTTGTTTACTATTTACATATTATTATTTGTCATAGACAAGCACATCGATGATTGAAATTATTGTCATTTTTAGTGTATCATCATTGTTGTCTTTTTTCTTTTTGTAAAAATCTTGCATTTTTTCTTGTTTTTGTTTTTTTTTTAAACTTCGCCCCACACTAGGATTTTCTCCTGTGTCGTGGGTGCAGTTACAAACATAGAATATCACATGCACATACGCCCAGACCGGAACAAATTTCTGTAGGCCATACAGAACATTTGTCCCGTATGGGAATCGAACCCGCGACCCGTTGCGCAGTAAGTGATCACTCGACCTCTGCGCTAAACGTGTCGTCATTACGGTGCGGCTACATTACTGCGAAGATTCGTATGCCGCTATCGCTATAAAATTACCACTAATGACAATAATACACTATCGCTACGCCTTTAGGCGAGGAACCTTTTTATTCCCTGACTGAGATGTGAAGTCACAGTACCCACTAATTTCACTGCCTGCCTTACCCTACAAACCAGGGGGGTTATAGACTAAGAAAAAAACTATCACGATCGCCTCGAAATTTCTAGTCATTGCGCCGTCAATACAAGACTCTGTGTCGACTGTCTGATAAAAATAGTGATGGATGCACTTTGACTGCCAAAATTGAAAGCGATCGCAACGCGATAGATTTTTGTTACACAATCAAGGGGCAGAACACAGAAATGCAAGCGCCGCACAAACACAACCTTATAGCATTGCTCGTCCTCAGATGGACTCGCCGCAGATCCAAAACAAGGAAATGTATTTCAAGTCCCGCGTCGACTCGTATCCAGGACTCCGCAGGGCCGTCAGCTTACAAGCGGCCACGCCTTTCAAGAGGCTCAGCTTTGTTAAAGGGGACGCTGATTTCATGTAAGTACTGATCGTCATCATCTTTCAGCCAAGAAACATCCGGTGTTGGAGTTTAGTCTTCCCCAGGGATCTCCAAACCGATCGGTTTTGGGCCTCCCTGCCACTTAAGGTTCACAATTCTTTGGGCTATGTCGGTGACTTTAGTTTTCTACGGATCTCATCATTTCTGATTCGATCGCGTAGAGAAACCCCGAGCATTGCCATCTCTATTGCTTTTTGAGTGACTTTGAACCTTCTTATAAGACTCATTAGACGCGTTCCAGATAAGTACGGATTTGCAACATTTTTAGCATCCACGCGTTTCATAAGCTTTTAGCTTTTGGTGTTAACTTTTCTTGCTGGTTTCGCGTGTTGCATTTAAACATTTTTACCACGAAAAGTTAGCATCAATACCCAGACTAATAGATGAGTCCTCCGATTCCACTTATTGACAGCTTTGAAATTTAACACTTGTATTTTTTTATGAATCAAAAAGGTTTGGCAGAGGATATTAAAAATAAATTGAAGGACATTTATAGTTTTCGTTGATACTGATTTGTAAATTTTTAAAATTTAAAGGTGCAAAAATTCAGCACTTATAATCAGTTCCTACTGTTTCATTTGTAACAATGCGCGCAGCTAAATAATTATGTTAACATTTCTTAAAAGAAACGTAAAACGAGGTTAACAGATGTTTGCACCTACAAAATTCTTATCTGGAACGCACCTATTGTAGGCGTCCCAGTTGCGTACGTTATCACTGGCAACACGCAGGCACTGAGAATATGCTGCGTAGTTCCCCGAGTACTTACTCAAGGAAATCTTTTTATGTAGGACTGAAAACATTTATATTTTCTATGATACTTTACCCGAAGAGTAAGAAACAAAGTGACAAGTAAATCGATTTCTTTCAGATTTGCTCCAAAGACAGGGTACCTGCTTTGCAATTATGAATTGCCTGACATGAAAGGCGAGGGAGATCTCAAATGGAGTTTCCTGATAGGTGATCTATTTATAAAGGTAACCCACATACATGTCTTACTCTTGGTTTTACTATAGAGTCAATATTATAAAAAGCTACAGTTAGATAAAATGTGTAGGTTGAAAAGTACAGTGTATGGATGTGTGAAGACTATTTAAGATGAAATTGATCATCTAATTCACTTTGTGCATTATCACACGTATTTTTTAAATAAGAACTCAATCATTTTATGCGCCAATTCCTCTATTGCAATCATATTTCAGTGGTCAGTTATCACTATTAGTATAGGATGTAATTTACTTCAAGCGTATTCTACTCTCAACTCGTGTATACCGGGTATAAGTGAGGGTGTCCCTTTTCTTTTTTGTTTACCGATGTTTATTTTTCCCGGAAAAGCTTTGAAAGCGAAAAAAAAGAAGTTTTCATTTTTATTTTTTATTCATGTTACGCAATGTATGGCGCGCCGGCATCATTTTTCTTCCGCTCACACCGGTGCGTTGACGTTCGATGACCCAAACAGCTGATTCCGCGCGCAGAATGATGGAAATGTTATACGATTTACATTGCGAAGTTAATTTTTCGTGTATTTATTGTGGTTTTTTGACAGAATATGATTTGTAAACGTTAAGTTAGTTATATTACACCACAAATTTAAATAATTTTTTTTTTTTTATAAGTATTTTGGGGAAATTTATGTACTTTCCGGGAGAAAATTTTAGTGATTTTCAAATTAGGATTATGTTCTGAACTCACTGTTAAAAGAAAAGGGACACCGTCACTTGTACCCCGTATATTGCAAATGTTTTGGTGAATGAATGAGTAATAAAATATCAATCATTCATTCGTTAATTCACTGATTCACAGGCCCTCGGTCACCAACTTGTGAAGCAGATCGAGAAGAGCGTGGACCTGGATATATACTTCGGCAACAGCAGCACCCCTGAGGGAATGCTGAAGACTGACGCAGGGTTCCGTATGGACCTCGATCGGATATGGCAGTGAGTATCTCATCAATGTCGGACTGACAACGCAGTGATGCTATAGGTGTTCCATTTTTTCCTTTTGAGGTACAGAACCAAAAAAAAACTATATTTTTAACCGACTTCGAAAAAAGGAGGTTACTCAATTCGACCGTATATATGCTTCTTTTTTTTATATTTGTTCGCGGATAACTTCGTCGTTTATGAACCGATTTTGATGATTATTTTTGTATTCGATAGAGGATACTCCAAGGGTGGTCCCATGGTCTGAAGTTAGGATCTGATAATGGGATTCCATAAAAATCGAGGAAAACCATTAAATTTTTTTGTTGTGTCCAACGTGTTTTCTGTATATGTTACGCGATTACTCCGCCAATTGTTGACCGATTTCCAAAATTCTTCTTGTATTCGATAGAGTATACTCCTGGGGTGGTCTCAAGGTCTTCAAAGTCAGGATCTGATGATGGGATCCCATGAAAATCGAGGGAAACCCTAATTTAATACCAGCTCACCGAAGGTGAGCTGTTTATTAGGGTTTCCTTCACTGTAAAGACTTCATTCACTAAAAAGTTAAAAATAAAAAAAAATACAAAAAATAAAAACCGATTTCAAAAACACTGAAAAGTTAAAAATAATATAAGAATAGGTACAGACAACATCACACTTCTATATTGAAGTCGGTGACAAATTTTAACACTTTCTAGGAGATCATCATTTGGCACCGATTTCAATATAGAAGTGTGATGTTGTCTGTACCTATTCTTATATTATTTTTAACTTTTCAGTGTTTTTGAAGTCGGTTTTTATTTTTTATTTAAAAAAATTATACTAGAATCGGCGGCAACGCGTCATTCGGCTACATAATGGAGCGTCGACTCAGCCTCCTGCTGAACGCAATTCTGCCCAAACCCAACGTGGACGTGCACACGCTGCGAATCGACGGATCTTTGGGCTCGCCAGAAGATCCCACCATGTCCCTAGACGCCGAGTACAAGACGGACGTCACGAAAATCCTCACCGCTCTCCAGGGAACTGTGAGTGATTAGACGACATAATTTTATATTTAGTTTTCTGGTTAACAAATTTTTTGGTTTTGTTCGACGTCAATAAGCGCCTGATAATTGAATAAATATTTTTGATTTTGAGTTTAATCCCATGGCGATATTACACGATTTAAGCAAATAGAGAAGAGCATTTTAAAAACGGTTACGGGTAATGGGTTGTAAATAGTGGCATTTACATTCCCTCAGGTCCTACTTCTACAAGAGAGCGTAGATACCGACTCGACGGTGACGTGGACGTCGAATTCGAAATACCAACGAGTGAACAACCTCCTCCACTACAAGTGGGACGTGAACGGATCGCATCTCGTGGACTACGCGCTGAAGTCGCCCCTGTACGACAAAGTCGAGACATTCAAACTGAAGGGCTCCTACCAGAAGGATATGGTGCACAACTATAAAATTATCAAGTAAGTTTTAGTAGTTTTTTTTTTCATCGCCTATACCGCAGTGCCTAAAGTCAAAGGTCTACGATCAGTGCGTCCTACCTGTCATGACTTGCGGTGCCGAAACGTAGACATTGGGGCTAGTCCACAAATTCAAATCGCTCAACGAGCTACGGAGCGAGCTATGTTAGGAATTTCTTTAAAGGATAAAATCCGAAACGAGATAATCCGGAAAAGAACTGGAGTCACCGATATAGCTCGCAGGATAAGCAAACTGAGGTGGCAGTGGGCTGGCCACATCTGTCGAAGGACCGATGGCCGTTGGAGCAGACGTGTCCTAGAGTGAAGACCGCGAATCGGCAAACGTAGTGTAGGACGTCCTGCAGCTAGGTGGACCGATGACCTGAGAAAGGTAGCAGGGATGGACTGGATGCGGAAGGCAGAGGACAGAGTGTTGTGGTGCAGGTTGGCAGAGGCTTATCGTCCAGCAGTGGACTGCGATAGGCTGATTGATGATTGATGAAGTTTTACCGCGATCTGTGTCAAAACGAAAAATTTATAAAAAAGCACCAGACATGTTCGAGTTTGATTCGCGCATCAAGGGTACCGTACAAACTTATCTATTTTTTTTTATACAACTAACCCTGCGTTCCAGATAAAGCACTGCTACTTTCTGAGGCTAACATCTGATGTTAGCCTCGTTTTGCGTTTCTTTTAAGAAATGTTGACATTTTTAGCCGCGCTAATTGTTACAAATGGAACGCAAAGTACTGATTTTTCGTGCTGAATTTTGACACCTCACTTAATTAGTCCAGCCACTTAAAATTTTTTATAATATAAATCAGAATTGGCAAATACTATAAATATCTTTCAATAAATTTTTAAATCCGCTGAAAATCCTTTTTGATTCATGAAAAAAAGATTCCAAATGTCAAATTTGAAAGCTGTCAAAAAGTGGTATCAGAGCACTATCAGAGGACCCATCTATTAGCATGGGTATTTGATGCTAGCATTTCGTGTTAAAAATGCTTAAATGAAACGCATGACAACCAGCAAGAAAAACTAGCATCGCCGGCTAATGAAACGCAGAGATGCTAAAAATGTTGGTATTTATGGCTAAAAATGCTTATCTGGAACGGGCCTTAAGTTAGCAAACAAGCATACTACCCATAAGATGATAAGTGGTCACGGTTACCTATAGTACATGTGGTTCTTGTGACATTCGCACCAAATTTACAATCCCCATGAAAACCAAGGTGTAAGTTGCCAACTTGTAACATTGATGTAAAGTCACGGTACCCAGTAACTTCACCGCCTCCGTTCCGGAAGGGTAGACCCTTCAATCCGGAACACAGCAATGCAAGCGCTGCTGCTTTGCGTCAGAAATAGCTAAGACGGAAGTACCCAAGCAGGGGATCCTGGTACAGTCTCCCTGTAGTGATAGTTATCTTAGTTATAAAGTTGCCCTTGACATGTGCT
Source organism: Schoenobius gigantellus (assembly GCA_963935595.1). NCBI lineage: Eukaryota > Metazoa > Arthropoda > Insecta > Lepidoptera > Crambidae > Schoenobius > Schoenobius gigantellus. The sequence goes on along the minus strand of OZ012563.1, from coordinate 12,141,558 downwards.
ATACGACTTTGCTTCTAGCCAAATTTCATTATTCCATGTCATCGAGAAGTACCTTATAAGTTTGGATTCCCTTGTGAAATCGCAAAATATGTGAAAATGTGTGACATAAACGGTCATATCTTGTGATCAGGTTGACTTACAGTACTGTTGTGTTTGTGCAGACACAAGCGCACTATAATCAGTGGCGTTGGTAAGGTAAGGCGTAGGTAACCAAGGGCCCTGGTGCAAATAAAAAAATGGGGCTCCACTACTATCTAAACTGGTTAAGTTTTATCAAGTAAAAATATTAAATATACAAAATACTTTAAAAATGCAAAGCTACTTTATCATCAGCTCTTTTTCGTGCACTGCAGAGCAGGTTATATAAGTAATAAACAGTAACGACATAAACTACAATTAATACTTGATGTAGATACAGCATACATTTTTTAAACATTTTCGAAAAAAAATCATCATCATCATCACAGCTCATATACGTCCCCACCGAGGGGTTCGAGCCTACCCTATGTTAGGGTGATTAGGCCTTAGTCAACCACGCTGGCCCAGTGCGGATTGGTCGACTTCACATACACCATTGAATTTCTTCGCAGATGTATGCAGGTTGCCTCACGATGTTTTCCTTCACCGTAGGAGCGTCAGACAAAAAATCTTGACTCGAATTCACAATAAAACGCATCGATGAATAATAAAACGCACATATCGCTATCCGTCAAGTTGACAACACTGCCAACCCACAGAGAGAATTTAGGAGAATTCCCTAGGTATAACTTTCGAATTTAAGAGAATTCCTTAGGTATAACTTTCGAATTTCTCTCAACAGAGTGGCCATGATTAAAGTCGGGTTGCAACCTGTCATATTTATTTTGAAAATGGGAGAAATTTTCGAAAGTTCAGTTCGATCGAGTTTTTCTGGTAAGGATTCGAGGGCCTCCTGAGCTTGAGGGCCCCGGGGCACTGCACCGCCTAGCCCCTGGGTAGCTACGCCACTGACTATGATATCGCCCGAGCAGTGATAGCTAATGTCTTGTTTAGACTGATGTAATTTTTTAGGGGAGTCATGCACAGACCAGGCAACACTGAAATCGGAGAGTTGGACATTCGTTATGGCGGCATAGCGCACACAGACGGACACTTCAACCTCACTACGCCCTTCCGCAGGCTGCCGTGGCTCAAGGCTATACTAAACGTGAGTTTTTTTTTACTAATCTATACAACGTTAATATTAAAGCTAGGCAACACATCTAAGTAGTTCACAACGAGACGCGACGCGACATGTCAAACACGTAAATTCTTGTGAAATAAATGGATCTTTTGGCCTACTTATGTTTTCTTTTGTGATTTAGAACAGTGTATATGCGTAATAGGGATGTTAATGAATTTTTGGAACTGTTTTTATTTTATGATTATTAAGAAAATATGTATTAAACGATTTCATTCATTAATTTCAAATAGAAAATCATAAATTTGTTTACTTTTAAATTTCACCTAACGAGAGCCGGTCACGTGATCGTGATTACGTCACGAGTGTGATAAATGAACCGAGTCACAGTTATTTAAACTGTGACGAAGTACTGTCAGACTCAAAGACAGAAGTCAAAGGCGTAGATCGTCCCCATAATATTGCCATGAAGATCTGAAATAAAACAATTTCACCTTTTTATGACTTACGAATAACCTCACCTAAGCTCGTCAGCAGGCGTAGCACGGGCTGCCAAGACTGGACTCGAGTCACGCATTATCTCACAATTTCAGTGACATAATCTCTATGTCTTAAAGAGTAGCACGATGGCGCGTATTTTGTGGGACTGACGTGATAAAAATTTCTTGACGCTCGTCAAGGGATACGTGCAGATGATTTTAATAAATTGACGGTATGGAATAATACTACATGCTTTAGAGTTTATTATTATTAATTGTGTTAAAAAATGTATTTTTAAAAATGTTACTTACAAAAATGTTTTAACATTCGTAAACTCTGCTGCACAAAAATACTTATTGTGAGTAAAGAAACTTGCCACCATCAAAGAATCTTTTTTTTTGGTAAATTTGTACTAATTCACTTCCTTTGATAAATTTTCTCACACCGTGACGTATGCTCTCCGATTGGCGTTTGCAGTCACGTGATACATTATTTTAAACATTTTTTTATCTATTTATTACGCATATTTACACTTACAAGATATGATTTTCAACACTCTCATAATCCCTTCTCTGGTATAAATGTAACATTTTATATAGGTATTTGCGATTTATGTCAACATCCCTTTTCGTGCTTTCTCCCACACCGTATAAATATGATATAAATAATTATAACGTTGTAGATAAATTACGCGGACGAAGCATCGGACAACAAAGTGGAACTGTTCTGGCTGAACAAAACCGCTTCGATCAATTCAACGCACGTATACGTGCCGCAAGATGGCGGGTTCAAGCAAACGGGCACCATCTCCATATCCGTTCCACTGAACACTCAACACCTGGTCAACACCCAGTACTACTACGTGCAGTCGGAGAAATGGAGCAACGGAAACGCGACTATCGACTTAGATCGCGAGAGATTCGTCAAGGCGTCGTTCAGACAGTTGCTCAGTAAGAGTGCGCGTGATTTGGATTTGGCGACGACGAATATCGAAGTGGAGAACGTGCATACGCCGATTGGTGTGAAGTATATACACGAGTTCGATCACACTGGTAATGTGGTGAGTGTTAAAAATTGTATTGTAACGGTCTACAACTGCATTGTGTTGTATTGATTCTTTATTGTACAAGAGAACATTCACTTTATATCCACAATCGGTGGCGTGCACAGGGATTTTAAACAAGGTAACAAACATTTAATAAGCTCAAAAAACTTGTATTAAATCTAATTCCGGTGTACATCGTCCTTTCGAAATCACTTGTCTTTTACATTCAAAGAGTAACTTCAAGAACTCACCTCCTATTAACTTCTTTAAACAATTGTCCGAACAAGTCTCACATGAAACCAAACTTTGCATATTTAAAACTAAAAGTTAATATGTACGTACACCAATGACTTATACCAAATAAATACACTAAAACAAATAAATACACTCAATATTGTCCGAGATAATAACACTTTTCACTGAAAAAAATCAAACGAATAAATTCTAAAAAATTCCTTACTTGCTAAGTGTGTTTACAAACAATTATATCAGTAATGGCGGCTACAAAAATATTGACCAATAAAACATACTCTTGAATTATAATACAGCAAAAGCAAAATAAGCACGCAAATTTAGTTGCTTTTTGAATAAGTTGCGAAATACTCGCGGAGTTTTATCTAATCGCCGCCGAAAATCAATGGCACTGGTAGACACCATTATTCGAGGTAGGGCTCGCTAACATCCGCGGGCTCCATTCTAACCTCTTAGCTGTCCACATCATCTCGAGACAGCCCGTCCAGCAATGCTGTTTTTGACGGAGACGCAAATTATCTGCCCGGCCGATACAGGCTACCTTAATTACCCCGGCTACGCTCTTGAGGAGTCCTTCAAGGCGAAGGCTGGTGTTTGCTTGTTCGTCCGGGCGGATGTTTGCTGTCGTCGCCTGCGCTGTTTGGAGGAACCTTCCTTTTCCATCCTTGCGGTACACGTTGATTTTGGCACTCATTGCCGTGTCTACGTCTGCGTCTACCGTTCCCATCGTGGTGACTTGGAGACAACTCGACTTTTTGAACATCTAAGTCGGGTGGCAGATGACGCGCAGGAGCGATTTCCTTCCGCCGAGCTGGTGTTTTTAGGGGACTTCAATGCTCACCACGAGTTGTGGTTAAGTTCCTCTAAAACTGACCATGCGGGTAGGACTGCCCACGCATTCGCTCTCACGCACGACCTGACACAATTGGTCACCCAGCACACCAGGGTACCAGATATTATCGGTCAAGCGCCCTCTTTATTGGACCTTCTGCTGACAAATCGCCCTGGCGGATATCAGGTGGTGATTCGAGCTCCACTAGGATCTTCGGATCACTGTCTGGTATCCGTCACAGTGCCTCAGGCGTCGCGACCGTCACCTGTGGTTGCAGCACGCCGTCTGTGGCACTATGCGTCAGCAGATTGGGACGGTATGCGGGATTATTACGCATCTGTTCCTTGGTGGCAGCGCTGTTTCAATAGGATGGATCCGGACTCCTGCGCTGCCTCTGTTGCTGACGAGATCATACTAGGAATGGAATACTATATTCCGCATTCCAATCTCGTCAGTAGAGGCAGACGTAACCTCTGGTTCAATCGCGAGTGCGCCTCTGCTGTTGAAAACAAACAGCTGGCTTACCGCGCTTGGATCAGAGGCCGAGCTTCTAAGGATCCCAATACAAGCCTACTGAAAACAGCCTACAATAATGCCACCAAGCTCTGTAAGAGGGCTTACATTAGAGCGGATGCTCAGCGCATTGCACAAGTGGGCCAGGAACTGCTATCGCACCCTACGGGTAGCCGTTCTTTTTGGCGCCTGGCCAAAGCTGTGCAATCAAACTTCTGCCAACCCTCGCTGCCACCGCTGAGACATGCCGATGGCTCACTTGCTCATCAGCCGCAGGAGAAAGCCGACCTCCTGGCAAAACTCTTCGCGGCTCATTCCCGTGTCGATGACTGTGGTACACAACCTCCGAAACTGTCCCATTGTGGCAGCACCATGCCCGATATCCGTATCAGACAGCGTGATGTGCGGGCGGAGCTCCAGTCGATCGATACTCGAAAAGCAAGTGGCCCAGACGGCATTCCTGCGATTGTTCTTAAGAAGTGTGCAGCGGAGTTGACTCCGGTCCTTACGCGTCTATACCGTCTGTCGTTCTCTGCTGGTTGTGTGCCGAAATCTTGGAAAGAGGCCAATGTCCAGCCGGTTCCCAAAAAGGGAGATCGTTCTGATCCGGCTAACTATCGTCCTATAGCCGTCACTTCCATTTTGTGTAAAATCATGGAGAGGATCCTTAATACCCAGCTGATCCGTTACCTGGAAGGTCACTCGTTACTTAATGACCGACAGTATGGGTTTCGTCCGAAACGGTCAACAGGTGACCTTCTAGCGTTCCTTTTGCACAAATGGGGTGAATCTATCGATAAGCGCGGCGAATCGGTGGCTATTAGTCTCGACATCGCCAAAGCTTTTGATAGAGTCTGGTACAAGGCTCTTCTTTCCAAGCTTCCGGCATACGGATTACCCGCGCAGTTCTGTACGTGGATTGCCAGCTTCCTCCACGAGCGTAGAATTCGCGTTGTCGTTGACGGCTGCGCTTCGCGGTTCGTGGCAGTGAACGCTGGTGTTCCACAAGGCTCCGTTCTATCCCCCACATTGTTTCTTCTGCATATCAATGATATGCTTTCCTTGGGAGCTATACATTGCTATGCAGATGACAGTACAGTGCATGGGGGATATCACGGAAGCTCAGGGGCTGCTCGCGGTGATATTGGTAGGGAAAGGCAGAATCTTATCATTGAGCTCAACAGGACGCTGGACCTCGTCTCCGAATGGGGCTCCAACAATCTTGTTGAGTTCAATGCTAAGAAAACACAGGTGTGCGCGTTCTCGGCGAAAAGGTCACCTTTCCTCCCCCTTCCTTCTCTCCAGGGCACAACCCTTCACACACAGAGCAACATCACCTTGCTCGGAATGATCATTCGCTGCGATCTGAACCCCAGAGACTACATCGAATCCGTCATAACTACTGCCTCACGGAAACTCGGTGTCCTGAACAAGGTGCGTAGGTATTTTGCGCCGGACCAACTATGCTTGTTGTATAAAACTCAGGTTAGGTCTTGCGTGGAATATTGCTCGCACCTTTGGGACGGCTCCGCTCAGTACCTCCTCGATGCTCTGGACAGATTGCAGCGTCGCGCTATTCGCATAATTGGCGATGTAGAGGCAACTAACACCCTCGAGCCTCTACAACTTCGTCGTGACATCGCCTCTCTTAGCGCCTTTTACCGAATGTTCCATGGGGAATGCTCTGAGGAGCTCTTTAACCTTATCCCTCCCTCTCCATTCCTTAACAGAAACACGCGTAAGGGCCTTCGGAGTCATCCGTACACTGTGTCCTCCTTTTCACACCGTACCAAGAAATTCCAAGATTCCTTCTTCTGTCGTTCATCCCACACTTGGAATTCTCTACCTGCGCACGTGTTTCCTCCATCCTACAACATGGGTTCCTTCAAAAGAGGCGTGAAAAAGCATCTTTTGGGCCGGCAAGGGGCGGGCAGGTAGGAGAGTGGATGTCGTCCCTACTCTTATCTGTCAACTCATTTGGGCCTCTTTCACCGCTTAACATCAGGCGGGAGGAGGTCATCTGCCGGGCCATCCATAAAAAAAAAAAAAAAAAAAAAAAGACAAGACAATGTCTTTTTTCGTCCTTGTGTGCATAATTTCTACCGTGTACGTACACGTATCTAATGCGCACACACACACTGCAGCTTTGCGATATGTATGAAGAATGTGAGTTTTTAGTTTGATGTCTTATCCGAAAGCCGCGCTAGTGTGTAAGGAAAATCTATACAACGTTTATTACAAGCTTTGCTTAGTAACAGTGCTTTCGCGTGCTTGACTGAACATTTGCTTTGAGAATTCGCGTGCACCAAAAGATGTCGCTGTTTTTGTATTTGAAGATTATAAAATAAGAAAATATTTCTTTTTAGTTTGCTTAATGATAGATAATTAATTTCACGACTGTCAGGGTAGACAATGTCTTTTTGTCTGTATGAGATGCACGCCACTGTTCACAGTGGGTCCTATGTCTGCGAAATGTCAATTTGATTTAAACTTCTCTTTGTTTAATGCTCAGATTCAAGTTCAAGTCGGGACTGTTCAAATTTATATTTGCGGTTGCGTACTATGGCGGCTGACAACTTTAATATAATATCCATGTTGCAATAGAATCAAAACGACAAAAAATAAACGTGTAGTATAATTCACCACAACCTATTCATTAGGACGTGAAACAAGCCACCGTGTTCCACCTCCACAACGCGACCAAACTCAACGTGACCGGCAAACTGGACGTGTTCACCTACGACACGGGCAAAAACGTCGAGTTGACCGCCATGCACGGGAACCGAACCTGGACCTTCCGGAACAAGTACGAGGCGGTCGACAGGGAGCTGAAGCAAGGCAGCAAGGTCACCTGGGCGGAGGACGTGTGGCTCAAATACAACATTCACATCACGAATACCACTACGGTGAGTGATTTTGTACTTTATTGGGCAGAAAATAAGTTTCCTAATAAGTGGCTTTGGCATATTATCGTCTCAAAACACTCACTGCTCGGGCTATCGAATATTCAATAACGCCGTAACTTTTATATGACCATATAAATGATTTGGCGTCAATTAATTTTCTAATTCCCCCTACATTTTTTTCACAGACCCAAATATTTGTATGGGGTTTTCAAAATTAATTTTACAATTTCGAATTTTCAATGATGCCATAATTTTTACACGACTATGTTAACATGGGTAGGTTTCGGCTTGATAGAGCAAATACGATGTATAAAAATTATATTTTGTTTATACAGGGTGTAACTGAACACCCCAATACCATTTAAGGGTATGTATCCATCAGAAGTAGAGATTCTGTAGGAAAAATATTAGGGCTAACAAACCTACTTTTTTTCCCATACGTGTCATTTTGTGTTTAAATTTCTTTTGTGCTAAGAGCTAATTACGGTTGTCACTTGAAAGTTTTTGCTTTCAGCTTAAAATCAAATAACTCTGAAAGTATTGGGGTTCCAGGTCTCAGACATGCACCGTAGGTCCAATAAGTATCTAACTTATATGCCCCTTAAATGTTATTGGGGTGTTCAGTTACACCCGGTATATTTGTACTCTGTTGCTTGACCTTAGCAATAAATAAATAAGTGAACCTCTGTTCACACATAGGAACAAACAGAGTCCCAGCAACTCGTGATGAACGTGTGGTACCCGCTTCGCTCGTTCAATTTGATCGCCACATACAACCTCCAAGACACGATGCTCGACGGCAAGGCAAAGCTCAGCTGGAACGTGAGAGACGAAAACAAGACTGCCGAGCTCAAAGGCAGATGGGACAATCCGCCGATGGAGGAAGGCAACCGGCACAATATAGACCTCTCGCTCTCTCATCCGTCGTTTAGGAAGGTGTGTATTAAGGTTGAATAAGGCCTACTGTCCACGGAGGCGTATCGTCATAGACGCTTCAAAATACGCCGTGCAGTTTATGCGCCCGGCGTACTAAACTCTGTCCACGAGGCGTATTGCACGCGTACGGTTTCAATAGTTTGTTACAATGCAGTTGAATGACGACATTATTTTGGTTTATTACTACATACAGTGGCATTGAATAAATGTTATGTTATTACATATTAAATAAGTACAAAATAAATAAAAGTAGGTGTTCACTCGTTCATTTAATTTCATACGCTACCTCATATTCAGCTCGATTATTACGATTATTCGGCTGAGGACAAATTCTATTGTACAAACACGGGTATTTTTCCACTATTTTAACAAATTTGGCCGCCATTTTAACTAAACCTCCATGTACGCCCAGGCGTATAACATGCAGTACGGCAGGCGTCATGAAGCTTGCATGCAGCTACGCGAGCGCTACGCTGCCGCTTCGTTGACAGAGTTTCATAGTTTTGTATGTAAGCTGCAAGAAAGCGAACAGCAAGCGTATAATGACGAATACGCGTCTATGAAGCTACGCCTCCGTGGACAGTGACGCTTAGCGGGAAAAGCATTTTGGAAGATCTAATAGTTAAGACGTTTACTAATGAAAATATGTGATATTAATTAGGATACCGTTTAAGAAATTTGCTTATAGCTGACATGATAGGATGTATTACACTTAAACAGATTATTCAATTTTTAATATTGCTACTATTACGTGCACATTATGATGAATACTATCAATAAATACTTCTCCAATATGCACTTCATACTCGTACAATAATACTCTTTAGTATCTTTTTCCCAATTTGTCATTATTTCCATATTTTATTGAAACGATGATAAAAATAATATAACTAGTAGGAATTCATGGTAGAAATAGTAATAACTACGCGATCCGTGGTTTGCATCCATGGTTAATATTTAGTAGATGTCTGAACTTTATCATGTAGACTTCACCAGAAGCCCGCTGAAACGACGTCATATTTTTTAGTAAATCTAAAGCGGAACAGCAGATTTTTATAAATATTTTTTCCAGGACGTAAATATCAAAGGACAGTACATCAGCACGCCAGAAATAATGTCGAACATATCACTTGAGCTACAATACTCCGATTACGAGAACGAATACCTGAAATTGCGGTCAATTCTAACGGACAACTCGAACGGACCAATCAGAGACTACAAGTTCGCCCTCAAGTGTACGCACCCCTCCACTAACCTGGATCTGGATATGAAGTCGGACATAAACATACGAAGCAGATGGTACTACTTTAATAACTACTACAGGTTCCAAAAATCCTTGTTCTACGAGAAATTGAGGCATAGCAGCATGCTGATAGACATGAGCAACAGTTCTGTGCATTGGGAGGTGAGGAAGTATATTTTGCGGATATTTTTTATACTTTAATCATAGTTTTCAGGTATTTTACGCCGGACCAACTATACCTATTGTATGAAACTCAGGTTAGGTCTTGCGTGGAACATTGCTCGCACCTTTGGGACGGCTCCGCTCAGTACCTCCTCGATGCTCTGGACAGATTGCAGCGTCACGCTATTCGCATAATTGGCAATGTAGTGGCAACTAACACCCTCGAGCCTCTACAACTTCGTCGTGACATCGCCTCTCTTAGCGCCTTTTACCGTATGTTCCGTGGGGAATGCTCTGAGGAGCTCTTTAACCTAATCCCTCCCTCTCCATTCCTTCACAGAAACACACGTAAGGGCCTTTGGAGTCATCCTTACACTGTATCCTCTTTTTCACACCGTACCAAGAAATTCCAAGATTCCTTCTTCTGTCGTTCATCCCACACTTGGAATTCTCTACCTGCGCACGTGTTTACTCCATCCTACAACATGGGTTCCTTCAAAAGGGGCGTGAAAAAGCATCTTTTGGACCGGCAAGGGGCGGGCAGATCTGTAGGATAGTGCGTGTCGTCCTCCATCTATCAACTCATTTGGGCCTCTCACCGCTTAACATCAGGCGGGAGGAGGTCATATGCCGGGCCCACCATAAAAAAATCAGACACGCGACCATAGAGTTTCAAATTTGCAAGATATGCAACAAAACAGAAAGATGAACGGACTTATCTTCGTAAATAATTCGCTAGAATTTACTTTATAAATTTATTATAATTATATATCTTTTATCATAAAAATGAGTTGGGGTGTCTGCGAGGTTTTTCGTTATTTACACGTTCACACCTGCTGACTCCACCACAATTCTTAAGGCTCTATACCGAAAATATTCATTATTTTTAATGTAATGTTATAGGTAACTGAGAGATCTTACAGATCTGAAAGTCAAATATGTGTTTCTTTATATCTTTAGCTAGACACGAGAAGAACCGGAAACGCGATTTAAAGCTTTTGTCTCGATACATTTTATTTTTTAAATTGCTTCTTAAAAATAAAAAAAATCAGGATTACTAGAAAACGATATTAGGTATTCATTAAAAACTTCCTTAAATAGGTAGACGTCATCAGTATTCAGAATCGTACAGAAGCATTTTTTTTCTAATCATTATAGTTATTTTTTAATAAAATAATTTGTATTTTGTCGCTTACGTCGATAATTTCTAAACGACCTGACTGCATGCGGGCGCAGCGCATTCACGACTTTGATTATCATAGATATAAAGCCTAGCTACTTGAGTAGGGGGGGCGCCCCGCGTTTTACGTATAGACCACGCCTCCCATTGTTCGATTCATTTTCGATGTAGCGCCTTAAATAACCATAAGTCGTTTTCAGCGTGCTAACGAGACGTATTACTACAAAGTGAACGGTACATGGGACCTGAGCTTCCCAGAATACACCGCCCTTGTGTCCGTGTTGCGACCGACTGGCAACGACACTGGCAAGGCTGTACTTTCCACCAAGGATAAGTCGCTTGTAGCTCACTTCAACAGTACCGATGGTAAGATAATTTTTTAATCGTGTATGTGATTTTATATTTGTGACTGCATTTTCTTTAAAAATGCTAAACAAATTGATATTTGAATAAATTAATACAAGAAAAAAAACGGTTTCCACCCGAGACTGATTTTTTGTTGTATTGATTTATTACTTTTTCACTGTAGGTATATGATTATAATAGTATAGTATATAGTAGCGTCGGTGGCGCAGTGGACTCGGCACTTGCCTTCCAATCGGGGGGTCGGGGTTCGAGACCCGCCATGTACCAATGTGTTTTTCGTTTCGAATTTCATATGTACATTTGTCTGACGCTCCTACGGTGAAGGAAAACATCGTGAGGCAACCTGCATACATCTGCGAAGAAATTCAATGATGTATGTGAAGTCGACCAATCCGCACTGGGCCAGCGTGGTTGACTAAGGCCTAATCACCCTAACATAGGGTAGGCTCGAGCCCCTCGGTGGGGACGTGTATGGGCTGTGATGATGATGTGATTATAATAAATGACTATTTAAATGAGCAAACTAAGATTTCGTTCCTCCGGGATCATTTCGTGTTCTCGTGAGGGCTTTCCAAAATGATATAGAGTTAATTTATTTGTTTCCTTCTACTGGTTTAATATATTCATTGGCGTAGGTAAGGGTTGTTTGGAATGTTTTTTCGTTTCATTTAATAATTCTGTAAGAATTCCGTTTTCGGTCTAAACTGAGGCGCTATATTTTTTTCTTACAGATATATCCTACCACATGATAGGCCGTATCATAGACACGCGTTCAGCCAAACTCGACGCTTGGCGAGACTTCGACGACGTCACAACAGTTGACCTCGCCTCCTACATCCGCCTAAACCATTCCAGGCTCCTCACTAGTTCGTTTATATGGCGACCGGAGATATTCACCGAAGTCAAGGCGTCCGCTGTCTACGCCCTGAAATCAGTTTACGGCCAAGTCAACGAAACCCTAGTCATAATCAAAGAAATGCCCATGGAAGCGCATTTGGCCTTAAGGAACATTTGGACGGATGCCAAACCGAGGATCAGGGAGTTTCTAGATGACTTGAACGATTTACACGTCATCAAAGACGATTTGGACGAGTTTAGAACTTTCTTGAACAAATCGTACAACCACAACGACTTCTACGTCAAAGACATAGTCGAGTTCACCTACTATGTTTTAGATGAGATGGCTATAAGGAACCATTTGGAGAGTTTGCCCGGCATAGTGAATGATATGTGGGGCATGATGGGTAACACCAGTCAATCCATAAAGCAAAGTTTGACTTACGTCGCGGAGACTATTAAAAGAGCGTATTCAAACTTCCTGGAGTCTGCAAACAAATTTTTGGAAGCAGATTTCATGGAACTTGTATCTGAGAGGTTGGAAGCTATGATTATGCAATACGATAACTTTGTAAGGGATATGCATATTAAGCTATTGGAATATTGGGAGGATACATGGGTGAATGCGACTCAACGTCTCTATAAATACTGGCACGACCTCCTAAAGTCTATAGAGCCGCTGTTTTTCAAAGTCCTTTATTACACGGAATCATTTGTAGTGACTATCTGGAAGGGTGTTATGGACTTCTTCTATAATAGGACGCAAGAGTTAACAGACTCGCCGTACTTCAACTACGTGTCGACTTTCAGCCAGGAAATCGATAAGTTAGTAGTTTGTAAATATTGTTGGAGATGAATTATTTATTCTTCAGATTTAAAGTTCAGTTGTTATAAATCGATTAGTAAATTTTGCTATTGATCTAATCAGAATTATCATTGATTTATTGATCGATGAATTCATCGATTTTCAAAACTATGAATTTTATTTCCTATTTATTTGCTTACTTGCCATATTACGTTGTTTTTCTTAATTTTATATGATTTTATTTTTACTTTTATTCAAATTACTTAGGATACACAAAGACCTGAAGAGTAACGATTTGAAAACTAACATACAGAAATACACGAAAAAGCTTTTCAATGTTGTATGGAGCAAAATCGAGAAGTATATACCGTTTAAAGAGGAAATAATGCAACTGTACACAGAGTTTAGGAATGCGTGGCGATCGTTCCTGAAAACTAAACAAGTCGTCTACGTTACTGAAAAGGTAAATATTGTGATACTACAATAAGTGATAAACGTTGTCAAAAATATAAGCAGCGATACTTAAATACCCTATTTACATAACAATTAAAAGAAAACAACAATGCTTCAGCCAAATTTGATAACCAAAAAATCATATTTATTAGTTCTAACTCATGTCATTCTTATTTTAATAGCCGCTTTTTTATTCTCGAGAACTGGCTGAGCAAAAGGCTCCTAATAGACTTTTATAAACTCTTGTCTGAGACTTCGGCATATTTTTTTGCCGCTAGCGACACGCGCTTAATGATCATGCATCGTCGACGTTAACGTTTACTGATGAGAAATAAATTGCGTTTTATATGCGCGTTGCAAAAAATACGTCATGAGAGAAAACTTTTAGACATGAAATCCTTCAGAATTTATGCGAACTATAGGACAACACACATAGAAACAGACACGCACACGCAACACTGAAAGAAAGAGAGCGAGACAAAGACAATGAAATCTTACAAATATTTTTTAAACTGATCACATAAATATTATGTATAATATTAATAATCGGATAATTAAAAATCCTTGACAGTACAACGAAGCGTATGAACGCCTGAAGTGGTGGTACGACTATTTCCTGATCGGCGAGGCCCTGGACCGCGTGAAGGATATTATCACTGAAAAACTGACTGCGCTGGGCAAGACGGCCCTGCAATACGAGGAAATGTGAGGAATACGCTTTATACTTAAACTAGCTGTCCCCATGGTTTGGCTCTCGCAGCACGCGTAGCACAAGGACCCCGAGATAAATATGTCTATCATTAACTGTCACCACACCTCGGACACTCCATACAACGTTCGCAAATCAATTACCTATCACTACTACTTTAGCAAATGACGTTTGCACACGCGCAAATGTGTGCGTGGAATCTAGTAGGGCTGAGTGCGCGGTTATCAATCGAAATGACGCGAGAAGTGCAGTGACTGCCTTCTCTTTTACCCGCATAGCGCTGTCTCTGTTATCGGCCGGCGCTCGCGTCTATTCGCCCGAGCGATCGCGCGAGCCCTTGTGTATACAGTCAGTGATGTCTACAACGAAGTGCCGGGTGGGATGAGGTATTTGAAATGAGTGCGGGGAGGTGAGTGGCCGTTCTGTACGTAGTACTATTATCTATTCTGTGCTGTCACTTTCTCGACACCAAACAATAGCTATCTCATTCACTACTGTGAAAAGTGACATTTCGGTGTAGAGAAATAGGCCGAGAAAATACTCTCGCGATCCTTGTGCTATGCGTGCTGGTCTCATTGTCCGAGCGGTGTCAGATAGAATCAAACAAGATCACAGGGCGAAAGGGAGCGGTCCCTTTTGTCCTGTGATCTTGCTTATACGCACTGGCGGCTCATAGGCGATTAAGTTAGTTTGCGGTGAACCGACTTTGAGTTTGTACGTATTCGTGTTCGTGTAATAATATAAAACACAAACTACCCCGATGGCGTTCATTTTGTTTATGGACCAACCAACACGTATTCGGGTAGTTCAACCGCACGCGCGGTTTCATCGCAGTTAATGATACTTAGACATAAAATCAAACAAGACTCTATTCTAATGACATGTACGTACCTATATAAAAAGGAAATTATTAACTTCCAGCCACCGCACCCCCAAAACCCACTTCGTGTTCGACCCACACGCCGGTACGATATTGCTGGAACAAAAGCTACCGATGTCGTGGCACGCGTTCAACCGCACGCCGGACTTCAGTGAAATATCAGAGTACAGAGTCGTTCGAGACTTTATCGACGACTGGCTCAACACCAACCGCAGCATTTGGACGTACTACTACGAGCTGAGGCCGTATCTGGACTTCGAGAATATACTACCGCCGTTCCCAGGTAATTTACTTGTGTTTACTACCATATACAACGTGTAACAGAAATAACGCGCACCCTGAAAGTAGTTTGTTACAAATATGCAAATGAATCAATTACAGCCATTTTTATTTTTTAAATCGGTATTACAGAGATATTTTAATAACTAATTATCCCCATTACAAACACGTGGCGTGGGCAGTCTACGCACTACGCGGGGCGACCGAATAGAGCATGACGTATGAATTACCTAAACAGCTGATAGTGGAAACGCACGCTGCAGAACTCCGTTTCTAAAAATAACTCTTGGTACAATGTATTGTGAATCATTGGTACACACGCGTTCACATCAGACTAAACATTTCTGTTGCAAATACTACTTATTACAACGACATAAGATGCCACAGTGTTTACTTTTATTTGCTGTCGGCCGTAAATTGTATTATTCCTTTGTATTATTCCTTAGTCACAAACGGGTTTGTGATTAAAATCAATTCCAATAATTTTTAATTAAATTTAATTAATTTTTTTCCATTCATTTCTATTCAGAAGTCAATCAAACTACTCCTACTTTCAGGGTGTATGTACTCTTATTTCTCTTACGCGTTGTGTACTATTTAACTTTGTATCAGCGACGATGGCTTCATACCATAGTTTTTTGTGGTAATAATAGTTTTGATAATTACACTTCATAGTTCCCAATTTGTTTGACGACTGATTGGTGTAAAACCAACCGCAGCATTTTAACGTACTACCACAGAAGATATAATAGTACTTCGTACAGAACGGCCACTCACCTTCCCGCACTCATTTCAAATACGTCACCCCACCCCGCATTTAGTAATAGACATCACTGACACACAAGGACGCGCGCGTTCGCTCGGGCGCGTAGACGCGAGCGCCGGCCGTTAACAGAAATAGCGCTATGTGGGTAAAAAAGAAGGCAGTCGCTGCACTTCTCGCGTAATTTCGATTGATAACCACGCATTCAGCCCTACTAAACTCCACGCACACATTTGCGCGTATACGAACGTCATTTGCTTAAGTAGTAGTAAGTAATAGGTAATTGATTTGCGAACGTTGTATGGAGTATCCGTTGTATTATGTTAAAAAATGTGTCGATAATTACAACTCATAGTTCGAAGCTTCATCTACGACTGACCTTACGCCAACCGCAGCATTTGGATGGCTTTACTTCACGGCGACTTCTAATGGCTATATATGAAAAAAAAACCTTTTTGTAACCAATGCGGTATCTCCAACAGGGATGGCGATGATGACGGGTCAAGGCACGCTGGTGACGTTCGACAAACGCGTGTTCAATGTATCCGAAGCGGGCACCTTCTTGCTGAGCAAAGATTACAGACAGAACAACTTCAACATACTTATGCAGAGCAATGAACAGGGACGGTACAACCTTGTGGTGCTGACTAGGAGCACGCTAATACACGTGGATTTGTACAAGGAGGTAACTATGATGACGTACAAATTTGAGTGGGTATTTGCAAAAAAAACGCCTCGGAGGTATCAGATATGTACGCAGGTCAGATGTTATTTCAAAAATATTTATCACATATTATGTTCAGTTCATACTGCCGAATCCACATGGCTTACTTACACCGTCTTACTTAAATTTGTTGCCATTGTAATGATATAATAATAAATGTTTATTGTCCGCAAAAATCACGATTTTACATTTATATGCAAATGAATGTAATTATTACACAACAAATAATTTTATATGTAGTTTAACAATTAAAATAAAAACCAAGGCTATTTGGGACAAAAGAAGTCTGGCTCAGCTTAAGCTGTACAAGGCTTAAACAAAAACCTAATACAGCGCTGTTTTTCAGCCAGTTCCTGTGATTATCTAGTTTATGTAATTACACAGCAAGGAAGACATCATTCTTAAGCTACACCTATTATACCTTTTAACAGTTATGTATTTTACATCTCTCATGTTCGGTAAGTAGGTCCTTATTACCCCCAAATGGGGCTTGTAGGTGACCAATTAGCGCTCTAGGGTAATAATATAGCTAGAAAAGCCCTAGGGCTGTAAGTAATTTATTGCCAGTATGATGGTTAGATGTACGCGAACTTTTTGAAATAGTGAAGTGTTTTTTTTAATTACTTACCGCCCTAGGGCTTTCCAAGCTACATTATTACCCTAGAGCGCTAATTGGTCACCTACAAGCCCCATTTGGGGGTAATGAGGACCTACTTACCTCACAATCGAGATGTAAAGCAGAGTAGTTAGCTCGGGTCTAAGCACCAATTGCACCCTCGAAATATAGGCGCCCTCGCTGCGCTCGTGCTCCTAATTATCTCGGGCAGCAATTGATGCCTTACAACCCTTAGCTACTAATCTACTATTATTAAGTAACGCCATTCTTATTAATGTTCATTACGGAGTTAATGGTATGATGGATAATAAGTATACCGAAATTCAGAGGCCACCGAAACAATATTGTCCGGTTTAGAGTGGTAATATAACCATTTTTGCAGTGGTTGAGAAATCCAGATTAATTATTACTAACCATGAGCTCTAATTAAAAAAAATACCTTCACATAATATCTAGCCTAAGAAACATATCAATTATATTTTCCTTAGACTAAACAAAAGATACATAATTAATAATAATAATAAATACTTTATTGCACACACAAATATAGAAACAGAAAATTTTTAAATCAGCACAAATGTACAACACAGGCGGCCTTATTGCTAAAAAGCAATCTCTTCCAGGCAACCTTGGGCCAGGGAAATACAAAAAAGGAATTCAAATCGGGAATAGGTGCAGTAGGAGCTAAATATGGACAATGAAGGAGTGATTTAGCTAAAGATAGGATAGGAAGTGATTTCGGACTTGATTCTTAAAGGACTCCAGTGTACGCATTAGAAATAACTTAACGAAAGACATTTATAAGTGTGGAAGTTAGCAAGTACTTATAGACCGCTCGACATTTCAGCAAGTACTTATAGACAAAACCGAGATAACGCTGCCGGCTATGGTCGGAGACTTCGTGCTAGACAGACAGACCGACACTCTCTACGTGACCGGCCGCAGCGGCTTGAAGATCGAGTGCGACTTCCGCTACCGGACTTGCAAGCTGCAAGTCACTGGTAGGTTTTGTAATCTGATGCTGTAAACAGATTCATTCCTAATGTTATCCATTTTTGTCACATGCATCTTAACATTCTCATCCAAGTGAACCCTTCTTTCATCCGTCTCCTTAGTTGCCTAACATTCAGATCCATAAATAATGACAGGTCTGATGATCGATTATAGATTTCAGGGGCATTCGAATTTGGATAGCATAATTCCAGCAATCGAGAAAGAAATGCATAGATAGTTTGGGCATGCAGAGATAATGGGTGAAAAACGACTAATGAAAGAAAATTTAAAGGGTGAATGTGACTTTGTCGAAATAAAACATCTACAATATAAATATCTAATTAATCGATACAAAATGTACAAAAGTGAGACATCATGTGACATTAGAAAAACCTGGCGCCGTTACTTTTTGAT
The DNA here is from genome assembly GCA_963935595.1 of Schoenobius gigantellus. Taxonomy (NCBI): domain Eukaryota; kingdom Metazoa; phylum Arthropoda; class Insecta; order Lepidoptera; family Crambidae; genus Schoenobius; species Schoenobius gigantellus. The sequence goes on along the minus strand of OZ012563.1, from coordinate 12,123,011 downwards.
TACGTCATAAAAAACGTGTCCAATATTCCCTGCGTTCCAGATAAAGCACTGCTACTTTCTGAGGCTAACATCTGATGTGAGCCTCGTTTTGCGTTTCTTATAAGAAATGTTGACATTTTTAGCCGCACTAATTGTTACAAATGAAACGGAAAGTACTGATTTTTTGTGCTGAATTTTGACACCTTAACTACTTAGTCCAGCCACTTAAAATTTCTAATAACATAAATCAGAATTGGCTAATACTATAAATATCTTTCAATGATTTTTTTAAATCCGCTGAAAATCCTCTTTGATTCATGAAAAAAAGATTCCAAATGTCAAATTTGTAAGTCAAAAAGTGGTATCAGAGGACCAATCTACTAACATGGGTATTTGATGCTAGCATTTCGTGTTAAAAACGCTTAAATGAAACGCATGACAACCAGCAACAAGAACTAGCATCACCGCTAATGAAACACAGAGATGCTAAAAATGTTGATATTTATGGCTAAAAATGCTTATCTGGAACGCGCCGATTGTGTATTACTCTAACTGATTGGCATGCAAACAAATTGTCGGCATCCTTATTCTATATTGTATTATACAGGATGGTATTATGCCAACTTGGGCGGCCTACTGGGCACATACAACAACGAGCAATACGACGAGATGCAGCTGCCCAACGGCACAATAACTTTGTCCAGCCGCACGCTGGCCCACGGCTGGGCGACATCTCACGCCGCCCAGCGAGCGCAGACTTCAGACATACCTCTCAGGGAGGTGTCTGACGCGACGCAGTGCGATAAGTTCTTCATGAACAAAGTGTCGCCGCTGCACCCGTGTTTCTCTGTTGTGAGTATTTATTTATACAACTACAGTGCAACCTCGACATAACAAATCGGAAGGCAACAAGTAAATATTCGTTATATCAAGGAGGTTTGTTATATTGAGTTTAGGTTGGTCTAAAATTTGTTATAAAGAGGTAAGATAATAGTTCTATTCACCTCAAAAATACATATTCATCTTGTTATAGCGAACAACTTCTACTAATAAAATGATAAACCATTTTTATGAAATTACTGTATGTATTTTCTATTTATAAACAATTAGGTGGATAACAAATTTTTTCCTTAGATTAATAATCAAAATTAAATGCATCGAAATCCGTAAAAGTAGGTATCTAGGTGAGTACATACATTATGTAGGTGATTTCAAAGATTCGCACAGCAAAACTCACGAATAAAAGGTGGAAAATCAACAATGTGTTTATGGTAACTTAATCTTAATTTTGTTTACCTGATTTTCCGATAAAAACGTATCGAAACCTGTCGCGGGAATCACAGACTATGGGATTAAGGGTGATATATTGGTGGGAACGTTATATAAAGGTTTTGGGTTGACAAAATTCATTATTTAGAGGTACTAGTATTATGTTATCTGTATTAGAGGTATTTACACTTTTTTTGATAGTTGAAAATTCGTTATAAAGAGGTTCGCAAAAAATGTTCGCAATGTAAAGGTATATTTTATATTGAATCTTATGGACAATTCAAGGGGATTACGAAGAATTTGTTAAATCGAGGAAGTCGTTATATTAAGGTACGTTATGGTAAGGTTGCACTGTATATCTTAGAGATGGTACGCAACAAATCGCAGCATACATTTTTCTGCCACATTTGCTGCGGGAGGCGAGGTAAACACGCATGGCACACTACGAAAATCTAGAATTCAATTACAGATACGCACACTATGAAAATATTACCTTATAATTAAGAAACACACACAAATCGACAAATTAACGTGTATCTACGCAATCGTCCGCGAATCATGCCCATGTACTGTGTTTGAGCTACCAACGTACCATTGTATTTTTTTATCGTAACGGTAAACACGTTAATGTATATTTTATACTTACATGTGATAGGAAACGCTATGGTCTCGAAGATTTGAGTTACTGGATCGCCTTTTGCAAGAAGAAACTGCACAATTAACCATTTTTACGAGCTCTTACTTGCGATACGAAACGGCACCAAATGACAGCGGCCGCGCGTCAACTAGTTTTATATACCGTACATGGTCATAATTATGATCAACGTACTTTGGCAGAGGGATTCACCCAGCCTTGCCATCTCCATATGGTAAATGCTCTAAAAACTAAATATACTATTTTAGCTAAGGAGCAGACTATAATTATCAACCATACAGTAGTCCTGTACAGTCGCAAAATAAAAGTTTACAATAGTCTAGTAGCATTAATATAAGCAAAAATTGTCCTTATAGCCAAAGCGACATTCTCTGCTTCTTTGTAGGGTTTGCTGATTACAAGTCTTACAGGAACCACATGTACTATAGGCGACTGTAGCCTCTTATACCATCAGATGGAGAGCCTGATTGTTTGCCAACTTTGTTGTATAAAAAATGCAACAAGAAATCTTTCACCCGCTCTAAATATAACACCCGTTAAGTTACACATGTAAAATTTATAATTTTCACTAAATCTGTGAAGATTTCGTGAAAATTGGCCGTTGACACGTTCCTATAGTCTGTTTTAGTTTAGACCTTAGTCAAACCACGCTGGCCCAGTGCGGATTGGTTGACTTACACCTTTGAATTACGAGTAGGTACTTCGCAGGTGAATGCAGGTTTCCTCACGATGTTTTCCTTCACCGTAGGAGCGTCGGAGCTGTCAGATAAATGTACATATGAAATTCGTGAAACGAAAAACACATTGGTACATGGCAGGATCGATCGCGGGCCTCCTGATTCTACTCGAGGCACAAACCAGTGCCTAGACCACAGCGCCACCGACGCTCTTTATGGGTTCCATGGTGCCACACGGTACCAACATTATTTAACCTCGAGCGACGTACTTTGAATCCCTTGCTACGCTTAGGATTCCCTTCGCTTCGCTCTGTATTCAAACAATCGCTCTCGCCCTCAATACATTATTTTGGTCCCTTGTGACACAATCTACTATTTTCAGATCGACGCCGAGCCGTTCTTCGAAGAGTGCCACAACGGGGCGGACGCATGCGCACTTGCCGCGGCGTACCTGCAGCTGTGCTCGCATTTACATGCGCCCGCGCATCTGCCTGATCACTGCTTGCAGTAAGTTCGCTTTGTTTACAATTATTTAGGTAGCAAACATTAAGTGCTTTTCATTATTTCAGAATGCTTGCGATTGGAGTTCACTGCAAATACTTTTACTATTAGAATTTGTTGATAGAAAGAAGGAAAGCAAAATATTTATATCATATCACATGAAACATATATATGTTAAATGTCATAATAAGGTTACATCGCAAATAAGACAGTAAGATGATGATGAGACATAAAAAAGTGTCACACTTAGCATATCAAGACACTGTACACCTTGAGGCTGGTCTTCTGTGGAAACCTTTCCCTTTAGGTAAACGCACACATCGACGTATCCATTTTCGTGTAGAGTCAATTTATTTAAAAACATGATGTGGTATACACATACACCATGATAAGACGCAAACATAGAACACACTGCATGAATGCACCCAAAAATTTTAAAGACAGGTTGTTATCAAAATTCGAATCACTGAGTAAATCACGCGAGCAGCAAAAATGGGTTTATTAAATTTAAAAAATAAGCATTTACTGCGAGTTTTTAGGCTGCAAGAGCTGCCCTTTTTTATGTTTGTGCCTTCATTAAATTCCAGGTAAAGCTAGATGACTAGCCCTAATTATAACCTCTTCCAGATGCACGAGTCCCCAAGGCGACATAGTGGAAGAGGGCTCATTCTACCAAATGGACAGCGTTCCCAACTCCACTGACGTAGTATTCATAGTAGAGGCGCAGGCGTGCAACAAGAACATACGCAAGCGAAAGAACATAGACCTCTTCATAGAGGCGTTCGATACTAGACTTCAAGGGAGTGGCGTCACTGATAACAGGTGCGTACCCAAAATAATTACTCGATATTATATCGAGTAAAAATTTTATTACCGATAATATAAAGTTATTGGATTGACAGTACTTCGACGTATATTTTAAAATCCTAGTATCCAAAGGCGCGTTAAAAAGTGTTAAAAATATAGAATCGAAATCAAAGAAAAATAATGTAAATATAATCATTATTCAAATATGACTTGACTTAAAGCTTTTCGTCAAGTTTTCATCGACATTTAAAAAAGCGCAACAAGCAATCATTGTTCGGTTTGGCGACAACATATAGATCAATCATAGTCTCATTTTCATGTATCTTGATTTTAATGATTTATTAATTAAAAAATGCTTTCAATCAATTGCCACCATTACATTAGTGACGCGTATAGAAGAGGGAACCATTGTTTATATTTTTTCTAACAAGTGATGTCTTACTTGTTGTTGTATTAAAGTTAAAGTAAATACACTCCCGAACCCATAAATCGAGCCACCTTGCACTTTTAGATTATATATATATCATCCGTAACTTTAAAATAAAAAAACTTTTTAAAAAACAAAGAGTCATTGTGTTCTTGTACTACATCGCTAAAATTAAGAGAAAATTTTTGTGTTACTACTAGTTGTCTCAAGAAATTTTTTAAAATCCTGATTTGCTAAAAGTGTGATCTTATTTTATTTTCAACTTTTTGGTTTTTAGACTTTTTGGTAAAAGCGAGTTTTTTAAAAAGTTTTTTTTTACGTTTTTTTATTTACTACTTTTTAGATCGCTTGGTTTTTAGTCTTGACAATAAATTCATATTTTCTATGAAAATGATTTTAATCGTTTTTTAGTCTTTTTGGTAAAAGCGTGTTTTTTAAAAAGTTTTTTATGGTTTTTTTATTTACTACTTTTTAGTCTAACTAATATTGATGGTCGACATAAGTATACAATTTCATACAAAATTAAAAATTGACATCATTGACATTGGATTTCCTCCCATATAAAATTAGTTTTTATTTAATTGTAGTATAACTAAGCATTTTTGTGATTCCAATATGCCAAAATATTGTATTGTCACCGGGAATACATATGTAGAAAAAATTTGAGCTCAATTGGAGCAATAGAAGTGGTCGAAAAATCGATTGCAAGATTTGATCGTGACAAAGAAACCAACAGACAGAGCAACTCAATAAAAAGCGTGTAAAAAAAGCGTGTAATATTTGGACAACCAAATAGTTTTAGGCAATTTTGTAGCTGACGTATTCGTGTTCAATCTGCAGGCCTATTAGGTAACTTCGGTTGCTAACTAGAACTGTAATTTTTGAAAGGAACTTAAAATTCATTACTGCTATCATGAACACTGCCGTAACACATAAGATCACTAAACCAGTAATGGATGTAAAGTGTATTTCAAATATTACAGTTCTAGTTACCAACCGTAGTTAGCAAATAGGCCTGCTGATGTGCTGATTATGAATACGCCAACTATAAAATAGCATAAAACTTTTTGGTTGACCAAACATTTTTTTAAAGTTATGTACAATATAATCTCCAGGTGCAAAGTGGCTCGATATAGGTGTCCGGGCATAATGTTCTCTGTGATTATTAACTCAGATACGCTATCGTGGGATACGGTGGGCGCAGTGTATACTCCCAGCCCAGGGCACTGTACGTATCCGGGAGTGTGTTCACAGACGCCACGGAGTTGCCTACGCATTTCGACGCGTTCCTGATTGGTGAGCATATTTTAAATAACAATACTTATTTCAATTAATTCAATAAAGAAAAATGTGTAATTGTTATATGTTTAACAGCCAAATGTTTGTGAAGTTCACATTGATGTACTATAAAAGAAATGGGTATCAATCTTACACAACATTGTCCAACTTCATTACATAAACCCTTACCAATTCATTTCCATAGTAGAAACAAACTCCGGAAATATATTAAAATTAATAAATTAATTAAAAAACACCAATTATTAATCAAGAAGCATAACTCTTTTAAAACTAATATTAAATTACGAAAAGAGCGTGCTTGCTTAATGGATTCATTAGATATTTTCGACTCAAAATTGAGAGAAAGCAGAAGCATGTATGAAAGGGACATACAAGAATTAAATGATGTTATTGATAATTTGCAAAATTCCTTATCAAATATGACACGAAATTATCATAATGCTCAAAATGAGATCAAGGAGCATATTCGATCGGTCATAGAGCTAGCCACTCACTGTCAATATAATGAGGACAGATATCAGGCCCTACTGGAGAAATACTCCTTAAATTCCAGTAAGGATAATTTTACATTGGTCAGCAATACAATTAACACTACTGAGTATGTACTACCCAATCATGCATGCCCTGCACTCAGTACAGTATGTCAGTCACCTGCTGCTGACAAGTCTATATTACCCAGATCGGAAAAACATGTCAACAAAATATCTACTGAATCAAGATATTTAATTTTTTGTGACGAAATTGGCAAAGACATGGGTCAGCTGTTGTCAAACCAGTTGGGGCAAAATGTGACAAACTATTGTATGCCTGGCTCCAACTTTAACAACCTTACATTAAAGATGAGTAATTATAAGTTTAATTTTAATGATAATTTAATAATAATAATGGGAAATCGGGATAATTTAAATAAATCAAAATTAAAAGAGTTTTATTCCCATTTAAATAATTTAAACGTGAACAAAATAATTATGTTCACACTACCCTACCATAAGGGATTATCTCAAAATGAAAATAACTTAAGATACAAATTAAATTTGACGTTAGATATGTTGACATGCTATTCTGAAAAATGGCATATTATTGATGTTAATAAAATTACTTATGTTTGTAATAAGTTTTATCTGACAGGAGATAGATTACATCTATCAATGTTTTCAAAAAAACAATTAGCAGTTTCGCTAAGATTTTTCTTTTTAACTTTAGCCAAAAACTTGGCTATTAATTCTTGTGCTGACAATGCTTTAATTGAGCAACACAGTGTCTTGGAACAAGTTCCAAGTAATTTAAATTAAATAATGAGACAAAAGAGGTGGCCTCTTGCCCGGGATTGACCAAAGATAAGCCTAGTTATTTACGGATTGTACATCAAAATATTCAAGGCTTTTCCGGTAAAGACTTAGAAATAAATTTATTTTTAGATTCTAAAAGCATTGATATACTTTGTATTACAGAACATTGGCTGAAAAGTCATGAATTATTAGTAAGTTTAGATAATTACAAGATTGTGAGTTCATTTACTAGGAAAACTGCCATTAGAGGTCCTTGATAATTATGCATAACAACATTCAATTTAAGGAAAGAAAAGATATTGTTTCACTCGCTATTGAACGAACTATTGAGTTGTCTTGTGTGGAACTTGATAACTTCATTATAATATGTGTGTACAGACCCCCCTCTGGAAATTATTCAGAGTTTGAGTCCGCTATGGAGGATGCCTTAAGAATAGTATATAGAAAATCTAAAAAAATTATTGTTTGTGGTGATTTTAATATAAATATCTTAGAGAAATCACAACTATCTAGTAGATTTATTAACTTATTTAAATCATTTAATATGGATTATGTATTTCACGAACCTACCCGCATTACAGTTACATCTGCAACTTGTTTAGACAACATCTTCTGTAACTGTAAAGTACAAGAGAAGTTAATTATTAATTGTATTAACTCTGACCATAGCGGGCAACTAGCTTCATTCGAGCACCATCATGTTTGTTCTATACGTGAGATTACTTGTAGGCCTATAACCAAACGCGGTATGGAGAAACTCAAAAGAAATATTATTTATCAAACTAGTAATTTGCTCGAGGGGAACAACGCTAATAATCTGTATAATAATTTTTTTCATATAGTTAAAGATGAATGTAATAGTATATTTAAGGAAAAAGTAATTAAGGTCAATAACGGAAGAAAGAAATTTAGTGACTGGGCTACGCCAGGCATATATAAAAGCCGTAGGAAACTATTTGAACTATATGCTTTAAAAGCAACCTCAAATGATCCTAATTTCATAAATTTTGTTAGAAACTATTCCAAAACATTTAAGAAAGTGTGCATGTCCGCAAAAGCTATGTATATAACCAACAAAATTAGCTTATCAAAAAATAAAGTAAAGACCACCTGGAATATCATTAACCAGGAAACCGGGAAATCTAAAAGCTCAGTAAATTCGATTTCACTGGAAGTCAATAATATTACAGTTAATTCGGACATTGCAGTTGCCAATGTATTCGAAGACTTTTTCTCCCATATACCCATAGAAACTACAAGTAGTCTCAACTCGTGCCCCGATGCAGCTGTGGCCCTCTTGTCACAGAGTGTAGAAAAGTGCAACAATGGCTTCACATTCTGTCACATTGACGCCGACACTATCTTGAAAACATTCCGCATGATCAGTACAAAAAACACTGAAGACCTTTGGGGTATTTCGACCAACATGATCAAATCTGTGATAAAGGAACTTGCTCCCCAACTCGCGTTTATATTCAATAAATGTATTGATGAAGGTATCTTCCCTGACCTTATGAAGAATAGCAAATTAATACCTTTATTTAAATCGGGAAATAAAAACGATCCTTCAAATTATCGACCAATTTCAATTTTACCAGCTCTTAGTAAAATATTTGAAAAAATTATGTCTAATCAGCTAACAGGTTATTTTTCAAATAACAACATATTACATATGAATCAGTTTGGTTTTACTAAAGGTCGTTGCACTACAGATGCTGGAGTTGCCCTTCTTAAACACATTTTTGCTGCTTGGGAGCGTAAACAGGATGTGATTGGTATATTTTGTGACCTATCGAAGGCTTTTGACTGCGTTGGTCACCAGACTCTTTTAAATAAACTCAAATATTATGGTGTCTCTGAAGAAGCAATTAGACTTATTGAGTCTTATTTGTCCAGTAGACTCCAGAAAGTTGTCATTAACAAATCTAAGTCTGCTGGTGCACCCATAATTATGGGTGTGCCTCAGGGCTCGATATTGGGACCTTTGCTTTTCTTAATTTACATTAACGACCTCCCACACTTCACTAATAGTTTGTGCGATACGGTGCTATTTGCAGATGATACTTCTTTAATATTTAAGGTTGACAGAGGAAACGGAAATACTGACGTTGTAAATAGTACTCTCACTAAAGTATTGCATTGGTTCACCATTAATAATTTATCATTAAATTCAAGTAAAACTAAATGTATTAAATTCTCATTGCCAAATGTAAGAAAAGTTGATACTATTGTGCAAATGAACAACCAAATTGTTGAATTCATCAATTCTACAAAATTTTTGGGTATTACTCTAGATTCTAGATTGCAGTGGGATCCACATATTGAGTCCTTGGCAAACAGACTTAGTTCTGCAGCATATGCAGTAAAAAAAATAAGACAACTTACTGACGTTGAAACGGCAAGATTAATTTACTTTAGTTATTTTCATAGCATCATGTCATATGGAATACTTCTGTGGGGATCAGCTGCTAGTATAGAAAGTATTTTTGTACTTCAAAAAAGAGCGGTTCGCGCTATTTATAATTTAAGAGCAAGAGACTCTCTTAGAGATTTATTTAGAGAAATTAACATATTGACTTTAGCAGGACAGTACATTTATGAAAATTTGATTTATGTCTATAAAAATTATAATATATTTGAAACCAATTTCCAACTTCACCATTTAAACACAAGAAATAAAAATAAACTTGCCGTTCCAACGTACAGGCTCCAAAAAACTAGAAGCTCATTTATGGGGAAATGTATAACTTTTTACAACAAAGTCCCACAAAATGTAACTGACTTGCCTTTTGATAAGTTTAAAGCGCATGTAAAAAAGACTCTGATGAGTAAAGGATATTATAAAGTCAACGATTATTTACAAGATGCCAATGCCTGGTGTTAATTTGAAGAAATTATTAATGATAATAATGTTAATAATCGTGTTGTTGTGTATAACTATTCATTAAGTAGTATTGGTAACGTTGTACTAAGAAGAGAACTGACAAATATACATTTGTTATGGAAGTTGAGCTCAAATTCTTGCCTTGAGGTCAGCTTCCAATTGACGACTCTGTAACAATACAGGGAGAAAAAAATAGCCCTTGCTGGTTTTCTTGCTGGTTCTTTCCAGTACAAGGTCTCCCGCCGTAGACTTGTGAACCATTGGCGTAGCTTCCTTGACTTTCAAAAGAGATTGTAAAATCCAAGTTGAATAAAAATATTTTGATTTTGGTACACAACACAATATCGTGTAATAAATGTCGTAGTCAAAACTCTGCTCAGCGCGATGAGTGAGCAAAGATTTCCTTCAAGAGTTTGGTAACAAACTGCAAAAATGTTCCAAGAAATGCACTTAAAGGGATGGAATGTTATATTTTACCTAAGTACTTCTATAGCATTAACTTTGTTCATAATAAATTCGTATGTTCAAAGAGATAATATTAATTTTATTTCTTTAATAAATAAATAATGTCCATTCTAACCGATATTCGGTCACGGCGGCTAATCTCAACAGAATCTAGCAATCTGCGCAGGAGATATTATAGTGCACAAGTGACTGCGCAAACGCAAGTGCATTCTCTGTTCCTTCACTCGCCTAGTCCGATGGGACGGTTTGCCGACACGACCGGGGCGAGATCAGGAGCAGGACCCACTGTTTAACGTGCCTTCCGAAGCACGGAGGAGCTTGAGATGTTTCGTAATTTGGTCACCCATCATAGGACTGACCACAGTGAACGTTGCTTAACCAATATATAATGTTAGCAAGGCGTTTGGTTGAAAAGTTTCGATGCAACTATCTCTTTCTCTCGGTGAAGAGTAAACATGATAAACATAAGTTGTGTGAGATGACCTCAATATAAAATTTACTCAAATCATACATCGTGCTATTTGAATTTTACCTTTATCGTATAAGTACCGTCTAAAATTGTATGAGCATGTTAAGCTTACAAATACATTGCTAACTATACAGTATATCTATTGGGGTATTTGTTCTTCTATAGTTAAGTTCAACAGCTAACATTCAACACCAACACTTGAAATTAGCAGCTTCCCTGTCGTGAATATAGAAAAAAAAACCGCTATCTGTTTAATGTGCGTAGATAAATCTGATTTGGCGAAGAGCAACAAGACTCACAAAGCGGACGTGTTCTCTGCGCTGAGCTTCGCTACCAAGTTACCGCTGCGGCCCGCAGTGCCGCGCACCTTCGTACTGATGCCCTGCACCACCTGCGATTCAGACTTTATGGCGGTAAGTATAAGACTTCGTTTACTGTAACAAACTAAAACACTATTTGGGGTGCGTTCTCCCAGCAGGAAATTGTGTCATAGGCTAAATTAAGTTCTTTTTTATTTTTTTTTATTTAAGTATACAAAATTTTTTACAAATTAATTTGACATTAATAATACAACGCCAAACTGCAGTGCAGTTTGTTGGCGTTAGCATGCACTCTTACAATAAATCTTTATACTGCTCTATGAGCTTGAGAAACACGTAACAAAATCTGTATACCTCCTAGCAAAAAATTACATTATTTACCAGTTAATACATTTGTTCCATTGATTTACTACCAAACGTTTGGTAGTAAATCAATGATTTGTTCCCATAAACTGCCTAATCCGTGTAAACAATATTTTTATCTTATTTGTAATATTTTTATTTTATTTTGTGAATAAGTAGCGCGTAATTTACTATAAAAATCTAATTACCATTTTAAAATGATCACAAAATTTATTTTTTTCTAATTGAAACCTTGAAATCAAGAAAGGTTTATTTTTTATTCTGCAAAAATGCTTTCCGTTTTTAGTGAGAATGTTTCAATGTTGGCAGCACCTTTTGCAATGTCAGAATTCCGTCAAATTTAAAATCAGGCTTTAGTGGTTGACCCCACCGGGTCCAAGGTTTGAATTTTCCATGGGGGTTGCAAGTTTTTCTGCTTAGTTTAGTGGTGCTAGGTCTTCGAGCCTGCCTGGCTAGCTACCGCCGCAGTCTTACCTAAGTTCGTCGCCATAATAACATGCTTACATTGTTGTGCTCCGACAATTAGAGGTAAGATAGCCAGCTACTCAGTTGTTGAGGAGTCCAGGTGAAGCTCGCTTCCACCTTAGGCCTTATTGTCATCGATGAAGGCCAAGAGTTACCTTGTTGTGTGTAAGAAAAATGATAAAGGTACCGACGTCTTGAATACTCTCCCTCTGGTAAAATTTACCACCTTTGTTTCATTAATACAATGTTGCCATTCAGCTGGACTATTCGACCATATCGCACAACCTGATGGAGAACTCTGTCATCCTCCACATTTTGATGGACGATGACTTCATGCTGTCTAAGAGGCGAGCCGCCAAATATTTGTTCGGTAAGTTTCATCGACTATTCACTGTTGATAATTTTTATGAAATGCTTGACCGTCGCTTCTAGTAATAGCAGAAAAATTATTCTTTTGTTTAAAATGTCGACCAAAAGGGTGACTGTGACAAAATTAATTTCAATAATTTTCTTTTTCTTCAATATTTTTTTTTATTTATATCGAATCAGAACCATATTCTAACCAAACTTCTTTCCGAGTGTGTGTTATTTCAAGTACACGTTGTATATATTTACAAGTTTGTAAATCTGTTATTTTTTTCAATAAAGCAATTAATTGAGTTAATTAAAAAAAGCAAAGGCCCCAATATCGATCCCTGAGGCACGCCCATTATTGTAGCTAATCATAATCATAACTTTATTGCACAAAATATGGTTACAAATAGGTGGTTCATTAAATTTTGCACCAGCAGACTGTTTGGTTCATAACAAATTTTCTGGGCTCTTTTGAAGAAAAACTCAATAAGTCTAATTGGTTCTTCAGAGACACCACAATGCTTGAGTTACAAAAGTCTGATGACTAATCCAGTCAAAAGCTACCGATAGTTCACAAAATATGTCAATAACATAATATGTTTCATCAGCCGTGGATAGCACGTTAGCGTACACTAACAAGGACTACGAGAGGCTCGTCGGGGACTCCGGCCTGAGGAAGCAAGTGAAGCTCCCTAAGGAAAAGTTGGGGCTCTGCACCTCACTGGCGCTGGAGACGAATGGTGAGACTCTAAAGATTTGGACTATTTGTGTAGAATCTTCCACACAGGTACCTGACATTAAACCATGTGTTCCAGTTGTTCTATGGACACTGCTGGGTATAGGTTTCTCCATAGACCAAAAGCAATTGGTAGGCCAGTTGCAGCCGTAAGACTTTTCAGACTTCTGTCATTGTCTCTCTAAAACTCGAAAATAATCAATTATCATATTACTACAAAGGGTTCATTTAAAAAATTGATGGCAGAGACTTATACTGTTATAAATTCTACGTTCTCCCTTTTTGGACCATTTAAAGTACATATTTAACTAAAATATACTTTAGCGAGTAAATTTTGAAGAAAATTGTATTCGGGAGGCGTCTATAGGCGGTATGATACGGCAAATTTTCTAATTGAAAACCCGGGACACTGGACTTGGACCTTCAGCCCCGCACGAAGGGGACATTTTCATTGTTTTTTACAGTTTTTTTGATTCCTCGTAATATAAAGATGCATTTTTCACCAAAATTTTTTGTTGATAACACAAAAGTTGACAACTTTTTAGTTTATTTTTATTTGGTGAAGAGTCAACTTAATGCAATCTACTCGGTTCCGAGTTTTTAAAACTGACTGACTCGCCACAACTTCAAAAAACGTGTAAACACTCACTCGGCCACACCACAGTCTTCTTGGCCGAGTGACATTTTACTGTCTCGCCAATCTACTCGATAGGTGTAATCAGGCTTTAAGAGCCAGAGCGCACTAGAGTCTTTTGTCTCCCAATAATTTGGTCGCTATCATACACCGATCGAAAATTAACTATATGTCGACTGTTTATTCAAGAGGCGCTCGCGCACTATACCCATCTTTGAGTAGTCAATCGCACGTCTAGGCCAGGAGCTGAGAGAAAACGATCAGCCAACTGTTTAGTTTGTCAAGTGCGCGCACGCCCGTATGGCGCCGCGCTGAATGCAAAGTCTTACGACAGTCGGGTGACTGTTTAGTTGAATGCAGTGCGAGCTAGAGCGCACTAGAGACTTAATTAGACGATAGTTTGATCGTTCACGGAATCAGTATAAAGCTATACTGAAGTGCACAGATTTAGCGATTAAAAATCGGCCGATCAAACTATCGAAAATGACTGTGATTTCTAATCAATCAAACTATCGGGCAACTGTCAGCCAAGTCAATAATATGCATGAAGTACTATGCGAGCGCGCGCACTGCATTCAACTAAACAGTCGCCCGACTGTCGTAAGACTTTGCATTCAGCGCGGCGCCATACGGTCGTGCGCGCGTTTGCTGTCATGTCATCTCCTGGCCTAGACGTGCGATTGATTACTCAAAGATCGGTATAGTACGCGCGCGCCTCTTGACTAAACAGTCGACAGATAGTTTATTTTCTATCGGTGTATGATAACGACCAAACTATCGGGCGACAAAAAGTGTCTAGTGCGCTCTGGCTCTAAGCGATCGTCGCGATCGGCAGGCACGTTGCTGGCGGGCGCCAAGCTGCAGGGCGACCGCGGCACCGCGCGCCGCTTCGCCACCGTGGCCGGCGCCCGCGCCGCTCCCACCGCCGTCTGTACCGCCGCGCGCTGCGAGTGCCGCGACGCGCGCCTGCACTGCCGGCCCTGCGCCGACCCCCTCCGCGTGGTCAGTACACTACACCACACCACACTACACTACACTACACCCAGCCCGTCCCGGCTCACACCTCCCCGCTCCCCGCTCCCCGCGCCTGCACTGCCGGCCCTGCGCCGACCCCCTCCGCGTGGTCAGTACACTACACTACACCACACTACACTACACTACACTACACTACACCCAGCCCGTCCCGGCTCACACCTCCCCGCTCCCCGCTCCCCGCGCCTGCACTGCCGGCCCTGCGCCGACCCCCTCCGCGTGGTCAGTACACTACACTACACCACACTACACTACACTACACTACACTACACCCAGCCCGTCCCGGCTCACACCTCCCCGCTCCCCGCTCCCCGCGCCTGCACTGCCGGCCCTGCGCCGACCCCCTCCGCGTGGTCAGTACACTACACTACACCACACTACACTACACTACACTACACTACACCCAGCCCGTCCCGGCTCACACCTCCCCGCTCCCCGCTCCCCGCGCCTGCACTGCCGGCCCTGCGCCGACCCCCTCCGCGTGGTCAGTACACTACACTACACCACACTACACCCAGCCCGTCCCGGCTCACACCTCCCCGCTCCCCGCTCCCCGCGCCTGCACTGCCGGCCCTGCGCCGACCCCCTCCGCGTGGTCAGTACACTACACCACACTACACTACACTACACTACACCCAGCCCGTCCCGGCTCACACCTCCCCGCTCCCCGCTCCCCGCGCCTGCACTGCCGGCCCTGCGCCGACCCCCTCCGCGTGGTCAGTACACTACACCACACTACACTACACTACACCCAGCCCGTCCCGGCTCACACCTCCCCGCTCCCCGCGCCTGCACTGCCGGCCCTGCGCCGACCCCCTCCGCGTGGTCAGTACACTACACTACACCACACTACACTACACTACACTACACCCAGCCCGTCCCGGCTCACACCTCCCCGCTCCCCGCTCCCCGCTCCCCGCTCCCCGCGCCTGCACTGCCGGCCCTGCGCCGACCCCCTCCGCGTGGTCAGTACACTACACCACACTACACTACACTACACTACACTACACCCAGCCCGCCCCGACTCACACCTCACACCTCCCCGCTCCCCGCGCCTGCACTGCCGGCCCTGCGCCGACCCCCTCCGCGTGGTCAGTACACTACACCACACTACACTACACTACACTACACTACACCCAGCCCGCCCCGGCTCACACCTCACACCTCCCCGCTCCCCGCGCCTGCACTGCCGGCCCTGCGCCGACCCCCTCCGCGTGGTCAGTACACTACACCACACTACACTACACTACACTACACTACACCCAGCCCGCCCCGACTCACACCTCACACCTCCCCGCTCCCCGCGCCTGCACTGCCGGCCCTGCGCCGACCCCCTCCGCGTGGTCAGTACACTACACCACACTACACTACACTACACTACACTACACCCAGCCCGCCCCGACTCACACCTCACACCTCCCCGCTCCCCGCGCCTGCACTGCCGGCCCTGCGCCGACCCCCTCCGCGTGGTCAGTACACTACACCACACTACACTACACTACACTACACTACACCCAGCCCGCCCCGGCTCACACCTCACACCTCCCCGCTCCCCGCGCCTGCACTGCCGGCCCTGCGCCGACCCCCTCCGCGTGGTCAGTACACTACACCACACTACACTACACTACACTACACTACACTACACCCAGCCCGCCCCGGCTCACACCTCACACCTCCCCGCTCCCCGCGCCTGCACTGCCGGCCCTGCGCCGACCCCCTCCGCGTGGTCAGTACACTACACCACACTACACTACACTACACCCAGCCCGTCCCGGCTCACACCTCCCCGCTCCCCGCGCCTGCACTGCCGGCCCTGCGCCGACCCCCTCCGCGTGGTCAGTACACTACACCACACTACACTACACTACACTACACTACACTACACCCAGCCCGCCCCGGCTCACACCTCACACCTCCCCGCTCCCCGCGCCTGCACTGCCGGCCCTGCGCCGACCCCCTCCGCGTGGTCAGTACACTACACCACACCACACTACACTACACCCAGCCCGTCCCGGCTCACACCTCCCCGCTCCCCGCTCCCCGCGCCTGCACTGCCGGCCCTGCGCCGACCCCCTCCGCGTGGTCAGTACACTACACTACACCACACTACACTACACTACACTACACTACACCCAGCCCGCCCCGGCTCACACCTCACACCTCCCCGCTCTCCGCGCCTGCACTGCCGGCCCTGCGCCGACCCCCTCCGCGTGGTCAGTACACTACACCACACTACACTACACTACACTACACTACACTACACCCAGCCCGCCCCGGCTCACACACCCCACACCTCCCTGCTCTCTCCACGAGTGCCGTGACGTATTACTTTATGACACATCCCACGTCATAAGCCGGCGCTAGACATGTGATCAAAGTTTCAACACACATTTTCGAAACTTTGAATCAACTTTATGTGCACAAATAGAAACGCCAATATGCCTGCCAGACTTGTTTTCAAATGATTTTCGGTCACAGTTAACGCAAAGATGGATGACAGAATGGACGATGATTTTGTGGACGCCGTCAGGCTGTTCGTCTCTTTTTCTATAAATAATGTGAAATCTCCAAGAAGACGTGAATGGATGTCTACACTGTATCAAAAGAGAACAAATTCGATAACTGCGTCATTACTCCACTGTATTTTTGACGCTCAAAATACATCTGCTCTGTTCAGCGGAGGACGCGTCACTAAACACTGCAACAAGTGTAGCCGGCCGCACAAAATTTGAACTTTGTTTACTTTGATGTGCGCACGCGAAAACCGACTCATGATGGCAAACTACAATAGTAGAGGATCCGAACTAGAAACGACCTTCACCCATCTGTTAATTGGATGAAAAGTATTCTATATCAAATTTAATATACTAGAAAATATATCTCAAGTGGGTTGTCTAAGAAATTCCTGGCCAGACTATGATTAATTAAAAATTGAAAAATGTTTTTTTTTTTTGAAAATTGCACTCATCAGTTTAACGAATAAATTTAATAGCAACCGAAAGTATGAAGCCTATAGAATATAGATAGAAATGTTGGGTTGTCTATTTTTTTCCTGGCATTACTACTGGGTTGCCAGGTATAAACAGGTAACTCAATATAGTTATTTTCACCTATTTGTTAAATAAATAAATCTTATATCAAAATGAGCGCTATTGAATTGCGAATACGATGATATAGGGTTGTCTGTAAAAAACCTGGCCTGAATGAGGGTTGTCGAGTTTTGAAAGGTGAACATTTTATGCGTGTGGAAACTTGTGAGAAAGAGGCCCGAGCTAAATATCCCGTGTGATAGAAGAGGGTTGTGGCTGAGCGAGATGTGACAGAGGTAACATCAATAACTGTTGAACGGAAAGGGACATTAGTATCTAAACATTTTGTTCCTTCATCAGAGCCAGAAGTTTTGATGTGCTCCTAGAAGTATTTTTTTATTATGAAATGATCATGTTTGAGACATAATTTTTTGAGATGTTTCATTTACATCGTTAAATGAAAATATTGCCTTTAATACTGTTTCAGAAAGTCGCAAAAATTGTAATTTCTTTGGCTTATTTGCTAACCAAAAACTCTTTAATGAAATTAAAAAAAATGAAGAATGTGGTAAATTAAAAAACCGTAGGTGCAAAAAAACATTTTGGTAATAATTACTTTAACTGAAACTAATTTAATCAAAGTAAGAATATCACATTTTCCATTGTTATATTCATTCATTGTTTATTTATATATTTATAAAGGATTACCAACATAAGTTACAGCATTGCAAAACAACAAGAAAGTTTACAAAATGATTGCTTAAAGCTAACTGCACTTACAATTATAGGTAATCACAGCATGCGTTAGATATTATTGAGGCTATGCTTTAACATAAATAGAGCATTATACAAAACATGACACAAATTAATGATTTTTTTTGATAGAACTATAAACTTCAGGTACGTCAGATTTAATTAATTTCATAAATTTAGGAAGGTTCTGAGAGTGAATGTCAAGATCTGGTAATTTCTTAGCCATATCGTTGTACAGACGAGCCATTGTAAAGTAAATATAGAAGAAATATTTAATAGGTATTAAATAATGATAATTTTGAAGAATCATACATTATATACTTACTGTATTCTGCGTACAAAAAATTCTAAATTCTTCATTAAGTATATTTATTTCCTGAAACAATCACTTTCTTATAACACGTGGTATGGTAACCAACAAAATCGAATGATGCCTCAGTTAGCTCAACTTCGTTGTATTTAAAATTCTTTTTTTTTTACGAAAAGCTAACTTTAATGAGCAATTTTAAAAGCTTAATTATAAAAGTCAATCAACGAATCGTCCGAGCCATTTTTCAATACAATACCTTTATTGTCAATAAATAACTATACGCAGTAACAAGTGTTCTCAATATTTTAGGTTACTAATTATAAAATAATGTTCAGTATATACAGGGTAATTTTTAATGCCTCAGCAACCTCCCAGGGGCTGATTCTAGTGCTCAAATGCAGCAACTTTTTGTATGGGACCAACATCGAAATCGCAACAAAAAAATCCACTTTCCCATACAAACTAGGTTAGCTGATCGAGACTTTAGTATGAGAAAGTGGATTTTTTTGCGATTTTGATTTTGGTCCCATACAAAAAGTTGTTGCATCTGAGCACTAGAATCAGCCCCTGGGAGGTTGTTGATGCATTAACAATTACCCTGTGTAGTCTATTCAAAATTAGAAGATTCCCGTGACAGGTCGAAGATTTCCACTTCATGAATACTAGTTTTCGTGATTAAAAATATTATGTTTTAAGGATATAACTAGGTAATCTCTTTAAGTTGTTTTTATCATAAATGCAATAATTCCACAGTTAATAGAAAAAAGAATATCAGTCCAGTTAAATAAAATTATAATTCTGAAAAAATAGTTGTTATTTGTAAAAAGTGTAAGTGTATGTACTTGAATCGTTGCGATTCACGATTCAAATACATACTTACTTAATTAAACAAATCATTTTTTCAGAATTATTAGTATATTTTACAACAAGTGCACAAAACGAACCATTTTTATCCATTCGGCTCGGGCTGATAGTAATGTCGAGGATAAAATGGTTTTGTTGACGAGTTATAAACTCTGCTTCTCACTTCGACTGCAAGGAAATAAAAAAGTAGTATAATAATTCTTTATGTCTTAAAAAACACACAAGGCAAATAAATTTAAGTAAATATAATAAAATAACGAATTCTATCTATGGACTTCTTATTGTGTTTGATTGTATGGCTCATTTTCTTTGCCTTAATATAGATACATTTATGTATGAGTAGATGTTAATGCACTTGTGCATAAAATTCGATTTTGTGCAGCCTATATCCTGCACAAATAAGCGCTTTCAGAGCATGGGAAGTGAAAAAATAATTATATTTAATTGGACTGGTATTCTTGTTTCTATTTAATGTGGAATTAATTATTGCATTTTTGATAAAAATAACCTAAAGAAGATTGTAATGATGCAGGCGCTTCGAAATGGTGGGCGGTGACTTGGAGTATACAATAAGTACGAGACAACACCGTGAAAATTGTATATTTTACACACTGATACAATTTAGTGAATAAATACAGTTACAGTTTGCAAATAGATGCGTATACAGACAAACAATATTAGACGAACTAACGCCGCGATAACAATTTAGCTTCTTTTTATGCAATTAACACAATAGATAAACAATTTACCCTCTTTTATTGGCCAGAACACCAGCGCTGCATCAGACTAGTCTGTTGCAGCTTATGCTGAGGTCGGGTTCTAATTGGCCGCTACGTATAAATGTTTTTTTTTGTCTTGTCTAAGTGTGCTTGTGGTCAATAAATGTTTTCTTTCTTTTATTATAATAAAAATATCAGACTATCCTACAGTGACGCTAAATTAATAACAAAAATACCTTCAGTTTACAAAAAATATCGTTATAAATTACCTTCAACATATTAAATAAATAATAAACTAAAAATGCCGTCGCCAACAAAGATGTAATAACATAATTTTTAAAACAAATAAGTATGCATGAAACAGAAATCTTCGACCTGTCACCGGAATCTTCTTATCCTGAATATACTTTGATATATATCGCTGTCCTTCTCTGTTGCACGACTAAATAGTGAGCAGCTCATCACATGGGATAGCTCCGACCTCTTTGTTGCAACTTTCAGTCGGCTGTCACGTCTCGCTCAGCCACAACCCTCTTCTATCACACGGGATATTAAGCTCGGACCTCTTTCTCACAAGTTTCCACACGCATAAAATGTCCACCTTTCAAAACTCGACAACCCTCATTCAGGCCAGGTTTTTTACAGACAACCCTATATCATCGTATTCGCAATTCAATAGCGCTCATTTTGATATAAGATTTATTTATTTAACAAATAGGTGAAAATAACTATATTGACTTACCTGTTTATACCTGGCAACCCAGTAGTAATGCCAGGAAAAAAATAGACAACCCAACGTTTCTATATTCTATAGGCTTCATACCTTCGGTTGGTATTAAATTAATTCGTTAAACTTATGAGTGCAATTTAAAAAAAAAAAACATTTTTCAATTTTTAATTAATCATAGCCTCGCCAGGAATTTTTTAGACAACCCACTCGAGATATATTTTCTTATATATTAAATTTGATATTAAATACTTTTCATTCAATTAACAGATGGGTGAAGGTCGTTTCTAGTTCGGATCTTAGACTACAGCTATGTGTTCAAACTTTTCACAAATACGCAAATGTCAGTGCCACACTTCGCTACTTTGTAGGTATTTGCATATTTGATCACATGTTTGGCGCCGGCTATAGAAAAAGGTGGTCACAACACAATTCACAGTGGTCAGTTCACACCCCAGGTAACGTCTCTCTGTGGTCTGTACACACACCTCAACTCATCGCCCTCGCTCATCATGGTCATTACCCACCCCAAGTCACCGCATCGCATACACACAGGACATTGTCGAACAAACTTCGTTATGACACATGTTTACCTTTTACACAGAATTTGTTATGACTAAACATAAACAGACTTATTAATAAAAATCGCCTATTCCCTCCTTAATCCAAACGTACTCTCGGAGTAGTTACTACCAGTTTAAGCTAGGAGTAGCGTTGTGTTTTTAACATTATTAATAAACACAGAGTAAGCTTAGACTAACAAAGCCTTCCTTACTCTCGGATTAACGCGTATGTTATGGCAACCCTTGCAATTTAAAAGTAAGAAGAATGAGTCGGTGAACGATTTGAGCATCGTGTGACAGACAGAAATACATGGGATGACAGTTTTTTGTTTTTTTCACCTTTTTCAGTTTGAGATTGTCTTTCAAGGTTATTTTGTGGTTATTTTATTATGCGCGGAGCGCTATTTTCAATTTCTTCGATTTCGTCGATCAACATCAAATTATCTAAATAATAGTCACTTTCCATTTTAATACAATACAAAATTAACCACACCAACAAAAAACACAAATTCCACAAATTCGCTCAATTCGACTGTGAAAAATAAAACGGTCGCCATCTAATGACAAGATACGTGTCAAAGTTGACAAATTATATAGATTTACGCAAAGACAACGCTACTCCAACCTTAATCTGTCGCTAAACTAGGTAGCTAGCAGGTATAACATTTACTCCGAGAGTAGAGTTGGATTAGCTTACTCCTTCCCTACTCCGTGTTTATTAATATAAAAAATGTTTACTACTGACTTAATACTCGGAGTAAAGTTACTCCTGCCTTAGTCTACGTTTATTAATAAGACGGAAATTGTTTCAGGCGGAGCTGTCCTTCTGGAACTCTGACGATATAGACGAACTAATTGACATGGCGATGGATCCCCCGACGTTACCATCGCTCAGATAGTGAATTTATTTAAATAGTCGTAATTGTCTTTGTTTCTAATAAAACACTATAATGTGTTTTTGTTTATTTGTATTTGTAAATATTTTAATGACGTAACTGTAGGTTAAAATAAAGTTGTAAGAAATTAAAGTACATAATTGATTTATTTTTGTAAGGAAGTATTGGTATTATTTTCCGAGCCCTCCTCAATTCAAAATTTGCAAGGCTAATTGTCATCTGAGTATTACGGAATTTAGTTTGTAGGTAGTTGTTAAGTAATTTGAATCACCGAAAAGGTAAATGTAGTTGTTTTAAATAGAAGCGAAAACATTTTTTTAATACAACAACAAAATAGTTTTGCAACACTTAAGGGTGTGCATTACCGCAGCAAAATGTTGTGCTTTAGAGAAGTGAGAGTATATCAAATAATTAGTTCATCATGAGGAGAAATTAGTTCATGAATAGCAAAATTTGTTCGCATTGTAGTTTTAAAGTTATTCGAGAAAAACAGATTTTGCTGGAGTAATGTTCGAAACGTTACCCTGGCAAAATCTTTTTTTATAAAATCGTTTCCATCCAGAACCAAATACATGAATAGATAGCTTTTGTTGCGTATTAAATGTTTGTGAATAGCAAAATTTGTGCATGTTGTATTTCTTAAGTTATTTAAGATTTTGCTGCGGTAACGTTTTAGGATATCCCAGATCTCGAAATCGGTTGAACATAGAAGTTTGAAAAAAATACCAATAATAGACCTTAATTTGTTCAAATTTGTTCAAGCATTAGTTTTTGATTTGCTTGATGAATACCAATGTAATTAAATGTTTTCAAAAATCTGAAAAAATGAATTTCTCAGTAAACCAGTATACTTACAATAAAATAAAAGGCTGTAACATGTACCCTTGGTACACCTTTATAACGACAGTAAACTTAGATTATGTAACTTTACGCAATATGAACATATAGAGAATTTTAAAAAGGTTTTTTTAAGTCATCGAATACGCAGCTTCCATTAAACAAGGAAACATGGCATACTATGAACAAATTAAAATGTTCCATCAATAAACAATCCTGTTAATTCCAGCTTTGAATTACGGCTATTATGAAAGTTATATCAAAAATAAGATATATCAGTAATTTGTCAATAAGCCGACCGAATTATAAAGGTTGCGTAAAAGCGACCGCATCATACATAAGGCTAACCATTTTAAATGAACGGTATAATATTGATGTTT
The DNA here is from genome assembly GCA_963935595.1 of Schoenobius gigantellus. Taxonomy (NCBI): domain Eukaryota; kingdom Metazoa; phylum Arthropoda; class Insecta; order Lepidoptera; family Crambidae; genus Schoenobius; species Schoenobius gigantellus. The sequence goes on along the minus strand of OZ012563.1, from coordinate 12,099,308 downwards.
CGTTAGTACAGTTGCGAAAAAAAGGGTATAATAAAATAATGAAACGAGAACGACATTTTTTTATTTAAAAATCAGTCTTATACAAATGATATTTTTTACTTATTAAAAATCACAGATAATTTTTATAAGGCACACATGCACATTATACGTGAATATAAAATCATCGGATTGGTAGAGTGACATTAATCTGTTGAGCCGCGTAATACTCCCGGGAACAATAAGACAATGAAAATATTCTTCATACAGAGCCATGTTTGTGCGATCTGAGAAACAAACTATACACGGTGTTTCATAATAACCAATAAATAATTAATGCGTTATCTAAAAATAATTATTAAAAATGTGTTTACACGTAATGTCATTTAACCCCATATTTTCATGTATATCATAGTATCATCATCATGTCTATGATTTACATGAAAATTTTGGGAAAGTTCTGGAACACTATCGTATTGCTTTTTGTAAACCTCGCAGTTTTCAGGTAGCCCCACAAAAATAAATCTAGAGGCGTTCGATCTGGACTACGCGCTTGCCAAGAAATAGGACCATGTGTTCCTATCCATTGATCACCAAATTGTCAAGATTGTTTTTTATTTAATAATAACGAGTTCGAAAATTGAATTGTTTTTAAACTTATCTTTTTATTCAGTCAACAAAAAGATCACAAAACAAGGTCACAAAAAAAACTTTTGCGTAAAATTTTCATACAAAATGTACGGGAAAAGTTTTTTGCAATTTGTGACTTTTTGAGTACTCCAACGATGGTTGATCCCATAGAAGTTTTTGATCAGTATTAGAAACAGGATCGATTGGCATCAAAAAATGTTTTTATGTAAAATTGCTATTTTCTTGCTAACTGTACATTTTTTTGAAAATCTGTGAATGGGGATCAAAATTCCATAAAAAATTATAGATAGTCTCCTAAAACCATTTTCGTGTAGCTGCAACGGATAAGGTACTTCTCCTTACTGCCCCGCTGAAAGTTTCCACACTGTATACTTAAGTCATTAAATTGTATAATAATACTGTTGATTATCATGATTGCAATTTACAAAAAAGAAAACTGGTAGAAATATTTAAAAATCGGTTGTCCGAATTACTATTCTACCCGACTGTACACTACGTCACATACTACGCTGCTAATTTGCGAAGTATACCCGTATGTATGGTGCGGTCGCTTTTACGTAACCTTTATAATTCGGTCGGCTTATTGACAAATTACTGATATATCTTATTTTTGATATAACTTTCATAATAGCCGTAATTCATTGCTGGAATTAACAATATTGTTTATTGATGGAACATTTTAATTTGTTCATAGTATGCCATGTTTCCTTGTTTAATGGAAGCTGCGTATTCGATGACTTAAAAAAACCTTTTTAAAATTCTCTATATGTTCATATTGCGTAAAGTTACATAATCTAAGTTTACTGTCGTTATAAAGGTGTACCAAGGGTACATGTTACAGCCTTTTATTTTATTGTAAGTGTACTGGTTTACTGAGAAATTCGTTTTTTTCTGATTTTTGAAAACATTTAATTACATTGGTATTCATCAAGCAAATCAAAAACTAATGCTTGAACAAATTTGAACAAATTAAGGTCTATTATTGGTATTTTTTTCAAACTTCTATGTTCAACCGATTTCGAGATCTGGGATATCCTAAAACGTTACCGCAGCAAAATCTTAAATAACTTAAGAAATACAACATGCACAAATTTTGCTATTCACAAACATTTAATACGCAACAAAAGCTATCTATTCATGTATTTGGTTCTGCCCCCCTAGACAAGACGCATTTCGATAATCGCTAACGCAATCGCTGGAAGGAAAATGTATGCGATTTGACAAAAGCCCTCGCTTAGCTTTCGAGCGCAATTGTCAAATCTCATACATTGTCCATTTAGCGATTGCGTTAGCGATTATCGAAAGACATCTTGTCTAAGGGGGCTGGATGGAAACGATTTTATAAAAAAAGATTTTGCCAGGGTAACGTTTCGAACATTACTCCAGCAAAATCTGTTTTTCTCGAATAACTTTAAAACTACAATGCGAACAAATTTTGCTATTCATGAACTAATTTCTCCTCATGATGAACTAATTATTTGATATACTCTCACTTCTCTAAAGCACAACATTTTGCTGCGGTAATGCACACCACTTAAGGGGTAGCCTGAATTACAAATTTATGTCCATTCAAGGCCTGAATGATTGAACTGTTTAATTGAATAAGTTGACTACAATAAACATTTATGCTGTATCCGTACACTGTGCAGTGCCGCACAATTAGGAACACTGTTGGCATCATAATCCGAATTATTGCTAAAAGTGGCCACTTTGAGCAATAATTCGGATTATGATTATTCCTATACATTAATTATACTCGGCTTCGTCCTCGGGATTAGCAAATAATACTTGTAGTAACGCCTAGTGATACGCCAGTCACGCACTTTATTTGAGGGTATAAATAAAATTTAAAATGAGTCTCACGTCAACAAGGTGGGCGACCTATCCGCTCGCTTCATTCGCTTTTTAGTGCTCGCCACGATCACACTCTCGCGTCTTAAAAGTTTTTACTTTAAGTGAGGTAGTACTTATTTATAATGCCTAAGCGGAAAAGTGAGGAGGATTGTCAAATCTGTTGTGTAAGTTTAAAAAACTCGAAGTGTTACGAAGATGCCGTACACGGAGTCGTTCCAGCTTGCTCGACAGGCGTTCCCGCTCGGAGTCTCAAGGTTAGTCATTATGTGAATAAGTGCATTTATTAGTGACTATGGCCGAAAATGCCATTTTCTATTTGCTGCCCGTACAATGCTCGTTTGATAACGGGCAGAAGTATGATAAGTCAGCCATCTTGTTATATTCTCATAAGTACAAGAGAAACTTAATTAGGTAGGGCGAGGAATTTCCACGTGCAAGCCCATATGTTCCGCACTTCACACCGTTCATTTGTACATGACGTTAGCGCGGACGCGGCCACTGAACAGGCGCCAACATCATGTGCCGCACAGTAAAAATATAACAGTACAACAAGGACGTTTTATATCGTATACAATATACTTTTTGCTAGGTTACAAATAAGTATTGATTTATAAACTGAGGTAAGTACCTACAGTAATACAACCAATAAAGATACAGCTTTATGACTTCATCGCTATTTTTTATTGTATCTTTACTTGTATGTAAATATGGACACTTTTTAATTGTTACATTACATAGTATTTTTATTTGACAAACAACTACGTGATTTTTTTAATAACTTAAAAAATAACAAAGTTTAAAAAGCTTTTATTTGCTAGTGACATCATTGTACTCGTCCACCATTATAATACCGATACAAACATATATTTTATAAGAAAGAGACGTAAAGCAATTATCAATAATTAGACTTTTCAAGATTCATCATAATTAGACCGTTTCTTCACAATTTCAAAGGTTTTAAATGTTTCTATGATGTGTTATTAATAAAATGTAAATTCAAATTTTATGCATATTTCTTTTGTGCAGTATAGAATGCATCACTAGAATACAAGAAATGCTCGATTAGCTAGAACTGGCTAGAAGTAGTATTTAAAACAAAAGCTAAGAATATGACTGACGCGGCGGCAAATACTTATAAAGCACTGTTAAATTTGTTTGTTTGACTTCGACGGCTATTCGGTTTGATTTAGAAATAGTAGATTATTACACCGAGCGCTAAGTGACTTATTAATGCCCGCGGATGTTTGGTGCACGAGCACTTGCTCGAGGGCACTAATAACCCGAGGGCATTAATAGCTTACTTACGAGGTGTGTAATCTGCTTTTCCTTCAACTTATTAAAAAATAATAAAAAACTGAAGTTGACTGTAGAAAAACTTATTTATTTATGACAAAAAAAATGCAAATTGTTCTTATTAAGAAACCAAACCTTATCTTGACGGTGGTGACGGAAGTGGAAAATCCACAAAAAAAAACTCACTGTCATGTACACCACAAAACCCTTATTTCTTGCCGTCAACATGAATGTGTACCAAAAAACACCACTTTCACTGCACAATATTCACTCGAATACAATTTTAAATTTATTAAAATAAAAGCTAATCTTCGCCATTAAAGCCAATTGCCTCTCTTTTTTAAATAAAATTGGCTTTGTAGGGTCCTATCTAACTTGTTTTGCGCATGTGTATTTTTTGTGACATGTTATACAACCACTCAAATCTCTTTGGAAAAATGCCTACATTTTGTATGAATTGTATGAATATGAATTGTAATTTCTTTTTAAATTAGAAAAACAAACAACAGGGCAATTATGTTGAACGGGTCATTAATGAAATTTCATACAATACTACTGCCGTTTTCCAGGGTAGTAATGTATTACTTAGTGTTGCCTTTTCCGATGATTAGAGTAAAATTAATGAATAGTTTGAAGAAAAATATTTTAATAGATATATGTAGGTATTTCAATACATTACTGAATAAATAAGTACTATAACTTATTTCGATTTGATTTGTTAACCGACTTCACTGACTTCACGAAGTTATGAGGTAACACATACCTCATAGCTTCGTCATTTATTAACTGATTTTCAAAATTCTTTTTGTATTCAGAAAAGTATACCCCCGAAGTGGTTCCATGCCATCAAGTCAGGATCTAGTATTGGAATCCCAAGAAAATCGAGAGAATAGGCACGTCCAACGTCTTTCCTGTTTTTTTTCTGAAGCTATTCAGGTATTTGCGTCTAAAAGACATCATCTCAAGGATTCTTCCACTACGCTGAGCTTACGATGGATCCTTAACTTTAAGGAGTTAGGGAGTTAGTCTTTAGATATAAAAGGTACGTATTGACTCTCAGTTAGGTATATTCTTTCAAGTTGACTTAGAGAGCTATTATTAATTTCACGAAAAAAATAAAAATATTTTTTTTACAAAAATACCGACACCGCTTCAAACAAAAACTCTTCAAAATAAAAATGTAATGTTGTGTGTTTTATTTTATTGCTACTAAGTTGGCAAACAAGCAAACTGCCCACCTAATGGTAAGTGGTAACAGTCACCTATAATACATGTGGTTCCTGTGCGATTCGCAGTAAAACTGCAAGCCCCACAAGAACCAGTGTACGTTGCCAACTTGTGACATCAGATGTAAAGTCACGGTACCCAGTAATTTCAGTGCCATATCTTACCCTTCACACCGGAACACAGCAATGCAAGCACTGCTGATTTGCGGCAGAAATAGGTAAGACGGAGGTATTTTTATCCTTGCCTTAGCAAGCATCAAAAACGATAGTATTTTTGTTTTTAATTATATCCCAATTTTTGTGACAGGTATCTCTGGCAGGTATGTCATCCATCATATTATTATTAGATGAATTCGAAACAAGCTCAAACCTGTTTTTGATGTGCTACCATCATCAACGCTGGCCAAGTGCGGGTTGGTCGACTTCACACACAACCTAAGAATTTCTTTACACGTGTGTGCAGCGGTCGGCGCGCCGGCGCGCTACTTAGTGGTAGGTATTTATAACGCTGCATTGCGTGAGTGACAGGGGCGTGCATGTACTAAACAAGATTATCAAGAAGAAAGCCACAAATCGCTATGAATATCAGGCAACCGTATTAGTCTCTAAGCAAACTGGTTTTAAAATATTAATTAATATTCTACCACCTTAGGCCTGTAAGAAAACTCGGGAAGTACTACACAGCTACCGTTCTTTACCATGATGACTTTACATTTGACGACACGGTTAGCGCACAGAGTTCGAGTGATCGCCTACTACGCAACTGGTCGCGGGTTCGATTCCCAAATATTTTTAACCGACTTCAAAAAAGGAGGAGGTTATCAATTCGGTTGTATTTTTTATGTTTGTTACCTCATAACTCCGTCATTTTAAACCGATGTCCAAAATTATTTTTGTATTCGATAGAGTATAGAGCAAGGGTGTCAAGTCAGGATCTGATGATGGGATCCCATAGAAAATCGAGGAAAGCATGTTGTCTGTACCTATTCTTATATTATTTTTAAGTTTTCAGTGTTTTTGAAGTCGGTTTTTATTTTTTGTAAAATATTTTTTTGTAGTTACGGGACAAATATTATGTATGGAATACAGAAATATGTTCCGGTCTGGGCGTATGTGCATGTGATATGTAATATATTCTATGTTTGTAACTTTGATGACACGGTTAGCGCAGAGATCGAATGATCGCCTACTGCGCAACGGGTCGCGGGTTCGATTCCCGTTCGGGACAAATATTTTGTATGGCCTACAGAACTTTTTTCCGGTCTGGGCGTATGTACATGTGATATTCTAAGTTCGTAACTGAACCCACAACACAGGAGAAAATCTTAGTGTGGGGCGACGTTTTCAAAAAGAAAAAAACTGCACCTACGACACAGTTGAAAATCCTAGTGTGGGCCGACGTATTTATATAAAAACACTTTCATTACTGAGTGACTGACAGATTACGCACAGCCGTAATTAAAAGGCACAAAAAGCGGAAATTTGACATGTATGTTGGAAATTCGCCATCTAAGGGGGTAAAACTAAAAAATAATAGTTTGTATGGAACCTCTATGACATTTATGCGGGCGAAGCAGCGGGCAAAAGCAAATATTTTATAAAGTTTCACAAAATTCCGCTGATCAGATATTTTCTTTTAATACAATGAAGTGATCTTTACATAAATCGAACGGAAATTTATGTTAATTATTTTTTACTTTTTTATAATCAACTCACGCTTGACCATAAATGTTACGAAATTTAAAAGATTTCTAAAATACTATTTTACTGTTCATAATCATATATAATACATAGGCTCGAATAAAACTCTATTATTTAGCTACATGTATAATGTGCTGTTGATTGTACCTTCTAAAGCTTTGATGCAAGGCGTTGTGAATAAAGGGGGTAACATTAAGTATTTAACGGAATTCAGCAATAAAGTTTTATAGGAAACATTATTTTGAACCTATAAATCGTTGCATATTTACTTGAAGAAATTATCATACTGGTTTATTAACACTGCACTGTGCTATATGGCCGCGGCATTAAAATATAAACATTTGGGAAATAAATATTTACCACTTTTCTTTCAGCATTTTTTGTATGCATTTGATTTAACATTTCGTCTTTGACTTCTTTTATTAGCGATTTTTACACATAAAATAACTTATAGAAAAAAAGAACGAAAAACATATTTTTTCACACATAAAATAATTTAGGAAGAAGGATTAAAATAGTTTTCTCCTTTATAATACCTAATCTATTATTTACACTATTCACCATATTACTACACTAATCTATAATAATAATGAAAGTTAACAAAATAAAAGCAAACTGCAAAATTAAAATTCGATCGTAAAGAAACACGTAATATATTTTTTTGCGCCCGCGACACGAAGCGACATGACCATACCCTAAGACGACTTGGCGAGTACTGTCTTATATGGAGCGCGATTGCAACCAAGCGAAATTATAGAATTTTCGTCATTTTCCTAAATATTTTATATGACATCAAAAAATCTGTCTTCACAGTTCACTAGATAATAACGAACTACGTGTTTTGGTATAACTTTTATACTGTTTTATGTATATTTCGATTTCAAATCGTGGTTTTAGTTTTTGATTTAGACCTATGTTTGGATTTTTTTTCTATCGAGTGAAATGGAGTAAATCGTGTTTCTGCTTTCACAGTTCACTAGATTATATCTTCAAGTTTAAGGTATGTGAATTTCAGAATTGTGGGTTCTAATATTATCCAGATCTAGACGTTCTAAGATCGGCAAATTTGGGAAATCCTCGCCTTAATGACGAATTATACCTATAATGGTAAATTTGTTACGTTTTTATTTTTTACTGGTTTCCTCTGAAATGAAGTTTTATAATCCAATGAAATAGTTTTACGAAAACTGTTAAATAAGATTTATTTCAGTGGGCTTATTTATACCCCTTTTGTATGAATTTTTATGACACTATATCTCTAAGAAGAATAAATACAGTATATACATAGTGGTAATGGTTACCTATCCTGGTTTGCGTACTTCTCTTTGGAGCTGTACTACCTTATGGTAATGGTAACCTCTCCGGGTTTGCGTACTTCTCTTTGGAGCTGTACTACCCTATAAATTAGTCTCGCGAACAGTACTTTGGTCTGTTTCATGACTAATAGAGATATCGGTGGTTTTCAGAACAAGAACGTAATAACAACGTTTTAAACCTGCAGGCCTATTACGATCTCACGGTTTTCAAATAATATCATATGATATCATAGTGCAAAGCGAAAATTATGATTTTCGGTCAGATTTTTGATCATTCGTTCGTTATATGATATTGACATCATCGAAATTATGCCATAGTAATGATATCATTGGAGATCGGTAATACGAAATGAAGCATTTCATGATTTATTATGCCATGTCATACGATGAAAGATTTATAATTGGCCTACTGCTCGATGGGATTATTGTAGTGTTGCCCAAAATCGGTCTTGGTCTTGCAGTCTTGCGAGACTCTTGCTGCAAGACCGAGACCTAGACCTACACCACCACTTAACCCATGCAAGATTTTAGCAAGATTCTTGCTTAAATCTTGCATGGGTCAGTCTTGATCTCGGTCTTGCTACAATTAGGCTGTTTTGTGCCCCGGTCTTGCAGCAAGAGTCTCGCAAGACTGCAAGACCAAGACCAATTTGGGCAACACTAGATTATTGGTTCTGAGCCACGTTCGGAGATGCAGGTCGACCTCGACCCAGAACCCGCCGAAGTGGCTACGCTCTGTGCGAGCCCGCCGTTTATATCTTCTGTGCCGTCATGACGGTCACCCTTGTGGAGGTCGCCACCACCGCCACCACCGCCGCCGCCGGCGCGCCTGAGCAAGTGACGGATACCGACGAGCCTGGGTCAGCTAATGCGATGCTAAACACCACAATACTTGAAATATTGGGCGAGGATCCAACTATTTCGAATACTTTTGGAGCCGACATTCACAAAGACTTTGCAGTTAAGTTGGAACACACATTAATGTGAAATACCTTTCGCCGAGTAACTGCAAACTAATTAATGCTCCCGTAGGTACTGAATGCCGAAATTAAGGTGGCTATCTCCGATATAAACGCTAAACGTTATAAAAATATCGAAATTAGGCAAAAACAAGTTTCTACGGCTATTTCATGCTTGAACCAAGCTATTAATTCGCTGACCTCGAAAAATAACAGTGACCCAGAATTAATAAAAATGTTGATGGACACAGAACGTATTCTCTGTGACTTGCAGTACCGGATTCAGTCATACGACGGAATTTTATTCTGTATTCCCTTAAAAAGGACATGAAAGACCAGCTTTAAAATACTTAACCATTTTTTATTCATTCATTAGGCGAAAACCTGTCAGAAATTATTAAGACTGCAAAGGCGATAAATAAATAGGGTGCAGAGTTAAAAACTTCATTGCATAAACCACAAACAAAAAAAAAAAAAGGCGCCTGCACCGACGCCTAGCACCTCCAGGAATGATTAAACTGAAGGGCAATTTTTTATCAAATATATTCTGGTACCTAAGCCAAATGGTAAACATGGTTTCATCCTGAATTAAAAAAAAAAAAAAAAACTTTAATAAATTTATAAAAGCAGATCATTTAAAAATTGAAAATTTTCGCTCAGTGCTAAAATTTAATTACCTCTCTTTGATTTTAATTAACGAGGCCAAAAGTTTAATGATACCTAGTAATATATGTACATTTTTAAGGTTTCGTTCTAATCTAGACTAAAAATTTCCAGATCACAAATCAGAAATAAAAAAATAAAAAAATGGTTAACTCTTAAAAGATGTTGAATACGTCAATTCGCACAAATAGTCGAATTACTAGTCTCAGTTTGCCCGGCTGTAGAATACACTAGCCTTATACTAAAATATTCGAGCGCATTAAGTAATTAAACTTAAAATCATCATTAATGATAATTATGATAAATTTATAAATATCCCTAGGAATGACGCAATACAAATACCGTTTTGTAAAATCAAACATGATACACATGATCTGGAAATTTTCTCAGACGCCTCAAATACGGGGCTGTACGTGGCAAAGAGAAGGTTAGCGGGTTGTGGGGCATTCAGGAGAGAACACAACACATTAACTACCTAGAAATTCTAGCTGCTTTTCTAAGATTAAAAGTGTTCGCCAAAAATATAAGTAGTTGTCAAATTTCTCCGCATAGACAACACTACAGTAATCTCTTACATCAATACAATGGGGGGTATTCAGTTCCCCCACTTCACTGACATCACTCGTCAACTATGGCAGTGGTGTGAATGTCGCAATGTGTATGTTATGGCTTATTACATTAGCTCATCAGATAATATAACGGCAGATGCCGAATCAAGGCGGGTACATCCTGACATAGAATCAACGACACGTTTAGCGCAAAGGTCGAGTGATCACCTACTGCGCAACGGGTCGCGGGTTCGATTCAACAAATGTTTCGACAAATGTTTTATGGCCTACAGAAATTTGTTCCGGTCTGGGCGTATGTGCATGTGATATTCTATGTTTGTAACTGCACCCACGACACAGGAGAAAATCCTAGTGTAGGGCGACGTATTAAAAAAAAAAAAATTGAAGTTAGCGGACTGGGCATATCAGGAAATTGTCTCATCGTATGGGGCACCTCAAGTAGACTTATTCGCTAGTCAAATAAATACTAAATGCACTGATTATGTCTCCTGGCATAGGGACCCAGATGCATTTCCTGGGCCGATTTTAATTTTTATGCTTTCACCCCGTTCTCTGTCATTGTATAGCGGGGAACTTATGCGGACGGCGTGGAGTGTACCGCCGATATTAGCATCTATATTCCAAAGTTCCTTTAAACAATATAATGTTTATTTACGGCACTGGTTCAATTACTGTAACGACAATAATTGTGACTTGTATAATCCTTCAATTCCACAAATAATTTATTTCAACAAACTATTATGAAGAGGGAGCTCAATATGGCACGCTTAACTCCTATAGATCCGCGCTCGCCCTGCTTAGGGGAAAATAATTTACGAGAAGATGACAGAGTAAAAAGATATTTTAAAGGAATATTTCGGTTACGCCCTCCCTTGCCCAAATATGTGGGATACTTCAATAGTTATTAATTATGTCAGCCAATTTTACGCCAATGAAACATTGTCTTTTGAAAAACTTTCGAAAAAACTCATCACTCTCATTGCGCTGTTGACAGCACACAAAGTACAAACCTTGTCCTAGATTAATATTAAAAATATTGAAATCTTTCCTTCTCTTCATAAGTGCTAAAAAGCCTTATAATGCTGTCGGTTCCCAAACCTTAAGTCAGTGAATAAAGAACACACTGCGCGATAGCGTTTTTGATCTAAACATATTTACCGCGCACAGCACGCCGCTACATCCGCGGCTCATCACCTAGGTGTCGGCCTAGATCAAATAAGACGAACCGCTGGATGGAGCGGCTCTTCAAGCACATTCTATCGATTCTATAATAGAACCATAAGTAATGTTAATACTAATGGAAATAATTATTTTGCCAGAACAATTGTTAATAATACGAGTAATTCAAATGATGATTGATGTTTATTCTTATTAACATAAATTAATGAAAATTCAGGAATAAACAAAATATTTCACACTATTATCTCTAAAAGTCTACAAGTATTATTTGCTAATCCCGAGGACGAAGCCGAGTATAATTAATGATTAAACGAACTTACCTGTACGTGAAGTTCAATCATAATTATACGAAGGCTTCGTCCGAAGGGATTAGCAACCCTCCCTCCCAACTACAAGTCCCCTTTTTTGTGTGAAATATTCCGGATGCGGCTACTCTAAACTAAATGAAGCGAGCGGATAGGTAGCCCACCTTGTTGACGTGAGACTCATTTTAAATTTTATTTATACCCTCAAATAAAGTGCGTGACTGGCGTATCACTAGGCGTTACTACAAGTATTATTTGCTAATCCCTTCGGACGAAGCCTTCGTATAATTATGATTGAACTTCACGTACAGGTAAGTTCGTTTAATCATTAATTATATATGCCTGAATAGCTGAAAAAATCTGAAATATCTGTATTGAGTTCTTGACTGATCTATTTTTTGTAGAAACGTGTTTAATTTATCATAATTAATAAAAAACGAATGGCGGCGCTAGTAGTAGGTACTGTGGCCCCTTAAAAAATGAGCTTGTCCTTTAGCATATTTCAGGTCTGCTGTCGATCATAGTTAATTTTAATTGCTTACAAAAACTGTTGAAGACGCGGTTTCGACTCTCGCCCGGACGGACGGAAAACTGCAACCCCCACAAGAACCACAGTGTACGTTGCCAACTTGTGACATCAGATGTAAAGGCACAGTACCTACCCAGTAATTTCACTGCCATATCTTACCCTCCAAACCGGAACACACTATACTGCCCATTCCATTGGCCCAGATAAAAACCTGGCTGCGTGAGAAAACCGAGGAACATCATCTAACAAAGTGGAGAGCCAATGAGATGCAAAGAAAAAAAGACACAATCCCGGTACCATCCAAGAAGCTTGCCCGATCCCCCATCAGACCAAAGAAAGACAAAATCCGAAAAGTTATAGCTACTATAACCGGACAGTCTCCTAAACAAACACCTATTTACAATAGGGGTGACAGACAGCCCTCTATGCAGAGGATGCATGGAGGCAGAGGAAACGCCACAGTACGTTGTTATAGAATGCACAAGCGTGGCCGATCAACGGGCGAAACTTCTCACTTTCCGGCATCCATGCCGGAAGCACAGAGGCTGCTGACTTTCTGGGAGGACTTGGGATTGATGGAGTAAGATGGAGGCAGACGTAGGATTAGGAATTTAGGAAGCACAATAGCCCAATCATGAGGCTAAGTGCGAAAGAGACCAGCCAAACTAACCAACTATGGTATGTTGACGCAGATTCCAGTCCTAGCAGTCAATTTTTTTTCAGCTGTACCTACAATTCATTAACTTCGGTGGTTCATTTTCAGTGATCCATTTCAAATTTTATCTACAAATAAATATGTAAGTATGTAACAACTTTATTGCAAAAAAAAATAGTTACAGGAATTTTCTTAAAACTAGTCCTTATAACAAAAGGCGGCCTTATTGCCAAAGTGGCAATCTCTTCCAGGCAACCTAACCGTAGAAGAAAGTTTAATACGAAACATAAACAACGGGACCGTAAAATTCTAACATAATAATAAATAGAATACATATACTACATGTTATTAATAAGTAAATAAGCCTACAAAATACATAAAATACATATACTACATACCTATAGTACTAACGAAAGGAAAGAAAACTTAAAATTCTAGCTGCAGAAAATGTGTTTTTATAGCTCGCTTAAAAGAATCATGAGATGGTGCACGTCTTATGGTCTCAGGTAAAGAATTCCAAAGTCTAATGGCTTTAACGGTGAAGGACTTGTCATAAAACATAGAGGAGTGAGGTGGGAATACTAGTGTCATGTCGTTTGAGGAGCGAAGGGGTCTAGTTATTGTTAAGTAGAGAAGGAAACGGGATTTGAGATAGTGAGGAGCATACGGACTGGTAAGTATAGAATGGAGAAGAGAAAGGATATGGCAATCTCTCCGACGGCTTATAGGGAGCCACTGAAGTTTGGAGCGATAGTGTGATATATGATCAAATTTGCGTAGCCCAAAGATAAACCGAATACAAAGGTTCTGCAAACGCTCCAGTTTATTCAACTGAGTTACAGTTAGATCGGGATAACACGTATCAGAGTAGTCCAAAATTGGAAGAAGTAGGGACTGGGCCAGCAAGATTTTCGTTTTGATCGGAAGCAAGTTTTTTAGGCGTTTAAGGGATCTATACGCACCAAACACTTCCTGCTTACCTCTGACACTTGCTTCTGCCAGGAAAAGCAGTTATCAAAATAAATACCCAGATTCTTTACCTCTTTGCTCAGACTAATAGTGGTACCGTCAAAACAGATACTAGGTAAGGACTTGAAGTCAATTCTGGAAATATACCACGGACTCCCAATTATGATGCACTGAGTTTTTTTCGGGTTGACTATGAGAACATGACGATGGCTCCAGTCAGCAATGTGTGTCAAATCAGTGTTAATTGTGCCAATCGCCTTAGCCAAGTTATCTACTGACTCTTGAGTGTAGATCTGGAGATCGTCTGCATACAAATGATAGGATGAAGATATAGGAAGAGTAATTGAGTTTATGAAAACTGAAAAAGAAGTGGAGATAAAACGCCACCCTGCGGCTCACCAGCAGATATATTACACCACATCGAAAAATCGTAATCGATGCGTATCCGCTGCCGTCGCCCGTACAGGTAACTTTGAAACCACTCAATAACCGGCGGAGATATGTTAAGAGAGCGTAACGTAGCCAAGAGTATATCAAAGTCAACAGTGTTGAACGCATTGCTAAAATCAAGAAGCGTTAACACCGTAAGCTCCTTGTTTTCCATGCCACATCGAATATCGTCAGTAATCTTAACTAGCGCAGTAGTCGTACTATTACCGGGGCGAAAACCGGATTGGTAGGGATTTAAAAGATTGTTGCAATATAGAAAATTCGCTAATTGTTCGTAAACAAGCTTTTCTTGGACTTTGGATAGGAAAGGTAATATGGAAATAGGTCGGAATTCAGAGAAGGTCTTGGGATTTGAGTTCTTAGGAAGAGGAGTTATGTAAGCTTCTTTCCAGATTGAAGGAAATACACATCCATAATCGATATAGGTACACGGTTATTTTTTTATCACCCTGGAAAATTTAAGGGAGGCTTCACGACATGGTATTAGAATGTTTTAAATATTAATTTAAAAAAACTCACTTAATTTTATATTAATTTTCTAAAAAATCCAAAAAATGATGCACTAGTTGAAAACAGCATTTTTTGATATTTTTTTTTTTTATATAATACTGGATGTGTCCTGAAGCGTCCCTAAAATTTTCCAGGGTGATAAAAAAATAACCGTGTATATAAAAGGAAATTGTTAGTTACACTATTTATAACTCAAGAACGGCTGAACCGATTTGGCTGAAAATTGGCGGGGAGGTAGCTTAGAACCAGAAGACGGACATAGGATAGCTTATATCGCAGAAATCACCTCTTAAGGGGGAGAAAAGGGGGGTGGAAGTTTGTATGGGGAATCAATAACCACTGAACTGATCTAGATGAAATTTGGTATGGAGATAGTTTGTTGTGAAGAAGTATAAAGAATAGTGTTATGTGTTTATCCCCGAAATCAATTCTTGAGGATGTAAAAAGGGTGGGGGGGGAGGAATATGTAAAGGGAATCAATAAAAAAAGATTTCCATGCGGACAAAGTCACGGGCAAAAGCAAGTACATAATAAGAAAGAAAAATTAAACAAACAAATTTTATTTCTATTTCAAGTAATATTTCCATATAATCAGTCTTCAAACAACAATAATTATATCACAATTATTTAATTCAAAACTTAAAACATTCTATTTTACAATCATCATTATCACTTAAATACATTTAACATTAAAACATGCAAATTACTTGTGAATTTTATATGCCAAAGCTACTCCAAAAATAACTAGAGCGAAAGCAGAAAACTTATAAAGCATATTCCATAATACTTGATTCTGCCCACTGACAGAATTAACAATGAGATTATTCATAAGAAACACCTGGTTGCTCTCATCAACAAACATTTGTCTTTCTTCATTCGACATCTTGACTGCAATCTCATTCATAGCTGAGCGCATATCTGTTTTGAGTTTGCTTATATCTACATCCCCGAAGTCAGTTACTTTATCAATGTAATCATCATTTCCTGAAATGCATCAATATTAAGCTGTTAATATATCAAAATTAAATAAAATTTATACTAGACATATACAATAATTTTAAATTAAAAAAATATATTGTAAGGTATATTCACCACCATTATTGTATCTCACTAACTTACTATAAAAATAAGAGCATAGCAATTAGGAAATATCTTCAAAACTTAATACATACGTTCGCTACCAAACATTTTTCTTTTTTTAGCCAATATTTGGCCACCGCTTAGCAAGCCGAGATACAAATGGTAGACGTAAACCATTAACATCAATGGGTTTTCCTTTTCAAGAGCCTGCAAGTGTTCCAAATAATTTTCTAAAGCTGCTGATTTGGGTAATGCTTGCCAATCATCGCCAAGGTAATGCTGTAGATCCTCTTCAAAAGCAGATTTTCTAAAATATTATAACATAAATAAGATTCAAACAATTCTCGCTATTATTAAACAGAAATAGTTGTAGTCAGGGCTGGCGTAAAGTGTAGGTATTGTGGGTCATCGCAAATGGCCTTGCAGACTACGTATTGCATTTATTTACGCATGAAATATAAATATATCTTATTGCTGCTAAAGGGCCTCATAACTAAAGGGCTCAGCATCAACTTTAAGGTTGCCAAAAAGCCTTGCAAAATATGCCTTGCCTGTCAACTTTAAGCCTTGTGCCACCACTGGTTGTTGATATAAGCTCTAATACAAATAACTTTAAACATACCTCGGTTCAATTAAACTCTATTGTGATATTACAATATGTATAATGTATGCATACGTCCCTTTAGGCGGGACAGTCCAGCATTCACACTGTTTGTTCCGCTGTCCCCAGTTAAGGCAAAAATGTCCCACTTTCTTAAACAGACCTAACGGGGGCACGGCAGGCAAGGAATAGGTTAGCTTTACAAAGTGCTTTGATTATTTTTATTAGTGGTACTTATATTTTTACTGTAATAAAAAATTGTGAAACATCAGAGTTTAGTCACATAATTTCACATCCCACTCTACAAAAAATAATTAGTGGTCACCTTAACTATATATCAAACCACACATACAGGGTGTCCCAGAAGCCGACGTCAAGCCGAAAGCAGGCGGTAGACTAACTCATATATGTTATCAGAAAAATATATAAAAAAATCTGAGTCACCTATTTAAAAAAAAATCTAACATTTAAAAAAATCGATATAATTTACACCCTGTGACGGTTTTTTCACTCTTGTTGCTACAAATCTTGACTTTTCTAAACATTTTCTTTTGTTTTGTAATCCTGAATAATGTTTCTGTATACTCTAATCTAAAATTTAAAGCCAGCTGCTCCAAATTAGAAGAATATGACATTTTTATCTAAATTAAATATTCAAAATTAATTTTTCGCATAGCTTTAACAAGCTGTACTGAAAAAAAAATGTACTATGCGAGTTTGGCAAGTAACTGCAAAAGTTGGCGCATTCGATAAGGATTTCAAAATGGTATGATACTTGGTAGATAATTTCTACGATTGCAGACAAATTTTTTTCCAAAAACAGGCAGTTTTGAACAAATTTTTCTTACGTACTTAAAATTTATTATAATGTACCCATGGTTTGCTTTAAGGCTGTAACTTTAACATTCTAGTTTGATTGAGACCGGGAAAGTCATTTTACGAAGTGTGAGAGAGACAGATAGTGACGTTAACGTGACAGAGACAGAGAGATTCGAAGTATGAGCGAGACAGATAGTGACGCTAACGTGACAGAGACGGCGAGTCTCACATCCACTTCGTAAAACGACTATTTTACGAAGTGGAAGTGAGACAGATAGTGACGCCAATTATTCGCTAACGCACAAACAATACACATCAGTACGTTTCGCTCCTTCGCTTACTGCGCATCTTCTTGTATTCGTTCGTGTTGATTTCGTGCTTACCACTTTCTGCTTCGTTTATTGGACTTGATTGCTTGAGATTTGGATTCGGACTGTTTAGTTTCTCTACCGACGACCTTTGCTTTGCTGCGGACTACTTATCCTTGATTGTGTAATTGTGTAGTGCCACCATGTCTGCGTACATGACACAAGAATACGCCAACATGCATTTAATTTATGGGGAACGTAGATGCAATGCCAACGCTGCAGCTAGACTTTATCGTGAGAGGTACCCAAATGCAGCTCATTTTCCAGATCATCGAGTCTTTACAAATGTGCACCGATTACTCTTCTCAGAAGGCCGACTGCCGAACCAAGTACATAGTGAAAGAAGATTTCGTCCCACTTACGAGGACATTGTACTAGACAAGAAGATCTGAGTATTTCTGTACGTGGAATAGAGAGAAGCACAGGAGTACCCAAAAGTGCAGCCCAGCGGATTTTGTAAAGAAATCAGCTACACCCATACCACGTACAGCGAGTACAAACTCTACTACCCCGGGACCATCGACTCCGTGTTGCTTTTTGTCAAACAATGCTACAAAAACACAGAGAAGATCCGCGATTCTTCGAAAAAATTTTGTGGTCAGGTGAGTCGACATTTAAAAAACATGGTTACATGAACCTACACAACTTACACGATTGGCATATCGAAAATCCTCATTTGATGAGGCAAGATAGATCACAATATAGATTTAAAGTGAATATGTGGACCGGAATTTTAAATGGACAAATAATAGGTCCTTTTGAGCTGCCAGACGCCTTGACTGGTGAAGTTTATTTACATTTTTTACAAAATGATTTACCAAATCTACTGGAAGATGTGCCACTTAACATTCTAAGAGATATGTGGTTTCAACAAGATGACTGATTGATTGATTGAATACTTTATTGCACACGAAACATACATAAGCAGGGCATAATAATATAAGATACACAGTAACAATAGGCGGCCTTATTGCTAAGGTAGGTAAGATGGTTGCCCAGCTCACTATGCCAGCTCAGTAAGAGAATATCTCGATGAGGAATACCCAGGCAAATGGATAGGACGATCTGGTACTATCTCGTGGTCAGCCCGTTCCCCAGATTTAAATCCATTAGATTTCTTTTACTGGGGAGCGGTGATAGAAAAAGTTTACGCAAAGCCAATCGAAACTGTGACTGACCTACGGCAAAGAATAATAGACGCAAATGATTTTGTTAATAATGAAAGATTCGCCCGCTTGATAGCCTGATCTTTTTTAAGATGTCGAGCCTGCATTAGAGCAGTTTGAACACCTGTTGTAAATCTTGACATTTAAATAAATTATGTTAAACAATTTTTGTGTATTTAATTTATTTCACTATCTGTCTCTCTCACACTTCGTAAAATGACTCTCCAGGTCTCACTCAAACTAGAATGTTAAAGTTACGGCCTTAAAGCAAACCATAGGTACATTAGAATAAATTTTAAGTACGTAAGAAAAATTTGTTCAAAACTGCCTGTTTTTTGAAAAAAAAAATATTGTCTGCAATCGTAGAAATTATCTACCAAGTATCATACCATTTTGGAATCCTTATTGAATGCGCCAACTTTTGCAGTTACTTGCCAAACTCGCATAGTACATTTTTTTTTCAGTACAGCTTGTTAAAGCTACGCGAAAAATTAATTTTGAATATTTAATTTAGATAAAAATGGCATATTCTTCTAATTTGGAGCAGCTGGCTTTAAATTTTAGATTAGAGTATACAGAAATATTATTCAGGATTACAAAACAAAAGAAAATGTTTAGAAAAGTCAAGATTTGTAGCAACAAGAGTGAAAAAACCGTCACAGGGTGTAAATTATATAGATTTTTTTAAATGCTAGATTTTTTTTAAATAGGTGACTTAGATTTTTTTAAATATTTTTCTGATAACATATATGAGTTAGTCTATCACCTGCTTTCGGCTTGACGCCGGTTTCTGGGACACCCTGTATATGAATAAAAAAATGTATCAAACTGAATAATAATATGTAGTGCTACCAAATGAATTTCAGCTTAACTCACATAATTCTTAAAATATAAGCACAACCAACCTGTGCAGAGCCTTGTGAACAAACAGTCTGTTAAAGTCTGGCATATCAAGTCTTTCTTTAACATCTTCCAAGTAAGCAAAAATATGGTAAAACACAAATAAACCTCCACCCCAGACTGTTTCGTCGCGCAATGCTGTGAACAAATTAATACCTATAGAACAGACCAGTCCACATTGATTTATTTATAAGCAGGTAGTTAAAAAAATGTTGGTTCAGTCAGGTGTCAAGTATAAATAAATGATTAAGTTTATTAGTTGATTATAAAACATACAAACATATATGTATTTTGACTCACAAATAGCAAATTTTGCATTAACCAAAGCGTCGCTAACTGAATGAATTTTTCGTGTAGCTTTCCTGACGTGAGTTGTGAATAGTTCTGTACTTCCAGACATTTTAAATATTCAATTACAAACTAATATGTAAACAGTGTATTCACTGTATTCGTAACTTTGACGACAAAACAGCACAAATTATATTACTCACAGACTTATTAGAGATACTACGTATCAGACTGCCGACCACAGAACACATATGCCTTACAAAGATTATTTACCGTAGTACCAGGAATTATTAGTGTTGTATGACGTTTGTTCTTTTTTAATTCATCTCTAGCTAAGCGGCAAAGGAAGTGGGAGGATATACAGCCAAAAATTTTCTACTGCGTACCTTGTAAGCTTATAGCCAAGCCAGTTATTTTTTATTTCATATTATTTCAAAGTTACTAAGGAAATTAAATAAAAACCAAGATAATTTATAATAATAATACAACTTTATTTCAGACCATACAAGAGTCCATTCATTTTATATGTTAGTAACAATTTAAGTACTTATAAACTAATTGTTAGTAAGACCTATCAGCAAACCTACCCAATGTTTTTGTATAGGGCAGTCCAACCTATCAGCAATGACCTTTAGAATGCTATTCGAACTACTACGTAGCCTTTGTAGTAATGATACCACCTTTTTGCGAATGATAGCTGGGAAGCCATCCGTACGAGCTTCGGCGAACATCCCTGAAGCACTACATCGCCATGGCAGCCGCAACAGCATCCTAAAGCCATTGTTGTACTGTACACGTAAAGCGTTATAGGCACGCCGCGTATATTCTACCCACAGGCCACTCGAGTAAAAGGACTGACAAAAACTTATTTATTTTTTTATCATATTTTTGTAGTCATTTGTGCATTAATGGTAAATTCCAATTTCTCAAACAAATACAGATTTTAATTCTTGTGTTTACAGTGCTCAGATTTTATTTCTTGTACCAATTCACAATCGTAAATTTTGTAACCAGAGAAAATGATCTAGGATAATGTTTTTGTGTGTTTGGCACAGTCAATAAAATCAAATAAATACTTGGACTTTATTAGCTCTTTTATATTTTGGCATATGTTTTTTTTCATGAGCTTTGCTTTCCAGGTGTTCATTTGATTCAGTAATTACTGTGCCGAAACACTTCACTGCACCTTCGAGTGGGTAGTGCAAGCAATTTTTTCCTTGTAAAAAACTTCTGTTGGTCATGTTTATTTCCTCGTTTGTAGTGAGGCAATTTTTGGAGGAGCTGCAATTATTTTTCAATTTCATTAATACTTTTCGCACTACCCACCCAAATGTGTGGGCCTGTGAGTGCACACATACTCGTTCTCGATGGGCCTGTTGCAAGATATATTCTGTATTGAGATAACCAAGCATGACATCATCAGTGTTATTGAATAATGTCTGTAGCTTTATGCAAAATGTTGTTACAGTCTGTAAAGTAATTACTTTCATCTTCACAATTAAATTTCTTTAAGAAATTTTATAATTCTAGTTGTTAATAATGACTTAAAGGTGCAGTTGAGACTGTGGCAATTTGGGTTATTATTTCTATAATTGTATACCCGCAACTGACTTAAATTCTCAATTGGATCTGAATTTAAATCTCTTAGCTGCATTATTTTTATTCCTTCTTTTTTTAAAAAACTGCTACACCTCTAGTAACTTTTTAATGTTGTAATAGAATTTTTCAAAATGGGCACTGACTTTTCGTTTTCTGCGGAATGCACATACATATTTTTTTGTAATTATTTTATGGCTTCATCCCAGAATACATGATGAGATGAGGTTATGGTGTAGTAACAGCTGTCCGTAGAGGCTTCCCTTAGCTTCTTTGCAATAAATTGCTATCCCACTCAAACTGTCAAATAGTTGATCAAAAAGTAAAACTGTTTTTGCAGTTTTTTAGGGTTACTTACTGCATCCATCAGTTTTCCATCAGCATAGTTAGAGCTGAAAAAATAAGACATAAAGCGTCAAAAAAAACCTTTTTCTTTTTGTAAATCGTTCTCCTATTGTTATGGGGTAGTCTACACATTGTAAGATTATACAATTAGCTAATGTCTGTGATCTGGGTGATTGTGTAATCATTATACTAAGATGAAATCAGCGAAAGGGAAATACATCAAATACTTTGGTTCACATCCATACTTGAACTACAATTCTTGTGTTTCTTTAATCTTTATACACGGCGTTTCAAAATAACCAATAAATAATCAATTCTTTATCGAAAACTCATTATTACACGTTTTACACGTTTGTAATTTAACCTAAAATTTTCATGAAAATCATAGTATCATCATCATCATCATGTCTATGATTTACATGAAAATTTTGGGTTGAATGACATTACGCGAAACACATTTTAATAATGAGTTTTCGATAAAGAATTGATTATTTATTGATTATTTTGAAACACCGTGTATTAAATTATACTATGATTAAATGTATGGTTATTTTTTTATCACCCTGGAAAATTTTAGGAACGCTTCAGGACACATCCAATATTATATAAAAAAAATATTAAAAAAATATTTTAAAAAATAAAAAATCTCTAAAAATGCTGCTCTCAACAAGTGTAGCATTTTTTGTATAATTAAAAAAAATAATATAAAATTAAGTAAGTTATTTTTTTATTCATATTTCAATCATTCTAATACCATGTCGTGAAGCGTCCCTTAAATTTTCCAGGGTGATAAAAAAATAACCGTGTATAAAAGGAGGTGTTCCCATCTATAGACGCACGCACAGCCGTAACCGCTAATGGTAGAAACGGGTATTTTGGACAGTTGTTTTAATTCAAAATGTGGACGCACACTAAGAAAGAATTTAAAAAAAAAATTACCATAAAGGGATGAAATAGGGGTTGCAAGTTTGTATGGAAAAATCTTAAAATTAGCAACGATTTTGGTAAAACTTGAGATTCATGTTCTTAAAAATATTTCATTGAACACGTGTTTCGTGGTTTATGGGAATTCACCCCCTCAGGGTGCAAAATAGGGGTTGAAAGTTTCTATGGAAAATTTTTAAAATCTGCTCCAATTTCTATGAAATTTATTCATCATTATCATCATCATCACAGCTCATATACGTCCCCACCGAGGGGTTCGAGCCTACCCTATGTTAGGGTGATTATTCCTTCACCGTAGTAGCGTCGGACAAATGTACATATGAAATTCGAAATGAAAAACACAGTGGTACATGGCGGGTCTCGAACCCCGACCTCCCGATTGGAAGGCAAGTGCTGAGTACACAGCGCCACCGACGCTGAAATTTATTATCCCGGCTTAAATAGGCTACAAAATTATTTTTCCTATGGGAAAATATAAAATTCCCACGGGAAAACAATAATAACGCGGGCGAAGCCGCGAGCGGAAAGCTACTAATATAATACTTACAAAATTTTGGACTGCATGATAATGCTGCCAGGTACTGCTATACTTTCACACAATTCTTCACCTAAAAACAAAATATTAATGTTAATCGAATTCAAATATAATATTGAAGTGAAACCATACTAGGATAGCAAAATTTAAATAAATAGAAAGAAAGAGGAACATACCTTCATTTTCTTTATCTTTTCAGGAACAACATGTTGTTTGTTTGTGTAGTTATCTAAACTCTGTGTGACTGCAGTCTGTTTGATACACAACAATATCATTCCATTTTGATATTTTTCCATCCATTTTCATATTTTTATTGAGGAAGTTATTTCTTAACCCTTTAATTAGGTGATATGGGTTATAAACAATATTTAAATATGCACTTACTGTAACAGTGTCATCTGAAATTGTAAATTAATATTATACATATTATAATATGTGTAGAGTTAACATCAATAAAATCAGGCATTTAGAAAAATTACATCACAATTTAATAATTTGATAAT
Organism: Schoenobius gigantellus; assembly: GCA_963935595.1. Taxonomy (NCBI): domain Eukaryota; kingdom Metazoa; phylum Arthropoda; class Insecta; order Lepidoptera; family Crambidae; genus Schoenobius; species Schoenobius gigantellus. The sequence continues at coordinate 12,075,357 of OZ012563.1, read as the reverse complement.
CCACAACAGCAGCAATTACCTCCTTAAAAATAAATATTTTTTTTATTCTATGCCTGTGGTAGTGTCTTCATAGTAATAGAAAGCAATTGGTTGCTTCCATCTATATATGGCCCCTCTCAACATAAGAACGACAGAGTGTTCGACAAATTGCTGTTTCTTTTCATTGACATCCAAACAATGGAGTCCCTCTTTTTATCATAAGTCAGTTTCATCTGCATTCTGCAACCTGAAAATAAGTTCAATTGTAATTGTTTCTTTTCTTTTAATAAATCAACCTAGATAATGTGGCATATTTAAAGCTTTAAAGCATTAGCTTTTTTTCTTTTATTCTACAGTAAGCTCACTATTGATAAATACATATCAAAATGAATAAAGTTTACCTTGGCATAGCAAGATAAAGGTTGAAAAGTTGTTATAATTAGCATTTTCAAAGAAAATGCCAAGTGACAAATATAATAAGATAAATAAGTTGTTCAATATACATAGTTGAAATTTTGGTTGGATCAGATAAGTAGGTACTAGGTAGCATAATGGAAATGGAGTCAACACACGAACTCAGTTTGTTGAAGCCAAAGCCAAATTTTTCTTGTGTTGATTTCTTGGTTTATTTTACATTTTTAAATTTTTATTATATTAATTACTTATTTATAATTTGTCACAGAATTTTATTTGGCATTTTTTAACAGTGAAAAGTTCAAAAATATAGGATTTACCTCTTTTGTCAGCACTTCAAAAACTTGAGGACAGCTTCCAGTTTGGATGTTGAGTTTTGACACCATTTTATTTAATGTTATCCTGGACGGTAGAAAAATATTATCTGCAGAAATTTAAAGCCTTATGGCCACATACCTGAAAAAAAGACGGACAGAGCGTTGTTGAATCACGAGTGAAGCATGCAAATGACAGCACATTTGTATGTGTGTGTGTCTTGTTCATTGAAAAATGACAGCTTTTTGTCTTACCTGGTACATCTGTGTGAGTGTAGGTTGTGTACTAACACAAAAGCAATCAAGTTTTCTTGCAAAGAAAATTAATAGCCTTTTTTGCTTTTGGTGCTAAGGTAAATTTGCATTTCAGTCATCTTCTTTGCATATGTGTTGGTCAGCAAGAAGTTTTTATTACCTGAAGATTCAATAGGTTTCAAATACTGATAAGTTTCTAGTACATTTGGACTGGAGCAATGGTTTCTGAAACAATTAATAATCATGTTAAAAATTATTGATAAGAAGTTATTTCCTAAAATAGTTAATTGAAAAGTTGAATTGTAACATGCTCGAGTAATTTTTTTTAAAACTATAAATGGAATACAAATAACTGGAACTGTTACCCACAAATCATTGGACTAGTTAACTGCAACTGATAGAATAATAATTCTTTCCTGTGGCTAATGTGATTTCCATACATTATTTCCTGCAGAATGCTTACTAAAAATCCAACACATTGCTGCTTTTTATTAGCAGACAGATTACAATTACAAAAAACAGCATTTTTCTGCATGAAAAGTAATTACTAATACTATACATTTTCAGAGTGCTGATCTTTAGATCCGAATGCAGTTTTTTTGGAGACTCTATGCAGCATATAGGAAGTTTGTTTTGTTCTATACTGTTGTCAAAAATTACCTAACTGAAAAAAATATTCAGCAACTAACAAACTAAAGAGCCATAGTGAATCTTTGGAGATTCAACACACCTTATCGCGACAATGTTTAGAGGTTAATTTAAGTTAAAATGAAAGAGGTATGTAGTAATTTTAACGTTAATACTAGGGCAAACTACGGTTGCTTCTACTTTTCTAATAAATGTAGACTTACCGCTATTATGTCGAGAAAGTACTCCACTTATAATCTCGTCCTCAGTAAACAAAGAAGGGTAAGCAACGCCCGTAAGACATGATTTTGCGAAGAATCGTCTTTCAAAGTGCTTTTGGCAAACGAAAGCTATCAAAGTTGTTCTTGGAGCAATTCCTTCAAATCATTCCGGGTTCAGACACTAACCACTCGTTGCGTCGCTTCTCAAAGCCCAGTAATAGCGTCCTGTCGCGACCTTTTGTACACACAGTACTCGTAGTATCACCATAAATTACGTAAAATTACGAGAAACAATTGTAAACTCAATTCATTAAAAAAGTTATGCACAAGGTACATAACAAGAAACAAACATAAAAACAAATATGGTCGACCGGAAGGAAATCCGGAATCGATCCTGTCATGTAAATAAAAAAAAAGAAACGTCATATAACACTAAAACAAAATGGCGCTACGGTTATAATTCCGTTGTATGAAGATTGTCTGCCATGATATTACTGTTAGGTACCCAGAAGTGTTACAAAACAGACAAAAACTGATGAAAAACAGACAAAACCTGAGCAAACAAACAAGAAAAGAGAGGAAGCCACAGACTCATTGATTTAATCACGATCACAGACTTAATAGCACAGAACACAATACCCAAGGGCTTAATAGAGACCTTAGATAAAGAATGAATAGATAGGACGTGACCGTATACCCGTAAGGGACAGACATAGATGACGTCATACCTGCCTAAAGTAGATGGGTATACCAGTGTTGCTTTAAGTTTTACCCTACTTTATGTTTATAGTGGCTTTTACCACTATAAACATAAAGTAGGGTTGATTGATCTAAGTTTTTTTTTTGAGACATTTTAATGAGCGCCCCTCGCTCAATAATATGTCTCAAAAAATAAAAGTGGGAGGAAGTTGCGATATTTTTTATTGAATTCTTCATTCAACCTTCGCCGCAGTCTAAAGTTATTTACACTTTTAAATAAAACTACACTTTTCGGATTTACTCGAGTATATTTCGTTTTAAAACATTTTACTATTATTTATTTAAGCTATTATGTAAACATCTTTACAAATATAAGAAAAAATATTAGGAATCATCATCATCATCCACACGCGTCCACTGCTGGACATAGGCCACTGAGCACGATCCGCGACCACTCGCTTTCAGCTTTTGCCAGCTAGGTACCTTGCGAAGATCGTCGCTCGATTAAGAATACAGCGGGCAATAATCATTGTTTTTTCTTTATCTCTGCAGTTTATTTAAAATCCAATTTTTACACATTTACTAAATATTTGTGAAGATTTAGAAAATGTATAATATTAAATTTTAAATAAACATTTTCTAAAATTATATTTCAATAGCACCGTTATTATCATCGAATAAAGGACTTCGGCTTACAGAGATAAAATTCACTACAATACAGGTAAAAATTCACTTGGGCTGGGTAAGTTCAAGAATTGAACTACTGATACCGCACTCAATATGGTGCTAAAAGCCCAAAGTTGGTAAGCTTGCTCACAGTGTGGAAAAAAGATCTGGCAAAGAACGCAAGATGCCGATGTAGATAGCTGGTTATTCTTAGTTGCCCGTGTTGCCACCCCCAACCTCGCCCCCGCTGGCGGCAACTTGGAAATAGCGCAGGACAAGACCAATTTGTAGATCTCTGAGGAAGATTATGTTCTATCAAGTACCTATATAATTAATTAGAAACACTTGTTCGGTGCATAGAGCTATATCTACATCCTATGTGTTCTTGTTAAATATTCAGACAAAGTAGAGATATGACTTATTTCATTTGGATTAAGCCAGATTACTAGCTATGGCACAAAATTGCTAATAAATCACAAACATTTTCTAGAGGCTGTCTACTCCTCGCCACTCACCAGCTGTTTTTGGGTGTGGTAAATACGTATTAAATTGCTTACGTACAAACTCATATGCCTTTGAACTTAAAAAGTGTAAGCACAGCGCGAATTTCCTTAAAGGTTCAGAATACTTTCTTTTGTCAACTCCTAAAAATCTTTTCAGAAAATCTCTATTGGTTCCTCCTACAGTATCTAAAATGTCCAACTACTAATTTTGCATCATTAACTTACACTTCAAATCACTTTACACATTTTCAAGTGTGACTACTTTTTTTCCCAATCGTCTAAGCGATTGACGCACTGGCCGTAGTTTTTTATTTGATGATTGTTTCAAACCCAGCATTTGAAGCCGCATTTTTCTCTTTCGGGGCGTATTCAAATTTGAACCGAAATCCAACACCGATGCGTCCTGAAACAATATGTATACAGGTTAAAAATAAAAGCAGGTTCTAATTTTACAACATTAAAAATATTAATTAATACATTTTTAAACTGTATCTGTACTAATGGTCAGACTTGTTATATTAATAGAAAATGACCAAAATCAAACCATTAATAATATGTTTGGCCATATCAAAATAGTAGAAAAGGATTTGGTACCTACCCTACCCATGTTAATCCAAAACTGTAAAATAAATTTCGAAATCCCCCATAAAAATAGTTGGGTTTGTGAAAAATAAATTTAGGTTTTGGCTTGATAGGGTATGTACCTTGTAGATATAATATGTATAAGTTACTGCTCTGTAAAAAAAGTTTAGGAATAGCACCACTCCTAAGAAAAGTGCCTTTTTGTTGTTCAAAATGCTTAGAACACATTCGGGTATGCTTGGTTGGCTGCCAATTCAATCGACCAGTAGCTTTAACCCAACTGTTTTCGAGTAGTTATCTCCGAAGGAAATCTGTTAAATACAGACAAACAAGCAAATGGAAAGTCTCACTTCAAAAGAATTAACTTTGTTATCTAAAATGCTCAAAATTGTATACTTAAATATGTCAATATTAATGTAACACAGAAACTAATATGTGAGTTCCCTTTCACGTAACAAATTACCTACGAATCAAGGAAAAATAGTCGTAGCGCAACTGGTATCATTATAACCCGGCAAAATGTTATACGCGTTGGCTGTATACGTGGCCATATTGTATGGCGACATTCCTAGCTTGTTAGGTTAACAGTAACCTTACTACTTCGTTTGAAATTTCATGTTTAATCCCATAATATGATTGAGAACCATAGTAGAATGATAAAATATTGCAATATAACTTGTATTTATAATTTTAAAAATAGTTTTGAACCTTTTTATTGACACAATTTAGGTCTTACCTGTAAAAGGTTATATTTTCCTGTTTTCTAGCACTATCACTATTACAACCTAAAACGGAGCAGTGCACCATGATTTAAATGTTCAAATAGTTCACAATTACACTAATTAAAGTGTTAAATAATTACACAGTAAGCTATAATTCACACAACAAATTTCTTCCACGTATTTGTTTAGCACCAGACGCTGGTGATAAACAGTCCCCACTACCAGTTTCACCTATATACGGTGACAAGGACAAAAAAAAATGATGCCATATTCTTCTTTCTTTTGGCAATGTGTATAAGTTTATCTCTTTTCCTCATGTTTGACGGCTTTTATAGCCCATCTATTCATTCTTTATCTAAGATAGAGACACTACGTATCTCACGATTTACTATAGTAAATCCATGGAATTATTACTCAAACAGGAATGAGCTCTTGCTTAAAAAAGCGTGCCGAGCGAGAGATAAATAACTGTACCGTTTGTCTCTTTCGTAAGTTTGTGATCACAAATTCTACAAAATAGGGATTTTTTCTTAAAAACAACATTCAACCTGAAAGATGCTTTTGAAAATCATAATATGCTTAATAATCACGATTGTTGAGGAAGAGATCGCTTTTAGCAACAAGTTCGCACTTTGTACAATTAGTGTGAAGTGTCATATTTATACGTTGACTTTAAGCTGGTTGGTGTTGTACAACAAAGAAATATTATATTCTATTCTATTATTTCAAAATGGGTTGCGCATTGCGCTAAAGAATTTTATATCTGCTTTTCAATACAAGATAGGTTTTATTAATATAGTCATTATTTAAAAAATAATGAATGTCAATGATTGTCTTTCAATAGATGGTCGATCCAATGGGTATATTATGTTGAACCCACTGCCACATAACAAATAATCAAATATGTCAACTTGTCAAAAATGAGTCAACACTAAAATCTCTCTGTGATATTTAAATACATACCTAGTAAAAGAATGAGTAATATTTTAAGAAGAAAAGAATTAAAAACTCATCAGTGTGAGTCGAACTGTTTCAACAATATTTAAAACTTTTGTGGTTTCGCCAATATCTTGAACAGAATGTTAATGCCAATTCTTTTTTCTAATAACTTAACATCAAATCGTGTGAGCTAAACAATATATAACTAATATAAATTACTTTTATTAAAAAATGTTGAAAAATGCGATAATATTTAGGTTAGGTACATACCATGTGGTCACCCTACTACAATGACAACGAAAATTACTGACATTGACAAAGAATCATTGTTGCAATATAACATTTTTGAATACTACCACTAGAATATTTCCTGGACGTAAAATTATAGTGTTATAATTATTAATAGTAGGCTACAAGGTAATTTAATTTATTTTATGTTATAATAATTACAAAAAAAAACAATTTAGGTATTTTGGGCATTAAAAGTAATTAAAATAAACGATAATAAAAAATCTTCATCTACCAATAGTTGTTTTATAACTACTAAATTATAAAATATACAACAGTAGCAACACTGTGGGAAAGGGATAAAAGGTACAGTTATTGCTATCTCTCTCGACACGCTTTTGCACTTTCAAGTGTTTAGTCTTTATTTACATAGAAATAAAGTCCTGAACAACAATATTTTGAAGAGCTCATTCCTGCCCCCCTAGACAAGATGTCTTTCGATAATCGCTAACGCAATCGCTAAATGGACAATGTATGAGATTTAACAATTGTGCTCGAAAGCTAAGCGAGGGCTTATTTCAAATCCCATATATTTTCCTACTAGCGATTGCGTTAGCGATTATCGAAATGCATCTTGTCTAGGAGGGCTGTTTGAGTAATAATTCCATGTTAGGTACGTATCAGACTATGGTGCGTTCCGAATTGCGATAAAAGCGATAATATCGCGAATTCGACCAAATTAAATCGTCACAAAATATATTGAATCAGTAGGTTATGTTGTGACTTTGGTCGGATTCGCGATGTTATCACTTTTATCGTTTTACGGAACGCAGGGCCAGCCGGCCTATTCGCTAACTTCGGTTGCTCACTAAAACTGTCATTTTTGAAAGGAACTTAACATCCATTACTGCTATCATGAACGCCTCCGTAACACATAAGATCATTAAAAATCAAAATCAAAAGTACTTTATTTCATAGGCCCTTGCGGGCACTTAAAATCGTCAATTTTACAAAATTATTAAAACATTAAAAATATTCGACTAAAATCAAGCTAACCCGTGCGCTAGTGGCAAGTACATCCGCGGAGTTGTTGCCGCGCATGCAATCGCCAAGAGCGACCCGATTCCGAATGTAGGGGCTAACATGAGAAGAATCGGGCAAGAAACTCATGTGCCAAAACTCTTTTAAAATCGCCAAATGTCTTACAAATTGTGAATATTACAAAACTATTCAGAGAACGAGCAATTCATTTCTTTTACCGCCACGCTGCCTTATCATTCAAAAAATCTTTAACACTGTAATAAGCCTTTTTGCTAAACTGAGCTTTAATTAAAATTTTAAATTTATTTACTGACAAGTCATGCATGTTACATGGCAGCGTGTTGTACATTCGTATACAGTGACCTGCAAAAGAGTTGCTTATTTTATGGAGCCTATATGTGGGCATTGCTAGCTTGTCTTTGTTTCTTAAATTTAAATTATGATAGTCACTATTTTTACTGAATTTGATATCTTTATTCTTGTGTGCATACAGTAAGTTTTCATAAATATATTGTGAATGTACAGTCATTTTTTTTTTTTTTCTCTTTATTGGGGTTAACAAACAGTATCACAATATATGTTTATAACAAGTATATGAAATATATAACTTAGGTAATTGTGAGACCAACACCGTTAACCACAGATTAAATAAGGTATAGTTAATGAGAGGTAACGTGTACAAAGCATTAATTAATTACTCATTAACAGTACTTATGATCTATTAGTCTACATAGTATAAAATTAAGTAACTAAATTTATTTGTTGTAACCTATGTTTTACAAATTTTTTATATGTACTATAATTTGCAAAAAATATATCAATATTACTAAAGTAATTGTTATATATGTCGGTCAGACGATACATTGGCGAACGTTGACCTGCATTAGTGCGAATTACTCCTGAAGTAAACAGGTTTATATTACGGCAAGCTCGGATGCGAGGCCTGAGCGGCACTTGGTAACAAATTTTGTTTATTAGTGAAATACAATCGTATTTGTTATGGCAAAAGTCATACAATAACAGTGCTTGTAATTGTACTCTTCTGTATTTTAAATGGCATAATTTATATTTTTCTAAAAGTTTAGGATATGATAAACGACTTCGGTAACATTTGTACTCCATGCAGCGTAAGAATTTCTTTTGAACTCTTTCAATTTTGTCAGAGTAAGTGTTATAATACGGGTCCCATATGGGCACAACATATTCTAGCTGTGGTCGTATCAATGATTTGTATAAATAAAGGTACGTATTTGTGCGTTTGAAACCGGTACTAGAACGCATAACAAATCCATACATTTTATATGCTTTATTACATATATGTTCAACATGCGTGTCCAGGGTAAGCTTAGCATCTAAATAAACTCCCAGATCTCTGATGTTTTGGACTCTTTTAAGATCAGAACCGCACAGTAGGTAATTAAATTTAAAAATTATCCTTTTTCGGGTAAAGGTAATAATTTTGCATTTGTCTAAGCTAAGCTTAAGTTTGTTAATGTTACAGTAATCTGTAAATCGATTGAGATCTTCTTGGAATTTCTGGTGATCAAAGATGTCATCAATTGTTCGATATAATTTTAGGTCATCTGCGTATAGTAAAAATTTACAATGTCTGAAACAATTGTTGACATCATTGATAAATATGATAAAAAGAAGTGGGCCAAGAATAGATCCCTGTGGGACGCCTGAAGTAATACAAATGTCATTAGATTCATACCCATTAATTACTACTTTTTGCGTGCGGTTCATAATATAGGACTTGAACCACCTCCACAAACTGCCACGTATACCATTGTAGGCAATTTTTTCTAATAAAATTTTATGATCCACTCTGTCGAAGGCTTTTTTGAAGTCAGTGTAAACACTGTCTGTCTGTTTATTTGCGTCTATGTTTTCAAATAATTCAGTTGCATAAATCACGAGATTAGTAATAGTAGATCTCTTACGAACAAACCCATGTTGTTGTGGTAGTATGATGTGATGAAGGATTGGATAGATGTTATTGTGTACAAGTCTTTCCAGCAGCTTTGACAGAGCAGGTAATATAGAGATTGGTCGGTAGTTAGAGACGTCCCTCACTGAACCCCCCTTATGTATTGGCACGATTCTGGCAGATTTCCATACTTTTGGACATACACCTTCTTTTATACACTTATTATATAATAAATGTAAGGCTTTATAAATTGTCGAGTGAGTATTTTTGAGAAAAACAGAGGGAATGTTATCAGTGCCTGCGCCTTTGGTTGGGTTCAATGCTTTGAGCTCTTTTTTGATGCTATCAGCTGAGATTGTTATGTCAGATATAACAGTCATTGTAGGTGCATTTGACTCCAAGTCAGGAATATCGGTGACATCAAACGCATCAGTTACATCGGATGGCTGAAATACTGATTGGAAAAAAGTGGAAAAAAGATTGCATACATCGTTTTCTGTGTCGGCTTTCAATCCCATATAATATACACTGCGCGGAATAGTTGATTGATTTTTGCGATTCCTGATATATGTAAAAAAATATTTAGTATTGTCCATAATACTATCTTCTACTCGGTCAATATATTTACTGTAGCATAATTTAGAATCCTTCTTAAACCTATCTGGAAACATAGAAAACACCAAATAGTCCGACTTATTTTTGTATGTTTTCCACTTAATCCATGCCTCATTCTTGTTTTTGAATATATGTTTAAGTGCTGGGCTAAACCATGTTGGAAATTTAGAACTGGAAACTACTTTTGTTGGAATGCGTGTACGTATAATATTGTATATATGTTCATAGAAAATATTTACACATAGTTCAGCAGATTTATTCTCAAATAATGTTGACCAGTCAATGTTCGATATATCTTGGTTAACTAATGCATAATCGGCATCTCTAAAACAAAATTTATGATGAGGCTTACGTGGTATAGGCTTGTCAGTATTGCTCAGAGGCATTAAAATGTAGAATGGCGGATGATATGCATCTATTGGAACTAATGTTATAGGTGTAGTATAGGCAATAGTGTCATGAATATTCGTAATACATAAGTCCAATAAACGGTTCATGGCATTCTTGAATATATTAACTTGTATACAGTTAAATAAATTCAAAAAATTTACTAAATAAGTGTGAGATGGTCTTTGTCCAGGCAAGTTTAAAAGTTTCGATTGGCTACCATCTACATACCATTCTAGATTTGGTAGATTGAAGTCACCAATAATGCAAAAATTTTCACTACTATTACCTGTGGCCTGTAAATATTCACGCAAATTATTAAAATAGCTATGATATACCTCACCCTCTGTTCGAGGGGGAATGTATATAGCGCTAAAAATATACTGCGTCTTGCCTACTTGCACTTGCAATAATATATGGTCAAGTATTGGTGGAAGAACTAGGGACGTATCGGCGGAGGGGTGTGAGGAAACGAGCACAGTGCGGTGCGAGCGCAACACGGCCACCAGTACGCCTCCGCCGTCCTGCCGGCCGGTAGCTGCCCGATTCCTATCACTGCGGTACACGAGATAGCGGGAATCTATAAACTCATTATTAGATATGTCAGCATGTAACCAAGTCTCTGTTAGTATGATAATATCGTAAGTATGCATTAAGATGTTCATATATATAGTATTTAGTTTTGTTCTTAGTCCACGGCAGTTTTGGTAGTAAACTGATAGTACATTATGCGTTTGGTCACCGAATTTTGAAAGCAATAATATAGAATATAACTAGGAGTGTAATAGATATTTCTTTGTAGCAGACATACATATAATTATGTGGTACACGAGTTGAACTATATAGTAAATGTATGTATTCATTATAATTATTTTCCATAAAATAGTTTTTATTACTGATATTTGCATAAAATACTACTACTCGATTGATAATATAATAATACTGCCAATATTTAATATTAGTTTTTATATACACTGATTTGTTTAATGATAAAAAATGGTACATTAACACTAGTATATTTTGTTTTGAGAAGTTATATGTACATGCTTGTTTATTTGTAAAACCTTTGCCATATACGAGTATATATCTATTAGGAAAATTTTTTAACGCTTTTACACAAATTTTACTGTATATTAACAACTTATGAATGCCAACGATTAATAGGATTTTTTTTATTAAAAGGTAAGTTATCGTAATAATAGTAAGGATAAAGTTGACGTTAACAAAAATATTAAGTCTTATTAGGCTCAAATAATAAAGTATGGTGGGACCAAAATACCTATTTAATTTTGGCAACGTCACGGTTTGTACGTATAGCAATGACTGGCGTTGTGTCAGATTTCCGTACCAGGATAACACCATGCTTAATCCATGTATATTTGTACTCGCACCTCTTGGCCTTTTCACGGCACTCTCGAAACAACCGCTTGTTTTGTAGGGTTAGGTGTTCATTGACGTAGATTTTTTGTGGCGTTCCGGAGATGCACAAATGCTCAGTATGAAGCTCCTTCATTGCCCTGCTTGATGCAATTATGTTGTCGCGTAGTACTCTAGTGGTAAATTTTACAATAATATTTTTAGGGCGGCTATCTTTTTGGTCAGCATGAGGTACACGAAGCACTGCTACAATATCCGAGGCTTGAATTTGCTGCTTAACGGCTGTTCCAAGATTCATTACGATATTGATTAGGTTCTCATTACGTCTATCAGGTAGGTTGACAATCTCGATATTGCAATCCCTTGTTTGTTGCTCCATTGCCGCGAGTTTGTTCTCGAGGGTTTCAATATGATTGGTGAGCGCACAGGGTTCGGAAATTTTGTTTTCTATAGATTTTAATTGTTTATCAAAGGTGTCTTGACGCACATCGCAAGCGGTAAGAGACATCTCCATTTCATTTAGACGACTATTCATACTACAAAGCGATTCTTTAATGCTGACATTATCGGCACGTAGATTATTTACAGTAGTGTTTATGGAATCTAATGACACCGATATTTTTCCAAATTCAGTGGCGAAGGTTGTACTTATAGATGTCGTAATTGCATCGGAGATAGTTTCGTCAATTTTACGGCTCAACAAGGCCAATTGATTTTCGACTTTATTCTCGAGTAAACACATCCGTTGATTAGGGTCATCATGAGGTTGTTTACGCTTACGTGCATTGACAAATAATTCCTCCGGAGTCGCAGTTGTAGGTAGATCCGGATTCGATGGAAACTTCGGTGGCGTTCGTGAGGTCATATTCGTAGATATCATTCCTTTATTTAGTTTTTCAAATGGGTAAAGGAACTGTAATGTACACTTTTTTCGTAACACTCAACAAACACAACACAGACTGAAATCGTATTCTTTCACTTTAGTTGGTGAAAATTATATTTGGCTACTAAACACGCGTCCTCTTACAGCGCGTCAAATCGCGCGAATGATATCAATTTCTTTGAATTTTTCTCTTAAAGACTCTCGGGAGCCCATCCCATAGATCGCCCTAACAGCCCTCTTCTGCAGTACAAAAATGCAGCCAATATCGGCGGCATTTCCCCACAGTAGTATCCCGTATGACATAATACTGTGGAAGTAGCTAAAATAGACTAACCGCGCAGTTTTCACATCTGTTATTTGACGAATCATTTTTACGGCGTATGCTGCAGAACTTAGTCTGTTCGATAGGCATTCAATATGAGGACCCCATTGTAACTTAGAATCTAAAGTTATACCCAGAAATACAGTTTGATTGGCCAGCTCTATTTCCTCATCCCTAACCTTGACTTTGGCTTTAACTAATCGAACATTTGGCATAGTGAATCTAATGCATTTTGTTTTACTTTCATTTAACAACAAATTATTGGCGCCGAACCAGTGAACGACCTTGGAGAGTGCAATGTTTACTTCGTCAATATTAATTTGTCCACGTTTAACTTTAAATACTAAAGACGTGTCATCTGCAAACAAGACTATCTCATGGTCGTGTCTTACAAGGTGAGGGAGGTCATTAATATATACCAGAAATAGAAATGGACCTAATATTGAGCCCTGCGGCACCTCCATTTTTACAAATGATCCAGGTGACTGCTCTCCATTGATGACCACCTTTTGAATCCTGTCACTTAGGTAAGAAGTGAGAAAATCCAAAGCGGTACCACGGATACCGTAATAGTGTAATTTCCTGATTAACGTCTGATGTTGGACACAGTCAAAAGCCTTCGATAAGTCACAAAAAACACCATAGGCATCCTGCGACTCCTCCCAGGCCTCATAAATGCACTCTAACAATTTTATTCCAGCATCAGTCGTGGACCGTCCGCGGGTAAAACCAAATTGTTTGATATGCAGTAAGTTATTATTACTAAAATGTTTCTGTAATTGCTTAAGCGCGGTTTTTTCAAAAATTTTACTGAATGTTGATAGTACGGATATTGGACGAAAGTTAGAGGGATCTGAAGTACTACCAGATTTAAACAATGGAGTTATTTTGCTAAGTTTCATCAAATCAGGAAACACACCACTATCAATACAGTTGTTGAAAATTAAAGCTAAATGTGTAGCAACTATTTCAATAACATTCTTTACCATATATACAGATATTCCCCAGAGATCGGCAGTTTTTTTAATGTTCAACGATTTGAAAGTGTCTATGATGTCACGTTTACTAATATGGTTAAATTTAAATACAGTATTACAATAAGGAACATTTTCTTTCAACAAGGATTCTGCAATGGGGGTGGAAGAGCCTAAAGTGCTTGTCAAATCTACAGGAATTCGAGTAAAAAATTTCTCAAATTCATTAGCAACATCCGAGTCTGAGCTAATAAATTTACCATCAATTTTAAGTTTATAATTATTTGCTGAAGCTTTTGTTTGGCCAGTCTCTGCATTGATAATTTTCCAAGTAGATTTGACTTTGTTTGTACTGTTATAAATTTGAGCACTAATATATTTAATTTTCGCAGTTTGACAAACCTGCTTAAAAATTTTTGAGTATGACTTAACATAATTTTGAAAAGATTCAGTTCTATTAAACTGTCTTTCTGAGTACAGCTCATACAATTTTTGCCTACTTTTGTGTATTCCTGCAGTAGCCCATTCGCTAAACACTGGATTAACAGTAACAGTGATCTCTTTGGTTTTGAAAATTTTGTTAAATTGGTTGCAAAATGTCTCAAAAAATAAATTATACATATCATTTGGTGACATATCCGGTGATAAAAAAGGAAGTTTACAACATAATTCAATTCCAATACGTTTCAATCTGTCAGCAGTTACTGGTCGACATATAATTTTACGTTTATTGACTTGTTCTGTGTCAATTTTGAAGCAAGCTAATTGCCCGCAATGGTCTGAATCTAAGTTTGTAATAACTTTCTTACTTACAGGTACTAGATTACTATATATATTGTCTAAACAGGTTGATGTTGTTTTACAGAATCTAGTAGGCTCCATAAATAAGTTGGAAAGATTGTGTGATTTAAATAAATTTAAGATTTTATAGGTTTCAGTGTTCTTTTTAAGAAGATCAATATTAAAATCTCCACACACAATCAAGTATTTTTTAGATCTACCCAATTTGTTCAAGGCTTCATCCATGATTTCCTCAAACCTATCATAGGCTGAGGAACCAGGTTTGTATACACATACCACAATGAATTGCTCAAGTTCTATACATGATAGTTCTATTATGCATTCTACAGAGAGAGACACAATATCTTTCCGTTCTTTAAATTTTAAGCTTTTGTTTAACCGAATCAGTGACCCCCCATGTACTGTGTTGACTCTGCAGAATGAACTACCAACCTGGTGATTATTGAAACTAAACATGAGTTCACATCCCTTAAGCCAATGTTCTGTAATACACAAAATGTCAATTTGTTTTGAATTCATGAATAATTCCATCTCTAATTGTTTGCCCTTTGATAGTCCATTACTATTTTGATGCACCAGGTTAATATTTTTTATTTTATTTAAATTAATACATTTATTTTGAGGGCATTTTTGAACACATTTTTTTTTATTTCACTCTAATGATAATGTCATATTAAAATCATTATTTATGTATTTATATTTGCAAGAGGATACCTCTTTTGTCTCTATATCTAATTTAAATAGCTTGGAACAGATTCCACTGTCATACTATTATTTAAATTATACTGCTCAATAGAGTCAGTTTGTTTAGCCAAGTTCTTGACTGAAGTTAATAAAAAATATGATAGTGAATTTGCTATCTGTCCTTTATAATATTGAGGCAGGTAATATCTACCTTTAGTCAAAGTATATACATTTTTACTAACAATACTGTTAGAGTCAATTACAAGGAATTTATTATTATACTGACTGAATAAATTCAGAGTCATATTTAAATTAAATCTATAATTATTTTCCGCATCTGGCAATTTTTTTATGTAGGGGAATGTAAACATTACAATTTTTTTAATCTCTAATTGTTTTAATTTTTCAAAGTAATAGGTTAACTTTTTTTTGTTGACATTACCCCTATTTCCAATAAATATAATTAATTCATCATCCTTACTAAATGTGTAGTTAAATATTTTGTGCATAATTTCATGTAAATTAGCACAAGGAAAACAATTATTTATAATCGACTGCTCCGGTGAATTTATCTTTAAGCGCAAATTTGAGCCCATGTCCTTACCAATATTATCGCTGAACACATATTTTGAGAACATTTTGAGAGGAACTGACGTCATGTATACTGCCACACAATGATGATGGAAGTAAAGGAGAGACCTGGGACTCTGAGGTTACCGGAGTGCCTTGTCTATCTGGTGACTGTGGAAGATTGCCGTTGTTACAAATACAACACTGATTTTTAACCAGTGAGTCAAAGCGCTCAGAATTATCTTTGGATAACTTTAAAATTTCATCCACTGCCATAGAATACTCCTTAATTGCCCTTTGAGACAATTCATATTTCTTTGTAAGATTTTTTAAGTCATTTTGTAAACTTTGTATTTTTGACTCTAAGTATTGTGTGTCAGTTTCATATTTTTTCAAGTTATTTTCTAATTTAAAGTACATGATTGAAGTTGCTCTCTTAATTCAAAATTTTCCTTTTTTGTTTTAATATTTTTAGTTTTAATATTTTTAGTTAAGGATTTAAAATATTTCATAGCTCTTTTTGATTTTTTTATGAACTTCTTTATTTTTATATATTTTTTTAGTTTATTCCTACTGAAAAATGCTATTCTTGACTTTTCATGTACTGAGTCCTCTTTGGTGAGGTCTACAATGGTCAAGTTAGAAATTGCAGGAGCAATAAACCATTAATGGATAAAAAGTTCCTTTCAAAAATGACAGTTCTATTTACCAACCGTAGTTAGCAAATAGGCCTGCAGGTGCGCGCACGGAGGGCGACAGTGACGAAACTTTATTGAAATCGAAGCGTCCAGTGTTGCCAAGTTAGTGAATTTTCCACTAGTTCTGGTGGTTTGTTGGTGTACTAATATTACGTGGTGGCTGGTGGTTCATTTACTGGGCATCAAAATCCCCAAGATGAATCTTTATATGAACCAACAATAAAAAAAGACGGGTGTTTCGGTAAACTTGTAAACAATTTATAATAGGTACCTAAATATTCATCGGTATTGTGATGAAATTAATATGTGTCTGTGTGAAATTAGTATCATAGACACTTCAGACATGGTGGGGATACCAAGAATCAATATTAAAAAAGGGGTCGTCAACACCAAAAAATCGATATTTTATTTTAGATAGATTCGGAACGTGATGATGTTGAATCTCCTATAATACTTAAGTACAGCTTGGTAATGACTGTGATTCTACGAGTGACAAAGAATACTAATTTTACTCTGCTAACGTGTACCTACTCAAATTTTTATTAAAATTCTTTTAGCTTTTAGTTAAGTATATGTATTATTTATATTCCAATTTTATTACAATGATCACAATTATGTGCGGGTGTATTGACACTATCTAAGCGAATGGACTTTACACCACTGTTTCACATACTAGTACACACACATACACACAAACAACACATACTTACACACACAGACACACTTAGGCTCCTTATTAATAATTTGTATTTTTTATTTAATTTCTTCATTTAATATATATAAATTATTATCTTTTAAATCAGCTGGTATAGAAAACCCTTGATTTTTGTTAATAAGTATGATCTTCGCGTAACAGGTCTAACCTGTTTGTTTTGAATATTTTTCCACGAACAATATTTCGTGGAAAAATAATTTATTCTTATTCTTTTCAAAAAGTATGTGTACAGCACAATGTTACTTTAAATTATGAAATAAGTATAGAATCCATTATCTTAAAAATGTAAGCAATACATTCTTAAAATACGTAGATCTACGTAAAAGGTTTTTTAGTTAAGACCTAAAAATACGTGGATCTATTTAGGTAAACAGAAATAGAGCTGGCAACACTTTGTCACCCGGGGGTCACCGGCTTTGTCGGCCAAAAAAGTCACCCAGCTGTCACGTCGTAACGTGCGCGCACCGCCATACATTTCCATGGACTTGATGACGGCGACAAAACAGTCACGGCTACAAAAAACACCCGTGCGCGCACCCACGAAGTGTATTATCTAAGTACCAGACTGCCGACTGCCCTACAAAGATATCTAACTCATAGCGATCACTCGCTATCGCTATAGTGACATTAGAATAATAGTTTTAAGATGACATTAGATCTTTTGTTCT
This sequence comes from Schoenobius gigantellus, assembly GCA_963935595.1. Lineage (NCBI taxonomy): Eukaryota > Metazoa > Arthropoda > Insecta > Lepidoptera > Crambidae > Schoenobius > Schoenobius gigantellus. The sequence continues at coordinate 12,057,543 of OZ012563.1, read as the reverse complement.
AACATCACGAAAGCGATAGCGAGTGATCGCTATGAGTTAGGCGGTAGCCCCCCTGGGCCCGAATCAACCACGAATCGACACACACACACACACACAGCCAATATACCAAGTTACCGAAAACCTTAGAGTATTCAGACGGGAGATGGCAAGACTGGGCGAACCCCTCTGCCAATTTACGTTGACCATATGACCATACACGTTATATAAAACTAGTTGACGCGCAGCCGCTGCCATTAGGTGTCATTTCGTATCGCAAGTAAGAGCTCATAAAAAATGGTTAATGGTGCAGTTTCCTCTTGCAAAAGGCTATCCAGTAACTCAAATCTTCGAGACTATGGCGTTTCCTATCACATGTAAGTATAAAGTATACACTAACGTGTTTTATTTAAGTACAATTTAGAAGTAATTTTCATGCCGTAACGATAGAAAAATACAATGGTACGTTGGTAGCTCAACACAGGAGCACGTTCAGGTGTAGTTGTTCGTTTGTTTTTTAACTCGCTCAGAGGCGTACTTGAACGGATTGCAGCAACCAAATCTTTTATCTCCCTCTTTCACATGATTTTTTATTTCTCTCTTTCTAGTAGATGACATTATAGAATATAGTGCCAATATCATCCAATCGCGTAAGAGTAATTCAGTAATAAACGTCAGAGCGTTTTAGAACCATCAAATTCGATGGCTGTTCGGTTGTAACTCGCGCCGACACTCTAAGGTCTTGAACGGGCCATTGTTTCACCCGGTTGTCACGCTCGAAGGCATTGAACGGGGTTAGAGCGAAAAGTTGTACTTCGCGCGAACGAAGCGCGCGCGAAGTTGTACAAGACACGATTTGCGGGAGATTGCGTAAATTTTTCGATGTGTGTGTGTTTCTTTATAGTGAGGTAATATTTTCTAGTGTGCCATGCATGTTTACCTCGCCTCCCGCAAAATGTGTCACAAAAATGTATACTGCGATTTGTTGCGTACCATACCCATAGGCTTATAAATCACAGGCTCAATGATATAATCCGAAAACAAGTGCCCATGGAATTATTACTCAAACAAGAATGAGCTCTTGCTTAAAAAAGCGTGCCGAGCGAGAGATAAATAACTGTACCGTTTGTCTCTTTCGTAAGTTTGTGACAACAAATTCTACAAAATAGGGATTTTTTCTTAAAAACAACATTCAACCTGAAAGATGCTTTTGAAAATCATAATGTGCTTAATAATCACGATTGTTGAGGAAGAGATCGCTTTTAGCGACAAGGTCGCCCTTTGTACAATTAGTGTTAAGTGTATTATTTATACGTTGACTTTAAACTGGTTAGTGTTGTACAACAAAGAAATATTATATTCTGTTCTATTTTTTCAAAATGGGTTGCGCAAAAGAATTTTATATCTGCTTTTCAATACAAGATAGGTTTTATTAACATACCTAATAATTATTAAAAAAATAATGAATGTCAATGATTGTCTTTCAATAGATGGGTCTATCCAATCGGTATATTATGTTGAACCCACTGCCACATAACAGATAATCAAATAGGTATGTCAACTTGTCAAAAATGAGTCAACACTAAAATCTCTCTGTGATATTTAAATACATACCTAGTAAAAGAATGAGTAATATTTTAAGAAGAAAAGAATTAAAAACACATCAGTATGAGTCGAACTGTTTCAACAATATTTAAAACTTTTGTGGTTTCGCCAATATCTTGAACAGAATGTTAATGCCAATTCTTTTTTCTAATAACTTAACATCGCATCGTGTAAGCTAAACAATAAATAGCTAATATAAATTACTTTTATTAAAAAATGTTGAAAATTGCGATAATATTTAGGTTAGGTACATACCATGTGGTCACCCTACTACAATGACAACGAAAATTACTGACATTGACAAAGAATCGTTGTTGCAATATAACATTTTTTGAATACTACCAATAGAATATTTCCTGGACGTAAAATCATAGTGTTATAATTATTAATAGTGGGCTAACATGGTAATTAAATTTATTTTATATTATAATTATTACAAAAAAAAACTATTTAGGTATTTTGGGCGTTAAAAGTAATTAAAATAAACAATAATAAAAAATCTTCATCTACCAATAGTTGTTTTATAACTACTAAATTATAAAATATACAACTGTAGCAACACTGTGGGAAAGGGAAAAAGGTACAGTTATTGCTATCTCTCTCGGCACACTTTTGCACTTTCAAGTGCTTAGTCTTTATTCACATAGAAATAAAGTCCAAATTTGAACAACAATATTTTGAAGAACTTATTCCTGTTTGAGTAATAATTCCATGCAAGTGCCTGTGTTACAACCTTAGACAATAGATACCAATAGACATGAAATACCTACGAAAAAAGCGTGCCAGCATTTGGGTTAGTGCTTTAAGATGGCGGAAAAAATCTAGGGACGCCGCATCCAAGATTCCACACTTTTTATGTTTTTCTTTATAGAATTCATTAAAAAAATCAATAAAAAACGTATAACTGTAAAATGCACTCACAAATAATGCTCACCGACTGATATTTTAGCACATCAACAAACACGGTGCTTTGTAATGGCGGACTGAACTGGACTGAAATAGCAAGCAGCTCTGAAAAGAGTTATAAGACAGCTATCAAAATTTTTCAACACAGCATCAAATCTTCGTGTTGTAACTAATTCACTGCGCGCGCACCGCTGTTCCGATGTCCGCGCGCTTCCTCCACACACGTACATACCTTCTCGCTGTCGCCACCAAAAAGAGCACGTCTACGTCTTTGTAAATATTTATATTCGTGTGTGACGCATACCCAGTGACAGTGAGTAATCGCGCCTTCGCCGGCCGCTGAATTTTGATTGGTGTAAAATCCTATTTTTTTATTGGTTTTTGTATTAAGTTTGTATGTATAAATATAGCTGAAATTTGTAAATTTTATTCCTATTCTACACACTGAATACGGATTTTACTCAAGCAACCTTCTGCCAAAATCGGTGGCTGGGGAACTCCCCATTGTTTACATTCGAACCTTATATTGCTACATACACGTACACTCACATGTTACTTACGCTTGAAACAAACTATTGTGTCGTGTTGTGTTGTGACGCGTCAGAAGCGTATCGGTTTCATACATTTTATATGGCTAGAAATCTTAGAGCATTCATACGGGAGACGGCAAGGCTGGGCGAACCCCTCTGCCAATTTACGCTGACCATATGACCATACACGTTATATAAAACTAGTTGACGCGCGGCCGCTGCCATTTGGTGTCGTTTTCGTGTCGCACTAAGAGCTCCAAAAAAATGGTTAATTGTGCAGTTTCCTCTTGCAAAAGGTGATCCAGCTACTCAAATCTTCGAGATTATAGCGTTTCCTATCACATTTAAGTATAAAATATATATTACCTTGTTTCATTTGTTTACAATTTTGAAGTATTTTTTATGCCGTTACGATAGAAAAATACAATGGTACGATGGTAGCTCAACACAATACTCGGGAATTATATTATCTGTGACACTGGCATTATTGCTTAGTGCTGGGACAATATGAGTGAATGATGCTGATTCATATTTTTATTTATCATTCATTCACTCCGGAGTTTGTTTAACCAGATATAAGATTAAAATAGAAATTCACGTGTTATATAATAGAACAAAAAAATATCAAGAAAATATTATATTATTACTTATTATATTGCTCAACTTTGCTTTGTAGTTTAAAAAATCTTTTTCTATACGATATACTTTTTTTCTTTATTTAATGGCCGTACACCTTATGGTTAAGTCGGCCATACAATATACTTACTCTAAACAATTTTTCGACTGCGTCTCACTTGATTTTAAGCCTATTAAATAATCTATATTGGTATTTTACAAAATGCAATGTAAGTTAACCCCTAGATGCCCAGACGGCATCATCACTCGTGTTTACTCCAGATAGAAAAATGTCATATAACGTCATGTCATATAAAATTTTATGTTGTAGTTGAGGTCATAAGTACAAAAAAATGAGTTATTTTTTTGTACTTTTAGTTTTTTGTTTGGATCTTTTCAGCCTGAAAAGATGCAAAATGATCATAAACTTTCAAGTATATTTTATTCAACTGTACTTCTATTTAATTTTACACGAAGACTGCCAGAGAGCATACAAAATAGAAAAACTATTGTTTGCGGTCACCGTTAACCGCGTTTTCGTTTCGTTTCCGCGTTACATTGCGATTTCATGCCATCTGCTTTATACAGCAAGTTGTTGGGGACATCAGTAAAGAGCACAAAGCAAGTGATTGTCGTCATCGTCGTCGTCAGAGAAAATTTTAATAATGCAACATCATTATTAAAATCATACAATAAAGCTTTTTCTTCTTATTTCAGTGGCTTTGAAGTTTGTACGGGCAATGTAAACAAAAACACTTTCAACGTCATTTTATGACAAATGAATAACATATAACATGTCTTACTATATGAAATAAAAACTTACATAGTAGTAAACATCTACTAAGCTAAAATGGTAGAATTAACGCCACATACGTGTAGCAAGGAATTTTATGTTTATTTGGTGCAACTTAAAGGAAAATGCCCGATATCGTCCCAAGCGTTATAACACGTTGGGCCCTATCACAAATGAAAGGTTTTCTAAAATACTAATTTTGTTTGTATGGCAGTAAGTTGCTATCTCGTGCTCCTTACTTGCACGAGATAGAAATTTCTACCATACGAGCAAAGCTAAACGAAAAAGTGCCTACCTATTAAACATGTTTATTTATTTTTATAACTATGTAGGTAGATATATAATAAAATCAGAAATTAGTTCTTGGTAGTAACAATTTTCACGTAAAACATCTAAGATATTCCCGGTATCCCCCCACCCTCCCACTGCACCCCGCGCTAACTTGTTTCGACGTGGCGTGGCGCAAGTTAAGTCACACTAGTCATTGTTTTGATTGCACTCCGGAGTGTCGTTCTGTTATTTGTGACTGACTTTTCATGGTACTTTTATTTTACTTTGACCATGACTAATTACTTGACGTATTATACATTTATCATAATGTGTGGTATTCTACTAGTCAAGCCCTTTCATTTGATACCCATATTAAGAGAGTTGTGAAAAAATACATAATCCACCATTTTGGATCGATAGTCATCAAACATAGCATCCCCGAGAGCTGATAAAAATTATGATTACGCATCGGAGCGCTTACTGTCCTTTGTCTTTCTTTAACTGAAAATATAAATTCGTCCCCCCCCCCCTCCCCATCAAAACATTATACATACGCCTATGACTGAAAATATATATTTATTTCAGTCGATCAGCTAAATAGCAAGTGAAATGGCTGTATTTGACACAAAAACTAATTAAAGCAGGCCTCGCTTTGTACTAATTTAAGAAACCCTGTCTTTATTGTATTTTTATCAACTCTAGCCGAACAGGGTATAGTAATTAAAATACAATTTATTGTAACATTTCAATCATTCACTCACGACGACCCAAATAGTTACTCATTCTTTGTGTCACATCACTAGGGACATTAATTCTTTGTGGTGGGGATTGCGTAGATACACGTTAATTTGTCGATGTGTGTGTGTTTCTTCATTGTAGGGTAATATTTTCATAGTGTGTGTTCGTAAACATTTTCGTAGTGTGCGTAGCGTGTTTACCTCGCCTCCTGCGAAAAGTGGCAGAAAAATTTATACTGCGATTTGTTGCGTACCGCATCCTTAGGTTAAATGATCTAAGCTAGAAATACATTAGCGCCACGACACAACACACTGTAATAATGTGTTTCTAGCCATACTTAATGTATGCAACCGATACGCTTCTGACGCGTCACAACACAACACGACACAATAGTTTGTTTCTACCTTTATTTATAGTTTCTTAATGCTCTTCTCTGTGTGTTCTAATACATTGTATTGTGTTGCTGATTCAAAATCGCATTATCTATGTAAAATAAAAGCTTTACCAATACACAAAAATACAATCCGCAATGGGACAATATTGGTTAAAATCGGCTAGTGGGGGCTTAAACAACGCGTTTTGTTTTGCTTATTCTATACGTGTCTCATAACTCCCTATAAAAATTATAACACCTACTTATTTAACCGAAAAGAAAGTGTCAGCCTTAATAATTTGTCATATAAATCAAAAATGAAAATTCAATTTAAGAACAGTTTTAGGTTGTCAATTTTGATAGTTAAAATAAAATTAATAGTATAATTTTGATGGCGAGATATAAACAGAAAGCATGTTAAGATGAAAAAGCATAAACGAAAAGGGGGGGGGGGGGAGGCACTGGCAGTAAGTTTGGACATCGCGAAGGCCTTCGATCGGGTCTGGCACAAAGCACTTCTTTCTAAACTTCCTTCGTATGGGCTTCCCGAGAAAGTATGTGGATGGGTCACCAGTTTTTTATTAGACAGAAGCATAAAGGTCTTAATTGATGGTGAATGCTCAGACTCACTGTCTATAAATGCTGGTGTCCCCCAAGGATGTGTGCTATCACCTACACTATTCCTTTTGCATATTAATGATATGCTGCAAATCAGCGGCATTCATTGTTATGCAGATGACAGCACGAAAGATACCTCCTATAACGGCCGTGCGAATATTTCTCGGGAAAACGTCATTGAGTGCCGGAATAAACTTGTGTCTGAAATTGATACATCATTAGAGAAAGTCTCTAACTGGGGTTGACTTAATTTATTCCGTTTTAACCCCACAAAGACACAGGTTTGCGCGTTCAAAGCCAAGAAAATGCCATTTGTTGTATCTCCTCGCTTTCAGAGCATTCCCCTATCTGCCTCAGCCAATATTGAGATCCTTGGTGTCGACATATCGAGCGAAGTCCAGTTCCGTGGCCACTTGGGAGGATAAGGCTAAATTAGCCTCTAAGAAGCTTGGTGTGCTCAATAGATCGAGACGGTATTTCAGTCCAGCGCACCGCCTACAGCTTTACAAGGCGCAGGTTCGGCCTCATATGGAATACTGTTCTCATCTTTGGGCAGGGGCACCGCAATACCAGCTTCTCCCACTGGACCGCATTCAGCGGAGAGCGACTCGAATCGTCGACTGCCAGGAAATTTCTAATCGGCTTGATACCTTGGCGCTGCGTAGAGATTTCGCCTCACTATGCATCTTCTATCGCATATATTGCGGGGAATGCTCCGAGGAATTGTTCGGTCTCATACCTGCCGCCTCTTTCCGCCATCGTTCCACGCGACAAAAAATCCATGCCCATCATTTAGATGGTTGGCAGTCCACAACTGTGCGTTTTTCTCGCAGTTTCCTGCCTCGTACAGTCAAACTTTGGAACGAATTGTCGCCTTCGGTATTTCCGGACCGATACGACCTTCAAACTTTCAAGAAAAGAGCGTATTCCTACCTTAAAGGCCGGCAACGCACTTGTAACTCCTCTGGGGTTGCGGGTGTCCATGGGCGACGGTAATCACTTACCATCAGGTGATACATTTGCTCGTTTGCCCCCTATTCCATAAAAAAAAAGAAAAAAAGTTAAATTCAAAATAGGTATTTCAATTCGTTTCATTATGTGGGTAACGCTCTCAAATAAAAAAAATATTTAATACTCTTGAGTTTGATGTCGTAAAACACGATTGTAATAATTTGGCAATTATTATTGTTACCTACCAACAAAGTAGCATTTAGCTACTTCCAGCACCTTTTTCGGGTGAAAAAATCTGGCAATCTAGCAACATTTTACAAATTGTCTAGTTGGCAACACTGATCTTAGGTAGGTAGATAAATAAAATTAAAATCAGTATAGTTCACTGTTAGTCTGTGATCAGTCCTCATCTGTGGATCAGTTGCCCTGGGTATATGTGTTCTGTGATCAGTTGTCTGACTTGTCTGTGATAAGTGCTGTTCTCCTCTAAATATTCTTATTAGAAACACTGGGGGGAAAAAAGAATTGTAATTCCGGTTGGTTTTTACATTAACGTTTGACAAGCAAAACGCACAGTTTACAAGTAACAATAAATGGCTGATTTCATTAAAATTAAGGTACGGCTCTGTCTTTTATGTGTTATCTGATATGTAATTTATACAACATTGTCCTAAAATAGGGACTGTTAAACATCACAAATATATTTATAGTGCGTCTTTTTATACGCATACTGATTTATTTTTAATCTATTAATTAAGTTATTACTTAAAAGTAACTCAATGACTTGTTTATCATTGATAATATTATCAGTTTGACATTTCCAATCTAAACAATTCCAATTGACGTATAGGTACTTTGACATGCCCCCTGATAAAACTGAAGTTACCTAACCCTGACTGAAACCTTTTTTTGTGCTCTTTTATAAGAAATCCATTTGACTATGGCGTATGACTTAAAACAAGAAGATGAAGTCAAAGAATACATAGAAAACCTTGGTATCGAATATCGTTTTGGTTGCTATAAAGAAAAAAAGCCGGAGGTGTGTCACCTTTTAGGTGATTATTTAGAAGCAATTAAGAAAGATCACAGCAAAGCGGCTAAGGTTTACAAGAGCAATTGCTTAGATTATAAGTTTGGAAAATCATGTCTAAAAATTGGCAACTATACACTCGTAGGCAGAGGGGTAGAAAAAAGTAATCCAAATGAAGCCCTGCACTATTTTGAAAAAGGGTGTGAATATAACGAACCAGGTGCATGCCTGCATGCTGGTATGATCTTAACAGCAACAGGTCCCAATGCAACGCAGGTACAAAAAGATATTCCTAAAGGTAAGTTTATTATTATATTTATTGATTGAATGTTCATATTTTGTTATCTTAATTTTATTTGTAAAATTAAATTGAAAATTGTTCTTTGCTTACATAATTAATATATTGTATTACTGTAGTAAAAAAAATACATAGTTCAATAAAACTCAAAACCACTCATTTTCAATTCTAGGCTATAATTACTTTAAAAAAAGTTGTGATCAGAATGATGAATTGGCTTGTCACTATCTCTTTGGAATGTATTTGAGTGGAGTGCCAAGAAACCCAGTAGAATTCAACCCGCACAATCTAGACAAGAATAAAAACATAGATTACTTAATCAAACCTGATAAGGCACAAGCATTTGGATTTGCTAAGAAAGCCTGTGAGCTTGGTAATATGTACGCTTGTGCCAATGTCAGTCTTATGTATAAGAAAGGCGATGGAGTTGAAAAGAATCAAGAAGAATCTAAGAGATATTTCAATATTGCACAAAGCTTACAAAAAGCTCATGAAACCACAAAAGAATTGAAGTTCCAACAAGGCTTAGATGATAAATAGAAAACTTTACCAGATGGCATTTATAGAAATTGTGTGTTCATTACTGTAAAAAATACAATAGATGATCCTCCATTGTTTTATATTTATTCATCCTTTACACTCTGTTAATCCCAAGTAATTCTTTAAAAAAAATAGTAAAGAAATAATTTAAACGGTTTTATAGAAAATAAAGATAATAATAATGAAGATAATCTACTAAAAGCTAAAAAATAATTCAGTAGGTCCTAGGTACCAATCATCACACCACTCGCCTCATCAATCTAGGGCAGAGGTGGTGAACCTTTACGTATTAATGTGCCATTTTTCTAAAGAAATGTTTAATGACACTATAGACGTGCTGTCATATAATTTAAATACTACCAACTCAAAACTTATTGATTTTTGTGATAGGTGGTGTGCCATCAATGACACACATGCCATTGGTTTGCCTTCCCTGATCTAGGGCCAGTGGCGGCGCTAGGCGTCGGCGACGTCGGCCACCGCCGACGGCCTCGCACCTAAGGGGGCCTCGCAAAAAATTTTTACAAGTGTGGTCAAGTTTCAAAATTATTTCCTTAAAAATCAATAGCTATATCTTTTACAAGTAGTAAGTAGGTAAGTACTAACATATAGGTAAACTATTTCTCCATAGAAACCGAAAGAGAAAAGTGAATACTTACCTAGTTTTAAACCTGCGCTAGTGTTTTATCGAGAACATAGAAATTTTTTGCCTTTCGATCAATGCCTTCGAGTATTTTTTTTTATTGTTAATAGGTTTGCGCTTGACCCAGAATCACCTGATGGTAAGCGAGACTGGGTCTATGATGGAGCGCGCTTACCTAGTAAATGCCCATTCTACCCTTATTTTTAAAAAGACCCAGGTTATAATCGTCGTGGGAAGGTAAAGAGTTCCATTCCGTGGCGACACGAATAAGGAAAGAATTGCCGAATCATTTAGTTCGGCAAAATGGAATTTCCACAGTGTAGGGAATCCCAACATGCGTCTTAGATCTCTAAAAAGGAATGGAGCAGAAGGTATAAGACTATGTCGCTCTTGAGCGCACTCTCCAAAATGTATCTTATAAAATACCGACAGACAGGCTACTTTACGCCGATGTTCGAGGCTTTGATGTTTGGTCTCGAATAGATGACAATTATTTACCAATCTCAGGGCACGACGTTCAAAGGCTATATATGTCAAGTCGTTAGTCACAGAAATATTTGGTAATATCAACCCAATCACCATTCATTGCGACAATCAAAGTGCACTTAAACTCACTACAAATAATACTCACCATTCTCGTACCAAACATATTGACGTAAGGTATCATTTCATACGGCATTCCATCAACAGTAATTAAATATTACCGACTAAAAGATTCTCAGCCATTCTACATCAAACATGGCAATTTAACAATGATAAAAAATTGTTTAGCTGGGACCCAATTCAGCTAATAAGTTACAGCCGAATCGAAACTGAACCGTTGCGGTCGACCAATCGGAGCGCTTATATCGCTATACAACTGTTCGATGACGTGATAATTTAGCGTTCTGATTGGTCGATCGCAACGGTTTAGTTTCGATTCGGCTGTAACTTATTAGCAGAATTGGGCCCGGTGTGCCTCACTTAAATAGGGTAAAATAAGAAATGTGTTTATTATAAAGATTGGCATCATCGGCGGTTCTGGTTTCGATGACCCGACCTTGTTCGAGAACCAGACAGAGAGAGCGGTGAACACGCCTTTCGGGGCGCCGTCGGACGTGCTCATCGAGGGACAAATCAAGGGCGTGCCCTGCGTGCTGCTCGCGCGACACGGCAGGAAACACCAATTTCAGCCTAGGTAGGAACCTTTTTGTTCAGCCCCCCTAACATGACCACCGAAAGACGATATGATAAAACAATATATCGATATAATAAGCTGTTGAAAAAGTTGGATTTTTTTAGTTATCTTGTTGTTTTGAGTGTGTTTTGGATATTGTTATTTTGGGCATTATTTCTATATTAGTGTCGATTTCAATGTGGCCATTATATCAAATATATGTTTACAGTTCATATCGCGTTATCGTTTTATCATATCGTATTTCGGTGTTCATGCTACAAGGTCAGGATGGGTAGCAATCTTAAAGCATTTAACTGTCCGAAGCAAGTTCACGGCGCGTCTGATGTTGAGTGTTGTTGTAATCCAGGGTTTCCCAACCAGTGAGGCGCGCCCCTCTCGGGGGGCGTAGAGTGAACCAAGGGGGGGGGGGGGGGGCAGCGAGCGGCTCCAGAGTTAAACTGTAGAATTTTAAAATTGTTCATATAAATTCGCGCGACGCAGACGGTACCACCTATGCGAAGTCAGCGACACGTTGCAACCATCTTTTGAATAAAACTAAACACGCCAATATTTTCATCGTTTGTTTAATTTTCTTATTTCGACTCCCCATTTTGGCCCTGGGGGGGGGGGGGGCGTAGTATTTTAGCATATGTTGGGTGAGGCGCATAGGATAAAAGGTTGGGAACCTAACCTAACCTAACCTATGCAGAGACCAGTCACTTGCTATATTCATTAATTTTCATTTAATGAAATTATGATTTCTTTTCAAATTGTTTCACATGAGACATAGGCGATGAATTTTAATGAGGTCCCGTAATGGTATGGCTTTTCATAATACAACATACATAGTAACATTCCTTATTGTATCACAATAAATATGTTTTTTAAATCACCAAAATTGGTCCATCCGATGTAAAGTTATAAACCAATTTGCATCCACTGATTTTATTAAATCCGCCGCTGCCTACGAACAGGCTGTGACGTCAGTCGACACTATCCGCCGCCGCCGCTCGCCGCACTATGGGTGAAAGATGAAATGAGTTGCGTTTCAAAAATCTGCAACTTTTTTCTACTACACCTACGGATACAAAATTTTGCATACAGGATCTCCAATATATAAGCTATGAAATGATACTAGAATCTTTATATATTTAATTTATTATTACACATAAAAACATACAAAATAAAAAATCGCTACTTTTCCATACAAAATTACTTTTTCCGTTTCATTGTTTGCTTATTACGAGAATATGAAGATGATTATAAAGGAAATAATGATATGATTGTTATTATATCACTAAATGACGTGATAGTTGACTAAAATACACTATAAGAGCATGGACATACAAGAATCTTTTTTTCGGGTCTGTTTATTCAGGAGACATGTTTCCCTCAAAATTTGTTAAGTTAAATATAATATTACCTCAAAGTTTATCGTTGTTTGTATTCACTTTGCCGCGATGAACCAACACATCCCCATTTGCTAAACCTGAGACGTATTTGAGAAGGTCTGTAAACACCTTTTATCATCAAAACATGGCCAATAGTATGATCCAGCAAATCTTTACTTTAGCACTTGTTTCTGTTACTTCAATACTCGAAGCAGGCAGATAGTACCTACTTTTTTTTGCGTCAGATACTCGATATGTTATGATAATGACGGAAACATGACTGAGTTCTTTTCTATAAATTTTAAATCTTAATAATGTGTACTAGCTTTTGACATCCAAATCTTAAAAATGTGTACTAGCCTTTGACAGATCCAAATCCCCGTAGAGGGCCAAAGCTTCATCTGCAGAAAAACTTCTTATATTGATGGTTTAATGAAATATTTTTTCTTCATCACCTTTTTCTCATTTGTATTAGAGCTTCGCATTATGGCAACAATCGAAGCTTTTTCCGACCCGCCTTCGTCTCTCAATTCTTGCACATATGCGTTATTCGAACCTAATGCACCGTTTAGCCATGTTGAATTTTTAGCTACAAAACGTTCGGCTTGTTTTGTTAATTCGATCTTGAAATTTCGACAACAGTTGCTTTTGTATCCTTTACCCTCAGACTAAGGAAAAAAGAATAAACATGAAATACCTACGAAAAAAACGTGCATACCTAAATGTGAGTCTGGCACAAAGATGGCGGCTTGCTTGCTCATGCGGCAGCCTAACACACTGCACTTACCCATAATAAATGCAGTATTATGCAAGTTCAACACTTTAAACAAGCACAATTTTCGCCTAATAACAAAATTTTCTTTATAACACTGAAACAAACAAGTCGCGATGACAACTGATGTACTTGTTGTTGACTGTGAGTACTGTGACAAAACATGGCGACCGGCCGCAGTGAGATATTCTGTGACGTCGCCAAGATAAAGTTGCCATTTTTGGTAATGATAAAACTACTGTTGTCCTTTTTTACTTATTATTATCCTCATAAGTTAAAAAGAGATGCCAATATGTCAGACACTATGCCGTCGAAATACATCACATTCCTATAACTACGTTCGTTATGCCGAGTCCTCTTTCTTTTCCATAGTCTAAGCCTTTACCCAACTTACATAATAGATTATGCTGTTTTTTTAATTTCCTTTATGTATTTCCCTGGTTCGGGGGGAAATGCGTGATCGCACCGTACCCGCCGTTGGCTAGACGGCGGGTGTGTGTGGGGCTGGCCCGGCATAGTGTCAGGCCGACCCACTAAAACCCCCCGGTGTTCTCCCTGCACTTGTGGGCGCGCATGGTAGGGTCCACACTGCGACTACCACTACCAGCGCGTCCGGGCAAGCCCGACCAGGTCGGTCGGGCTATCGGGGGATTGCCCGAGAACACCAGGGCAATCCCCAGACGGAGGGCCTTACGGCGCCGTGCACGGGGCCATCCGTGCACGCAGGCCTCCACGGCAGGGTCACTAGACGGGCATTGCTTGTGCGAATGCCCGCCTTCGCCTGCCTATTCTGCGGCGGAGGGGAGCGGCTTGTGGGTCTTCCTCCCGCTCCCTCTCCGCAGCTTCCTTCTGCGAGATGACGTCCTCGCAGAAGGAGGCGACAGCCGCCTCGCCGCGGAGCATGGCTACGACCATGCTCGGCAGCGAGAGGTCTCCGTCTCCCAGCGCAGCGTTAAGCTCGCTGCGCTGGTGTCGCCAGGCCGGGCACACCAATAGGGTGTGCTCGGCAGTGTCGTCGGGAGCGTCGCAGTGGTGACACCGCGGTCAAAGGTTGCCTGGAAGAGATTGCTTATTAGCAATAACTTTCCGCTCATAGCTTCGCCCGCGTTATTTTTGTTTTCCCGTGGGAATTTTATATTTTCCCGTAGGAATATTACCCTATGCCTTTCCCCTGTTCTCGAACTATCCCTATACCAACTTACATCAAAATGGGTTCAGTACTTTCGAAGCCTATTCAATACAAACAAACCAACAATCTAATCTTTCCTCTTTATAATATTATTAGTATTTGTATAGATAAGGCCGCCTGCAGGGCCGTCTTTCACCTACTAGAGGCCCTGGGCACATTAGGATAATGGGCCCCCTATGACCATATTATAGCACTATTTAACCGAGTTCAAAAACTTTTACCATTATGGCCTGGTAAATCCTAGAACTTACCACCAAGACGCGGTCAGTGTTGAAAATATTCTTAAGAGGAAATCGGCCATAAAAACGCAGTCCCCTGTTTCCTTCCTCGATAGTGGCAATGGATGCTTTAAATTTACAAAAAAAGCTACGCAAATGTTACGTTCTCCTTTTTATTACATTAATTATTAAATGCGATTTAATCCTTCAAAATACCTAAAAATTTAATAATAATATTAATTTTTCTGCTGTATTCAAATCCAAACGTCCGACGAGATATAATATGAAAAAAGTTGAAACATAGAAACATAACCAAAACCTTTCCTTTAATGCAAAAAAACCGACTTAAAAACACTGAAAAGTTAAAAATAATATAAGAATAGGTACAGACAACATCACACTTCTATATTGAAGTCGGTGCCAAACGATGATCTCCTAGAAAGTCTTAAAATTTGGCACCGACTTCAATATAGAAGTGTGATGTTATATTATTTTTAACTTTTCAGAGTTTTTGAAGTCGGTTTTTATTTTTTGTAAAATATTTTTTATTTGTAACTTTTTAGTGAATGCAATCTTTTTAGTGAAAGAAACCTATCTTTCTTTCACTAAAAAGATTGCATTATAGATTGCATTATTAAGTATTCAATTAGCGCTTCCCTCGATTTTCATGGGATCCCATGATCAGCAGGCCTATTCGCTAACTACGGTTGGTAACTAGAACTGTCATTTTTGAAAGCCACTTTATATCCATTGCGGGTTTAGTGATCTTATGTGTTACGGCAGCGTTCATGATAGCAGTAATGGATGTTAAGTTCCTTTCAAAAATGACAGTTCTAGTTAGCAACCGAAGTTACAGAATAGGGGGACTGATCCTGACTTTGGTGATCTTGGGACCACCCCAGGAGTATACTCTATCGAATTCAAAAAGAATTTTGAAAATCGATCCACAATTAGCGAAGTAATCGCGTAACATACATACAAAACACGTTGGACACACTTTAAAATTTAAGGGTTTTCCTCAATTTTCATGGGATCCCATCATCAGATCCTAACTTTGGTAACCATGGGACCACCCTTGGGGCTTACTCTATCGAATACAAAAAGAATTTTGAAAATCGGTCCACAATTGGCGGCGTAATCGCGGAACATACACACAAAAAACAAAAACATACGCATCGAATTGAGAACCTCCTTTTTTGAAGTCGGTTAAAAAGTAATTTAATCGTTCAAGTTTTAGAGAAAACAGGGGACTACGAAACATCTATTTTGTGTAATTTTCAGTTGTCTCTATCGCGCTCGTTTGTTTGGGGACACAGCGCGACAGCAATACTTGCATTTTAAAAAATCGAGCCAAACTATTTCGCTGTATGGACGATTCAACATTAAATCTAAACCGAATTTTTTTTTCATCATTAATAAGATGCGTTAGTTTATTAAATAATTAATTAGTAATCCACCAATATTTATTACAGCGTAATCAAAAAATAATTATACAAAGCTATGTAAATTCCTTAAAAAAACAACTAAAAAACTATAAATAATTTTTATTTACCTTTAAATAGCCTTATTAATTATCTTTCTTGAAAGTATATAATCCTCCTTTATTTGTAAATGAAAAACAATTAAACTTAAAAACTCTTTACGTAACACTTAAAGTCTTTCGTAATACTAATGTTAAAAATGCTATCAGTTCAGTAATGGTATACTTTTGTTTCATTTACGTCCCTTAATTTATATTTTACTAAATCCACCACAAACAATATATGACTAACAAAAATAACTTTAGTGGCAATAATAAATGAGTGCAAAAATATAGCTGTCAGAAAACCTAAGAAGACTTTATTTAAGTGTCAAGTTATATTGTTATAAATTAAAATCCACCGTAAAAACATAAAGAAATAATATAAATAAACTTAGTAGGTTTGCTGTGAAGTAGGTAGGTTCACCTTCCGATGCGCGATGTAAGCGCGCCCCCGCGCAATGAGAGAACGCAACAAATCAGTACCTTCAGTGAAAAGGGATACATCTCTAAAAACATACTTTTGAGAAAACAGTAGTTAAAGTTTTGACAATTTAAAAAAAAATATATTACATTTATACTACTACACTAAAATGAAAACTAATGGTGGCAGTTAATAAACAATAATGCTTGAAATGATATATTGTAAAAAAATGAAAAATATTTTATAGATTTGGATATATTTAGAAAAATTAATAATTGTATCATTTTACACATAATAATTTTTGTTATATTTTTGTGTTAATAGTTTTATAATAACATTTATCAATTTTCACGTCAAATGTTGACGTGTCGAATGTTATTAAAATATGGTAATTTAACTGCCGCAATTAGAAAATTATTTTAAATTGAATCTTTCAAAAGAAATTTTTATTACTGTTAGCTATGCTCGTGTGCCGTTTATTTTAAGCTATTGTAAATGCATTTGAACTTACATAAGTAAACACTATTTTTTCATAATAAATAACATTGTGAAAGTGGATACATACAAGTAGAGCTGATTCCAGGATATGTTCTTAATACGTTAGTGTAAAATGATATAAGTCGTATAATCAATCAGTGACATTAATTTGATAACATCTATTATAAAGCTCTGGTATTTAAAGTTGTGTAAATGAGTCTGCTACAGTTAAACCTTCAACTTTTTATTTGTTTAATGACAAAATAGATAGTTACCCGTAAAGAAAAATTTTTAATGAGAAAATAACTTATAAATGAAAATAGTTCCATGGGGTATCCATATACCGTATGTTCCATGGGGAATGCTCTGAGGAGCTCTTTAACCTAATCCATTCCTTAACAGAAACACGTGTAAGGACCTTCGGAGTCATCTTTACACTGTATTGTATCCTCTCTTTCACACCGTACCAAGAAATTCCAAGATTCCTTCTTCTGTCGTTCATCCCACACTTGGAATTCTCTACCTGCGCACGTGTTTCCTCTATCCTACAACATGGGTTCCTTCAAAAGAGGCGTGACAAAGCATTTTTTGGGCCGGCAAGGGACGGGCAGGTAGGATAGTGGATGTCGTCCGTCCTCTATCTGTCAACTCATGTGGGCCTCTTTCACCGCTTAACATCAGGTTGGAGGTTAGAGGAGGTCATTTGCCGGGCTTCCATAAAAAAATAGGGGTAAAATCGATGAAATAAAAATTAGTTTACTCGTAAAGTTATAAGGTGTTAACGGCTATTTACTTATAAAAACAACATAAACACAGTCTTATAAAAGAAAAAAGTTCAACAAATTGTAACTAATGTTATTTTTATTTATAATTAATTTTCATTGGTCCTTGTGTTTCTCAAAAATTATGTGAAGCAATATTTTTTTATATATATATTTTACTGTTACCTGAGATGCGGTAAGATAAGCGATATATTAAGAACTTATTCGTTAATTTACATTTAAATATCTTCTCCTAGACATTTATACAATTTATAAAATTATGTATGTGAAGCAAATGTTGGTATTCTGAATGTTGTATTGTTGACGATTTCAAAGAGGAGACTAAACATCTGAACTCTTGAATGTGAGTTTACATCAGACGCATGGATGTGATAGAGAAGATCATTCCACAGGCGAATTCTTAGAAAAGTATTATTAACACAGCTAATCGTGAATTTAATAACTTAAAAGTATTTTTTGTACACTGATAGGCACTGGGCCGTCGTAGGATATATTTATTTATTTAGATGGGCTGAGAATATGCTGCGTAACTTCCAGTACGCTGTTCAGCCAGCTTGTATTCGTCAATTAGTTTCTTTCTGGAAGTTAAAACTTACGAAACTGGACTGTCTAGCCCAAGTAAAAATACTTGTCAACAACTTCCAGTGTAAAATCTTTAACCTTCACTGGAATTGTGATCTTAACTGGAGTACTTTAGTATTATATTATGTGTGATTAGAACGAAGAGTTATCGGATATGGAAGGTAGAAAAAGTTCGGCCTGATATGTGCTCTGTAGTCTTCGAGATGAAGCAGATGTAAACCATCTTAAGCTCATATATTATGCCTTGGTGGAGTCGAGATTGCGTTACAGCATTTTGTGTTGGGGCAGTAGTTACATTACATACATTCATAAATATTAAAACCTTCGTTCTGTATAAAACAGTAAACAGAACAAATTGTCCGCATTTATCAACAATAACCATATCGAGAGCATTTCCTTAAGCTCGAGATTTTGATTGTTCCCTACATGTATATTTTGGTTTTCTGGATAAATCTGGCGATTTATGAGTACCTATGAGACGCCTGACGAAAAAACTAGAACAGAGAATATGAGACGGAAAGACATTATTCATAAATATACCCCTAAACTAAATATAGTCAAGCACAGCCTAGTATACCAGTCGATACATAAAAGTGATTTATATACTATACTTCATTCCAGATAACATTAAAAAAAGAAGCGAAAAGAAGCAGGGTTTCAAAACCTTTTCATGTCATTTATAATAATAAAATATCATAATCATATTTGATATACCTACTTATATGTATTACAAAGATAATCTGGAGTGTAATGGTAACCTTTTATTATTATTTGTGCTGCTTTCCACAAATATTGGAACTGGGTCGAATTATACAATATATTAAAAATATTATTTAAATTAATGACTCTCTTCACCAGATGAGGACGACGAAGATGATGATGCCCTATATTAATTACAAATTGCTCCACCATATTATCGACGATATTATCCAACTGACAAAATCTATCATCTTCTTTTAATGTATGTGAAATACATGCTTGCCACCTCGCTGGGGTTTTCGTAGATAATACTTCTGGTAGCAAATCTTTTATTTGAGCATCTTTAATTTTTATTGAGCTTGAACATTTTAATTTTCCTGGCTACATAGCCCTTAACTTGTGCCCATATGAGCTCAATAGGATTGAGCTTACAATGATATGGTGGAAGCCGTATATGTAACTCCCTTTCCTTTTGCCATTTCATCCACAACATAACTCTGATACTGATTTTTATTTTCATTTACTTTTAACAGCAGTTCAGCTCTTACTTCAGTGTCTACAATTGGTGTATTTTTTGACGTTAACCATGATGTTCTGTTGAATGGCTTGAGAGCCACTAGCTCTAGCCATTTTATAATTCAAAACAAAAAAACAACTACAACAAGACAATTTAAAATTAAATAAATTACGCATGATTTTAAAAGACAATTTAAAATCATGCGTAATAATATACGTGCATCACCAAAAAACAAAGAGAATGTCAAGATTGTCAAGCAAGGCGCGTTCCTTGATGACAAGCGATACAATGATCCATCCAGTAAAATCAAAACGTCATTATTTTGGCCAACTGTGTCATCGAACACCGTTACTTTTAGTTTGGTAGCATTATACCATACCTCAACGTTCCAATCTATGCAGGTTGCAAACCTCTGCTTCTTTGGGTTCTTTAACAGAGCCAAGTGTGGTTTGTAGTAATATTTTATATTTCGAACGAGTATTTTTATAATATAAATAGTAAAAATTTTATTTTTTATGTAGGTAATTGTTTAGATGGCTGTGTTTTTACATTTTACGTATAAATTGATAAAAGCGTAATTAAATAACACAATTAACACAATGAGTTGAAAATGTGCACCTTTAAAAGAACCTATTTTTACTTCTTTTTAATGTTATCTGGAGTGAAGAGTTTTGATTACGAATTTTGTAGATCTAGTGAATGAATGATTAGATTGACTTCTGTTAAATTATGAAAAATACCTACATAAGAATTTTGATATAGTTATTCAATATTATTGTGAACATTGTAATTTCCAATTTCAGTAAATTATTATTATTTGTTAATATAAATTATATTATTATTATTATTGGACACAATGTACATTCGTTATGAATAAATGGAATTGATTTTAATTGAAAGAGGCTCTATGGAATAACTTTTAACTTCACAGGTAACACACACATATAATTCGAGATAACTTTTATCTTATCCTGACTTATTATACCAATCATCGTTGGATGTAAGCATGTCTTCGTCTGCCACTAGCACAGAACGTGAAAGTGCATCCGACACGACGTTGTGAGATCCACTACTATGCTCAACAATTCAATTATAAGGTGACAATCTACACCCCCAACGCGCCAGTCGTCCTGTCGGATTCTAATGGTTTAAGGCTCCACATATTGGTAATCTCTACAAAGGTCTCAGGTTTTAGTAATGACTAAGATATCATCAGCAAAACGAAAGTGAGTCATCTACTTGGCTTTTATTTTGATGCCGAGTCTTTTCCAGTTCAAAATCATGAACATATTGAACATACCTTCTAGCGCAGCTGTAAATAATTTCGGGGATATAACGTCGTCCTGTCTCGTACCTTGCTGAAATCGTATTCATTTTGAGGTATGGTCCTGAACGCGTATGCTGACGTTTTTGTACAATGACTACAGCACTTGGATGTAGCGACCGAAAGATCTATTAGGTACCTCTGGAGTGACCAAAGATAATGTCGCCTTGAATAAATTGATAATTTCTCATCGTTCAAGATAAATAAGCAAACTTTACTACCTGCAAGACATCCAGAGTACGCTGCGTAACATTTAGGTCTAACATATTAGGACATTACTCATTTCCTGCTTAAACAATTATATTTTTATTACTTTTCACCAACATATTTTTTTTAATCAGATTAGTATTTAATGCTATAAGTTGAATTAAATCACTATTCACCGAAGTTCTTGTACAAAACAATGTTGTGTAAAATGTGTTAAATTGACGTATAACAATAAACACTTCAAAAACTTAAACATCGATTCGGTTCACTATGTTTTAAATTGAAAACAATCACTACACAAAAATTATCTACAAATACCTAGATACAAATAGATATGAATCACTTCGTGGAAAAGTAACTTTACCATTTGAACACTAGGAACATGGGAATTAGACAAAAAAAATAGAGGATTTTTTGGAGATTATTAAAATATGGCTAACGTAAATACCGCTACAAGTCGACTTGCATCACTTTTCACTGAAGGTACAGAATGAGCGGGCCGCGTTCTAGAATGATACTTATTGTAAAGAGTTAAAGTTCTTATCTGTTTTTTTACATTTAGAAACATGTGAAAATAATGTAATTTTCGGTGGATTTTATGATTCTTAATGTTATGTATGCTCCATATTAAAAGTCTACCTAATATTATAATTGCTATTTTTTTGCTGCCTGTTTAAAAACGTGATTTAAAATTACCTACTACCCAAATAAAAACAATGATGGATTTTAAATTATACTTTATTAAAACATAACGCGTTGTTGAAAATTACCTTTAAAAATCTGCTACTATTATTTTCATACAGTATATGGCACAGCTTGTAAAACAACAGACTTCTTACTAAAACGCTACTTTCCCGATTTAAATCATTGTGGATTTCGATATGAGTACTTAGAAATGGTGAACATAAACACATTTTAACGATCAAATCCGTGATAGCATATTTGCTGTAAACTGGCATTCTTTTCGGGGTATAACTTTTTTTTGGTACCTTCCAGTGCTTAATTTTATTGGATTCAAAAATATAGTCTCTTAAAATCATATTTAGACGCAGTTTATAAAAAACTGGCCTGATATTGAGTTTTTTTCAAAAATATTAGAAAGTTCCTAGGCTAATTGTTGAATTATCCTGACCTTAGTGTTTTCTCCTAGGACGCATAAAACGTGGGATTTTTTAGATTTGTGAAATATTTTAATTAATTTATAAAATACCAAACAATGTTAATAATGATTCAGTTACCACAGGCCAACGTAGGCATTTGTAAGAAAATAATTTTCGTTTTCGGTTTGTTTTGTTTTTTAAAGGTGTTTTAAAATTATGTTTTATAAGTTACTAAGAAATAAATAAAAATAATTACAATTACAAATGTATTATCATAACGATAATTAACAATTTGTAAGGTGCTGGCTGATAGTTAAATTGAAAAGAAGAATGGCAGAAATACACATTGTGTTATTCAGAAAACTAATATTTACCTACCGTCATTGGTAAAACCTAGCATATCCCAAAATCTAATGGTAAAAGCCCGAAAAATCATCTATTCTTTTTAAAACCCTAACATTTACCAACTTATGTTGGTAAATCCTATAGGATTTACCGGCAAAACCTAAGATTTACTGATATACGGGCTCTTACTGTAACAGATACACTATAAAATCAATTGATATTAAAATAAGTTTCATTTCTAGACATCATCAGGTCCAAAGTGGCCAATGTTCTTTACTGGCAAAACCTAAGATTTACCAATATACGGACTTTTACGGTAACATATAGGTATCTATTCAAAAAAAATAAGAGCCACCTATTACTTTTATTGATTTTCAATAGAATCTTATTGCTTATTTATATTAGGTACGCACTTAATTTATTTGTCGTTAAAAACGTTTGGGACCTTAAAACCAATAAACAAACACAGAGTATTATCAGCAAAGAAATGAGTAAGTAGGTACCTATTGTTAGTTAGTATATTTGTGTTTATCATACAATTTTACAGGTGCCTCTTATTTTGTTTTGAGTAGTTTATATTATATAGAATGTATAATGCGAAAATAGAGTAGCTATCGATTATCGCTTGGTAATCGAGTAGGGGGCCCCAGTCCATCGCGGGGCCCTGGGCACGTGCCCAGTGTGCCCAATGGGTAAGAGGGCCCTGGCCGCCTGTGCTGAACATCTGTGTTGTTTTTGAAAAATTTCTGTTTCTATATCTTTGTGTGCAATAAATCGTTTATTATTATTATTATTCTTTTAAGTAAGGTTGAATGTTTTCTTGTTTAGTGCTACAATCAATGAAAAAAAAACAAAACTCTCTGTGGCAGGCAGGGAGACTTGTATCCTACCTACAGTAAGCGAGTAGAGAGAGACTAACCGTTGTATGAATCCATGCAATATTAGACCATATAATGATATAGTGAATCTATTTGTGTTCTGACGTTATTCTGGCTTTAACAGTGCACAATGTGGCCAGTTCTCTTTACTTACACCTAACCTACGGCTTCATCGCCATAAGCTGCACGCCCAGATTGAAAAATTGAAACATTCTTTGTGACGGTAACATTCATAGATAGGTTTACATACATATATGCATAAAATCACGCTTATAATCCCAAAAGGGGTCTAGCAGAGCTATAGGTAACACTCTGTTAAAATTAGGTTTTACACTCAAAGCCACATCTGGCAGTATGGCATGGGCCATACAGTACTTCAGCCTGTCGCCTACACAAAACGGGCACCAAAGCCAAAAATTATAAATTTTTCAGTAAACAAATTAACTAAAACCAACGACCAGGGCCCTAATTCCGCTAATCTTAACGTCGTTGTCGCGTCGTGATAGCGTTTCAATAAAACTGCTTTTGTCGCTTTTATGCGCATTTTCCGCTACAATTTACTTGTACTACACTTTCTTGATAAGTCAATAGTTACAAATGTTTTAGTTTGTATTCGGTTAACCAACAATAACTGTCTCAAAAAGCGATGCTATTGAAGCCTTATTGACACGCCACAAATGCATTAACGCTAGCAGAATAAGGCCCTAGGACATTATGTAACACTCAAAATCATCTCAGCAGTCCAGGGGGGCTACTGCCTTAACTCATAGCGATCACTCGCTATCGCTTTCGTGACATTAGACCAACAGTTCAAATGTCACCTGTGACAAAACTATTGTTGTAATGTCACGATAACGGTAGCGAATGTTCGCTTTGAGTTAGACGGTACGGCCGCGGGTACGGACAGGATAGGTTTAGGTATCAGGAATAATAAAAATTGTGTGTTTTAAAGGAGAAAATCAAAAGGGAGCGCACGCTCATAGTGTAAACAAAGAATATATTTCGCGCCACGCTGCACTCTCATTGTGTGTTTCGATCACACCACCATACTATGAATGATCCAGACCGCCCAAAACTGTCACGTTGCGATCCTGAAGACAGCCCTGTGTTCATTCGTTCGTACATCTTACGAAATAGACCTACCTACTCATTTTGTGCTCAGAATACCAACCTATACACCTACCTACATCAAAAAATATATATTATATTTGAATGTTTTAAACATAGATAAGAACCAAAGAAATACTTAAAGGTAAATACTAGTTTATAACTTAGTGACATAACTTTAGAGGTCAATAACCTACATATTACTATTTTAATTTTAAAATATATAGCTTTATTAACTTACCTTTGAAGTTTCCAACCACGGATTTCGGCACTGGTATACTTTAAATGGGTAAGTAATCAGATAACCAGATTCCATAAAAATGTCAAAAATAGGAAGTTTATCCGATTGACCTTGCACAAAACCGATTTCTAGTTTATTACTCATTGCTCAAACTGTACATAACCTCTTGAATACTACTACCATTATTACATAAAAAAAACAGTATAGGTATGTAATACGATTTCGCATGAAACGCTGCGCGCGGCTACTAGTCGAAAACTCGGGAGTGATAACTAGCACCGATGCGGAGTCTGCCTAGAACGTGTCGTGTGACGTCACACGCCTGCCAGGCGGCTGCTTGACGGAGCGATCTGTTTTTTCGTTATAATTTAATTTTCTACAAAGCTACATTTATAGTTAAAATCGTTACGGATCCTCATTCGGAATTGTTTATTGTCTATATAACTTGCTAAGTATTTGTTTCCTTCTATGTAGTGTAAAATGAACTATTTCTAAGGCTCAACTCACATTGACGCAGATTCGAAGCGACGCGTTGTTTTTAAACTTGAAAGTATAATCATCTCTATTTACATAAAGTAACAGTACAGTTTTGTGTTATGCAAATATAAAAACGAGCGGAGCTGAGCATCGACGAGCGAATTCGGTTAGTTGGAGTCAGAGCGATTAGTATAATTTGTATGTACAGTAAGCTCCCATTCAAACTTTACATTTACACTAAGAAAAACGTCACTATTACTAGCGACATAAGAACGTTCCTAAAGTCAAACAGTATAGCTTGACAAGGAGCTTACTCTACAATTACTTAATGATAATAGCGGTAATAGTAGATTGTTCACCGCGGGAAAAAGTGACCGATCGGGACAAAACTCCCGAGGTAGGAAACGGCCTTTCTTCCAGTGCTACAAGTGCTTTATACTACACCTGTGAGGAACATATAAAAACGTGTTTGATTGAAATTGTTTATAGAATTATACAGGGTGGCCCATCCATAGGCGTCCAAAAGAAAAATTTAGAAGCTCTATGCTATGGGGTATCCGATTCACCCCCATGTATGTTCGGCGATTTTTTGTAGTTTAGGAGCTAGAATTATTTTTAGATTTTTTTCAGTAATTTTCTACCGACATTGGTTTTCCTTTTTTATCTTTTTTTTTTCCTTACGTTTACAGATGTTTTTTTTTTGTGTAATTAATCATCATGATAGTAGCTAACACCTGAAATAAAGCGGTTTGGCTAAGCATTGCAGAACTTACATAAAATTTTATCTGAAGTTCAAAATTACTGTTAGAGTTCAGTAGTCAAAATGTTAAGGGCTTAAAAAAATTAGTAAGGGGTGCCAGAGGTTTCTAAGCATTCTTAAAATCTGCTAAGAACCTCCTGTAACAATGAATATCATTCATAAAAATTAGACCTTAATAGTGGTTTTTCTTCTGTAACTGGCCTTGAGGTAAACAAAGGTCGACAAATTGAAAAAAAAAATGTTTTTCTTTAGGTGTTGTTGAATTGTAACGTGTCTAGTATTACTTAATATTCGGTACTCCATGGCGGTCATGTTATCGGCTTCAGATGATTTTTGAATTATGCAGATAGCCGTAGTCTTCTCGGAATATCTCTTTTAAACCTTAAAACATCTACACAGGTAAAAAAATCCTTTACCTGAGTCGTGGTTTCGGCGAGCGCAAACAATGAAACCAGTTTGTGCGAATGAGACAGCTAGCGACGCCAGCAGCGCAGAGGACCGCAAACTCAAGCAACGCCTCAGTCGTTCTCACACTGTGTTTACTGCTGCTTGTTACGTCGTATCATATCGCTTTACTCACGAACCCTGCTACCTCATCGGATTCTGTTTTCTGTTATCGACTTGGACTGTACGCTCGTTATCGGACTCCGCTTTGCATATCGATTTGGACTTGTTACTTGTGGTAGTGATGAATTACTCGCTAAGCGAATATGCAGAAATGCATTACTATTACGGCTTTGCTCAAGGTAATGGCCGTGAAGCAGCAAGATTGTACAGAGAACAGCTTCAACGTCGAGGAGGACGACAACCTGATCGTTATCCTGATCATCGCGTTTTTATTAACACCCACAACGCGTTGATGGCAGGCCGGATTCCTGGTCGCCATGGTGCTGGAGAAGGGATCCCTACAGCTGATCCTGATCGCAGGGAAAGAGTTGTGGAGGAAGTGCAAAGGGATAGTGCAACAAGTACGAGGAGAATGGCTCGTAGACTAGACATTCCAAGAGTTTCCATTCAAAGGATTTTGAAAGGAGAAGGATATCATCCGTACCACATTCAGAGGGTCCAGGCATTACAGCCCACAGATTACCAACTAAGGATTGATTTTTGCCACACAATGTTAAGAAAAAACGCAGAAGACCCCAATTTTTTCAATAATATTTTGTGGACAGACGAGTCTCGATTCGAGCGATCTGGAGTGTTCAACATTCACAATTACCATAGTTGGGCTATCGAGAATCCACATGCGGCAAGACCATCAACATTCCAACACCGCTTCAGCGTGAACATGTGGTCCGGCGTTCTCAACGGCGAATTTATTGGCCCTTACGAACTTCCATCCAGGCTCAATGGAGCCGTCTACAGAGAGTTCTTGAAGAATCAGCTTCCAGATTTGCTGGAAGATGTTAACTTATTGCTGCGCTGTCGAAACATGATTTTGCAACATGACGGGGCGCCATGCCATTACGCAAGTCAAATGCGAAGCTTCCTAAATGAAAAATATCCCGGCAGGTGAAACACGATAGTTGATTTACATTTTTACAATTTAAAAGCTGTGGCAAATTACTAATTACATTTTTTATCTGATTTTCAGATGGATCGGAAGAGGTGGACCAATTTCCTGGCCGCCACGGTCACCTGATCTAAACCCAATCGATTTTTTCATCTGGGGGTACTACAAAGAAAACGTATACGCGTGGGAGTCTAATAGTGAAGAAGAGCTGAGGCGGAAAATTGAAGAAACGGGAAACATAATAAGAAGCAACAGAGAAGCTTTTAGACACCTCAAACACAATTTCTTTAGGAGATGTAGATTGTGCATTTCTGTGGGAGGACGCCAATTTGAAAACCTTTTATAAATGGCACTTAAATAAAATTTAGGAACTAAACACTGTGTTTTATTTAATTAATCATAACTCTTTAAAAAAATACATTAATTTATTAAATTTAATTCAAAAATCATCTGAAGCCGATAACATGACCGCCATGGAGTACCGAATATTAAGTAATACTAGACACGTTACAATTCAACAACACCTAAAGAAAAACATCTTTTTTTTCAATTTGTTGACCTTTGTTTACCTCAAGGCCAGTCACAGAAGAAAAACCACTATTAAGGTCTGATTTTTATGAATGATATTCATTGATACAGGTTCTTAGCAGATTTTAAGAATGCTTAGAAACCTCTGGCACCCCTTACTAATTTTTTTTAAGCCCTTAACATTTTTGACTACTGAACTCTAACAGTAATTTTGAACTTCAGATAATATTTTATGTAAGATCTGCAATGCTTAGCCAAACCGCTTTATTTCAGGTGTTAGCTACTATCATGATGATTAATTACACAAAAAAAACATCTGTAAACGTAAGGAAAAAAAAGATAAAAAAGGAAAACCAACGTCGGTAGAAAATTACTGAAAAAAATCTAAAAATAATTCTAGCTCCTAAACTACAAAAAATCGCTGAACATACATGGGGGTGATTCGGATACCCCATAGCATAGAGCTTCTAATTTTTTCTTTTGGACGCCTATGGATGGGCCATCCTGTATAAGTATGAAAATATTATTACATTTGTATGGGTGTCATCTCAAACCGGGCGCGTGGCTAGTGGAGTCGCAGTGTGGACCTTACCTAGCGCGCCCAAAAGGGCAGGGAGAACACCGGGGGGTTTTAGTGGGTAGGTCTGGCACTCTGCCCGGAGAGCCCCACACACGCTCGCCGTATAGCAACGGCGGGTACGGTGCGGTTACGCATTTCCCCCCGAGAAAAAAAAATGGGTGACATCTCAATATCACTTCCACTAATAGAATTCAACATTTTAACTTTTATTACGTAATAAACTCACGTCGTAACAGAAAATTCATCATCATCACCACAGCTCATATACGTCCCTACCGAGAGGCACCAGCCTACCCTACCGAGGAAACAAGACAAAACACGTAGTAACTAATTCGAGAATGATGCAAGGACAAAATATTTTTATTAATAGAGCCGTTAAAGTTAAAAAAAACATGACGCGTCGCTTCGTGACTTGAGCCTAATTTGCTAATACGTCATCATAACAGCTCCTATACGTCCCCATCGGCGGACTCTAGCCTACCCTAAGTTAGGGTATATAGGTCTTAGTCAACCACGCTGACCCAGTGCGGATTGGTCGACTTCACATACACTTTGAATTCCTTCGCAGATGTATGCAGGTTGCCTCACGATGTTTTCCTTCACCGCAGGAGCGTCGGATAAATGGACATATGAAATTCGAAAACGAAAAACATATTGGTACATGGCGGGATCGAATTTGTTCGAATTTTTAAAAGTGTATGTGAAGTCGACCAATCCGCACTGGGCCAGCGTGGTTGAAGGCCTAAACACCCTAACTTAGGGTAGGCTTGAGCCCCTCGGTGGGGACATATATGAGCTGGGATGATGATAAAATGATTTCATATAGGTTGTAAATTAGCAATCATTACAAGGCGGGCAGTACCCAAAGTCCCCTGTATGTGCCATTTATGTTATGTAATCAGATTTGAGTATATTTACTAAGCTTTTCCAATTCCTTCTAGTGATGTGAACTACCGTGCGAATATTTGGGCACTGAAGGAAGTCGGCTGCACCCACATCTTGGCGACGACTGCCACTGGCTCGCTCGTCGAGGAATACAAGCCCGGGGATCTGGTTGTTCTGGATGACTTTATTGACAGGTTCATTAAATATTTGTATTATATTCAAAAAATATTTCGCTAGTAAGCAAGTTAGGTTTCATCTGCGTAAGTACTGAACAATTCTCTTATCTAGGTTGCGTTCCGAAACGGATAATTTTCGCTCGGTAAATAGCTGAATTGACTCAATCCCAGTTCCAAAACACATCGGAGGATTTTTATCGAGGTGTTTGGGAACGACTTTGCCCAGTCAGTTATAACTCCTGAAAAGAGTGATTTATTAATCCTATAAAAACCAGGGGTGGTAATTATTATGTCATGGCTGTAACTGACAGTTGATATTAACTTGACGCGATAAATTGTAGAAAATACGAAAGAATTGTTGTAGCAAGCTTGCACATTGCAATTAACTCCGAATGAGAGATGATAGCGACAGCGAGCGAAAAGTTTTTGCAATTTGTGACTTTTTGAGTACTCCAACGATGGTTGATCCCATAGAAGTTGTTGCTCAGTATGAGAAACAGGATCGATTGGCATCAAAAAATGTTTTTATGTAAAATTGCTATTTTCTTGCTAACTGTACATTTTTTTGAAAATCTGTGAATGGGGATCAAAATTCCATATAAAATTATGGATAGTCTCCTAAAACCATTTTCGTGTAGCTGCAACGGATAAGGTACTTCTCCTTACTGCCCCGCTGAAAGTTTCCACATTGTATACTCTCTACCGAGAGATTGCGATGATACAATGAGAGAGAGAGTGAGAGAGAGGTTAGAAAATCCACAGATAACGCGTTCCGCGACGCTAGGTCAGAATTCTTCGCGAAATCACTTTTTACCCCGCGTTCCAAAACCAATTTACAATCGGGTAACTTTGACTAAAGTTTCTTCTTCACCGTTTCTTATTTTGTATTGATTCAGGACCTGGGGCCGTAAGTGCACGTTCTACGATCGCACCGAAGGCGGTCCGCGCGGGGTGTGCCACCTGCCGATGAAGCCCGCTTTCTGCGCGCGCGCTCGCTCGGCGCTGTACGCTGCGGCGAAGGCGCGCGGCTACCGCTGCCACGAGACCGGCACCGCGGTCGTCATACAGGGGCCCAGGCGAGTCGATACTAATAAGTTACAGCCAGATTGCAGCGTCGCGCTATTCGCATAACAGGGAATAAAATGCAGTCTGAAACGAACAGTTTCAAATTTCGCGCTAAAACGGGCCTTCAGTTCTGATGACGTCACTCCTGTCTGTCACTCATTCGTCGCTAACATTCAATTCAAATATCACAGGGAATGTTTCCATTTGTTTCAAATTATTTATTTTAAATGGAGTATAAGATAAAAGATGGTCAGAAAAATGCAATTATTGCTCTGAAAGAACACGTTTGGATTCATGTTTTATATCAATGTGTCCATTGACTTCAAAGAAGTTCCCAAATAAATTGTTTTTAACTAGACCTTCTGATCCAAAAATGAAAAATGATTGCAACGCGATAACCTTCTTTTCGTACTTAATGCTCTTAATGAAACATTAAAACTTTACTGTAATTTAATACTTTACCTACCGCAGAAATTTAGTTCCTTTCATTTCTGCACTCGAAAACTCAGCACTTTCAACAAAAAAGTTACTACCATGTCGACACTAACTCTCGGTAGGTTTCTGGGGTCTATTTTTATACAACCAACTACCATTTTTTTTACATAAAAATGTAAATAATTTTCGTAAAAATAATGTTTACCTTTACATCTGACGGGACACAAAACACGAGTGACGTCACTAGTCGCTGATTGGTAGATCAAGATGCGTTCCGTTTCGCGTACTTTTCATCCGCAATTTTTCATGAAAAATAGTATTAACTAAAATAAAAACGTTGCCATAATTCTTATTTTAGATTTTTATAACATTTTAATTGCAAATCGTTCATAAATATTACATTTGCATATTCCCTATTGGCGATGTAGAGGCAACTAACACCTTCGACCCTATACAACTTCGTCGTGACATCGCCTCTCTTAGCGCCTTTTACCGAATGTTCCACGGGGAATGCTCTGAGGAGCTCTTTAACCTTATCCCTCACTCTCCATTCCTTAACAGAAACACGCGTAAGGGCCTTCGGAGTCACCCGTACACTGTGTCCTCCTTTTCACACCTACGTCCGTAAGAATTTCCAAGATTCCTTCTTCTGTCGTTCATCCCACACTTGGAATTCTCTACCTGCGCACGTGTTTTCTCCATCCTACAACATGGATTCCTTCAAGAGGCGTGAAAAAGCATCTTTTGGGCCGGCAAGGGGCGGGCAGGTAGGATAGTGGATGTCGTCAACTCATTTGGGCCTCTTTCACTGCTTAACATCAGGCGGGAGGAGGTCATTTGCCGGGCCCTCCATAAAAAAAAGCAGAATCGAAAAAAAACCGTTGCGATCGACCAATCGGAGCGCGCATATTGCCACGCAACTGTTCGTCGACGTGATAATGTGGCGTTCCGATTGGTGGATCGCAACGGTTTAGTTTCAATTCGGCTGTAACTTATTAGCGGAATTGTGCGGCGAAGGCGCGCGGCTACCGCTGCCACGAGACCGGCACCGCGGTCGTCATACAGGGGCCCAGGCGAGTCGATGCGGCGTTTGTTTGCGTGTTTTATTTATTTTATTCATCGCCAACACTATTATTTCCAGGGCTCAGCCGGCCTATTCTCTAACTTCGGTTGCTAACTAGAAGTTGCTTTTTGAAAGAAACTTAACATCCATTACTGCTATCATGAACGCCTCCGTAACACCTAAGGCCACTAAACTATAGTACATTCAAGAAAAGAAAGTTCCCTTGACAGGTCGAATTTTTCCGTTTCATGCATACTAGTTTCGTGATTAAAAATATTATGTTTTAAAAATATAATTTATCTCTTTAGGTTATTTTTATCAAAAGTGCAATAATTAATTCCACATTAATTAAAAACAAGAATATCAGTCTAGTTAAATAAAATTATAATTGTGAAAAAATATTTGTTTCAAGTTTACAAATAAAATACTTGTGTCGGAACTTATACTTTAAGTTCCGATTCACGACTCAAATAAATACTTACTTGGATAAATATTTTATTAGAATTATCAATAATAATATTTAACTGGACTGATATTAATGTGACTGATGTTAATGTTTCTATTTAATGTGGAATTAATTGTTGCATTGTTGATAACATAAACGAAGATGTTATACTTTTAAAAGATAATATTATTAATCACAGAAACTAGTATGCATGAAACGGAAAAGTTTGACCCATCAGGGGAACCTTCTTATCTTGAATAGACTATAGTACTGGATATGATATAAAGTTTTTTCAAGAATTACAGTTCTAGTTACCAACCGTAGTTAGAGAATAGGCCTGCCGAAAAGGTTAAATAATAGCGGTTAATATTGTTATAAAACCGTTAATTTATTAACGGGTTAATCAACTAATCAGTATAAATTACAACGAATAATTCTGCTAAACAACTCTAAACAATCACGATACGATACGCAGCACGACCCTTGCTATCCGAAATCTACAAAATATTTACTACAGATGGCGTACACATCGAACACTTATCTAACACAGGTGAATAAAAATATGGACTTAATGCACCTGTGTGAATAAAGATTTGGTAGATTTAATGCATTTGGGTGAATAAAGAATACTAATTGGTAGCCTTAATGCACCTAGATTAATCAAAATACTATTTGGTAGATTTAATTCACGTGGGTAAATAAGGTGTACTATTTAGTTGACTTATTGCACCTAAGTGAATTAATTAAACAGGTGAAAATTATGTCTACGAAAGGAAGGACTGATACTAATGTCTTTGAAACCCAAATTCCGACTAAACAAGATCGTAATTTTATTTAAAAAAACGGTTTTTCATTTACCTGGAAACTAAAACCTCAACCGCAATCAATTTCGGTTTGGGGTCAGTGCCAAGCCTTAATTATATCAACATAACAATTAACAGTCCAATTAAATATATTATAGCTTAATGATAATGCAATCAATCTGACCATCGATTTTTGTTAACGATATACCCAGAATATAGGTCACTAGACAAATACGACAGTGTTTTTATTTTTTTGATATCTTGAAAGTGACCTAGTTATAAGCGTTCAAAGTTGCCGTGCCGTCCGGATTTATAAAGCGAGTCGCGGAATGTTGATGACGGCACAAATCGACAGCGGGGAGAGGCACGCGCGGCCTGACGTACTTCGTTAGCTCTGTGCTACTGATGCGCGCGATTTTACGTGGCTCTAAGATGTGAATCAACATTATGTCATATAATAAATACTATGTAGTACCTATGTGTACAAATTCAACTATTAAAACGCCTACAAAACTATTTTTTGAAGTGCCATTGAATGCCAAAACGCGTAAAAAGTGGATGAACGTTATGAAACGGGCCCTAAGACCGTTGGATTTTGTTGTGATGACCATTTTGATGTAAGTAAAATAATAATAATAATAATATTTTTTATTTATATCTTCACAATGGCTTACATTATAGGTACTACATCTTATGCTCTAACAAGTATATTTTATTTAAATGACAAGCCTGTGTGACAAAATTCCGGCCCTCCACCCTCTAGGATTAAATCAAACTAAATAAACATATTAAATACTTAGATAATAAACATAATAAAAACATTTTCATAATAAATTTATACATATTACATTATTATTTTTATTATAATATGTAATTAGATATTCTAAGCTTCGGGGTACCTATTACCTACTAGAAAATAACCTATAACTAAGTTGTATTACGAGGTGTTTTGGTGTAATGTCTTCTTTTTGTCACTTTTTAAACCACATAGGTATGTATCATTAAAATATGTTGACTTTTGTTGACGGTAAAATGAAGGTCACAAAAGGTTTTACCGTCAACATAGGCACCCAATTTTATAGAAAAACTAGCGGCCGCCCGCGGCTTCGCCCGCTTGGTGTTTGGTTTCTTTATCGCGCCACAGCAGCGCCTTCTGGCGACGCGATGAATAGTAGCTGAGCTGCTGAGTGTTTTACGTGAATCCTGATGGAACTATAATTTTTTGCTGGATGAAATCTCTTTTTCTGTAGGTACCTCTGACAACGTGTATATGCAAGCTTTCAGGATGATCGGTTAAGCATTTTAGGTGTGAAAAAGTAACAAAAATAAATCAACAAACTAATTCACTTTCGCATTTATAGTATAGATGGGATTAGGATACGATTAATGTTACCTAAACATGTACACCTACCTATAGACACTCACCCGTTAGTAGGCACCTACTAACTTTTGAATGAGTATCTTAGACCTGTGGGTATTTGATTTGCTTGTTGGTCCTATATAGGTACGTCTATAGTATTTACCATTTCCCAGCTGTTTTTCTTACCAAGCTGAACGCTTTTTAATAACTCTCCCGCCGTTGGGTGCACGACGAGATCTCCTGGGGTTCTCCACCCAAAAGGACTCGTCCTAGAGTAAGGCCTACCCGGGTAGAAACCCTTTGGATGTACTCTCTGTCTCCGGAGGTCCAGAGGTAGGTAAACGGTACCGATGGTCCATGGCGGTGATTGCGCCGTGGACACCGTTTGCCTACCTACCTAATCCTAAATAGGTGACACCTACGTATCTATTCTGTTGATTAGTTTTTATTGTAACTTCATAAACTTGTTAACTTTCAAACCATTGGCCATTTTTTGCCGAAAGCATCGGTAAATATTTGGCCTTGACATTTTTTGTATGAAAGTTGCTAAGTGCAACCTAGGCAATACCACAGAACACAACTGGCAATCTGGTGCCTCCCCTTGGCGTAACCTGGCGGCTAGTCCGCCAGGATCGTCCCCGGTCTGATGGCTCGGAGAAGTGACCTTCCCAATCCCGAGTTATTTTACCATATGGGGCGTAAATATTCCGGCGGAGACTTTGAATTAGTGAATTAGCCACCGGCGAACCGGAGACCGGCATACGGGTACACGGGGCTCGTCACTCTTTGTGCCAGTATCGATAATCGCATTATTCCGCCTCAAAAAAAAAGGCAATACCACAGAAAATAAACTTGATTGTAGGTATGTATACTAAACTGTTTGACTTCATGAGTCGTAGAACATACATTTGTAGGAGCTACAAAAAAAAATAACTATGCATGTAACTATTATTTCAGATTGAAAATGACATGGAAAATTAGGTCAAATATAAATTGGTTGGAGGAAGACTAGTACTAAAAAAAAGATGCTTGCCCTCTTAAGTTTTCTTGTTAGCAAAAGACAGTAAAAAAAATTAACGATCTGTAGTGCAAAATTGTAGGCAAAAAGAACTGATTCACAAGATACCTACTCCATGAAGATATACCGAATCCGATCACTTCCCAACATATTGAGGAAATTCGGTTTGAGTCCTCGCATTTCCGCTGCTATATAATCACTATTTTTGGAAAAATATTGAGTCACCATAAAACTGTCTACTTTTGGTAAATTATCTGATTGACCATGTGGAAATCCTTTCTCCATTGTTGTAATTAAAAGGCTAATAAACAATAAAAGTCAAGTTACACGGAGCGCAGTAGGTATGTACGACACAAAACTCAGAGCAACTGCAACTAGCGAGCGAGCGGCTGCCGGCTGTCGATGTGTGACGTCACCTACCTAGAGCGCGCGTACTTGAAAATTTAAATAGCGACCGTAACTTTCGGCGTTAATAACTTTGGAAATACTGCATCGATTTTAATGAAACAAAAACTATTGACATGTACATAACCATACCTCTTATTTAATGTGTGTTTTATTGTAATTTTCAAACCTATCGGTCACATCAATTGTAGCTGACGACAACATACGTTTATATACACAACAGTGTTGTGGTATGAAAGTAATAAATCACAATGATGTAAAAATTACTCTTGAGTAGGTTTAGGGGTGCATTATGGCCGGGATGTGATCTCCTGTTGTAGTTGACCAGAATGTACGTTTCCTTTTCCACCAATAAAATTCTAGGAAACTGAACCATTAAGAAACGTTTAGACGCAAAATGTCTACAGATTACAAAATGTCCCTTTCTCATAATGTGTCTTTCACACAATGTCACTCTTATATCAATTCTTTGTTATAAATCAAGTCAAATCAATGCTTTATTTGCAGAATACAGTGAAATTAAGGTGTTATACATTGTCTGGTACAGTATTCTACCCTCAAGGGGATGCAAACGTCATGTTTTTTTTACAATTACATACAAATCATTACAATTAATATAGTAAGTCAATGAGATATAAAAATAATTATTGTCAAATATACATGTCAATAAAATTTGATAGTACATTATATATATATATTTTTTTAAATATTAATATTATATTATATTAATATTTTATTTGAAAGTTTCATTGAGATATTCCTTGACACTATAGTATGCTTTGCTTATAAGAAACTGCTTCAATCTGAATTTAATACGTCAATGTTAGAATAATCTAGTGAGTGTTTAGGGAGATGGTTATAAAGACGTGGAGCCATACAGAATACACTTTTTCCATATTGTGCAGTAAAACTCGGTGGGAAACAAATTTTATGGTTATTACGTTTTGATTTTAACTGCTCAAATAAAGTTAATAAACAACAGTAAAAAAAACAATATGTTATTCTAAATCAGTCTTTATTATTGCATGATAATAACAATTTTTTCAAATTATCTCAATACCTAATGTATTACGGAAATTACGTATAAAAACTATTGCATGTTTTTTGATAATTGTAAAAAAAATATTTTTAAAATTTTACCATATTTTGACATAATAGCTAGAAAAACATCACAGGATGCAAGCTGACGAAAATATCAATATTTATATTGAAGGGTAAAAAATATCGATATCGGAGAATAACAAGTTTTAATGCGATATTATAGAGATACCTAATTTAAAATGATTTTGAATAAGGTAGTAATTAAGCCTTTTTTATACAATAAAGTTTGGTTTTATACGACAAATTGTATTGATACTAATTCCATATCTATAAAAATATCAATCGAGTAATCAGTAGTTATATAACTAAGTACTTGATGATTATTAAAAGTATTAGTTTAGATAACCTAATATTTGTACTTAGATTACATGTTATCATCATCATCATCACGGCTCGAGACTACCCTAAAGACTCATTTACACGATGACATTTTCTTGTACATACAGGAGCAATAATTGAATGCAATAAATGTAGCGCAATAATTGATCTTCAAGAATTGTAAGCAACTGTTTACACGTGGATGTAGTAAAAAAGTTGCATACAATTATTGAATGCCAGTTTTGACAAA
This sequence comes from Schoenobius gigantellus, assembly GCA_963935595.1. Lineage (NCBI taxonomy): Eukaryota > Metazoa > Arthropoda > Insecta > Lepidoptera > Crambidae > Schoenobius > Schoenobius gigantellus. The sequence goes on along the minus strand of OZ012563.1, from coordinate 12,019,547 downwards.
AAATAATTGCAAATGTCTTTTGTTTACACCAATACAATTGTCTAGGAAATTAAGTATTGCTTTCAAGTTTTGACATGTCTAAACAGAGACTTGTATGTGCGTGTACCATTTATTGGAGAGTTGCTTCAAGAATTGCACGTATTTGCGTTGGGAAATATTTATTGAAGTGTTGAACGTTTTAGAAGAGGGTTTGTTAATAAAAAAATATGTGCAAAAAAGTATTAAAATTTGGTTCTGCAAATGACCAGTTGAATACAAGAATTGCTTAAGAAATTATTGTCATCACATACAATACACCAAGAAAAGTTGTAAAACGAAACTTGTATAACAGATCAAGAATGTGACGTGCTGTTTAGACCATGCAAGTAATTTATTGCTTCAATTTTATTGTATGCAACAGGCAAGAAACTTGTATCGTGTAAATGGGCCTTTAGTTACGGAAGTTATGTAATCATAATTAGATGTAATCGTAATTTGTAATCAGATTACAAAATCACTTACCAACTACGGTTACGCCCAACACTGACATGAATAAAAACCGATTGTGAATAATATATTGTTTTCTAATTTACTGTTTGTTACGTTACCTTTATAACGATAAATTGAAATAAGAGGGACATTGTGCGATGAAGACATTATGCGAAAGAGACATTTTGCGAGAGGGACATCCTACGACTAAGCCGTGCGCTCTAATTATTTACCGACCGGGCAACGCTACGCAAACGCTATCGTATCGTACCAGATTTCTGGAAGAGGCACGCTAAACACCAACGTCACGCTACAAAGCAAACTCACTACGCTTATAAACTTGTGTACATTTTCGTTTGGAACGAGTTGCGTGCGGCTCGAAACAGGACATTTTTAAGCAGTAGGTATTTGTAGGTAATACTAATCTAATGGCCGGTACAGACTTACGCAAGGCAACGTGTATGTCCCCGCCGTGGGGCTCGAGCCTACCCTTAGATTGGGGTGTTAGGCCTTGGTCAGCCACGCTGGCCCAGGGCGGATTGGTCGACTTCACATGCACATTCCTAGCCAACGGTAGGTATACGGTGAGGTTACGCATTTTCCCCAGAAAAAAAGGCCCAATTTCACATATCTCCTTTGTGTGACATAATTTATGGATGGCCCTTAAGAGACTACATTTGTATAAAGAATGATTCCAACATATTAATATTTTGTCAGGTTTTCGAGTCTAGCTGAGAGCCGAATGCACAAGCAGTGGGGCGGCCACCTCGTCAACATGACCACTGTTCCAGAGGTAAGATGAAGTTCCTTGATTGAAATTTGATAAAAAAACGTATAGGTACTCAGAATTCTCAGAAAATTACTCAAATTAATATAAAGTAACTATATGAAGTATTACGCAGGAACAGAGTCGCTAGTCAACCAATAAGGTCTCATTTATAATAATGGTTTCATAGAAGATATCAAACTATATGTGTCATCCATCATAATCATACCCTTGTGCTTCTTGCACATGGGCCAGGTAAATAACATCTATTTAACATATAAAATAAAATCAAATCTGTAAAAATATATACATACATATTTCTTTTAATTAAAACTCGAATTTGCAACATCCTGTTAGTCTGAATAAGGTCAGTCGGGGCAAGTGCGCCATAATTTTATCATAGATGATTTCGATCCACAATAAAATATTTCAATGATGACTTATGAGTGAACATTTAGCATATTGACGAAATTTGGTATTTTAAAACTGCAGCAAATGTCGATTAAATCAAATCTATCAATAATTTTGCAATATTTTATCAAAAATTGGAAAACATGGATATAGGCGCACTTGCCCCTGGAAATGGGGCAGGTGCGCCTGTATGAAAAAAAGCGTTAAAGAATTAAGTTACAAGAAAAACAATTGGTGTACTCTATAGATCATTGCCAATTAAACGCATTAATCTTGTTTCCTTTTTAATAATCTAGTCCTATAGGCAACAGCTTGCTTAATAAATTTGGGGCAAGTGCGCCATAGATTTGTCATTAGGGGCGCTGAACATTTTAATGTTATTTTTCTTATTATATAATATTATACAAAAATAGGTAGGTAATAGGTAGGAAATTGCCTTCCAATCGGGAGGTCGGGGTTCGAGACCCGCCATGTACCAATGTGTTTTTCGTTTCGAATTTCATATGTACATTTGTCTGACGCTCTTACGGTGAAGGAAAACATCGTGAGGCAACCTGCATACATCTGCGAAGAAATTCAATGATGTGTGTGAAGTCGACCAATCCGCACTGGGCCAGCGTGGTTGACTAAGGCCTAATCACCCTAACATAGGGTAGGCTCGAACCCCTCGGTGGGGACGTATGTGAGCTGTGATGATGATGTAGGTAATAATTTTGATGCTTCATGTCCAGATAGGCCTGATCGGACAGCGTCAACTGCCTGACATGAAGTCTCTCTAGCTAGACTAAGAAGGGTTATTATGAGTTTTTCTTTAGTAATTACGAGCCATCTGAAAAAAGGACATAGTTAATCAATAGACTCAATTCTGTGCGCCCTAAATAACCTACAACTAAAATTTCTAAATTTAAACTTAATTTAAATGGCCTGTTAAGCAAGTGCTATTCTACGGTGACAGGCCAACTAAACTTAGGCAGAGCTTAAGCGTAATTCTAAAATGTCTAAGATTAGTTTTAATTGTGTTTGTGTTGCTATCGTAAAAATATTAAAAGTAAATTAATGGATGGATCTTGTTGTTAAAGAAACTAAAACGGGTTTATGTTTATATCAGTTAATACATTTAATGTACATTTTTATCTTATTTTTAACAATATAATTGTAACTACTAAAAAAATTTTTTTATTCTCCTATTCATTTAAGGCGAAAACAATCAATTTGGGCAAGATAAAAATTTCTACCTCATTTGTTACTTGGATATGTATTTTTCATTACCAAAATGGCGGATTTTAGCAAGGTTCTAATTTTAATCGGGATGATTTTAGTCGCCGCTAAAAATAGTCAGTTTAGGATGTTTACGCGTAAAAATCTCACGTCTGGAATAGCGTTTGGACGGTTAAAGCTAAGTTGAATTGACCGTCTAAAATTAGAAATGTCAGATTCAAATGTCAGTTGAATTTGACAGCTACCGTAGAATAGGATAATGGTTTAACGGCACTTAAATAAAATTAGGCAATTTAGCGGCCACTTCAGAATTGAGTCCATTTTAGGGCTAATTATGCTAAGTACTCATTTTTGCGTGGACCTTACGGCAGTTGTCCAGCTTCTTATCGAGTGGTCACTGGCCAACCCAATTCCAGTTCCAGAGCTAGGACCTATCTAGCGACACTTCACATAATGACCTCAGCAAGTGAAAAAATCATCATCACAATTACGTACCGTAAAAAAATATTTTTCAAGATTTTACTTGACCACTTTGTCGGCGTAATTAATATGTGTATCCATGCCAAATAACAGTTATCTAAAACTTGAATCTCTTAGTTAAGCTGCGGACGGACGGATGAACGGACCCATCATGAGACCCTAAGCACTTTAGTTAGTAAGTTTTGAAAAAACATCATCTGCAACATATAAGTTGGCGACTTCTGACTCGGGGCAAGTGCGCCATACTACCAACAATTTGGGCGCACTTACCCCATTCGACTATTTTGACGTTAAGATTTTAAACTGTATAAAAAAACATTAATTTCACTAATTAGGAGTAAAATACTAATACAGATTTGAAGAAAAACATCTAACCTTTGTACTCATCTCTTTGGTTTGCGGTAATTTATTAAATAATTAAAGAATAATGTGGATTTGTAATATTAAGTCATCTCTGGTAACAGGTCTAAATGACACTAAAACTAAAATGGCGGATATTTCAAGTTAAGGTGAACAGAGCCATCTGTGAGTTGGAAGTGGAACTGTGTTTTAGTTTGTTGCATGGATGTAAGTTGTGTAATATCTGTATTTTTCGATATTTTTATGGGTGGCGCACTTACCCCGTTGGCGCACTTGCCCCGCCTGACCTTACTTTTTCTACTAACATTATGGAAATCTTTTGATTTACGAGTAATGAATGAAATTCTTGAATTTTTACTTCAGAATTTGGTTTGAAGAAAGTTCGATTTTTACATGTATTTATTACTGAGATAAAAAAGATCATACATGTCAATATTTGTATGTTTTTTTGATTTTAGGTTGTTCTGGCTAAAGAGGCGGGCCTAAGCTACGCTGCTGTTGCCCTGGTCACTGATTACGACTGTTGGAGGGAAAACGAAACCTCGGTATGAAGTATCTTTTTAAGTTTCAATGTGATATTTATTACAGGATATTTCGATCGTTATCACTGTTTTCAAGTATTTGTTCCAATAAAAAATTGATTTAAAAGTGTGGGCAGTACCAAAAGACTATACATAATATTTTTATTATGGCAAGGTTTTTTGGATTTTATATCTCTTACTTTAAACACGATATATGCTGGATGATGTGCAATCAGAATATTGATTGTATGTACTCTGTCTTAATAATAGAGTGAAATTCAAAATTGGAGCAGGTATATTGAGCCACCAGTAACGACGACTAGAACCAATGAAGCTACAGTCCACTCAATTCAACAGGTCCCCAAAGATAGAAATGGCTATTTCATTAGATTTATTATTCTTTTATCAATGTTCTTATCCATAGGTGTCGGTGACGGAAGTGCTCGCCATGTTCGGGAAGAACGTGAAAAAGGCTGCGGACGTGATCGTGGACGCGGTCCAAATCATCGCCGCCGAAAGCGACCTCGCCTATCTGGCCGCTCATAAGGTACTATGGAGGTTTAACCACATATTACAATCATCTCTAAGGCGTATGCTACACATTCAATAAATATCACGTCAATCCAACAATAAATGTTACGACTCGGGTGGCTACCGCCTAACTCATAGCGATCACTCGCTATCGCTTTCGTGACATTAGAACAATAGTTCAAATGTCACCTGTGACATTCAAAACTATTGTTCTAATGTCACGATAACGATAGCGAGTGCTCGCTTTGAGTTAGGCAGTAGGGTCGCGACAGACAGACACGTCAAACTTATAACACCCCTAGCCCTCTTTTTGCCTCGGGGCCTAAAACAAATCCAAACGCATTCAAAGACTGCTAAATACTCACCTGTCTGGATCGGGAATCGAACCCGCCAAGTTAAGAAAATTAATATCTGTATTTTTATGATACCGATCGATAGAGTCGGATCACAGGAAAGAAATATCTCTAACAAAAATTACCTCAAAAACTTAAAGACAAACATGAAATCTATCTGTACCCATTTATTTATTCTTTATAAACTAATTTTATAAACTTTATAAAATATAAACAAACGGTGTTAATTTATTTGAGTTTCGCAAAGACAAATTGTGTTTTTGTATTGGCCAAAATAGTATTTTGTATCGATATCGATATAGGTACATAATACTTTTTAGGGCATCCCTACTGTTGGTTTGCCAACCGCGTCGGATCGTCTGTAGGCGCGTCGGCTCCTCATTTGGTTGGATCACGTTGGATCCAACCAAATCGGATCGTCTGTTAGCACTTTATTTTTCAACGACACCCCGGTGTTGTTTTTTTTATGGGATAGGGGGCAAGCGAGCAGACGTATCACCTGATGGTAAGTGATTACCGTCGCCCATGGACACCCGCAACCCCAGAGAAGTTACAAGTGCGTTGCCGGCCTTTGAGGTGGGAATACGCTCTTTTTTTGAAAGTTTGAAGGTCGTATCGGTCCGGAAATACCGCAGGCGACAATTCTTTCCAAAAATGTTTGTCACCGCACGCACAAAATATTTCAGCTAAATAAATACTTGTTTTATCGCCTTTCTATTTTATTTAATTTTATTTTATTAATCTTCGATATTTTATTGTTTACAGGAACAAGTAGCCTCTGCTGTTATGCTGAAGGAATAATACAAAACTTGGACTAATACAACATGCACAAATTTAAGAAATTCACGAATTAAACAAGGAGGCTAGAAGTGCTGTTTTGAATAAGAAGGAGGCCATAAGTGCTGTTTTAAATTCATTTTTACATTCCTAAAATAATAGCTATAAGAAATATGTGAATCGATGTGAAATATTTTTTATGAATGACAGAAACAAATTAATATTAAGAGAAATACTGTGTAGGTTAAGCACTCTGTTTAAACATATTATTCACATAATAAAAATAACCATTTAGAAATAAAACATTTATTTTCATATCATTTGCATCATTAATTAAAACATTAAATCTTCATATAAAATGATTGAATTATTCTTAAAGCTAATCTTGCACACACACACTTATGCCGTCACATCAACTTATTTATACTTACGTATCTCTTTCATTTGTTGTGCAATAATTGATTCTATAGATTAAAAATGTTCCAATGTCACTTACTATCTACCTTCTAGCTATTTTAGATTAATCTAAATATATTATCTGTCCTTTTTATCAAGAGAAACACTGTTCTCTATGCGGTCGGGTGAAACCTGTAACAATGAAATAAGCATTATTTTACAATTGCTACCGATATTCAGGTTTTTTACACAATATCAGATGATGACAATAGAAGATTCAAAATTAAACTTTGCCGCTTTGCTTTAAGTCCTGGGGCACCATTCTGCTAGCGTTAACGCATTTGTGGCGTCTCAATAACGCATCACTAGCATTGCTTTTTGAGACAGTTATTGTTGTTTAACTAACTAAACCATTTGTCACCATTGACTTATCAAGAAATTGTAGTGCGAATAAATTGCACCAAGAAATGCGTATAAAAGCGGCAAAAGCAGTTTTATTGAAACGTCATCAAGACACGGTAACGACGATAAGATTTGCAGAATTAGGCCATTGGTTCTAACCTAGACTAATTTTAGATCAGATTTTGTAATAAGTCTGCTTGTGGTGTACTATACAGTATACAACCATCTCACGCAGTGGTTCTTAACATTTTAATGACGAGGGACCATTTTACAAATATCCGTCTAGCCATGGACCACCAACTCTAGACCTATTTAGAGTACTAGCTTTCCGCTTGCGGCTTCGCTCGCGTTATTATTGTTTTCCCGTGGGAATTTTATATTTTCCCGTAGGAAAAATAATTTTGTAGCCTATTATATAGAATACTGTTATTTATATTTAGGAGCTCGGATAATAAATTTCATAGAAATTGGAGCAGATTTTAAATATTTTCTATAGAAGCTTTCACCCCCTATTTTGCACCCTAAGGGGTGAATTCCAATAAACCATGAAATAAGGGTTCAATGAAATATTTTTAAGAGCATGATTCTCAAATTTTATCAAAATCGTTGCTAATTTAAAGATTTTACCATACAAACTTGCACCCCTATTTCATTCCATTAGGGTTAAGATTTTTTTTAAATCCCTTCTTAGTGTGCGTCCGCATTTTGAATTAAAACAACTGTCCAAATTTCACGTTTCTACCATTAGCGGTTACGGCTGTGCGTGCGTCTATAGATGGGAACATCTCCTTTTACATACTAGTATATAGATAATAAATAAAACATGAATAAAGGGTTGTGTGTTTTATCTATAATATTACTAATTGGATATATTCGCGGACCACATCGGCTGCTTCCAGGGACTACCAGTAGTCCGCGGACCGCCGGTTAAGAACCTCTGATCCAACAGATACAGGATAGTGGTGGACTCTTGGGACATCTGACCACTGTCTTGTCCGTTGCACAGCCCCCGTTGTGCGACCTGGGGGGCTACCGCGTAACTCATAGCGATCACTCGATATCGCTTATGACATAGAACAATAGTTCAAATGTCACCTGTGACATTAAAACTATCACGATAACGATAGCGAGTGATCGCTTTGAGTAACGCGGTACGGCTGCCGATCCCTCTACACTACAGCAACTGGAGTCTGGCAGTACAAGTCAGCAGATTGGGACGGACTGCGTGAGTTCAATGCGTCCGCCCCATGGGACCGGCTTTGCTTCTCCTCCAATGATCCTAATATGTGCGGACGCCATTGCGAAAATCATACATTTTGGTATGGAGCTTTTCATCCCCAACTAAACTATACCTGTTTGCGGTCGTTATTGCCCGTGGTTTAATAAAAACTGTAGGGCGGCTGTGAACCACAACAAAAAATCGCTTACCTAGCTTGGAATACAGCTAGAAAACACCAGGACCGTAAAGTCGGAGACTTGAAGCGAAGTTTAACGCCGCTTCCAGACCCAGTAAAAGGGTAATGCTGATGCCAAGGCGCAACAAGTTGTCAGAATTGGCGAGCGACTAGCAGGCTTTCCACCTGGGAACCGCGCCTTCTGATCGCACGCCAAGACTGCGAAGGGCAACTTCTGTCAGTTCAGTCTCCCACCACTGCGTAAGTCCGACGACAGTTTGGGTCACAGTGCAATGGATAAGGTCGATCTCCTGGCGCATCTCTGCCTTAAACTCGACATTGGATGACGGAGGAGCTACTCCACTGAACATCAAAATGTTTTAAATAAAACTACGCTTTTTGGATTTACTCGCGCATATTTAGTTCAAAACATTTTGATTGTTTAGCCCGACGTTTCGATCGTTTTTCAGCATTACTGTTCACGGGATCCCGTGACCAGTTCACTTCACTTTTAAAGACACTTATCCCTTGGGGAAGCATAGCACTGCTATCCTCCTATGGGTGCGGTCCAAAATTTGATATCAGCGCTCGTATGCGCCATTTGCATGCAAACAGTCGCTCCAAAATTGCTCATATGCGGTAAGCGGTATGACGTAATCGATGACGTCACCGATTGATGCTGACAGTGCTAACAGAAAAGAGGTAGTGCACTGTCTCGTGAACTGGCAAGTCAACATCAGTTTCTCACGAACTTTAAATTGTATTTTTGTTTGTTCGAATTTATTTTTTCATTAGAAAATCTACAATAACTACAGAAGTGCTCTGTAAAGATACTGGAGGCACAATACACGTCTCCCTCCAATTTTTCTTTCCAAATAACATTGACTGTCAACTTGACAGACTCACAGATCGAAAGCTCGGTCCAAAATAATTGATCTTAGTGTTTGCGTCCGTGAGCAGTGCAAACGATTTGAACGAGTTGTTTGCATACGTACAAACGTTTGCACTGTTGTCTGATTATGGACCGCACCCTATATGTTATGATAACGAAGTTGCCGAATCTCTTGAATCGTCCAAATTTTAATTAATCGAATCGATAGACTTGACTTATCGAAATCTCTTGAATCGATCAAAGTTTTTACCTATAATCCATTCAGTATGCCTTAAGCCGATAACAAAAATAAGCGCAAGAAGCTTATCAGTTTATCAGAAGTATCAATATTTACAATAAATCATGTCGCTAGTATACCCGTAACCCGATAACATTAGTTTACATAATCAGTTTCACACAGTAACATTAATTTCTTTACATTGTAACGGGTGTTGTCTACAAATTAACACCAAGCATTGGCATCACTCAAACAATCGTTGAGTTTCTAATGAACCTTTACAAGTCTTTTTACGTCTAAAGTCTAGTGATGCAACTAATACGAATATTCGTATTCGCCGAATATCATCACGAATATTAAGTTATCTATTTAAAACTGAATGTAATATGAATTAGGGTTTGGCTGTGAATCGTGTATCCTAACGCTCACGCACTATATTACCTATTAATCCTGTTATACGCACTACGCACTATATAAGAATGTACAAAGATAAAAAAGAAATCACATAACGCCTGAGAAATTGCAAATATTGTGCTTTTTGATCAAACATTTTTCAGTGGTAAATTTCTTAGTAAATAAAGAACAGTACAACGAACAACGAATAATTTAGCAAGGTGATAAAAAATTCGGCGAATACGAGTAATTGAGCAAGGTAAGGTAATACACAATTTTTCGTATTGTTTCATCACAACTTTAAATTTATGAAAAGGCAAATCAGTAATAATATGAGGCTTGATTGACAAAGGGAGCTTTCTGAACAGGCCAAACATAATCTATCTTATTACTTAACCAGGTCTAAGGTTAGTCTTGCTTTTACTCGTGTTAATACACATAGATAGAGACAGCATCAGATTTAAACCGCGACTAACTTAAGACCACGATTTGTAAACCTTATACTAATATTATAAATGCGACAGTTACTCTGTCTGTCTGTGTGTTACGCAATCACGCCTAAACTAGTGAACCGATTTATATGAAACTAGCTGTGCCCGCGAACTACGTTTCGCCTTAATTTATTTTTTCCAGACATCTTCAACAAATATCGTTAATGTACACAGAAATAAATACAAAAACTTAACAAATTATATACTAAAACCTTCCTCGAGAATCACGCTATCGAGTGGTGAAAGAAAACCGCTTGAAAATCGGTGCAGAAGTTTTTGAGTTTATCGCGAACACACAGACAGACGCGGCGGGGAACTATGTTTTATAATATGTAAGGATTAGGTATAGACATAGTTGGAGTCCCAGTAGGCCTAGTACGGCGCGTCGATAGAAGATAAAGTGAGTAACCCTCGTCCCGTCTCGCACGATTGTTGTATGAGAGAGCGAGAAGAAACATGTTGTCTCTTGTCTCGTGTCTCTTGTCTAGTTTTATCCACGGTCCGTGCTGCGCCTGCTGGAAAGGACATAGGATAGCTTTTATCGCAGAAATCATCCCTTAAGGGGGAGAAAAGGGGGGTGGAAGTTTATACGGGGAATCAATAACCGCTGAACCGATTTAGATGACATTTTTGGTTTGGAGATAGTTTACAGTTGTGGGGAAGGATAAAAGAATAGGTTTAATCCCCGAACTCATACCTTGAGGATGTAAGGGGGGGGGGGGATATGTAAAGGGGATCAATAAAAAAGGACTTCCACGAGGACAAATTTGCAAGCTGTTTGTAATAGGACGCGTTCATACCCCTCACCTGTGCGTCTAATTCTTGGGCCACGGGTTCCGGTGTTGTCCCGGAATCATGTCCAGCAGGTACTGCCGCTGCGCTTCAGCAACGCGCTGCATCTCCGCGGCCATCGCAGCGCCGCCGCTGCCGCTGCCGCTGCCCTTGCCCGCTGTGCAGATAACGATAAATTCACGTCGCTGACAAACAACGATCCCCCCTTTTCTCTCTGCTGCTGTTCCAAGAGAATGTTCAACACCCACTGAACCTAAGTGTGTGTGTGTGGAACAGCTGATTTTTTTCCACGATTTCAAGGTTGGTGCCATAGTAAAAGTTGTGCAGATTGCTTGTCTGAACACGCATACAAAAGAACAATGGTCACTTTCTTAGAGCTATTTTCAGTTTTTCACCCAAAAAAAAATCAAAACCTAGAGATTATAAAAACTAGCTTAAACTTATTGTACTGGTTAAAAAATGCATGTTGAAATAATTATTTAATTTTTTAAGCCCCAGGTTAAAGAGATATTCAGGTTTTAAATTCAGGAGCGATTTCCTTCCGCGGAGCTGGTGTTTTTAGGGGACTTCAATGCTCACCACGAGTTGTGGTTAAGTTCCTCTAAAACTGACCATGCGGGTAGGACTGCCCACGCACATTCGCACAAGCGATGCCCGTCTAATGACCCTGCCGTGGAGGCCTGCGTGCACGGTTGGCCCCGTGCACGCCGCCGTAAGGCCCTCCGTCTGGGGACTGCCCTGGTGTTCTCGGGCAATCCCCCCTTGGCGATAGCCCGACCAGTTGGTCGGTCTTGCCCGGGCGCGTGGCTAGTGGAGTCGCAGTGTGGACCTTACCTACCACGCCCATAAGGGCAGGGAGAACACCGGGGGGTTTTAATGGGTAGGCCTGGCACTCTGCCGGGAGAGCCCCACACACGCTCGCCGTCTAGCCAACGGCGGGTACGGTGCGGTTACGCAGTTCCCCCCGAGAAAAAAAAAGGACTGCCCACGCATTCGCTCGCACGCACGACCTGACACTATTGGTCACCCAGCACCCCAGCGTACCAGATATTATCGGTCAAGCGCCCTCTTTATTGGACCTTCTGCTAACAAATCGCCCTGACGGATATCAGGCGATGATCCAAGCTCCACTAGGATCTTCGGATCACTGCCTGGTATCCGTCTCAGTGCCTCAGGCGTCGCGACCGTCGCCTGTGGTTGCAGCACGCCGTCTGTGGCACTATGCGTCAGCAGATTGGGACGATATGCGGGATTATTACGCATCTGTCCCTTGGTGGCAGCGCTGTTTCAATAGGATGGATCCGGACTCCTGCGCTACCTCTGTTGCTGACGAGATCATACTAGGAATGGAATATTATATTCCGCATTCCAATCTCGTCAGTAGAGGCAGACGTAACCTCTGGTTCAATCGCGAGTGAACCAGATCTCTCTCTCTCTCTCCTGTTGAAAACAAACAGCTGGCTTACCGAGGTTCTAGGGATCCCAATACTAGCCTACTGAAAACAGCCTACAATAATGCCACCAAGTTGTGTAAATGCAATCAAACTTCTGCCAACCCTCGCAGGCACCGCTGAGACATGCCGATGGCTCACTTGCTCATCAGCCGCAGGAGAAAGCCGACCTCCTGGCAAAACTCTTCGCGGCTCATTCCCGTGTCGATGACTGTGGTGCACAACCTTCGAAACTGTCCCATTGTGGCAGCACCATGCCCGATATCGGACGGAGCTCCAGTCGATCGATACTCGAAAAGCAAGTGGACCAGACGGCATTCCTGCGATTGTTCTTAAGAAGTGTGCGGCGGAGTTGACTCTGGTCCTTACGCGTCTATACCGTCTGTCGTTCTCTGCTGGTTGTGTGACGAAATCTTGGAAAGAGGCCAATGTCCAGCCGGTTCCCAAAAAGGGAGATCGTTCTGATCCGGCTAACTATCGTCCTATAGCCGTTACTTCCATTTTGTGTAAAATCATGGACAGGATCCTAAATACCCAGCTGATCCGTTACCTGGAAGGTCAGTCGTAACTTAATGACCGACAGTATGGGTTTCGTTCTAAACGGTCAACAGGTGATCTTCTAGCGTTCTAATCTATCGACAAGCGCTGCGAATCGGTGGCTATTAGTCTCGACATCGCCAAAGCTTTTGATAGAGTCTGGCACAAGGCTCTTCTTTCCAAGCTACCGCGTCAACTTTCTTATTTGAAATTTCATAAATATTCTAAATACATAAATCGGTTACATATTTTATTAGGATCACATTTATCCATAAATTAATCTCTCTATTTTTCGCTTTTTTGGGAACAGAAATAACCATTGTTCTTTGGCTCCTGCTCGAAAAGTAACCCTGCATAATATTTTTTTATTTTACACGTTATTGCACAATAAAAATATGGTACAATAGGCGGAATTAATGCCTTAAGCCTTAAGGCATTAAGTTCGCCTGTTGTAACATATATGTTGACTCTCTCTACCAGTCAACCGTGAGGGTAGGGCAGAAAAATTTGAAATTTCAGTGTGTAAGTCCTGTAGAGTAATAATAATCTGTGGAGTTGACGAGTTCGTGTATATAAATAAAAAATACGGCGTCGATACGTACATCGCTTACCTAGCGCGGAGGCCTGCGCCATCGCCAGCTGGTATGTGTAGAGCAGCGGCGAGAACTGCATCATGGCGGCCGCGGCCGCCGCGGGGGACATCCCGCCCGTCCCGCCCGCGCCGCTCAGTCCTGGATATAATTCAATAGGGATGATGACTGAATTCTAATTTTCACGTCTCGTCATAAAATATTAAAATACCGTAGAAAAAGATACAATCCTGTGAAATTAGAATTAAAATCGGCCTAGAAATACATTAGATACAAGCATTTTAAGTTGTTAATTTGGAAGCGATTAGACAGAGAGATCCGACATCAACCGTGATGTCATTGTTTAGTACGGCCATATAAACTCCATGTAAATTGCCGTTTTGCTAGAAAGAGATGGAGAAAAATCTTTAATACCTTATATCTTAGTTGTTTTTTTAGTTATTCGAAAACTGATTTTTTCTTTCAGTTTATTATATGAATGAGCTTCTATTAAAGCAAAAAAAAAATTTTTAGTCATCTAGCCTATTGTTATTGAGGCACGTAATAATACTCGCATCTCAAGTCAGAGCTCGATCTTGAGTAGCAGTTTTGACGTTTGATGTATGGCACACCTGTCAAAAACAACAGCTCAAGATCGACCTCGAGATCACTTGAGATACGACTATTTATACGAGCCTTGGATTGCCAAGTTAGAAACATTTCGGAACAAAAAGTTGGAATTCTCATAAAGTTGTAATACCAAAATGTAGCGTGTTTCGCAGAATGTTGAATTCTTACAGTGTAGATTTTTTTAAAGTTGAATTCCCATATAACACAAAAATAAACAAATGTTTTTGGATCACAATAAACAATAATATTAAAACTGCTATTGCCAACGTGAAGATAACTGTCAAAATTAGTTCATGTTAGTCAGTGTCACGTATGAATAATCTGTTCAACATTTTGGGATCCAATATTTTGAAAAGTCTACTTTTTGGGAAACGATATTAAAACTTTTTGCAAAATCAACATTTTCGGATATAATATAACACTCTGCAAATTCAACTTTCTACAACAAACTCAAAATTTTAGAAATTCTACCTTTTCCTAAAGGGTTAGAATAGAAAGGTAGACAGAAATACTTTATTTTGCATAATAATAAATAACAAACACTAGGACACAATAGATGCACAAACAACAAAATAAGCGGCCTTATCCCGTAGGCGATTCCTGTAAGCCTTACTTGCCTTACAGTGTAATGCATCCTTTCAACCAACCAAAACCAAGTTGGTTTTTGACGCGAGCGCGTTGGTTTATTGAAAACTGAGCAAGCGAAGTATTCTAAGATTAGACCACGATCGAAGCGAGTGGTTCAAATATAGACTCCTGAGCATAGTGAGGGTTTGAAAGGTACAAGATGCAGAATAACTGTGTTGCCAAGCAAAACACAATATTTCACCCTAGAGCGAGGAAATCGAGGAGTTGGTGCTTATTTATTTTAAATAATTTAAAGTAAAATCAGTACAAATTTATGTAGAACTTTTCGAAAATACAAAATAAATTGAAAAATAATTAATATCGCGGAAATAAATGAATAATATAATCGGTATATTGGAGACGAGCGTTGAAATCCTGCCTGAGACGAAATTTTTTCTTTATTGTTTTTATTGATTTATCACTACAATTGGTAATATTGAGATTTTTTTTCATGCAGTTGTCGTGCCCGTGGCCCGTGCGATTATTCTAAAAAAAATGAGGATAGCGCACAGACATGAAATTAATATATTTTTGCATTTCCAGTGGACTGGCGGTATGGAAAAGGGCACGTATTTCAAATACGTATCGAAAGTTAACATATCTAAAGTTAAAATGTCGACGTTCAAAATATCGAAAATTAATGTGACAAAATTCATCGCAATATAATTTATTATTTATAGTTTTTTTTTCTAAACTATAAGATTGGGCCGTTTGTTTTATTATAGGTAAAAATCATAAATCGGTGTTATACGCAATTTG
The DNA here is from genome assembly GCA_963935595.1 of Schoenobius gigantellus. NCBI lineage: Eukaryota > Metazoa > Arthropoda > Insecta > Lepidoptera > Crambidae > Schoenobius > Schoenobius gigantellus. The sequence goes on along the minus strand of OZ012563.1, from coordinate 12,004,112 downwards.
AATTTACCTCTAAGGAGCTGATGCTGCAACGCTTGCATGGCGGCGGCGCTGTGTTGTTCAAACGCCATTTGGGCGGCGGCGGCCGCTGCTAACTGCTATGTGGGGAAGAAATTATAGATTACTAGCTGTTTCCTGCGACTTCGTCCGCGTGTGAGTCAGATCTACCAGCAGGCGTAGCACGGGCTGCCAAGAAATTTGTGATAAGACTCAATGACACTACCCTTGAGGAGCGTCAAGAAATTATATCACGTCAGTCACTAAAGCTGCGTTCCGAAAATCAATAAGAGTCACTATTAGTGCGCTCAAACGAGTCCCGAAATGTTGTGCACGCTTATGTTAGCCGGCATGAAGAGCCACATGACGCCATCGTTAACGTCATACGCCATCGTGAACTTGCGGCGCTAATGCTCTGGAGTAAAATCACTCTAAGCGAACTGTCAGTCTGACGTTTGATAATTGTGTTTTCGGTTCAAAATGACTGTACCTGTTCTGTTGTCTGTTGAAACAATGATGTAATTAAAATCTACAAAACAAAAATACTGAGAAGCAATCAAAAGCAAAATGACCTACTTAAACCAAATTTTTAAGTCGACATTTGGTTTGACAAATTGATACGCTGCGCCCGGAGCGGAATCGTAAGCATGCTGATAGCGCTGTTAGCATTTTTTGTGTTCTTTTTAATTTGAACCAGGCGATTATAATCGTTAGCACTGAGTGCTGTTATCGGACCGCAGCATAAATACGCGCCGCCGTGCTACACTTTAAGACATAGAGATTATGTCACTGAAATTGTGAGATAACGCTTGACTTAAGTCCCGTCTTGGCAGCCCGTGCTACGCCTGCGGGTGTTTCATTTTTAATGAGGTAGAATGCTGTTGCGCACCGTACCTTCCGATAGCTGTTCGACAAACGTGTATGAGTCTTTCCCTGCTGAGTGCGGAGCAGACCTACTTAACCAATCTCGATGTCTTGATAAACCTACTAAACCAACCTCGATGTCTCGATACCCACTAAAACCCTCGATGTCTCGATAAACATAAACCCTCGCGGCCTAATTAATAAAAATTTTACTTCTTTAATGATCCTCGGATTAGTTGCTCTGTGTTTTGTCTTGTTTCCGCACATGTCGGCTGTCATATGTCAAAACAAGACAAAACACGGAGTAACTAATCCGAGGATGATCCAAGGAGTAAAATTTTTATAAATAAAACTGTCGATATCTCGATACCCACTAAACCAACCTCGATGTTTCGATGTCTTATCCATTGTCGGGGCGATCAAGACTCTGGGCAAGATCAGCTTTTCCATAAAAATTTGTGAGGATGTTTGTTACTCTTTCACGCAAAAACTACTAAATGAATTTGGATAAAATTTTGTAGGTAAACGGATTACGACAGGGATTAACATATAGGCTACTTATTATCCCGGAAAAGTAAGTAGTTCCCGTGGGATTTACAGTTCTTTCTTTGAACTTTTAAGGCGGAACATAGCTCACGGGCCAGGCTAGTCCAGCATGTAAAGTAGCCTTTGTCCTTCCTCGGGGCTTTAGATATATCTATATACTAAATTTCAATAAAATTGGTTCACTGGAATAGGCGTGAAAGCGTAACAGACAGACAAAATCACTTTTGCATTTACAATATTAGTACGGACTATATTAGAAATAAAAAAATATATCGCTGGCTAATCTAAAAATCTAAATAAGACATGATGCACAATCGTCACATATGCTGAATGACCGCTTCATATGCTATGTGAAACGTTCTCAGCCACACCAAGTGCTCTGGGTGGACCTAAACTGTTAACTCATAAGGGCTCTGTCTCCAAAGAAGGTTATGGACTATTTCATCGCTGCGGGCCTATTAGAGACCTATAACATCAAGCAGCTGCCACAACAGACTTATACAGGTCACTAACACTATAGCCTAGGAATATTCTCTCTCAGCCCCCTTCTAATAGATAGGTGAACCACTGAAGATCTTTCTATGAATGCAAGTGTGTTTTTATTTTACAATTATTAGGTTACAACATTGTAAATGCAAAAATAACAAACTAGTGATTGTACACGCATTTTAAATTAGCCAATAATTAACTATCCAAATATTTCCTCGATAGAGATGAAACCCGTACCCAGCAATGGGATGTTTATGAGTTGAGATAATGGTGAATGAAAAATTAAGTTTTCGTGTAAATTTTAGTTCTCCGATTTCTATACGTATTTTTTTTCTTTTGTATAACTATAATGATATGGGTAACATATAAAAATGACTACATTTTCCATACCTGGTGTTTACTGCTGCCACTCTGGCTGGTGCTGCTCGATGTGGAGCCTGTGACGGACAGACAGACAGCAGATAACACTCGATTCAATGAAAATTAAATCTCTCTCTATATGTAATAAATTAGGACATCAAATGACACTTTAAAATATTATAGTATAATTAATTATAATAGTATAATTCAGATATCAAAACAATGTGTGGAATACAGGAAAACTGACATTTAGGTATGATATTTACAAAATAAACGGGTAATTGAAGACAATGTTGTGTTAAAAATATAACTAGTGAGATTTATTTATAACAACAACAACATTAGAAATTTAGGATCAAACAGCTAACAAACGAAGAAAGAAATACATAGACGTTTATTTTTGGACGCCCCGCCAAATTTTTTCCTGTTATTCTATAGATAGCAGTAACACAATCAATTTATAAAATACTAGCTTTCCGCTCGCGACTTCGCCCGCGTTATTTTTGTTTTCCCGTGGGATTTTTTTTCCGTAGGCAAATTAGGTACCCTATGTCCTTCCCCTGGTCTCGAACTATCCCTTTACCAACTTTCATCAAAATCGGTTCAGTAGTTTCGAAGCCTATTCAATACAAACAAACAATCAATCAAATCTTTCCTCTTTATAATATTAGTATAGAAATCAAGTTTTTTTCTCTTTTTTTGTTTTAACTTTTTCGTACGTATACTAAAATGATGGTCATCTGTTTGTTTATTGTTACCCATGACAAGGTCGCTGCATATTATCAATGTTAGGGTATTCGTATACGCTAGATTTTTCGTCAGTTCTTGGACGCGCAGGGCGATAATGAGTAGGATTTAAAATCTGGTCGTAATATATGGATTTAAATTAAACCCAGATCTTTTATATTACTTTCTTTATATTATATTCAATTTTGACGGGAGGTCCAAAAATAACCATTTATATATTGAAGATACTATTCTACGCTTATAAATGCAATACAAACTGAGGAGTGAGTATTACTCTAGTATAGCCGATTAACTCGGTTTAGAATTATTTCATTCTCTGCCTCAGTCATTTCATTACAAATACCGGCAATATGTTTGGTAGTTTATAAAAAAATATTGTTTGTGTCAAAGTTAATATTAGTCTTACCATCTTATTACAAAACTACAGGACTAAGTTTTGGACCAGATTTAGACCAGGTTTTGTAATAAGACAATTAATAATTAGAAAATTACAGTTTTAAGCACTGTGAACAAATTAATTTTAGACTGAAAATAATAATAAATTAGTAACAGGAGGAAAACTTGATTTCCCATAGTAGGGTACTACCAGACATGCGAGTTTACAAGAGTGAGCACAAATTTTAAAATATGAGGAGTAATTGCCAAATCAAAGTAATTAGTGGCTCCATGAGAAAAAAAATGATTATGACATCTTAAAAAAAAAGCAAAGAAGCACTAAGAAAGAAGTCAATCAACCAAAAGAAGATGTCAACAAAAAATAATGTCGATACATGTTGCGTTACCTTTACCTTTCTTCGCGGGAACCTCGCTCGTCTCGCGCTGCCTCTCAGAGTGGTGGCTGCGGAGGGACTCTGAAGAACTTATCGACCGCGTAGGGTGACTGGGGAAACAGATACAGGAATATTCTTATCTGTCCAACACGAAAAGGGGCCTGCTGCTGTCTGAATGCTTGCAGCAATATCGTTTTTGGGTGTGAAAATAAGCAGAGCGGAAATGCGTAGTTTTAAGTGTTTCGCTCGACCTGGGACGGTAGTCGCTCCCCGCTCCCCACTACTATCGCTACTGTTTATTATTTTTCTTTATTGATTTTACCTAAATTATTAATATTTTTAGTGTGGCAAATATGAGTGAATTTTCGAGTATGTTTAGGCACATTTATTGAAAAGAAAGATGTAATGATGATGTAGATAATAGGTGCGTTCCGAATGGCGATGATATCGATGTCAGCGCGCTAATGCCTGTAGCACACCTCCCCTGCGAAACTAACAAGGCGAAACCGCGGCGCATTGTCAGGAACAAACAATACAGCGAATCGAACGCGGAGGTGTAGATGGCGTCTGAGCAGATCGCGCGGATCCGCGTGCGACAGAGACCGCGCCATAGTAAAATATCCGCGTTAGAGCAGGTAAGCTCGCCAGAGCTCGTGCGCTCAACGCGGGGGAATCGTTCAGCGGTTTCGCTACTACGGTTCCGCGGCGGAGGTGTGCTAATGGCATGAAAGTCGTTTCGAATAACCATGAGCGTGCTGACAGCATCCAACCTGACGTCATCGATGACGTTAGTACATTTGCCATCTTGCGTTTACGGCGCCCATGTCTCGGATGGTAATCGTTGTGAGTTTTCTGTCATACGACTGTCAAGTGTCAATGTCAGCAATTGAAAACTACAACATTCATTGTGAGAGATGAGGAAAGTAATACAGTAGTGAGTGGCGTAATTTTTCTGTTGTTTACCTAAGCGCCCATTAAAAAATGGTCAGATGCAAAAGTTACGTGCTACTGCTGAAAAATTATTTGTCAAGCTAATGAACGTCAACGTTTAAGGAAACGTCAGCATCGAAAGCGCGCAAATTATCGTTCCAAATGGCCAAATGTTATTTGGCGATGTTAGCGCGATATCCTGTATAAAATAGTTTTGAGCGCTCACACCGCTCTCATCGCTATAAGCTCATTCGGAACGCAGCTAATGTTGACCGGACGGGTGACTTGAAATTTATTTTTTAATTAAGGTGAGGTTTCCCAGGAAATCTACACGTGCACGGTGACTGCTTTATTGCAATAAAATATAGTTGATAATTGGGTAGCTTCTAATGTCGTTTACGCGCTGTGACCAAACGAAAATGTTACTTGTTACACGTTTTAATCGATTTTTAGAAAACTGGAGTAGAAAATAAAAAATGTATTTTTGCAATTTTCTAGACAATAACAACGCACATCTATTTTAAAACTTTTATATCATTTATTATTGTATTTTCTTATTCACAACCGTTTTAAAATGTGAAATAGAGCGATCTTTGGATTTTCTTCTATCAAGTGAAAAATTATTAACCATTTTCTTGTCTTTAAGAATGTTTAGATAATATTTTCAACAATATCATGTATGAATTTGAGATCTGTATGTGGAGTTGCGCAAGAGGGGTTGCTATCAGAGTGTAGTTATACAAAGGAAATAGGAAAAAAACTGAAGAGCGAGACTAACCTGCTGGTCTGGGCGTTCAGCTCTTCATCCCCGGGGATCACACAACACAAATATAGGGCACTTTCGTAGATTTATGCACAGTAACCGAATTATACACGAGAGGCGCGTCCGCCGTGAGTTGCGAAAAGATGATTGTCGATAGTTTGGTAGCCTATTGACAGCTACTGTTGCGTTTTCTTGCGTCTCGCTCAGACGTAAAGGCAAAGAGAGGGACGGGAAGTAGGATTAGGGTCTACACCTTAAGCAACAACAGCGATAACTCCATATTGGTTATATTTGTATCTACAGGCGCAAACATCCTCCCCCGCTTGAAGGATTCCCTTCAACAAATGAACGCAACACGAAACATAATTCATGTGAAAATAAACGATATGCGATAATTTATGCGAAACAGACTAAACAAAAAAATGCGGTATAACTAAGTTATATTATATTGCTTGATAAGCTAACGAGATTAATCTAGTGAAATAAACTAAAACTATTAAACTATTTTTAAAATGCAACTAATACGTAATGTAACAGTAATTTGGAAGAGGGCAAAGTCGCACGACCGGCCTAGTGTAGGTACCGCTAGCGGTGCGGACCTTAACCGTCCTCACGACACCGTCCTTGCCAGGATAGGTCTCCTCAACAATACCCAGCGGCCAATGCAAGGGCGGAACGTTATCTGTGTTAACTACGACGACTGTACCGACGCGTATCGGATTGCGGGGAGTGTTCCATTTCTGTCGAAGTTGTAGTGTGCAAGTATTCACTACGCCATCGACGCCAAAATGAATCAATGAGTTTGTGAATAAGATCTAAGCGAGAGATAAGATTAACGTTGTCCTCAGTTATATTGGACGCGGGAAAGTATTTGAGGGGCGTCAAGTTTAAAAAATGCGCGGGTGTAAGAGCGAGCGACTCAGAAGGATCATTCGATAATGTCCTACAAAGAGGGCGAGTATTCATAACGGCCTCAATTTGAGCGAGAACCGTATTCAGCTCTTCGAAAGAGAGTAATTGGCCTCCTATGACTCGAAACAAGTGAGTTTTCAAGCTCTTAACGTTAGCTTCCCAATTGCCACCAAAATGGGGAGCTGCGGGTGCGTTCAATATCCATTCTATGCGATTTTGTGACAGAACATGATTAAAATCTAATTGAAAGTTATGCGACAAGAATAAGTTATGCGTTTCGCTCAATCGACGTTTTGCACCAACGAAATTCGTTCCGTTGTCGGAGTATAGTTTGGCGACGGGACCTCTACGAGACAAGAAACGAGTAAAGGCAGCTAAGAAACTGTTAGTGCTGAGTTCCGAAACCAATTCTACCTGAACTGCACGAGTTGTCAGGCATACGAATATACAAATATAAACTTTAACGGAACGAGAGCCGCGCTTGCGAATCGGAGTGGCTTGCAAGGGGCCCGCGAAGTCGAGACCAGTGTGAGTAAAGGGCTTGAGACTTTCAGTAACTCTACAAGCGCGATGCGATGACATCTCAGGGAAGTCATTACGAGGGCGTAAACGAAAGCATGAAACGAAGCATTTATGGACACGAGAGCGAATGATTCGACGAGCGGAGAGAATCCAATATTTCTGTCGAATTATAGACATCAACAGATCTGGACCTGCGTGACAATGAACAATGTGATAATAATCAACGAGAAAGTCCACGATGTGATCTTTGCGAGGTAAAACAAGAGGATGTTTGCTATCATAAGCGAGATGCGAGTGTTGAAGTCGACCTCCAACACGAACCAAGTTGTTGTCCATAAATGGTTTCAAGCGTTGAAATGCAGTGCTACAATTTCTACCTAACTCTATGTTGCGTATATCCAATGCGAAGTGCGAGCGTTGTAAATGCGACAAAATTTTATTTTCAGCGAAGTCATAATCCGAGGCTAAAATATATTTACGAAGTGGTAAAATTCGGAGAAAACGATAAACGAAGACGACGGTTCGTAAGAGTCTAGTCCATGAAGAAAGGCGACGAGACAAAACGAGAAGTAACGACTCTTCCGTTGCGACAGAAACTAAGACATTCGACCTTTCTTCAGGAACGTCCGCGACGCGAGAAGTGACAAATGTAGAAATAGGCCAATCTGCGACATTCGATGAGAGCCAGTGCGGCCCACTGAACCAAAGTGGGTGATTGACTATTTGACTGGGCCTAAGTCCACGCGACAAACAATCAGCGGGGTTGTCTAATCCGGGAATGTGATAACAATTATCAAGTGAAATCAATGATTGGATTTTAGAAACTCTATTTGCGACAAATGTGTGCCAACGATGTGGTGATGATTTGATCCAGCAAAGAGCGATGGTCGAGTCCGAGAATGCAAAATATGAGTTGATAGAGATGCGAGTGCTACAGGTATCCAAAATCACGCGAATGAGTTTGGCGAGCAAAAGGGCTGCGCATAGTTCCAAACGAGCGACAGAGATGGTCTTCATGGGAGCTACCTTAGACTTTGAACAAAGTAAGGAGACCTGAACTTTGTCACCACTCTGAACGTGCAAGTATACTACAGCTCCGTAGGCCTGCTCACTAGCATCCGCAAATCCGACTACTGTGACGATGCTGCCTTTGACGATGCCGACATGACGAGGAATGGTAATGCGTTTGAGTTCAGAGAGTTCATCATTGAATTGAGACCACTGAGTAATGATTGACTCTGGAGGCAGATCATCCCAATCACATTTTAACAACCAAAGTGATTTCATCATCAATTTTGCGTATAGGATTACAGGACCGATCAAACCCATGACATCCCATAATCTAGCGATACACGAGAGAATGTGACGTTTAGTGCAGCGATTAGAAAAACTAGATATTTTTAACAAAAATGCGTCGGAGTGCGGGGACCAAGACAAGCCTAAAATGTTGTGAGTGCCTGTGCTATCAAATTCCTTGATGGACGAGAGGCGATGCGATTGAGGAATGGAGTCGAGAACTGCTTGTGAATTGCTCATCCATTTAACGAGATCGAATTGTGCGAGCTTAAATAGTGAAATAAGCGAATTAGCAATGTCATTTACCTCCTCAGAAGGTAAACTATGAACTATATCGTCCATATAAATGTAACCACTGTCGATGATCTGCTTAGCCTGCGGGTATGCGTCTCCTTCATCGGAAGCTAACTGTTTCAATGTGCGAAGAGCATGATAAGGGCTAGAGCGAACTCCAAAACAAACCCTATTATATTCGTATATCTGTAATTGCTCCTCCGGAGAAAATCTATAAAGGATGCGTGTGAATCTTCTATCGCTTTCTCTCATACCTATAGCGAGAAACATTTGACGAATGTCGGCGGAGAAAGCAACAGCAAACAATCGGAAATTGATCAAAATAGAAAATAAATCACCCTGTAGATTTTCACCGGTGTGAAGTAGATCGTTTAACGAAACAGAGGTACTAGATTTTGCGCTAGCGTCAGTTACGATGCGAAGTTTGGTGGTCAAACTATCTTGTTTCAACACACCATGATGGGGCATGCAGAAGCAAGGAGCGGAGCGAGCGTCAGTGGTCGGAGGAACCAGCGAGAGATAACCATTATTCAGCAAGTCTCTGATGTTATCATCGTAGGCCTGCTTCATCGGGGGTGAAGCCAGAAGTTTCCTTTCCAGACACTCGAAGCGACGTTTGGCTAAGGAGAATGAATCACCGAGCAAATTGACATCTCCCTTGAATGGCAAAGCAACGACATACCTACCATTGGGATCACGGGTTGTGGTACGACGATAAAATTCTTCGCATTCTTTGTCTTCACTGCGAAGAACACGAGGGGTGCTTATTTCTTCTAGTTCGAAAAATTTATGAACGAGGTTATCGAGATTAAGATGTGTATCGACACAACAACAGCACGTAGTAGCGGCGCAAGTATTAAACACGGGTGCGTCACCGACGAGTATGTAGCCCAGAGCGGTTTCCAAAGCGCATGGATAACCTGCGAAGCGAGAGCGAATTTTATTGTGGAGTAACAAATGAGGGAAGAGCGAGGCTCCAATCAACACGTCGATGTCTCCAGGTACACCGTAAGTATCGTCAGCGAGGGGTAAATCTACGAATTCTGAAAGAAGCGAAATATCAACCAGACTAGTAGGCAATTTTTCTGTTACCTTATCCACTACGAGAGTATTTATAGCGAATGAGATGTTGCTGTTAAAACGAGAATAAAATTTCAATTGTGCGGAACCATCTATGCATTTTAATGAACCCCCAATGCCCTTTACAAAAGAACGAGAGCGATTCGGTTTTAAACCAAGGCGACATAAACAAGTGTTAGTAATAAAGTTGCTCTGTGATGCGCTGTCTAACAAACATCTCACATAATGCTCACTTCCCTGCGCGTCGCGCACGATAACGCGAGCTGTAGCTAGCAAGACGGTTGTAGATGGCTGATGAGCGTGCGGTGGCAAGTCGTTAGTGGGATGCGCGCGCGGCGAGGCGGCGAGAGTGCACAGAGCGATGTCAGCGGCAGGGCCGGCAGCGGGTGCGGCGGCGCTGGGGCTAGGGGTCGTAAGTGTCGCTGAGTTTGCGCGGGAATTACTAACCTGTACGGGTGGCGACGACAAGGGCGAAGAGTTAAAATGTAGAAGAGTGTGATGCCTCTTATAACATTTTTTACAAGACGAAGACGATTGACAATTAATCAATTTATGTTTGCTACCTAAACAATTAATGCAATGATCGTTAGTTTTTACAAAATCATAACGTTCACGAGGCGATAAAGCGAGGAATTTCGAACAAATATACAAGTTATGAGCAGGTGAACTACAACAAATACAGTTTTTATGCGAGACAGGATTACTATTTGCGGTTACGTAAGCTTGTGTGAACTTAGATTTATTATGATCAGGGCGACGATCTTGTTTTTTAGGGTGCTCTGAACTTAAGGTCGGCGTGCGTTGCAATACCTTGATGCAATTTTTAACGAATTCGACTAAATTCGAAAAGGTAGGTACCTCCGAGCTACGTTGTTCCATCTCGAAGGCGCGAGCGGTATCCGAATCTAACTTGCGGAGTGCGGTAAACAAAACAATATAGTCTGCGAGGTCACTAAACTTTAAATTCCTAAGTGCATCTACTGGGGAAGCGAAACTGTCTAAGAATCGTTCAAGATTCACAGCTGATGGCGAAGACATGGATTTGAAGTCAAAAATCTGTTCTAAATACGACGATGCGAGCGAGCGTTTGTCTTCGTATTTAGAAACTAGAGAATTAAATATTATTTCGTAGTTGTCGCCAGTCGGAGTCAATCCCGAAAATACTAATTTAGCTTTACCTGTAAGTCGACCAATGAGGTAATATAACTTCTCTGAACTACTTAAGCTATTGTTAGAATGGACTGTATTATAAAATGTTGTATAGAACAGAGACCAATTTTTTATGTCCCCATCAAACTCGGGAATAGTCAATGGAGGCAACTTAGGAAGCGAACGATGCGAATCAGACACAGGTATCGAACCAGAGGCACTACTCGGGTACAACTGCTGACATCTACGCTTTATTATGCAATAAATGTCTTCAAATGCAGACCATGACTGAAAGTTAGGCGAGAAGTCGGGATCCAGTTGTAATTGTAACACATTAATCTGTTGTAAAGTATTTTGAAAACTTTTGCGTAATTCATCTAAAGTTTGAGCCTTAGCTATAAAGGATTCAATGGATGTACTATCATGAGCCTTCAGACCTAAGTTGTAAATATTATCCAGGCGTTCAAAGTATGTAGATCGAAGCGATTCTAACACCTTCAACTGAGTCTCTGTTTCAGTTGGAGACTGGCGCGGCATTTTTACTAATCTGAGTAAAGTAAATATAGGTATAGATAGGTTCAAGTAGATTTGTAAAATATCTATCTATATACGTAACTTAAATAAATATGTATGTATGTAAGTAAACAATCGAGTAATCAACTAACGGTGTATATGTGCGAGATCAATTATGAAATAATTGCGAGAATTTAAATCGACCAAAATGACACTCCAATTCAATCCGATCTATTTCAAAATCGACTAAGTACGTCGCACGTAGCCAACAATAACTTTAGCGCGCGGTGCTAAATATCGAAATGTTGCGGGTAAATCGAAAGAATGTGCTATGGCTCGCTTGCTAAAAAACCTATACTGGATTATGAACGAGTGAAATACGATGAAATAAGTATTTAGTAAGCGAGAGTAAAACTATTTTGTAGTATAAATGGGATTTAATTACGAAATTGAGCGATGGTGCGACTATGACCTACTTGCTGTAAGCTACTGATGTGCAAATAATAATTGCTAGTTAACTTTGTAATAAGGAAAAAAATATGATACGAAACTAGACGAATATACGCGAGAGATAACTAGCGGGAAATAAATAAGTTAAGTATAATGCGGGGTGAGCGAGAATGCGAGAATTAATAAGTTAACTAACCAAAACAAACCTACAAATTGAAACCTAAATGTGTTGCGGGCGAAAAAAACGAAACTAATATTGTAAACTACACTTTTAACAATCGATAATATAATTTTCTTGTTAATTACCGAAATTAACTTAAATATCCGGCTCGAAGGACCAAAAAATGGAGTTGCGCAAGAGGGGTTGCTATCAGAGTGTAGTTATACAAAGGAAATAGGAAAAAAACTGAAGAGCGAGACTAACCTGCTGGTCTGGGCGTTCAGCTCTTCATCCCCGGGGATCACACAACACAAATATAGGGCACTTTCGTAGATTTATGCACAGTAACCGAATTATACACGAGAGGCGCGTCCGCCGTGAGTTGCGAAAAGATGATTGTCGATAGTTTGGTAGCCTATTGACAGCTACTGTTGCGTTTTCTTGCGTCTCGCTCAGACGTAAAGGCAAAGAGAGGGACGGGAAGTAGGATTAGGGTCCACACCTTAAGCAACAACAGCGATAACTCCATATTGGTTATATTTGTATCTACAGGCGCAAACAGTATGTTTTATATTTGTAGCGGTATAGTAAATTAAAATTATTTGAAAACGTGAAAGTAATATATTTTTTTAAATAATTAATTCAATATTTTTTTTGGGATAGTAAACCATTGTAACCAATACAAAAGTCAACTCCAACCGAGCCAGTGGGAGGGTGTGTGTTATTTTTGTTACAACAGTAGGGCTGGCACGAACATTTGTCACGTCAAAGTATTCGTATCGTCATAAGGTAGGAGCTTGGTGGCGCATTGGCGCGTGCACTCAGCGAACGATCGCTAAGGTGAAGCAACGTTCGCTGTAGTCACTCCTAGGATGGGTGACCAAAATAAGAAACACCTGAAGCTCCTCCGTGCTTCGGAAGGCACGTTAAACAGTGGGTCCTGCGCCTGATCGCGCCCCGGTGTGTCGGCTAACCGTCCCATCGAACTAGGCGAGTGAAGGAACAGAGAGTGCACTTGCGTTTGCGCAATCACTTGTGCACTATAATATCTCCTGCGCAGATGGCTAGTTTCTGTGGAGATCGGTCGCCGTGACCGAATATCGGTTAGGAGGACATTGTTATTATTATTATTCTTATCGTCGTAAGCGACGTCATCGTGAAATATTTGTATTGGAATTGAACATACTTGGAACTAAAATTGTCATAGAAATATTTCACGATGACCTCCATCGACGATACGAATACTTTGATTGAGGCAAGTGTTCTCGTGCCAGCCCTACGGCACACCTCGGACACTTCCTACAACGTTCGCAAATCAATTACCCATTACTACTACTTAAGCAAATGACGTTTGTACACGCGCAAATGTGTGCGTGGAATCTAGTAGGGCTGAGTGCGCGGTTATCGATCGAAATGACGCGAGGAGTGCGGCGACCGCCTTCTCTTTTTTACCCGCATAGCGCTGTTTCTGTTATCGGCCGGCGCTCGCGTCTACTCGCCCGAGCGATCGTGCGCGCCCTCGTTTACGTGTCAGCGATGTGTACAACGAAGTGCGGCGTGGGTAGAGGTATTTGAAATGAGTGCGGGGAGGTGAGTGGCCGTTCTGTATGATGTACTATTATATTCTGTGCCTGTCGCGCCGGGTGTGGGGCCGTAGTACTCACCTGTAGACTTGTGCAGAATATATCACTGGGAAGAAAAGAGAGATATGTATCTTTTGGAGCTGCTGATATATATTTAGCTCAGTTCAGTAACTCAGTATCTCAGTGTTTCTTTATTTTGTCAATGAGATAATGAATGTGTGCTCTGTGTCTGTCAATTTCTGAATTAAAGATTTATTAAATTATTAATTATTATTTGTTTAGCGTTCATTCATAAGTAGATTTATAATTAATTTGTATTCATAATAATATATATTCTGAATGATTTTCTCAATATTGCTGTGATTATGACATTCAGTCATCTGATCTCCTTTCATACTTGGCAGGCTTAGGACTACATTTACTATATCGACGCTCTCGGTCTTTTGAATTCGTAAAACCCTGTCGAGTGAAAGATAACAGTTACCGAGTCACTGATACAATGCCGTTTCCATGCTCTCGGATATCTCGGGCGAGTGAAAGAGTTACCGATCTACTGATATATTCTGAACTGAAGTGATATATACTGATATAATCACTCCTCGTGTCGGATATATATGTTTTGAATCAATCACTCGTGAGTCACACGACTCTACTCACCTGGCGGGCGCGGGCGGCGGCGGCGGCGGCGGCGGCGGCTGCTTGGCGGCGGGCGGCGCGGGCGGCGCGGGCGTCGCGCGCGGACTCGCCCGGGACACTGACATCTGCACGCAACGAACGCGAACACAGACGTTACTACGTTGCGCCGGCACACACTTTGTTCAGCGATTAGTGCCACCGGTGGCTCGTTCACGTGTTGAGTGCTTAGTAAAAAACGCGCTCGGACAGCTTCTGTTCAGTGTTAAGTGTTGAGCACAATATGGAGAACGATACGGTAGCACGACTCGGGCGTGTCCTTGAAATTTATACCTAAAGCTGAGCTGGGCGTTAGGGTTGGTACCTACGAAAAATCGGTGAACGTATACGTACACGCCGCGCGTGGGTCTCGCGGCGTGACACTGCGTTGCTATGCCGTCGCCGTTCAGGGTATGCTCGGCGGCTGTGTAATAGTACATTACTGCCGCGGTCTATAATGACAACACGACACAATAGTTTGCTTCGAGCGTATGTTACCGTTTAGATCAGGGGTTCCCAAGCTTTTACCCTATGCGGCTCACCCAACATTATGCTGAAATACTACGCCCACCTAGGGGCCCGAAATGTTTTCATCGTTTGCTTAATTTTCTGAATTGCCAGAAAATTAAGCAAACGATAAAAATATTGGCGTGTTTAGTTTTATTCAAAAGATTATGGTTGCAACGTGTCGCTGACTTCGCATAGGTGGCGCCGTCCGCGTCGCGCGAGTTTATATAAACAGTTATAATAAATATAATACTCTTTATTGCGCATAGTAACTTATACTAAAAAAAATATAACAGACAATGTACACAAAGGTGGACTTATCTCTCATAGAGATTTCTTCCAGCCAACCTGTGAGTATGAAGGATATATTGTTTTGTGGGAAACACACAAGCGCGTAAACTACATATTTACTTTCACTATAAAATAACTCAAAAAATAATAATAATATATAAACCACAAATACAACACACGTATATACATAAAAAATACATAAATTATACCAATATATAATATTATATATACTTTTACTTAAGATGATGAGGCTGTACACATTCGTTATCACACTGAAGTGGAGAGTTGAGAAAGAAAGTGCTGCTTGAGTCTGCGTTTAAATGATGGCACAGATGGGCTTTGTTGAACAACTGTCGGGAGATGATTCCACATTTGGGCAGCTCGAAAGCAGAAAGAATGAAGAAGGAAGTTGGTATTGGCGTGGGGGAGTTCGAGCATATCACCATAGCAAGAGCGCACAGAACGAGATGGTGGAGGCAACATTCGAAAACGTGATTTGAGGTAGCTCGGGGCGTTAGGGTCTTTTATAACCTTAAAAAGTGTCGTCAAAATGTGTACGTTACGGCGCTCTCGTATCGGTAGCCACTTTAAATCAGAGCGGAATTGTGAAATTCGATCAAATTTTCGAAGTATTCTTTTCTCAAACATGCTCGGAAATGTAGGCATTATTGTAGTAAAAAGAAGACACAACGTTGGTAATTCTTGACTCGTGCATTACTTTACCGGCCTAGGCCAGGAAAGTAAGTATGAAAATTCATTTTGGCCGCTGCTCCAATGTTTTTTAATTTATCTATAACTTGAATGATGTAACTTGCCATACAGTCAATTGCTACCACATAAAAAAATGCACTCTTCGAGCATATACAACGTGTCTCATATCTCCCCATAAAAATTATAATATTTAATTTTATTTAAACTATCAAAAGTGCCACCCTAAAACTGTTCTAAAACTGAATTTTCATAAATTTGACAGTTACATTCTATTAAAATAACAAGTTATTAAAGTTGACATATTATTTTCGGTGATAACATAATATTTGTTAGTATAGATAATATTCCATTGAACACAAATAAAGTTTAGTTCTAGAATTAAAAATGGATGGGTATAAAGGGTCCAGGAGGGTGGTCGAAGAGGCCACAACCAGGGCTCATGGTGGCAAGAATACTGGCTGCATTGCCTCGCTGAATCGTGATGCTGATTTTTTGGGCGAGGAAAGAGCCAGCCTTCTTTTCGGTTAAGTGAATATTATGATTTTTATGGAGAGCTATTATGAGACACGTTGTATATGAATATGACAACAATTTTATTAAAATGTTGGTATAAAATCACACGAAAATATGCTTAATTTTCGTTGCGAGAGAAAAAAGTCATAATCTGCAGTATTACATTTTTTGCGTAAAATATGATTGGGCTGTATGGGCTTTGTTTCCTTTGCACTCATTGAAAATTAAAAAGTATTAGTATTACTAAATGCTAGGCTACTATAATTAATTAATTACATATTTACTTGATTGGTTTTTTTATTCATATTATACTTATTTGTTTCCAATTCAATTCAAAATCTTTATTGCTTACCATATTGTGTAAAATAGGTGGTCCACAAAAAATAAGATCATTATGGACCTGTTGGGCACGCAATCGTTGAACAAGAGAGAGGAATCTTATTATTATTAGGTACTTACTATTGTTCTATTTACAGATCATAAAGCTAAATTATACGAAGATCACGGCAGTTATAAATATTTGAATAAATAGACAACAATAAACAATATTTTAATATGAAAGGTTTTTATTTATATGTTATTATTAGAGATGTAAGGCCGGTCGGTATTATACCAATTGTACTTTTTGGTATAATACGAAAAATACCGTATTATATTATATCTAACGGTATTTTTAGTATTATTCGTTTTATGTGTTTTACGTGTTATGTAGGTATATAAAAGGCACATATTAAAGATTGTGCGTGCTTTTAAGGGCAACATAAAAGTGAGAGTGAGATCGAAGCCAAACACCCACGTTGTAAACAATAATTGTGTCTACAATATAGTATGATTATTTTCTTTTAGACGAAACTGTACTATGCAACAGTGCAAAATAGCACGACAGTGATGAGCAACGTAAAGCCACGTCCCCGCTAGGGCTAGGATAGGTAGGACGCGCGCAGTAGATTGCACCTGCAACGTTGCACTTCGTGCATCGTATGATCTTGCCGTGTATCATTTATTGCCGAGTCGCTAGTATAATAAAGATTAGTTGCAATAATATGATTTTACACATTTCTGCTAAAGTGCAGTTTGGGAGTCATTTGGAGGACAAAGCCAAATTGGCGAGCAAAAAGCTGGGCTTCCTGAACAGAGCAAAGCAGTACTTCACTCCAAGCCAGCGGGTAATAAAGCACAAATTCGGCCGCATATGGAGTACTGCTCGCACCTCTGGGCAGGAGCTCCCAAATATCAGCTCAATCCTCTTGACAACTCGCAAAGGCGTGCATTCTGCATCGTCGGTGATCCGAATATCACGGCCTCAATGGAGACGCTAGAGCAAAGGAGAGACTTTGGTTCTCAAGTTCACCCATATTACCTGGAACCGTCTAGCACAGTCCGGTTTCAGCGTTCATTCCTTCCACATACGTGTAGGCTCTGGAATAAACTCCCAGTTGCGGTGTTTCCTGAGCGCTAATGTATGTCCTTCTTCAAACGAGGCTTAAGAAGAGCACTTCTCTCCAGGTAGGCAGTGACTGAACTGCGCCCCTGGCATTGCAAATGTCCATGAGTGGTGGTATTTGTGTTCTGTGGGTGGTTACCACTTAACACCAGGTGGGCCACTGGCTCCTCTGCCACCGTTAGCAATAAAAAAATTAACAATTAAGTTAATAGTCACTAATGATATGTGAAAAACCGAATAAAATTGAATTTCTGAATTAAAAAATAAAATACAAAAAATACGAAAAATACCGTAAGTTATTGTATTATACCGATATAATACATGATCATTTGGTATTTATACGGTATTTTTACATCTCTAGTTATTATTATTACACTGAATTTCATCATTAATTCCAGTATCACGTCTTTCATTATTTCCCCGCAATTATTGAGAAAAGCACTATACATACCTCGGCGGGAATGGGATTGCCGGACTCGTAATTATTGTCATATAAAGCATTACTCGTCCGGCAATCCCTAACTTCCCGGCCTCTGCAGTAATGTACTATTATACAGTTCAATTCTGGAGCCGCTCGCTGTGCACATGTACACACACACACACACACACACACACCTGCACGGGGCGGTGCGCGGGCGGGGGCGCGGGCGGCGGCGATGCCAGCCGCCGCTCGATCTCCTGCTCTTGCTGCAGCGCCCGCACGAATGCCGTCTTCAGGCGTGCCGTGTGCTCCGCCTGCGAACGACCACCTCCATCAAAATAACGAACTCGGACCGAGCTTCGTGTCACCACCGTGAAACGCGACAAAAGCACACATAGACCGAAATACAGCAACGCAAACACTGCTGTCAGAAATGAGCAAGCGAGACGTACCTGCGTAGACGACTGGAGTCTGGTAAAAAGTTTAGTGGAGCGGCGGGGCGAGGCGGGTGACGTACCTTGAGCGCCCGCTTCACGTACCTCGAGCGCCCCATTCACGTTCCCGGAGACGCAGAGCTCGCGGCGGCAGCGGGTGACGTACCTTGAGCGCCTGCTTCACGTACCTCGAGCGCCCCCTTCACGTTCCCGGAGACGCAGAGCTCGCGGCGGCAACGGGTGACGTACCTTGAGCGCCCGCTTCACGTACCTCGAGCGCCCGCTTCACGTACCTCGAGCGCCCGCTTCACGTACCTTGAGCGCCCGCTTCACGTTGCCGGAGACGCAGAGCTCGCAGAGTCGCCGCGCTGCGGGAGATGCGGCGGTGGCGGCGGGCGCGGCGCAGAACGTGGCGTCGGTGCGCCGCGCGGCCGCGCGCTCCCAGCGCCACACAGGCGTGAAGTCGCAGCCGCACTGAGCGCACACCGCCGGCACAGACGAGCGGGGCATGCTGACGCGGACAGACAACGCAACGCCAGCGTTACTATTGTATAGTTAGGACGGCGGGCAAAATGGCGAAATGCCACGGGCCCCCGAACCTAGGCTGCGTTCGAAAACGTCCCCCGAGTGCACTCTGCACAAACGTATAAAGGGAAGCAGACTAAACGTATCGTTCAAAAAGCGTGGCAACTTTACCACGTGTAAACATTACTCGCACACAAACAATATTAATTTAGTTCTATTGTAATTTGTGGAGTTTTATTATAATTATGATGCGTTAGAACACTTCGGGGCGCAGCACTTTACCATTGTTCTCGTCCAATTAGCAGTTATTTTTATTTATAATCACAAAACAAAACATAACACAATGTCACAACGCCATTTGTCTCTCATTTTGACAAAGCTAAACATGGCATCCACGCGGCGTCTGCAACGGCTTCGGAAATGTTGATGTTCATATCGCCATAGACGAAAAACAGAAATAGCGATATATCATGCCACTTTGGAGTGAAAGTAAAAACGATATACATTACTTATGACAAATGTGTGAGTAAAATTATGTTAAGTCTGCTTCCCTTTATACGTCTGTGGCACTCCGTCACTCGGGAGTAGTGGAGTGGAGTGGCGTGTCCGAGGACGCTACGGAGTGCACTCGATCGAGTGGAATAGAACGAGGTGTAATTTGACTCGATTGGATTCGGCAGAGAATTGTGTGTATAATAAAGTTGTTTGTGATTGTACTTTGAATGGAAAATTTAGATTTCACATTCATCACACAATCTGTGCATCTCAAAGAGCGCGTATGCGCTTCGTAACGTCAACAATAAGTTACTTTTAGTTGCCAAAGACGATTGTTGTAAGTGATAAGCTAGTAAAATTGGCCCTCATCTCTGCCTAAGCCTAGTTAGGCCGCGATTTAATTAAATTCATATTCTGTTGGATTAAGCTACTGGCACCTTCGTTTTCGTTTTCATAGATGAAACAGAGGAATAAAATCCATGAATTATAGCAAACACGTTTATGTATATTCTATACTTACATGTGATAGGAAACGCCACAGTCTTGAAGATTTGAGTTACTGGATAGCCTTTTGCAAGAGGAAACTACACAATTAACCATTTTTTACGAGCTCTTACTTGCGATACGAAACGACACCTAATCAAATCAAATCAAATCGTTTATTTGCTGGAATATGATTTTACAAGGTGTTATGTTCAGTTTTCCGTCATATCCTATCGATAGTTCGATGTGCAAATATATTCAAGTTAATTTAAGTTTCTCAAAATTATACAATTTCCAGTGACATTCAGTAAAACAGATTATACAGTATAATTTCGTTACAATTTTACACGGTAGATGACGTACAAATTATCATCATTATAAAGTCAAGGGATTCTTAAATGTCAATGGTTGATCATAGTGATATAACTAGTTCAAAATTATGTATAAATGTCACATGAAATGATGTCAATAATGAATACAATCTAAAACAATACCAATATAATAACAATGTCAAGCAATTCGAATAAGTCAATAGTAATAAATTCAAAAATTAAATCACGAGATCAGATATTAAGTATTAAACAATGATTACACTTACACATATATGTCATTTATTTCAAATAATCTTATCCTTTATATATTCGTCAACTGAGTAATACATTTTGTTAAGTAAATAATTGAACAATTTATTTTTAAATTCGTTAGTATTGCTACATGTAATACGATCGGGTAATTTGTTAAAACTCTTATAGCCATGGAGTAGGTATTTTTTGAGCATAAAGTTAGTCGTTGATATGGGACATATAGTTTGTCACCCTTTTTACCTCTATAGGTGAAGTCTTTATTTTTTTAAAATAAATGTTCATGTTGTTTGAGAAATAGAGAAATTTGAAAAATGTATAGACATGGTAGTGGTAGAATATTTAACATCTTAAATAGGGGCCTACAGTTATCTAGATAGTCTGCACCACAGATGGATCTCATACATTTTTGTTTAATTTTAAATGCTCGTGACATATCAACAGAATTTCCCCATAGTATAAGACCATATCTCAATAGTGATGCTACATATCCATGGTAAGCAATAAGAGCTGTCTCTTTAGAAGCTATTTGTCTTATTCTGTTTAGTGCATATACGAATCTATCAAGCTTACTCACTAGTTATAGGTTGGGGAAAAAGTTTCTTCGCATTTTTTAAGAAAATTCAAAACATTTTTTAATATAGTTTATTTACATTTAACTAAAGTATGTAGGTACCATTTTGTTCGATAAGTTTTTGCCATCTTGTAGGTAGGGACATGATCCCATTGCTATAGAAATTTTGGGACTTCTGGTCAAAATACCGCGACAAGTGGTTTTGGCAGTCCTCTCGTGATGTTAACCTGACACTGCCTAAAGAATTCTGAAGAGACCGAAACAGGTGGAAATCTGAAGGTGCAAGTTCAGGACTATACGGCGGATGCATTAACACCTCCCAGCCAAACTCTCTTAATTTTTGCTGAGTGGCTAAAGATGTGTGAGGTCTAGCGTTATCATGATGAAAAACCACACCCCTTCTGTTGATTAATTCCGGCCGCTTTCTCTCAACTTCTTGCTTTAATCTCATCAGTTGTTCGCAGTAGAGTTCAGAATCGATGGTCCTGCCTGGTGGTAACAGCTCATAATGAATAATGCCCTTCCAATCCCACCACACACACAGCATCACCTTGTTGCGAGTTAACCCGGGTTTCGCCACAGTCTGTGAAGCCTGACCGGCCTTTGACCACGACCTTTTTCGCACGTTCTTGTCGTACGTGATCCACTTTTCATCACCAGGTATCAGCTTCTTCAAAAATGGTTCGGTTTCATTACGTCGTAATAAAGAATCACAAATGAGTACACGGTTCATTAGGTTTCTTTCAGTGAGCTCGTGAGGTACCCAAATGTCGAGCTTTTTTGTGTACCCAGTTTTTTTCAAATGCGCCAAAACTGTTTTGTGGTCAATTCCCAGTTCTTCAGCTACGTCGTAACTACTGACATGCCGATCTTGCTCCACTTTTACAAAAATGGCATCCATTTTATCTGTAATAGGGCGACCAGAGCGACGTGCATCTTTGACATCAAAATTTCCGGATTGAAAACGCTTAAACCAAATTTGTGCTACTCTCACAGACACTGCACTAGGTCCATAAACATCGCAAATTTTTTTCGCGGCTTGCGTTGCATTTTTACCTTTTTTGTAGTAAAATTTTAAAATGTATCGAATTTCTTCATTAGATTCACTCATCTTGGCGGTACGAAAAACAAATGAAAATCACACATTTTTCTAATTTGAATTTGGAATTATGTTCTTTAAAATTTAAACTTTCAATGATACCAAAACCAGCCAGATACAAATAGTATAGCCAAAGAGATTTTATTACAAGTTTATACATACTATAATGCGAAAAGACTTTTTCCCCAACCTAATATATTAATGTGTGTTTTCCAGTTACATAGTTCGTCAATTGTTATGCCCAAAAATTTTATGTCGCTAACATTTTCTATTGCATTATTGTTATAAATTATGTCATTATTAAGGATATCGTCATTTTTTGTTTTGAATAAGATGTATTTTGTTTTATCAATGTTGATTTTAAAATTATTTTGTGTCATCCATTCAGCAATTTTGTTTAGGTTTCTATTTGTTATGTTTACTAAGTCATTTTTATTTTGAGATTTCACGACGATCGTAGTGTCGTCTGCAAATAATATGCATTTATCATCAATAGTACTTGGCAAGTCATTTATGAATAGGTTAAATAGAAGCGGAGCTAGTACGCTACCCTGCGGAACTCCACATCTATTGTTGTCATAGTTAGAAAAGTATGTTTTCCTTAGATTTCCAATGGTTTTAGAAATTTCAGTACGTTGTTGGCGATCTGATAGGAAACTTTCAATCCATGCTAAGGCTGTTCCTCTAATACCCAGTTTTTCTAATTTAGTAAGAAGCAGTTTATGGGAGACAAAGTCAAATGCTTTGCTCATATCCAAAAATACAGCCAAAGTATACATATGGTTACTGTAGTTTTGTGCTATCTCTTTAAGAAGATGGAAACAAGCTAGTGTGGTAGATCTATTATGTCGGAAACCAAATTGTTCTTCCCTGAAGAGGCCCTGAGTTGTAATGAATGAATATATTTTTTCATACATCACTTTTTCAAAAACTTTTGAAAGCACGGGTAGAAGTGCAATGGGTCTATAGTTACCAGGGTCATCATAAGGACCTTTTTTTATGTAACGGTTTAATTATCGTTTTTTTAATTCTGAAGGAAATGTACCTTGAGTGAGAGAAAGATTTATTATATGGGCTTATATTAGAATTGATGTCATCATATCCGGTAGACTTTGAATTATTAAGATTATTTATTATTTTAAGTATGTTATTGCTGCTAATGGCAGCGGCTGCGCGTCAACTAGTTTTATATAACGTGTATGGTCATAATATGGTCAACGTAAATTGGCAGAAGGGTTTACCCAGCCTTGCCATCTCCCGTCAGAATGCTCTAAGGCTGTTCCATATACTAAGTTCAGTGGATGTTGAATATAAATTTTCTAAAATATAAAAAAAAATATTTAATAAATTTTTTAGGTTTCGTAAATATCCAAAAAAATATTATTTTTCATATAAAATAATGGATGTGTCCAGAAACGTCCCTTAAATTATCCAGGGTGATAAAAAAGTAACCATGTACATATCAAAATACTCACCGATCCTCATTTGTAATGTAGTCGACTACGTGTTCCAATCCAACCAAATACACAAAATCAGTGTTGCTCGGAGAGGGGATGAAGTTCATCTCTGGTGGTGGTGGTTTGGGTGGTGGAATCTACAAATAAACATGATATTGCACGAAATAACTATCTGTTACCGTCTACAATATCCGTGCACCTTTGTGGCACCTTTGCCCCTTAATTGTAGTCCTTACAGGAGTCACACATACTGTGAGTGACTGTAGCCATACTATGAGCATCTTAACATCAAATGAGTCTACTTGTTTGCCAACTTTTTTATTAAGAACTAGCTGTGCCCGCGACTTCGTCCGCATGGAATAGTAACTTTTGGCAGCATTTTGATTTTTGTAGGCAATTTTTTTAAGATCTTGATAAAAAGTAGTCTATACTAATATTATAAAGCTGAAGAGTTTGTTTGTTTGCTTGAACGCGCTAATCTCAGGAACTACGGGTCCGATTTGAAAAATTCTTCCAGTGTTAGATAGCCCATTTATCAAGGAAGGCTATAGGCTATATATCATCACGCTAAGGCCAATAGGAGCGGAGAAGCAATGAAGAATGTTTCAAAATCGGGGGATTTTTTTCCTATTGAGTGCTTCCGCTGCGTGCGCTGCGTAAACGGTTAAAGTTTCGCAAAAATCATGTATGACAGAATTGTTCCCCTTTAAAAGTTCTAAAAAAAGTCCGTGACAGCATATGTCTATCTTTTAAGGTTAGCTCACTATAACCTTTTTTATGCTAACCAAATTTGTTCTAAAATAATGCATTATTTGCGAAGGTGTTTTTATAAACATATTATTAATCCTTATCCAAATAAATACGTTATTCATCACAAGTATTTCATTTTAAACAAAATTGCCCTTTACATCATTCGATTTAAATGAATATCTTAGGAGATATCGCAGTTTTAAAATAACATCACAGCAAAATAATGATCGAGTACTGCGCGCACAATGTGCAAAGCCGGCGGGCAGTCATGAGCGGTGGCCCCAGTTAGCTATCTACTTCTGCCGGAAGAAAACAAAACTTAAAATATAGTGTATACGCAGAAGTACTTTAAAATAACATTAGTTTATTTTTTTCGAGAATAACCTACAATCTACATGATATAAGATTATAAGACCCAGTACTTACTCACCTATATAAACGAAGTCGCGGGTTAAAGTAAGCGTTAGCCCAAAGTAACTATTCCACGCGGACGAAGCTGCGGGCGGAAGCTAGTACCTTATATAGTTAGCTATCTATTAGTGAAAGTCCCGTCAAAATCGGTCCAGCCGTTCCGGAGATTAGCAGGAACAAACAAACAGATAGACAGACAGAAAAAAAAAATTGTGTGTTTGTTATTGGTACCCGATTTACATTCATACCCATTTAGTAAAAACTTGTTATTTTGACATTACAAACAGACACTTCAATTTTATTTATTTGTATATTATTTTGACATTACAAACAGACACTTCAATTTTATTTATTTGTATAGAAGCGTTGCGACGTACCTGCAATAACGTTTTCTCAAGTTGTTTTCGCAATGCGAGTTTGGCGGCAGCTTGACGTTGGGCCGGAGTCTGGGTATCTTCCGAGCTGCGCGAGCTCGCCTGGACCAATAGAGAAGTCGCTATTATACCATAGAGTTCATTTATAATGTCATCAAATATAAAAATTATTTATAAGGCAAAGAGAAACAAACCCACACACCATCCCATAGGATTCGCATTAAAGAGTCAATTAGATCAACTACAGAAATAGTGAAACTTTACAATTTTACGTGGCCAAAGTAATTCAACTAATGTTTTTTTTTGTATTATTCTCCTCATAGGGGAGATCAAAACTTATGTTAAATTGTAAAGGACTAATGAGTTATAGTATCGCATTATTGGCATTTTTATCGTTTACGAATTTTAAGGTAAACTGGTAAAACACCATTAGGTCTCGCGTAATTTGTTATTACAAAGCCCACTCTGACGTGATGACATCCTTTTGATTTATTTTTTTGTGTCAATGGTAAGTCCGCGATTAGGAATGGAGTTCAACAACAGTTAAACAAGCGATCAAAAGTTAAATGTCGAGTATTTACATTTACTGTATAGAAGAATTGTCAATAACAAACAGTTAACTTTTAATCGCATGTTTAACGTGTTGGTGAACTCCAGTCTAAAAATATAAATTAGAAATATTATATCTTCTCTTATATAAATTTTGAAACTTTTCATGTTATTTCTAACACAAATTAATAATATTCTAGATGTTTCACTGTATGTGAGGTCCATTGTGGTGGTGTATAGAGAATTTCAATAAAACGTAAGCAAATGGCGACATCACATTTCCATACTCACTGCATCGCTGGTGCTACTGGTCACCGAAGAATTATCCTGTGACGGCTTGCAATAAAGTAAGACAGTGGTAAGTTTAGAAGTTAAGCGGCGAGTTTAATTCTACACCCACTATGAGGTATTTGTACAAAATATTCTAAAAAAAAAATAGGCTTGCTTACTCGTGATTGTGTGTTATAGTAATGTTAAAACATTTAAAATAACATTTAACGCTAAATTAAATACCTTTGAGGATGCATGTTGCGTTGCCGGCGGTGGGGCTGGCGTTATAGTGACCGAAGGGGTTATACTGGCCCCGCCGCTTGTAGACGACTGGAAATAATGTATTGAATACATATGTCATACATATTTATTAGGTCCTTACATAAGAAATTGACGCTTTGCCGTACTGGCCACTTTCATCTCAAATATCTCCTCTATGATTAGGAATTCCAAATTCAAATTTTTAAAGCTATTTACTCATGTATTTGTGTTTCAAAAATTATAATTCTCTTGTTTTTTCCTCAATTGTTTTTTTTTTCTTTGCGTCACTCAGTTTACAAAATGGAAAACTTGAAATACCACGTTATTTACGAGTACGAGTTCCATCGTGGCACCAGTACTGCAGAAACGGCTCGAAGGATTAATGATGTGTATGGCGACGGTGCCGCAAAAGAAAACACAGTGCGTTTTTGGTTCCAACGTTTTCGTTCTGGAAATTTCGACCTGCAGAACAAGCCCCGTGGACGGCCGGAGACCAAATTTGATAATGAAGAATTGTGGAAGCGGATCCATCGTAAACCACGTCCGAGCTAGCTGCAGGCTGCGGTGTTAGTGATAAAACTGTTTTAATCCACTTGAAGCAAATTGGGAAGGTGAAAAGGCTTGAAAGGTGGGTACCTCACGAATTAAGTGAAGCATATCAACAAACGCGCGTGGACTGCTGCGTTGCGTTACTCAACCGGCACAATAATGAAGGGATTTTAAATCGAATCATTACTTGTGATGAAAAGTGGTTCCTGTATGATAATTGGAAGTGCTCATCGCAATGGCTGAACCCTGCTGAACGAGCCAAACCATGCCCCAAGCGAAAATTGACTCCAAAAAAGGTTGGAAACAAAACAATTCATTAAAAAGTCCAAAACAATTGAAGAAAAAACAAGTGAATTATAATTAAATTAAGTGAATTATAATAATTTTCAAAACACAAATACATGAGTAAATAGCTGTATAAATTTGAATATGTAAGGACCTAATATTAAATTCAATTCAAAATCTTTATAGTATATGCATAAAATAGGCTGTTCACTATAAAAAATAAGACCATTACACGGCCCCTTTGGGCACGCAATCGTTGAACAAGAGAGAGAAAGCTTATTTTATAACATTATTTACAAATCATAAAACTAAATTCAAATCCGTTATGATATACGAAAAATTATGAAATCACACTATTAATAAATTTTTAATAATGTTGTCTATTGATAATAGACAACATTAAGAATATTTTCTTAAAAAAGGTTAATATTTGATATTGTATTATTTCATTGTTTTTATTATAAACTAGCTGTGCCCGCGACTTCGTCCGCGTGGAATAGTAACTTTTGTTGAAGTTGTAGCCTATGTTATGCCTTATATAATTAGCTATCTATTAGTGAAAGTCCCGTCAAAATTGGTCCAGCCGCTCCGGAGATTAGCGGGAACAAACAGACAGACAGACAGTCAGACAATTTTTTTTTAAATTGTGTTTTTGTTATTGGTACCCGAATACATTCACACCCATTTAGTAAAAACTTGTTATTTTGACATTACAAACAGACACTTCAATTTTATTTATTTGTATAGAATAGATGTATAGATATAGATGTAGTAAGAAGACGGTCCTACCGTCAGTTATAGGTACCACCTATGCATGTTACCTGTGAGCGGTAAGGGCCGGGAGTGAGAGTAGCGCCGCCCGGCAAAGCAGCCGCTCGCCTGGCGGAGTACCCGCCAGGCACTATACTCGACGAGGCTCCTAAGTTCGTGCCTGTGGTCCCACTCGTGGCATTAGTGCGCTGTTATCAATAGTACCGGTTAAATGAACGTCGCACATACTACACTAATGAGTTTGTCACATTATGAGGTTAAAATATAACAGTGCAAACTCGAGCAACTACCCTATGTTGGGGCTAAATTATGTTCAGAGTTTCTTGCCTGTTCGTCTTGAGAAGGAATTCCCAATTTTCAAAAAAGTATACAGTCAACTTCTTTTTACTTGTATCTGCATACTTACATCTTTATTTTACTTATATTTGTATATGTCGTGGGCCGATCATTGAATTGGCCACATCGTGATACGCCGGCACTTCATGATCTGGCTGGTCATATCGCGATGTGCCCAGTAAAAAGTCGGGCGGATCGACGCAAACAACGTATTTGTCGATATTCCCAGCTAAACACTGGGTGAATTTTATGAGAGACATAAAAATTCTTCGCACAATGTGAAAAAGTCATGGACTTTTCAACGTATTGGAGAGGTTAGTATTTTGTTGATAAACAAGTGTTTATTTTTGTTAACTATGAATCTCTCATTTCCATGTTTTAAAGTTAGTAGATTTATTAACTATTGTAATGTTTGTACGTCGACGTTCCAATTTTATTTTTAGGTTATTGGAGAAATCAACAGAAGTAGGCTGGCCATTAGCGGGAGTCTTCGGACTATTATTGGACTTCAAAATATGATGTCATGGTAACTTCTGACAAGGAATTTAAAAAACCGTTGATGATCCCACAGTTCGCATAATTGCATTTAATGAATGTTTTGATATTTTCATTTTCACTGAAGTTCACAAAGCTGTTGGACATGGTGGCATGGAAAAAATATAATTGTAACTGTTTATGTAATATTTTAATTTAATTCTAGCTGTTGCCCCCGCGCCTTTGCCTGCGTGATGGCCGTGCTATTTGTAAAGCTTTTAGTTAAATTTGTTTTTTATTTTGATATTTAATATTTCCAAGTACTTGGCTTCTTATCTCATCATCAAAAAGATGTGATGTTATGTGACATTTTAATTATTTTAAGAAATATAGTAATGTTATTGCTTTATAATAATAAACAAATTAATTTTAAAATTCTATTTGATTTGGACCTTGGATATACAAACGATATGCCCATGTATTGTTGGCCAAATCGTCAAACGTAAAGCGTTGAACAATATGGCTGGTATAAGATGGTCAGATCATGAAGTACCGGCGTATCACGATGTGCCTGGGCATATCACGATGTGGCCAATCCAACGATCGGCCTACGACATATACATCCTAATTATGGTTGAAGTGAATGTACATAATACATGGATTGAATAATTAATTGTTGAATATAATCAGTTAATTTGATTTTCAATTACGACTTTTGTAGTGCAAAAAAATATCAAAAAATTCCCTGTATTACTAACAGTTATAGATTTTTCCATACTGTCCCACAAGTTTTGGCTCCAACGTCACGTTTGAACGTTAAATCCAACCTTTGGTTTCAGGGATGCTGTGTATTAATTAGCCAGGGTATAGACCAGTATAATTGGAGTGTTGTCTGATCGCAGAACAGACGCATACCTTATTCTGTTGGTGGGCCGGGGGAGGTGCGGGAGTGACGGTTACCCCGGGAGGTACTACGCAACCGCTGCCCGCCAAAGCGGTTCCCGTCGCTGAATCCTATACAAACATTTATTTATATTAGCTTTCTTTGTTACTAGATTTCGGTGGACTAGGCGATTCATGAATGCAAACTTTAAAATCCTCATTCCATCACATTCAACATCGTTTGCCACAGATAACCACAAGATGGGAGGTTTGATTATAGCCCACCACATTAGTCCAGTGCAGGTAAGAGCTCTTACAGATTAGCGACACTGCTCGCGACCGGCAGCGGTATCTGTACAGTGGTTCGCTTTCTAATGAATGTACGTAGTATGGTTACTCGTCAAGTTACTGTATTCAAAAAATTATTCATAAATCAAGCAATTAATAAATCGATGTAAAAGTCATTCATTTTTGCGAAAAGAAAATTAAGTGATAGCAAAAGAAGTACTTCTTCCTCAAAATCCATTTTTGAAAAGTTTATTAATAGTTCGGTGAATTGGGTCTTCCTATTCCCGAACAAGCCCTGCGTAGGAGTAATGGGTAGTAGTGGAGAGATGTGTAGTGTGTGTGTGTGTGTTTGCGTGTGTGTGTGTGTGTGTGTGTGTGTGTGTCTAGTCATATTGTAACTATTTGTTAACTTGTATTAATGAAATCCCTCTCCTATGAAGTCTCTTCCTACTTGCATTCCCAAAATCCCACAAGGTTCCCCAAATGAGAGTTGGCAGCCTCAAGCGCAAGAACACAACCGCAACTGGTTATATTCTTGCGCTGAGATGGAGCTGCGGTTTTTTTGTGATGTAAGTGTAGTTGTTTACTACAACACTGTGATACCTTGGCGGGCGGCAAGCCGGTAGACTGCTGCGACTGCCGAATCTTTCGGAGAAGCACAAGTCGTGTCTCTTCAGCGCGAAGTTTCTCTCGCAGCGCACGCATTCTACGTTCGCGCTCCCAAATCTCAGCACTCGATAGTTCCTGCATTGATTATATTCGGTTTATTAATAAAAATTATAAAGTCACTGAGAGCTTAGACGTTTTCAAGATGGCCAAGACGTCCAAGAAGATTCACGCCCAGGTTGTGCCACAAACGGATAATGAAATCGAAATAATCGCTAATCCTTCAACATTGCAAAAATGTTGAGCTGTGAAAGGATAAGACAAAACGATCCAAATTGTGGAAGGACCAGTCGTGGGTTCTCCATCAAGACGGTTTGCCTGCTCATTCTCAGCATTGTCTGACAAGTGTTTATTTTTTAGCCAGAAGGGGAAATTTACTAGGAAACGTCAGTAGAAGCTATTATAAGTACGAAGCTAAGAAGGTAAGTTAAAAAATATTATTGTAAATAACTTAATAGCGTCATGATATTGATGAAGTAAGACTAATATTATTGCATGAAGCAACCAGCAAATAATCATATGCTCTCAGTTGATTCGGACCTTGTTCTATTATCAACAAAGACCTGCTCCGAGAATTGAGTTTGCATTTGCCGACCACGGGTTCGGAACTGCTGATTTAATCCCATAACAAGGTATGATATTTTTAAACAGCACCAATGTACTACTCACTTTATGTCCAATGATTGGTAATGGAGGTTCATTTTCATCATCTTCAGACTCTTCTTCATCTCGAGGGTCTCTTGGAGACTCGGGTGCTACAATGGGCACGGAGCTGGGCGTTATCGATACATTCACAGCACCAGAGTTTAATTTGCTGCTTACATCTAGAGGATTTTAAAATGTTACATCTCAAGTTCAGAAGAGAAGAAGTTGTAATAACTAATTTTAAATTATGTCAGTGCATTCATCTAGCTTGCTTGCTTGCTATCATTTAAATATCTTAAAATGAAGAAACTTTACTGGAGGAATTAGTAGTTGATGGAATGTACTCTGAGCAACAGAGAAAAATATTTATCTAATGCTGCGGAATTGTGTAGGTGATGCAGCAGGCCAGATATATCCTTACCAATATAATAAACGCGAAAATTTGTGATTATGGATGGAAGTTTGTTACTCTTACACTAGATGGATTATGACAGGGATTAACATATAGGCTACTTATTATCTCGGACAAGTAAGTAGTTCCCGCGGGAAAGTAGATTTACACTTCTTTCTTTGAACTTTTAAGGCGAACATAGTTTGCGGGCACAGCTAGTAGGTTTATAAGACAATCCTTCAAGGAGCGGAACTGTTTATTATGAGTAACTTATCAATCATTGGGCTGACTAACGGTTTGGAGAGTCCCTATGAGGCTGACATGGTTACCATGAGTGACTAAAGTATCTTAAAATAGATATTTAAAAAAAGAATTAGTATATTCCTAAGTCAGTAGCAAAATATATCTTTATTTCAGTAACTAATCTTTTGTTCTTTAAAATTAAAGGACTTTTGATAATGCCAGCTCCAGCATAACCCAAAATAAAAAGCATCCCGGCCGCATTAAATAATGGATTGGCTAGGACGCTTTGAAATATTCCTATTTCACTTCTTTGTACACTAAGAAATAAGAGAACTCTTAATTCTCTGTTCGTCATTTTTTATACATTCCATAAAAAATACAATAATTCTCAGTCAAGACCTCACACCGGTCAAGACTTTAAAGAGTAGTGAATTGCCAGCAACAAAAATAAGAAGATCTACAGTCACAAAATTACAATGTTTAGCAGGTTAAACTTTTTATTTTGTCTGGTAATTTGTGTATTGGTATCATACAACTAAATTATAGATACAAATAATCACCAACCTGCTGAACATTTAAATTCTTTGAACATCTAGATTTCCAAATATTTTACAATTAGGAGAATTAGATTTTTTTATGACCGTTTAGATGGGTTTGGTCTGGGAGTTTTTCTTGTCACTGAAATCGATGACATGGTTCCTAAGAATAGATTGTTGTACGTCTTATAGTTTCAGACAGTACCCATACAAACTCAACTAAATGGCCCATTCTGTATACATATAGAAATTTATTAAGTATAATGTATCTACAACAGATTCTAGTTGCGATAATAAATAAACCATGTGAAATAAATTATTACTTAATCAAGGTAAATTAGGAGGCTCACATTCAATTGTTTTATACCTGTTTTATTCATTGTTTTTATTGCTTTGGTTTGAGAATTTTCATTAAAATACAAAATACAATACAATCATAATGACAACTTTTTAAATGTTGAAAATCTTAATAAAAATCTCATGTTACAGTGTTTGTTATCGAACTCCTCTGAAATGGCTTGACTGATTTTTATGAAATTTTTTATGTTTATTTGGTAGAACTGAGAAATAGGTCCTAGGCTATTTTTTATACCCCTAAGTGATAAGAGAGGTCAAAAAAAATCTGGAGAGGGCCATCTCCAGATTTTTTTTGACAACTTTTATGGCGAAATGTAGTTTGAGGGCACAACCAGTAATTCCATATTATTAGTTATATTAAATAAAAGTTTATGAGCCATCAGTTACTGCTAACTTTGCCAGTTTATCTGCCTTCTGTGTACCCATGATTATTAATCGAGGTCTATTATAATAGATTACAGATTTGTATGTTGTAAACGAGAGTCAATTATTGAAGAGATATTAGAGCTGCTGTCTAAAAAAATATATATTTTTTTAAACTAAATGCTTGTCATATGTTGTGAATGAATGAACCTAGATACAATATGTGCTGTTCATTTTAAGAGATGTAACCTGTGAATGGAGCTGGGGCCGCGACAGAGGGTTTCCTGAGTGGTGGTGCTGCTGGCAATAGCACTATATCTGGACTCTCAGCATAACTGCGCTGCTCAGATCGCGGACGCAGCACTCTTCGTCCACTTGCACCCTATAACAAAAAATATATACTATATTTGTGAGAAATATAATACATGCGGAATTAAATCAAAGCTCATTTTTATTCTATATCAGTAACTAATTACTTTTCTATTTCATACTACACATGGCTACACTACAAGAAATAATGTAATTACCATACTCACCCTATCGATCTGTGGCAAGCATGTGGAATAATTAGTAAAAAATTTAGATATTATTGATGTATTATAAAAACAATATTATTTTTGAGGAGTGACTCAAATTGTTTTATCTTACATGGGGTGGAGGTTGTGCTGGTGTAATAGTTAATCCACTTGCTGTTAAAGCCCTTAACTCACTTAGTTCCGGTGGTAAAGACCTAGAAGATAATGTATAAAAATCTAAATGCATGATTATCTATTTAATGGCATAATGGATCTTCACAACAATTTGATAAACATACCTAACACTAAGGTCAACTGCAGAGTCGTCTACATCCATTTCGGTTTAATGGCCTAATCTGAAATAATCAAATCAATAACAATGACTCAGACATAAAGAAAATCAATAATATCATTTTGTAAACCACGACATGATTAGTAAATATTTACATAAATCTCCAACAATTACTATGTACTTAATAATGTATAATGTACACAAAAATAATAACAGTGACCGAAATAGTTTGGTAATTAGTAAATTATCTTCTCTCCGATTATGAATATAGTGATACTGAACACGCACGCACCTACCGGGTATTTTATATACCAAGGTAAAACAATGGTTGGTCAAATTTATTAATCGACTGACAAGTGCTATTTGAAATAGTTACATTACAGAATCAAACATTTTGTAAAATTTAAATCAATGACTCCGTTTATAAACTGTAACTAAAGAATGTTTGGAAATTATTGAAATAAAATTTTGATAAAAACATCGATGACAAAAAATATGGCCGACATAAAACCACAGATTAAGTGCTCAGCACAGACTACTTAGAGATTTATTTAGTAAAATAGGGCCACTCCATGTATATTCCTATCTCGATGGTCTGACCAATATCTTGTATGCATGGAATTATTACTCAAACAGGAATGAGCTCTTCAAAATATTGTTGTTCAAATTTCGACTTTATTTCTATGCGAATAAAGACTAAACACTTGAAAGTGCAAAAGTGTGCCGAGAGAGATAGCACTAACTGTACCTTTTATCCCTTTCCCACAGTGTTGCTACTGTTGTATATTTTATAATTTAGTAGTTATGAAACAACTATTGGTAGATGAAGATTTTTTATTATTGTTTATTTTAATTACTTTTAACGCCCAAAATACCTAAATTGTTTTTTTTTGTAACAATTATAACATGAAATAAATTAAATTATCGTGTTAGCCTACTATTAATAATAGGCTAGTTGACCCTTTTTTAAAGTAGGGCTTAAAATGTTCATAATTGTTGTATTAGACCATAGCACATGAATATTATTTTTTTCGATGGCTAAAAAGTGCAAAAAATCTATTTTAAATTAAGATTTTCAATTTTGGACCGAAAACACGGTCAGCCATGATAGTCTGTTCATTATCTGTGGCAATGACGTCAGTCTTATAGTAAACAAAGCACGGGGGCGAAATAACCTCACAAAAACAATGCTTTCTATTAAATATCACAAAATATAGTAAAACTGTATATGGAACGGGACAATAGAACAGTAATATAGAAATACCTCTTCAAAGACTCCAGGAAATCTGTGGATTAGACGTACCCAGTGATATAGACATGCGAAATATTTGGTTAACACTCGCTTAAAGAAATCCTGTAACTATCTACTGAAACTCAAATGTATTTTTGCGAAAATCACATTAATGTAAGTACTATAACTGAATAACTCAATCTGTGTAGGTACTTCAGTTTCAACTTAAACAAAATAGAAGTTTTTAGGTTGTATGTAAAATCAAATCTGTATGTATTAATTAAATTTTTATCTTTCAGTTAGAATGAAAACTGACTGCAGCCGACCAACCAAATTTTAACTTGACCAGAAAACTGAGAGAAAACTTGACCATTTACGCCTTTTTGATTTAATCTAAGTTATACACTGACACTAGATGATGTTTCAAGGAAAAGAATATGTACTTATGTCCAATTGAATAATGATGTAATTGAATATTAATTAAAAAGTATGTAATACAAACAAAAATATCAAAGTTTCATAATGAATATATTTATCTAAACAACTTTTACTTGAATTTACTGAGTACCTAATTAAAATTTGTTGCTTTCAGTGGTTACTTAATGAGAACTATTGTGTACTAACCTGTTCTCCTCTTGACAACGAGATTGATAAGGCAGTAAAAGTTGTGCAACATAATACAAAGCAGTGCATGATCAGCCACAACATCAAAATGTGACCTGTCAACTAGAACAACATTATGTCAACAAAATAACTCAAGTATTCATATACCAAAGCACCATAGAAGTAAATAGGTCCAGTTTGGTAAAACTGAAAGATGTTATATCTTCACTGATTAAACCTGCTGGCCACCATGGCTGGTAAATTTCAGAACAGCTTACGCAAGAATATGCAAGTTATCCATTTTAAAGCCGTATACAAATATATTAAATGTGATTGCTGTGTTGTCAGCCTGTGCTCTTCTTAATTTACAAGACCCTTCTTATTAAATAAATAATATAAAGAATTTTTTTTTCTTTACTTTATACATAACTAACATCTAAAGATGACATAATACATTTTTGTACTACATTAGTCATTATGTTCTTCACAAAAAAAATGTTCTATGTTTATTTGACAATAATGACTTGTAAAGGTTTAAGTTGAATCAAAATATTTTAATTTGAAATGCATGTGTTTTATTTTTCTGTTACACCTTAAAAGATTTATAATATTTTATAGGTTTGTTGCTCATTTTTATCATTGTTACTCAAATATAGTATATGTTCCAAAAGTACAAATAGGTTGAATAGAGTTAGATCAAATTAATTGTTTATCTATCTATCTATCTAAATTTATTAATTTGTATATATTGCCTTAAGGTCGCAGGTAATAAAAGTCAAAATAATAGTAAAGTGATTTATTATGAAGTAATACTTTCATATAATTTAGGAAAAATGTAGTATAGTTTCCAAAATGACACTATTTGATCAATAAGTTTTTTGACATTCAGATTGTTAGAACAAATACCTATTATAGCTAATATTGTCACCTTTTGAGTGTTTTCAAAATGACATACTACTAGCAACACAAAAGTATATAAGTTTTGTTTGCTTTAGCACAAAACATCTGCATCTATACTTGAGTTAAGCATACTGTTCACAGTTTTCCGTCTTTGATAATTAACATTATCTTCAGTGAAAGAGCATGACAATTTTGTATTAATCTAATTTTATGGATACCGTTTGTTGAATAGACTATTACAGGGTATTAAACAGAAATGAGGTCACATTTTGTAAATTTCAACCCAAATCTTCATCTTTCAACTTTTATCCACATTTCATTATACTCGTAGGTGTCTGCAAGATTTCCCACCAAAAATCTTCCCAACAAAAGAACCATCATGTGTTATGCACTGGCTGACTTTATAGCACATGGAAGCTGTTATTGTTTATAACGAAGCTCGAACTAAAGAGCACTTCTGTATTGATGATTCGTGGTTTAGTTTTCTATGCACTTTATTCTTTCTTCATTGAAGAGGTCTTTTATTTTTTAAGAAATATGTCACAATCTG
Source organism: Schoenobius gigantellus (assembly GCA_963935595.1). NCBI lineage: Eukaryota > Metazoa > Arthropoda > Insecta > Lepidoptera > Crambidae > Schoenobius > Schoenobius gigantellus. Next base: position 11,966,991 of record OZ012563.1, on the reverse strand, counting down.
TGTCTGTGAATGTATATATATTTTTCCTCCCAGTAATTTTCTTCATGCTTGACAAATGAACAACTGCCAATCTTTCTCTTTTTATGTTCATTTACAAATTCTTGCAGTACTACACTGGTATTTGGCACATGATCCTGATGTTTTCTTTTCAACATTTCTCTTGAAGTAAATATTTTTAGTGTTTATTTGACTTTTGAGAGATAGAATTCTATCCAATAGCATTCAACTGCTGTACAAAATAGCTCCTCACTGTGATGGTGCAACCACACCAAAAATGCATGTTTGCAACTCTCTTCTGCAGCGTGACATTCTTGACAAGTACACTTGTAACCGTTCTTCATTATAACAGTATTGAAACTGTACTTATATTGTTTAGAGCAATACACAAAGAATCTCCTGACCATCAATCTGTCTATTTTCGGAAGATTTGTACTATCTGCTCTCACAAATCCAACATCAATGGTTGATTTTGCTATTAATACAAATAATTTACGATATTTACAAATATAATAACGGAGACTTGGACGATTTTTTGCCAGTTTTAGGAAAGAATAGTGCAAATCGACGAGTTGTTGAATCAAATTTGACATTTCTTTGTTTACTATATGATTGACGTCACGGCCCTGACCACAGGATATCAAAGCGTTTACGGCGTGAGATAAAAAAAGATTATTTCTAGCATTTTCAAATTAAAATTTTACAGCAATCATTCATTGTTATTTATTAAAATCGGTATATTGTGGAACCTTATGGCAAATACTGTTAGAAATAAACAATATTTTAATGAATTTTGATATGAGTCAACTACCCTATTATAACACTGATGATTTTACGTCCTGGAAATATTCTAGTGGTAGTATTCAAAAATGTTATATTGCAACAACGATTCTATGTCAATGTCAGTAATTTTCGTTGTCATTGTAGTAGGGTGACCACACGGTATGTACCTAACATAAATATTATCGCAATGTTTAACATTTTTTAATAAAAGTAATTTATATTAGTTATTTATTGCTTAGCTTACACGATGCGATGTTAAGTTCTTAGAAAAAAGAATTCTGTTCAAGATATTGGCGAAACCACAAAAGTTTTCAATATTGTTGAAACAATTCGACTAACACTGACGTGTTTTTAATTCTTTTCTTCTTAAAATATTACTCATTCTTTTACTAGGTATGTATTTAAATATCACAGAGAGATTTTAGTGTTGAATCATTTTTGACAAGTTGACATATTTGATTATCTGTTATGTGGCGGTGGGTTCAACATAATATACTGATTGGAAAGACTCATCTATTGAAAGACAATCATTGACATTCATTATTATTTCAATAATTATAATATTAATAAAACCTATCTTGTATTGAAAAGCAGATATAAAATCCTTTTACGCAACCCATTTTGAAATAATAGAATAGAATATAATATTTCTTTGTCGTACAACACCAACCAGCTTAAAGTCAACGTATAAATAATAAACTTAACACTAATTGTACAAAGGGCGACCTTGTCGCTAAAAGCGATCTCTTCCTTAACAATCGTGATTATTAAGCATATTATGATTTTCAAAAGCATCTTTCAGGTTGAATGTTATTGTTTTTAAGATTTCCCTATTTTGTAGAATTTGTGGTCACAAATTTACGAAAGAGACAAACGGTACAGTTATTTATCTCTCGCTCGGCACGCTTTTTTAAGCAAGAGTTCATTCCTGTTTGAGTAATAATTCCATGCTTGTATGTAATACATACCTCTACAAGGTCTTTAAATGACATTGACAGGAGGGCACTGCATGTTTTTCCTATAAAAAAACACCTTTACTAATACTTTAAGCACAATCACAATGGCAATACTACGTAGAATCACTATTTTTTAAGCGTGTTTTTAAATTAAGATTACAAAAATCACAGCAAACTGTAAGCCTCACAGAAAGTGATTGTATAAGATGACATCATTAGTTCTGATTTATACAATAGCACAAATTATATTATTGTTAACTGTCTGCTATTATAGATAACTGTCTGATACATAGATAAATGTCTGAGACCAAGGAAACCAATTGACTTGCAGTATATTGAACTGTGGCAAAAATAAAGCGGCTTGTCCGCTATCGCCATTACAAAGCACCGTCTTGTTATGCTAAAACACTGTTGTTAGTACGTGTGAAAATTGGTTTTGTAGTTAAGGTTTGTTTTACTGAGTAATTATATATTATCTTGATTAAAACAAATGAAAATGTTTTCCGAACTGCGATCAAAGCTCGACCGCCTTGACCTTATGTCTTTAGTTTTGCTGTATTTTACTCTCATACGAGCGAGCGAGTACGCTACTGTCCACGCCTCACCCAGTGCTGTCCCGCGTCAAGACACAATTTTCGTTCGCAACAGCTTGCCTAGTCTAGGCTAGGTTACATATGTCAATGTTATTTGCAAGCTTTCTCACAGACGTATAATGGGAAGCGCTTTCTTTCGGTATTTCATGTCCTTTAGTTTCCTTGGTCCTGAGATAAATGTAGATGCATCTCTCTCTCTCATGTACATACTCTCATCTGTGATTGTCTTAGACGTTGTAGATACAGTGTCCTAGGGGTGGTAATCTCCATACTATTTTTTTATTCATCCCAGAAAGGGGCCCTACATCGTCAGATGACAGTTACCCCTCCCCGCCCTGCCCTTCCCTTCCCCTCTGTGGCCCATCGTCCGTCACGCACGAAAACAAACAAACAATATGGCTGACATTTCAATTCTTGTGTTCAAGTGTGCGCTTTCGTTGATTAATTTCCGACCACATCTCCGCAATCACCTGTGATATTTGCAATTGTATTTACATTTTGTTAAAATGTATTACTTTTGCTGTGTTGAAGGGTGTGATAGTGTACGACAGGACGTTTATTTACACCGTTTTCCATTTACCAACAAGGAAAGACTTGAAAAGTGGATTTAGTGTCTTGGTAGTGACAAATTCCGGGATTTGAGTATAAGTGAGCCTAGAAACCATTATGTTTGTCATAAGCATTTCGAGAAACGTTTTATAACACCAAAAAACCGTTTACTCATAACTGCTCATCCAACGCTATTCTCAAGTGAAGAAATCACTACGGGCATATCGTCATCACACTCTGAGGATACTGGTGAGCACCTAACCTTAATTATCACGTATCTCAGTAATAATTTAGACAAAATATGTATCTTAATGTGAAAAAAGTAATATAATAAGATATTTTTTTAATAAAAGATTAACAAACATCATCAATCGATGCTGAATTAGGAATAGATGTCATATAAAATGGTTTGTGATGATAAATAATTTTTATTTGTTACAGAGAACATTTCTCAGTACCACACTTATTCCCAGAAAAGACGCTTTGACCACAATTATTGCAAGCCTTTCTGTGCAGTGTTACAAGACATAACTTTAAATGTACAGGAATGACTACCTACAACATCAAGTGCAGGTTGTGTTGTAATGGAACATCACTCACTAATGTCACATTGACAGCCCGCCAAAAAGGGTGTCTGGGAGACTGGAGAAGGTTATGATATATGTGTTTTGTAACTTGGCTAAATTGGCTATTAATAATTAATAAAAGTATATCAGTCTTAAATCTATGTGCTTTTATTCCTACATGGTGACAGCGGTGGTGTTGATTGAAAAGAAGTTAATCAGCAATAATCAATATGCAGAATATTAAACCGCCAGAGGAATTTTCTTTTCAAGCTGGCGACTGGCAAAGCTGGAGAAAGAGATATGAGCGCTATTTAAGTATTAGTGGTGCTGTTAATGAAAAGAAGGATATAGAAAAAATAAATTTATTTTTATACTTGTTGGGCAGCAAAGCAGAACAATTGGCTAAACAACTTAAAGTCGAGGGCTGTGAGGAGTACAATAAAGTAATAAAGGCTTTTGATACTTACTTTACACCTAAGAAAAATGTTGTTCACGAAAGATACAAATTCAATATTCGAAGTCAAAAGGATGGAGAAACAATAGCCCAATTTGTAATAGAATTAAACATTTTAGCAGACATGTGTAATTATGGTTCTTTGAGGGATGAATTAATAAGGGACCGCCTTGTAGTAGGTGTAATTGACAGAAAATTAAGTGAGAGATTGCAGCTTATGCCAGAGTTAACATTAGAGGATGCAATAAGGTTGGCTACTCAAGCGGAAGAACAAAAGGAAGAAGCACGTTTAATATGGCAAAATGAAGAACAGGAGATAAAAATAAACAAAATAGAAAAGAAAAATGAAGGCAAGAAATGTTGGTGGTGTGGCAAAAATTTTTCAGGGGTCACTCCACATACCAAGAGTACTTGTCCGGCTGCTTCAGTACAATGTTTTAAGTGCAAGAAAGTTGGTCATTTTTCCAGGTGTTGCAGAGATTGGAAAAGACTGCATAATATAACTGAGAGCTCAGAATTTCAGGTAGATGTTTTACTGTCTTTTGGAAAAGGGTTTAATAAAACAAAGTTTTTAGTGGATACTGGGGCTGATATTGTAGCAGTTCCCCCAAACATTTTAGAAATGAAACCAAAATTATATAAATGTGTTGATATTATTAGGGGGCCGGATAGTAGTCCTTTACATATATTGGGGTACATTTATATAGATATCAAATACAAAGGATGTATATATAGTGGTAAAGCTTATGTAATAAAGAATTTAAACATACCTATTTTAGGTGGACCTGCGATTAAAAAGTTAAATGTTTTGAGTATATGTAATATTTCTAAAAATATGGGGAAGGTAGATTCTGTTGAAATGCAGGAGGGTGAGATAGGAGATATAATAAAGGAATTTCCTCAACTTTTTAATGATTTAGGGCTGTTCAAAGATACTTTTACTATTAATCTTATTGATGACCCAAAACCTTTTGTTCAGACTACCCCACGTGTTATACCTATACCATTATTAACTAAAGTAAAGCAAGAAATTGATAGATTAGTTAATATAGGTGTCCTGTCTCCTGTAGAAGAGCCAACTTTGTTTGTTTCCCCTATAGTAGTAGTGCCTAAACAGAATGGAGAAGTTAGGATTTGCAGTGATTATACACAATTGAATAAAAACGTAAAAAGGCATATTTTTCCTATACCTAAGGTTGAAAATACATTGGCTAGATTAAAAGGCGCTAAGATATTTTCAAAAATTGATGCCACGTCTGGTTTTTTTCAAATAATTCTCAATGAAGCATCACGTAAGTTAACTACAGTGCTAACACCTTTCGGAAGATACATGTACAATAGATTACCTATGGGTTTGAATTGCGCTCCTGAATATTTTTCAATGAAATTTGCTAATCTCTTCCATGATTTAGAGGGTATTGTACAGCATGTAGACGATTTGCTTTTGTACACGAGGGATGTTGAATCCCACAAAAACCTCCTAAAAGAGGTACTTACCAGGTTGGCTAGAGAGGGATTAACAATAAACAAAGATAAGTGTATATTTGGTGTAAGTAAAATATCTTATTTAGGGCATATGATTAGTGATGAGGGAATTGAGCTAGATCCAGACCGTGTAGAAAGTATTCACAATTTTAAAAGACCGGAAAATAAGAAAGAGTTGATGCAGTTTTTAGGGTTAGTTAATTATGTGGGAAGATTTATACCCAACAAAACTAACATCTTGGAGCCATTAAATGAATTACTTAGAGATAGGGCAGTGTATTATTGGGATAAAATTCAGGAAGATGCTTTTATTAAAATAAAACACTTGATACAAAATGCACCAGTGTTATGCCACTATGACCCCAACAAAAAGGTAATAATTTCTGCAGATAGCAGTTCATATGGGCTTGGAGCAGTTTTATTGCAAGAGTGTCAGAATGGTGTTAGAGAGGTTGTGTCATACGCTAGCAGAACTTTAAATAATACAGAGAAAAATTATGCCCAAATTGAAAAGGAGTGCTTAGCATTAGCATGGGCAGTTCATAAATTTAGGGATTATGTTATAGGAATTACAGTTCTTTTAGAAACTGATCACAAACCATTACTGCAAATATTAAAAACCAAGCCTATTGATGATTTGACACCTCGATTATTAAGATTTCGACTACAATTAATGAGATATTCATATAATATTATTTATGTTCCAGGAAAAAGTTTAGTTATAGCAGATGCATTATCTCGTTCACCCTTACCCTGCACTGAAGACAGTAAGAAGGGACAAATAAATGTTATTCTTCATGGAGGTATAATCGATGGTAAATTAAAGAAAATTAAATCAGAACAAGAGAAATGTAAGGTTTGTTGTGAAATCCTTAAATACACTAGAGAAGGGTGGCCTAACCGTAGGGAAATACCTAATTGTTTACAACAGTATTACCAATACAGATATAATTTTTCTATTCAAGAAGGATATTTACTTTATAATACAAGGTTAGTTATTCCATCATCCTTGCAAAAAGTATTACTACAAGATATACATGAGGGGCATCTAGGTATAAACAAGTGCAGGGAAAGGGCGAAGCAGAGTGTTTGGTGGTTAGGTTTATCGTCACAGTTATCAATATTGATCGAAAACTGTCCGGAGTGTATACAAGAGCGGTATAATCCAAAAGAGCCTATGATATTAGAAGATTTACCTTGTAGAGCATGGGAAAAAGTAGGGTTAGATTTATTCAAGTATGATATTAATTGGTATCTTGTAATAGTTGATTATTTTTCAAGATATATTGAATTATTTAAATTAACAAGCTTAAATGAGGAGGCTGTAATTAATAAGTGTAAAGAGACTTTTTCTCGTTTTGGTATTCCTAATGTAGTACGAACAGATGGAGGGCCACAATTTAAAAGTAAATTTAAGCAATTTTCTGAAACATATAACTTTCAACATATTGTTAGTAGTCCTTACTATTCCCAAAGTAATGGTTGTGCAGAAGCCGCTGTGAAGATAGCAAAGATGTTATTAAAGAAAAATACTGATATAAATTTGGCACTTTTGATATATAGAAACACACCAGGAGAATCTGGCTATAGCCCAAATGAGCTCATATTCAATAGGAGGCTACGGGACATTTTACCAGTATATCCAGCCAATTTAAATGTAAATGTAAATCAAGAGCAATTTAGATTAAAAAGATACGATTTTAGAAATAAGATGTTAAATAACTATAATCGAAAACATAAATCAGTTCAACTAAAAGACTTGGACGTAGGTGATCATGTATGGGTTATTGATTTGAGAAAATATGGGGTAATAGTTAGGAAGGCAAAGGAACCACGGTCATATTTTGTAAAAATACAAGATGTAATTTATAGAAGAAATAGGTGGCACATGGTTCCTGCACCTTTCCAGCAAGCAATTAAAAAGTCAACAGAGGTTTTACCATATCAGAAAAAATCTAATTTGCAAGATATACATTTAAACGAGGAAAGAGATAATGATGAGGAAAATAGAGAAATAGAGTCTACTATTAACAATGACAATAATAGTTTTATTCAAGAAAGATTAGAACAGGATAATTTAGGTATTTCAAATAATAAAGAAATGGAAGATGTGGTAAAACCTAGGTTGAGACAGAAACCCAAATATCTGAATGATTATATTTGTGATTAGAATAATTACTACAATTTGTATAAGGGATTAACTTAAGAGGGAAGATGTTGTAATGGAACATCACTCACTAATGTCACATTGACAGCCCGCCAAAAAGGGTGTCTGGGAGACTGGAGAAGGTTATGATATATGTGTTTTGTAACTTGGCTAAATTAGCTATTAATAATTAATAAAAGTATATCAGTCTTAAATCTATGTGCTTTTATTCCTACAGGTTGGTACTTAGTTACTAAACAAAAAGTGTGTTAAGGTCAGATATCAGACTTCTTTATCAAAAATAATTTTTAAGCAAAGAAGTAAGCACTTGGTTCAGAGTGGCTTGTCATTATGTAAGATAGTTAATAGCAAGTTTTGTTTAGTACTATCTTTTTACTATATACACATGTCATACATACATCTGTCATGTTACTGGTGGAAATTTCGACCACTTTTGTTCATTGTCCTTTATACATATTTAGACAATGTTAATGTTTATTACATAAGTGTTTGTCGTTGGTAGGAATTGAACTCACATTGTAACTACTCAGTCACTGCACCACTGATCCGTCAAATGTAATAAATATTAAATTTGTTTGTGAGATTTAAAGAAACCTAAATTTACAAATGTTCCAGCAAGTGTTACTCGAGGATTAAATCCATATGTGAGAAGAATTATTGAAATGCAAATCAATTTAGCATATAGAAAGGAAAAAGGAAGACGATTCTCTGCAAAAGAAAAATTACTTGCTTTAAGTATAATGAAGCAAAGCCCGAAAGCTTACAGGTTTCTACATAGAATTTTCATTTTACCATCGAAAACAACACTAAATAAATTCACATCAAATTTAAATGTGGAAGCTGGAATCAATCCACAAATTTTTACAGCTCTGAAAGAACAGGTAATATTCTGAAAACATTATAATGTATCATATCGTAGCTTCATGTAAATTGGATGTTGAAGTTACAAATAAAATTTTTATTTTGTTTTAGATTGCGAGCTGGGATGAAAAAAGAAGCTATGCTCAATAGTTTTTGATGAGATATCATTGACTCCAGGGCTTCATTTTAATAAGAGCAAGGACCAAGTAACTGGTTTTGTAGAATAAAAATAAGAATAAAGAAAAAATTAACAGTTTAATAAATACTACCTTCTTTTATTGCACAATTATTCACTTCAAAAGTAGTTAAAAAGATATGTGACGAAAAAAAGTGTAAATGTATGTTTACTCCCTTTGCCTATAAGCAGTCGCCATATCTGAAAAAAAAAAACAATAAAAAAAAAAGAAATGTCATGTATCCATGAAGTTATAGATAAAGAAACTTCATGCATGTATCGTTTCCATAGATATAGAATGAATTCATTCTTTATCTAAGATCGTTTCAGTATTGACAGTTCTTTTTTCAAGCAAAAAGTCTATGTGAGATTGCCGTCTGATACGTACCTAGTATCTCTATATAGTTTGTGGTCATAATCTTTCGTCTGTGGTGTAAAGAAAATAAACCAAAAAAAAGCGCGGGAACTTCACATAGTAAAGGCGGGCTCCTTAAAATATTTTATTTGTAATTTTTTAATTGTAGTCAGTTACTTAATAAAACACAAACAAAAGAGGTATATAACATATAGGCATTAAATAATATTATAAGCAGATATGGGGAAGCGGAGTTCGAGAAAAAGAAAAAAAAAGGAGGATGAACCGGAGTCTGGTGATGCAGATAGGGAGACAGATGAGGTAAGGTTGGTAGAAACGGATATGTCCTCTTCGGACAGTGATGAAGAAATAAGCAATGCAGATAGGTACAAGCCTTATTATGTTACTGACTATATACGCAGATATCCGGAAGAAATTAGCGGCACTGAATTTGTGGTTTTTGTTGAGTCATCAGACATCCAGAAACCAATTGGAACAAGAGATCTTCTTTCTTTGTCAACTTGTTTAAAGCGCTTTAACAAAGGCGTCAAATTTTTAAGAAATATCAATAAGTTTAAGATAGGTATTTATTTTGAAAAACCAGACTTGGCGAATGCCTTTTTAAATAATAATACCTTCTTGAAAGAATACAAATTCAAAGCCAGTATTCCTGCTGCTACAACTGAGGTGTCCGGAGTTATAAGAAATGTACCTACCATTATATCAAACAAGAGAATATTTACTATGATAACAAGTACAAAAAAAATAATAACAATAAAAAGAATAATGAAAAAAATAAATGTGACTGAGGGTTTTATATTACAACCTACAACTACAGTAATAGTAACATTTGCCACTTCCATTTTGCCAAATCATATAGATATTGGTGGTTGGAGACATGATGTGTCTCAATATATACCACCAGTTAAGCAATGTTACAAATGTTTGAGATACGGACATTTGGCAAAATATTGTAAAAATTCTGAAAAATGTAGTATATGTAAAGAAAATCATAACTATAAGACTTGTACAGTTTCTATCGAAAAAGCTACTTGCATTCATTGTGATGGCAATCATACTAGTGTGTCTCCAATATGCCCAGTTAAAAAACAGAAAATCATTGAAAATAGAAATAAATATAAGCCTGCTTCTTATGCAGATATTACAAATCCTTTAAATTTTCCCAAATTAGAAAGTAAGACAAAAAATAATGTAGATTTGTTTACACTGCTCAATACTGACAGCAAGTGTCTCTCATTATTAGTTGAAACCATAACTAAATGTGTTTCTTTGCATAATACTCAAAATACTTCTATAAATTCTAAAAGTGTTTTAGAGGTCTTAAAAAATACTTTTGGTAAGCAATCAAATCCCCACAATTCACCCCCAATCAATTGAATATCGTACAGTGGAATGCTCAAAGCTTATTAAGCAATCAACTTATTTTTACGAAATTTCTTTATGACCATTTTATTCATATCGCAATTATATGTGAAACATGGCTAAAGCCTCAGAAGCAGTTTAAAATCAAAGGTTATCATATTGAACGTAATGACTGTGGCAACAAGCATAATGGTGTTGCTATTTTAATCCATACATCACTAAAATATCAAAAAGTAACATCTTATTTTGACAACTCTCTTCAAACAATTGTAATACATTTAGAACTAAATCAGAACACTATTTCAATAGCCAGTATATATTGTCCAACAAATTGTATTCCCAGTTTCTCTAAAAATAAGTTTAAACATTTCTTGAATTCTCTCCATAGGCCGACGATTATAGCTGGTGACTTCAATGCTCATCACTCAATTTGGGGATGTCCGTTATCGGATTCCAGAGGTAAGGATATTCTTGAGTGTTTAGATGAATGCAATTTAGTCCTGTTGAATGATGGTCAGGTCACAACTGTCGGTTCTCATTCTTGGAGACCCAATGGTTTGGACTTGACTATGGTATCTCCTTCATTAGCTCTTCGCTGCGAATGGTCAGTACACGACGATCCATTGGGCAGTTATCATTTGCCAACATTTACTAAGATTACATTCAATAGTAGTTCACAATGTTTTAACTCTCAAAACAATTTTCAGGATGAAAATGATTTTAACAATCGCATTAATCATAGATTAGTTGATTGGAAGTTGTATTCTTCAATTGTTAATAAGGATTTAGATAATTTTCAATGTAACCCTATTAGTAATCCAATAGATTCATACAACTCTTTTTGTCAAATCATTTTGTTTGACAGCTGCACAAAAGTCAATTCCCTCTCGTACCTCTCGGTCCGAATCACGTAACATTGCTACTCAAAACTTAAAATCAAAATATCGAACAGTTCCTTGGTGGAATAGTAATTGCGCTAAAGCTGTACAGGAAAGCAAGCAAGCCTATCTTGATTTTAAGAATAATCCTTCTCAAGAAAAATATATTAATTTCAAAAGATTACAAGCTGCTAAAAAACTTACCATTAAGAGAGAAAGACTAAGTAGTTGGATAGAATTCTGTACAAAATTAAATCGATTGACACCAGTTTCAGTAGTATGGGGTAACATGAGAAAACTTACACATAAAACATATAAAAAGCAAAATAGTGATTTTTCGTGGGTCAGTGATTTTTTACGTAAATACACGCCTGACTTTGTGCAAAATAACAGGCCAATTGTGAAGGACAATAGTTTACCAGATAATCAGTCATTCCTCACTGATCCATTTTCTTTTGACGAATTAACTGCAGCTCTGAAATCTAGAAAAAACACTGCTTGTGGATTAGATAGTTTATCGTACAAGATGTTTCAGCTACTTAACACTGACAATCTTTATAAGCTTTTACAAATTTATAATATTTTATGGCAAGATTGCACAATTCCTCCTAATTGGAAAATGGACTGCTTGGTTCCTATTTTAAAACCTGGAAAAATTGCATCTCATCCCGATTCTTATCGTCCTATCGCTTTAACGTCTTGTGCTGGTAAATTATTTGAACAGCTAATCAAACAAAGATTGGAATTATTCATAGAAAAGAACTCAATTTTACCTTTAAACCAGTTTGGGTTTAGGCGAGGACTTTCGGCTCAAGAAAGCTTAGCACATTTTTTTTTGGACGTCACTACAGCTCAAAAGAATATGGAGTATACAATAGCAGTGTTTTTTGATATAGAAGGTGCATTTAATAACGTTAATCATGGTATTTTGTTTGAATCTCTATTATCTTTCTTACCTGTAAAAATTGCTTATTGGATATATGCTTTTCTCACGGATAGAAAAGTGTATGTCAAAATAGATAATAAATTTTTAGGCCCTAGATTTTCGAGCAAAGGTGTATGTCAAGGAGGCATCTTGAGTCCTATTCTGTATATTTTGTATATAAGAAAACTAAATTCCATTCTTAATAATAATTTAGTCAACAATCTTCAGTTTGCTGATGACCTTGTCATTTATTGTAAAGGTACTAATGTATTAGATATTCAATTAACATTAAATAATAATCTAGTGAAGCTGGCAGATTACTTCTCAGAACTTGATTTAAATGTTAGCCTTTTAAAAAGTAAAGTTGTAATATTTTGCCCAAAATACAGTTCTCTACCTCTAATTAATATTACATACAGCAATCATACTTTGCCTATTGATAATTCAGTTAAATTCTTGGGTGTTATTTTTCACGAAAATCTTACGTGGGATTTATATGTTGATTGCTTGGTGAGCAGAGCTTTAAAAGCCACTAATGTAATTAGGTCCGTTACTGGATTGAAATGGGGTGCTGATCCTAAAATTGTGTTAATGCTTTATAAAGCTTTGGTCAGAAGTCATTTTGAGTATGCTTTCTTTTGTTATGCTTCCGATCCAAAATACATAGATATTATTGATAAAATACAGAATAAGAACTTACGATTAATACTAGGTGCTATGAACACTTCCCCAATAAATTCTATGCAGGTCGAATGTCATTTACCACCAATGGTTATTCGCTTTGAATTTTTAAAACTTAAATTTCTTTTTAAACTCTTATCACGTTCGAATAATGATCTTTTAAATAAATTAAATGTATGTTCCACTAACACTTTTCTTTCAAAGAATTTCTCACATTTTATAAGTTTAAAAGAACAATGTAATATATTTTGTAGTACTACTTTACATTGTTATAGTGGCTCATATGCTAGTAAATTCTGTGACATTCATATTGTCCTACATAAAGATTTTAAAGATAAATATGATGTTTACGAAAGTCTACAGGCTTATAATGATTATCGATCAATTTATACAGATGGTTCAAAGACGAATGTAAGTGTTGCAGTAGCTATGTATGATGCAGGTAGTAAAACTGGACATAGTTTTAAAATGTGCCAAAATGCCAGCATATTTTCTGCTGAGGCGAATGCTATAATTGTAGCTCTTAACTACATTCAACAGTTCAGCCAATACAAAAAATGGATTATTATTACTGACAGCATGAGTGTGTTGATGGCTTTGAGAAATCCTTCCTTTTCATCAGTCACAAATCATTTAATATATAATATCCGAGATCAGATACATCATTTAAAAATAAATTATCAAATAGACATTATATTATTTTGGACTCCAGCTCATATCGGTGTATATGGAAACGAGGAAGTAGATAAACTGGCCAAAACTATGAACACTCTAGACGTACCTATAAAAAACATATCAATTTCATATACTGATTGTACAGCTCTAATCAAGAAAGAAATATTGAAGCTATGGGAAGAACACTGGAATAGTACTTTGCTCATAAAAGGGAAGTGGTATCGAGAAATAAATAATAAAATAAAACAACCCTGGTTCAATAGACACAATTACATAAACAGAAGATTTTTTACTATTATTTGCCGTTTGCGAATTGGGCATGGTCGATTCAATGACCATTTGTACCGGCTAGGCATGACTTCTTCCCCATCGTGCAACTGGTGCAACACCACCTTACCTCAATCTCTGCATCACCTTTTTTACGAATGTCCAATTTTTGCCCTGCAAAGAAACATTTTATTAGAAGAAATTTCAAAAATAATGAAACACCAGCAAGATCTACCGCGCTCTTTACAAAAACTTCTTTCCATTGAAAAATGCTTTGAAGCAATTTATGAATATGTAACCTCTACGTTTGGCGATTTGTGAATTCAAAAGAAGAATGAATAACAATAGTTTATTGCATACAGACTAGGCTGTATGGTTGACGCCTTTGCCTTTCCCAAATGGGATAAACAAAAAAAAAAAAAAAAAAGAAAATAAACCAAAACATAACCTAAAAATTGTAGCTGTTACGTGAAAACTTTAAGAATCGTGTTTTATATCAAGTTCTTAAAACAATTATATTACCAAAAAATTTAAAATGTCAAGATATTTTGTTAAAAATAATCAAGCTGATACCTAGCCTGTCAGCAAAATATACTCAGACAATTATAGTTTACTTGCGTTAACTATAAGTTTTTACATCGCATTTTACGCCTTAATATATTGCATGTGGACATAAACGAAAGCTGTAAGCAGTAAAAAGTAAAATATAAAGCTCTGGTAACATGCCCGCTCCTGAACTGTTATCTAGCCAGGGCTTGCGTCTCGACGGTAGAAGACCGAATGAGCTACGCCGAATAAGGTGCAAGCTCGGCGTATTTACACAACCAGATGGAAGTGCATATTTGGAACAAGGTAACACGAAAGTCTTGGCTGCTGTCTACGGTCCTCATCAGGTATGTTATAATTTATTTTATTCTATTCCATCTTTTTATAGAGAAAAAATTTGATGAGATCAAATTGAAGTATTTGTTTCCATATATGATATAGATGTCAAAGTTAAAGCAAATGGAAATACCATATGTATTAACTTATGATTTTTCAGGCATCTAAATCTAAAAGCTCATCTGATGGAGTTGTTGTAAATTGCCAGTATAGTATGGCAACCTTCTCTACAGGTATGTAAATAAATGTCAGTCTATTATTGATTAGGTGTGGCCCTCCATTATAATGAATAGCAGTAATTAGCACATGGGTGCTACATCAATAATGTGATTGGAATTTAACATAAATATTTTTTGGTATATCTCTAGACTTTCTGTATTGTTTATAGAATTAAATAAGAAGAAAAGCCATGATATTGTTAAGTTATCAGTTATTATATCTCTGCAGGAGAAAGAAAGAATCGGCCTCGTGGAGATCGCAAATCACAAGAGATATCACTGCATCTACGGCAAGCTCTCACAGCCGCCATCAAAACAGAGCTTTATCCTCGTTCACAAATTGACATCTATGTTGAAGTGTTACAAGTAAGATCACATTGATTACAAATGATTATACTAACTGTAGGTTAATTTATTCCGTAGAAATTATTTCGAACAAATTTGTATGAAATTTACTAATCTGCTTAAAAGAACTGAAGAATGTGACAAATAAAAATGGCAAAATAAAAATAATATCCATGGGGGTAAGAGATCCTTCATTTTATTTATTTCATTTTCATAATATAACAGTTGTTTTCAACTGCATTTTAAAAAATACAACCTCATTAGACCTATCAATTTATGATTCTTAAAGTGTTGAATTTAAGTATCTGCATGTTGGTGTGGTACTAATTAGTGATAGAGGTCCTTCATTTTATTTATTTCATTTTCATAATATAACAGTTGTTTTCAACTGCATTTTAAAAAATACAACCTCATTAGACCTATCAATGTATGATTCTTAAAGTGTTGAATTTAAGTATCTGCATGTTGGTGTGGTACTAATTAGTGATATTCCTTTGTCGGATGTGATTGAGGGTGAGCTTGCGGTGCATTATTGGCCTGCATAGTTACTACCACTTACTGACATTTTTGTCGGAAATTTTGCTACATACAATTAATAAAAAATATAGGTTAACAACCTTAATTTTTTTGAGACAACAAAAAACCATCTTTTTTTGCATAAAATCCATTATGTTAATTTTTTTCAAAGTTCCTTATTGCATTTTTTTTGGTTAAAATTGTTAGCATAGATTAATTGCCTACTGTCTTAGCTATCTAATTTGGACCTTTTTTGTGTTTTTTGAACATTAACATGGCCTTATATTGCGAAATATAAATTGTAAGTGGTTGCCATTTCATACTGTCGGGAGAAAAATTACAAATAGGATCTGATTTGTCAATATATGTAAAGACCTATTTTAAGTATTAGGTATTTCTTAAAAAATAACATACAAAATATCATAGGATTTTTTTAAATCACTTGTATTATCAGTTTTGGATATTCACTTCGGTCAGTTACACCAATAAATGATAAAAAATATGGTTTCACAATTTCCAACTTAAATTTACACTGCAAAACCTGCACATAAATGTTTCAAATGTATAGAAACACAATTTGTTTTGGCCATATCTTATCTTGGTCTTGGCATTGTCAGCCTGAAACTTATAAGGATTGTTACTGAGACAGTTACGAAGCCACGTGACCTTTGGCCTTGACCCCAAACAACCTCGTTCAAAAGATATTATTTTTTTAAAATTGCTAATTTTGGTGCTTTTGTATGGGTCTATGTCGGCTATACTCAACCTGCGGCCCGCCGGTCCTTTGTGATTGGCCCATCTTGAGTTGCAAAATTGTAAGCCATCAGAAAAACCGTGGGCAACCGTAACTAGGTAGATAACTACCATGCGTTGCCCAAGGGATACTTTTTCTTTTTTCATTAAATAAAGAAGTAGTAATATAATAAAGTAATGTCGTTAATTTCGACTTACGTTTCTTATTACCACAATAATTTTTGCTTGTGGTCCATCCACAACACCATGAGTGAAACCTGTTTGTACAGAATACAATGCAGGTAGGTACTTACTATGATAAAAAGGTTGAGTATTGCTGGTCTAAGTGGTTCAAAGTCTTCTGCCAACAACTTCATGTTTAATATTGAGTAGTTCGTTATTTACTAGGTAGCCCAGGTATGTACATTACTACGCCATGTCGCTCACTGGTCGCTCTCAGCCCCCCCTCGGAATAACAGATAGATAGAACTAGAGGTGATTAATATATCGCATAGCGCAATATCATAGCGCGCTATCCTTTCATAGCGCTCATCGTGCGCTATGTAAGTATGTATAGGTAACAGCTATAGTGCTATAATGCTATGAATGAACAGATTGAGATCGCGCGCGGCAAGCTATATAGCATATCGTGTGGGCAGCGGCCGGCTCATACTAGCAGTAATCGCGTGAGCGTTTGCTCCTGCTGTGCGCTACATTATCGTGCGCGATTGATTATTATCCAACTAGCTACATGTAACGTAGCTTGCTACGAGACGAGACGTAGCGCGCTACGAGCTTCCACACGCTTACTAAAATATATCGCGCTATAACAAAGCGTTTTGAATAGTGTGCTAGAAATGTGTATCTAATAGCATATAGCGCGCTATGACTTTATAGCCGTTTTGAACAACTCTAGATAGAACCCTTTGTCGCTTCAGGCGGACGGCGGTACATTCTGCGCGGGTGTAAACGCGGCCACACTAGCATTGATCGATGCCGGTATCCCGCTCCGCGAGTACGTATGCGCGTGCTCCGCCTCCATGGCGTGGGGCGCGAATCCCGAGCCGCTGCTCGATGTGCCGCATGTGGAGGAAGCAGCCGGCGGCGTGGTGCTCACTGTGGCCAGTCTGCCTAACACAGGTGATTGTTATAACCAATCTCCCTAATACAGGCACTTACTGTGGCTAGAGTACTTAACACAAGCAGGTACTGTGGCCAGTGCTGTTGGCTAGTGCTAGACTATTAAGAGACGCTTTCGGTTTTGTAATTTATCAAAGTGTGTAGTGTTCTATTAGTCAAGCTCTTTCATTTGATACCCATATTAAGAGAGTTGTGAAAAAATATGTAATCCGCCATTTTGTGGCGGCGGCCATCTTAGACTGATAGTCATCAAAGCTAGCTAAGAACACTCCCGACTAATTCACCTTTCAGACAAAAAACAAAATCAAAAGCGGTTCATCCGTTCTAGAGCTAATAAGATGCCACAGACAGACAAACACACACACACATAGAGAGAGAGAGAGAGAGAGAGAGAGAGAGAGAGAGACGTCAAACTTATAACACCCCGTTATTTTTGCGCCGGGGGTTAAAAATACTATTTATTATCAATCTAGGATGGAAGACCGACCTAAATAAAATAATAGGGGTTAAAGTATGAAATTGCCGTTTTGTATGAAGATTTTTAAGAACATTGCTTATTTCATACTAAGAATAGGACTAGTTTTTCAACTAAGAATAGGACCGACTTGGCGCCATATTGTGACGTCATAGCTGTCAATACATACCAGTTAGGTAGGGTGAGAAAAAAAAGTTTTTCTTAAATAAAATTTATTTATACCAAGATTTTTATTTCTCTTACTCTTAGTAAAAAAAATATTTAAAAAATCTGATGTGCTTTTCTCACTTAGAGAAAAGCACATCAGATTTTTTAAATATTTTTTTTAAGAAATAAAAACATCACATTTTTAATAATATTTATTTGTTAAGACTGAGTGAGAAAAAACATTAATCAGCATCAATGGAAATAACAATTTAAATAAAAAACCGGCCAAGTGCGAGTCGGACTCGCCCATGAAGGGTTCCGTAGCAGCAAGTAATTGCGGTTTATGATTTATGACCTATTCAAAAAAAACTACTTACTAGATCTCGTTTAAACCAATTTTTTGTTGATGTTTGCATGATAATGTACAGTATATATTTTTTTAGTTTTATCATTCTCTTATTTTAGAAGTTACAGGGGGGGACGACACACATTTTACCACTTTGGAAGTGTCTCTCGCGCAAACTATTCAGTTTAGAAAAAAATGATATTAGAAACCTCAATATAATTTTTTAAAGACCTATCCACAGATACCCCACACGTATGGGTTTGATTAAAAAAAATTGAGTTTTAGTTCTAAATATTTTGGGGAACCCCCAAAATTTGTTCTATTTTTGTGTGAAAATATTAATGCGGTTCACAGAATACATCTACTTACAAAGTTTCAATCCGTCACATCCAGCACAGTATAGTGCTTATAGTTTCGGGAAAAAGTGGCTGTGACATACGGACGGACAGAAAGACAGACATGACGAATCCATAAGGGTTCCGTTTTTTGTCATTTGGCTACGGAACCCTAAAAAGGTCATGTTATGGTTTTAAAAAACTAATTATGACTTTAGATAATTAAATTAATAATAAAAACATATTTAAGACATTTTTAAACAAAGTACAAAATAAAAAAATATTTAAGACTTAAAAATGTTTTAAACAAAATAAAACAAGGACACCGTTCTTGTTGAGAATAAGTTTTTTTTTGCAAACCATACTTTTCAAGCGACATTTGACAGATGGAGGCTTTCCTATTCTTATTTGAATCTCATTGTAATGTTTCAAACGGTACACACTGGCGAGTCTACTCATCACAGAATTAGTCATTCAAAACCATTCACCTGTTTTTTATAGATAAGAGTAATCACATTTATAATTTTAACAGCATTGCTTTCATTGTAGCGTTTATGAAATTAGAATTTAGTTTTATATTAATGCCAATAGCAAAAAGTTTATATAAATCACTTTGTTGACAGGAAGCATAGCCTTGTTGGAAATGTCGCACAGATTGCACATGGACTATTTTAAAGTGGTGTTTTCGAGTGCCATGCAAGGATGCAGGGATATTGAGGTGAGAATTCGGGGTACATTTTAAAAGATTCTTGTTAGGTGACAGAAGTCTATGGTCTGTGCTGAACTATGATAGTAACGAACCGGTGACATGGAACTATGTGTATTGTACAATCGGCTAAAAGTGTTGTACCACGCTATGGTTGAAATTCAGTTTCGCGTCGTAAAACAACACAATTGACTTTTCTTTGCAATAACATCCTGTCAGCCATTCGCGAAGTTTTGTCAAATCTGGTAAAACACTTTCTTGGCTGGCTTTCTTGGCAAACGCACACGACCGACTATCGGTACTACTCTCTCGGCGCTACTGTCCCGTTTTCGAACTATATCGATTTACTGTTCCACCACAAATATAAAATATACAGTCCCAAAATTCATATATGATATTGTTGAACATTTTATCTAAACATTCTTAAGACAGAAACATGGTTAATAATATTTCACATAATTCTGTTCAATATTTAAAAACAGCTGTGAGTCAGAAAATACAATAAAAATCGATATTAAAGTTATATACCAATAGACGTGCATTTTTATTGTCTAGAAAATTGCAACAATTCATTTCTCATTTTCTACCCCAGTTTTCGAGTAATCGATTAAAACGCTTTAGTTGGGTCACAGCGCGTAAGCGACATTAGAAGCTATGCAATTATCAACTATACCTTGCAATAAAGCAGTCGCCGCGCACAAGTAAATATCCTGGGAAACCTCGCCCTAACGTATATATTTATGAACGACTTTTTGTAGTTCGTGTGCGTAGCAACGTAGAACTCCATCGGTTTTATTACAAAACATGGTCTAAACTTCATCACAACAGCTTATAATAGGCTAGGTGAATGAAAAAAAAAATCACTGTAATAGAAGCTCATTCATATAATAAACAGAAAGAAAAAATCGGTTTTCGAATAACTATAAAAACAACCAAGATATAAGGTAGGTATTTAAGATTTTTCTCCATCTCTTTCTAGCAAAATGGCAATTTACATGGAGTTTATATGGCCGTACTCAACAAGGACGTCACGGTTGATGTTGGATCTCTCTGTCTAATCGCTTCCAAATTAACAGCTTAAAATGCTTGTATCTAATGTATATCTATGCCGATTTTAATTCTAATTTCACATGATTGCATCTTTTTCTACGTTATTTTAATATTTTATGACGAGACGTGAAAATTAGAATTCAGTCATCATCCCAATTATGTCTATATGTGCCCACCGAGGGGCTCGAGCCTACCCTAAACTTAGGGTGTTTAGGCCTTAGTCAACCACGCTGGCCCAGTGGCCCAGGCCATTGGTCGACTTCACATACATACACCTTTGAATTTCTTCACAGATGTATGCAGGTTGCCTCACGATGTTTTCCTTCACCAGTCCTTCAAACTTAGTCCTGGTTTAAACCTGACGCTGTATCTTTCTATGTATAATAACACAAGTGAAAGCATACTTAGGTTTAAACCAAGACCAACTTTAGAGCAGGTTTTATAATAAGACCGCATAAGGCATAAGTTTAATTTTCCATCGTCAAAAAGTCGTTCTCCGATAGTCGGTCGTATGCGTTCGCACTAAGACAGTTTCTATGTGTTAAGTAAGGTTTTCGAAAGACAGGCTATATTTATTAACAAGAAAACCACAGAATTTGCTTATTTTGGGTGACAAAACTAAGGTCCGTTAATTTTCTGAAAAAAATAAATTAAGGCTGCCCTCCGACGATCAATTGGCGACCGATAATTTTGTTGCCGAAAATCATATATACAGTTTGAAATTGCAGTGTAAAATAACACTTTATACAGATTTGTAAACACCCTACACTATTGTAAACATCAAAGTACCATTGCTCTATTGGTGTGATGTGGCCCTTAACTCTACTGAGAATCATCATCATCATCATGACAGCTCATATATGTCCCCACCGAGGGGCATGACCTACCCTAACTAGTTAGGGCGATTAGACTTTAGTCAAACCATGCTGGCCCAGTGCGGATTGGTTGACTTCACATACACCTTTAAATTACTTCGTAGGTGTATAGGTACAGGTTTCCTCACGATGTTTTCCTTCACTGTAGGAGCGTCAGATAAATGTACATATGACATTCGTGAAACGAAAAACATGGCAGGATCGATAGCGGGCCTCCCGATTCTACTCGGAGCACAGTCCAGTGCCGAGGCCACAGCGCCACCGACGCTCCGAGAATCACAATTACTTATTTATTTAATCTTATTCTCTTACTCAAGCAGAATAAATAACATATAACAGTATAAATAACGATACACATAAACAGATAATAGAATATAAATAATAATAATATAACGACATGTATAAATAATGCTAATATAATGTCCTAATACTGCCAAATAGCAGTAGATGTTATGCATAAATAGTTGTCCTCTTTCCTAACTCGCAACAACGTTATCAGTCCATTCCAATCTGGTTTTCGGCCATTCCATAGCACAGTAACTGCCTTGTTAAATGTAACAGATGACATACGGCTCGCTATGGACAAAAGGATGTTTACTGTTGCTGTTTTACTTGATTTCAGTAGTGCTTTTAACTCTGTGGACTACGACATCCTTATAGCTACCCTTCGCTCAATTAACTTATCTGCCTCAGTGATTGATTGGTTCTCTAATTATCTTCGCGGCCGCCGGCAGTGCATAAGCTGTAATAACACAACATCAAATTGGTGCCACATCACTGCAGGCGTACCGCAAGGCGGCGTACTGTCTCCTTTACTTTTTTCTATTTTTATTAATGGACTCACTAATGTTATTTCGTCTCCCTACCATCTGTATGAAGATGATCTGCAAATTTATAAGCACGCTGACATTGATGACATTGACAATACAATTCAATTAGTTAATCAAGATCTTGCAGCTATTAAACTCTGGGCAGACTCATATGGATTACTTGTTAATCCCAAAAAATCACAGGCAATGGTCATTGGCAGTAATCGAATGTGTGGCAAACTTAACCACAGGGAGTTACCTCAATTTGTATTTGATGGTACTGCTATACCTTTTACTGACAAGAGAAAAAATTAAGGATTAACTTTTGACTGTACCTTATCATGGAATGCTCATGTCAATGAGGTAAGTCGCCGTATACATTACTCTTACCACTCTCTCAAGCGGCTTCAATATTTCCTGCCATTCAGTACTAAGGTTATGCTTGCTCAATCTCTTCTACTCCCCATTCTCGACTACGCCGATGTATGTTATTTGGATGTAACTGAGCATCTCCTGAATAAGCTTGAACGTTTGCAGAATTTAGCTATTCGTTTTATTTTTAGTTTACGCAAATATGATCACGTGTCTGAATGTCGCAAATAACTCAAGTGGTTACCTATTCGTCACCGAAGAAATATGCATATCCTCTGCCTTGTCTTTAAAGTCCTACATTGTCCTCAATTTCCTAAATATTTAAGGTCCCGTTTCTATTTTCTTCCTCCAAATCCCCGTCCTAAGCGATCCTGCGTTACCAGCAACGTATTAAGTGTTCCCGAATTTAATTCGAAGTTCTTCGGTAAGTCTTTTACCGTACAGGCTGCCAAGCTGCGGAATGGATTGCCTGCCTCAGTGCGTGAGAGACCCTCAATACAATCTTTTAAGCGTCACCTTAAAGAGCACTTTCTCTCGAATCAGTCACTGGAATAATATGTATTGTATATATAATTGTATATATATAAATATGTATATGTGTGTATATATGATAATATAATATATATCATTTTTATATATATTGTTTAAAATCAGATTATTTTCTTTTTTCGGTTCTGTTTTTGTACAACTTTTTTCCGGCTAACACAACATCTTACACTATCACTTGGGTTGGCTGGAAGAGATCTCTGTTAGAGATAAGTCCGCCCTTGTATATACTTTAAGTTTTAAATGTATATTTTTTTGATATGTGTGTGTACAATAAAGGATTATACAGGGTGTCCCAGAAGCCGACGTCAAGCCGAAAGCAGGTGATAGACTAACTCATATATGTTATCAGAAAAATATAAAAAAAATCTAAGTCACCTATTTAAAAAAAATCTAGCATTAAAAAAATGGATAAAATTTACACCCTGTGACGGTTTCTTCACTGTTGCTACAATTCTTGACTTTTCTAAACATTTTCTTTTGTTTTGTAATCCTGAATAATGTTTCTGTATACTCTAATCTAAAATTTAAAGCCAGCTGCTCCAAATTAGAAGAATATGCCATTTTTATCTAAATTAAATATTCAAAATAAATTTTTCGCATAGCTTTAACAAGCTGCACTGAAAAAAAATTTACTATGCGAGTTTGGCAAGTAACTGCAAAAGTTGGCGCATTCAATAAGGATTCCAAAATGGTATGATAATTGGTAGATAATTTCTACGATTGCAGACAATATTTTTTTTCCAAAAACTGAGACTTTGTGCGATGTTTGAATGATGCCTTTTTACAGGCTGATCTATAATTAGGGCGTAAATAATTATTAATAATAATATAATAATTGAGTTCATGATGCCATGTCAATTTTATGATTACATCCTATGTAAAAAATTTGTACAGAATAAAGTAATTTTCTTTTTATTTTAGGTCATATTGGACAGGGCAGTGCGGGAGCACTTAGCGGAAGGGTGGACGGAGCAAGATGTCGTCACTGTATGAAATATATGTATTTTTTACAAATTGAAATCTTTTAATCGGCCTTAACAATATGAGATCGCAAGTGCTCTCAAAAAATCCTTAGTCATTTTTAAGGCTACCACAGATGTAGAATACTTTCAGTTCTCTCTGACCACCGGACATAATCGTCGTGTGTGGATAACACGGGCCTCAAAGCCAACGCGATTATGGCAGCCGATTTACACAATTCAATCACATCGAGTAATAGATTAAATAGCATTCGCAATATTTTAATTGCTAAAGGTCCACTAGCAGTAATTAGATCAATCAATCGTAGTTGCTAAAATAAATCATTCTGCTAATTAACATCGATCGCGTAAAATCGACTACGTTTGCGTCCAGGGGCCCTATATTTTAATCATTCTTCCGGCATCGAGTGCTCGATTTCTACTTATTTTCGTTTTGTTTTCGACGAAAATCTATCGATTTTCATCGCAAGAGAAACGAAAATCAATATGAATCGAGCACAGATGACGCTTGAAAAGCGCTCGATGCCGGACGAATGATTAAAATAGAGCCCCTGCTGCTATCATACGAATGCGACGATCGACGCGTCTTGGCGCTAATTGTTTCATTCGCGAACGTATCGAAGGCAAAACAACATTAATGTTTTGCCTTCGATACGTTCGCGAATGAATTTCACACGGCCCGATCGGACACATAAACAGATTATGATATTGTTACGCCGATGGTATAAGAAACTTCCGGCGTGGTTGTCTTGGCCTTAAAAGCGTTTTCAGCAGCCTAAAAATGCATTTCAGCGCGTTTCAGGAGGTGTTCTATCTATCACATACTAGAATATCGAAGTTTTACCCAAGTTGCCGTTGTTTTCAAGCGCCTGAAATATGTTTTCAGGCTACCCTCTATCGAACCACACCATAACCTGAAAACCCGTTATCAGGACCCCTTATTTGCCTTTGAAGTACACTTCGATATATATGACTTCAATAGGAGTGAGTGAGATAGCACGATAAGATAGACAACCTCACGCTATTTATCCGCACCTAATGTCATCTCAATCCAATTTTTCTGCGGAACGAGTGCGGAAAATAAAACGTGTGACTTTTGTCTAAGGCAGGGCTGTCTAAACCGCGGCCCACCACTACTATTTGTGCGGCCCGCAACATGTTTCTAGTTTAGAGTCTGACACACGAAACATGAACCTGACATTTTTTCAAGTAGCAACACTGATACAATGTCCCCATGTAGTTTAGTTCAACATGGTGATTTTGATACTTTGTAATAAACAATTTCATAATATTTTTTTCTTAATTTCTGTCGAAATATTACAGATAATATTAAGTAATTTTAACATTCATGAAATCCAAATACAGCGATTTCTTATAAAAGGTTCATTGTTGGAAGTTCATTGAAACTAAACATACTTTTTTAAATTGAATATTAGGTAATAATATTTAATTTTAAAAAGTCTAAACTCCTTCTTTTCCTACTATATTCAAGGAAAAAAAGACAATCCTTTCACAAAAACATTCTAAATTACTACATAAATAAAAAATATTAGAATATTTCAAGTATCAAAATGTATTTTACCTTCTGTAGACAGTATTACCAGAGCTAGAATTTTTGAATTTGCCGCTTTTTTCCAAGCTCATGTTTCGTGTGTCGGACTATACCACAAGTACCCCAATTTTCCTTTGGTATTTTTTGAAAAAATTACATTTTATTTAATTTCTTTAGTAGCTATCTCAAATAAATGAATTATTTTTTCGCACAGTTAATGAGAAATGGGCATTAGACTATTTTATCTTCAACAATAACAAAATTCAGTATATGATTTGTATGCAAGCTTTGTCTGTGAATAATAAACACCATTAAGTAATGTCCTCAAAAAAGGGAGATTTGCATCCTTAGGGGCTAAATGCTCAAGTTTTGCATCATAAGCTGCTCAAAATAGTACGGCGCGTTTGGGGCATAGACATTTATTTCTGCGGCCCTCCAATCTGTACAGTGATTTGTATTGGCCCGCGATCGTGTTTGGTTTGGACAACCCTGGTCTAAGGGGTTTCTGTGTTGTGTTGAGCGTGTCTTACAATTTTCTTGATTTATTTTTGTAAGTGTTACTAGCTGTTAAAATAAAATAAATAAAATTCACATGCCTTGTTCTGATATGATACATTTACAAGCATTTAAATAATATAAGCAAACTGTGTCGACCAAATCGTCCATGTTTTGTGAAGTCTATCTGAAAACTGTGAGCTCAAAAAAGTGATCAAATCTTTGAACACATATCTGGCAGATACCACAATATGTGACCAAATGTGTGAGCAGTCTTCAAAGAAGTGCCGTCAGACTCAGTGATCACTTCTTTGAACTCATGTCTGGCGCCGGCGTAACGCGAATAATTTTTTTTCCTTTCATGTGAAGCAAAGGATATTTTTCATACAGCCATGGCGTACGTACAGTTTTTTGAGTAATGATTTCGGGGATAAAAACTATTCTTTATCCTTCCCCACAACTCGAACTATCTCCATACCACATCTAAATCGGTTCAGCAGTTATTGATTCCCCATACAAACTTCCACCTCCCGGGGAGGGGAAGGCGAGGGGGTTGCAATCCCAGATTTTTCCTAGTCCCATGATTTTTGTACTGCGTTGCGGAATAATGGATTAGAAGAGGTATTAAAACTGTATGGAACTGATGCCGTACAAAATCAAATGACTAAATTTACCCTATAAATCGCCGGAAATTTTCCCCGACTTTGTGGCTCACTATTTTTGTACGGCACTACGTGTTTTCTTATTATTTTTTATGGACCTATCGATGGTATGAATGCCGTACAAAAATATATGACCAAAATGTACTCCCTCTACTTGTACTTTTCAATTCTCACCGCACTCAGTTAAGACAGCTTACCAGTGACGGCAGTGCTGAATCTTATTATGCCCTTCTGTTCAAATGACCCATCAATTTTTGACACGGGCCTGTAGTCTATAGGGTAATGAAAAAATGAAAACAGCAAATATAGACTTACATATTTATTAGAGATCTGAACAAAATAAGAAATTAAATTATATGTACAGTCTATGTTAAAACTAACTAAATTAGAGGTAAGTTAATAGGTACACGCGTAATTTAATTATAATAGCTTATTGTATGGTAAGAGGAAAACATAACGTTCAACAAGTAATATTTTCCTATGGCAAACTTCATTACCAGATAAGCGGAGCGTTACAGAAAATGCATTCAGTATAGCCTAGTAACTTACATTCAAACGAAACTGGAAAATAACAATAAATAAAATGCTTTAAAATATGCGGATGCTAAAATCAGTCCATCCGTTCCATGTGATTGCACACTTTAAAATGTAAATAAAAGAGTAACTTTAAATAAATAAAATTGTACTTTCAAATCATCGTTTCAAGCCCCAATTTAACTTAAAACAATCAAAACGTCGCTTTCTCCAAGCTAAATATTTAACCTGTGATATTTTATTATTATAGTATAATATTAAAAAACCCCTCATCTTCGCACCGACCAAGTCCTCAATAACATAACAGCGACCCTCACACACGAGGTCCGCGTAAATCGGCCCCCGTCCATTTATTATGCACGTTGGACATTGCAATAACAACAAAAACGTTGTTCACGACGTACAAATACGTAGACAAAAATATTATTATGCACATACAAAAAGTTATATACCTCATTACACTGAGTTGCTAAGGCACTCACTACTATATACTCTATTTTTATAATAATAATATATAATGTATATTATATGTATATCCGATAAACTTTATGCAAAAAGCAATAAAATTGTATATCTGGGCGTGAAAAAAAACAGAATGACGTGTTAACTCGTTCACCAATGCTTGCAAAAGAATTTCTTCGATTCCAACACTTAGAGGGAAGAGATTCCAATACGGATGTTTTTTGTCACATTCCTATGGCTGATACGATTCTAAACGATAGTATTATTAATATGATTGGAAAGACTAAGCGGAGACGTGTGTTAGTTGGCTGCTACAGGCTCTGCGACCGTCGGACTAGGGGCTACTGCATCTGCATTTGAAACAAAAATTCATATAATCAATGTCCGAACCTTCGTTTTTTATCTCAGTTTCGACTGAAACCGAAACTTATACAGCAAAATCATTTAAATTCTAATATTTATACCGGGTATAACTGAACATCCCAATAACATTTAAGGGGCATATAAGTTAGATACTAAATGGAATGGATGGATATATTTCGGTGCTTGTCTGAGACCTGGAACCCCAATACTTTCCGACTTATTTGATTTTTAACTGAAAGCAAAAACTTTCAAGTGACCACCATAATCAGCTCTTAACACAAAATGACACGCGACAGATAAGACATGAGCGTAGTAGTTCCTCCTATGCTTACGTAGGGCTGTCGGCAAACAAGTAGGTTTGTTAGCCCTAATATTTTTCCTACAGAATCTCTACTTCTGATGGATACATTCCCTTAAATGTTATTGGGGTGTTCAGTTACACCTGTATAAATGGCATGTTAAAATTTATATAAAATGATATTGTCAGTTTTGATACAACTTATGTCTCGTTTTCTCTTCTCTATCTCAATACACAATAACAGATTTTATTAAGATGGCTGTACTCAAGTTGCAAAATTAAAAAACCGCCCACATGAGAGTTGGACTCGCGCACCATGGGTTCCGTGCAAACTTATTCTAAGTATATAACTTCCTAACTATGTACAACCAGCTTCAAAAGTAGATAAGCATTTCAGTACCATGTCACACCAACTATTCCTTTTATTAAAATCTTTGTTTATACCCATTTGTATTATGAGCAAATAAATGAATTATTTAGTATCGTTACACCTATATTGCATTGTTAATAGTTGGTATGACACGGTACTAAAATGTTCATCTATTTTTGAAGTCGGTTGTACATTTATTATTTACGGTTTTCAAAATTTTTTCGCTGCGCGTCTGTGCCTAACGGGCTTAGCCAAATAACCAAAATAATTACTTTTCCCGAAATATAATCACAAGGTAAATAATCATATTCCTTTGTAAAAAAAAGTCTAGCTCTGGGAATAAGGCCCAGCTCCTTAATATCTAATGCTAGTAGTCTTGACCACCAGTATTTATCGCACAAATAAAAACATATCCTCAATATCATTTTGGGTCTATATCAAATAAAAGTTTCTTATAGTAAATTGGTGTTATGTGCGTCAGCTGCCTTATTACGGAGTCTATAAAGTATTTATCGCACAAATAAAAACATATCCTCAATATCATTTTGGGTCTATATCAAATAAAAGTTTCTTATAGTAATTTGTTGTTATGTGCGTCAGCTGCCTTATTACGGAGTATATAAAGGCTAAAATTTACACTTTGTTAAGTAGCAAGTGCGAGTGCGAAGTGCAGGTGTGAAGTGACAAGTAAAAACAACGTGTAAACGATCACGCTGTTAAGTGCGAGTGTGAGGTAAACTGATTAGAAGCGAGCTCTAAATTTTACTGTTAAGTAGACACCCCGCCCCTCCGCACTTGCAGTTTCACCCGCACTAAACACTATGTAAACAGTATCGGTTTGATAAGTGCATAGTACGTACAGACTTGCAAGAAACAAATACTATACACTGTGTGAACGCTTCCTTCACACTTAACTATTACGCTGTTAAGTTGACCCTTAGCACTCGCCCTTGCTACTTAACAAAGTGTAAATTTGCCATAAGATTTGATGAATAACTGAATCTAATCATCTACCACACTCGGGCACTTTATCTGTAAAATGTGACATGTACACACCTGCATTTGGTTTAATTGGCGAATTCTGTGGGGAACTTGGTTGCGAGCCACTGGTGCTGCCTTCTGCCTCGCCCGTCTCTCCCGTGGAAGATGTCGCCTGTAAATACCACGTAAAATCAGCTAATTTAGATGTTTTTCTTATAGAAAACAAATATTTCAATTATTCACAACATTAAATGAAATAATTGGATGAATGTAAACATTTGCAGAGGAAAAACCGATACCAACATTGGCTCAGATCACATTCTATTTTAATTTGAGGCGTGACTAGCATCGGCAATCAGCTATCATAAAAATACATTTGATAGATAATTGAAACCGATTTTGAAACATCTCAGTATATTCGCCAGTGTCGGCAATAATTTCAGTTGACACAGAAAAGATATATTTATTTATAATGTAATTGAGTTTTATGACGATTCCTCAAACAATTGAAGAACTTTAAAATTTCACTTTGTTGAATTTACCATGCAATATACATAAGGTAATGAAAATGAACAGTCGACTAAAAACGTTTTGATACCTAGGGTCGAAGAAAGTCATTTACAAATATTTTTGTATTGAACACCGTATCAATCTCCACAGTCAACTGTACTTAATAAGGAATAGAAAGTGATGATATCTCACCCTATTTCTAGGCCTTTGCACGCGTGGTTTGGGCCCCTTGGGCTCTTTGGCTGGGTCGAAGTGGCAGTCGAATATCTCAATGAGCTCCTTAATGTCATCCTCCTTTGCAGACACCGACAAAGACGCTAATTGTTTTTCTAGTCCTAAAAATAAAAAAAAATATTACATGCAGCCAGGGACCGGACCCGGTTACCGTTATAGCCGGTAACCTTAGGGTTTTGATGGGGTATTTTATAATGCAGGGTTTTTAAACCCTTTGCCTTACGGTAAGCTTTCAAACTTTTGCTTTCAAGGCTTACCGGTTTACACATTAATCCCTTCGATTGAATTAATTCGGGTTACCGCTAACCGATATCAAAAACCCCCCAAATGGGTTACCGTTCTAAACGCTGATTAATTTGTAAAAAATATTTTAGACCTTAGGTATATCGCGTGTAGATTGCTTTTGCACCGCATATTTGCCGAAGTTCGCGACCGAACTCTGGCGTTATTGCGCCCGCTGTGCTATTTCAATCGCTCGGTGTGCGTGAGGGAAAGGGTTACCCTAACCCGAACAGTAAGTGGTTAAGCGCATAAACACTAAAAACCTTTAAGATTAGGTAAGCGGTAAATTATTGTTGTGGGTGGTAACCCCTATTTTACGGGTTATCGTTATTGTTGGGAAACCTGTTGAACGGCTTACCGAGCCCACTGGGTTACCATACGAATGGGTTACCCTTTCGAACGGCTTAAGCAAATGAACGGGTTTTCCGGTCCCTGCATGCAGCTAGCGCAAGTCACTATGGTTATCTTCTGTTGACTGTTCAACATTAATTCTAATAAAAAAACCGGCCAAATGCGAGTTGAAAATCGCGCGCCCGTGCACACTTATCTAAGTATTATTATATCACTTTTGTCACTTAAATAGAAAAGTTTTATTATTTTGCGAACCAAACTAAGAGAACAGATAAAACTTTAATAATACAATAATTGAATTTTTGCCTAAAATAAACTAAAATATTATTATTTTCAAAGATAAACAGGAAAACTTAAATAATCTTAACCATTACTCAATCAACACTTCAGAATTGTTTGATTAAATGCATGAGAGACACAGAGCAAACTTATAAATTTTATATAGAACTTTATTTTATTTAATAATTTATTGTACACTAAAAATATATATAGAAATATTACTAAGTGAAGACAGTACAAAAGGTGAGCTTATTTCACATAGAAATCTTTTCCAACTCACCCGCAATGGGAGAAGTGCATAGATATATAAGATGTCCGCGTACAATATTAAAAAAACTAGTAATACAATATAAAAAGAACTGCATTTTTTAACGCTAAATAATTTGAAAAATTAATAAATCACTATAATAGTTCTAATGTATATTTAATATAATGTATATTAAATATACATTAGAACTATTTTTCTAATTTCACGAAGCCCGGAAGAGCTCGGTGACCTAGAGGTCTGGGCGTCAACACGGTACGTTGAATTATTTTCAATTTATGTTTTATTACAAGTGTCTCTATGGAAAAAGTATAATATCTGAAGAAAAAAATCGATAAAGTTGTATCACAATTGAATATACAGGGTGTAAAAAGACTCATAACGAAGCCCGCGTCTACGCATTCAGACCATTAAAATTACTTATACACGGTTATTTCTTTATCACCCTGGAAAATTTTAGGGACGCTTCAGGACACATCCATTATTATATAAAAAATAAAAGAATGAGGTAAAAATTAAAAAAAAGTTAAAAAAAAACTAAAAATGCTGCTCTCAACTAGTGCAGCATTTTTGGGATATTTTAGAAAATTAATATAAAATTATGGAGGTGAATTATTTTTTTATACATATTTAAATCATTCTACTACCATGTCGTGAAGCGTCCCTTAAATTTTCCTTCGTGATAAAAAAGTAACTGTATTAAAAAATTGATGGGAAACGAAATTTACTTTTGGATTTTAAAAACAACTCCAAAAAGCAATGCGCACTCGCGCGCTACAGACATCGCGTAGTCAGCTGCTCGTAACGACAAAAAGGCCGCGTCCGTTGTGAATAAAAACTTTTTTTTTTTGTAAATAAATACAGAGTTTTCTTTAATGTTTATGTGGAGGAAAATTAACAAATAATGTTCCGATCAGTTTGGTATAAAACAACAACAGTTAAATATCTCGGTGAATACTAATTTCCCAGGTATGTTCTACAACACAAAAATGATACTGACTATGACTTCAATACGTGGGTTTCCGCTCCGCGTTCGTTCTTCCTACATCCTACATAAAGTCTGACACACGAAACATGAGCTTGGAAAAAAGCAGCAAATTCAAAAATTCTAGCTCTATAAATTTGTGAAAGGATTGTCTTTTTTTCCTTGAATATAGTAGGAAAAAAGGAGTTTACACTTTTTTTAAATTAAATATTAGGTAATGTTTAGTTTCCATGAACTTCCAACAATGAACCTTTTATAAAAAATCGCCGTATTTGGATTTCATGAATGTTAAAATTACTTAATATCTGTAATATTTCGACAGAAATTAAAAATAAAAATATTATGAAATTGTTTATTACAAAGTATCAAAATCACCATGTTGAATTAAACTACGTGGGGACATTGTATCAGTGTTGCTACTTGAAAAAATGTCAGGTTCATGTTTCGTGTGTCAAGACTCTAGAACAGTGTTTCTTAAACTTTTTTCAGTCATGGACCACTTTCACAAATTAAACAATTGGACCTTGTCAAAAATATTTTTGGAATTGAAAGAAAACCTTATTTATATTGTAATTATAAATACTTTCATTGGCACTTTCATTACACTTACTACTAAGTTAATGAGAAGGGTGCTGCTGTTTGGCCTCAATGAGAACGTTAAATTGTGTGATTGTCACGTTTACGTCGAGTTTACAACACACTTGCCTAGTAAATATGTTTACAGACTGACCCACTGTGGACCCCTGATACACACACTACGGACCCCACTTCAAGAAACCCTGCTCTAGAAGAATAGCTTTTTATTTATTTATTTATTTTTTGCTTCCATAGGTATATACAATGATGGTAGGTACAATAAGTTACAAGCACATCTATGGACCCTGTAGGGCACTGCAAAGAAGAGAAAAGAGGAATAGCTAAATTTAATACGACAATGAAGACCTTTTGAAGTGCCTTTTTTTAATCGTTTTAATTGTTTAATTTTTATTTAAATATGACGTTGATAGAAATAATCTGGATTACATGTTATGTAATTTATTTTATCGCATCATAATTATTAATCTAAAATTGTAATTATTATCATTAAAAATAGATTATTTATTATTTTATTATAATATTTTAGTAGATACCAAATCTTTGTTTAAAATATCGGATAAAATGTTTAATTAGAATTAAAAATATTTTAAATAATTTATTAAATTGATAAAGTTATTAAGTAAGTATATCAATATAGTTAAATTACCATTACGATTATTTAAAAATTATTTATTCATTATAAGGTTACACACTTTATTAAAAATTGTTATTAAAAATATCGTTCATTTTTATAATTTCTTGTATTACTTATAGTAGGTAAACGTTGTGTAATAAGAGTTTATTGCATACTTTCTTAATGAGTTATTCATGATTTTATTTATTATTATAAAATGATTCTTTAAACGTTATCGAATGAATCAATTTTACATTTTAAATCAAATTATTGTTAAAACTACTTTTAATATTGTATTTGTGTTTGCTTCAACAATTAATCAATTAATATAGCTCTTAATAAAATAAAACAAATGACCAGTCCCCCCCACCTTCAACCTGTTGCTGGTGCCAGGCGTCCTTCAGCTGGTCGTAGAGCAATCCCGCGTCGGCCAGCAAGCGCCTGAGCTGCGTCACGCGCTTGCGCTCCGGCCGCGCGGACCGCAGCAGCGGCGCGAACACTGGTCGGAATGTGTTTTGTCTGCACACATAGTATTTTTTTTTTATTGCTACTGAGTTGGCAAACGAGCAAACTGCCCGCCCGATGGTAAGTGGTAACAGTCACCCATAATACACGTGGCTCTTGTGGGATTCGCCGCAAATCTGCAACCCCCACAAGAACCGCATTGTACGTTGCCAACTTGTGACATCAGATGTCAAGTCAGGGTACCCAGTAATTTCATGATTTACGACACACTCATCAAAACTGCATATTGGTCAAGCGATGCAAAACCCTTGTATTTACTGTCTACTCGTCAAGTTCATATTTCTGCATACTCGTCAAAACTGCATATTGGTCAAACTTTTAGATTCGTGAGATAATAGGTGAACTTCTTTTGCTTTAAATTACCCCGATTTTTAAGATTCACTGGCCACTTAGAATTAAAATATTTTATGTCAATAATTATTATATTTATACTTACATGTCAGAAGTTATCGGAAAATATGTAAATATTGTTAAAAATACAACTTCTTAGACATTATTAATTGCAACTAGGTTCCTTGCCGAGTTTTAGATAGCTTTTTCTTATGCAAAATGGACGAGAGTAATAAAGTGCAATTTGTTTAAAAGTGAACGAAACAATAGTAACTTATTTAGGCCCGAGACGGGGTATGGCGCGCGAGCGTAGCGTGGGCGCCAATAGTTAGAGGGACTAAATAAGTCTTTAACCCGAGGTAAACACTGTGCTTTTCATTACAAATACAAGTAAAGTTAAAATAAAAACATGAATCAGCTAAAGAACATATGAGAGAATTTTATTTTAATTAATCAACAACTGCTTTTGCCTCTTTTCTATTGTATGATATCTCTGCTATACGGAAGAATAAACAAAACTCTAAAACTCGAAAAACAAATGAAGATCTGATTGCCACTTTCCCGCTTATTTTGTTTTTTTTTTCTGTGGCCGGCCAGCTATCAATCATTATTTTTCATTTTCATCATTGAAAAAATGATAATAATATAATAATATTTTGCCCATTTTAAAGAATCTATTTCTTTAAAATAATTTTATCTAAGTTATTTTAAAGAAATAGTTGAAAGTAAATTATAATAAAGTCATTTAAAAATATATTTCTTTTAATACTTAACATAATGGTTATTTCAATTTTACACCGTGCTGTAATTGAGTGGCTGTATAGAACGTCGGAACATGGTTTAAAATAGACATGTGAAAATAGAACTATGTAGTTTCTTTTTTTAAATTTGACAGCAGCTGTCAGTTGAAAGTGATTCTCCCTAGGGCTGAAAAGTATTACTTTCAACCCACTCCTCAGGCAATTTAAGACCTACTTTCAGAGTATGAGTAATGAAAAGATATATTATTGTATACATGGACCAACATGGACCTGCAAAAGTGATTGTATAATGGCTACAGATTTAATTTAAATATTAAAAATAAACGAGGTACTACAAACTGGAGGAGTGTTAGACGTGATTTGTGTAACAGATCCGAAACTTTGAATATTGATAAAAATTCTGCTCTCCGAAGTACCAATCATCAGTGTAATCCCAATTTAAGTTATAATGAAACCCTCGTTATTATGGACAAATGTAAAGACATAGTGATTTAGAAAACATCTGGCGTGTAGATTGAATGTTTCGTTTAAGTAAGAATTTTTGTTTTGTTTTAATACACACAATATGCTAATATTATAGTTTTATTTATTGAAAAATTTTAACTATATTCGACGATTCTAGAAGTTTGACCAATATGCAGTTTTGACGAGTATGCAGAAATATGAACTTGACGAATAGGCAGTAAAAATAAGTATCGCTTGACCAATATGTAGTTTTGACGAGTATGCAGAAATATGAACTTGACGAGTAGACAGTAAATACAAGGGTTTTCCATCGCTTGACCAATATGCAGTTTTGACGAGTGTGTCGTACATCAATTTCACTGCCATATCTTACCCTTCAAACCGGAACACAGCAATGCAGGCACTGCTGTTTTGCGGCAGAAATAGGTAAGACGGAGGTACCCATGCAGACGACCTTGGTACAGAGTCTACCTCCGGTAAAGCATAATATAAGCGGCAGTCGTGGGGACGTAGACTTGTGCAGAGTATATCACTGAGAGGAAAAGGGAGATATGTATCTTTTGGAGCTGCTGATTCGTATACAGGGTCACTTTTTTATTACTCAGGAAAATTTAAGGGACGCTTTACAACATGGTAGTAGAGTGATTTTGTGATTTAAATATTAATAAAAAAATAACTCACCTCGCTTAATTTTATATTAATTTTCTAAAATATCCAAAAAATGCTGCACTAGTTGAGAGCAGCATTTTTAGATTTTTTTATTTATTTTACTTTTTTATTTTCTTTTTTTTATATAATAATGGATGTGTCCTGAAGCGTCCCTTAAATTTTCCAGGATGATAAAAAAATAACCGTGTATATCACTGTTATATCACTATATCATTTACATCTTTAGCGAGATCACTAATAACCATATCTTCCTTACATATTATAAAACAAAGTCCCCCGCCGCGTCTGTCTGTCTGTCTGTTCGCGATAAACACAAAAACTACTACACCGATTTTCAAGCGGTTTTCACCACTCGATAGCGTGATTCTCGAGGAAGGTTTTAGTATATAATTTGTTAAGGCTTTGTATTTATTTCTGTATACATTAACGATATTTGTTGAAGATGTCGGGAAAAATAAATTAAGGCGAAACGTAGTTCGCGGGCACAGCTAGTCTTCTTATATACCGGGTGTAACGGAATACCGCAATAATATTTAAGGTTGTTGATTAACAAAAAAAAATTTTTATGACTATTCTTTGTATTTTTATTATATGCCTACTTTCGATTTAATACGCTTAACAGTTCAGCGTATTAAATCGAAAGTAGGTATATAATAAAAATACAAAGAAAAGGCATAAAACATTTTTTTTTCTAATCAACAACCTTAAATATTATTGCGGTATTCCGTTACACCCGGTATAAAAATGAAACGCTGTGTGTCAGTCTCGCAAAATCTCTGAAACGGTTCGACAGATTCTTAAAAAATTTTCTATGTGTGTTTGAATAGGTCCGCGGAAGGTTTAAGCGTACAATTGGACCCGGTACGTGGCGCTGTAATCGGGCGGGACAACGTTCGCCGGACCCACTAGTCAAAAATAAGAGCAACACTTTTGTTCATCCATCACCATCTGCAAATGCTCACAAAACAAACACAGACTCGTTACCTCTCTAGTAATTTCTTCAGCGTAGCTAGTGCTTCCAGTTCTGTTTCTACCGGCCTAGCCCACAGCCTCGCAGTCTCCACCATATCCGCACTAGCGCCAGCACCCTCACCGCCCCCACCCACTTCCTGCTGTTCACCTGGCGAAGTACAAACATCTTAAGAGGATTGTGAAGCTGTAAATTTACAAACAAAAAGCGATAACGCTTTGCTCCCTCTTTACAAAGTCCAATTTTCATAATTGTTGGAATTATTGTAGATATAATGAAGATCTAGGCTTGTACGTTTTGATTTTGAAGAAATATTGCTCAGAATATAAATTATTCACATCTAAATATCTATATTTTAAACTTAAAAACTACCTCGAGCATTTTTTCTTTTTTGACTAAATTATACCGAATTACATAAAAGCAAAACGTACAAACATAGATTAAGGTATACTTAATCTAATGAAATTCAGTATACCTTAATCAAAAAGTATCTAATTTCGTAAAGGCTTAGGAGGGTAAAACCGTTATCGCCAAAAACAATTTTTCAATAAGAAATGTAGGAACTTGCCCCGGACTTTCAACTCTAAGCAATTTGTAACAAACTGCGTTTTTGAAAATGCATACTCAAGCCATGAATTGGTACTTCACAGTCCTCTTAAAAGTAATATAATATGAAAAGGGACAACTCACTCCTGCTTCGATTTCAGAATAGAATCTACACTGCGATAAATGCAAAAATAACCCAAGTTATAAACATTCTATTTTTTGTTTTGAAAAATATGAAGAATTTTTGAATAAAGATTTCGTAAAATTCTTGAAAACATTTTTTTATTAATTCATCTAAAACACGCTCTACTGGGTCAGCATAGTGGGAGACAGTTCAAATCCTCCACCTGCGAGAGGAGCCCGCAACTTTTACGGCTGACATGAAATACTGAGGAATTATGCGTTATTCATTCATAGTGTGGTCTTCTGACGCGTAGTCCAGTACGGGAGCCTTTGATCAGTCACTCCCTACCGAGGAACCGCAACGAGATAATACTTAACCATGGTCCGACAACAAAAGTAACCGACATATGTACTCACGCGCATTGATGGTTTGAAATGCGAGATCGACAGACAGGGCATATGTTGAGACCCTTACAAGAACCCTTACGAGAATTTTACAAGACCTTCCGAGTTTCTTGCCTGTTCTTCTCGAGAAGGCTCTCCCAATTTCCGAACAGGTGTAGAGTCAACTTTTTTTTTCATTTTACTTGTATTGGCATACATCGTAATTATGGTTGGGGTGTATGTACGTACAAGGATTAAATAATTAGTAAATTAGATTCTTGTTTAATAAGATTTTTATGTTTTGTTTGACGTCAATAAGTGCCTGTAAAGGTCTATATTGAATAAAGATTTTTGAGTTTGAGTTTGAGAGGCATCCCAAACAAATGAAGCAAAGTGGTAACACTATGGTACCCTAGGGATGGGAAACGCAAAAGGGAACGTCCACTAGGACGAGCTGCACCAAACCCTTGGACCCCTATGGTACAGAGTGGCAAATGATAGAGCACAGTGGCGCCAAATGGAGGAGGCCTTTGCCAAAAGGCACACGGAGTTGATAGACATAATATAACACAGTATATTTAAGAGGCCTATCACAAAATCGCGTCGCGCCATACAAAACAAACTGGCATCGCCGGCGCGGCAAAATATATGGTAGTTTTACTTTGTTCATAAAAAAATAAAGTATCAATATGCAAACCATACAAATAATACAACAGTTTAAGCAAACATTAAATAGCATTTTGGCATAAAAATTGCGTTTAAACGATGAAGAACTTCGTACGTAATCTGACTTGTTTCGACGCCTTTTCGTTAGAAAATTTGATTAGATTAAGAATTTATTTCTTTACTTAGGAGCCATATAACGAAAATATATTTTATTATTATTGAAGTGAAGGATATTGTGTCACATAAACTAAATATTTTGATAGTTGATATTTAACAAAATCTGTAAATGATGAGCTCCCAAATCAGGCCCGCGTGAGTTTTTGCCTAAACATGCTTCGGGAAAATAACTATTACTAAATTAAGAAAAATATAATCTAAAAACTGCTTCATTATTATTGTAGATAGGAATATGAACTAGTTTTATCAAGTAAATGTTCTTTATTGCGACTAAGGTAAGGTTGTACAATTTGAACTATTAAAAACCTTAATCTGCACGTTTTTTTGTAATAGGCCTCTTAAACACTTTTTTTTTCAAATGTATCCTATCATCCGAAATAAAGGCTATTCTTTATTTTTTATTTTATTTTATACGGTCCGACATACCTTGTGCGAGATGTTCAACGATCCGGTAAGCGGCCGTGGCTCGATCGAGTGCACTGTCCACTGCCAGGGAGTCGGCATCAAGCAACACCCTGGCGAGCACCCGCAGCGACACAGACTTCACTGTGGTCTTGCACTTATCCGCAGCCAGCGCGTAACTGTCCGCGAACCCGGACACGATGCTGTTGAAGCGGTCCAGCAACTTGTACCTGGGGACGTACGAATCGAGTTAGGATTATTTTTTTTTATGGGATAGGGGGCAAGCGAGCAGACGTATCACCTGATGGTAAGTAATTACCGTCGCCCATGGACACCCGCAACCCCAGAGGAGTTACAAGTGCGTTGCCGGCCTTTGAGGTGGGAATACGCTCTTTTTTTGAAAGTTTGAAGGTCGTATCGGTCCGGAAATACCGCAGGCGACAATTCGTTCCAAAGTTTGACTGTGCGAGGCAGGAAACTTCGAGAGAAACGCACAGTTGTGGACTGCCAACCATCTAAGTGATGGGCATGGATTTTTTTGCCGCGTGGAACGATGGCGGAAAGAGGCGGCAGGTATAAGTCCGAACAATTCCTCGGAGCATTCCCCGTAATAAATACGATAGAAGATGCATAGCGAAGCGACATCTCTACGCAGCGCCAAGGTATCAAGCCGATTTGAAATTTCCTGGCAGTCGACGATTCGAGTCGCTCTCCGTTGAATGCGGTCCAGAGGGAGAAGTTGGTATTGGGGTGCCCCAGCCCAAAGATGAGAACAGTATTCCATATGAGGCCGAACCTGCGCCTTGTAAAGCTGAAGGCGGTGCGCCGGAGTGAAATACTGTCTCGATCTGTTGAGCACACCAAGCTTCTTAGAAGCTAATTTAGCTTTAACCTCTAAGTGGCCACGGAACTGGACTTCGCTC
Organism: Schoenobius gigantellus; assembly: GCA_963935595.1. Classification (NCBI taxonomy): domain Eukaryota; kingdom Metazoa; phylum Arthropoda; class Insecta; order Lepidoptera; family Crambidae; genus Schoenobius; species Schoenobius gigantellus. The sequence continues at coordinate 11,925,990 of OZ012563.1, read as the reverse complement.
GATATGTCGACACCAAGGATCCCAATATTGGCTGAGGCAGTTAGGGGAATGCCCTGAAAGCGAGGAGATACGACAAATGGTATTTTCTTAAAATTCTATGCGTGGAAATGTGTGCTTTCATTATTTTAAGAGTTCCTCTATACCTATTTCTGCCGCAAACCAGCAGTGCTTGCATTGCCGACCTTAACAGGGGCCCTCTAACCAGATTCTCGGCGAAGACTGTTGCGAGTGTAATAAAACAGATGGTAAGGGGGAAGTCTTCCTGGATGGGACGGCTTGAGCATCGAACATTTGAAGTATGCAGGTGCCCACTTGAGCCGAGTACTTGCAATGTTTTATAGTTTATGCATAGGTCATAGCTACCTGCCGGGAGAACTCATGAGAACGAGTGTAATACCGATCATAAAGAACAAGACGGGAGATTCTTCTGATATGTCTAATTATAGGCCGATATCCCTTGCTACAATAATTGCAAAGGTGCTGGACCAAATACTAGCAGATCATATAGTACTAGATGACAATCAGTTTGGTTTTAGGCCTGGCCTATCAACGGAAAGTGCCATATTGTCCCTTAAGCAGACTGTTCAGTACTACACCTCCAGACGTACACCCGTATGGGCTTGTTTTCTGAATCTTTCTAGGGCTTTCGACCTTGTTAATTATAACAAATTGTGGCAGAAACTATATCGCGAAACAGACGTACCAGGCGAGGTTGTAAGATTGTTTGAATTTTGGTACACTAAGCAGATGAATATTGTTAAGTGGGGAGGAGCCAACTCTGATGCGTATGGTTTACAATGTGGAGCGAGACAGGGAGACCTGAGTTCTCCTCGCTTGTTTAACCTGTATGTACGGACGACAGCACATCAAGCTAAACACTGTGGCATCTTATGTCGTTGTAATAAGTACTATTTTGCAACAGAAAATTTCTTAAATTTCAAAACGCATATCAATACGGTTGCCAAAAAAGCTTCGCGAATGCTAGGGTTTTTGAAGCGCAACACGAAGGGGTTCCAGAAGGCCCAAACAAAAATCCTTCTTTATAATGCCTTGGTCCGCAGTAATCTGGAGTATGCCAGTGTCGTCTGGAATCCCTTCTATAGTGTAGCATCGCAGAGACTGGAGTCGATTCAGCGCTCATTTACAAGGCATCTTGCGTTCTCGGTTTCAGGATTATCTTACCGGTGTCCTTATGAAGTTCGGCTGTCCTATTTTCATCTTGAATCGCTGAGGGCCCGTCGAGTGAAGCACGATTTGGTATTTTTATTCAAAGTCCTAAACGGAATTATTGACAGTGGTGACATTCTTAGCCAGGTCTCCTTAGCAGTGCCGTGTCGATATCCGAGATATCCTATAACTAAGATCCTATACACGCCATACAGTAGAACCAACATAGGCTTGAGTTCCCCAATTATACGCATGTGTAGAAATTATAACGAACTGCAGTCTAATTGTGATGTTGACATATTTTTTGACAAATTAAAAACATATAAAGATAAAATAAAAACTTGAATTTATAATAGGTTGCTTGAGCAGAATCCTTCAGGTTTAATTGATCATTTGATACTGTTTCTTTTTGTAAATCTTCATATACTCTTAATTAGCTAGGATAACAACCTAATGGTGAATGCTGTGTACATTTATAATTGTCATGTGTATGAGTTAAAATGCCCTAAAATGTATATTTGTGTTAATATATATGCATATGATGTTAATGTACCTAAATAAATAAATAAATAAATAAACAGAAACGTTTAGTCTGATGTGCAGGCGTGTGTACATGAACCAGCTGGTGGGTGAGCTCAGCAGCACCAATGTTGGATGTCATGTAGACGGAATCTGTGTAAACAACATAAGTTATGCAGATGATATGGTGTTGTTGAGCCCTTCTACCAGTGGATTAAGGCAGCTCCTATCAAGTTGTGAGCGTTACGTTAGCTCATGGGCTCAAGTACAACACCAGTAAAAGTGAGTGGATATTGTTTAAGTCTGGCTCAATAACTTATGCGGATTTACCCGAAATTTCACTATGTGGAAAGGCTTTGAAGCGGGTAAAAAGTTATAAGTACTTGGGCCACTGGGTTACGGAGGATTTAAAGGACAATTTAGATATTGAGAGGGAGCGCAGGTCGTTGGCTGTTCGCTGCAATATGTTGGCTCGCAGGTTTGCGCGGTGTACGAAAGCAGTTAAGTTAACTTTGTTAGCTTACTGCCAGTCATTCTACACTTGCAGCCTGTGGGTTAATTATACGCAGCGTGCGTATAGCGACCTGCGTGTGCAGTATAATATTGCCTTGAGGGTGCTGTTGGGGCTGCCGTGGCGATGCAGCGGCTCCAACATGTTTACGGAAGCTCGCGTTGACGCCTTCGGGGCAATAATGAGAAAACGGTGTGCCGCGGCGCTGTCTCGGATGCGCTGCAGCACCAACGGTGCTCTCAAGATTTTCACTGACCGTTGGGACATGCCTCTAGTGCAAAAATGGATAAAGGTCCATGTCACGCACTAATAAGGGGTGTCCCAAGATAATTTTATTTTTATTTATTTCTCGCTGTATGTTTACTAACACTATTTTTAAGATTATTATTGTTACTAACACTTTATGGGTTTTTACCTGAAATAAATGATGATTATTATTATTATTATTATTGCTGTGTTCCGTTTAGAAGGGTAAGATATGGCACTGAAATTACTGGGTACCGTGACTTTACATCTTAACTTAAGTCACAAGTTGGCAACGTACACTGTGGCCCATGTGGGGGTTGCAGTTTTACTGCGAATGTCACAGGAGCCACGTGTATTATAGGTGACTGTTACCACTTACCATCAGGTGGGCAGTTTGCTTGTTTGCTAACTTTGTAGCAATAAAAAAAAAGTTCCGTACCTCAAAAGGAAAGAACAGAAGCCTTATAGGATCACTTCGTTGTCCGTTTATCTGTCACAACTCTTTTTCCCAGCAATGAGATATACGGGATTACTTTTTTATCATCCCGAGAAATTTAAGGGACGCTTCCGGACACATCCATTATTAAATAAAAAATAAAAACAAAAGATCTTTTGGATATTTTAGAAAATTAAATAAGAGTTATTTTTTTAAATTAATATTTAAATCATTCTACTACCATGTCCTGAAGCATCCCTTAAATTTTCCAAGTTGATAAAAAGTAATCCTATATAATGAGAGATAGAGAGATTATACTGAAATTTATATCAAATACTCGCGAGTCTACAGTCTTTTTCAGCTGTAAATAAAACATACTTATATAGAAAATTATACAAAAGATATGACCATTTATGTCGCATATTTTCGCAAATTGGGATAAAAACCTATAGGGTACTTCCTGTTGACCTAGAATCATGAAAGGAAGTCGCCAGAACTGTCCATACATTTTTGCCCATGTGCGTGGGCCTGTGCCTTGAGCCACATTCAACTGCAACTTGGGTTTTCACTAACCTGGTAAGGGCCTCCAATAGCATAGTGGGGCTGAGGCGTCTCGGCTCGTGGTAAATTAGAATGACGCTTGCATTGTCACCCTTCTCCTTCTCCAGCCAGTCTAAGAAGTCAGTCAGCGCCGAGACTTCGGACTTCGTTTTTAAAATCTGTGCAAGTAAATTATAAAATTTTACAAAATGAGATAAGTGTGTTTAAGAACAAACGATGTATGCGATTTTGTTTGATATGCATGACATTAAGTCTATCCTAAAACTTCATGAAATATTTTTGTAATGGTCTAATAATGTAAAACAACATTCTGCTAATCTTTTGCTACTCCTTAGTAACACAAACGCATTAAAGTACATAGTAGGTATATTAATATATCACTATTAGATTTAGATAAGTATACACAACAAAAAGAATCACACCTATCAACTATTTGATAAGTATATTGATTTTAAACAATAAAGATTTATCAGGTGACCAGAAATAATAAAAACATACATGATAAGATTTTAAATTTAGGTAAACTAGTCCTATCAAAGGTATAAGATTAGTCACGCCTAAACGATTATTCTTATTGAGTTCTTAGAAGATTATTTTAATTTTGATTTAATAAACAATACTAAGCTTCATTTAGCAAAAAAAAGTCAAAATACAAACAAATATGTCTTGCACGAGTCATACACAAACCTTGTATTTACATATTCCTGAAACAGTGTTTATTGAAGCAAAATGCAATGAGTGTCTCTGAATCCCATAAAGTTCCATGGTGAGACGAGCTAGAGTAATAAAAATTGTTTTAAAACTTTTTTAAATACAAGCTTTTAGTACTCGTCAATACAAATCAAGGAGCACAAACTCGATGGGGTTGTGACTTGTGTCGTTTTATTGTGGAGTTCCTCCTTCCAGTGCCAGAATCAGATCAGCTTCATGTCACCATAATAATGCATCTTCACGTGATATACATATGCATGCAAAACTTCAGCTCAATCGGAAACCGGGAAGAGGGTCATATTTAACTGCAAGATTTCATTACAGTCACGGGGCAGGTGAAAGTCAATAAAAGTTTGTAATAATAACAGATGACAAGAAACTACTTGATAATGCTAATGCCTCAATTTGAATGAACATTACTTTTGTGTTGCTAACATTATTGAAGTATTTTTTTTTGTATTTGCATTGCAGGTCAATAAAGTACAATTGATGGTGCCAATAATGGTGGAGCATTTATGTCTATGGCTTAGTCCGTACATGGCATAAGATGGCGGTAGCCAGCCAGCAACATTATTTTTATTAAAAGCATTTAAAAGTTACTTGAGTGGTGGTGTTATAAATTGTGCAATGACAATAATTATGAAACCATTTACCTTATGGGTAACAGTATCCTTAAGCATACGGTAGCGGCCGACAGTTACCACACGAACATTGTGGCGACGGCGCGCACCGGGGTTCAACTCCCCGTAAGGCATTATGTACTGGGAATACGTTTGCTTGGGCGTGTACGCCGCAATCTGACATATCTGCGAACAAAAGAAATGAGAATAAAGTATATCTTACCTTTTAAATATAAACTTTCCTCTACCCATCGGTTGCCTGGTAGAGATTATTGCTTTGGCAATAAGGCCGCCGTTTGTTTTGTATTTTCAATGTTATAATAATAATAATAATAAAGTTTATTGTTTAACGTATTGAGGTTACAATTACATGGTTACAACAAATACAACTTAAAATAGATCATACATTGTTTCCAGAGGTTCCCAAACCAGGCATTGCCTGTTTCTTGGGAAACTGTTCACATTTACTTGTCAGACTATGTATGAGGGTAGCCGTCAGTCAGTTGTTCCAAATGAGTGTGTATGAGATAAATGAGGTGAGTTATGAGTGTGTGTGTGTGTGTGTGTGTATGTGTCCCAGGGTCGTCTGCATGGGTACCTATTTCTGCCGCAAAGCAGCAGTGCCTGCATTGCTGTGTTCCAGTTTGAAGGGTAAGATATGGCAGTGGAATTACTGGGTACCGTGACTTTACATCTGATGTCACAAGTTGGCAACGTACACTGTGGTTCTTGTGGGGGTTGCAGCTAGTTTTACTGCGAATTTCACAGGAGCCACATGTATTATGGGTGACGGTTACCACTTACCATCAGGAGGGCAGTTTGCTTGTTTGCCAACTAAGTAGCAATAAAAAAAAAAGATTTATGTCCGTATTATATTATAACATAAACCAGGGGTCGCCAACATGATAAGACACAGCTTCTATCCTTTACTAACGAAAACCTGTGCGATTTTCCAATTACATATGTACTTCTTGAAATTTTAAATAAAACGATATAGGTGTTGTTTCAAAATCAAATTTAATAGAAAACTAATTGACCCGACCATACGTTGTATTCGCTTAGTATCTAGTTAGAACAACAATGCCATCTACTAGAAGATTACCCAACCTTGATAATTGTTTTAAATTATCGATACAACCCGTGTTGTATAGATAATTTAAATCACACCTTTTGTAACCAACAAATAATGCAACTGCTCCCGAAAAGAAAGAATACAATCTACTTGTGAAACTGAATGATGATGATGATGATGATGAAAAAAAATAACTTGCTCACTTAATTTTATATTAATTTTCAAAAAAATCCAAAAAATGCTGCATTAGTTGAGAGCAGCATCTTTTGAGATTTTTTATATAATAATGGATGTGGCATGAAGCGTCCCTAAAATTTTCCAGGGTGATAAAAAAATTACCGTGTATAATATGTTCCTTGGGGAATGTTGTTTGTTTCAAAAGTAGAATTCTGTTCTTTTTTTCGGAAGTGGTTGCATTACAGTATAAATAATATAATGATGCGCATGGTAATTGGGGATTACGTTGCGCAGTCCATTCTACGTATTTGATAAATATTAATTACTAGCTTTCCGCTCGCGACTTCGTCCGCGTTATTTTTGATTTCCCGTGGGAATTTTATATTTTCCCGTAGGAAAATTACCCTATGTAATTCCCCTGCTCTCGAACTATCCCTATACCAACTTTCATCAAAATCGGTTCAGTTGTTTCAAAGCCTATTCAATACAAACAAACAATCAAATCTTTCCTCTTTATAATATTAGTATAGACTAGTTGGCCCGGCAGACGTTGTCCTGCCCGATTCCAGCGCCAACTACCGGGTCCAACTCTACTTTTAAACCTTCCCTGGACCTATTCAAACACACTCAGAAAATTTCGTAAGAATCTGTCGAGCCCTTTCAGAGTTTTTACGAGACAAACACACAGCGTTTCATTTTTATATATAAGAAGAGGAAGAAGAAGATTAGGTAGGTATAATATACTTCGATTAACGTCATGTTTGTTTCCCTTGCCACGATCTACTGGTTAGCCATCCATCACTGATTCCCTGATAGTTTTCTGCCAAATTTAATTTAATTCTGTTAACTATTTTTGCATGACCAAGTCAAGTAATCACTTCTAAGAAAACTAACTCGTAAATGGACTTGAGGTGAAAGAAATAGCAGTGAAAAAAAAAACAAAATTAAAAGTAAAACTTATAGCTATAAATATTCGTAAAAATAGTTTTACAGTACAAAATACTGATACAATTAATGAGATATGCTTAGAAATTCAAGAAAGAATGCTTTGTTTCAAATAACTCGTATATTTAGGAAGTAACAACACACAAAAGAAAATATTCATGCATTATCTTATCTGTCAATTAAGATTAAAAGGTTCAACAAGTTGTCATCTACACTATCTATTGAAGTTTTATTTGAGGTGTTTGCATCGATAATAAAAAATATTGTTGTAATTCAAAACAGTGGTCACAATTATTACTTATGAGTACATAGCGTACATACATGTTTGCTGCAAGCACATTTGAATTATTGATTTAATATATGGTCTTTAATATCTCTAATCTTCCAAAATTCTTAACAGATATTAATGGCCAATTGCACTTACCTTGTCTTAGCTTAGGACGATCTTAAGTGGTATGCTGTAACATTCTTTTCATTAAAAACAACAAGTGTCAGCACTTTTCTTAGGATTGTCTTAGATAAGACAAGGTAAGTGAAATTGGCCATAAATAAAATAAAAGTAATATATTGTAGGCATGGAAATGATGGCTACTTTTCATTCATCATTCATATTATTTTTTATTTAATTTATTATTTTATATAATTTTAGTGTTTTAATCATTATGCTTGTTTATTCGGATAAGTTTCAATTTAAAAAATGTAAATCCTTAATTGGCTGTAGGTTTTAAGTTTAATTTGTACACTATTTACTTCCTTCAAGAGCTGTGGATTTTGTGACAACCAAATAAATAAATAAATAAATAAATAAATCATCACAGCCTCCAATGGATGGGCTCTAGCCTGGACAAGCCAACCCTATGTTAGGGTGTTTAGGCCTTAGTCAACAACGCTGGCCCAGTGCCAACGCAGAATAATCGACTTCACATACACCTTTGAATTTCTTCGCAGATGTATGCAGGTCACCTCACAATGTCTTCCTTTTTACCATAGAAGTATCGAATAAATGTACATATGAAATTCAAAATGTAGAAATGAAAAATATTTTAAATAAATTTTATTTATATGCGAAGTTTTGTCAAAACCGGTACACCACTTTTTTGTCCGACCATATGGTTTATTTTTATTTATTTATAAATTCCATAAGATATGTCAAATGATGCCTAGTTACATATAAACAGTGTCCGCTCTCACTGCTTTACAATTGTCAGTGCTCTTACTGCTTTACAATTACAATATTCAATCTTTGATGGGTCTCAAATTAAATTAACCCTAGACTGATTAGAAGACCAGTGACGAGTCCACAACATTTTCATTTAATGAAGTGATAAAATTTGGATTTGACTGAATTCAATCTGAAACACAGACTGAATTCGGATTAAATTCAGAGTGAATCAGTCAAGTATAATAAGCTCTTTGTGGGTAAGGTCCTATTAAAACAGTCAATGTAAGTAATTAATAATTTGAAACAAGAATTACCTCATCAATGAGTCTCCTCCCAGTAGTATCCATGTCCCAGCCAACAAGGGCATACTTGCCAGGTGGAAGGCCAGCCGGCTTTTCAGCCAGTGCTGGGGGCAGCTCATTCGAAGACTCCATCTCTGCACCATTCACCTTTGCTTCCGATACCATTGCCATTAACACTGTCTAGCAACAACTGTGCCAATAGAAATAAATATTAAGTTATAATTGTGCACAGACAGTGCATAGTGTGTGGCGTGACAGTTATTGGCAGGCACATGCATCATTTACAATTTTGACGAGTCTACACCCAGAATTACATTTCTTGCTTACATTTGATTTTAAATAAATATTTTAATAACAAGAAATGTCATTTATAATAATGGAATATGGAAACACCATCACCAAAAAATTTCAATTAGTTTTGAATTTTTGTAGTTGTTATATCAAAATTAGCACCTATCCATTTAACAAAAGAGAGATTTATATAATCAACATTACACCTTCCATATATTTATATGTATACCAAAAGCTCAAAAATATTCACCAAATCAATCAATTCGCCAATAAACTGTACTCAGTTTGGCGATACTGCATGAATTCTGTAATGTGCTAAAAATGGTTGAGAATAAATAAATTTAAAAAAAATAAATAATATACCCAAGGTTGCCTGGAAGAGATTGCTCTTTAGCAATAAGGCCGCCTATTGTAACATTTCTGTTTTTATTTCTTTTGTTCTTTTTCTGTTGTACTTTGTCTTTGTGTGCAATAAAGAGTATTATTATTATTATTAATATACTACTTGAATTCATTAGATAAACTTAATGAGTCTATCAATGTATTACTAGAGTTGAACTAATTTACTACTAAATTGTTTTCATTTTGTGGAAAGATTCTGTGACTTTTGTCTACAACTAAGAAAAGGTTTTCAATCAAAGTTAATGATAGAACAAACATTGTTAGTGATATCATGTTTGCTTTCAAACAGTTGAATAGTACAAACAAAATATTCTTGATTATTGCAAGTAACCGAACTTTGTCACTGCATAACAGATTTAATGATACTATCTGAGTTTAAAAACTAGGTCTCTCTTCAGGATACATAGTGAACATTATTTGTTAACCCATTACATTTGAAAATACAATTATAATAATATATGTATAATTTAGAAAATAATAATAAACATACTTGAAATAAACTAATCTTGATTTTTTGAAAGAGTTGAGAGTGATGCAGCTAATTTAATAACTGCCAAATTATCATAGAACTAAAAAGTGACAAATAGTTTGTCTATTATTGTTTGTATATCAATTGTTTATAATAATTATGTATGTACTATTTCATTATGTTCTTAAATTGATTTAGGTTCCGAGCAATTTGATTCACATCTTCAGTAGGTTGTAGCAGAATATCAGTGTTTGCCCATATTATCAAAAGTTCACTGAGCTATAGCCTTTTGTTCTACTGCAACGCATATATGCAACTCATTGTACAAATACCCATTGATATGTACCTACCTGTACCTGTTTGTGCAATTGTTAACTTTATTTGAGATGTTTGTGTGTGATTAAAGCAACAATAAACTGCTTATCTATCTATCTGAATGCTCATTTAATATACAACAGACTGTATATTCAGACTCTTACAGAAGAGGCAGAACTGGTTTAATATACAACTACCTATCTATTCAGACTCCAAGAAGGCAGAACTGCCTGAATTGTCACAAAATATCAAAATACCATCAAGAAAAGAAGAGAACAAAAAAGTTTCAAAAATCACTGTATATTTATTTATTATTTCAGTATATTATATATAGTATTTAACATATAACCAGAGACATAATACAAAAGAGGGTAGGTAATAAAATGTGTGGTCTGGAAATGTAATCACATTAGAATTGGATATTTACTTTACTAATAATAAGAATAGTTCCTAGTATTTGTTTTCATGTAGCACAATTTGAAAATTGTACCTGCACTATAACTACAACTATTTTGGTGTGTGTATGTGGATAAAAGTTGATTTAAACACATATAAATAAATTTTATCGGAACTTGATAGGTACGATAGCGAGAAATGACAAATTATTGTTTAACCTAGCTTTGTCATATGGCATGCCGAGATAATGTTTACTCAGGTCTATTGTCCATTACAAATTACAAAAGTATCGTCAATATTTCAAGCCATACATATTTTATGATTGATTCATACAGTTTTATCTCCCAAATGCTACGATATAAAATAATACTACCGGTGTGGGATAAATCGATGAATTAGTAGAGGCCAAACCACCTGAAGATTAGACCGGGCTTAGGTCTTCGAACAGGTAATTAAGGAATTATAAGAGAATCATTTACGAGTTTATGAATATATATTAGCCACACGGTATTTGGGTAAAACTAAAAATTGGGACACGTGGCGGCCTATTCCAAAGACATTTTGCCCCACCCTGCATGTCAAAATAACATTAATTAATATTACTTACATTTTCAAAGATGTGATATAACTGCCGATTATGAATATCTCGAAACAGCAGGACTGCTACGGTGCCTTTGGAGACTGTAATGTAAAAATAATTCGTAAAAATATCACAAAACCTTAGCACGTGTGCGGAGACCGCAATATAGCAAGCAAATAGTGATGTCCATTGTCCGGCCAGCCGGGTAGAATGTAAAAATCGATTCATCCACTATTTCAATGATCGATCCATTCCATTCTCTAAAACGATTAAATGAGTCAACAGTGACATCGATAATATGAATGAGTAGCCAAGAAACAACGAATTTTATGTAACAAAATTAACTGTTCTATTTCAGAGTTAAAGTTCGATATAGTTGCTTTTGCTAATTAATAGGTAAATACCTAGTTTGAACACAGTATATAGATTCCATAGAATTTTAAGTTTTTTACAGTGAAACTTTTATTACATCACCTCAGATTTTTTCGTCCATCTATCGCATGTCGCATTACACAAAAACATGAGAAATTTAATTTCACAACTTCTTGGAAGTCGAGATTGGTCTATGCGTTAATAGTCCCCGAGACGGTCAATTGTGAATGACAATATTTAAGTAAATTATCTTTTCAAATGACGTAAGAATGAACCTGCGATTGAAGGCTTGATAGAAGCCATACAACCTAAAATGGAATTGAATTGAACGTTGTGGCTGAACGGGAACGCGACAAAATCATGTTGATTTAAATATATTGGAATGATTTTAAACGCCGACATGTAATTTTTAGCAATATCCCTCGCTGTTTCTATGCAAACAGCGAAAAAAAACATAATAGGGACGTCCGACATTTCGTTTCATGTATATTCATCAGCCTCCATAGCACGTCCACCAAAACACGATATGATAAAGCTATTTATCGCGGTGAACTGTCAAAATAAGACGAAACCCTATTGTATTTTGACAGTTCATCGCGATAAACCGCTTTATCATATCGTGTTTTGATGGACGTGCTAGGGGAGCTGGTAGTCATAATTTAAATGATTCCTTCAATACTGCTTAGAACAAAAGAAGTTTAATTTTATGTTATTCGAGTGTTTGCCATGGGTCAAATTTAAATATGCATAGACCTATTACTTAAAAAGATTGAAATAATTTTTTTACAAAATAATAAAACCAGCTTCAAAAACACTTAAAAGTAAAGAATAATATAAAAGTACACACAACATCACATTTTTATATTGAAGTCGGTGCCAAGCGGTGATCTCCTAGAAAGTCTTAAAATTTGGAACAGACCTCAATATAAAAATGTGATGTTGTGTGTACTTTTATATTATTTTTGACTTATAAGTGTTTTTGAAGTCGGTTTGATTAAAAAAATTATCGAGATAATCTTTACTTTATACATTCCATAAAACAGGACAATCTATATAATCAGTAGGTAATACAAAATGTACGCTCTGTAATTATATCACGACACGTACTTCATGTTCGGTGGTGCAATTAAGAATAACAAAACGGATTTCAATTGCCGTCAATGTCTGTCAATACACATCATCATCATCATAGACCCTACTCTTACCTATGGCATCAATCAAAATTTTTATCATTTTTTGTCAATGCCGTACTATATATTATTGACAATGGTGTCAATTCTGTTGGAAGAGACTGAACTAAATTTAGTTTTAGTGCTGTCAAATCGTGTTTTTTGTTCGAAAATTTTAACACAATTTGACAGCACTAAAACTAGATTTCGTTTAGTTTAATCGAATTAGTGCCAACAGAATTGCCACCAATGGCTTAAATTGCTTAAAGTAAACGAACAATTTTTGCATCAATTACCTTTAATCACGTAAGTATTGTCATTCAATTGCTCTCCTCGGGGATAGTTTAGATCTTCAACTTTAATGGTCGTAGCACACATATCAACTCGTAAACGGAACGTAAACGTATCAACTCTAGCCGTTCAGTATTTTTTGTATGAAACTCCCTACTGCAACGCACACTAATCGGAATCGTAACGTAATCGCTTCGCTTCGGGACAAGCTCACGAATCACAGTACGGTGAGTGGTCGACTTGCCGTACCCGCGCTTACGTCTCACCGTACGCTGTCTTACGTCCCTCCGTACCCTAGCTTACGTTTCTTCGTCCACGCCCCGCTCCGCTGCCTGGGGCTCTATTATTATTTTCCGCCTAGCCGTCAACCAGTAGCCAGCGAGCCGTAAGCGCGGCGTCGCCTTGCCGTAGCCTTTTGTTTTTTAATCGATTTTTTGTTTATTAATTACTTTTTTTTATTTATTTATTAATATTTTTTTTTCCTTTCAAGCGAAAAAGATTTAAGTTAAGATTAAAAACGCAATTTTAATAGGTCCCTAAAACGAATAATTTTTCTAAAGTTTTCAGTTAAATGCCTACGATTCTAAAAAAAGTTTCACTTGCATCGTGGTTTTTCTTTTCTTTCATAATTTTTACGACCGTGATATGATCAAACTTTCAAAAAAAAAAAAGTCAAAGTTTATTTACAAGCGATACAAAACAATTCAAAGCTGCAACACACTCATGCACTCATGCACCGTTGCAATTGAGTAAACAGAACTACTTACCGAGCGCAGAAGGTTAGAACGGTCAAAGTGCAAATCAAGCGAGCACAAGACGCGGTTGCTAGAAGTGCTAGTGGCAGTCATTAGCAAACTTTCTGTGCGCGGCTAGTAAATATTCTTATCGTAAAGCCAAGTCTCCTGCGTTGCGCCTATTTTTTCACACAAAGCATCGAAATTTTGCACAAAACCACAGATAATGTTAAAATGATTTCAAAAATTAGGCCCAAAAGACACGTCTTCAAGCTTTCTGCAATTTAAAAAAGTTAAGGTAAGAGTGACCCGTGTTTATGATAGTTACTTAAAATCATAAAAATATTAAAGTAAAGAAAATATATTACATTGCTTAAAAAATGTAGGTAACTACTTATTGGCAATTTTAATTACAGTGTTACCGTAACCTTAGTCAACCACGCTGGCCCAGTGCCAGCGCAGATTGGTCGACTTCACAAACAAAACACTTTTAAACTTCGCAGATATATGTAGGTTGCCTTGCGATGTTTTCCTTCACCGCAGGAGCGTCGGATAAATGTAAATAGGTAAGAAATTCGAAAAACACATTGATACATGGCACGATCGAACCCTTGACCTCCCGATTAGTAAGCCAGTGCCGAGTCCACAGCGCCATCGCCACTCGTAATATTCGCACCAAAATATTATGCAAAATTACGTATGCAAATCTTTCTGCAGAGGCACGTTAATTTTGAGAGCAAATATTTTGTACTTGTGAAAAACTTTTTGATTTATATAGTGTGTGTGTGGTACAGTGAACAGTTGTATTTTTACAATACGACATAACGTCCGTACTTACCGTTTTTTTGTGTTCACCTTCCTCACAAGGGACCTTCATCATCTATAACCCGTATAAACGTGGCATGTGAGCGTACCGTATATTCACAAAAGGTGATTCCTATCCAAATATAAAATACAAAATTATGTGCAACTATCGTCCGTTTTTTTAAACAAACGCGTATAGAAATATTTGACTACGTCACTATTGGTCAACGTAATCAACGTTTAGTAATAAAGTCCGTTTTACAAAAACGCTAAAGTTCCATGCACTCTCAGTTGAGCCATCGACTACCTGCGCGTCGCACGTGTTTTAGTGAGTGAACCAGAAGATTTTGTTTGTGCGTGAGTCATAGCTGACATGTTTCCTGTAGATAATCCAGCTTTATATATTATAGAATAGACTAGATTAGTTCTAATGTATAATATCTTTTTATTACAATTATTATATCCAATTTTGTTTTATTGTTATATATTTATGAAAATATCATCATCATCATCATCACAGCTCATATACGTCCCCACCGAGGGGCTCGAGCCTACCCTATGTTAGGGTGATTAGGCCTTAGTCAACCACGCTGGCCCAGTGCGAATTGGTCGACTTCACATACACCTTTGAATTTCTTCGCAGATGTATACAGGTTGCCTCACGATGTTTTCCTTCACCGTAGGAGCGTCAGACAAATGTACATATGAAATTCGAAACGAGAAACACAGTGGTACATGGCGGTCTCGAACCCGGACCTCCCGATTGGAAGACAAGTGCCGAGTCCACAGCGCCACCGACGCTCCGGTGCGATGAAAATATGTCATGATAATATTACATTTAGTTGCAATTTGACTATACTGAACAAATTTTTTAAAATAAAAAAAAAATAATTTTGTCTAGAATAAATTTTAAAAGTATTCAATAAAGTTCCATTCCTATAAAATTTTAAAACAAGAACAAAGGAATGGCCCCGTCCCTAACAATGACCCTTCCCACTCTGTCAATATTGGAAATGTGCGAGAGATATACTCAGTACTCGTTTACTAAAAAGAACGGACTATAGCAACCTAGTTTGCTATGCTGTATAGTGATATGAATTTATTTCTGTACATAGACGAGGCTTTTCTAAACGTTTAATAACTTCTACCTTTTTACATTCTGTTGTAAAACCTCTTTAGTTTTAATCTAAAACTAGTAAATACCTATTTTTGTCTTGGTTTGAACTGCTTTGACACAGAATGTCTATTGTGTAAGAAATTCTATTAATACAAAAGTTTAATTTCATATATATGCTCTTTTTATTTCTTAATTATACCACACATTCACTTAACCTTATGCTGGGGTGCGACAATCTCATTTTACAACATTAAAGTTTTTGTAAGCTCTTGTTTCTTCAATATAATATCGATTACAGCTTTTAATCGATTATGAGTTAAGTAGAAATACACATCACTGCTTTTATACCATAGCCAACAAACCATAAATGTCAACTTAAGATTTTCCACAGATAAAATAAAACCATAGACAAGAACCTTCTTATTTTAGGCTTAGACTATAGATATGAAAGGACATGAAATACCGACGAAAAAAGCCCAGCCCCCCTAGACAAGATGTCTTTCGATAATCGCTAACGCAATCGCTAAATGGACAATGTATGAGATTTAACAATTGCGCTCGAAAGCTAAGCGAGGGCTTATTTCAAATCCCATATATTTTCCTACTAGCGATTGCGTTAGCGATTATCGAAATGCATCTTGTCTAGGAGGGCTTGTTACTCGTACATAACCGAGTTATATTACCAGCGATGTACAAAGAAAAAATGTTCTTCGTACAAAACCGGGTAGTGTACTAAGACACTTTTGTTCTTTGTACATTACCAATTGCATTGCCATTTATGTACAAGGATGTAAATATTCTTCCTACATTTCTCGGTTTTGTTCCTTGTGCAAAAGAAATCGTTGTTCCTTGTGCATAATTAAAGAGGTTCTAAAAATTATTTCGAGTAAACGATAAATAAAAACCTGCCGAGCGAGCCCCTGCTGCGGTTTTAGTGTTAGTTTTTGTGTTGGGGGGATATGTTACTAAAATGAATTAAAAGTAGATTGTCGCACCGAGCGCTAACCTATTAATGCCCCCTTGGGCTATTAGTGGTGGTGTCAGAGCTGAAGGAAATGTTGCTTTACGCTTACATTAAAAGTGGAAAGAGATTGTTGTTAATATTGACAATAAAAAACTTAGAAGTTTTCTTTACCTATTTTAATTTATTTCACATACTTCGCCGAGTGTGTTTGTCGATTCGGATTTTTCGTTATAAATGTCTGTGTGAGGCTATGGAAAACAGTCTTTTAGCCGGAATTATGGTAGACAAGACAGTTCATTGGTAACATAATGTGCTGCCAGCTAATACTCGTAAGTTTTAGTGTCCCATTCATTCTATTTGGTGAATAAATTGTCGGTCTTGTCTGATATAAAAAGGAATTTGCCATTTGGTTAGAATAGTAGAAAACCTTCAGGAAATCCCCTAGATAAATTTCGTGATATCAAAACCTCCAAAAAAACCTCAAAGACCTGCAAAAACCCCTAGGATTTAGGGAAATCCTCTGAATTTGACAACACTGGCCATGGGCACAACAACCAAAACATCAGTATTCCAATATAGATATACTTTTCTTGACATATGCCTTGAGGAAGATAACGAAGTTCAGGGGAAAGTAGGGTCACTATAAATCTATTCACAACAAAACACATATCAATATACCTATGTAGCAAGCTATACCTAACGCAAACACATGAAAAGAGCAGATAGCAATTTGACAGATCGGCTCGCAAAAGGCTCGCAAGGAGCCCTTGCGTTCCGAATTGCGATAAAAGCGATATAATCGCGAATCCGACCAAATTAAATCGTCACAAAATATAAGGGCTATTGAATCAGTAGGTTATGTTGTGACTTTGGTCGGATTCGCGATATTATCACTTTTATCGTTTTACGGAACGCAGGGGCTGAATGTCACCGATAATACGTCAAAAACGTTCCGTTACTAGCATGTGTAATGTTGTTGTTGTTCACAAAAGAAATAATAATTTTCAAATATTATTTCAATTAGTTGAATTATTTAAAGCTAAGAATAAAAAAGGGTTTGATATAATTTATAATAAAACTAAGCTTTGCTCAATATTTCAACTTGAACAATAACAACTTTATTTCAAATAAACGTGAAACGGAACGTTTTTAAAAAATTATGTCCAAGCCACAGACTAAATAGCAATTTTTTGGAGAGAAAAATCACTATCCGGATGCTTTCAGGAGTTTTAAAACGCTTATTATCTTATCTTTTTTCTTCAATATCTTTTTTCGTAGATGATTTAAAAGTATAGCTGTTAGCGGAATCGATACATTATAAAATCACCTTGATATTAAAATAAGTTTCATTTCTAGACATCATCAGGTCCAAAGTGGCCAATGTTCTTTATTATTATTATAACATCCACGGGTATTAATTGCTCGCTTACGAGGTGCGTAATCTGCTTTTCTTTCAACCACATCTATACATTAAAAATAAATAAAAAACTATAGTTGACTGTAGAAAAACTTATTTATTCGTTAATTTAATTGTCCTTACTAAAACTGACTGATGAGGTGGAAAATCCACAAAAAACTCACCGTCATGTACACCACAAAACCCTTATTTCTTACCGTCAACAAAAATGTTAGTGCACCAAAATAACCACCACCACTTTCACTGCACAATATTGCCGTAAAAGGAATCTGCTCAAAAAACAATCTGCCTAAACCAGAAGCTAAGTGAATAATCAAAAATAATCCATAAGCGTATTACCCAAGTATAATGAGTAATGAAATCTGATGCAGTGTGGTGATTAGGGTAAGATGGGGAACAGTGTTAAGGCGCATAGTAGGGTCAATCATAAAAAAATCATTGCAGAAAAAACCGGTTCTCTTCATAAATATTTAATTTAAAAATCTTTAAAAAAGATATGTTATTATTCAACGCATTCTTTAGAGGACGGTCTTTTTAATTTTTTGATAAATTTATTAAAACTTAGTTAAAATGTGACCCAAACATGCCTCGATTTTAAAACTTTAAACCTAATCGCGTCGTAAATATTAGGTTAAATCATATACTTTCGATTTCAATAAATAAAGTAAACAATATGCTAGCGGATGGTCTTTTTAGATTTTTCTTATTCGCCTTTATTAATTTTTAATTGAAATACCTAATTCATCTTACGCGTAAAGGTTTGCTTAAATATTCCCCTCACTCTCACTCACTCACTCCTATGTAATCAGTGCGGGACGATCGACGCAAGGTCATTGGGACCACTATGCCCCTTAAATGGGGCACACTGTTACAATGCACATATCTCCGTTTCTGTCATTACAGTTTTGGTAAGCTCATAGGTGGCCTTTTTAGAAGTATTTCTTTCTTGGTGTATTGGATTTAGGTAAGTAATTATGGTTTCCTTTTGTTCAATGTTTATTGAGCTTTAAATTAATGAAATATGGTTTTTTGTTAACATAAGAAAACTTTTATATGAAAACTATGTAGTTTTAAAAGAAAATGGTTCAAAATCGTAAGCAAAAGTCGGATTAAGGTCTTCACAGTGAAAAAAAGCTAATGAGACTATTCAAATGATAGAAAGTCCTAAAGTCCAGTTGTATATGAACCTACACTACATTAAGAAGTTAGATACACTAACTACTTTGAGAACCTCCTTGGTTATGCACAAGGAACAACGATTTCTTTTAACTAAACCGAGAAATTTAAGAAGATTATTTACATCCTTGTACATAACTGGCAATGCAATTGGTAATGTACAAAGAACAAAAGTTTTTTAGTACACTACCCGGTTTTGTACGAAGAATATTCTTTCTTTGTACACATCGCTGGTAATGTAACTCGGTTATGTACGAGTAACAAGGAGAAAAAAGCGTGCCATTTAAAAATACCCACATTTTGGAAAAAAAAATTATTAAACAACACTATAAAACTAAAAATAACCATACATATTATTATAGCCCCATTCTTCAAAATTATTTTGATATACAATAGTTTTGGGAAATATTATTAATAAAAAGGTAAAAAAAATATAAATTCCTTCAGTGACGTAATTAATTACGCTACCCGGGTAAGCGCGCAACCTCAAAATTAAAAAAAGTAAATTATAGTATCTACAATAAAATAAAAGATATAATGTATGGATAGCTAATTTAATAAGGAAAAAGTTATAATAGTTAATCAGATAAGGATTCATAATTTTTTTTATGTATGACCCGGCAAATGACCTCCTCCCGCCTGATGTTAATAATTAAATGAATAAATATAACTATTCTGCTCGATGACTTAACAATGACGTAATAATTGCCGCTTTGATCTCTGATAACAAATAACATAAGCATCGGAATGCTCTCAAACAAAGATAAGTATGTAGTTTGTTTCAATCGCATTCATAAACATTAACAGAAACGTGTTTAAACAACATGTTTCTATGTAGATGTTTTGTCAGTGCAGTGGCAAACGCATGGTAACAAAAACAATTCCATAAAAGAAAGACGAACACAGCAAAAAATGGCGGCGCGCTCGCGAATGCCGAACGCAATATAATAAACGTCGGCCGACGACGCTCGATGACGTACTGGCCGTTCGAAAACCGCCGGTGTGAATGCACGACGATCATGTATAGCCGTTCCTAAGCCCAGAAAGAGGTAAATCGACAAATGTAACTTAACTGGGCAGCATTTGGGAAGCTACGCAGCATATTCTCGGCCCATCTATCGCACTATTTCAAGACCAAAGTCTTCAATCCGTGAGTGTTGCCAGTGATGACGTACGGAACCGAGACGTGGCCGCTTACAATGGGTTTCATAAGAAGGCTCAAAGTCACTCAAAGGGCAATGGAGAGGGCTATGCTCAGGGTTTCTCTATGTGATCTACGTCGAGCGAGCGATATCGCTCGCAAGACTGACGGCCGTTGGGGTAGAAAGGTCTTCAAGTGGCGGCCGCGTACAGGGAGATGCAGCGTTGGTGGACCCCCCACAAAGTGGACCGACGATCTGGTGAAGGTCGCGAAAAGCCGCTGGATGCGGTAGGCGCAGGACCGATTGGTTTGGAGATCCCTGGGGGAGGCCTGTGTCCAATAGTGGACGTCTCTTGGCTGAAATGATGATGATGATGAAAGATCGACCCCATTGAGGTACGGGTTGTGGTAAAATGACAGTCCGCCTTCAGGACCAAAACTCGAAACCAATACGACTTCAACGAGGTGTGAGACAGGGTGACGTTATATCGCCGCAACTGTTCACAGCTGCGTTGGATGATATATTTAAGCTTTTGGACTGAGGAGGACTCAGCATCAACGTAAATGAGTACATGACTCACCTTCGTTTTGCCGATATCGTAGTCATAGCTGACACCGTAGAAGATCTAGGCACAATGCTCGAAGTCCTCTGTAGAGTTTCCCAACAAGTGGGTCTTAAAATGAACATGGACAAGACCAAAATCATGGTGAATTCCCGTGTAGTACCCACTCCTATAAAAGTTCGGTGCTCTACACTGGAAGTTGTTGACGAATATGTTTACCTGGTGCAAATAGTCCAGCTCGGTAAGTCCAGCTTCCAGAAAGAGGTAAATCAACGAATCCAACTCGGCTGAGCTGCGTTCCGGAAGCTACGCAGCATATTCTTGGCCAATCTACCCCAGTGTCTTAAGACGAAAGAAAGACGAAAGTCTTCAATTCGTGCGTGTTGCCAGTGATGTCATACGGAACTGTGACGTGCCCGTTTACAATGTGTCTCATCAAAAGGCTCAACTTTACTGACACATAGCTCGCAGGACTGAAGACCGTTGGGGCGGAAAGGTCCTCGAGTGGCGGCCGCGTACCGGGAAATGTAGCGTTGGTAGGCCCCCCACAAAGTGGACTGACGATCTGGTCAATGTCGCGGGAAGCTACAGGATGCGGGAGGCGAAGAACCGATCGGTTTGGAGATCCCTGGGGGAGGCCTATGTCCAACAGTGGGCGTCTCTTGGCTGAAATGATGATGTGTGTAACGTCCATCTATATATTCTTTAAAAAAACTGACGCATTGGCTTGACATTACCTTAAAAAAACGTTTGTTTAGTAGCATTACCTAATTTCCTTGGCTAGTTTTGAACAAGGAAATTAGGACCAAGGAAATTAGATTTAAGCCTAAAAAACACCAGATACAGGTAAATATTAACCTTATTTATATGCGATTCAAATTGAGAGTTCAGCCCTATGGATACTCCTCTTGTATTAATAAATGATTAAATGAATCCATTCCACAACCACGCAAAAGTGGCCAAGGAAATTAACTTTTCAATAAACCAAAGCCCAAGGAGGCAACTATTTACGCGACTAGCGCGAAACCGATGAACAGCACACACATAGCTGTCTCGACGGCCCCTCGGGGCGGAATGGATGAATAAATCGGTGCAGACCGTTACGTTCAATCAAACGCTTTGCGTTTTGTTACTACAACGTTCGAAATATCGACCCAAGGAAACTATGATTTTAAAGAGGACAAAAACAAATCTTCGCTTCAGTCTTATCCTTCAACTGTAAAATATGAAAGTTATACTTTTTTAATAGCTGTATGTTTCTTTAACATAAAATAAGTCATATTGGAGTTAAATATCGTAGCACTTAGATGATATGTATCTACATCAATAAATATTATGGAAATGGACATACCAAGGAAATTAGACAATCAGGTTTTGATGAAGGTTTTTGTATATTTTAATAATACTTTTTCATATGATACAGACAAAAACAAATCAATTTCAACATATACTATGCGAAAAAAAAAAAAATGAGTATGAAGACATTAATAATATACCGTTCACCTGCCCGGACATAAAAAATGCATCATTTTTGCGAAATACCCTCAACGCCTCTGAGAGAGTTAAAAAACAACCGGACAACTGCACCCAGAGGCTCTGAGGCTCTAGCTAGACCAGGGTTTCTTAAACTTTTTGCAGTCACGGACCACTTTCACAATTTAAACAATTCCACGGACCACTATCACAATTGAAAAAAAAATTGGAAATGAAAAAAGCCTTTTTATATTAATAAAAGTACTTTTATTGGTACTTTCATTACACTTACTACTAAGTTAATGAGAAGGGTGCTGTAGCCCCCTAACCATGATCGCCCAAAACAATATTAAAAAGGCGCATAGCGCCATCCCGCGCTATACGCAGCAAGAGCGGTGTCTCTGTTTTAATAATGTTTTAACCTTGCTATAAGCGATCATGGTAAGGCCCCTGTTTGGCCTTAATGAGAACGTTATATTGTGGGATTGTCTTCGACAAGGCAAGGCGCATGTCATGTTTACGTTGAGTTAACTACACACTTTCCTAGTACATATGTTTACAGACTGACCTATTGCGGACCCCTGATATACATGTTACGGACCCCTAAGGGGTCCGTAGACCCCACTTTAAGAAACCCTGAGCTAGACAAATGCCACACGCTAACTTTTCCGCAGTCGTTCCTCAGAAAAAATGTATGGAAATGACTTTATTTTACGACATCCTCACGTTATTTTTTCCGCAGCTAATGTCATCTCCATACATTTTTTCTGAGGAACGACTGCGGAAAAGTTAGCTTTTGGCATTTGTCTAGGGGGTCTAAACGCGCTCCTGATTTCGTTTTTAGGTTGAAGTTAAAGTTTATAAATGTAAGGTAAAGCTTTGTGCAGTTGTAAAATAAAGCCAGTTTACGTTGCAATATACAAGAACTCTTCTTTTCGTTTTTAACTGGCGGAATCCGTTTGCAAACTCGTGAAGTGCGAAAATCACTCGCTGACTCGCTAGCGTTTGAAAATCAGTTAAACTTCTCTTTCTCGCAATATATCTATTCTTTTCTTTTTTACCGAGTGAAAACTTCACGGGTTTTCGAACGGCCCTAATAAGTAGTCTGTGATATTGTTTTCTGTGGGGAGGGGAGGAAGAGCAAGTCACGTAAATAAATATAAATTATTTACAAAACAATAAATCAATAAACAATGGCTGACATTTTACAACAATATAAAAATCAAATATCTCTTGCGAGAACTGAAATAAAAAATTTAAGGTTTGGTTATCAGTTCTTAGTCAAATAATTAGAAATCGCTATGATTTTAGGTCGATAATATCGTAAGATTTTGAATGATTATACCAAATCAACAACTCCCTCATAAAATCAAATGCTTAAATTACTTCTTGAAAATATTTCAGGCTACAGATATCTGCGCTTAAACATGAATACAATAAGGAAATGAAAGCAATCAAATCTTCTCTTGTCGGACTTCGTTGCGGTGACTGTAAAATTATGCCAGGTTATTTAAGGTTTTTTAAATATGTTTTTTAAGGTTCCTATAGCTGATTTACACAGCTTACAATTAGTTGAGGCTGTGCTGTCGCTGCACCGTACGGAATTTAAACCAGTTATTACAATGACAGTACTGACTGAAATTTACTGGCATCAGTCAGTTGCCCAGTGTAAATCTGCCTGATTCCTCTTCCTGATCTGCAGATTTTGTAAAACATATCACTAGTTTGTTCATAGTGATTATACTCCAGTGAGTGTAATCACTATGAACAAACTAGTGATAAAAAAATAAAAATTTTGCTTTTTCAGCTACATCTGTTGTTGATTATCATCACAGTAACAGTGTTTCTTCATTACCTGCGCCATCAAATAATGAAAATATACTATTCAAGCCTATAGGGGTGATAGAAACAACATTTCAAAATAAACGCGCAGTGCCCCGCCAACCATCAGTGTTGGCAACAGTAAAAGGCACAATTAATATTGATACAAGTGTTTTTAACAACCCTGAACATGCTTTAATGGGACTAGAGGAATTTTCTCACATTTGGTTTGTATATCACATTTGTTGGGCAATTATTATTTTTATTTTAGGCAAGGAGAGTGTTCTGACCACAATCTTGCCAGATTTAGGCAATAATGTGCTTGAATTCTTTAATAGGTTTTGAGAGTTGAGAAAGTGGCACAAGCTTGTCGTCCATTCAGATTCAATTTATTTATATTTAAAAATACAGGTCGCTTAATTGCTTAATATTGTTATTAAATAAGTTACTTTTACACAGTTACTTTTTTATCATTCCAGTTAATTTAAGATAGGCTTCAGGACATGGTAGTAGAATGATTTGAACATTAATAATTAACTTGCCTATTTTATATTTATTTTCTAAAATATCCAAAAAATACTGAAAGAGCATAAATACATACCCACTAATAGTATATTAGTTTAGAAGTTTTTGGATATTTTTGTAAATTAATATAAAATTAAATAGGTGAGTTAAGTCATTATCATCTTTTTTCATAAATTAGACTCTTAGAGTTCACCTTCTGTAAACCTTAAAATTTGGAGTTGGTGTAGTATTCATTGGAGGCATTGATTTACTACCAAACGTAGATAGAGCAGTTCACACAAAAACGCGCTTGAAATCTGTCACCTAATTGACTATACATATGTACTCGCTGTTATAGAGTTGAATATGCACACCTGAATTAAAATTACCATAAAGAAAGTACCGTATTTATCGAAATTCAACCTTATTCTGCTTTATTACGGCAACTATTTTAAGTACAACCGTGGGAAGTTACATCATTTCATACCTAGCCACAGATCAAACATTTTAAAATTGACGTATTAGTAATTGCTACAAGAAAATATCAACTTTATAATCTCAAACATAATGCTTGAAATTGCTTATTGCGTTGTCGCTCCAACGCATGTATGAGACAACACATCGTGATACAACGCCCATGCGAGCGAGACGATTGTGATGTACTGAATCTGATGCAAAGCGACATGTTTATGATTAAAATAATCGTTTTTGATTGGTTTTTACGTATAAATCGAATATTTGAATACATAATAAGATGTGTAATGAGTTTACTCACGCAAAATATGAAATCCCGTCTTTTTTCTGCGTTCCTGGCTATTGTTACCACAATTTTTGAATGAGCACTTCGGCATGTTGACGTGCCGACAGCTAATCATAATAATACTATGGAAAAGAACTGCACGACTCGCGATTGGGCAGTTCTTCACCGGCCCACTTTTCAAATGTTCATGCGTTATCTACCTTTGGTAGTAAATCAATGATTATAGGTATCAGAAAAATATTATTCAAATCGGTCAAGCTGTTTTTCGAATTTAAGCGAGTCCAATGAATGGTGATTCATTTTTGATACTTGTCTTTTCAATGTCACCATCATTCTTCGAAAAGAGATCGAAAAATCGAAGCAGCAAATTGCGCGCTTTTATGATCTCGCATGTCAGATATCCTTTACAGTCTTCCACGATGCAGCTTATGTCAACCATATTTTTTCAGTACCCTTAAATATAATAATTGTGTTCCGTGACACCTTGTACTTTATCCATAACAGCAATGTTACTAATAATGTAGTGATCTGATATTTAGTGATACTCAGCTGTACTGATGCTAGAGTAGGGTTGCCACATTTTGCCGAGACCGTGTCGGGACATTTATAGTGAACTAGCTTTTGCCCACGAGTCCGTCCTTGTGGGATTCACTTATATCGCATTCAGAAATGATTGGTTTGCCATACAAACTTTCATCTCCAATTTCATGCCAATTTTTTGGCAATCTTCTGTAAGGTCTATTCTGTCTCTATACGAAATGTCATCTATATTGGTTCTGTGGCTTAGGCCTGAATGCAACAGACAGACAGGGTTACTAGCTACGTTTGCTTACACACCACATCCTATTGCTTACACAATTCCGAATCACGCATGTATATTTGCGGCACATTTTATAGCTGTTTGGGACATCGGGACACAACTGTTAATAACGGTGACATGTGCTACATTGGCATGTATCAGGACGAATGGCAACCTTTAGTTATACAGGGTCATTTTTAATGGACCAACAACCTCCCAGAGGCTGATTCTAGTGCTCAGATGCAACAACTTTTTGTATGGGACCAACATCGAAATTGCAAAAAAAAAAACCACTTTCCCATACTAAAGTCTCAATCAGCTAACCTAGTTTGTATGGAGAAGTGTTTTTTTTTGAGATATCGATGTTTGTCCCATACAAAAAGTTGTTGCATCTGAGCACTAGAATCAGCCCCTGGGAGGTTGTTGGTTCATTAAAAATGATCCTGTATATGTATAAGCATGGCTCTAGCCATGCTTATACATATTACCAAAACCAAATGAATTAGTGGTCTTCTAGTAAAGAAAAATATTTCAGTAGCTCTGCTCTTGAGTCTTTAAGTTAATTCAGCTCATCTTATTGCCCTTTCACTACATTCATTTTATTAAAAAAAAAATCATGGAAAGCCATTGCACTCTTACCACAGCCACAATTCTTTTCTTAGACAAAATACAGGGATCTTGTCTTATTTCCATATTATTATTCGATGATCGAAGTCATTAGATTTTCGCAAAGAGAATTATTGAAATTGCAAACTTAACAAAATTATTAAAAATAACTTTGATTTTAGGATAATATTCCATTTTCATGCTACTGAAAGTACTAATGTACCAGCTAAAGTGGCACCTCCACGCCTAGATGGTGAACGACGTGGGGTGCTATCTACAAGATCACCACATCGACCCTGCCCTATTGGATTGTCTCTTGTAAAAATTCATAGCATTGAAGGTAAGTATATACAGTTATAAACCACTAAAAAATAACTACTTACTTACCATAAGAAAATTAATGGAAAATTGAGGAATGAGTCTATTATAAACATGCAACAAAAAAGTTTTTGGAGCTACTATTCAAGTTATTCAGTTTTTAAAATTGCGGAAAATATCGACAAATTCATGGATATAATGCATTATTGTCAATGAAATTCGTCAAAGAAATTGAAAACGTCTCAACTGAAAATGAACTTAGTGCATATCTAAATAAGGTTGAATATACGCTAGCAAGTCGCCCCAATCTCACCTGCGCAGCTGGGTAAGCCCAAGTGCCATCTTTCGTATTCATGATAAAAATGCACTGATAAGTAGGTAAAACTCAATTATAGCACTGATTTGTGAAACTAACTTTTAATTCATACTCTACCAAAATTACATCGTAGATAGGTAAGTATTACGTTAACATACCAAAATGTAATAGCACATCAATTTTATTAACTAAAATGAAAAATAAGTAGGTCATTTTTCACAAAAGGTCACGAGAATTCATGAGTAATTTTGGCGTATTAGAAAGTTAGAATCAGCATATTTATTAAGATTTTTATTATGTACACTATCTGTTCACATTAAAAGTTATTGTCGTATACTGTTTTAAAAATCTAAAAGTGTTCTTCATCGTTAACACACGTTACACACACGCGCCCGTTTTAATAAATTTTCTTATAAGGAATAAGAACGTTTCTTTGCAGTTTCAGGTCATTAAAAGCGTCTACTATTCGCTGTTTAGCATTTCAATAGTGTCAAGTTCACTCACATACACCCCATGCTTTATTTCCCTTCGGAGCATAATATACAATACGCAAAATGTGCACGACACGCAAAATGAGCAAAACGCAAAATGTACAATACGCAGAATTTGCAACACGCAGAATGAGCACCACACGCAAAATGAGCAAAACGCAAAATGTACAAGAGGAGCTGTGTTCACATCTTCTCGGCAGTTAGCACAGTTCCAATTCACAACCCTTGGATATACAAAACCCGAATTAACTTCAAAAACAAATTTATTGAATTAATTTTTATCTTACGTACCAACTTAACAAAAAAAATTTAGCTTAAAGTTAAATAAAATTTGATTCGTGGTCCGCCCTGTTTTCTACAAAAAAAAAACTAAAAATCAATTCTTATAATAACCAAACGCTGAAACTTAGCTAAATACCTCAGACCGTATATTTAAGTAAACAAAATGACGGTCTCAGACACATAGTTTTCCCTTTCCAAATATTTACAATGATAATCTAGTATAAATCATTTTTATTTTCATCTTTAATTATATTTGTAATCCCTTTCGAGGTAAAGCAGAGGCATACTTACTCATACTCAAGAGCACACACACGCTCCCATTTTTTTTATAGAAGGCCAAGCAAATGACTCCATTCCACCTGGTGGTAAGTGGAAGTAGAGTCCAAATGCGAAGATAGCTAGTGCGAGAGAGAGGTTAAACAGAGCTATTCACGGAGCATGTTAAATATGTGGTGGACAAGGCACAGAGGATATTTAACCGACTGTGTATCTTTACGCGTAACACCTGGGGAGCTCACCCGGACAATATTGACTGTATTTATAGACAAGTAATAGCACCTATCGTGACATATGCTGCCGGAATTTGGGGACATGCGGTGAACAAATTGCATATTAAAAAGAGGCTGGCCACTCTGCAGAGAGGCTGCGCACTTCGCGCAACTAAGGCGTACCGGACGGTTTCCACCAATGCGGTGCTGGCTCTAGCTCAATACACCCCTCTCGACTTGATAGTCCGAGAGAGACAAATCGTCGAACTCACCAAATTGAATCGACAGACAAGTTACTTGCCGACCGATCTTGAGCTGGAGACCAGCACCCCCGTGCATAAACTCCTCCACCCGGCACAAAGGATAACCACCGTCTATAGCATTGCCAACGACCAATCCGAAGTCGACCGGCTCTGCAGAGAGCACTCGGTTCAGCTATTTACTGACGGTAGCAAGCTAGACGACGACAGCGTTGGGGCTGCGTGTGTCATGATTTGTCCCGAGGATCAACCTGCGGTCACTGTCAGGAAGATCAAACTCCATGACACTTGCACCGTCTTCCAGGCCGAGTTGCTGGCGATTCAACACGCGTGCGCATGGTGCGTACCCCATTAGTCTTGTTAAAAAACTAGTTAGGAAGGAGAACCATAATCTGTGGCAAGCAAGATACGAGCGTGAGAACACCGGATCACACACCAAGCTACTGTTCCCTAAATTGGAACTAGTTGCAAGGTTCAACGCCGCCGTGCCGCGTACCTTTCAACTAACCCAAATGCTGACTGGACATGGGGCGTTCAAAGCTTATCTTCATCGCTTCAAAATCATCGGCGACAACAAATGCCCATGCGATGACCAGTCAGCCCAAACTGCGCAGCACTTATTGACGGAGTGTGTTAGATATGGCACTATGAGATTACAACACGAAACAATTTGTAATAACGTAGGTATCTCACCCTACAACCTGCCCGAATTGGCAACCAAAACGAGTAGCAGAGAGTCCTTCATTAAATACACACATCACATTATAAATACCTTAAAAAACTTTAATAAACCCACCACCACATAACACATATATCGAAGTGTATATATTGCGTGCAAGATTTAGAATTATAGGCACATTGTACAGTTTTAGTCATATAGTAAATTGTATAGTTCTGTATATAATATATAGTAATAGTTAATTGTATGTGGTGGTAGTGCCTGTCACCCTTTACATGACAGACACTACCACCACACCGGGAATGCGGACACCGCTGCTATGTATCCCATTCGCAGAACGGGGGTGAACGCACTAGTTCCCAGTGTAACAAATAGACAAAGCGAATTGCAAGATTAAATAAACTATAACTTATACACAAACAAACAAAGAAATAAAAAAAGCCACCCTCACCTTGCCGACCTGCAAGGTGCTTCTTCACGCCTCTTTTAAAGGACACGGGATTATAGGAAGGAGGAAACACATGCGCTGGCAGAGAGTTCCATTTCTTAATCGTGCGACATAGAAATGAGTTACCGAATTTCTTGGTACGCGTTTGAATGGTAGTCACAGTTAGACGGTGACAACGCAGGCCAGCACGTGTCACCATTAAATAAAACGGAGAACAAACATGAAAATAAAACCCTTTGTCTTATGTCGTCATCGTCGCCGTGAATAAGGCCTTAGGCCCGTCTCGTACATTTTGCGTTTTGCTCATTTTGCGTGTGGTGCTCATTCTGCGTGTTGCACATTCTGCGTATTGCTCATTTTGCGTGTCGTGCACATTTTGCGTATTGTACATTATGCTCCGAAGGGCTTTATTTTGCTCCACGAGAAAAATCTAAAGGCGTAAAGATCGGCTACGTCACCGGGACGAAGCGCGCCTCAGCGGCGCCGCAGCTGATCTACTGGTTATCGAACTCTTCGGTGAGGTATTCCCTTACATCATGGTGGTAGTGTAGCAGTGCGTCGTCTTGCTGAAACTACAGTCCTCTTATGTTCACCAGCAGAATGTCATTCACCATTGGCGAAATCATCGTGCGAAGTACAGACAATCAGTGGCGCCAAATAATTTTTTGCAAAAAATTAAACCGACTTCAAAATCACCAAAAAGGCATAAATAATATAAGAATACATACATCATATTTTTATATTAAAGTTATGATGATAATGATACTTTCCACTATCAGCTCACTAGCATGAACACCAAAACACGATATGATAAAGCGCTTTATCGCGGTCAACAAAAGTCAACATAGGTACCCAATTTTATAGAAAAACTAGCGGCCGCCCGCGGCTTCGCCCGCTTGGTGTTTGGTTTCTTTATCGCGCCACAGCAGCGCCTTCTGGCGACGCGTTGAATAGTAGCTGAGCTGCTGAGTGTTTTACGTGAATCCTGATGGAACTATAATTTTTTTGCTGGATGAAATCTCTTTTTCTGTAGGTACCTTTGACAACGTGTATATGCTAAAGATTCTCAAGATTTTCAAGATGATCGGTTGAGCATTTCAGGTGTGAAAAAGAAACAAAAATAAATCAACAAACTAATTCACTTTCGCATTTATAGTATTAGGTGGGATTAGGATACGATTCATGTTACCTAAACATAAACATGTACACCTACCTATAGACACACGTTAGTAGGCACCTACTAACTTTTGAATGAGTTTCTTAGACCTGCGGGTATTTGATTTGCTTGTTTGTCCTATATAGGTACATCTATAGTATTTACCATTTCTCAGCTGTTTTTTTCACCAAGCTGAACGCTTTTTAATAACTCTCCCGTCGTTGGGTGCACGACGAGATCTCCTGGGGTTCTCCACCCAAAAGGACTCATCCTAGAGTAAGGCCTACCCGGGTAAAAACTCCTTGGATGTACTCTCCGTCTCCGGAGGTCCAGCGGTAGGTAAACGGTACCGATAGTCCATGGCGGTGATTGTCTACCTATCTAATCCTAAATAGGTGATACCTACGTACCTATTCTGTTGATTAGCTTTTATTGTAACTTCATAAACTTGTTAACTTTCAAACCATTGGCCATTTTTTGCCGAAAGCATCGGTAAATATTTGGCCTTGACATTTTTTGTATGAAAGTTGCTAAGCGCAACCTAGGCAATACCATAGAACACAACTGACAATGTGGTGGCTCCCCTTGGCGTAACCTGGCGGCCAGTCCGCCAGGATCGTCCGCGGTCTGATGGCTCGGAGAAGTGGCCTTCCCGATCCCGAGTTATTTTACCATATGGGGCGTAAAGATTCCGGCGGAGGCTTTGAATTATTGAATTAGCCACCGGCGAACCGGAGAGCGGCATACGGGTACACGGCCCGGGGCTCGTCACTCTTTGTGCCAGTATCGATAATCGCATTATTCCGCCTCAAAAAAAGGCAATACCACAGAAAATACACTTGATTGTAGGTATGTACACTAAACTGTTTGACTTCATGAGTCGTAGAATATACCTACATTTGTAGGAGCTACAAAAAAAAATTTAACTATGCATGTAACTATTATTTCAGATTGAAAATGACATGGAAAATTAGGTCAAATATAAATTGGGAGGAAGACTAGTACTAGAAATTAACGATCTGTTGTGCAAAAACGTAGGCAAAAAGAACTGATTCACAAGATATTCCATGAAGATATCCCGAATCCGATCACTTCCGAACATATTGAGAAAATATTTTGTTTCAGTTTGAATCCTCGCATTTCCGCTGCTATATAATCACTATTTTCGGAAAAATATTGAGCCACCATAAAACTGTCTACTTTTGGTAAATTATCTAATTGACCTTGTGGAAATTCTTTCTCCATTATTATAATTAAAAGGCTAATAAACAATAAAAGTCAAGTTACACGGAGCGCAGTAGGTATGTACGACACAAAACGCAGAGCAACTGCGACTAGCGAGCGATCGGCTGCCGGCTGTCGATGTGTGACGTCACGTACTTAGAGCGCGCGTACTTAAAATTTAAATAGCGACCGTAACTTTCGGCGTTAATAACTTTGGAAATACTGCATCGATTTTAATGAAACAAAACCTATTGACATGTACATAACCATAGCTCTTATTTAATGTGTGTTTTATTGTAATTTTCAAACCTATCGGTCACATCAATTGCAGATTAAATCATGAAATCTGCCTTCTATCGCAAAAGGCATTATTTTTCTTTCTAAGTCGCTCCTGTTTTAAAGGGAACACAAGGAAAAATAAATATACAAATCGGTTAAGCCTCTTTAAAGTTTTGCCGAGACTAACGCGATTATGTGTGTGTGTGTGAGTATGTGTGTGTGAAAAAACTGAATAATCTATTTAAAATTTTAATTACTTCCAGGTAATAAAATCCACTTCCTAGGGGTAGATATGGTTAATGGCACACCAGTGTTAGACATTAAACCATATATTCCACAATACGATTGCCCAACGCTTTCTTTTACTGATACAATGACTTCACTTGTAAGACCTCCAACAGAAGGAATCAGTGATGCTACGGAGACATTGAATAATGTACAATTAGATGATGAACATTTTGATACAGAAAGGTTGGTACATTTTACAGTTTTGTCATAATTTTATTATTGTTAAGTAATAGTAACAATTTTTTTATTTCCAGATTAAGTCCTCGACTCATCAATCCTATTGGCATTGATACTAACATTCCCCCATCCAGATCATATGATGATGTCAATGCATTAACAAGGATTAGTCACAACAATCTCTTGACTGCAGCAGTAACATCGCCTTCCCCAGATTCACCGTCTAGGTCGGATATGTTAGAGGATTCAGATTTGACAGTTAGATCTGCCAGAAGAGCAGATACTGAACGGGGAGCCCCAGACGGACAGGAGAGGTTCACACCTCCACAATCTGCGAATGTAATAAACATTTCTCATGATGGCATTAGGGTTGCACCCTGGATTTCTAATCCACCTTCGCCAACTTATGATGTAAGATTTTCTGACGATGCCCTTTCGAGGCTTAACGAATTGATTGGAAACAGAGCTTCAGCTTTTAAGTCAAACATTGAATCATTGCTAGCCGAAGATCCAAGATCGCATTACGTGAGGAGCCGATATCCTAACCATGAATATAACTGTGTCTTAGAAGATTTATCGTTAAGTTGTATATTTGATTCCAACACTTTGGTTTGTACAATTATTGCTGTAAGAAATGCAGAGGATTTGCAAAATTAGAATCTCTATTTATATGGTAATATTTATTTATTGATGCAATAATAATGAATTACAGCATAATATTGTTGTATTCATTAAAAACAAAACCTATAAAAACTTAAACATTTAATTCAATTTTCCAATAATGAAATAACAAGTAGTAATTTGTCGAATTAATTTTTTATTTTCTTATAATTTTCCTAAACATTATGTCTAAACATTTATTTATGTATTTATGTCATTTGATTATGTGATTGAAACAATAAAATGGGGTATTTATGACTAGAAGTATTTTATAGTCTCTGCCTCTATTGTATCAGTCCAGTCGCTAGCTTCATCGTTTTTGACTGCTCGAATTCGTATTGTGTATTTGGTTTCAAATTTTAAATTATGTATGGTAAATGATGTAGTCTTTATATTTGTATATATTATGTAACTGTCTATTTCAATTTCATAAAAACTTTCATCGTTCTCATACTCCCAAGTTAAGGGTATAGATGTCGAAGTTATATGATTTGGTATAGTTCTGAAATTGCTGGGCTTGTTCAGACACAATGACTTAGACCAACTACCAAAGGCTTTGCCACTATTGTTATATCCTCTGATTTTTAGTCTAATGTCTTCGCATGTAACGTCAACTTTCTGAATTTTAATTGAAATCATTTTTTGAGATGTAGATAATTCCCC
Organism: Schoenobius gigantellus; assembly: GCA_963935595.1. Lineage (NCBI taxonomy): Eukaryota > Metazoa > Arthropoda > Insecta > Lepidoptera > Crambidae > Schoenobius > Schoenobius gigantellus. The sequence continues at coordinate 11,891,668 of OZ012563.1, read as the reverse complement.
AAATTTCGCCAGATATGGATTTATAAAGAAATTGTTATTGAAAATGAATATATTGTCGTTTTTATCGAAGTCATTATTAGTTGTCGCTTTGACTATATTGATGTCTTTCCCATTAATATTTACTTTTACTTCTAAAGGCTCCTCTGACGCTATTACACGAAGAACTGTCTTTCTTTGCTTGACTATGCCGTTATAAGTGCCTTGTGTTTTGCCTATGTTGATTTGTAAATTTTCCAGCACATTTGATTTGGATTTTAACATAGTAATTTTGCTTTTGGCGTACTTGTTATTCATGTATTCGATTGTGATTCCATCATCTTCATATACTTCAAAATCAGTTTCATCGCCGGGATAAAAAACAAAAATTCTATTGCTTCTGTCGATTTCCTGGGGATTATTATTGGGGTTCACCATTGGAATAATGGATCCACTTTTAACAAATAAAGGAATTTTCCATAATGGGCACATGAAATTATTCAGTATCACTCCGCCCTTGTATCTTTTACCTGTAAAGAAATCTGTCCATGTAGCACTTCCATCTGGTAGATATATTTCATTTCGCACGGATATACCGTGAATATTTTCGTTGTTGTAAATAGGTGCTACTAAAATGTATGGTCCCCACATGAACTGATATTGTGAGGCTGTTGTATGGGCCAATGTTTCTTTTGGAAATTGAAGAAACATTGCTCGTATCATTGGCGAACCATCAGTTGATTCGTAGCCTATGGTGTAATTATAAGGCATTAACATAGACTTTAGTTTTAGATATGCTCTGTTTATGTCTGTGGCCTCTTCATCATATGTGAAAGGTGTTTTAGTTTTGTTACCCCATCCATCCATGTTAAACTGTAATGGAGTGAAAGCTTTCCACTGGTAATCACGAACATTAATTTCTTTAATTCCACCTTCATATATTCCATCCATGTCAGAGCCTACTACGGGCTGACCAGATAATCCAGACCCAATGTATGTGGGTATATGGAAACGTATGAACTCCCATTCTCCTCCTTTTTGATCTCCGCTCCAGATTCCTGAGTATCGTTGAGTAGCTGCCCAACCATCAACCATTAAGATCATAGGTCTTATATTTTTCTTTGTATTGGTTTTAAATGTATCAGTAGCATCCTCTACTGCAGTTAAACCAAATGAATATCCGTTTCCTATCCATGCAACATCACATTTTAGCGCTACCACACCAGCTATTCCTACTTCTTTGGCTAAATCTCTTTCTCCTTTTTTTGGATGATTAGGTTCAGCGGGATGCAAATTACTTTCAGTCCACAAAGCTACTTCAACGCCTTGTGATCTAGAATACTCGGCAAACTCTTTAAGATTTCCTATGTCACCGTCTAATGTGTCTGTTTGACCATATCCACATCCATAGCCGTCGTTTGGTATGAACCACCCTAACGGCATATCATGTGTTTTATATCGATCAATCATACCCCGTGCGGAAAACTGGTAGTTATCTTTTTCTCCGTTCAATGACTCTAAAATCCCTTTCTTATCATCCATATCATTAGGTTTATAACGTTTATAATATTTTCCATCTTCGAAAAGAATTGCGCGTAATGTATCTTTAGATACTTCAACCCAATAATCTCTGTTAAACGCGTCCAAGTGTGCTTCGTAAAAGGCGTATTCAGGCATTAGAAGTGGTCGTCCAGTCAATTCATAGTAGTCGTTTAATATATCTTTGGGTTTAGAGTTAATGAAATAGAATACATCAAAATCACCACATTCCGATTTATGCCTGATACTTATCATATCGGAAGATTTACTACCAAAATCATAGGTCCCAGATTGCCAAGTGTTTATTAATGCCCCATAACCATTTGTGGACCAATAAAATGGACTAGGGGACGTAACGCCGCCATCTATCCAGTTGTTAGTATTGCAAATTTCAATTATTTGACCTTTATGTGTAAATCTCCCATTTTGCATGCCGCCACCATAGAAATATTCATCCTTTTCCTGTTTCAATGTTTGTGTTGGATTGTTGTCGCAATAGCGAAGGGATTGTGCCTCATCAATTACTATATTTTTTGTTGTTTTGTCCAGTATACTCATATTTGCTGTCAATTTGTCAAATGACACACGAATCTTTTCGGTGTCTATTGTATACGTAATATTATCAAATTTAAATACAGACTTCTTAAAAGATTCTAATCCATATTCACTCATTGTTTTGATGTTGATTTTAGCGGTGTCCGTTGCATTAATTGGTTTTGGGTATTCTGAGAAATGTCCAGTTGGTGCCATATAAAATCGCACAACATGATCGTTTAGTATATACACTCTGCCTGTTTCTCCAGTTGAGTAATAAAATTCATAATATTTGTCCAGTCTATCGAACGATAGAATATACCCAACAATTTCCGATCGCCCTTGGTCATCCATGTTCTTTTTCAGCCGATCTCTACTTCCTTACAGACCTGGAATAAAATTAAGACTTTCATTAGGTGCAAAGAAAAGAAGTATTATAACCGACCGATGAAAATGTATGTTAAGTGGAACAAGGTCCGCTTACTCAAACAGCAGAACTAAAACGTCTGGCTCCATGGGGCTTTATGTTTTTAACTAGCAGTACATTAACGAACACATCATTATTACCTTTCTTTTCAATAGCACCACTTAAGTTAAAAAATGCCTAAATATTTTTTTCACGTTTTTAGTTTTCAATTCATTATTAATAATTTTTTATACTTTATTTTACTAGTCAAGGCCGTTCATTTGATAATATCCATATTAAGGGGGTCGAAAAAAATAATCCGCTATTTTGTCGTGTCAGTCATCTTGGATTTATAATAAGACCGTCCCTTGATTGTGTAACTTAAAATCTATCGCGATCGCTTTTAATTTGATAATTGGGATGATGACTGAATTCTAATTTTCACGTCTCGTTATAAAATATTAAAATACCGTAGAAAAAAATGCAATCATGTGAAATTTGAATTAAACTCGGCTTAGAAATACATTAGATACCTACAAGCATTTTAAGCTGTTAATTTGGAAGCGATTAGACAGAGATCCGACATGTACCGTGACGTCATTGTTGAGTACGGCTTTATATTATATATATATATATATATATATATATATATATATATATATACATACATATACTGGGTGTTAGGGTTGGGTCTTTTGATACTTAACCTACGTGATATACATTAAATTTCATCGACAAAAATCAACTTAGGGTGGGGCGCACCCCTCACCCCACGAGAGGGGGGTGGTTTAAAAATTTAGTGTTTCTGTTTTGCCTTATGTTCGTAAAATCAGTTTTTTTTTCATATTTATTGTGTGTATCTTGTTAAATTACATCTCATTTTAAAGCTTATTAAATTTACTATCTTTTGATACCACAAACACTTACAAGTCAGAAGAAAAAAAGAGTTAATTTTAATGACTTAGAAAAAAAAACTTACTTTTTTGTCGTATCTTTTTTAGTTTTTTGTCATTAAAAAAAAAACCAAGTCGTTAACAATGATTTTTTTTCTTCTTAACTAGTAATATTTGAGTTTAGCTTTCGAACGATGCCAAATTTTACCCAGTAATTTCAATATTTTAAACAGATATCAAGTACAGAACCTATCTCATTTACCGTTATTCTAAGAAATATGTAGTTAATAATGAACAAACTCACTCTTTCTTTGTTAAGCGATTAAGCAGCTGCCTGTTTTGTTTAGAGCTAGAACAGACTCGAAATAGTTAAGATTAGAGAGAGTGAACGAGATAACAATACTAAGTACCGGTCCTAGGGGTCGGGTAGAGCATGGGTAGAGCCGAGGCGCCCAACTACCTGATAGCCAGTTGTCCTTCGTTTCTCGTTGTGATCGCTACTTACTTAAAGCTTTACTTTCAAGTTCAAATCAGTTCAATTTCTATCTACTATCGTAGTATCGCACTATGGCTGTTAATTATTCAGCTCGTGAAATGGCCGACATAGTGTTTATCTATGGTTACGCCAATGGAAACGCTGCAGCTGCTGTTCGGGAATATCGAATGAGATTCCCTACAAGACGTACACCATCTGCACCAACGTTTGCAAGTGTTTTTGCAAGAATGGGAAATCAAGGTATCCAGCCGCTGCCTAATGAACGTGGTGTTGTGGGGAGACCGGAAATTGAGGAAGAAATCCTTGACATGATTGCCAATGACCCGCGACTTAGTACTAGAAATATTGCCAGAAGAGTCGGGGTTTCGCATTGGTCCGTGTGGCAAGTTCTACGTCGGGAAGGATTACGGCCGTTTCATTTTCAACGAGTTCAGAATTTGATTGATCCCGACTATGCTGCTCGCGTTGTGTTTTGTACGTGGCTAAATAGAAAAGTGAGACATGACACAAACTTCTTACGGCGCATATTATGGACTGATGAAGCCAAATTCACAAGAGCTGGAATAACGAACCACCGCAACCATCATTTGTGGCTTGATGAAAATCCCCACGCTATAAGGCCGAGCTCGTTCCAACACGAATTTTCAATCAACGTGTGGGCAGGCATAATCGATGATCAGCTGATAGGTCCCATCGTCTTACCTGACCGTCTAAATGGTGAGAGGTTCCTAGAATTCCTAAGAGGGGATTTCGTTGATGAGCTGCCATTGTCAGCACCGGCGGCGGCCATTTTATTTACAAATGGATGGAGCTCCTGCGCATTTTGCTCGTAACGTTCGAGAACATGTGGACGAGTATTACACTCCATGGATTGGAAGAGGAGGGACAATTGCGTGGCCGGCTCGTAGCCCTGATCTAACTCCGTTAGATTTCTTTCTGTGGGGGACCATGAAAGAGCGAGTTTACTTAGAGGTGCCTGAAACACGCGAAGAGTTATTAGAAACAATTATGACCGTAGCTGACGAAATAAGAGCCGACACAGCTATGGTAAGAAGAGCTACCCAGCAAGTAGCACTAAGTTCATCTGTGTGTGTCATTGAGCATGGTGGTCACTTTGAACAATTTTTACATTGATTTTAAATAAATGTAAATCAGCAAAACTACGTATGTAATTAAAAAAAGTTAAAGTATTTTTTATTTTTTTTTATTTTGTGTCATTTTAGATTAGCAGTTAGGGCTGTTTCTTAAGAGTTAAACTATTGTATTTAGTATCTTTAGAAAGATAAACTCAAATATTACTAGTTAAGAAGAAAAAAAATCATTGTTAACGACTTGGTTTTTTTTAATGACAAAAAACTAAAAAAGATACGACAAAAAAGTAAGTTTTTTTTTCTAAGTCATTAAAATTAACTCTTTTTTTCTTCTGACTTGTAAGTGTATGTGGTATCAAAAGATAGTAAATTTAATAAGCTTTAAAATGAGATGTAATTTAACAAGATACACACAATAAATATGAAAAAAAAACTGATTTTACGAACATAAGGCAAAACAGAAACACTAACAGTCTTACAAATAAAAATGAGTTATACCACATTTATTCCACCCTTATACTAGGTATAGTTATACTTAGTATAAAACGAGAATAACTCTAGAATATTTTTTGACAAATAAACGAGGTTTATCTTCGGTATAGCTATTCTTCCGATCTATCAAAATGCACAATATGGCAACAGCGCAATCAAAGAGAAATGTACAAAAAAGTAACATTTTATCAGTGAAAGCTGTCAGTTTTTCGACCGGGCGACCGTTTTGTTGATTGGTTTCATTTCCATATTTTTATATTTGTTTATACTTTCGTGTAAATAATTATATTAATTTGAAAATAGTTAAATTTTGATAAAGAACTTTGATTTTTTTTCAAAAATGCTGAATAAATCAATAAATAAATTTCGTCTCGGGCGGGGATCGAACCCGTGTCTCCAACGTACCGTATTGACGCTTTGACCACTTCGACCACCGAGCTCTTATCAGCTCCGACGAAATCTTTAACTGTATTGATCTCATTAATTTGGGGGAGGAGGGGTGGGGGGTGGAGATGGCTATGCTCGGAGTTTCTTTACGTGAACGATAAGTAATGATGAGATCCGTAAGAGACGCCGCGTTGGTAAGCCCCCCAAAAGGTGGACCGACGACCTGATGAAGGTCGCAGGAAGCCGCTGGATGCGAGAGGCGCAGGACCGATCGGTATGGAGATCCTTGGGGGAAGCCTATGTCCAACAGAGGGCGTCTGTTGGCTGAAATGATGATGATGATTGATCTCATTTGAACTTTGTTAATTTTTAACAGTGAATAAAGACTACTTTACTGTATCCATTAACTATATTTAAATATAATAACCTCAAATGACAATAGCAAACAAGCACAAATCGAGTTATACTAGGTTTATACAAGGGTGCGGGCTGGTATAACTTCGGAATAACGTTTGTATCAATAGAAATGTCAATGTTATACTCGGTATAAGTTATTCTTGGTTTATTTGTAGACATTTTGCTTATTCTTAATTTATTCTCGAGTTTAACTTTATGCCACGTTTATTTGTAAGGCTGTAAATTTTTAAACCACCCCCCTCTCGTGGGGTGAGGGGTGCGCCCCACCCTAAGTTGATTTTTGTCGATGAAATTTAATGTATATCACGTAGGTTAAGTATCAAAAGACCCAACCCTAACACCCTGTATATTAGGGTGTCCCTTAATTGGGTGAAAAAAAAATTTTTTTAGGTATCAAATTGCATATTTATTTATTTTTAAACTACCCAGACCTACTTAAATACAAAATATTATCTTCCTATGTCAACATTAACCCGTGCCGACAGAACTCTGAAGATTTTGAAAATTGCCGTTTTCAACCCTTTCGATTGTGTAGCTTAATCAATTGAAATACTTATATTTAAATTAAATAAAAATATTTATTTAAAAAAGATAAAATTACAGATCAGGCAGGATATTTTTTATTGAGGGTCTCTTTTTTACATTCTGGATACTGATTTCTATGCTCCTGAACACAGTGTAGCAAAAATTGCTTTTGCTCTTCCTTTGCAGTGATCAAACCATGAAAATCTTGCATAAACTTTACAGCTCTTTAACTGCTCTTAAAGAAAGCTATTTTTTTTTTGCATATTTAGATGCATAAAGAAAAGTGCTTTCATCTTCATAACGGGTAACGTTTTTTTTAAAAACGGGTCTCTGGAAGTAATTCTTATTAATTTTTAATCGAGAAAATAAATGTGTGCTCTTGATAGACACAAAATCACTTAATGATTTTCTGCAACAATAAATAAGGCAGTATTATCAATTTATTGAAAATACTATAAAAAATAGTATTGTATTGTATTCCTACTTACCATACAAATAATCAGACATATCTTCTTCAGATGTAATGTAGGTATCTCTTCATAAAATCATACAAGCTCTCTCTTTGTAAATTCACTAAAATATTCGTCTTGGTTTGTTCATTAACTTCATCATCAAAGAATGATAAAACGGCAATTTCTTCTGACACGCATAATCGATAATCGTCACGTACACTGATATTTTGCAGTTCTTGATTATAAAATGTCAAGTCTTCTATTGTTGTATTACAAAAATGTCGTGCGACGATATCGGTGTATGTTTCAATGGCAGCAGGATTAATAGTTTTCCAGTTGTCTCTTAACTTTTTGAGTAGTGAAATATTAGGGCTACTTGTGACATGGTGGATTTTTGTTTCGAACACACATTTTAAAACCAGTTCGTAAACGTGATGGCGGCAAGCAAAGAGTAGTAATTCCCTGTCTAGTTATTGTACCAAAAGTACACAAGCCCCTTTCAATCGTCCTGTATTTTTTTGTACTTTGTCATGTTACAGTCATAAAGTTCCTTCAACACAGCTTTAGCTTGATACTGCCAGTTTGGGTACAGCCGGAAGTTGTTCCTTTTCTCCAAATGAAATAAGAATGGGCAGGCGTTCTTCTTTAGGACTTCTGACGTCAAGTCCAGGTAATAATTGGCCATCCCAGTAAACGGTCACTATTTCAGGCATATTATTCTGAAAATTGGATTTTATAGATTCCGCTCTATCTTTTCGACTCTGTGTGCGAATGCGTTGAAAAAATCATCACAGCTAAGATCTAGTGCTTCTACTACAGCCTGAAGTATATATACAGAAAATCCCTTATGCTTAATTGACATCTATCTAAAGCTGCAACTAACTTAGGCGTGATAAAGTCTTTCTTTCCTCTTTTTGTAGTAGTTTCAGAACTTACCCTTTGAGAGGTGGATGGCACGGGTTACTCAAGGCTTTTATCACAGCTGCTAAGTTGATCGTGATGTCCTTGCATTTGTATAGAATCTTGCGTAGTAAGAGATGCCGATAAACCTCCGAAACACATTTGCTCATATCTTTTTTCTCTTCATTTAATTTTCTTTGTCTTGCCCTTTTTTCTTTTTCGGCTATAACTTTTTGTCTACATCCGCTAAATACCCTGGACGCCCTGGTACTTTTCATCCGTTCCAAAGCATCAGCGTGTGCTACATCAAATAAATTAAATTTGTTTTTAAAGTCCTACTCACGGCGCTTGTAAATATCTTGTATTTTTAAAAAAATTCTGCAACTCCCTCCAAGTATGGTGAAGATCCACAAGTTCTTTTACAAAGTTAGGTATAGCTCAGGTAAGGATTCTAGCTTTTTCCTAAAATATAATACACTCCCGAATGACGAGATTAACGCTTTCACGAACAGTCAATTTAACATCGCCAATCTTTAAAAAAAGTATTGCAAGAACTTGACGATTAGACAGGAACTTTGCGCCTGTTATTTGATAATTTACGTCTCCAACTTAGAAAATACTTTTTTTATTGCTTCTTAATTCCATTACCATCTTTTAAATGTAAACAATACGTGTTAATTGCGAAAGTAATTGAGAACGAATGATAAATACCGCGAATATGCACCGCTACTGCCGCGCAACATGAATGAACATGATTTGATGCATGTCGGCACGGGTTATCGTACTCCAAATAAGGTAAAAATTTATTTCCGAGTGTTTTAGAGCCAAATGAACAAAATTAAGACCTATGCGTTAGAAAATTAAAACTTTGAAAAATAAGGGACACCCTAATATATATATACCGGATGTAACGGAATACCGAAATAATATTTTAAGGTTGTTGATTTACAAAAAAATGTTTTATGACTATTCTTTGTATTTTTATTATATGCCTACTTTCGATTTAATACGCTTTTATGCCTACTTTCGATTTAATACGCTTAAAAGCGTATTAAATCGAAAGTAGGCATATAATAAAAATACAAAGAATAGTCATAAAACATTTTTTTTGTTTATCAACAACTTTAAATATTATTGCGGTATTCCGTTACACCCGGTATATATATGTTACCGCTAATGTGCGTAAATCAGTTAAGATTAACTTGTTAGTCTGGAGATTATCTGGTTGAGTCCGTCAAAGAGGAAAAAATGTTTAAGTTCTTATATTAACTAGATAATCTGCAGACTTCCTAGGCAATCTGCAGACTAACGGCCAAGCATACGGATAATAAAACAGGTTCTTTGCTTGAATAAAACATTCGAACTCTTTGTAATTATTTATGTAGGTATATGTAAAAACTGTAGGCGGGTCAAAAATAGGTAGCGAGGAGCGAAGCGACGAGCGTAGGTTTGAACATGAACCAAGCGCAGCAGCCGGCGAAGCGCCAGAAACGACTTTATGTGTATTCTCGGGTAGTTTTCCAATTACAGCACTAGAGCGCATTATGCGGCATAATGCTTAACGTTGAATGTTCCAACTACAGCAACACTTCGCACAATCGAGCACTCTCAAAAGCAATGTTTTCGTGTGATGCGTGCAATCGATACCAACTCAGTGACAGAAAATTAACAAGTGTTTTTTCTTTAAGTTGGCATTGATCGAAATGTTTTATTTATACCTATATAATCGTTAGTAATATTATTTATTGTTGAAAAATTTTTAAAGCTTTCGTTTCATTGTAGTTTTTTTGAAATAATCAAAGTTAATTCAAACTGTGTTAAAAAATAAATATAAGTATGGATGAAGGTACAAAAATTACTCAAAACAAAAAAATGGTAATGAAATAATCAAAATCCAAATTAAGTACTTAAAATAACCGTAAATAGTTTTCAACCAATTATTATGTATACCACATTATTTACACATTAATGAGGTTATTGCTAACTCTATGAATATTTCTTTTTTTCAACACTGAACTTAGCGCACTCTGCTGGTGCATTTGAAAACTAATTCACGTTCCAATTAAGCATCAGCATAATTCAGCATTGTGCGCCACTGAGTCGCATTATGCTCTGTAATTGGAAAACTACCTCGTATTCTCGACTAGTAGGCGAGAGCGCGGGTGGGGGAGAAAACGAGACAAGTGTTTCGTTCACTGTCTTTTCAGCGCTTTAACGATGTAGCATCTGTTAATATGCAGATTAACTAGGTAAAGTGAAGATATTCGCTACTTTTAGTCAAATTTCACACTTTAACGGATCGTATCCGGTAATTTTGAGATTACCTAGTTAATGCGCATATTAACGTATTCCGTATTCTAACGGTAACCACCATGTAAATTGCGATGGAGAAAAATTTAATACCTTATATTTTGATTGTTTTTATAGTTATTCGAAAACCGATTTTTTTCTTTCTGTTTATTATACAATGAATGAGCTACTATTAAATAGTAGATTTTATGCCGAGTGCATAAAGCAAGTCATTTTTATCCGAGATCGTTATATGCCCGAGCCCGCAGGGCGAGGGCAGATGAAGAAGTCGAGGATAAAAATGATTTGTGCACGAGTTATAAACTCTGCTTTTCACTTCGATTGCGAGAAAATAAAACAGTAACATAACACTATAAATTTGTCATAAGTTTTCATATATATTTGCCGAGATTTTGGCGGCAATATTTCTTGCACCACTTTTTGTGCGTTTATTTCCATTAAAGTATTAGGAGTAAGTTCTAAATCTTCTTCTTCACTTGACATTTTTAAAATTTAGTTAATTCAACAATGGGGGTGATTCTGAAGCGACCACCTAAAACTATAACTAAATAAAATTAGAGATAGAAATGTCAATCACCGTTTGGTATTCAGAACTCACAAGTTAACTCTAAAATTAAGAGTGACGTTACTAAACTACTCAATTTAGTGTTAGATGTTATTTTCGTATTCTGACATGCTTCCTAAATCTAATTTTTCCTATAATTTTAAATATGTCAAACTAATTTTAGGAGGTGAACTTTTAGGTGCCGTCTAAATTTATCTTGTTACTTTTTAACGATTTTCTAACATTACCGAAGGCAATTTTTGTGTGCAACTTGCCAAATGGATGATGAATTTGTTGTTATGGCATTAATAGAGTCTTCAGAAAGGTAAAATATTTGTTTTATATAAAAAATTAGATAAATACCTGCCTCATAGTTTTAAAATATATTTGTAAAGTATCGACTTATTTATGTTATAGATAAGGAGAAGGAAAAGTAAAATTGAGGAAGTTGAGGAACAAATCAGACCCATTTACTATGCCCGAACGTATTAGAAAAATATTTCGTTTTCCTCGCCAATCCGCTCGCAACTTGATAGAAGCTATAGACTGCACTGAAGTACAGATTGGCTCCTTACCGGAACATTTAAAGATTTTAGCCAGCCTTCGGTCATGCAGAGCTGTCACTGTTGTCACTGATTTAATATTGCGCAAATTAACTCCACAAAAAATTTTAATTTCCTAAAACAGCAATAGAAAAGGACCTTGTCAAGGCAGAGTGAGCGAGCACCTACTTACATTGTAATAAAATATTTTGTAATAATTATTAAGAAATACATTAACATTCTCCGTCCTTTTTCTATTTAGGTTTCTACAAATATATGGAATGCCAAACACAATCGCAGAATAAATGTCGAATAATTTTTCTTTTGTAATAAAATGAATGATAAATAATAAAATTTCTTTTCTGTTATTTACAAATACGATCAAATCTTAAATTAATAATTTCTGATAGTAAAATTAGTAGAATATTAGTAGAATTAGTAGTTTTTAATGTTTCTAAATTATCCCGTTTTTCTACAGCACTACTACTACTACTATTTATAATCTGTGTATTCAATTTAAGAAATTGTCAAATACAGTTTAAATTAAGAGAGTCCGGCGTTTCAGAATACGAATTACCTAAAACTAATTTAAAATTATATGTTTAATTTTAGTTTTAGTTTTAGTGCAGGTAACTTCAGAATTACCCCCATTAACTGAGAAAATTCAATACGAAAATTTCACGGCTTCTTTCCCGCTACTTTACTTTTTTTAATTTTTGTGCATGATTTTCGGGCAAAGAATAAAATATATACAGCCTACTCTTAAATTATTTTGGAATATTGTTTTTTTTAGTGATGAATATGTCTTGATATTTAGTTACTTTTTCGTATTATCTTATTATAAACCAAAAATGCAAATAGGGAAGGATATATTATAAATTAGCAAGTTTTATCCGTGCACAATTTATTATGTTTGGCTGCATGGTCTAAATGGTCACTGCCTTAGTATAGATACATTTAAAAAGCTACTTTTTTACCCTTGTGCATAAAGTTCAACTTTATGTCGCCTAGATTCTGCATAAAGTAGTACTTTTTCGAGCATGAGAAGTGAAAACAATTTTTTTTTCATCCATCATGACCTATTGCGGTACATCCATCATGACTGCTTTATAAAAGGAAATCAGCGCAGTCTTGTGTTGACGGTGCAATTAAGGGTGATCGTGATAGATTTTTTCTTAGACAATAACCCCCCTGAACCGTGAACGTACATAATTATTTTGTCATCAGAATTAAAAGTGTGTATCAAATTTGACCCGACAACAGGGCAAGCTAAATAGTTTTATTTAGTTTACCCTGAGATACGTATTTTTTGTTTAGTTGAAATAATAAAAAACTACTGCGATAAAGCTATTGCGCAGGCCTCCGCCACTACGCTATGGGCATACGGGCTTTAGGGCGCAGTATCGTGCGGATTTGCTCACGCACGCGGGACTAATCCGCATGCGTGAAATTTTACGCTGTGAGTCACACGCACACGCAGTTTGAATATCAGTTTTCTGCGGGTTGCATAAAGGTATAGACGTGTTCATTTGTGTTTATATTTTAATTAAAAATAATAATTATCAAAATCAGATGAATGTGTCGCTTACATACATACCTACTTTACAAAAGACGAAACAAGAAGACGAGTAAATGTTGTCTTCTTTCTTGAAAACAGGATGTCCTGCACCGGGGTGTTGCCTGCATATACGTCCCGCGTGCGTATTTCACGCTTTACAATAAATATACATATGAAATGGTTCTTTCCGCGTGCGTGAGTAAATCCGCATGACACTAAAAGCGCCCTTAGGTACACTGTAAGCTCCTCTTCAAGCTATACTGTTTGACCTTTGGACCGCTCTTATGTCGCTCTCGTAGTAGATATGATTTTCGTAGTGCAAATGTAAAGCTCGACGTGGCGCCTACTGTACAAGATAAGTAGGTAGTTACCGTTCGCGCATGAGACTACTGAGAGTGCAGTGGGGCTGCGGTGCTCCTGGGATTAATGCATACTTAAATTCAAATTCGTGTGGCGTTAATATACAGTGTGTCCCCGGATAAGGTACACAAACTAAAATGGGTGAAACCAGACTACAATTTATCGATAAAAAAAGAGAAATTAGATTTGTTTTACATTGTGTTCCGTCTAAGAGCTATTCACTATCGCGGAACAAAGAAAGGGTGCGGGAGGGGAGCGCGTTAGGGACTTAGACTATAGATACCTATAGATACCAATAGACATGAAATACCTACGAAAAAAGCGTGCAAAAATTTGACGTCGACGATGGCGTCACGAAAACCCGCACTTTAAGAGACCGTCTACATTTCAAGTGCAGTTTTCAATAAATGTGTGGGCGGCGTTAATTAACGACACATTGATTGGGCCGATTATTCTGCCAAGGACATTAAACGGTGTTTGTCCCTTTTAAGAGATGATCTCCTCCTTATGTTAGAGGATGTGCCGCTGGCAAGAAGAAGACACATGTTTGTCCAAATGGACGGATACCCTGCTCACTACGCCACGATTGTGCGAAATTTCCTGAATGAAACCTACCCCAATCGCTGGATAGGTCGAGGAGGACCTGTGGGATGGCCAGCACGCTCACCTGACATGACACCACTGGATTACTTTTTATGGGGTGTGATGAAACAATGGGTGTACAGCACTACCGTTAATACGGAGGCTGAACTTCACGATCGCATTGTCCAATGTGCGGAGAATATAAAAAATGACCCCGACATGGTCCGCAGGGCTACACAACAGATTTCCTTACGTGCAATGATGTGCTTGCAACAGTGTGGTGGCCATTTTGAACATTTAATGCATTAATTTAATAAAGTGTTTTTTTAGATTTTTTGTAATAAATACTTATTGTGATTTGTTTTTCTTGTTTTAATCAATTTCATTTACACTGAAAAAGCTTAGCTTAAGTTTAAAAAATGCTTAAATGTGTTTAACTAAATTCCAATTTAAGAAAAGCTACCTCAGCGGTTGACAAAAAGGCAGCGGCGCGGGCTCCAGGGGACGGCGCGTTAGCAGGCCCCTCAAATAAAGCCCGTAGCTAAGCACGTATTAGAGAAAGAATGTTGATTTTTTTTGTTGAAAAGGTTATAAGATCTGGATTATAAGAGATAATAAAAAGAAATTGTTATAGGGGCATTAATTGGTAAAAATAAACATTTACTCAAAATTTAACACTTTTATGTTCAAAATTAGTGAAAAAAAAAATGTTTTTCTCCCTATTGACTGCTTTTATGTACTTCTTTTTTATTTACCATACAGTTTTAATCTTTTGGCATCATTGTTGTTTTTATTTGAACAAAATCCACGCAGTAGTAACAATTTTACAAACAAAAGGTCTTAAAAAGAAATTTAAAAAAATAAAAGGCCAGTGCCTACATTTCTTATTGAAGTACCTATTGTTTTGGGCGATACCGGTTTGACACCCTTAAACCTTTACGAAATTAGACACTTTTGGTCTCATTAGATTCAGTATAAGCACCTTAATCTATGTTTCTACGTTTTGCTTTTTTGTAATTCAGTATAATCGAACGGGAATCGAACCCGCGACCCGTTGCGCAGTAGGCAACCACTCGACGTCTGCGCTAACCGTGTCAACAAAATCAAACAGTTTACGCATTTAATATTAAAATATAGTCATAAAATAAATATATGATATAAATAAGTCTAATGAATGTGCTAATCTGTTACACGATAGGATCTATTTCACTCGATCATATAAAATTCCGAAAAAAGTTTTTTCGTAAAATATCTGATCTTGCATATAATTACTATAATTATGAAGCTATTCCTTTTTAAATACAGACACTACTAAAAATAAGTTTTCAATATTAATTCAATATCCGGTAACTAGATCTATTATCTTTTGTTTAAAAACTTGTGTGTGAGTTGTCCAGTTTATGATGACACTTATTCAATCGCTACAATAAGGTGGAGCAGATAGTACGTCACCACTTCTGGGCACGATAGGCAAAATAATACTTTTGACGGTGGACACCTATAAACAGTTGGTCACTTCGAACTGTCAAATTAGCGAATAAGGCTGCAGCAGGCTTATTCACTAACTCAACTGACAAGTGGAAATGACTATTAACAATCTATAAACATGACGTTTTTTATCTGTGGCTTACCAAAATGCCTTTTTTGGTATTCACTAACACCGGTGTCTAACGAAATTAAGGTCACTGTTAATCACGTTAATCACTAGTTTGATGTATATAGGCCCGAAGTGGTGAGGAACAGTAATAAAATTATAAATTATTTATCCAATCAATATAATGGCAAACACCAATAATCATTTTAATATTAACTTACTAGTCACGATTTAATGTTATCACCGCTCATGACATGAGGTTCCATTCCATTGCTCATAGATCAAAACAACTGCCAATCCACCTACTTAGATCCATTATAGATTAATCAGCCGCCATAGATAATACATAACATCTAGGGTTGTATTTATAATCACCGAAAGACAATTTTCATCGATATTCCACCTAATTGGTATTCTGCAGCCTTATTCGCTAATTTGTCCACCGTCAAAAGTGAAAATTTTGGATGCGGCGTCCCTAGTTTTTTCCGCCATCTTATATAAGTGACTCTTTCTCTTAGAGCACCTCATAGATCACCAACACAACATATTTTGGCACGCTTTTTTTCGTAGGTATTTCATGTCCTTTAGTATCCACAGCCTAAGCTATAGCTGATCGTAAAGATAGTAATTTCGCGCATCTCGGACTCTATCGATTCATAGTAGGGCTGGGGTTTATTTTTTAAGGCACAAACTAATAAGTGAAATCTGTCACGATCAAAAAGATTACCTACACAAGTGAAAATAATATTAATTAATATTTTATTAAGTCTGTCAAGCTGTCAACTTACCTACCGCAGCAGCAATTCTTCAGTTGTTAATGTTCAATAGAAAAATGTAATAGCTTTTGTAAAACAGACATTAAATAGTTTTTATTATTTGTATTAATTAATCAATACAAACTATGATATCAGTGTTGACTTATCTATCTACACGTACACAAATCGATAATGCTAGTAAGCAATGCCACTGTTTGTATGTGGTTCGCTGATATGGTCACGTTCATTGTGCATCTTTATCAGTATCTAGAGCACAGACTTAATAGAGACTTTGTGCGAAATTCTAAAAATTTAGCATTCTTCATTTTTTAACTAAGTAGGTAGGTAAAGTTTTCAATTTCTGAGCACTATAGATTTACATGCGTTTATATCGGATTACGGGATAAGGCATTTAGATTACAATATGATTACAAACATTTAATTAATACTAGTGGGCCCGGCAGACGTTGTCCTGTCCGGCGATTACAGCGCCACCTACTGGGTCCAAAATTCCAAATGTACTTTTAAACCTTCCCTGTACCTATTCAAACATACACATAAAACGTAAGAAGCTGTCGACCCGTTTTTTCAGAGTTTTTGCGAGACTTACCTACACACAGCGTTTCATTTTTAGGGTTCCGTACCCAAAGGGTAAAAACGGGACCCTATTACTAAGACTTCGCTGTCTGTCCGTCCGTCCGTCCCACCGTCTGTCCGTCCGTCTGTCTGTCACCAGACTGTATCTCAAGAACCGCGATAGCTAGATAGTTGAAATTTTTACAAATTATGTATTTCTGTTGCCGCTATAACAACAAATACTAAAAACAAAAAATAAATATTTAAGGGTATTCCCATACAACAAACGCGATTTTTTGCCCTTTTTACAAGCTTTTATTTAACTTGCAATGTAAGTATGTAAGTACCTATATAAGTATGTATGTTCGGGTAAAATCTTGCAACTCAATTTTGAAGCAGATAACTTTAACCGATTGAGCTGAAATTTTGTATACACATTCAGTTTAGATGACAATGCATGGTTGACTGTGTGACGTCATTCTAAATCCAAGATGGCGGCATACCCAAGATGGCGGACCAATTGTTTTTAGTGCACCCCTACAATATGGGTATCAAATAAAAGGTCTTGCTAAGAGTAATTCGAAAAATAATGTGACGTCACTATTAATCCAATATGGCGGACTTCTTAAGCTTGAAAATCAATTTTGAAGTAGATATCTTTAACCGATTGAGCTGAAATTCTGTATAGACGTTCCGGCAAACGACCTTGCAACAATGATGCGTTGAATGAGATGAACAGACTGAGAAACTGTTACTTAAATGTAAAAAACCTTTTTAAAAACAATTTTTTTTTAAATGCGCTAAAAAGAAAAAATAAACTTTTACACTAAAACTTTTGCTTATAACGTCATTTCACATTTGACACTATTTATATGACATAAAAGCTTGTCGCGAGATTTACTTTTGTAGATAAACAAGTAAATTAAATAATTTGATGTGAATAATTTTATACATTACAATTTTCAAACTAAGTAAATACGAGTGGGTACTTAAAAGTACTATTAAGTTACTACACACAAGTAAATCTCGCGACAAGCTTTTATGTCATATAAATTGTGTCAAATGTAAAATGACGTTATAAGCAAAAGTTTTAGTGTAAAAGTTTATTTTTTCTTTTTAGCGCATTTAAATAAAAGCTTGTTTTTAAAAAGGTTTTTTTTTACGTTTAATTTTTTGCTCGATATCAATAAATGGTAACAGGTAACAGGCACTTGAAATATTCACAAAATACTTACTTAATTATTACGACGACACGGACGACACGACATTAATTTATTACGACGACACGGTTAGCGTAGAGGTCGAGTGATCGCCTACTGCGCAACGGGTCGCGGGTTCGATTCCCGTACGGGACAAATGCCTACAGAAATTTGTTCCGGTCTGGGCGTATGTGCATGTGATAATCTATGTTTGTAACTGCACCCACGACACAGGAGAAAATCCTAGTGTGGGGCGACGTTTTTTATAAAGAAAGAAAAAAAATTGTATATTTACTTTAATAATAAATATGAAATTTGTGTACCTACTGTTGTTTACCTAGTCAATGGTACGGAACCATTCGTGCGCGATTCCGACTCGCACTTTGCCGGTTTTGTATATAAGAAAGAAGATTATAAATACGATTTGATTGTTTGCCTTTTCACATTGCTATAGAGAGCAACGGGATAGGGTCGGCGGTGGCGCTGTGGACTCGGTCGGCACTGGCCTTCCAATCGCGAGGTCCGGGGTTTGAGACTGCCATCCCATGTACCAATGTGGTTTTCGCTTTTCGAATTTCATATGTACCTACATTTGTCTGACGCTCCTACGGTGAAGAAAAACATCGTGAGACAACCTGCATACATTTGCGAAGAAATTCAAATGTACATGTGAAGTCGACCAATCCGCACTGGGCCAGCGTGGTTGATTAAGGCCTAACCTTAACATAGGGTAGGCTCGAGCCCCTCAGTGTGAACGTATATGAGATGTTATGAAAATGGAACAGCAATTCTTCTTTATAATTCTAATAGTTGCGAGTGCTAAGTAGATACTTAAATGCGTAACTATAGGATTTTGGGATAATTCGTACTTTTCAGCCGTAGGTAGAGCTACTTAAGCGTTTGTGTAAAGCACGGGCACAGAATAGATAATAGTACTGCACGGGAAAGAACACAATGCTTTCGAAGATCGTAGCTTGCCGCGGCTCACTCAAAGTCTCGCTACAGTCACAGAATGGATTATAATTAACAGCTCCATTAGTCTTCTTTTATATAAAACTAGCTGTGCCTGCGAACTTCGTTTTGCCTAAAAGACTTCAACATGTTCAATGAAAAATGTTGCAAAAACGAGGAAAAAATATATGGCGAAACGTAGTTAGTTCGCGGGCACAGCCAATTTCTTTTACATTTCTCCTCTCCTATTTGTTGTCGTAGCGTAATATTACATAGCCTAAAGTCTTCCTCGGTAAATGGACTATCCACAGACTTATTAGAGACTAGCTGTGCCCGCGAACTCCGTTTCGCCATCAAAATGCTTAAAACAGTGTTTAGATTTTTCCTCCATTTTATTCCATAATGATTCAACTTTATTCTGCCTTTCTAGAGCAGCGGCCATTTGGAAATTAACAAATTAAGACAATTATCGTAGGTTCGTAATGCTCTAAGTACTCTTCAGGGCCTTTCATTTAATACCCATATTGCTGGGTTTGAAAACGATCTTTAATCCATTTTTTGAACGGCGGCCATGTTTAATTTAGGGCAATTTTCCTAAGTTCATAATGCGCTACTCTTTGAGACCTTTTATTTGATACCCATATTGCTAGGTTTGGAAACGAACTTTTATCCACCTTTTTTGAGCAGCGGCTATGTTGAATTTATGTCAATGTTACTAGGTTCATAGTGCTTTACTTATCAAGGACTACTTTCATTTGATACCCATATTGCTGGGTTCGAAAACGAACTTGTATCCTTTTTTTAGCGGCGGCCATGTTGAATTAAGGTCGATTTTTCTAGGTACCTAATGCTCTACTCTTCAAGGCCTTTCATTTGATACCCATATTGCTAGGTTTGGAAACGAACTTTTATCCATTTTTTTTTGAGCGGCGGCCATGTTTTATTTAGGACAATTTTCCTAAGTTCATAATGCTCTACTCTTTGAGGCCTTTCATTTGATACCCATATTGCTATGTTTGGAAACGAATTTTTATCCACCTTTTTTGAGCAGCGGCTATTTTGAATTTATGTCAATTTTGCTAAGTTCATAGTGCTTTACTCGTCAAGGCCTTTCATTTGATACCCATATTGCTGCGTTTGAAAACGAACTTTTATCCTTTTTTTAGCGGCGGCCAT
Source organism: Schoenobius gigantellus (assembly GCA_963935595.1). NCBI lineage: Eukaryota > Metazoa > Arthropoda > Insecta > Lepidoptera > Crambidae > Schoenobius > Schoenobius gigantellus. Next base: position 11,871,413 of record OZ012563.1, on the reverse strand, counting down.
GTTGAATTTAGATCGATTTTTCTAGTTACCTAATGCTTTACCCTTCAAGGCCTTTCATTTGATACCCATATTGCTAGGTTTGGAAACGAACTTTCATCCACCATTTTTGAGCGGCAGCCATGTTGAATTTATGTCAATGTTGCTAGGTTCATAGTGCTTTATGCATCAAAGCTTTTGATTTGATACCCATATTGCAGGGTTTGAAAACGAACTTTTATCCTTTTTTTTTGAGCGGTGGCCATGTTTAATTTAGACCAATTTTCCTAAGTTCATATTGCTCTACTCTTTGATGCCTTTCATTTGATACCCATATTGCTAGGTTTGGAAAGGAACTTTTATCCACCTTTTTCGAGCAGCGGCTATGTTGAATTTATGTCAATATTGCTAGGTTCATAGTGCTTTACTCGTCAACGCCTTTCATTTGATACCCATATTGCTGGGTATGAAAACGAACTTTTATCCTTTTTTTACGAACTTTTATCCTTTAGGACAATTTTTCTAGGTACCTAATGCTCTACTTTTCAAGGCTTTTCATTTGATACCCATATTGCTAGGTTTGGAAAAGAATTTGTATCCACCTTTTTTTGAGCGGCGGCCATGTTGAATTTATGTCAATGTTGCTAGGTTCATAGTGCTTAATTCATCAGAGCCTTTGATTTGATACCCATATTGCTGGGTTTGGAAACGAACTTTTATCCGTTTTTTTGGAGCCGCGGCCATGTTGAATTTAGGTCAATTTTTCTAGATACCTAATGCTTTACTCTTCAAGGCCTTTCATTTGATAACCATATTGCTGGGTTTGAAAACGAACTTTTATCCATTTTTTTGAGCGGCGGCCATGTTTAATTTAGGGCATTTTTCCTAAGTTCATAATGCTTTACTCTTCTAGGCCTTTCATTTGATATCCATATTGCTAGGTTTGGAAACGATCTTGTATCCACCTTTTTTGAGCGGCGGCCATGTTGAATTTATGTCAATGTTGCTAGGTTCATAGTGCTCTACACATCAAGGCCTTTCATTTGATACCCATATTGCTGGGTTTGGAAACGAACTTGTATCCACCTTATTTGAGCGGCGGCCATGTTGAATTTTAGGCGATTTTCCTAGGTTCATAATGTTCTACGCTTCAAGGCCTTTCACTTGATACCTATATTGCTAGGTTTGGAAACGAACTTTTATCCACCTTTTTTGAGCATCAGCTATGTCGGCGAATTTACGTCAATGTTACATTAGGATCAAGAGTCCCGTACTCCCTCTACGCGTAATACTTTTAATAGTTTTAAATGGATGAAAGAGTTTGATTCCTTAGTCATAATGTAAAAACATAGTATAACACCTTTCAAAATGCCTTGAAAAGGGTATCTTCATTTTTCAACATTTCAAATATTGTACCGATTTTGTGAAAATTGGCCAAAAATTAAACCAACCTACAAATTTTATATTTGTGACGTGATATTGTCATAAAAAATGCTATATACATTGGTTGTATGGCTTGATCCTTTTTCCTTACCACCACGGTACTACATAAGAAAAATACAATTTAAACTTCTTGGTTGGCAAAATTCAGATGGGCACAGCCAATAACAGAAAAGATTTTTTTTGCAATATGTAACAGACTTGTCAAAATAATTTCACGTGCGCCATGTTGATTTTCTACATACTTGTCATCAAAAATTTTATATGGTATTTTTTGAATAAAAATAAAAAGTGAATTTAAACAAATGAAATTATGCCTAAATGTTCTTCCGGAAAATTTTAAGCATTGTGGTGTAAGCCATATCAAATTCTGTCCAGTAGTTTCGGAGATCTTTCCGGACAAGCATTTGTACCCCTACGATTTTATTATAATAGGTTGGGGAAAAAGTTTCTTCGCATTTTTTAAGAAAATTCAAAACATTTTTTAATATAGTTTATTTACATTTAACTAAAGTATGTAGGTACCATTTTGTTCGATAACTTTCTGCCATCTTGTAGGTAGGGACATGATCCCATTGCTATAGAAATTTTGGGACTTCTGGTCAAAATACCGCGACAAGTGGTTTTGGCAGTTCTCTCGTGATGTTAACCTGACACTGCCTAAAGAATTCTGAAGAGACCGAAACAGGTGGAAATCTGAAGGTGCAAGGTCAGGACTATACGGCGGATGCATTAACACCTCCCAGCCAAACTCTCTTAATTTTTGCTGAGTGGCTAAAGATGTGTGAGGTCTAGCGTTATCATGATGAAAAACCACACCCCTTCTGTTGATTAATTCCGGCCGCTTTCTCTCAACTTCTTGCTTTAATCTCATCAGTTGTTCGCAGTAGAGTTCAGAATCGATGGTCCTGCCTGGTGGTAACAGCTCATAATGAATAATGCCCTTCCAATCCCACCACACACACAGCATCAGCTTGTTGCGACTTAACCCGGGTTTCGCCACAGTCTGTGAAGCCTGACCGGCCTTTGACCACGACCTTTTTCGCACGTTCTTGTCGTACGTGATCCACTTTTCATCACCAGTTATCAGCTTCTTCAAAAATGGTTCGGTTTCATTACGTCGTAATAAAGAATCACAAATGAGTACACGGTTCATTAGGTTTCTTTCAGTGAGCTCGTGAGGTACCCAAATGTCGAGCTTTTTTGTGTACCCAGTTTTTTTCAAATGCGCCAAAACTGTTTTGTGGTCAATTCCCAGTTCTTCAGCTACGTCGTAACTACTGACATGCCGATCTTGCTCCACTTTTTCAAAAATGGCATCCATTTTATCTGTAATAGGGCGACCAGAGCGACGTGCATCTTTGACATCAAAATTTCCGGATTGAAAACGCTTAAACCAAATTTGTGCTACTCTCACAGACACTGCACTAGGTCCATAAACATCGCAAATTTTTTTCGCGGCTTGCGTTGCATTTTTACCTTTTTTGTAGTAAAATTTTAAAATGTATCGAATTTCTTCATTAGATTCACTCATCTTGGCGGTACGAAAAACAAATGAAAATCACACATTTTCCTAATTTGAATTTGGAATTATGTTCTTTAAAATTTAAACTTTCAATGATACCAAAACCAGCCAGATACAAATAGTATAGCCAAAGAGATTTTATTACAAGTTTATACATACTATAATGCGAAAAGACTTTTTCCCCAACCTAATATATGGAGATGGAGATGGAGATTGGGACTATCCAACACAAAAATAATTTTTCAATTCGGACCAGTAGTTCCAGAAATTAATTCCAGGGACCACCAAAGTGGTCCCCGGTCTACCGGTTAAGAACCACTATGTTTTAGCAGAAATATGATAATGAAATAGGTAGGTAAGTACTAGACATGTGCACCGACATGGAAATATTCGGCGGCGGTGTAGGGCTATAATCTAACCGGCGGGCGGCGCGCCGCGGTGCTGCGGGCGGCGGCGTGAACGTCGGCGCCGCCGGCGTGATCAGCGTGAACATTTTTGCCACTGTGATCGAAAGTAAATTATTAATATAATAAATGTGAAACTTAACAAAACACCACTTCGCTTGTTCTTAGATACTTTCCAGCAGCTTTGTTTATCCAGCATTATACAGGATGTCTCTAAAACAATGGCTAAACCTGTAACTGTAGATGGACTTCATCATGGCCTCCCTTGTTACAAATTTTGACCTTAGTAAAATATTAGTTTCATAGATATTCATTGTATTTGTTTTTTTCGAACCAAGTACGTTTAGTTTTTATAATGCCATTTTTACAAAAAGAGAGGTTTAACGATTTCGTTTATTTTTAATTTCACAAGAGATAGTTCAGCTACCAAAAACAAAGACTTTTAACAAACTAGCATAGTGTTTAAAAAAATGAAAACAAAGAAAATTAAAAATAAGATAAATCTTTCATGTTTGATCAGCTACAGTGTAAAAAAATATAGGATGGTCATCGTGCCCATCATCTTAAAAACTTGTTTAGCTTTTCTAGATTCCAAAACAGTATCTACCCCAGGCATTCTGAATATTTTTAATTTCATGACTACCTACTTGAATAACAAATAAGTAGTATAAAAACTTCTAAAAAATGTTTTTGTCGTAATAATTACTCTGAGCTTCTGTGTTAATGTAAAGGTATAATGAGCCTAGGTATACTGTATTTTTTAATCTCATGGCTACTTATAGAGTATGAAAATTTCAAAGTACCCGTTAAAAAGAAACACATTTATTCGTAAAAAATTCAAATTGAACTTGCGCCCGTATACATGTCCTAGACCTTTTAATAAAGAATGTTTAATGCGGTGCGCGTAACCCTTAGATCATTTAACCTATGGATGCGGTACGCAACAAATCGCAGTATAAATTTTTCTGCCACTTTTCGCGGGAGGCGAGGTAAACACGCTACGCACACTAAGAAAATGTTTAAAAACACACACTATGAAAATATTACCCTACAATGAAGAAACACACACACATCGACAAATTAACGTGTATCTACGCAATCCCCACCACAAAGAATTAATGTCCCTAGTGATGTGACACAAAGAATGAGTAACTATTTGGGTCGTCGTGAGTGAATGATTGAAATGTTACAATAAATTGTATTTTTATTACTATACCCTGTTCGGCTAGAGTTAATAAAAATACAATGAAGACAGGGTTTCTTAAATTAGTACAAAGCGAGGCCTGCTAATTATTATTAAAATGCTTTAATTAGTTTTTGTGTCAAATACAGCAATTTCACTTGCTATTTAGCTGATCGACTTAAATAAATATATATTTTCAGTCATAGGCGTAGGTATAATGTTTTGATGGGGAGGGGGGGGGGGGACGAATTTATATTTTCAGTTAAAGAAAGACAAAAGACAGTAAGCGCTCCGATGCGTTATTGCGATCCAAGATGGCCGCCGCCACAAAATGGTGGATTACGTATTTTTTCACAACTCAAATTATTAATTATGGGTATCAAATGAAAGGGCTTGACTAGTAGAATACCACACACTATGATAAATGTAACTGGTTTATTTACATTAAAATACATCAAGTAATTAGTCATGGTCAAAGTAAAATAAAGGTACCATGAAAAGTCTGTAAACAAATAACAGAACGACACTCCGGAGTGCGATCAAAACAATGACTAGTGTGACTTGACTTGCGCCACGCTTCTATCTGAACCCGTCGAAACAAGTTAGCGCGGGGTGCAGTGGGAGGGTGGGGGTCTATCGGGAATGTCTTAGATGTTTTACGTGAGAATTGTTACTACCAAGAACTAATTTCTGATTTAATTATATATCTACCTTCATAGTTATAAACATGTTTAATAGGTAGGCACTTTTTCATTTAGCTTTGCTCGTATGGTAGAAATTTGCTATCTTGTGCAAGTAAAAAGCACGAGGTGGCAACTTACTGCCATACAAACAAAATTAGTATTTTAGAAAACCTTTCATTTGTGATAGGGCCCAACGTGTTATAACGCTTGGGACGATATCGGGTATTTTCCTTTAAGTTGCACCAAAAAATGTGAGTTAAAGTAAACATAAAATTCCTACACTACACGTATGTGGCGTTAATTTTACCATTTTAGCTTAGTAGATGTTTACTACTATGAAAGTTTTTATTACATATAGTAAGACATGTTATATGTTATTCATTTGTCATTACGTGACGTTGAAAGTGTTTTTGTTTACATTGCCCGTACAAAGTTCAAAGCCACTAAAATAAGAAGAAAAAGCTTTATTGTGTGATTTTAATAATGATGTTGCATTATTAAAATTTTTCTCTGACGACGACGATGACGACAATCACTTGCTTTGTGCTCTTTACTGATGTCCCCAACAACTTGCTGCATAAAGCAGGTGAAATGAAATCGCAATGCAATGCGGAAACGAAACGAAAACGCGGTTAACGGTGACCGCAAACAATAGTTTTTCTATTTTGTATGCTGTCTGGCAGTCAACGTGTAAAATTAAATAGAAGTACAGTTGAATAAAATATACTTGAAAGTTTATGAACATTTTGCATCTTTTCAGCCTTTTAAACAAAAAAATAAAAGTTCAAAAAAATTATTCATTTTTTTTGTACTTATGACCTCAATTACAACATAAAATTTAGAGGACGTTATTGACATTTTTCTATCTGGAGTAAACTTACATTGCATTTTGTAAAATACCAATATAGATTATTTAATAGGCTTAAAATCAAGGGGGATGCAGTCGAAAAATTGTTTAGAGTAAGTATGTATATTGTATGGCCGACTTAACCATGAGGTGTACGGCCATTAAATAAAGAAAAAAAGTATATTGCATAGAAAAAGATTTTTTAAACTACAAAGCAAAGTTGAGCAATATAATAGGTAATAATATAATATTTTCTTGATATTTTTTTGTTCTATTATATTACACGTGAATTTCTATTTTAATCTTATATCTGGTTAAACAAACTCCGGAGTGAATGAATGATAAATAAAAATATGAATCAGCATCATTCACTCACGTTGTCCCAGCACTAAGCAATAATGCCCGTGTCACAGATAATATAATGTCCGTGTATTGTGTTGAGCTACCATCGTACCATTGTATTTTTCTATCGTAACGGCATAAAAAATACTTTAAAATTGTAAACAAATGAAACACGGTAATGTATATTTTATACTTAAATGTGATAGGAAACGCCATAATCTCGAAGATTTGAGTAGCTGGATCACCTTTTGCATGAGGAAACTGCACAATTAACCATTTTTTTGGAGCTCTTAGTGCGACACGAAAACGACACCAAATGGCAGCGGCCGCGCGTCAACTAGTTTTATATAACGTGTATGGTCATATGGTCAGCGTAAATTGGCAGAGGGGTTCGCCCAGCCTTGCCGTCTCCCGTATGAATGCTCTAAGGCGTAACCCGACGTTTTGATGTAAGCATTTTGGAATTTTGGATACGAGTCCGCAACTCCGCAATCGAGGATACTGACATCGCGTATACTAGGTCTTTTAGATACCCCCAATAAAAAATCCAAGGGTTTTAAATCCGATGATCTCGGCGGCCATAAAATAGTACCAAGCCGACCTTTCGACCTTTGTGAGTAATTTTTGGCTGATTTCACACTTTTTCAAAAATTGTTTACATTTAATACTTACCTATCTGCGTACTATCGAGCAGCAGCGTTGGCATTGCCTTGACACTAGGACGACGTGTACGGGTGTACACGTCCTAGACCTTTTAATAAAGAATGTTTAATGCGGTGCGCGTAACCCGACGTTTTGATGTAAGCATTTTGGATGCGAGTCCGTAACTCCGCAATTGAGGATACTGACATCGCGTACACGGAATTTACTAGCTTTACGTCTTGGAAATTGTTCGTATTTGTGATACCTTCTGACAATTGGCAATCGTTATTCGGACTTTGAACATGCCTAGACATCAGTATACGACATCCGAATATGCAGATATATAATATTTTACTTATGACGAGTGTCAAGACAAGTTTTTAAGATGATGGGCACGATGAGCGTCCTACATTTTTTTTTACACTGTAGCTGATCAAACATGAAAGAAAATTTATCTTATTTTTAATTTTCTTTGTTTTCATTTTTTTAAACACTTTACGCTAGTTTGTTAAATTTAAGTCTTTGTTTTTGGTAGCTGAACTACCGCTTGTGAAATTTTAAAAAAACGAAAACGTTAAACTTCCCCATTTGTAGAAATGTGTTAGTAACACAGTAGTAGTATGTGAAGATATGGACACATAGTCTTAAACTCTATGTAATGTGGACACTAGCCTAGAAGGTTACATAGCAACCGTTGTTTTTGCTAATATATCTACTATCCAAGTATATCGCCTTCTAATTCATTTATTATCTTTAATATAGTAACACAGTAGTAGCACGAAACATGAAGTTTAATTTAAGTTTCTGTGTGTGGTCACAATGTCTACCTTACCTAACCGACAATTTTCAACTCTGTTTTTAATTTATCCTAAAGTTAATTTTCGATTACGATTCTATCAGGTCCGAATAGAAATCAATTTCTATAATATAGGGATAGGGACCGGGATCTGAATAGCCACTCCGTTTAAGTTAAGAACAATATATATATTTTTTAATCCTTGAGTAAACTTAGAACTAGTAATTTATAAAGTTTCTCCCAGTTAATTTCATTATTGATAAAGCACTCCGTAATAAGTGTATTTAAACAAAGCACAATAGTTTTGATTAGTAGCGAAATAAGGAGAACTCAACTGGATCCAGCAATAGGTAATACTTAGGAAACTTCTATCAATTCTCAAGTGCTAAGTAAGTTGGTGTCCCGAGATCCTCTGGTCAGTCCTTTAAAATTTACTTTTCTCACCATATTATTTTGTTAGAATTGTCTTAAACCAATAAACGTTTCGTATCGCAAATTAAATCTATGATACAGTTCACTCTATCGAACATACGGAAAAAAAACCTAAAATAATTCTAGCTCCTAAAATCGCTGAATAAACATGGTGGTGATTTGGATACCCCATAGCAAAAGGCGTCTAAATTTTTCTTTTGGACGCCTATGAACAAGCTATGAATGGGCCATTCTGTATAGGCGGTAGGGCCGTGGGTCCGAATAGACACAAACTTTTTTATTCTGTAATACATGACATTAGCAGTCATTGAAATTTTTAATCTGTGTATTCATTTTGTTTGCAAGTCAGCAGCAGTGGTTGTACCTATTTTTTTATATTTTACTATCAATAATAAAACTTACTTCGATTTTAAGATATAAAAGAAATTTGAATAGTAAGTTTTGAATCGTGTCAAATGTATTGATCAGTTTCTATATTCTGTTGCAAAGAGCTTTGTCATTCTAACCTACATGACCGGCTAAAAATTGTTTTATTTCAGATGTTTCTGACACGTTCTGAGTATGACCGCGGTGTCAACACCTTCAGCCCTGAAGGAAGGTTGTTTCAAGTAGAATATGCCATTGAAGCTATTAAGTTAGGTTCGACTGCTATAGGTATCTGCACTTCTGAAGGTGTTGTTTTGGCAGTAGAAAAAAGGATCACATCACCTTTGATGGAGCCAACTACTATTGAGAAAATCGTGGAGGTGGACAAACATATCGCATGTGCTGTGTCTGGATTGATGGCTGATTCGAGGTAAGTTTTCATATTACTATTTGTCTGGTTTCAGAAAATTGTGTAGTTAAAGTAGGTATTCAGTTAGAATTACCAGTTTTTGTTGAAGAAGAAAACAAAGTAGTTTACCTCAAACTGTCTCTTGAAGACGCTAAAAGAGCAGAAAATGGTAAAAGGTAGGTACAAAGCAAAGAAAAACTGCTAAAGCTTGGATATTACAGAAAACAATTGAAATTATGAGTTCAATTCTTTTTGAGGTTATGTTTGTTTTGATATTATTGACATAAGGGTGCCCACGATCGTTCTGAGACGATAGCATGCCATTGGCATCATTATCGCGTCTATTGATTCGGTCCGAGCGTGAGCAGTCTGAGTACTGTGAGTAGTGTAATCTCGAAACGGAAGGGGGCCCAAGTACATCTACCCTATTTCCTGAATGCTTTATAAGAATAATAATAACTTTACTAACTTTTAATTACCAAATCGATATTTTGTTTTTCTTCTTTTTATATTGGCTTAGGCCCCATGAAAAATTAAGGATTACCGAGAATACTCTCGAGAAAAATATAAATAAATATTAATAGAATCTGAATAATAATAAAGCCATAGTTCAAACTGATTACAAATTCAGACACGACCAGGTAGCAAACATAATTCATCAACTTTTAGCACATATATACACGGTTATTTTTTTATCATACTGGAAAATTTTAGAGGCAGCTCGGTAGACGCTAGACGACTCATATCAATAAAAAAAACATGTGGTTATATTTTTTAAATTTTATCCGCCAATAATATTAAATTATAGACATTGTTCTTGTTTACTACAAGATAAGGTAAGATTATGAATGAATAAAGCATTTACTACTACGGGCTTAGGAAAATGCGGCAACGTCGCATTATTAATTCAAGCAAGATCAATTTACAACTAGTTTGAAATAAGAGTTATTAAATTTCAAATTCAAATTCAAATTCAATATCCTTTATTCAATTGGGATTTTACAATCACTTTTGAACGTCAAAGAAGCTACGCCATTGGTTCACAAGTCTACGGCGGGAGACCTTGTACTGGAAAGAACCAGCAAGAAAACCAGCAAGGGCTATTTTTTTCTCCCTGTATTGTTACAGAGTCGTCAATTGGAAGCAGAACTCAAAAGTAAAGATTGTGTTCAACTTCCATTACAAGATTAGATGTGTCAGTGTACATTATACATTTAAATCTATAAATTAAGTCTACAATTAAGACCAAGCATTGACATCATTCAGATAATCATTGACTTTATAATATCCTTTACTCATTAGAGTCTTTTTTACATGCGCTTTAAACTTATGAAAAGGTAAGTCAGTAACACTCTGTGGAACTTTATTGTAAAAAGATATACATTTCCCCATAAATGAGCCTCTAGTTTTTTGGAGCCTGTACGTTGGAACGGCAAGTTTATTTTTATTTCTTGTATTTAAGTTATGAAATTTAAAATTGGTATCGAATGTGTTATAATTTTTATAAACATAAATCAAATTTTCATAAATATACTGTCCTGCTAAAGTCAATATATTAATTTCTTTAAATAAATCACGTAGAGAATCCCTTGTTCGTAAATTATAAATAGCCCGCACGGCTCTTTTTTGAAGTACAAAAATACTTTCTATACTAGCGGCTGATCCCCACAGTAATAGCCCATATGACATGACACTGTGAAAATAACTAAAGTAAATCAGTCTTGCCGTTTCAACATCAGTAAGTTGTCTCATTTTTTTTACAGCATATGCCGCAGAACTGAGTCTGTTTGCTAAAGACGCAATATGTGGATCCCACTGCAAAGTCGAATCTAGTGTTATACCCAAAAATTTAGTAAAATCGACGAATTCAACAGTATGATTATTCATTTCCACAATATTATCCACTTTCCTAACATTTGGCAATGAAAACTTAATACATTTAGTTTTACTCGAGTTTAATGATAAATTATTCACAGTGAACCAATGCAATACTTTAGAAAGAGTACTATTTACAACGTCAGTATTTCCGTTTCCTCTGTCAATCTTAAATATTAAAGAAGTGTCATCTGCAAATAGTACTGTATCGCACAGATTATTGGTGAAGTGTGGGAGGTCATTAATATAAATTAAGAAGAGCAGAGGTCCCAGTATTGATCCTTGAGGCACACCCATAATGATAGGTGCACCAGAAGACTCAGTTCTGTTAATTACAACTTTTTGGACCCTATTGGACAAATAAGACTCAATAAGCTTAATTGCCTCTTCAGACACACCATAATGCTTGAGCTTATTTAGAAGAGTCTGATGATCAACGCAGTCAAAAGCCTTTGACAGGTCACAAAATATACCGATCACATCCTGTTTACACTCCCAGGCGGAAAAAATGTGTTTGAGAAGTGCAACTCCAGCCTCTGTAGTGCAACGACCCTTAGTAAAGCCAAATTGGTTCATATGTAGGATTTTATTGATTGTGAAATAATCTGACAGCTGATTAGAAATAATTTTTTCAAATATTTTGCTAAGTGCTGGTAGAATCGAAATTGGTCTATAATTTGCAGGATCATTTTTATTTCCAGATTTAAATAAAGGTATTAACTTGCTATATTTCATTAGATCAGGAAAGATACCTTCATCAATACATTTGTTGAAAATGAACGCTAGTTGCGGAGCAAGTTCTTTTATAATAGATTTGATTAAGTGGGTCGAAATACCCCAAAGATCTTCAGTTTTTTTGGTACTGATCATGCGGAATGTTTTTAGAATAGTGTCGGCGTCAATGTGACCAAAGTTGAAGCCTATGCTGCACTTCTCTACACTTTGTTCTAAGAGGGCTACAGCCGCATTGGGGCACGAGTTGAGACTACTTGTAGTTTCTATAGGTATGTGGTAGAAGAAATCTTCAAACGCATTTGCAACTGCAATATCCGATTTTATTGCTTTATTATTAACTTCTAGTGAGAAAGAATTTACACGGCTTTTGGGTTTCCCTGTTTCCTGGTTAATGATGTTCCAGGTGGTCTTTACTTTGTTTTTAGATAAGCTAATTTTATTACTTATGTACATCGCTTTTGCAGACATGCACACTTTCTTAAATGTTTTAGAATAATTTCTTACATAATCTATGAAAGCGGGATCACTGAAGTTTACTTTTAAAGCATAAAGTTCAAATAATTTCCTACGGCTTTTGTATATGCCTGGCGTCGCCCAATCACTAAATTTCTTTCTCTCATGTTTGATTTTAATTACTTTTTTTTTAAATATGTTGTTACATTCATCTTTAACTACATTAAATAAATTATTATAAAGATTATTCGCGTTGCTCCTCTCGGTTGATGAATCTGTAATTTGATTAACAACATTTCTTTTAAATTTTTCTATACCGCGTTTTGTTATGGGTCTACAAGTAATCTCACGTTCAGAACAAACATGATGGTGTTCAAACGAAGCTAATTGCCCACTATGGTCAGAGTTTATACAATTAATAATAAATTTATCTTGTACATCACAGTTACAGAAAATGTTGTCTAAACAAGTAGCGGATGTAGCTGTAATTCGGGTTGGCTCTTGAAAAACATGATTCAGATTAAATGATTTAAATAAGTTAATAAATCTACTACATAATTGTGATTCCACTAAAATATTTATATTAAAATCACCACAGACAACAATTTTTTTAGTTTTCCTAGATACTATTCTTAGTGCGTCTTCCATAGCAGACTCAAACTCTGAATAGTTTCCAGAGGGGGGCCTGTATACACATATTACAATGAAATTATCAAGTTCCACGCATGATAACTCAATTATTCGTTCGACTGAAAGAGAAACTATGTCTTTTCGTTCCTTAAACTGTATGTCATTATGTAAAATTATAAGGGATCCGCCTCTAATAGCACTTTTTCTAGTGAATGAACTCGCAATTTTATAGTTATCTAAACTTGTTGACAATTCATAATTTTTGAGCCAATGCTCAGTGACACAAAATACATCAATCTTTTCATAATCTAAATATAGGCTAATTTCTAAATCTTTCCCAGAAAAGCCTTGAATATTTTGATGAACAATCCGCAAATACTTAGGCTTTCCTTTGGTCAATATCCGGCAAGAGGCTACCTCTATTGTCTTATTATTTAATTTAAATTACTTGGAACTTGTTCCAAAACATTACATTGAGTATGTTGCTCAATAGAAGCATTGTCAATGTGAGAATTAATAGCCAAGTTTTTGGCTAAATTAGAAAAATAAAAGCTTAGCGATACAGCTAATTGTTTTTTTGAATATGTTGATAGATTTAATCTATCAACATATTCAAAAATATATCTATTATTGCACTAGACACTACAATAGTGAAAGACAGAGACAGTCGGCGCCGGCGCCGAGCGCCGGCGGCGGCGTTTTGTTGTTTGCTGTCGCTTGTCGGTACGAGCTGGCCGGCTTTAGTTCGCCTTTGACCCCAGCGCGTGTGAACGTATCGCGATGTCGCGCCCGCGCCTGACGCGCGGCAATCGGGCGCATTCGGAATTTTAGTTTCAAGTTAACACATCTAGCGAATACACAGACCTTACTCCGGTAGACCGTAGACTTTTACTTGTGAAGTGAAATTAAGTGTTTGGTGTAAGAAAGTGAACCCACAAACGTAAGACTTGGAAGCGAAAACTGCATTTCGAGACTTTAAATACTAACCAAAGTGATATGTTGTTGTGGTCATGTACAATTTTAAACGTGCACGACTATGTATGAGTTAGAGGACTTCCTTTAAATTTAGAACTCTTTTGTTATTAGAACTAAAGTTGATTTAAATTGTTTCCTAGGTAGGTAAGTATTTAAAGTTGATTCCAATTTTTTAACTACGCCAAAACAACCTACCATAACCGTAATACCTACTTAGTACTGTTTGTTTTCTTTAAAAACTTTGTTTTGCCGGTCCTAAGCCCGTAAAGTAGGAAGGTGAGTGCAGTATTTTTTGGATATTTTTGATAATAAATATCTAATTAAACAGGTGAGTAAATTTTATTATTAATGGTTAAATAATTCTTCTACCGTGTCCTGAAGCCACCCTTAAAATAACCAGGGTGATAAAAAAATAACCGTGTATAAACCTGAAGTAGTCGAAACACAAAAAGAGCGAAAGAGCGTCGGTGGCGCAGTGGACTCGGCACTTGCCTTCCAATCGGGGGGTCGGGGTTCGAGACCGGCCATGTACCAATGTGTTTTTCGTTTCGAATTTCATATGTACATTTGTCTGACGCTCCTACGGTGAAGGAAAACATCGTGAGGCAACCTGCATACATCTGCGAAGAAATTCAATGATGTATGTGAAGTCGACCAATCCGCACTGGGCCAGCGTGGTTGACTAAGGCCTAATCACCCTAACATAGGGTAGGCTCGAGCTGGGGACGTATATGGGCTGTGATGATGATGATGATGAGTCGAAACACATAAATTATATTTTGATAGGGCAATCGGACATCACAATAGTTGACAAAATTAATAAAATAACTCACCTAATAGATATAGCTATTCCTAATACGCACAATTTGCAAAAAACTATTATCAGAAAAATACACCAAATATGCTGATTTAGGCGATGAAATAACTCGTATGTGGCAAATGAAGAAAGTAAGTGTAGTGCCAATTGTTATTTCTACTACGGGTGTTGTACCACATCAAATTTTTCAAGCATTGAATACCCTAAATTTACCAGAATCAACATTTGCGCAACTTCAGAAGGCTTGTATCTTAAATACAAGCCTTTTTTAATCCACACAACTATAAAAAATTTAACATATAATTTTTAAAATCTAATATTCAAGAATCTAAAACTAAATAGAAGTGGGCCCCGCTAGGGTAAAGGCCTCCTCCAATCCTTCCCATTTCTTACGGTACTTTGCAATTTGTGTCCAGTTTTTTCCAGCTGTTTTTATTATTTCATCAACCCATTCATCTTGAATGCTTAAACACAATTTATTTATCAATATTAGTTCAAGCAGAATAATTTATTTTAAATGTCTACACTTTTTATTTCTTGAGTTAGACTTTTTATTCTTAGAGATTTTTTATTAATATTATAACATTATGTTTCAAAAATATTAATGGAAATAATTATTCTATAGTTTATAATGACAATATAGTAACTAATGCAAAAATATTAGTACCTTAAACTAAAAAACTGTTAATTTTCCAGGCAGTTGGTTAACATGCAATGGCTTCATGGTTTAGTATTGTTATTTTTCCATTTGAAACATTCCAACAGGTGCATGCACAATGTCTAAATTCAATGATTTGTTAGTGTCCCCATCTGAGCTCCAACAAGCCCACTGCTGGGTAAGCCTTCTCTGAAAAGGTGGGCTTAGGTTGTCTCCCATTACTCTGGGCAAGACAAGGTATTAAAATATCCAGAACAAAAGATATTTCTATCTTTCGAACTCCTCATAAAAGTGACTATTATTTATCTACAGGGTGTAACTGAACACCCCAATAATATTTAAGGGTATGTATCCATCAGAAGTAGAGATTCTGTAGGAAAAATATTAGGGCTAACAAACCTACTTTTTTTCCCCATACAAACTAAATAAATTATTTTTTGGTATTAAGTGCCGACAGCCCTACGTAAGCGTACGAGGAATACTACGCTCACGTCATACAAACTAAATAAATTATTTTTTGGTATTAAGTGCTGAAAGCCCTACGTAAGCGTATGAGGAATACTACACTCACGTCTGTCACGTGTCATTTTGTGTTTAAATTTCTTTTGTGTTAAGAGCTGATTATGGTTGTCACTTGAAAGTTTTTGCTTTCAGTTTAAAATCAAATAACTCTCAAAGTATTGGGGTTCTAGGTCTCAGGCAAGCACCGAAGGTCCAATTAGTATGTATCTAACTTATATGCCCCTTAAATGTTATTGGGGTGTTCAGTTACACCCGGTATATAAATAAAAATCAATGTATTACTATGTTTGTTTGTCCTCTATGCGTTCCGAAACCATTCATCAGATTGTAATGAAACTTTGGTAGAGTGTTATGGGGACACCCGTGAGGGTTCCTAGCAAAAAAAAAAGAAAAAAAGGGCATTTACGTGGCCTTGCAACGCATGCCGGGTACAGCTAGTTAGTATATACACGGTTATTTTTTTATCACCCTGGAAAATTTCAGGGATGCTTTAGGACACATCCATTATTATTTAAAAAATAAAAAAAATAAAATAAAAGAATTAAAAAAAATTACAAAAAAATAAAAAAAATCTCTAAAAATCCTGCTTTCAACTAAGGCAGCATTTTTTGGATTTATAAAAAAAATAATATAAAATTAAGTAAGCGAGTATTTATTTTTATTCATATATAAAACATTCTAATACCATGTCGTGAAGCGTCCCTTAAATTTTCCAGGGTGATAAAAAAATAACCGTGTATAGTCTTAATTTATAGCAGTATATATTAGTTTATTTTATTATATCTATCTATATAGTGTATACGTTTATAATTTTTTAACCTCTCTTACACCTGCTAGGGTTGGCTGGTAGAGATCTCCTTAAGAGATAAGCTTTTTTTTTTTTTTTTATTTATTTGTTAAGTACACTTACAATTTATACAGTTTTACAATAGTCTCGCAAAACTTATTAATAAGTTTGACTGCGAGTACGTAGTCACGTTCAGAATGTAAACAAAATAGTTACTTATTATAGCTTACACAAAGAATTATGTTACTACATGTTTACTACATTACTCATTCACGGAAGTTGAGATAAATAATATTTT
Organism: Schoenobius gigantellus; assembly: GCA_963935595.1. Classification (NCBI taxonomy): domain Eukaryota; kingdom Metazoa; phylum Arthropoda; class Insecta; order Lepidoptera; family Crambidae; genus Schoenobius; species Schoenobius gigantellus. The sequence goes on along the minus strand of OZ012563.1, from coordinate 11,854,618 downwards.
TTCAATCTGTGGGAAAACAATTTTTGATCATTTATATTAAAGATATCTGCAGGCAACGCATTCAACAAGTAAGGTATGCGTTTTGACAAGGTTCTATCTCCATAAATATTAGTAATTCTAGGCACCACATATTTATTATTAGACAAAGCTCTTGCTTGCTTGCCCTTGTACATATCTCATGTATATAAAAAACTAGCTTTCTGCTCGCGACTTCGCCCGCATTATTTTTGTTTTCCCGTGGGATTTTTTTCCCGTAGGAAAATTACCCTATGTCCTTCCCCTGATCTCGAACTATCCCTATAGGTACCAACTTTCATCAAAATCGGTTCAGTAGTTTCGAAGCCTTTTCAATACAAACAATCAAATCTTTCCTCTTTATAATATTAGTATAGAATAGATGTATGACAATTTGTGTACAATAAAAAATATATATCATCAAGCTACTGTTATTGTCTCTCTTTACAGAACATTGGTGGAGCGTGCCAGAGTGGAGAGTCAGAACCATTGGTTTGTGTACAATGAGCGTATGAGTGTAGAGTCCTGTGCCCAGGCAGTATCGAACCTCGCCATACAATTTGGAGATAGTGACGACAACAGTGGCACAGCTATGTCGAGACCTTTTGGAGTGGCAGTTATGTTTGCAGGTATGTCATATACAACAGGGAGTCTTCTAGTCATCACATTTAGTCATCTACCATAAGAGTACAATAATTAAGCAAAGAAGATTGACTTCATGGACTCTCCATACTTTATTTGACTGTGATTATGTTATCTATTGTGCTGAAGTTTTTCGTGTAACCTGCCTGTTTGATTGATCGATTTTCATCTAGTTTGCTTGGTATTCTTTGCAGTATAATTTTTGTGAAGACTTTGTAAGTATTTGATATCAATGAAATAGGTCTGTAGTCTCCTATGTCGGCCTTTGGCCATTTCTTATTATGTGTTATTTTGGCCATTTCTTATTTAAAAAATGTCGTTCTCGTTTCATTATTTTATTATACCCTTTTTTTCGCAACTGTACTAACGAAACATCAATATTATACCGTTCATTTAAAATGGTTAGCCTTATGTATGGTGCGGTCGCTTTTACGTAACCTTTATAATTCGGTCGGCTTATTGACAAATTACTGATATATCTTATTTTTGATATAACTTTCATAATAGCCGTAATTCAAAGTTGGAATTAACAGGATTGTTTATTGATGGAACATTTTAATTTGTTCATAGTATGCCATGTTTCCTTGTTTAATGGAAGCTGCGTATTCGATGACTTAAAAAAACCTTTTTAAAATTCTCTATATGTTCATATTGCGTAAAGTTACATAATCTAAGTTTACTGTCGTTATAAAGGTGTACCAAGGGTACATGTTACAGCCTTTTATTTTATTGTAAGTGTACTGGTTTACTGAGAAATTCGTTTTTTCTGATTTTTGAAAACATTTAATTACATTGGTATTCATCAAGCAAATCAAAAACTAATGCTTGAACAAATTTGAACAAATTAAGGTCTATTATTGGTATTTTTTTCAAACTTCTATGTTCAACCGATTTCGAGATCTGGGATATCCTAAAACGTTACCGCAGCAAAATCTTAAATAACTTAAGAAATACAACACGCACAAATTTTGCTATTCACAAACATTTAATACGCAACAAAAGCTATCTATTCATGTATTTGGTTCTGGATGGAAACGATTTTATAAAAAAAGATTTTGCCAGGGTAACGTTTCGAACATTACTCCAGCAAAATCTGTTTTTCTCGAATAACTTTAAAACTACAATGCGAACAAATTTTGCTATTCATGAACAAATTTCTCCTCATGATGAACTAATTATTTGATATACTTTCACTTTTCTAAAGCACAACATTTTGCTGCGGTAATGCACACGTGAAGTCGACCAATCCACACTGGGTCAGCGTGGTTGACTAAGGCCTTACCACCCTAAGTTAGGGTAGGCTCGAGCCCCTTGGCGGGAACCTATATGAGCTGTGATGATGATGAAATAATATCAATTGTACCCTCTTTTAGACTGTTCTTAATATTGATTACTAATATGAGATTGTTAATTCAATGTTTTGTTACGAGTACAAGGTTAATGAATCTTCTGTAAGAGCTACTGATTTCTGCCATTTTCACATATATTGAAAACGGAGGAAATCAAAGCCTTTGTGAAAATATAATATTTTCTGTTAGCTTGATATTTCTGTAAATGTTATAGGAAATAAAATTACATTCTACATTTATGGTTTATGTTTTATCATTTATGTACTAGTATGTCAATAATTTGTTACAGGCATTGACGAGAAAGGCCCGCAACTTTTCCATATGGATCCTAGTGGTACATTTGTTCAGTATGACGCTAAGGCTATTGGTTCCGGCAGCGAAGGTGCTCAACAAAGTTTGAAGGTATTTTAAGTTCTGATTTTATAATTTCAAATGTTTTAATTTTTGAAATTAATATACATATTTACGAGGCATATCCACAAAATAATTTTACTTAGACCTTTGCTGTGTTTTCTTTTTATACAACTAAGTTGGCAAACAAGCAAACTGCCCACCTGATGGTAAGTGGTAACAGTCACCTGTAATACATGTGGCTCTTGTGAGATTCCCCCACCACAAGAACCACACTGTATGTTGTCAACTTGTGACATCAGATGTAAAGTCACGGTACCAGTAATTTCATTGCCATATCCTTACCATTTAAACCGGTACACAACAATGTAAGCACTGCTGCTTTGCGGCAGAAATAGGTGAGTCGTAGTTATCTAAGCAGACGACCCTGGTACAGTCTCCCTCTGGTAATTGATGTTAGTCAAACTGACTTGTAGCTTAGCTGATCCCCGTTCTAACGAGCACACTCACACGTCAGTACACCCACACTCATGGCCATAGCCGCGTCTCCCGTAAACGATGCCGATGGAATTTGCTGCCAAGTGCGTAAGACTAGATGGCCCATGCTTTTAACATGGCATTACTTTTTCAGGAGTGTTACCATAAATCCATGACTCTAAAAGAAGCTATTAAGTCAACTCTCACCATCTTGAAGCAGGTGATGGAGGAGAAGTTATCGGAGAATAATGTGGAAGTGGTAACGATGACACCCGGATCGCTGTTCCATATGTTCACAAGGGAGCAGTTGGCGGAGGTTATCAAAGATATTCCGTAAATTTGTAGTCTATTGGAGTAGACTTGACATGATTCGGAACATTGATTTTTAGACACTTGACCAATTGCTGACCGGCAGACAGCTTATCAGGCAATATTTAAAAAATTCTTAATCCTTGTTTACAATCAGTCAAGTGACTAATACTATCTCACCAATATTTATATAATCAATGTTAAGTTCATGTGTGTGAGTAAGTGAGTGTAGCTAGAGTAATATTTGAAGTAAATTGTATATGCATAAGGAAAAAGGTATGGATATTATTTTATTATACCATAAAACAATCTTAATAATTTTAATTATATCACCTATACACTGCGAATTTTGAATTACAAAAGAAACTTAAATATTGTATAAATAAAAATAGTTAGAACAGTTTTTAAACAGTAAACGAGCTACTCCTCCATACAAAAAATATTGATTTATTACGTTTACAGAATATCCTATAAACGACGCACATTTGCATACAACATCGTCTCGTAGTAAGTTACGTTCGTTTGTTAATCTATCAATACCATGCTAGACCAGAGCTATCTAAGTCACGCACCGAAAAACAGCAATAGCGCAATATAGTGGCTGCGATTGATCACCAATTATTCCTTTATCCTTTTTCCGGGCTACGGACTGGCAAAATTACCTTATTTCAATAAATTAATCACACTCGCACCATAAGTGCATATTCTCTATTTGAACATTGAAAAGCCACAGTGCAAAATCAATCTCATACTTCGCGCCCGCGCCGCACTGCCTGCCTGCTAATTTACATTGCGCGTGCTCACTACGTCTGTTCGCGAAATACGGACGGAGCTCACACACAGCTAAGCGAAAGCGGTGAAGTACGGACGGATCAAAGCTTTGTTGCTGCCGACGAAGATGCTAATAGCTATCTGTCTAAAGAAAGTAAGTAATCGGTTTCAGTCATAGATATGACCTCTTAGGAATTGCACCATTATTGAGGCAATTTGGAGACGCATTCCAAAATAATTATTTAAAAAATGTATAGCTTTTTTCCAAAAATATAACCTAAATCGTTGCCTGAAGTATTTTTTTTTGCGGGTAATTCAATATTCACGGCGTATTATACCTATTAGTATATTTACATAATACGTATTATTTTGTACTACTTAAATTGTTGCCTGAAGTAATTTTTTTTCGGTTAATTCAATATTCACGGTGTATTATACCTATTAGGATATTTACATAATATGTATTATTTTGAAGTCATTAGTATTTCGACACAAAATAGTGGTACAGTTTAGTTTAAATATTATTTTTGTTTCGTTTCATGGTGTCTGGATACAGTTGAATCTGCGATAAGTATTTGCGGTTTAATAAAAAATCATTAAATTATTTGTTTCATTATTTTGATCCATATCCAGATAGAGAACCTGTTTTAAATATTTACACACATAGCGTAGTTAGTAAATATCAAGCGCGGATCCACCGTTGTGGGCACAATGGGAATGCCCACAACCCTTAGACTTTCACGGTCTATTTAGATAGATAGTTTGATGATATAAACAATGCCTTAAAAATGAATTTTGGTCAGGGCGTCATATATTTTGTAAACATCTTCATTGTGGGAATGCACTAAATCATCATGCGCGAGTTCATTACTCCGACTGGCACTTGGCCGATTTTCGGGTGGCTGTGATCGACCACAACCTTTTTTGGGAACTGGATCCGCGCCTGGTAAATATAAGGCAGTACATAGTAAGACTTTGAAATTATTTATTATTAATGTAATAATCTTGAATTAAGTATATCCCATCATTTAAAAGAAAATTCAATGCGCATGAATGGTATTCCATCCATTGGTGGAGTCTCATCTTAGTGGATTGCGGTATTTCGATATGGTAACCACTTAACAACCAGTGGGCCGTTTTGCGACCCAAAGGTTGGTTTCACACAATATGACATTTTTCTTGTTACATCGTTTATCTAATAGTATAACTAGTTGGACAAAGCCATTCGTATTTGTGCATAAATATTTTTTCAACTTTCTATTTTATACCTATATATGCCATAAAATACAAGAAATAGAATACAATACTGAATTCCCATTTAATCAGAAAACGATACGGCTTTACCCATTTTTTGTCAAATTCGGAATGTGTACACTGTACAGGTTACCAAACTGTGTTTACTGAATAACAACTTTAAAAATACATTACAGTCTGACACTACATCACTAAGGGCGACTAGCACAATAGGCAGTAAATACGATTAACGCTAAATGTGTTCAACCAAAATTTCGCCTGTACGAAATTTATCGTATTTAGTGAGCGCTGTGCATTGTGCAAGTTTACCTTAAATAAGTAATCATTTGACTGAACAGACTATAGCAGCCATGCCGGAGCTTCAGTGGAGCGAGTCCAGTTCAAGGAACACCATTCAAGAGTTCTCTAATCTTCGACTCAGTCGCCAAACTGTATGAGAATTTAATCATTTTCAGTTGCCTATAATTAAATAATATGCGAGTTCTAAAATTGTTTGAATTGTATAGAATAGAATATTTAATAGTAAATAGTAAAGTTATAAGGTAAATGTAATTTAACTAGTTATTATTGTGACACTTGAAAACAGAAGAGGAAGAATGTTTGGCCACCTCATACGACATGACGCCTTCATGAGAAACATCGTAGAAGGGAAGCTCGAAGCAAAGAGAGGAAGAGGGAGAAGAAGACAGACAGGCATATGTAGATCAAATGAAAGAGAAGGTGAACGTCTTGTCGTATGCGGAGGTCAAGGCACTGGTTGAAAACAAAGATAGATGGCGTTTACTCCACCGACAAAAGTTATGCTCTTAAGTCTATTGATTGATTGAGTTACTATTGACTAAAACCTATTAACTTTCATGGTTAAACTTACTACTTTTATTCTCCTTACTCTAGTGTTAATAAATATAAAATATGGGCACGTAACGTAGGTAATATTTTATTTTGATGAATGATCGCGTAACAAAAAATATGATAAATATTCGAGACTGACTGACTATTAGAGAGTCATTAGGCATTTTTTTCCCGGACTCGAAAAGTCGCGAACAAAAACCAAAATACCTTTAGATCCTGCCGCTTTAATTTTTTGTAGTTTTTCGATTCAGATCAATGGACAAACGGAAATAAATCATATTTGGTTGATTTTTATTTGAATAAAATTACTACCCAGCAAATTAAAATATCACTCCGTGGTATTTACCAACCTAAATAATATCTGTCGTGCGGTTGGAATGTTTCGTTCGTCTCACTCTCAGAATAACAACTAAAGCAAGTCTCTCTCTCTCGAACTCTCTCTCGCATATTGTCTCGTGAAACGGATTATGTCACGTGCGCTTGCGTCAGTTGGTAGCGTAGCCAGAATGTTACTTTTGTAATATTTTACTTCACCTTTGACCCTTTCATGTTACCTCCATTTTGCACGATTCAGAATGTTATTTTGAGGTTACTTTTAAGATCAAGACTAACCTACCAACTTTTAAAACTGACGCGACGACCGCGCGCAAAAAGCTGTCACTTCGTCCTCAGAGGCGCGTTCAGGGCCTTCGCGCGAAGTACAACTTTTCGCTCTAACCCCGTTCAATGCCTTCGAGCGTGACAACCGGGTGAAACAACCGGCCCGTTCAAGACCTTAGAGTGTCGGCGCGAGTTACAACCGAACAACCATCGAATTTGATGGTTGTAAAACGCTCTGACGTTTATGACTGAAATACTCTTACGTGATTGGATGATATTGGCGGCCATATTCTATAATGTTATCTACTAGAAAGAGAGAGAAATAATAAATCATGTGAAAGAGGGAGATAAAAGATTTGGTTGCTGCAATCCGTTCAACGCCTTTGAGCGAGTTAAAAAACAACCGGACAACTACACCCAGAGGCGCTGAACGCGCCTCAGTTGTGAGAACTTTCTTACTACTGAGGCTCAAAGGCGTTGAACGGATTGCAGCAACCAAATCTTTTATCTCCCTCTTTCACATGATTTTTTATTTCTCTCTCATTCTAGTAGATGGCATTATAGAATATGGCCGCCAATATCATCCAATCACGTAAGAGTATTTCAGTCATAAACGTCAGAGCGTTTTACAACCATCAAATTCGATGGTTGTTCGGTTGTAACTCGCGCCGACACTCAAAGGTCTTGAAACGGGCCGGTTGTTTCACCCGGTTCGAAGGCATTGAACGGGGTTAGAGCGAAAAGTTGTACTTCGCGCGAAGGCCCTGAACGCGCCTCTGTTATGGTCATTTTCGGGTTAATCCCACGAACTACATATATACGACCTACCCCATTATAATCTAGATATTACCTATACTTACAGCCAACCAAATTTTATTTTTGTTCGCCGTTGGTAAATGTCTCATAGTAAAAAAAAACCGGCCAAGTGCGAGTCGGACTCGCCCATGAAGGGTTCCGTACGATTTATGACGTATTAAAAAAACTACTTACTAGATCTCGTTCAAAGCAATTTTCGGTGGAAGTTTACATGGTAATGTACATCATATATTTTTTTGTTTTATCATTCGCTTATTTTAGAAGTTACGGGACACACACACACACACACACACATATATTTTACCACTTTGGAAGTGTCTCTCGCGCAAACTATTATTAGAAACCTCAACATAATTTTTTTAAGTTTCAGTTCTATGTATGGAGAACCCCCAAAATTTATTGCTTTTTTTTCTATTTTTGTGTGAAAATCTTAATGCGGTTCACAGAATACATCTACTTACCAAGTTTCAACAGTGTAGTTCTTATAGTTTCGGAGAAAAGTGGCTGTGACATACGGACGGACAGACAGACAGACAGACATACAGACATGACGAATCTATAAGGGTTCCGTTTTTTGCCATTTGGCTACGGAACCCTAAAAATACTTATGATAAATACCGAACACTTATTGGTGATTTTAAACAATAGTAAATGATCAATTAAAATATTTAGCGATGATTTTATACAAAATCATCAATTATAAAAATTTTTACAGTTTAGGATGTGCAAAGAAGCATATTTAGCATCCAAGAACATTATTATAACAAACATTTAATCGGAAACATTATTTCTGAGCATTATCATAACCAAATATTAAATAGAAATCTGCTTATAGAAGTGTAATGGATAAATATTTATGCACCGATAATTTGAAAATTCCTTTTGTCGAATGCATGGAACAATGCTTTTTGACAGATTCACAAAAATAAACTTTTCGTTCTAACCCCATTCAATGCTTTCGAGCGTCTCGCGCGGGTGAAACAACCGGCCCGTTCAATACCTTAGAGCAGGGGTCGGCAAGTAGTTATTTGTGGGGTCCGGACAGGGGCGGATCCAGGATGTCCTTTAGGTGCGGGGGGGGGGGGGGGGGTGGGTTAAAATCACAACTATTTTTAGGGGGAAGGGGTCATTCTGACATAATTTCTCAGAGCTAGGGTTAAAAATGTTAAAATCACAAGTAAACGAAAATAAAGTTTTTATCACCGCGGCACAGAATATATAATAGTACTACGTACAGAACGGCCACTCACCTCCCCGCACTCATTTCAAATACCTCACCCCACCCCGCACTTTGTTGTAGACATCACTGACACATAAACAAGGGTGCGCGCTCAGATTAACTAAACCAATGGATTCGCAATGTTATTATATGTCTCAAATAAATTTGCGTCCATTTCAGTCCGCCATTACAAAGCACCGTGTTTGTTGTTGTGTTAAAATATCAGTCGGTGTGCATTATTTGTGAGTGCATTTTACAGTTATAGTTTTTTTATTGATTTTTTTAATGAATTCTATAAAGAAAAACATAAAAAGTGTGGAATCTTGGATGCGGCGTCCCTAGTTTTTTTCCCGCCATTTTAGAGCACCAACCCAAATGCTGGCACGCTTTTTTCGTAGGTATTTCATGTCTATTGGTTTCTATTGTCTAAGGGTGCGCGCGATCGCTCGGGCAAGTAGACGCGAGCGCCGGCCGATAACAGAGACAGCGCTATGCGGGTAAAAGAGAAGGCAGTCGCTGCACACTTCCCGCGTCATTTCGATTGATAAGTTATCAATGATAACCGCGCACTCAGCCCTACCTGATTCCACGCACACATTTTTTGCGCGTGTACAAACGTCATTTGCTTAAGTAGTAGTATTAAGTAATTGATTTGCGAACGTTGTATGGAGTGTCCGGGTTGTGACCGGGGTCCGCCTGTTGCTGACCGAAAATCTTTTTTTTTTTTATGAATGTTGGTTAAGCCTTTGGTCTCCATCTCACCTGATGGAAAGTGATGATGAGGCCGAATATGGTACACGCCTAGCCAGAAGGTGCCTATTCACTCTTATCTTGAATAACTCCCAAGTTATATTGCTCAGGGAACAAATCTGCGGGCAAAGAGTTCCACTCCCTTGCCGTTCGCCATATGAATGAAGAAGCGCATCTCTTCGTGCGTTTAATTGGAATATCAATGACAAAAGGGTGGAACCCCAGCCGCCGTCTGGTTCCCCTGAGATGGAAAGGAGAAGCCGGAATTATTTCATGTAATTCCAACGCACACTCTCCGTGATATATCCTATAAAATACCGATAAACATGCCACCTTACGACGATGTTCGAGGCTCTGAAGCTTGGCCCCCGTTAATTTGGTGTCACCAATGAGGGTCTTAGCACGCTTATCAATAAATTCAATGGCCGCTAGTTGATATTTGGCAGACCCATCCCACAAGTGGCAGCAGTACTCCATACAAGATCGAACTTGTGCTTGATATAGTTGGAGCAACTGTTCCGGTGTGAAGTACCGCCTGACCTTGCAGAGAATGCCGAGCTTCATAGCTGCAATTTTGGCAACGGTTTCTATGTAACTACTAAAATTGAGATTGTTAGTTACTTGCATACCAAGTAGGTGGAGATGATTAGTTACCGGTATGGATATACCACGGAAAGTCGGAGTCAGATAGAAAGGACTCCGTTTAGTGGAGAACAAACACGCCTGCGTTTTGCTAGTATTAAACTGGACCAAATTAGCGTCACCCCATTCAGAGACCGCCCGGAGTGTAGAATTCAAACGATCCATCATCGACTCCCGACAAGACCGGATCTCCTCTTTATTGGCCTTTGCATTGGAGACATATCTATTAACGACTGTGGTGTCATCGGCATACCCGAAGGTTCCAGGCACCAACAAGTTGTTGATGTGCAGAAGAAAGAGTGTTGCCGAAAGTACGGAACCTTGAGGAACTCCAGCATCAATAGTCAGTTGTTCGGAGCAGCAGCCATCTAATACTACTTGCATGGAACGTTCACTCAAAAAGTTCGAGATCCAATTGCAGAGGTTCTGGGGTAGACCATACGATGGAAGCTTGCCTAACAGGCTAGAATGCCAGACCCTGTCAAAAGCTTTGGATATGTCTAAAGAGACTGCGAGAGCCTCGCCGTGCCCATCAATAGCTTCTCCCCATATATGTGTGGCATACACGAGAAGAAGAATCTTGTACTTATGTTCCACTTTCGAGCAAATAATATACAAATCCTAACACATTACGGTAAATCCCAACTCATAAGCTCACGGTCGGTCGCCATCTTGATTTGTTTTTCATATTTTATGTATGTACCTACGCTATAATACTGGAGAGATCTATACCTTTCATTTAAGACCTAAATCATTAAAATCGGTTCAGCCGTTTAATAAATATATCAAATACTTATACACTTGAGAGATGTAATCACAAAATGATTTAATGTTCAAGGTACGCGTACTCCGATCGGACAACAAATCAAGACAAGCGCCATACCAATTCGTGCTCAATTAAAATCCTTTCTAACGATATATGATTTATATCTATATTGGGTCCTAGACCAGAGTTTTTCCATTTGTGCCCATTGTTGGCTGGTAATTAAAATGGTAGTTCAAATTGACGAGAATTCTGTAATATTATTTGGGATCTGGAGATATGGGGAGAATGGGGGCACAATTTATTTTGGCCTGTTTGATTGATAGGGTAAGGTTTCCGAGACTGTCTGGTTACTTGAATAATAGAAACGGTTAGCTACCAACATCTCACCATAGCATTGCCACAATAACGGTGTGTGTACATAATTGCTTTGTTTCGATATATTTCGATGTAAGATAAACATTAAAAAGTAGTAACAGTGATAAAATTTGCAGATAATAATTTTATACTCGGAACTAGTTTTAGTAAGATCACACAGGAGAAGATTCCAAGTAAACATCACACGTGTTCACTTCCACCTTAGGCATAAACATTTACTAACCATTGAAAGAAAAAGGTAGAGTATTTTTTAATGACGATTGATAACTAAAAGTCAACAAAGTTCACCCTTGGAGGGTCCTTAGCCTCGCAATCCTATTTATTGGACTTCATTAGCAACTATGTTCATAAAAACAAGTTTTGACTGAAATATTTTTTATTAAAAAGATTTGTATAAAATTATTTCTTATAATAATCAACGTAATAAAAATGCTGTTGCATTAAATTAAACCTTAGAGGATATAATACAATGTTAACATAGTTACATTATTACAGACGCGGGCCGTGAAACGGCGAACTCCCAAGTGAACGGCTAGTGGGGTTTATTTATTTATTTCTTTATTATGGAACAACAACAGCCAACTTATGTTATTTGTTGCCCACTTGTAAGGTTTCATTCATCTTTCTTGTTTATGAGATTACTACAACTAGAGATCGAGATCTTACGTAAGTATGCTTAATAAAACTGACGATCAATCACGCTCTCAACAAAATTTGTTCTCTTACAATTTTACGTTTTTCAAGTCTGTGTGCAGTGCACAGGAATGATTTTCATATATTTTTCTCAATCTGCCAAGTCTCGCTTTTACAATAATATCATAATATGTTTTTATTGATTGTGCTACATTTTTGTGCTTATTTTAAATTTTTATACAATTTATAATCAACATTAAGAGGTAGCGGCAACCTCGCAGGATTAGATAGCTAACATCATTAACTACAACGTTTGTTTTACGAGTTTTAAGATAACTCAATACATTGAACTAAAATCAATTTTCAAGTTTCTATTGCACTGTCGTGACATTGATAAGTCTACGAGTATGTTTCATTTATAAACGACGACGGCAGACAACGCTACGCTCGCGCGCTGTGCGCGTAGAGTTACAAATATTCTAGAGGTATATTAAATGAATATTAATTTTTGTATGAATGTAAAATCTAACGAATTATCAAAAGTCGTAGAGCAAACGTTGTAGTTTAAAGGTTGCCGGTACCTCAACATTAACCCTGTACCTATATATTGTATGTTATTGATTATCACGATTCCACGTAAAATCATAAGTACTTCAACAGATACTCCTCTAACTCTGACGGGTTCGTGGTCGACGCGAACCTCTCAACGGGCACTCCGTTTCTGTCCACAATAAACTTGGAGAAGTTCCACTTGATAAAATTGCCCAAAGTGCCGGGTTGCGCGGCCTTTAGGAACTGCCAAAGGGGGTGTGCGTGGTCGCCGTTCACGTCAACTTTCGAGAACACATCGAACTTTACCCCCTTGTATTTAGTGAACTTGAATATGTCCGCTTCACTGCCCGGCTCTTGCCCGCCGAACTGGTTGCAAGGGAACGCCAGTACGCTCAGACCCTGGTCAGCGTACTCGTCGTGTAGGTCGATGAGCTCCTTATAATTAGTCTGAGTGAGGCCACACTGGGAGGCCACGTTGACAATAAGCAGCACGCGGCCCCTGTACTTTTCCAATTTAACAACGTTTCCGTTGAGATCTTTGACTGTGAAGTCGTAAACCGTCCGCTTAGCGGCTCCAGCTTGCGATAGTGTTGAGGTCCTAGCGAAAGAAAAGGAGAAAAGTTTATGTAGCTATGTTTTATAATAAACAAAGCTATAGCGTTAGTTCACGGCATTAAAACTAATACTGTCAGTTTATTTTATAACTGTTAATTTGGAATGGTAATGAGCAGTCTTACTTGCGGAGCAAACGTTTGCAATATAATATGATAACTTGAAAGCAGACAACCTAACTTACGTAAGTGATGCTTATGAGAAAACACTAAGGTCGTGAGAATTCAAAAATTGGTATTAGTAAAATGTATTGCTGTCGCGCTGTGTGCCCGAACAACTGAACTGAACACGATAGAGACAACTGCAGTTCGGACCGAAAATACCTATGAAAAGTACACAGAATTGACGTTTCGTAATCCCCTGTTTCCTCCTCTTAAACTAGACCGATATAATTACTTTTGCATTAATAATTAAAGAAAGGTTTTGGCTATTTTCTGTTTTGCTTTTTTCATACAATCTTGTCAAATTTGTTTGCAGCACTTTTGAATACAGCAGATTATCAGGCCAATTTTTTAGGTTTATGAAGGTTCTATTTGAATAATTAACTTAATAAAAAAAGGAAAACACAGGAACATGCTAATAGCGCCCATTGATTTAAAAAAAAAAATAGAGCAACTAGTGCCATTATCCAGGAAACGGTATACTACGTTTGTAGAAAAACGTACAGTGTGATTACCTCTTAAAGCTAATCCAAACAATTTCTAGGAAATGACACTAATTTGACGCTTGGATAATGGGCAGGTATAATAGAGCTTTCGTCTATTTTTTTTCTATTGTAACTACATAATATAATGTATGTGGATATTAATGAAAATAAATAAATAAATTCAGATTCTCATAAATTGTCTAGCCCGAAACAATTTCCAGTTTAGGCATTATGTTTCATAGATATTTCACCACAGTAGACTAAATGCTACTAAAGCTATTTGCATACGTGCACAATGGTACACATAAAAAAATGCTTGATTAAGGGTAATGTTGTCACACTCTTCCATATATTGATGGTGCAAGACGACATTAGGTTTGGAGAGTTGGAGTAGCATTAAACATAATAGACGTTTTTTGCAACTGTTAAGACATTTTACAACTTTACACTGTTAGACATTTGTATAAGACATTTTGTTTTAACAGTAGGTACTCTGCCAAGTTAGGCTTTCTACTCGTAACGGAAGTAGTGTACAGTCAATGGACGAGTGATGACAAATTAATTAACCAAAAAAACCAAGCGTGTCAATTTTTCACTACCAAATGTGGGGTCAAAAGAGCGCTTGTAACTTTATATCACCTTTTGTGATATAAAGTTACAAGTTGTTGTGTATTTAAGTTTTTTCACCTCAATACGGCACAGTTAGGCATATTATTGTTAATGTCGTTTGACAGCCGGTGCCGCTAACGGTTGGCTTGTCTACATAAAACAGATTAAAAATCCGTTTAAGAGGAGCAATGCTTTTCCTTTTAACGCGCAAAATACACTCGCGGCATCCATTTCCATTCTAGACATAGAAATAGCACGAAAAGTACACACATGGTCCAACTTACTGTTGCTTTAATCGAAACTCCCTAAACGTAGCCACCGCATCGAAGATATCTTTAGCGAGCACTTCGGGCATCTCGAACGCGGCAAAATGGCCGCCCTCTGTTACCACAGTGCTCTGGAGGTAGTTGCGGTACTTCCAGCGCAGTATAGAGTCCGGGTTGAAGAACATCTCGTGCTTGAACTTTATCCCCCATGTTGGCACGTCGGTCGGTATGCTGATTGGATGCAATAAATAAAATATTAAAGATAAGCTTGTAAGCTTCAAGATGGCGCCACTAATATTTAATGAGAAAACATCATATCTTGTACTCCTATTATTGATGTTATATGTGCTCCTTAATGAACATATAAGTACCTCTGAAGGCAAATGTAATTAAAAAATTAACAAAATTTTATATTTAGTAATAATATGCCAAAACGTTCCTAGTTTAAACATCACGTTTACGTGAAACCGACGGAACCAACTGGATGAAGGTAACTCACTTTTTAAGGACGTAATTATGCCAAAATAATTAACTTTTTGTTATGTATAAATTTTTTTATATAGACTATACTGTTGTTACAATATGATCGCTACTAGGTCCGTTGATATCTGACCGCTTTTATTTCATTTGTCTATGATTATTACATCAAATTTGCTTTTTATCACTGAGATGATAATGCCTTGTTTCCATTTCCGTCTTAAAGAAAAGAAATTGTTTTAAACCTAAACTGTCTAAAATATATATCATTTTAGACAATTTAGGTTTAAAATGATGCGATCGCAACGTTTATGGATGTTTATCCATTTACTATAACTCGTACCCATCCTTGACAATTTACCGATGTCTAGTCATAACAACAGGCACCCCACGGTGGGCGAATGATCAATATTGATCGTCAATATTCATCATGCAAACATAATAAATAATATTGATCATTCAAAAATAATGGCGCCCACCGTGGGGTGCCATTTGTTATGACTAGACATCGGTAGAGCGTCAAGGATGTGTACGAGTCATAGTAAATGGATAAACATATCGCATCGTTTTAAACCTAAATTGTCTAAAATGATATATATTTTAGACTATTTTATTTTAGACGATCAATATTGTTCATTCAAAAATAATGGCGCCCACCGTGGGGTGCCAGTTGTTATGACTAGACATCGGTAGAGTATCAAGGATGGGTCATAGTAAATGGATAAACATCCATGAACGTATCGAATCGTTACATTGTAATGTACAAACTCATAAATAAAATTGTTACATCATACTCACTCATCCAATCTCAGCGCAAAGTGTCTCTTGTTAAAAGTCTCCGCATACAGTCTCATGCTGGTGGTGATGCTATTAGTGGCCCAGTATATCATCACGTTGTCTAGGAGGTGCGTGAGCTGGTACTTTTCCAACAGTCTCCCGTCTGAGGCCTTCTTGAATTCCGGGTTTGTCCATGACGAGAATTTCTCTAGAATGTATGCGGCTAAACCGGCCGGGGAGTCAGTTAAAGCGGCTCCTGAAAGGCAGCATTCCATTTACACAACAAAGTTGGGAAACAAGGAATCTGATGATAAGTGTAGTGATAGGACCACGGAAAAAACACAGAGAAGTTATTTGGCACTTTCTCTATAATATCATATGAAGCCAAAATACGGAGAGAAGGGGACGTTAAGAGCTGGTTATCTAGTAGCGAGCGGAAGTACTCGAAAAACACGCTTTGTGGATGCGTTCAATATGAGTTGTCCGTACTCTTACGCCAGATGGCGCTACGTCTAATGAAAAATAAGCCATATTTGAAGTACTTGCAAGTGAAAAGACAATTTGTTATCGTTTTCTTTCCTCCGTGTACTTGTGTAACAACCAATGACACCGCACTTTATTTCTTGAATAAACATATAAAAATACAAAGTATTTGTATTTTGTTACCGTTTAATGAAGTTGGACTAATTGCAGGGCGGAGTCTAAAATTGTAAATATGTTTCGTCAGACAACATTAGCTCTAGCTATGTAGGACCCCTACATTGCATGGCCAACCTACTCTTTGTGTTTCCTCCGTGAATTTTATTGATTCTGTCACTCCTGGATTGGAACACAGCAAGTAAATAAGCTCATCGAGTCTCTCTGGTTAGCATTAACATACTTGTTCACAATTATTTGTGCTTGTTTGTAAGTTTTAACTACTCACCAATAGTATCTGGTTTGGTCGCTTGAATATGCAAGTAACCAGACTCTTCGAGATATCGGGAAAAATGATCTTTTAATGGGTACATACGGTCTTCTAGTTCAGGCTCAACAATTAAGCGTGGCCATAACGATCCTGAAGTATAAAAAAATTAGCGATTATTTAGTTAGTAGTGTAAAAACTCGCCAATTGGAGGAAAATTACTCGAAATATTCCCTGAGACCGCGTGGTCGATTGATCGGACAACGCGACTAATTCTGAGATTTGTCCGATCAATTAGACGACTTGGACTCAATTTTTAGGTTAAATGGCTTCTGTCAGGTTTGACAATTCGCCAATGTCGAGTAGCGAAAACACGGATTTATGGTTTATAAATTATCCTGTTAGTTAGAACATTTTGATTAAAAAGAAACATTCCTTTATTTTTAACCTTTAACTGGTGACAAGCGGTCTTACAGGCCGAGCGGCGCCACTAAAAACGTGTTTTACCCCCTTCCCCACTCTTCACGCGTGTGTGCGCCTGAGTAGCTTCGAGTTTAGTTCCGTCTATGCTGTAGAGAGGGGTAGTTGCGTCGGACAGTCTCAAATCGTTAAGTAAAATTTATTTAAAATTTGGTAGCGGTCTGTCAGACCTCATGTCACCACTTGTGTGAGTTTTTGTTAAAATATTAATGTTGTGTTTTTTTGGTATTTTTGGTGGTGATGGTGCCAATACCATTGATCGTGGACAGTCCATAAAAATATTGGCCAGAAGCGCAGTTTTACAACACATGCAGCGAAGAGTTAACAATTGTCGTATTCCATGAGAAATAAGATTGAATCTGGTGTAGAGATGTGTCGATCTTTACAGAAACGACTCAGTGATTCGTTTCTTCCAAGTGATTCACTGATTCAAATCTCTAACAGCGCTGCAAATGAATCATTCGCTCAATTGCATCTCTGTTTCAATCCGCACGCGGCGCTCGCACGATTGAAATAGGTAAATAGTTCAAGAGTCGGAGCGCTTCGGATCGCGTCGCTCAATTGCATCTCGGTTTTATTCGACACGCGGCGCTCACACGATTGACATAGGTAAATAGTTCGGAGTCGGAGCGCTTCGCGTTGCGTCGGCGATCGCCAACCGCCATCTCTCTCACTAATTCGTTACTAGTGGGTGAGTGAGAGAGACGGCAACACTAGCCCAAATAAAATCGATTTTTAAATACGCCAGTTAGATCTTTAACAACTAACTGACAGTCCTGTAATAAGCATGAAGGAAAATCGATTTCTATAAAAACTTCAATGGAAAAAAAAATTGAGTGAATCGATTAGTGTGGATAGCACTACGACTGTCATCAATCATCATTCAATAAAAACGATTAATGAAGGTATTTATTTCATTTATTTGCGATACTAAATTCGTTCCGAGTCACTGATGCAAATGATGCAAAGAAGCACTTTACTGATTCGAATCTTTGTACTGATCCGGATACAAATGATCCAATCTCAACAAAGATACGTTTTTTCCATCTCTAATCTGGTGCTTATTTTAGGTTCTGATTAGCCACCTGAGCCACAAATTTCCGAAAACATGCCAAAAACAAGGAGAACATGTGCCAGTTGTCCTCCTAAATTGAATCAGAAGTCTAATTACCAAGTTTAATTACCTCTTGCAAAAACATGTTGTGTCCGAGCAACAACAATTGTGTCCGAGCTGCCAATAAAGAAACCAAAGTTTGACCATTGTCAGTTTTGTAAAATGGCTGCTGTTATTGAAGTTTTCATATTTTATGAGTTGATTTATGTAACAGCTTATAAAAAAGATTATTTTAGTTGATTTCTTTTGATTTTTATATATTTTTATATATATATTTTTTGTAATTGTTGATCTCACACGAATAGTGTCCTTTATAAGACAGTATAGATTTATGATTACATGTTCCTAATTAAAATATATTTAGAGTACATAATTTGGTTTTATTTTGTCCTTTCATAAGTGTTTTAATTATAATCGATCAGTTTGTTTACCTACGTTACATAAATTGCGCGCTAGGGACCAAATAGTGGAGGGGCCTGTTAGACCGCACGTCACTGGTTATGTTACATAAAAAACATGTCACCGGTCAAAGGTTAAAGATAATGTAAGCTATCAATGGTAATCAAACTGGCCTCAATGTAAAAAAAATCATGTAGTTTTAGACTTCGCTTTTATTCATTAAAAATTTAACTGAGGCAATTTTATTATTTTAGTACATACATTAAAAATAATAATAAATAACATTTAAGCAACAAAGTATCTATAATTACATTGGTAAGAAAAAAAAGGTAAGTCTCTGTGACAACTCTTACCTAGAGCTGTTAGAAGCGGAGCGTGCGGATTAAATATAACACTGGGCATATTGGTATGGAATCCCAGGACGTCTCTAGGGAACACTGTGGCCATGATCGACCCAATCACATGGCCAGCGTCGCCGCCATGCACGTAGTACCGCTCGTGGCCTAACCGCCGCATGAGGTTGCGTATGACGACCGCGGCTTCCATCGAACCAAAACCGGGTCTGGCTGGGGCCTAAGCAATTTAATAAAAACTTATTTAAATATAGCTGCCGATACATAAAAAAACTGGCTCTTTAAGTTTCTCTTTCTTTTCTTTTTTAAAAAAGTTTTAAATGAATTACTTAAAATAATTTTTTAAAACAGTTTTATATATTTAGGTACTTGTTTAAATAATTATTTAAAAAACTTTTTTAAATACAAGCTTTTTAGTACTCGTCAATAACAATCAAACAAGCCCAAACTCGATGGGGTTGTGTCATATTACTATTATGATATTTCCCACAGTATTATTATGAGTTTTCCACGACATGTGGAATTTTTGATCCTGAATCTCAACACATACCTAATATAATATATTGTATATTCCACATTTACCTGCGAATAACCAAAGCCTGGTATACTTGGTACAATAATTTCAAATACGAATTCGTATTTGGGATTCGGAGTAGCCAGTTTTGGAATGATATCATAAAACTCTCGAAAGGATCCCGGCCAACCATGCAGCATCAACAAAGGCAGTACCTGGAATAAAAACATGTTGGATTTCAAATATTTTATAAATTCCTTTTATTAATAATTACTAATATTATAAAGATGAAAGGAAAGGAAAAAGTAAAAAAAAAATCACTCACCGCAACACCAGGGGTAGCTTTCGTCTTTATATGCATGTAATGAATATCTAGCCCCTGAATTTTGGTCTTATGATGCTGGTAGTTATTCAAAAAGATCTCTCTGTCTTTGAAATTGTATCTATTCTGCCAGTAATCCAGAACTTGAGTGAGAAAATTGGTGTTGAATCCGTAAGTGAATCCAGCATTTTCAAATGGTTCTACAAATGGTCTACGGTGTAACAGCCTTTCTTTTAAGTCATTTACAATCTGTGCATATATAATCATTGGTTAGTTGACAAATTAATTAACTGAGATATAATTCAGAGAGAATACTTAATGTTATATTTTGTTATGCTACTAGTTCAAAAACAAACCTTTAATACTTGTTTTTGATATATTTCATTGTTTTTGAACACAAACTATTAATGCAAATATTGAGATTTCATTGTTCTCAAATAAGAACAATTTTGTTATTTTACAAATAAGTTCCATGCATAAATTCAGATATAAAATTCTAAATGTCAATTTTATAGTTAAATATACATAATAAATAACACAAGCAACTTACCACTTCACTAAATTCAATTTTAAATGGCCTGATAGAGGTATCAGTTTTCTGATCAATGGGATATGGACCCCACCATTGATTTAAATCAATTTCAGGAAGTGCTGGAGGTGCCATAATAAGTTTGTAAATATGATAAGAAATGAAACCACAGAGTAGAGCAGACGTTAAGAAAACTGTACCCACCTGGAAATAAGCATTTTTTTTTCTCAGATTAATGAAGTAATTCCTATAGGCTTTCGATTTAATATGCTTAGCAGTTAAGTGTATTAAATCGAAAGTAGGCATATAATAAAAATACAAAGAATAGTCATAAAAAACTTTTTTTTTGTTAATTATTTCGGTATTCCCTTACACCCGGTATACTTAATACTAGTAGGTCTTATTCAACTTTAAAACATTTATTCGAGAATTATAACATGTTATAACATGGTGCTATCAATTGGTAATCCCCACCGAGATATATGAAGGACATCAGGCAATTTCCATACATAGTTAATTTAAAATTAACATGCATGGCCAAACCTAGGGCTAGTCTCCATAGCTAGGTACCTTAATCTATCCCAGTTTTCCATTTAGGCCTCACCATTTTTAAACACCAACATCAAAATATGTTAACAATGTTTTGCTTTTCTTTTAACTAATCTTAACATTTTCAACTGCACTTTATTACAAAGGAGCCTAACCAAAAAAATCAAGATATTTTTTTAATTAAACATTATGTTAACATACAATGCTAGCCTTGCTAGAGTCAAAAGCTAAACTAGATGATGCTAAAAATGCTGCAATTTTGTTTTAGATGGAATGCGGTTTATATCAACGAACTTAACTTTGTAAGAGCATTTCTTGAGTAGTTGCTCTTTAAAATATTATTATATTAATTTATCATATTTATTTCAACTGATAATATGAAATATATTATTTACTAGCTTCTACCCGCGACTTCGTCTGTGTGGACTTCAGAATTGGGTCTAAAGCTTCGCTGCCCGCGCCTTAGCTCGTAAACAATTTTCAATTTTCCCTCGGGAACTACTTAAGGAATCGGGATAAAAGGTAGCCTATGTTCTTTTCCATGTCAAAGGCTACATGTATGCCAAATTTCATTCGAATCCGTTCAGCCGTTTTTGCGTGATTGAGTAACAAACATCCAAACATCCACACTTTCACATTTATAATATTCAAAATCAAAATCAAAATCAAAATCAAAATCAAAAGTACTTTATTTCATAGGCCCTTGCGGGCTCTTAAAATCGTCAATTTTACACATTTTACAAAATTATTAAAACATAAAAAATATTCGACTAAAATCAAGCTAACCCGTGCGCTAGTGGCAAGTACATCCGCGGAGTTGTTGCCGCGCATGTAATCGCCAAGAGCGACCCGATTCCGAATGTAGGGGCTAACATGAGAAGAATCGGGCAAGAAACTCATGTGCCAAAACTCTTTTAAAATCGCCAAATGTCTTACAAATTGTGAATATTACAAAACTATTCAGAGAACGAGCAATTCATTTCTTTTACCGCCACGCTGCCTTATCATTCAAAAAATCTTTAACACTGTAATAAGCCTTTTTGCTTAACTGAGCTTTAATTAAAATTTTAAATTTATTTACTGACAAGTCATGCATGTTACATGGCAGCGTGTTGTACATTCGTATACAGTGACCTGCAAAAGAGTTGCTTATTTTATGGAGCCTATATGTGGGCATTGCTAGCTTGTCTTTATTTCTTAAATTTAAATTATGATAGTCACTATTTTTACTGAATTTGATATCTTTATTCTTGTGTGCATACAGTAAGTTTTCATAAATATATTGTGAATGTACAGTCATAATATCAATTTCTTTGAATTTTTCTCTTAAAGACTCTCGGGAGCCCATCCCATAGATCGCCCGAACAGCCCTCTTCTGCAGTACAAAAATGCAGCCAATATCGGCGGCATTTCCCCACAGTAGTATCCCGTATGACATAATACTGTGGAAGTAGCTAAAATAGACTAACCGCGCAGTTTTCACATCTGTTATTTGACGAATCATTTTTACGGCGTATGCTGCAGAACTTAGTCTGTTCGATAGGCATTCAATATGAGGACCCCATTGTAACTTAGAATCTAAAGTTATACCCAGAAATACAGTTTGATTAGCCAGCTCTATTTCCTCATCCCTAACCTTGACTTTGGCTTTAACTAATCGAACATTTGGCATAGTGAATCTAATGCATTTTGTTTTACTTTCATTTAACAACAAATTATTGGCGCCGAACCAGTGAACGACCTTGGAGAGTGCAATGTTTACTTCGTCAATATTAATTTGTCCACGTTTAACTTTAAATACTAAAGACGTGTCATCTGCAAACAAGACTATCTCATGGTCGTGTCTTACAAGGTGAGGGAGGTCATTAATATATACCAGAAATAGAAATGGACCTAATATTGAGCCCTGCGGCACCCCCATTTTTACAAATGATCCAGGTGACTGCTCTCCATTGATGACCACCTTTTGAATCCTGTCACTTAGGTAAGAAGTGAGAAAATCCAAAGCGGTACCACGGATACCGTAATAGTGTAATTTCCTGATTAACGTCTGATGTTGGACACAGTCAAAAGCCTTCGATAAGTCACAAAAAACACCATAGGCATCCTGCGACTCCTCCCAGGCCTCATAAATGCACTCTAACAATTTTATTCCAGCATCAGTCGTGGACCGTCCGCGGGTAAAACCAAATTGTTTGATATGCAGTAAGTTATTATTACTAAAATGTTTCTGTAATTGCTTAAGCGCGGTTTTTTCAAAAATTTTACTGAATGTTGATAGTACGGATATAGGACGAAAGTTAGAAGGATCTGAAGTACTACCAGATTTAAACAATGGAGTTATTTTGCTAAGTTTCATCAAATCAGGAAACACACCACTATCAATACAGTTGTTGAAAATTAAAGCTAAATGTGTAGCAACTATTTCAATAACATTCTTTACCATATATACAGATATTCCCCAGAGATCGGCAGTTTTTTTAATGTTCAACGATTTGAAAGTGTCTATGATGTCACGTTTACTAATATGGTTAAATTTAAATACAGTATTACAATAAGGAACATTTTCTTTCAACAAGGATTCTGCAATGGGGGTGGAAGAGCCTAAAGTGCTTGTCAAATCTACAGGAATTCGAGTAAAAAATTTCTCAAATTCATTAGCAACATCCGAGTCTGAGCTAATAAATTTACCATCAATTTTAAGTTTATAATTATTTGCTGAAGCTTTTGTTTGGCCAGTCTCTGCATTGATAATTTTCCAAGTAGATTTGACTTTGTTTGTACTGTTATAAATTTGAGCACTAATATATTTAATTTTCGCAGTTTGACAAGCCTGCTTAAAAATTTTTGAGTACGACTTAACATAATTTTGAAAAGATTCAGTTCTATTAAACTGTCTTTCTGAGTACAGCTCATACAATTTTTGCCTACTTTTGTGTATTCCTGCAGTGGCCCATTCGCTAAACACTGGATTAACAGTAACAGTGATCTCTTTGGTTTTGAAAATTTTGTTAAATTGGTTGCAAAATGTCTCAAAAAATAAATTATACATATCATTTGGTGACATATCCGGTGATAAAAAAGGAAGTTTACAACATAATTCAATTCCAATACGTTTCAATCTGTCAGCAGTTACTGGTCGACATATAATTTTACGTTTATTGACTTGTTCTGTGTCAATTTTGAAGCAAGCTAATTGCCCGCAATGGTCTGAATCTAAGTTTGTAATAATTTTCTTACTTACAGGTACTAGATTACTATATATATTGTCTAAACAGGTTGATGTTGTGTTACAGAATCTAGTAGGCTCCATAAATAAGTTGGAAAGATTGTGTGATTTAAATAAATTTAAGATTTTATAGGTTTCAGTGTTCTTTTTAAGAAGATCAATATTAAAATCTCCACACACAATCAAGTATTTTTTAGATCTACCCAATTTGTTCAAGGCTTCATCCATGATTTCCTCAAACCTATCATAGGCTGAGGAACCAGGTTTGTATACACATACCACAATGAATTGCTCAAGTTCTATACATGATAGTTCTATTATGCATTCTACAGAGAGAGACACAATATCTTTCCGTTCTTTAAATTTTAAGCTTTTGTTTAACAGAATCAGTGACCCCCCATGTACTGTGTTGACTCTGCAGAATGAACTACCAACCTGGTGATTATTGAAACTAAACATGAGTTCACATCCCTTAAGCCAATGTTCTGTAATACACAAAATGTCAATTTGTTTTGAATTCATGAATAATTCCATCTCTAATTGTTTGCCCTTTGATAGTCCATTACTATTTTGATGCACCAGGTTAATATTTTTTATTTTATTTAAATTAATACATTTATTTTGAGGGCATTTTTGAACACATTTTTTTTTATTTGACTCTAATGATAATGTCATATTAAAATCATTATTTATGTATTTATATTTGCAGGAGGATACCTCTTTTGTCTCTATATCTAATTTAAATAGCTTGGAACAGATTCCACTGTCATACTATTATTTAAATTATACTGCTCAATAGAGTCAGTTTGTTTAGCCAAGTTCTTGGCTGAAGTTAATAAAAAATATGATAGTGAATTTGCTATCTGTCCTTTATAATATTGAGGCAGGTAATATCTACCTTTAGTCAAAGTAGTATTAGTAGGATAAGCAGTGTTGAGTTAGTATAGTTATATAAAATATATGTATATTTACATTAATTCCTTATCATTCATTAAAAGAAAATAATAGTCACTGGGGTAAGTCCATAGGTGTAGTTTTAAGGTATGTGTAGTCTCGCTTTACTAGATTTTTTTCATGTCAGAATACCTGATGTTTTTTATAACATTATAATGGCCAATTGTACTAACCTTGTCTTAGCTAAGACAATCCTTAAAAGAATGCTATCACTTCTTGTCTTATTGAAAAGACTGTGACAGCATTCCACTTAAGATCGTCCTAAGCTAAGACAAGGTTAGTGCCATTGGCCATTAGTCATGCTAAAATTATTGCGTTTAATTTTATAATCTTTATCGTATACTCAATTGATTTTCAGAATTAAAAACGAGGTCCCAATCTATTTATGAAATAATTCAAAACAATAGGAAATGTATGAACACTGTGATTTTTTAAGAATAACAATATAAGATCTAGTAAACAGCATTAAATAAATGAATTGGAAGTTATCGAATATTTGTAAGAATATAAACTTACAGTTCAATAGATAAGGACTTAAAACTTACAGTTATGGTCGAAGATTTTGATCTATTCGGTGTAGATTTCTGCGTTCCATCTTCGGCTTTACCCTTGTTATTCTTTTTCTTTGCCATTATACACCCGTAAACCAAATAGAAATACCTATCTGCTAAATTTGGTTAGAAACCGCCCGGCAAAGTATCTATCAAAACCTGTTGTACTGCGAGTTTATAAATATTAGATAATTGAGCGAAATCACATTAAGATACTTAATGGTTGAAAATGTCGTTAGGTAAGTAAAAATAAAAATGAAAAATCATTATGATGAAAGCTCAAAAGTTCATTTTATTCCGAAAAATATCATTTAACCGCTTTTGCCGAAAAACGTACAAAAACAATCATGTTGTTTTTTTTGTATCTTTGTCTCACTGAGACAGGCAAAGGCATAGCCATACAGCCATCGTCACAATTTAGGATATCCTGTATTTTTTTTTAAATTCGGTTAATTGTTGCTCTTAATTTTTTAAAACACAATCACCGTGGTCCGAGATGTGCAACAAACATCACTAATAATAAGCGCCTTATTTACAATTTAATTTTATAAGATTTAGAAACAAACAATACTATTTACTTTATTTTTTTATTACCAACATGGTAACTATTGCTTTTTTCTTGGGTTACCAGATCCATCGAGGATCCTGATGTGTATACATATAATTTGCAATCCTTTGAAAAGTATGCAGTTTTAAATTATTTTATTTATTTATTTTATTTTCAAATTAGTTACAAGAGTATCTATCTTTATTAACAGAACCTCCCAAAAACATAAAGCATATGTTAGGATATTGCGGCTAATCATCAGTCATCACAGCTCACATAGGTCCCCACCGAGGGGCTTGAGCCTATCCCAAGTTAGGGTGTTTAGGCCTTAGTATTTAGTCAACCATGCTGGTCCAGTGCTGATTTGTCCACTTCACATACACCTTTGAATTTCTTCGCAGATACATGCAGATTGCCTCACGATGTTTTCCTTCACCGTAGGAGCGTCAGTCAGACAAATGTAGGTACATATTGATTATGAAATTATAAAAACGAAAAACACATTGGTAATGGCAGTCTCGATATCCAAACCTCCCGATTGGAAGGAAGTGCTGAGTCCACAGCGCTACCGACTCTCCATCCATCGAATCAGTATGTAACTTAAATATTTCTATATTCCTGAGATTTTTATCATTTTTTGTGTCACGATTTATTTTTATTATTAGCATATTTAGGTTTATTATTATTAGACTATTTAGGTCGATATTTTATTGTACATTTTCTATCGTTGCACCTTCACCTAAAATGGTTACCAAATCTTGCGCACGCATTTATACGTATTTGTTCATTCATATAGTCTGTATTTGACACATTCCAAGTCAAGTGAGGCAAGTGTGGAACTTATATCTTTCGATAAATCTCGAAAGTGTTGCACGATCCATTTTAATGGCGTGTGCACTTTTATAGTGATCGATCAAGCGTGCAAGTGCACGATCACTGTGACGTACGCAAAGACATTATACTAGTACCAGTAGAATGTCTTTGGACGTACGTCAGCGTTATTCACAGTCCATCTGGCTGTACGTCCCGCCAAGGTCACACTGCGGGGGCGCTCGCTGGATGAAAAATTCGTCGTGCATATCCAGCCAAACAGTTAACAATAATTATGACGTACGTCGAAGCTATTCACTGCGGTTTTGCATCGTGCATCGTGCGCGACCTTGGCGGGATGTACAGCATGATGGATGGTAAATAAGGCGCTTAATAACGATGTCCGATTTGAATACGGTTAGATACTATTTGTTTTGTTTGTACGCAATCATTTAGGAATTCGGGAAAATAATTTACTGATTGTCAATTGAATGCTCAGAACAATATATTAATAATAATAATAAACTTTTTAATGAATACACAGACGGCTAGTTCAATAGTTTATTGAACAACAAAATGCACAACACAATTCAATTACTATTCACTTCATTTTTACAATAATTTACTATATTTTAGTCCAACAGACATCATCTCCACAAGTAGGTAAAAGACAAGTAAGTATTTGGGGGTTCACACAACACCCAATGATTTTACATTTCCGCGCGAACTATCGCGCGCAAACACAGACTAGGCGCGAAACATGAAAAGGGCGCGAGACTAAAAACGGCGGGCTTAGTTGAGCGCCCAAGAGGAAAACTCTACCAAGCGCGCCGGTTTTATACCTCTTGTAGTACGCGGAGGAAGACGCCGGCGCGTATTCGCTACATACTCCCCCTCCAGTTCATGAGGACGACCTCGTTCATGGACTGGCACATCCTGAGGAACATCCACCTCGTCTTGGACAGGCACGTCCAGAGGCACTGAATGGTCATCCTCTTCATCATCAGACTCAGCGCAATTAGATTGAAACCTACTTAAAATATCTACTTGTGATGGGTGTTGTGGAGGTCTACCACGATGACGTTTGGGTACTATAGGTGTAACTGAAGATACATCACGACCATAAAAGAGTGTCAGTTCTTTTACGTGAAATTTACCTAAGCTAGAGCCCGGATTATCTAAAGGAGCAATCTCAAAAGTTGTAGGACTGAACTTCTTAGTCACCAAATAGGGACCATTCCTCTTTGGTACGAACTTTGAAGAGATCGCTTTAGATGCATTGCTTAGTACATGAGTCTTCAGTAGTACTTGATCACCTATTCGAATTTTTGTACCAGCTTGCCTTGCCTGGTCAGCATACTGTTTCCGCTTATCCTGTTCATTTTCGACCTTGTCTCGAACAGATGCCAATTTCCCTAGAAACAATTTCAGATATGGAGTGATCTGTGGTATAAAGTTTTCTTTCTCAATGACAGCTCTTGCATCATGTCTAACTTCTAGTGGTGAACGCAGCTCTCTAGCAAAAGTTGATATGCAGGTGTAACTCTTGTAGATTGAGATCTTGCAGTATTAAGCGCAAACCTTACCGAAGGAAGGTACAAAGGCCAAGACTTATGATTAGTGCCTACTAAATTAGATAACTGTACCT
This sequence comes from Schoenobius gigantellus, assembly GCA_963935595.1. Classification (NCBI taxonomy): domain Eukaryota; kingdom Metazoa; phylum Arthropoda; class Insecta; order Lepidoptera; family Crambidae; genus Schoenobius; species Schoenobius gigantellus. The sequence goes on along the minus strand of OZ012563.1, from coordinate 11,825,955 downwards.
TTAAATTCCGATTTTTTCTCTCAGCTGGATTGCTTTCTGGATGAAATAAAGGTATGAACTCTTGTTTAATATCCAATACAAATGTAACTTGCTGCATCACGGCGGAAATGAACTGAACTCCATTGTCTGATATGATTCGTCGTGGTAAACCATAACGAAGAAAATACTCATCAATCAGAACTTGAGCACATGCTTGCGCTGTAGCATCTCGTAAAGCATACAGTTCAACCCAGCGGGTAGCCGTGTCTTCAACGAGTAAAATCCATCTATGACCTTGATCTCCAGGTGGCAGTGGTCCAAAAAGATCAATTGCAATAACCTCATTTCTTTGGTTTAGGATGGGAGTCTGCAATAGGCCCGAAGGTTTCTGGTTAGAAATTTTATATCTCTGACATGATGCACACGTTTTGATATATTCTTGAATAGCTCGTCTCATGCCTGTAAAATAGAATCTTTGTGCAATTTTATGACATGTTCTGTCTAGTCCGAAATGACCTGCAAGCGGTGAATCATGACATTCTTGGATAATCTCACTCTGCAAAGGACATCATTCAGGCTTCATACAAATTTGGGCTAATTTTTTTTTAGCCGGCCAACAAAAAATAATTAAATTTTATCATAGGCATAATTATAATAAACATTTCGTATTATGACAGTAAAGCTCGAAACCTATTGGTTGAGATGATAATCGGTCTCAAAGTATTTATTTTATTACCTACGGCTTGCACCCGGCTTGCGGGGTGAGCTCGTGATTTCCAGGTAATCAGTTATTGTTAATGGTGTGCGAGCGAGAATACGTTACAAGTACATTTACCTGCCGAGAAGTGTGAGCAAGAGGCATAATAGGTATGCGAGCGAGAAGACGTTACAAGTACCTACATTTACCTGCCGAGTTGCAAGTGTGAGCAAGAGGCAAAATACACCTACTTAGTCCTTTTCGTACTTTCGTTCGTTAGTTTTCCATGCAACTCTCGTTACATCGGACGGCTACTTTCACTGTTTTCGTGGTTTTTAACATTGATTTTGTTTTGTTTGTTGTTTTAATTATCGTTGAGTTTTTGTTTTTGTTATACTGTTTTTGTTAATCATGGCACATATGTTGTGTATTAACTGTCGTGAACCATGTGAAGGTCGAAGGACTTACACGTGGATTTCTCGGGAAGAACAGCACATCGACATAGCTCAGATTATTATGGAGGAGCTAATCGCGAGACAGGTATGTAATGCAACCTTTTTTACATTTAAGTCATAACTAGGTACCTACTCTGTGATAATAACAGATCGTCGATATGACATCATGATCAGGACTAGGTGTCGCGTTGAATTATTTTGCTGAAGTACCTACCTTCCTTCAATAAAGTAAAATGTATACTTAAGTTCTTTAGTTAGTACTATGAAAGGGTTTTTTTTTATAAAGTACATAGGCTTACATCAGTGATAGAAATGTAGACAAGAACCTTTGAAGGTATAGGGAAAGATTTTTATTATTATTATTATTTTTAAGTAAGATTTCTACTTACGAGTGTTTATTAGTATTTCATCGACTCTCTGTTACTGCCACGAATTAACTATTTGTTGTTCTTATTTATTTGTTAGTATTTTTATCGGCGCTCTGTACAGATCTTAAGTACCACTTCAATATGGTATAGTGCCCGTCTAAGTTATAGCCGGTTTAAATGTAGGCATTGGCTCTTGCCTACACTCAAAACTATTTCAAAAGTTTTGAAATAGTTAGTTTTGTGTGAGTACGGGCACGAACATGTTATTAATTTTTGTTAAGAAGTCCTTTGGGAAAGATTCGTTTGTATTTAACTTGTAGAAGGTGGGTTTACAAAAATTGTTTTTTTTTTCAGAACGTACCTACCGACGTCATTTGCCGACCTTGCTGGCAAAGAGCTGAGAGGACGTTTCATCGGCGTATACGCGAGGCGCGTCAAGATGATGACGTGTTGCCCGATGAGCCTATTCAGCAACAAAGCCGTAATCATCCAACAATGACCTTAGCGGGATTTGTACGTACTCCAAACTCAACAGTGCACTGCATTTTTGAGCATTGTCAAAATATTACCAGGCTTAGAATACCTAACGATATCATAATTCGTATGATTGGGCGGTACAATCTACTAATACCAGAAAATGCTCGCGTTTGCGAAGAACACTTAGCCCAGAACCTTTGGTATACTCTACCTTTACAAGACAATCTCATAGAAGATTTTACTGCATCTGAAATAGTGAATGCTCTGACGATTATGAGAAATCATATTACAACAGACGTGTTAAACTTCGAGACATACGAAGTCATTAATACAAACGAGTTTCATACTTGGACGGGACTTACTCACGAATAGTTTTCCGATCTACTCGTAAACACATCCAGCCTAAATAATAATCGTCAAAAGAAGACAATACTGGCCGCTGTATTGGCAAAACTAAGAACAGGAGACTCTAATGCCAGACTTGCTTTAGTGTTTAGAACGAGCGAATCCCGTTTTCAACGAATGTTAGCTCTAGGTCGTGATGCATTGTTGCGTGATTTTGTTCCCTTGCATGTTGGGTTTGACCACATAAACAGGGAACAAGTGGCTCAAAGGAATTTATTAGTACCTGAAACTCTATTTGGCAATCCAGAAAGCCCTTTGCCACAAAGAAATGCTATAATAATAGTCGATGGTACATATACACGGTTATTTTTTTATCACCCTGGAAAATTTAAGGGACGCTTCACGACATGGTATTAGAATGATTTAAATATAAATAAAAAAAATAACCTCCTTAATTTTATATTAATTTTTTAAAAAATACAAAAAATGCTGCACTAGTTGTGAGCAGCATTCTTAGAGATTTTTTATTTTTTTCATATATTTTTTTTTATTTTTTATTTCATTTTTTTTATTTTTTATATAATATTGGATGTGTCCTGAAGCGTCCCTAAAATTTTCCAGGGTGATAAAAAAATAACCGTGTATATACAACCAAAAGAGCTCGAACTATTTTTTTCAACGACAAACATATAGTCTTCACAAATATCGAAATCTGACCAAGCCGTTCTTGTTTGTTTGCTGTGACGGTCATATAATTGACGTAACGGGCCCGCACGCCGCTTCAACTTCCGATGCAACAATAATGAATGCAATTATTGAAAATGAGGAGAGCATATTTCATTGGTTTTTCAGACCGGGTGACGTATTTATCTTAGATCGTGGCTTTAGAGACGCGGCCTATCCTTTAAAATCACATGGATATACAGTACATATGCCAGAAACGAAAAATGCAAACGAAACGCAACTTACGACGGAACAAGCGAATAAATCCAGACTTGAGACTATATGCCGCTGGGTAGTAGAAATAATCAATGGACGATTCAAAAGAGATTTTCGCTTGTTAAGAATTGTACACAGCAATCGCGCCTTGCATCATATGATGGAATATTTTAAAATCAGTGCAGCTTTATTAAATGCCTATCATGTGTTGATTGTGGACAATGTAAGGGCTCCAATGTATTTAGAAATAATACGGGAAAGGGTTAATGTACCGAATACATTGGCGGATCTGGTGAACAGATACAATTATAACCGAAGACGTGCTCCGTTTCGTTCAATTAACGTTGATGCGCTTGAGGTTCAATTCCCCACATTGACACAAGAAGATCTTATCCTTTTTGCACTTGATGTATACCAAATAAAGCAAGCTAGGAGTTACTATGCGGAGCATTTGCAGCCAAATGGTATGTTCATCGTTGAACTTGGCGACCAATTACCCACAGAACACATACGAGAGCTAGAAGGAACAGACCTTTACGTATTGCGTGGTAGAATCCAGTCCCGACATGTCCGTTCACGTTCGTATAACGTTTATATTGGCATAGATAGGGCTCTCGAAGGGCGACAGGCTATAAAACACTATTACTGTACATGTAACATTGGCCGAAGAACCATTGGCTGCTGCTCACACGTCATGTGCATTGTGTGGTACATGGGGTTTGCCAGGCACGAGCCAACGATACATATTCCCGCCGAAGGTTTAGAAGATATTATTGTAAGGCCAGGAGAGTTGTAAATATTGAATAAAAATATATGAAATGAAAATAATATGCATTATAATTAATAAAAAACCTGTACATAAACGCCTGCATGGAGAACTAACGAACGAAAGTACCTACGAAAAGGATTAAGTGGGTGTATTTTGCCTCTTGTTAACACTTGTAACTCGGCAGGTAAATGTACTTGCAACGTCCTCTCGCTCGCACACCATTAACAATAACTGTTTACCTGGAAATCACGAGCTCACCCCGCAAACCGTAGGTAATAAAATAAATACTTTGAGACTGATTATCATCTTAACCAATAGGTTTCGAGCTTTACTGTCATAATACAAAACGTTCATTATAATTATGCCTATGATAAAATTTAGTTATTTTTTGTTGGCCGGCTAAAAAAAAAATTGCCCAAAATGGGTGATGTCCTTTGCTGGAATAACTAACTGCGGTTCTTCGCTGTCAGAGTCTGGATTGTAACGGTATAGCACTCCTTGCTCCATAAAATAACCTCGTCCAATCCAGCGCTGTGCCGCCACCTCATCATTATTCTCAAGCTCATTTATTATTTTCTTGAGTTCTAGATCTGCGAGTTGGTTTTGCCTAAGCTCCGAAGGACTTCTTGAAGGTAGATTAACTACCACCGAGCATATGCCACATGAATTGTAGGTCTCTTGGTCACAGTTTGGTCGGCTAAGGGTATCTGCTACTACATTCGCTTTTCCCGGTGTGTACTCAATCCGCAGGTCGTAAGCTTGCAGTTTTAACGCCCATCGAACCAGACGACCTGAAGGAGACTTTAATGATAGCAGCCACTTCAAGGGTTGATGATCAGATTCGACTACAACAGGATGGCCTTCTATATAACCACGGAATCTTTCTACAGCCCAGACTACAGCGAGAGCCTCGCGCTCCGTTGTCGAGTAGTTGCGCTCAGCGGAAGTGAGCAGTCTGCTTGCATACTCAATGGGCCGTTCATCTTTATCCTCACCTTGTAAAAGGACTGCACCCAGTGCATAATTGCTGGCATCGGTTCTCAAAATAAATGGCTGCGAATAGTCTGCCTGCACAAGGATTGGTGCTGAAGAAAGTCTCTTTTTTAGCTCTTCAAAGGCAGCCTCTTGTTCTGCAGTCCATTGCCATGATTGACTCTTCCTGGTGAGTTTAGTTAATGGCTCTGCAATTTGAGAAAAACCAGATATAAATTTGCGGAACCATGCACAGGTTTGTAAAAATGTTCTTAAATGCTTGAGCGAAGTAGGCCTTTTCATTTCTATTATTGCTTGAATCTTCTCATTATCTGGAGAGATTCCTTGAGGAGAAATCATATGACCCAAATACTTGACAGACTCACCAGCAAAGACACACTTTTCCAAATTAACTCTTAATTTAAATTCTCTGAGACGCTCAAACACCATGCGTAAATCCCTTAGGTGATTCTGTTTTTCAGATAAAATCAATACATCATCGCAATAAGCTAATATTAGGACATTACTTAATGTAGGACCTGATCGCAGTAGATCAATCAAACGTTGGAACGTGGCTGGGCTATTCTTGAGACCAAACGGCATACGCTTGAAACGGTATGTTCCCATCGGTGTTGTGAATGCAGTTTTGTCCCTGTCCGCATTAACCGGAACTTGCCAAAACCCAGACCGCAGATCTATTGTGCTCATTACACAACCTCTCTTCGTAGCTTGAAGTAAATCATCAATTAAAGGCATTGGATACGAATCTGTCTTAGTAATAGAATTTAACTTACGGTAATCCACACAAAATCGGAATTTCCCATCACGTTTCGGGACCAGTAGTGCAGGTGCAGCCCATGCTGATTCGCACTCCTCTATTATGTCTTCAGCCAGCATCTTGTCAAGCTCTGCCTGCATCACTGCTCTTCGGGCTGGTGTAAGCCGATACGGGGGGACAGCGACAGGTGGGTGATCCCCTGTGTCAATTCGATGCTCTGCAAAATCCGTGGGAGGTCCAGTCTCCTTAAAAACATCCGGGAATTCAGCAAGCAAAATCGAAAGAATATAATCATTACTAAGCGATTCAGGTTCACACTCAATATGCGAGTTAAAAGAACTGACACCTTCTAGGCGTAGGTTATATTTATTTTCACTACCCGTAAACCAGCATTAATTTTTTGCAAAATCAAAAACCAAGCCAGCTTGAGCAATAAAATCCATCCCAAGCAAAGACACATTATTCGTTGACTCGGGAAAAACAAAAAATTCCACATTCATTTTTTTATGTTTAAGCTTCACCTCCACATTCACAATAAAAATGTCCATTAGCCGTTCAAAACCATCAGCAAGTTTAATATTGCGCTGAGCAGGTGTAAAAGGACAGCCCTTCGACCGGAGGAAGGTGAATAATGTATGACCTGCAATACAGCCTTTAGCCCCAGTGTCAACTAGAGCAGTGCCCTTCGAACCCAATATTTCAATGTCTAGGAAAGGCCTAAAAGATGATGGCGTGTGGGGTGAATGACCTCCATTAAACTCCCCCTTGACACTGTTCTTTATATTTTTAAAAACATTACAAGAAACTGTAGGTATTTTGGGGCAACACTGCTTCCCCTGGTAGGTACACATTAACTCTCCCTGACAATTTTTATTACAAAACTTCTTACAAACATCAGGGCTATTAACAATAACATTATTATTGTTCTCACTAAATGAACTAATAAACTGTTCTTTACTAATATTTCTATCCCTACTATTTACATATTTACATTTATTTTTACTATTATATTTATGTTTCTTTTTAGTACTATAGTTAAAATCATTATTCCTAGTTAAAGGCACAACTTCAGTTTTATCACAACATACAAAGTTGTTAGCATTTGAATTATTTACATCATTTAATTTAGCAAAATTTTGTTGACAATGTGCATAAACTTTACCATCATGCGATGCACCGACAGCAGAATGTAATGGTAAATCATAAAATTATTAGAGGTAGACTGACAATTAGTACACTTAGCACGGGTAATTCCACTTGCACCACATCCATAACATGCTATTTTATTTTTAAGTTTCTCACATGAGTTTTTGTTATGGTCTCGACCTTTGCAATAAATACAGAAAAGTTTAATACCTGAACGCACTGGAGTAACTGTACCAGAAACACTCGGAGATTTGTGCACGACAGCCTGCGAGCTCTTCAATGGCTGTGCACTCTGGACCTTAGCCGCAGTGGCCCGTTGCGGCAGCCCCTGCTTCTGGTGCTCCACAATACTCCGACACTCCATGCCTGGCCTCGAAGTACACGACGGTGTAGGTGTAAGCAGCTGAGTAGATGCAGACAACATTGGTACTCTGTTCTTGTTTTTCTCTGTTTTATCCCTGCTCTCTTTCAGAGAATCTTCAATATTCCTGCATTTCACGAGCAGCTCCTCAAAGGTTTGAAATGTGTCTCTACATAACCTTTTTCTTATGCGACGATTAAGAAGTCCATATGCCATGTCTAATTCCACTTTTTCAGTCAAATCCCCATGTGGCAATTTTGCAAACAATGCACGAACTTGGGCAATAAATATATCTGTGTTTTCCTCCCCATGTTCCAGAGCAAAAATATTCTTGTATATTTGAAAAGGTGGAGTACGATGACCGAAAGCACTTCTCAATTTTACCAAAGCTTGGTTCCAGCTTTCTGTTGAAGTCTTTACTCCTTGCCACCACACAGCAGCATGGCCTGTCAGCAGCATAGAAATTCCACGCAATGCATTCTCGTCCGAGATATTTGTACATTCCTTATATGTAGTTATGGAATCTATAAAATTATCTATCGACTCCTCCGGTCGGCCGGCATACCTTGAGGTGCACTGAGAATAATTTCCGGTATTTCCGGAGAAAAATCCTGTTGATAATTCTGCTACAGGCACATGTTGTGGTGTCGACGTGCTGCGTACATCTTGTAATAGCCGCTGGCAAAATTCATTCTGAGACTGTTGCAATGTTAACAAAATAGTGCTCAGGGTATCCTGAGTTAGCGTGATGTTTCCCGCGCTGGCGCCGCCGGTGACATCAGTCGCGGTAGGGGCGTCAGTAGCTTCTTGAGACATTTGTCTGGTTCGCGGCATTGTTGTGAATCGGTACAACACTCCGTTAAACCCAGTGAATCCACACACCGAAGACAAAGTCACTTCACAGTTCGCAGGAAAATCACAAAACGCGTGTCGGCCTTTTATGTATCTGATAACGACACTAAACACGTTGGGAGGCCAGTTTAATGAATACACAGACGGCTAGTTCAATAGTTTATTGAACAACAAAATGCACAACACAATTCAATTACTATTCACTTCCTTTTTACAATAATTTACTATATTTTAGTCCAACAGACATCATCTCCACAAGTAGGTAAAAGACAAGTAAGTATTTGGGGGTTCACACAACACCCAATGATTTTACATTTCCGCGCGAACTATCGCGCGCAAACACAGACTAGGCGCGAAACATGAAAAGGGCGCGAGACTAAAAACGGCGGGCTTAGTTGAGCGCCCAAGAGGAAAACTCTACCAAGCGCGCCGGTTTTATACCTCTTGTAGTGCGCGGAGGAAGACGCCGGCGCGTATTCGCTACAACTTTATTTTCTACTACAGAACACACACACAAAGCAAATGGAAATGGTAAAAACATAACATTAAGCAAAAAACAGGAAACAGTCATAAAAAATACAGCACAAAAACATAAACAACAGCATATACACAGACATCGGCTTAACACAATCTCGTACAAACGCAAAGCGGCTGATGTGTGTGTGTGTGTGTGTGTGTGTGCCACAGCAGGCAAAATTAGGCGACAGCTCAGCGTAATATTTGCTTGTGGTAGGCAAGCAAAACGCTGATTTTCAGCTGTGACCTTAGTGTTTCCTCGTATGCTCGAACCGTGGACCAGAAATATGCCAATAAATATAAAATACGATGGTACATACAGCTTTTAATATGGAAAATGTAATCTATAAAGATAAATACTGAAAATATTTTTAAATACAACTTATAAATTATACTTATAACGGAGTGATGGGTGTATGAAAAAGTCATTAATTAATATTGGTGAATAAGAAGAATATACTATTAAAAATCATAATCAACAAGATCTCCGATAACTACGCTAGGAACGTGTCGTGGTACCCAGTTTTTGTACAGTTAAAAGGTGTAATTTGTACTTTAAAAAAAAATGAAACTTGGACTCAAGTTACATTATTCTTGGACTTAAGCTACATTATTCCAACACTTAGTTGCGTGATAACGGAAACTTTCAGTGAAAGCCACAGTTTTATGCGTATGCAACTTAAGCGGAGCCCAGGTGGACCTCGGTGCTGGCCATTGTATCTAAATTTATTGAAAATCAATTTTGAGAAATAATATCGAACATCAATGAAGCCAAATGCAACTTTCTCCGCGACTCCATATATGTTAAGTATGCATTCGTTATTGAGAAAAGGAGATATATGGCTTCTCGGGGGTACATTAAAACAAAACCTAAAGCAAGCATTTTGCACTCTCTGCACCAAGCGATGTGATTTATATAAAAGACGTGGACCATATAAAATATCTGCATAGTTCAGCTTGGATAGTACTAAAGCTTCAACAACTCTGATACGTGCATTGGGGCTCAACAAATTGCGTATCCTATACAGTACCTTAAGCCTAAAAAAGCATTGCTTAACCAAGTTCTCAATATGGCAACCAAAACGCAATTCCCCGTCGATAAAGACCCCCAGATTCTTCGTTTGATCGACACGTTCAATATTTTGACCACAGATAGAAAGAACTGGGGACTTTTTGATTATTTTTCTTATTTGGGTTTTAGATCCGAGGACCATTAATTTTGATTTATTGGGGTTAAGGACTAAACCATTCCTTCCCGACCACTCGGCTACTCTATTCAAATCATCATTAATAAATTTTAAAGCTTGTTGAATATTACCTGGTGTTTCAGAAATATACAGTTGGACGTCATCAGCATAAAAGTGAAACCGGCTGTGCTTAGGAATACTCGCTAAGTCGGCGATATATACAATAAAAAGAAGTGGACCCAGTATTGACCCTTGTGGTACTCCACGGTTAACTTGTCTAGAGGCTGATATGAGGGTAGATCCATCATGCTGTGTCAAAACAACGGACTGACAACGGTTATCCAGGTAGCTCTCAAACCATTTTAATGAATTATCATTCAGACCATAAAATGCCAACTTTGCGAGCAGTAGTTGATTATTTATACAGTCAAATGCACGTGAGAGGTCAAGCAACGCAAGAATCGTACCTCGTCCAGTATCAATTTCTGCCAGTACGTTGTCAGTAACATCAAGTAATGCCGTAACTGTACCACGACCCCTACGGAAGCCCGACTGATGATTAGGCAGTATATTATTGCTTTCAATGTACGCAATCAATTGATTGTAAACGATTTTTTCTAAAATCTTGGACAAAAACGGTAGTATGCTTATAGGTCTAAGGTCTTTTGGTCAGAGGGGTGATCAACTTTAGGCAACGGCTTAACAAGCGCCTCTTTCCATTGAGCAGGAACGACTCTCCTATGAATGGACTGGTTTATAATATAAGTTATTACTGATAGTGTTCTTGGAAGTGTAAGAAGAACCATATTCTTAGTAATCTCATCCCTTCCCATAGCGTTGGACTTGCCTGACAAAAGACACTTCATTACAATCTCCTCGCTTATATTCTTCTGAGATGTAATGTCTTTTAATGTCAATGCACGTAATGCACTACAAATGCGTACCTACATGTATCTATATCTACTTACCGGCTTTTTGAAATATCAAAAAGTACTCCAAGTGCTTGTCGAGTTACGTGCAAGGTAGGGTTCCGTAGTCGTCCACAGTAACAAGCCTTTACGAATTTAATAGCACTTTACTGACTTGATACACATAAATCGTGTGTCACATAAATCGTATCACGTGGCTGCCTAGACAGAAGATATAATAGTACTCCGTAGTTGTTACAAGCTTTATACATATTATGTTCGAGTCAAATTTTTGACCCACTTGCCAGCGTGAATACACCTATAGTTCTGATAATAATGCAATTATGCATAATCAGTACCTATTGTTGTAAATTCAAAATGGTCGCGCAAATATTTATGTACAACCCCCTTAATATGGGTATTAAATGAAAGGTCTTGACTTATGGAATACAGTACCTACACTATGAAAAAAAAACAAGATGGCCGCCGTCACAGTGGTGGATTACATATTTTTGTACAACCCTCCCCAATATGAAAGAGCACATGTGCATGTAGTATACCTGACGTGACTTTATAAGTCTCTAAATCCAAGTTGCTAATCTCAATTCTGAATTGGGCCTGATTCCGACCAGCCCCCAATGAGGCGGAGGCCACAAGTGATATTTTAGTATGGTCTGTATACCTTATTCAGTGGATCAGTTACCACAGGCTTCGATTGGGTTCGGTCCAGATTGAAGACTTCAAATTGCCTAGTGTATACTGATACAAGCCCTGTGCCTTTTTATTTGGAAGAGAAATTCATTCTATCTAGTGCACTTACATTTATTTTCCAATGGATCCACACACCAAGCCCCCTCCTTATCTACGCCAATGCCGAGCCACGGTGGATAAAAGGGTAGTCCTACACTACAACCCCTTTACACACTGCGATTTTTTGCAGTGATACAGTGGCTATCCAAACGCTCAATTTAACAGTGTATAAGGGCCTGACCAAGTTTAAAAACTATTAGACCTCGATATTTACCTCTGTCACAAAAGGCGAGAATATCCAGTGAACTAAATCTCATTCTTTTTACGTTAGAACTTATTCATTAGTTTATTAGAACCACAGATAATATAATACTAAAGTATAGAACGTACGTAATATATCCGGCTCGCAGGACCATTATAGAAACTTGAAATCATACCATACCCTAACATTTTGAATTACTCAAATGAACTGGTTTTACGGGTCTCCCTGTCCCTGCTCAAACACCTACGTCGAAAATAATAAACGAATTATTGAAGTGTGAATCGAATGCGCAAAATAAATCCCAGTGAATGGATGGTGTCACAATGGCGGCCGCAATCGAGCCCGCGTTAATTGAACTTGCGGGGCCAATATGGCGCTTTTTTCTTTTTAATTTTTCCACTGAACCGCTGCGCTATACTGCCAGAGTTAGGGTTGGTAGTTTTTTATTTTCTTTTTACGAAAAGGGACAAGCTTAAGGCGGATATACTTAATCGAATCAATTCTTTTATTCCTTACTTATGGTATAAAATAAGTACATGGACGTGACTTCAATTTTAGGTAGATCATTTGTGATGATTTCAATTTCTGCCTTTCTTGACTTTTAAACATGTGATAGCCAGTTAATTATTACCCACAGTTAAAATTGAATGTAATTCCATCTCTCGCCACTCTCGCCAGTGAGATAGTTCCACTACCACTTGACTGGAAGAGATCTCTTCTTACAAAACATTTGCCAATTAAATGTAACATTTTTTGTAACAATTGTGCAATGATTAACACTTTATTGTACAGTAAGCTCCTTATAAGCTATACTGTTTGATCTTTGGACCGTTCTTATGTCGCTCGTAATAGCGGCGGTTCTCATCGAGTAAATGTATAGCTTGAATGGGAGCTTACTGTACAATGTTGCATAAATAAAATAAATTAAAACCTAAATGTTTGTATTTTGGTAACATTATAGCTTCATAGTAGCAAAGAATATAATATTACTAGCTGTGCCCGCGAACTACGTCTCGCCATGATAGTTGTAAAAAAATTCTGGAAAGGGCCACCCTTATCACCTAGGGGTATAAAAATAGCCTACGATCTATTTTCAGACCCACCAAATATAAACAAAAAAAATCATAAAATTCAGCTAAACCGTTTCGGTGGAGTTGAATAACAAACACAGTGACACGAAATTTTTATTTATATTGGATGATAGTAGGCATCTAATGCTTTCTTTGATCACCAGTTCATCACCATGAGATATGCAATCAGCCTTAAATAAATTGAATAAGTTTGACGTTAAGTTATTAGTCGAACGAGCTCAACTTGAACAACAAATTTTAACTGGAAATCATTTACCTATCTGTCTTTAATATTTATCTGACCTTACATCTGATGTCACAAGTTGGCAACGTACACTGTGGCTCTTGTGGGGGTTACAGTTTTGCTGCGAGTCTTAAAAGAGCCACATGTATTATAGGTGACTGTTACCACTTACCATCAGGTGGGTAGTTGGCTTGTTTGCCAACTTAGTTGTATATAAAATGTATTAATGTTGCAGGGTTTTATATTCGAACTTGTAAAAACGTCATAACACTTAGCAAATGTACTATTATCTATTCTGTGCAAATGTACAACATGAAAGCAACAAATAAATAAAATAACTTGTGCCACCCCTAAACGGTGTCACCACGCTTTCATTGCGCTATCACGGCTCTCAGCCCTGTCACCCTATTCCCATTTTTCCCACTCGAAATGGATTCTGGAAGCCTTGAAACATACGATAGGTTCATTGAAAGCTGAACTTTATTATTCAACGCATAGAATGAAATGTCGCGTTTTAGTCCCCCGATATTTTCGGCTTTCACATTAAGCTCGGGCTTAGCAATGCGGTTTTGCGAATAAAATTCTCTTTGCGGGAAAACTGGCACACGAATTTAATATTGGGAGTGATTTTCATTATTATTTTATCTTGTGTTAATTTGATAGTTTGTAGAGCTGGCTGTGCTGCCTGCGTTGTGACGATATCGGCGGATTATTGAAAATTTAATGTTGTGTCAAATTGGGGATATTAACAGGACTCATTGCTATAATGTAATGAACCGGCAACAATATAAAATCACAATAGCGTTTATTCAAGTATGTCTTGATTGAAAGCTTTTTTGAATTGTTCAATGTATCCGGAAGCGACCCAGTTCGATGTGTCGTCGGCTTTGACATGGAGTGATAATGTGGATGGAGCTCTACGGATATGGGCATAACGTCTCGCCCCCGACCCCGGGACGGAGCGCGGCGGTTCCTACCACAGACTACTAATAAACCGAGTTCGCGAACTTGGTTAAACTGTGGTTCTAATAACCCGTAAAACCAGTTCATTTGTGTAATTCAAAATGTTAGGGTATGGTATGATTTCAACAGTTTCAATAATGGTCCTGCAAGCCGGATATATTACGTACGTTTTATACTGTAGTTCTAATAACCTAATTTCAGACTATTTTTGTGCCGCAGAAAAGGGCTATTCGAGCAATTTATAATCTCAAAGAAAAATTAAAAAGTAGACCGCAATAAGGGTCAAAGCCGCCCGTACCGTGCGAGCGTATCCCACGGTTTTCCAAAGAGCGGCCTGCGTTCGAGCGGGCACACCACGTGTGATGGGACCGTGTATCGTCGTCGGATGGCGGAAGTGCCCGCTTCAGGAGACTGGCACAAGGGAAGGCCGTGCGCCAGTAGGCACAGGCGCTCGCCTACCGAAACGCCAGCCATTGGATGATCGAAGCCGTTCCTCCAGTGTTGGAGGTGTGGGTAAGGCGCCGGCAGGGCAACCTCACCTTCCGGCTGGTACAGGTCCGGTCCCTAAAGGGACACGATTGTTTTGATCATTTTCTGCACCATGTCGTACGTTGGGAGGAAACGCCTCAGCGTCATCACCGCAGTGCTTCCGACGACACCGTCGAGCAAACCTTCGTGGAGTGCCTGCCCTCGCGCTGGCCGACGTCGTTAGAAAGATGGCAAACTGCGCGATGGTATGGGGAGTCACCTCTTGCTGCGAAGGAGGCAGTGAAGCGAGCGCGGGAAGAGGGCCCCTTGCTGTCCCGTTCCGTCGCAGGCGGTTAGGGAGAAGAAGTGGAGGCGCCCCTTCTTCGGCGCACTCCAACTACCCTGAGTATCTGGGTACTAGTACTAATATCGCTTTAAAAGAATGGGGGTTGGTGGTAGAGGGGTGAAAATTGAGGGTTATTAGTATTTTTTGATACCAAATAACAAACAATTTTTTTTAAAGAGGGCCACCCTTATCACCTCTGGGTTTAAAAATAGCCTTCGACCTATTCTCAGACCAATTCTCAGACAAATTGTTAATACAAATCGGTCAAGCCGTTTCAACCACCCTAAGGTTGACTGGTAGAGAATGCCTAAGGTCCTCATTAATTCCGCCTCTGTACTTCTTTAGTACATAAATAATAACTAAACACTGTGACACGAGATTGTTATACCGGGTGTAATTGAACACCAATAACATTTAAGGGGCATATAAGTTAGATACTAAATAGACCTTCGGTGCTTGTCTGAGACCTGGAACCCCAATACTTTCAGAGTTATTTGACTTTAAAGTGAAAGCAAAAACTTCCAAGTGACAACCATAATCAGCTCTTAACTCAAAAGAAATACATCTGCCAAAAACAGTATCTCAAGATCGATCTTATACTTGAGATGCAATTATTAATACGAGCCTTAAGGCGCATAGTAACGTCAATCATAAAAAATCACTGCAGAAAGAACCGGTTCTCTTCATAAATATTGAATAAAAAAATCTTTAAAAAAGATATGTTATTATTCAACGCATTCTTTAGAGGATGGTTTTTTTGATTTTTTGATAAATTAATTAAAACTTGGTTAAAATGTGACCCAAACATGCCTCGATTTTAAAACTATAAACCTAATCGCTTCGTAAATATTAGGTTAAATCACATACTTTCGATTTCAATAAATAAAGTGAACAATATTCTAGGGGATGGTCTTTTTAGATTTTTTTTATTCGCCTTTATTAATTTTTTATTAAAATAATTCATCTTACGCGTAAAGGTTTGCTTAAATTTCCCCTCACTCTCACTCACTCACTCCTATGTAATCAGTGCGGGACGATCGATGCAAGGTCATTGGGAGCACTATGCGCCTTAAACACAAAATGACGGGCGGCAGACGAGAGCGTAGTATATTATGTAAATATAAAATCATAAATATAAAATTGGGTAAATTATAAATATCAAATTGGTGGAATGTCATAAGTGATTATAATATTAAATTTTATGTCGGCATGTCAAGTTATTACAGATAAAATTATTGATGTCAAATTGGTGCAATGTCATAAGTTATTAAAATGTAAATATTACATTGGTATGTCAAGTTATTACAAATGATAATTTAAAATATAAATATATTACTAATAATAATTTAAAAATATATAGTTTGAAATTAATGTCACAACTTAAAATATTTTAATAAGGGCGATGTAGAAAGACAAGTTTGGTCATTCAGAATGCGGGTGTTAATCTTGTGTCTATTCACCACTATTGCTTCTAAAGCATTGAGATCTCTTCTTTTGTCAACAACATGAAGATATTTTGCGTTTTTTGATAGGTCTAAATCGTGTCCTTCATCATTGAGGTGTTGATGACTGGGTTTTCTTCTTCCAACCAGCTATATGATCATTTATCCTAATTCTGTCCGAGGTATATTCTTCCACATGTATTGCAGATTGCAGGATAGGCTCTAGATGCCACTCTTACTCAATAGGAACTTTTTCTTTGTAATTGCAAATGAGGTTCAAGGGATTTAGTACTGTAGAACGCTGTTTTTATTCTTGGGCTATCTAAGAGTCTTTGTAGCTTTTTAGGTGCCTGAATAACGCTGAGCAAATAAAAATGGACATTCTTGCCTCGCAACACTCTAAGCGTGATTTCAGTAGTTTTTGGAAATCCACGAATAAATTAAATCACAAGCCGAGCCTTCCTGTGAGTGTCAGTGGACTAAGTAACTCGAAAGATATTGCCAATATGTTCAAGGATCATTTTGCTGTAACTTCATCGTTGGACCCGTCGCAGTCGTTTAGTGTGGATGGTTGTTGTGAGCAGGAGACTTGCATTATATTTAAGGCTAAGGATGTCAAGAAAATCATTACATCAATGTCGCGCGGCAAGTCTCCTGGTCATGATGGCTTAAGCATTGAACATCTAAAGTATGCTGGTGTTCACTTACCTCGTGTGCTTGCAATGTTTTACACCCTATGTATAGGGCATTCATACTTACCAGCGGATATGATGAGAACTGTGATGGTTCCAATTGTGAAGAGTAAGACTGGGCACATAAGCGATCACAATAACTATAGACCAATATCTCTAGCTACTGTGTTGGCTAAAGTGCTTGACGGTTTGCTTAATACTCATCTTGATGGCTATCTAAAAATACATGATAACCAGTTCGGTTTTAAACCCTGGCCTCTCGACGGAAACAGCTATCTTGTGTCTAAAGCAAACTGTCAAGTACTACACGGACCGGCGCACCCCGATTTACGCAGTCTTTCTTAACCTTTCGAAGGCGTTTGACCTTGTGTGTTATGACATTTTATGGCAAAAGCTAAATGATATTTCTGTGCCTAAAGGAGTTATAAAAATATTCAAATATTGGTATCTGAATCAGGTCAATGTTGTCCGGTGGTCAGAGGAGCAGTCGGAGCCGTACAGGTTGGGGTGCGCGGTGAGGCAGGGAGGGTTGACCTCGCCGAGGCTCTTCAATCTGTACGTCAACGGCCTGATAGAGAAGCTCAGCAGCACTCGTGTCGGCTGCCATATTGATGACGTCTGTGTCAACAACATCAGTTACGCAGACGACATGGTGCTGCTGAGTGCTTCGGTCTGTGGCTTGAACAAGCTTTTATCTATTTGTGAAAGCTATGCGAGAAAACATGGTCTAATTTATAACGCAAAAAAGACAGAATACATGGTCTTTCAGGCTGGAGGAAATAAATCACCGGATACTGTTCCTCCGATCCGACTAAATGGCATCGAAATAAGCAGAGTAGAACAATTTAAATATCTGGGGCACTATGTCACTTCCAGCCTGAAAGATGATGTGGACATCGAGAGGGAGCGGAGGTCATTGCCTGTGAGGGCAAATATGATAGCCCGCAGGTTTGCTCGGTGTTCAGGGGTGTCAAAATTACTCTTTTTAGGGCATTTTGTACGTCCCTCTACAGTTGCGGCTTGTGGGTGTCATATACGTATAAACAGTACAATGCTCTCCGCGTCCAGTTCAATAATGCCTTCAGGGTGCTGATGGGGCTGCCTCGGAGATGTAGCGCGTCGGGGATGTTCGCGGAAGGTCGCGTCAACTGCTTTTATACGACCATCCGCAAGCGGTGCACATCCCTGGCGCGCAGGGTCCGGACCAGTCCCAACAGCATCCTCAGAACATTCTCAAACCGATTTGATTGTCGGTACATGAATCATTGTCACATGATTCATGTACTGGCCTCAGACCAAGAAAAAAAGGTCTGAGGTACTAGCAAACAAATTGTACTGATATTTATTTTATGGTAGTTAGGTATCTTGTGAAATTTAATTTAATATAATTGACATGATTTAATTTTATACAATTTTATTTTACTTAATTTTATTTAAATGACATGATTTTATTTTATTTTATACAATTTTTCATTTTAATCTAAATTTATTAACAAACTTAAATTGTATTATATTATTATGTTTTGTAATTTTTATAAAGGTGGTTCTATCTACTTAATTTAATTTGATATTATTGATTTATATATTTTTAACATATTTTTAAATTGATGGTATTGTTATGACTATTGTCGAAATAAATATAATTTACTTGGAAGCTATGATAAGAGTTTGCTTAGAACAAAACTACTTTGTATGGGAAGAAAAGATGTACGGACGGACGGAATGAGGTCAACGGGAAGTACTCTAATAAGTTTTGATTCCTTTGTGAAATGGCAAAATTATCAGAACAATAACTAAAGCATAAATAAAATGCTTTAGTTAAACTAATGCTTTAGTTATTCTTCTGAGAGTTATACGGTCATATACGAGTAACTTGTTCACTTCTTAGTTTGTGGGTCATATCTTTTGTTTGATCGTGTTGACTCGTATGATTTTTTCACAGTAGCAGAAAGAGAGTGAGAGAGAGACCGGGCGTAGACCCGAGTATTTGGTATAAATTTCAGTTTGATATCTCTACGCGTTCCCGAGAAAAAGGGTCTTGACAGATGGACAAACGAACAATGGGTTCCGTTTTTTCCTTTACAGGTACGGAACTTTAAAAATAGGTGGTCTGAGTTCTTGCCTCTGGTCAAGGTCGTCGGAAGCTACTGGATTTCGAATCTGAATAGAGCTCCTCTAATGGTGGGCATTTCTCGGTTATACCAACTATGGTTGTACATATTTATTCCATTTTGACCCTTTTGCATTTCTTTTCAAATTGACAACTCTAATATACATATTGTGGAGGACAGAATTAGAAAAATAATCGATTAAAATGACAAGGCTTATTATTATTATTTTAGAGACTTTGGGCTATGTATGCACTACCTCGACCATTGCTGATCTATTGTAGTAGCCCTTTATCTTATATCTCACTGCTAATTCCCGTTGCCTCTAGAAATTTCCAGATTCTTTGGGGAGTGAGATATTGTAAGTCTTCAGGGCACATGATATGCAGCCCTAAATGGATGCTCCTATGTCGCATGAGGTTCCCGCAATCACAGAGGATGTGCAACGCTGTTTCTTCTGCCTCTGGGCAGAATCTGCACTTTGCGTCTTGCGTCAAGCCCATACGAGACAGGTGCTTATGACAAGCCTTAAGTAAGTTCACTTTTTAGTTCGCTCTTTAAGTACTATCAATTTCTTGGTATTTAAACATGCCGGGGCAACTAAAATAGCACCTTATCAATTAAAATAAGTAATATGACACACATTTAAAGATCGGAAAGCAATTTCTCCTCAAAATCCATTGAAAGTTATCGTGACGTAACAGCGAATCCCTTGATTATACTTGGCCAAACTAATTAAGGGCCCTAAAAAGTGCACAAAGCTCTAATTGTAAGGAAATAAGGTTCAGTATTAGGGTGGGCTTGTGTGGTGGTAACTTTGTAGGGTGAACATGGGTCGGCGAACTTAAGTGGGGTGCGATAACGTCACAGGTTGGGCTTAGCGGTTACTACGAGAGAAGTCGCGCTTGACGCTTCGCTCCGAGGGATGGGGATTTAGACATGATTGGCCTTAGATTAAGGGCTGCCTCAAATTTTTACCTGCCTTTTAAATTAATACGGCAGATTACTCATTAATTCACTTTAATGGCACAGAGGCAGAGTATTAATGAGTAGGAAAACTCACCTAAGCGAGGATTTTATATAAACCTCCCGTCATAAAGGGGTAAAGTTGGGAATGAAAGTTAATTAAGTTGTTATTTCAGGAGACTCAGCGCTGTGTTTCGGAACTTCCGGTTTGAGTGGTACGATAGGCAAATGAATTGCTGATTCGTCCGGTGTTGGAGGAGTGGGTTGGGCGCCAGCAGGGCAGCCTCACGTTCCGCATGGCTCAGGTACTGACCGGGCATGGCTGCTTCGGTCACTACCTGCACCGGGTCGCGCGTCGGGAGGAAACGCCGCGGTGTCAGCACTGCAACGCTCCCGACGACAGTGCCGAACACACACATTGGTGAGCCCGGCCTGGCGACTCCAGCGCTGTGTTAAGCAGGCGGAGACCTCTCGCTGCCGAGCATGGTCGTGGCCATGTTCCGCGGCGAAGCGGAATGGGAGGCTGTCGCCTCCTTCTACGAGGACGTTATCTCGCAGAAGGAGGTCGCGAAGAGGGAGCGGAAGGCAGATCCTCAAGTCGCTCCCATCCGCCGCAGATGGATAGGCAGGCGAAAGCGGGCATTCGCACAAGCGATGCCCGTCTAATGATCCTGCCGTGGAGGCCTGCGTCCGCGGTTGGCCCCGTGCACGCCGCCGAAGGCCCTCCGTCTGGGGATTGCCCTGGTGCGCTCGGGCAATCCCCCCTTGGATGCCCGGGCGCGTGGGTAGTGGAGTCGTAGTGTGGACCTTACCTAGCGCGCTCATAAAGGCAGGGAGAACACCGGGGGGTTTTAGTGGGTAGGTCTGGCACTCTGCCGGGAGAGCCCCCCACACTCTCGCTGTTTAGCCAATGGCGGGTACGGTGCGGTTACGCATTTCCCCCCGAGAAAAAAAAGGCAGATGAATTGCTAGGTAAGTAGGTACTGTGACTAGTAGGCATTTTATGTCACAAGGTGGCAACGTACACTGTGCTTACATTGTTTGCCAGTTTTAGAACAGCTTTGTTATATAAAAATAGTATACCGCCATAATCGCCATTTTTGAATCGCCACACAGAGGAAGTCGCTCGCGGAAAGCTAGTTTGGACGCTTTAGAATGTTTTTTTAAATATAATTCTTTTGGTGTTATTGAGCGCTACGATAATTATGTCCAACTTCAAACGAAGTTTAAAAAGAGCACTCTTGTCCAGCTGGACACTGCTTAACTAAGCAGTAGGTAACTGAGCTATGCCCCCGGCATTGCAGATGTCCATGAGCGGTGGTTACCACTTACCATCAGGTGGGCTGCTGGCTTGTCTGCCACCGATAGCAATAAAAAAATGGATGGCTGTAGTAATTTGGCGAAGGCTGCAGGAAGTTGCTGGATGCGAAAAATGCAGAGATGGGTACATTATTTAAAGAAGCCATTGGTACCCCAAAGTAGTCGTTGTCGAGGTGATGGCGATGATCATATGAGGAGTAAGATCAAGATATAAGCAAAAGAAAATACGAAGGAAGGAACTATGTTTAGATGATTAAAAATCGATTTAAAATACACTATTCTTAGAAGTTGATATTGCAAATATTTTAACGGTATTAACAAGGAAATTTTGGTATATACGAGTATATATGAACAATCTATTTTCGTATACTTTTATGCTAATGAAATATTTAAAAATCAGCACATAAACTGGCTACTGACAACCCTAGTTCATCTCGTTACGTAGCAGGCCTCTCCACGGAGTCATCAGATAAGGGCGGGCGCTCAAGTTTAATTGAATTTCCTCACAAAGTTTCCGGTGCCACCCCTGGCCGGCGCGCTCTCTGATTGGTGCGTCGCTTAGCGCCGCCAAAGACATTGTTCGCTAGGGTTGTGCTTATATATTAATCGATGTGAAACTGTGAACCTGTAACTGAAAATAAGATACAGTACCAGTAAAAATAGCTATGCTTGTGATTGTAAAATTAAATATAACATTATAATAATATTGTATTATGTGATATGATGTGTGTAATGTATAAATTGTTAAATCTGTTAACTTATTTAGCTAGACATAGAAATTTGGCAATAGTAATGCTCATGGTCTGCTCTTGCAATAAAACAATGATTGTAACTTGAAAACCATAACGCGTATCCACGTGTGTATTTCGTTACAGAAAATTAAATTATAAAAAATTTGACACATTTTTGATTAAGCCTTGGCAAAAGAGTTTCGACCATT
This sequence comes from Schoenobius gigantellus, assembly GCA_963935595.1. Lineage (NCBI taxonomy): Eukaryota > Metazoa > Arthropoda > Insecta > Lepidoptera > Crambidae > Schoenobius > Schoenobius gigantellus. The sequence goes on along the minus strand of OZ012563.1, from coordinate 11,803,635 downwards.
ATGCTTTATTTTAGAGTTGAACAATGGATGACTATTTACTTAATTTTGTTACCGTGCCCAAGGCTGGTGTCGACATCTTGAATTAGTTCCACTTCTGCTCAAATGTAGAACAATGGACGAAGCTACGCATAGTGCGAAGATAATTTGATGAATGTCCAGATTAATAGATAACTTGTTTAGGCATTAGGATTAGTTGACGAATGTCATGGAAAACAAAATGTGGATAATGATAATAAACCTAAAAATAATAATACTTATTCATTAATAGGCTAGTTGAACCTTTTTTAAAGTAGGGCTTAAAATGTTCATAATTGTTGTATTATACCATAGCACATGAATATAATTTTTTTCGATGGCGAAAAAGTGCAAAAATCTATTTTAAATTAAGATTTTCAATTTTGGACCGAAAACACGGTCAGCCATGATAGTCTGTTGATTATCTGTGGCAATGACGTCAGTCTTATAGTAAACAAAGCACGGGGGCGAAATAACCTCACAAAAACTATTAAATATCACAAAATATAGTAAAACTGTATATGGAACGGGACAATAGAATAGGAATATAGAAATACCTCTTCAAAGACTCCAGGAAAGCTGTGGATTAGACGTACCCAGTGATATAGACATGCGAAATATTTGGTTAACACTCGCTTAAAGAAATCCTGTAACTATCCACTGAAACTCAAATGTATTTTTGCGAAAATCACATTAATGTAAGTACTATAACTGAATAACTCAATCTGTGTAGGTACTTCAGTTTCAACTTAAACAAAATAGAAGTTTTTAGGTTGTATGTAAAATCATTAATTAAATTTTTATCTTTCAGTTAGAAGGAAAACTGACTGCAGCCGACCAACCAAATTTTAACTTGACCAGAAAACTGAGAGAAAACTTGACCATTCACACCTTTTTGATTTAATCTAAGTTATACACTGACTCTAGATGATGTTTCAAAGAAAAGAATATGTACTTATGTCCAATTGAATAATGATGTAATTGAATATTAATTAAAAAGTATGTAATACAAACAAAAATATCAAAGTTTCATAATGAATATATTTATCTAAATAACTTTTACTTGAATTTACTGAGTACCTAATTAAAATTTGTTGCTTTCAGTGGTTACTTAATGGGAACTATTGTGTACTAACCTGTTCTCCTCTTGACAACGAGATTGATAAGGCAGTAAAAGTTGTGCAACATAATACAAAGCAGTGCATGCTCAGCCACAACATCAAAATGTGACCCGTCAACTAGAACAACATTATGTAAACAAAATAACTCAAGTATTCATATACCAAAGCACCATAGAAGTAAATAGGTCCAGTTTGCTAAAACTGAAAGATGTTATATCTTCACTGATTAAACCTGCTGGCCACCATGGCTGGTAAATTTCAGAACAGCTTACGCAAGAATATGCAAGTTATCCATTTTAAAGCCGTATACAAATATATTAAATGTGATTGCTGTGTTGTCAGCCTGTGCTCTTCCTAATTTACAAGACCTTCTTATTAAATAAATAATATAAAGAATTTTTTTCTTTACTTTATACATAACTAACATCTAAAGATGACATAATAAATTTTTGTACTACATTAGTCATTATGTTCTTCACTAAAAAATGTTGTATGTTTATTTGACAATAATGACTTGTAAAGGTTTAAGTTGAATCAAAATATTTTAATTTGAAATACATGTGTTTTATTTTTCCGTTACACCTTAAAAGATTTATAATATTTTATAGGTTTGTTGCTCATATTTATCATTGTTACTCAAATATATATGTTCCAAAAGTACAAATAGGTTGAATAGAGTTAGATCAAATTAATTAATTTGTATATAATATTGCCTTAAGGTCGCAGGTAATAAAAGTCAAAATAATAGTAAAGTGATTTATTATGAAGTAATACTTTCATATGATTTAGGAAAAATGTAGTAGTTTCCAAAATGGCACTATTTGATCAATAAGTTTTTTGACATACAGATTGTTAGAATAAATACCTATTATAGCTAATATTGTCACCTTTTGAGTGTTTTCAAAATTACATACTAGCAACACAAAAGTATATAAGTTTTGCTTTAGTACAAAACATCTGCATCTATACTTGAGTTAAGCATACTACTGTTCACAGTTTTCCGTCTTTGATAATTAACATTTTCTTCAGTAAAAGAGCATAACAATTTTGTATTAATCTAATTTTATGGATACCGTTTGTTGAATAGACTATTACAGGGTATTAATCAGAATTGAGGTCACATTTTGCAAATTGCAACCCAAATCTTCATCTTTCAACTTTTATCCACATTTCATTATACTCGTAGGTGTCTGCAAGATTTCCCAACAAAAGAACCATCGTGTGTTATGCACTGGCTGACTTTATAGCACATGGAAGCTGTTATTGTTTATAACGAAGCTTCAACTAAAGAGCACTTCTGTATTGATGATTCGTGGTTTAGTTTTCTATGCACTTTATTCTTTCTTCATTGAAGAGGTCTTTTATTTTTTAAGAAATATGTCACAATCTGTGTCTGTGAATGTATATATATTTTTCCTCCCAGTAATTTTCTTCATGCTTGACAAATGCACAACTGCCAATCTTTCTCTTTTATGTTCATTTACAAATTCTTGCAGTACTACACTGGTATTTGACACATGATCCTGATGTTTTCTTTTCAACATTTCTCTTGAAGTAAATACTTTTAGTGTTTATTTGACTTTTGAGAGATAGAATAGCTAAACTGCTGTACAAAATAGCTCCTCACTGTGATGGTGCAACCACACCAAAAATGCATGTTTGCAACTCTCTTCTGCCGCGTGACAATCTTGACAAGTACACTTGTAACCTGTTCTTCATTATAACAGTATTGAAACTGTACTTATATTGTTTAGAGCGATACACAAAGAGTCTCCTGATCATCAATCTGTCGATTTTCGGAAGATTTGTACTATCTGCTCTCACAAATCTAACATCAATGGTTGATTTTGCTATTAATACAAATAATTTACGATATTTACACATATAATAACGGAGATTTGGACGATTTTTTGCCAGTTTTAGGAAAGAATAGTGCAAATCGACGAGTTGTTCAATCAAATTTGACATTTCTTTGTTTACTATATGAGTGACGTCACAGCCCTGACCACAGGATATCAAAGCGTTTACGGCGTTAGATAAAAAAAGATTATTTCTAGCATTTTCAAATTGAAATTTTACAGTAATCATTCATTGTTATTTATTAAAATCGGTATATTGTGGAACCTTATGCCAAATACTGTTAGAAATAAACAATATTTTAATAAATTTTGATATGAGTCAACTACCCTATTTTAATCTTGCGGACTTAAACTACACCTGCGGACCTAATCTACACTATTAAACTAATATAAAAAAAAAGAGATAAAATTTTAAAGTTTGTTTGCAAGAAGTAATCATTGGAACTTCTGAATCGATTTTATAAATTCTTGTACATACTAGTAGAACGCTTTATTATTGCCACTGCCATGGACGGACTTATAATGCCATGGGCATTCCATGCCATGGGCAAATAAAGGTATAATATATATATCAATTTACAAATTATTCAAAAATTGCTTTCAGAAATTACATTGAGAAGTAGGTAATTTTTATTAATTTATTTGAAGTTATATTCTATAATGTATCGCAGAGTTACATATTAATTAACTGCTAAAGCCACTTATGGCTTATTTACAGCTAGAGTTCAATCTATACAGGTATCGGTATTTACAGATTTAGTACATTGTTACTCTAGGGGTGATAGTAACTTATTTAGTCCCGAGACGGACGGCCAATAGTTAGAGGGACGAAATCGATAACAGGCTCTAATCTAATCGATAAATAGGTTAAAAACTAATCGATAATAGGTTTTAGTTTTTAACCCGAGGTAAACACGGCTTTTCATTACGAATACAAAGAAAGTAAAAATAAAAACATGTATAAGCCTAAGGCATAGGCTAAAGAAAAAATGAGTAAATTTTATTTTCCACTACTGCTCTAGCCTCTTCTTTTATGAAATCATGCGTTAAATCCATATCTTGATCAGATGAATGCATTATGTTAATAGAAATCTCTGTTATACGGAAGCTGTTTCCTATTGGTAACCTGGATCCTGATGCTGCAGCATCAAGTAGTCTGCGGGATACCAAACTCCTCAGAGCTTACTGATTTGAAGTTTACTATTACTTTGATGATACTCGAATTGTTACGACAGGTATTTATTGACCTGGTACTGCAACATCTGACCCGTACATTGCCCTGAACAGATATTATAATATGACTAGCTATGCCCGCGATCTACGTTTGGCTTTATTTAATAAAGCCCAACACTCAAAAATTTCTGGAGAGGGTCACCCTTATCACCTAGCCTAGAGGTATAAAACATAGCCTACGACCTGTTCTCAAACCTATCAAATATGAGTGCTTAATTTAAAAAGTCATCATACCTTATATACATACTCACTGAGGGGCGCTAGCATTTTTTTTAAGGCGGGGGAATCTCTTTACGATCGACAAGGGGCAGCTGACAAGACCGTTCCAAGGATATTCCATTGGACTCGGGTAAAAACCCCATACCTGGCTAAACCACCCACCCTCCAAGCAACTTCTACCTCCGTAGGGGCACAATCGGGATCGGCGTTAGCCATTCCCCCAGTGCGCCCCTGGAGAATAGGCCCGACGGTAAGCCAGCGTAGCTGACCCAAGCGCCAGGTCTTACCTCTACGGAGGGGTCGACAAGTGCAATAATTCGACCCCCCAGACGGGCAGGCCAGGGGTAGAAAAGTGTCTCTCAACCGGTTGTCGGCCGGCCGGGCCATTTCATCCCCAGCTAGCTTAAGGAGTTGGTGGCGCGCGGCGAGAGGGTCAACTACCGCTGCCTCCTTCTGCGAGATCACATCCTCGGAGAAGCGACGAGGGGCGCTAGCCTACCCCAACTAATTTACAGTGTTTAGGCCTAGGGCTTAAAAAGATGAAATAAAAATAACCCCAGACACAAATAACCTGAAAAAGTAATAAATAAAATGTGTAGATTCACCTTTTAACTTTAATACCATATCTTGTAATATTTAGATTCAACCGTCGTCACGTCGGATGACCGCAATTATAATAGTACGCCTCAAGTATTCGGTCCCCGCGGTTCCCCGAGATGACGACGTATTAGCTTAGATAACATTTAATTCTTCATTTTGCAATTATCGCAGTAAATAACTACGAATAATGTGAAAATTACGTTGGTGATTTTATGTCGGCATTAAACTTTATCATAAAATATGTTATCTAATATAGCAGTTCGAAGCGCGTGTAATGTGTTACTTAAATCGGAAGCAGCGCCATCAGTGTGTAAGTATTATGCAAGGACCGAATGGGACAGAAATAAAATTATAATAATCATTAATATTTATATGTAGAATGACATTCCTTAGTATGTTTTTTTATACCATCTACCAAGACGATCGACGTATTCGTCAATGACTAAGATAAGACCTCATTTATGCGTCATCGTTTTAACCATATGCGCCGCATTGCTCTGAACAACTCATTACACAAAGGAGGAGAAATTGCCTTACTATCACCCTGGCTAGACGAGTTGGTTGGTTGCATTGTGTGCTTAACGCATTTCTGCTCTAGAAGGCGTTGATCCTAAAAACCCAGAGGAAGCGTAAAATATCTATGGTGGCATTAAAGCCACTGCTTTCTGCAAGATACTCGTTGATAATTATATCTTTATGAGCATTTATATGCTAACATAGTTAGTACATGATCAACAACCTTAGTTCCATGCATTTCCGCTAGGGGCGCTTTATTTGTTTCCATACAAAAATATATGCATCTGATATTTACTGCAGTTGAATGCAATTACAAACTCATGGTAGAGCATTGGTAGGGGAGGATGGACAGCGCAAAGTGATAGCGGGCCTCTGTTTTGCCACGGTAATGCCACAGTTTAACATTATAGTAATGTTATACCGGGTGTCCCAAAAATAGTGTCAAGCGGGAGTCCAGAGATAGAGCACCTTTTGTGCTATCCGAATCACCTCCATGTATGTTCCGCGATTTTTTGTAGTTTTCGAGTTATTAATTTTTTAATGAACTTTTGAGAATTTACGACCTGACTAAACATAAAAAAATTCAAGGAAAAAAGTACAAGACTTTTTTAAATATTGTTTTTGCAACTGAATCTCTATCAGTTATATTTTTATGGTTAAAATAATCAGCTTCGTACCTTTAATGAAAGTTATGAAAATGTTAGTACTTACTACAAAGTTAAAAATTAACTTTTGGTAAATTATGACTTAAAATTTCAACTTTAAATTAAAAATCCTAACATGTGATTTCATAGTATTAAGCGGCGAGTGTGAGAACTGAGTGAATGCAGTATCCAGAAAAACCAAATCTGGTTTATAGGATGCTGAAAAAAAAATTTTAAAATGTATTACTTGTTTTGTGAAATAAATAAAATAAATAAAGAAATGGTTCCTAATTAATTAGGCGAAATTGTAACATTGATTGATTTTAAGAAAGAATTGTAAAACTGTGATAATGCTATAGTATATTTGTTTAACTTTATCTTAAAGCCGAATGCAGGTGTGCGTGTGGTGTGAGAGCTCTTTTTTTAAAAGTTATAATATTTTTACAAAATCAAGGAAGAATTTAAGAAATAATTGTGAAAACATCATGGTGAAGATAAAAAAATTGTGAAATCAATAGTGAGAAAGTTCTGGTCAATTAACTGGAGCACTCACTCTGCCAACCAGAGAAAATACTGTAACTCCAGTCTCAAAATATATTAGATATAAATGTTCAACATTTTAATGTGGAATAATTGTGTTGAATTTGTGAAACCTATTCACAAATATTCAAAAGATTTTAACGGTTTATTAGGATTTGGTAAAGGTTTATTTGGAACACTCAATTCTCTTATGGTGCAGACGGAGTGTTCCAAAACTTACCAACTTTAGCTAAATAAATAGTTAATATTCTTACTCTGTTTTACGAGTACTATAACACAGAGTCAATTTGTGATTCAAAAATTTTGACGTAAAACACAATAGTTAAAGAGTAAATTAGAAATATACTTTCTTTTCAACATCCCGTTCGAGAGCTCCGTATTTTAGATTTTATTTACATAACCCAAACTTAAATACAAACGGAGGCCACAACAGAAATTGTGAAAATGGTATCACTAAAGTTTTGAAACGTTTTCTATATCTGAGATTGTTTAATTTTAACATTAATCAACTTTATTACATTTCTAAGCAAGAAATGTGTAGGGTGACAATTTTTTTTGGGGGACACATTTTTTGTCTACCGTCATTACGCACTATTTACTGTTTACTCATAGCTTGATTCCTGACAAACGCAATTTATGCTAGTGCATTTGTTTGAGCATTGCAATTATTTATTTAGTTTCGACAATATTTACACATAAACACAAACACAATGTGTCGTAAATGAATATAGTAAAAATATGACAGAATTTGTTGACACACTTACAACACCTTTTTACTGTAACATTTTCAGAGCAAAGTGATAACACCGGTTACTAGATGCTGCAACCAAAACGCACACAGTCATTATGTATAGAAATAGTTACGACACTGTTACGGTTTATAACTAATCTGTGACTTTTATAAAATTTTGCTACCGAAAATGGTTGTATGGGTAAAGAATGTAAAATCCTCCAAGTTCACTAGACTCAGTGGAGCACTATGCCAAGAGACTCATCGGCAATGACACACTCGTTGAGGATGATCTCCAGAGCCTCGACCACCGAAGAAGCGTTGCTGCTTGCCTCTCGGTTTTTTTATCGGTTACATTTCGGAGAGTGTGCGAAAGATTTACGTAGATAATTTGATCCCCCTGCCCCTTTCCGCCACCGGTCGACCAGGCGCGGTGAGGGTTTTCACACTAATGCTGTAGATATTCCTCTCGCGTGAAGCAATTTCGCTTTCATTATACGAACAGCTAAGAAGTGAAACTCTGCCGAGGACTATTTTCCCGGATCAGTATAATCTGGACATCTTTAAGGTTAAAGTGCATCTTAAAAAGCATCTTTTAGGCCAGCATGTACTACCTTAGGCATAAATAACATATTTTTTTTATAAGTACAAATAATATTATTTTATTGTATGTATGCATGGACACCCTAAACAAATTTCTCGCATAGAAATGTAAAAAAGTTGATTATTGTTAAAATTAAACAATCTCAGATATAGAAAACGTTTCAAAACTTTAGTGATACCATTTTCACAATTTCTGATGTAGCCTCCGTTTGTATTTAAGTTTGGGCTATGTAAATAAAATCTAAAATACGGAGCTCTCGCACGGGATGTTGTAAAGAAAGTATATTTTTAATTTAATCTCTAACTATTATGTTTTACGTCAAGATTTTTGATTCACAAATTGACTCTGTGTTATACTCGTAAAACAGAGTAAGAATATTAGCTATTTATTTAGCTAAAGTTGGTAAGTTTTGGAACACTCCGTCTGCACCATAAGAGAATTGAGTGTTCCAAATAAACCTTTACCAAATCCTAATAAACCGTTAAAATCTTTTGAATATTTGTGAATAGGTTTCACAAATTCACCACAATTATTCCACATTAAAATGTTGAACATTTATATCTAATATATTTTGAGACTGGAGTTACAATATTTTCTCTAGTTGGCAGAGTGAGTGCTCCAGTTAATTGACCAGAACTTTCTCCCTATTGATTTCACAATTTTTTTATCTTCACCATGATGTTTTCACAATTATTTCCTAAATTCTTCCTTTATTTCGTAAAAATATTATAACTTTTAAAAAGAGAATATTATAACTTAAGAGCTCTCACACCACACGCACATGAATGCAGACGTCACCGAGCTTCTAAAACAACTGAGTAACTTAACCTTCTAGCACAGAATAGATTGGTCTCGCGCCCACTCATAACCAAAAATCTCATAACCAATACGTAAAGGTCCCACTCATAACTGCTGATGTGAGAAGACGAAACTCATAACCAACACAACTACACAATTATGTACAGTCGCTTTAATAATTATTAACAACATTAACAAATAAAGGTGAATAATATTTCAAATCAAAGTAAAATTTGGTTGCTTGGTATAAAAGAGGTGTAAAGAGGCATCTTGCAGGTCGGCAAGGTGAGGGTGGCTATTGCGGTATGTAATCTCACTTCCGCATTAAAATTAGGCAGCACAAACAATACAGAAGACAAAATGTATTTTTTTTTACAAAATATTAAACCGACTTCAAAAACACCAAAAGTTATAAATAATATAAGGATACAAACAACATCACAGTTTTATATTGAAGGCCGTGCCAAATTTTAACTTGTACTTATATTTTTTAAGATTTTCCAGGTGATTATTGCATGGCACCGACTTTAATATAAAACTGTGATGTTGTTTGTTTGTATTGTTATATTATTTATGACTTTTTGGTGTTTTTGAAGTCGGTTTTATTTTTGTAAACAAAAATTCTTTTCAATCTTTTTAGTTAATTTAAAATACCAAAACCTTATACTAAATGTAACAAATACTTTTCTGAAAACCGCATCAAAATCGATTCAGCTAAACGCGAGATAATCGCAGACAAACATACATATAAACATAGAGGTCAAATTGAGAATCTTCTTTTTTTTTACCGACTTTGAAAAAGGAAGAGGTTCTATGTTCGACTGTATCTATTTTTTTGCAGTCCGTTAAAAAGGATCTGCTTATTTCATAAATGAAATTTCTTCCAGCAGACCTGCGAAAGGAGAAAATGTAATATATTAGAATTAGCGTGTATAGCAGCTTAGAAGGCGATCAAATAGTAAAAAATATATAAAAATAAAACCATACTAAATAAAAAATATGTAGAAATACCTATTACACAAATAATATGAATATTATTAAATGTTTATATATCACAATTAGGACTTGGATAGATAGTATTCCCTTATATGGCGCTTGAAAGAGTGGATGAGATGTAGCTATCAGGACAAATTAATTCTCAATCACTTCTCAATATTGTTATTTTTGTTGAAGATGTCACGGAGAGAAACTATTTATGCCTTCCTCACACTAAGATTTGTTTAGTGCTTACCCGTGGTACTACCGTTGGTACTACTGTTAGTATAGTACTACGCGTATTTTTTGTTGCACGATCCTGGATTTGGTGATAATGAGACTAATCGAGAACTATACCCCCACAATCAAAAAAAGAATTTTCCAAATCGGTTAATAAATGACAGAGCTGCAGAGTTATGAGGTAGCAAACTTAGAAAAAGAACATACAATGGAAATGATAAAGTCCCCCTTTTAGTTAAGTTGGTTAAAAAATCAAATGAAATCAAATTGAAAGTTGCTTTTAAAATAGTTTTATTAAAGCGTTCCTTAATTTCTTCAAAATAATATAAATATTAAAACTGATAGTTACCCACATGGTATTCTTTGATTGTCAAAGATAATAAGTAGTACTACCGGACACGTGAGTAGTACCACGGGTAAGGACTGGATTTTTTGTGTATTGCGTCTTGAAATGACAGTTAAGACTGTGTTGTCGTTTTTACTGTAACTAAATATTTATTTTTAGTATGAAATAAAAAAACAAAAAGTACCTAGTATATAATAGTAAGCAAGCACTATTGGTCTCAAATGTACTTTAAAGTAGTTCACAGTTTAGGTATTTGCTTTTTTTATGTTCGGTTATGAGTTACTCCTCTAAATTAAATATTTTATAAGTTTAAAATAAATTTCATAACCATGGTTATGAGTGGGTCCTCAAGTCAGTTATGAGTCGCCACATTTTGTTACAGTTATGAGTTTCTGGTTATGAGTGGGCGCGAGACCAATAGATTCTAGTACTAAAACCGGGATCTACTAGCGTTGTTCTGACGTCTCTTACTTTTGCTCACATTTACTGGCAGGGTTTCTGAGCCCACCTGACTAGCTACTACCGTCTTAACTGCCTAACTGGTTACAACCGTGTTAACAATGTAACATTATTGCGTTCTTGTATTACAGGTAAGTTACTCTGTTGTTGAGGAATCTAGGTGAAGCGAGCGAGCGAGAGAGCTTCCATCTTAGGCTTAATTGTCACACTTACTAAATAAGTGAGATGAACTTCAAGAACTTCCCTGTCATAGATCAAAAAACATTATAATGCTGATCACTGCTAAACATTGCTTAACATCAATAATCGTAGCGCCGACCCGCCGAGCTCGTCAAAAGCGTTTGTAACTTCATGGCGTAGCACTAATACTAAGTACTTACTAATACCTAATACTAATATCGGAACACGTGGCTTCGACCGCATCCATCACTGACGTTCCGGCATCCGTCACTTTCTACTGCCTGCCCGGCATTAATTATTCCAGTTCTGCGTTCACTCGATAAGAGTGCGATTGGTCTTGTGAGATAACGTTGCGGAAAAATGTAACAGCGGATTTAACTAAGTATAATATATCCTGCTATCGATGTGCATTTATAGATAAGAACATTGAACTTTAGCTAGCGTGGAAGTGGAATATTATAAGTGTTATTTCCTGGATCAGCTAATAACTGGTGGGTAGGTTTTTTGCTCACCAGAGATTTGTTAATAATAATGTATTCATTATGGCAAAGAAAAGATTTTATTTATTTCACACTTCACAAAATTACCGTTCCTGCGACACGTTTATCTGAATAATTACCTATAGCTTTTTGCTTATCATTCTGAACATTTGATACAATATCATTTCACACATAAATTACTTAAGCTCCAGTGACGCTATAAAGCCTATTAAAAGGTTATTTGCGGCTAAACGGCTAAGAGAAATTGAGTCAAAAAGAAGTGTTGCGTTTACGTTTAGTGTATCAGGAAAAAGCTTCACATGTTAAGCATCGGAGTAAGTATAGTTTAGACTACTTTTTAGTAAAGCGGTGCTACTTATTAACCTGGCAGTGAATTTTCCTTTACGCCAATTATTAAAACGATATTATTTTTGTGGCGATCAGAGATGTCAACAAGAGAGTGACATTGAATTCATATCCTTTAAATGCGAAAGTTTGTTAGGATTGTGGGTTTTTTTCACTAATGGACGTTCACAATAAACCCCCCGTTGAAGGGTAGAAGTCTGTCTTAAGAAAAAAATCCCGCGAAAATAAATGAACCTACTTACTTAACTTGTAAATAAAAATAAATAAATAATAATAAATTATTTATTTCCAAAAAAAAGTTTACAACTTAACTGGCTGAATGCCATCGGTTAGAAAGGGTAGTTACAATTTGTCGCGCGAATCTTGTTACTCGTACCACAGCGTCTGCATGAGGCATTCTTTCGTGACTCCAATCCAAAACAAGCAGCGAATTTACTGGATGGGTAAAAGATATGATCGTTTATGTCGCGTATTTTCGCATGTTTTGCGATGTCACAAGGGAATCAAAATCTATAGGACACTCCCCATTCACGTAAAATCATGAAATTCGGCAAGAAATGCCGCAATGCCGTAAGCAATGTCTTACAGCACATGCTAAAGAAAAAATCTGAAAACCGTATAACTTATATGTAATTAGGAAGTTATACTGGGTGTTAAGGTTGGGTCTTTTGATACTTAACCTACGTGATATACATTAAATTTCATCGACAAAAATCAACTTAGGGTGGGGCGCACCCCTCACCCCACGAGATTGTGGTTTAAAAATTTAGTGTTTCTGTTTTGCCTTATGTTCGTAAAATCAGTTTTTTTTTCATATTTATTGTGTGTATCTTGTTAAATTACATCTCATTTTAAAGCTTATTAAATTTACTATCTTTTGATACCACATACACTTACAAGTCAGAAGAAAAAAAGAGTTAATTTTAATGACTTAGAAAAAAAAACTTACTTTTTTGTCGTATCTTTTTTAGTTTTTTGTCATTAAAAAAAACCAAGTCGTTAACAATGATTTTTTTCTTCCTAACTAGTAATATTTGAGTTTAGCTTTCGAACGATGCCAAATTTTACCCAGTAATTTCAATATTTAAAACAGATATCAAGTACAGAACCTATCTCATTTACCGTTATTCTAAGAAATATGTAGTTAATAATGAACAAACTCACTCTTTCTTTGTTAAGCGATTAAGCAGCTGCCTGTTTTGTTTAGGGCTAGAACAGGCTCGAAATAGTTAAGATTAGAGAGAGTGAACGAGATAACAATACTAAGTACCGGTCCTAGGGGTCGGGTAGAGCATGGGTAGAGCCGAGGCGCCCAACTACCTGATAGCCAGTTGTCCTTCGTTTCTCGTTGTGATCGCTACTTACTTAAAGTTTTACTTTCAAGTTCAAATCAGTTCAATTTCTATCTACTATCGTAGTATCGCACTATGGCTGTTAATTATTCAGCTCGTGAAATGGCCGACATAGTGTTTATCTATGGTTACGCCAATGGAAACGCTGCAGCTGCTGTTCGGGAATATCGAATGAGATTCCCTACAAGACGTACACCATCTGCACCAACGTTTGCAAGTGTTTTTGCAAGAATGGGAAATCAAGGTATCCAGCCGCTGCCGAATGAACGTGGTGTTGTGGGGAGACCGGAAATTGAGGAAGAAATCCTTGACATGATTGCCAATGACCCGCGACTTAGTACTAGAAATATTGCCAGAAGAGTCGGGGTTTCGCATTGGTCCGTGTGGCAAGTTCTACGTCGGGAAGGATTACGGCCGTTTCATTTTCAACGAGTTCAGAATTTGATTGATCCCGACTATGCTGCTCGCGTTGTGTTTTGTACGTGGCTAAATAGAAAAGTGAGACATGACACAAACTTCTTACGGCGCATATTATGGACTGATGAAGCCAAATTCACAAGAGCTGGAATAACGAACCACCGCAACCATCATTTGTGGCTTGATGAAAATCCCCACGCTATAAGGCCGAGCTCGTTCCAACACGAATTTTCAATCAACGTGTGGGCAGGCATAATCGATGATCAGCTGATAGGTCCCATCGTCTTACCTGACCGTCTAAATGGTGAGAGGTTCCTAGAATTCCTAAGAGGGGATTTCGTTGATGAGCTGTCATTGGCGTACAGACGTCAGCACCGGCGGCGGCCATTTTATTTACAAATGGATGGAGCTCCTGCGCATTTTGCTCGTAACGTTCGAGAACATGTGGACGAGTATTACACTCCATGGATTGGAAGAGGAGGGACAATTGCGTGGCCGGCTCGTAGCCCTGATCTAACTCCGTTAGATTTCTTTCTGTGGGGGACCATGAAAGAGCGAGTTTACTTAGAGGTGCCTGAAACACGCGAAGAGTTATTAGAAACAATTATGACCGTAGCTGACGAAATAAGAGCCGACACAGCTATGGTAAGAAGAGCTACCCAGCAAGTAGCACTAAGGTCGTCTGTGTGTGTCATTGAGCATGGTGGTCACTTTGAACAATTTTTACATTGATTTTAAATAAATGTAAATCAGCAAAACTACGTATGTAATTAAAAAAAGTTAAAGTATTTTTTTTGTCTTTTATTTTGTGTCATTTTAGATTAGCAGTTAGGGCTGTTTCTTAAGAGTTAAACTATTGTATTTAGTATCTTTAGAAAGATAAACTCAAATATTACTAGTTAAGAAGAAAAAAAAATATTGTTAACGACTTGGTTTTTTTTTAATGACAAAAAACTAAAAAAGATACGACAAAAAAGTAAGTTTTTTTTTCTAAGTCATTAAAATTAACTCTTTTTTTCTTCTGACTTGTAAGTGTATGTGGTATCAAAAGATAGTAAATTTAATAAGCTTTAAAATGAGATGTAATTTAACAAGATACACACAATAAATATGGAAAAAAAACTGATTTTACGAACATAAGGCAAAACAGAAACACTAAATTTTTAAACCACCCCCCTCTCGTGGGGTGAGGGGTGCGCCCCACCCTAAGTTGATTTTTGTCGATGAAATTTAATGTATATCACGTAGGTTAAGTATCAAAAGACCCAACCCTAACATCCTGTATACTAAGATTAGTTTGTACGGAACCCTCAGTGCGCGAATCCAACTCGCACTTCACCGGTTTTCCGATTAAAATGAGTAGCGAATGGAAAACACTTCAAACCGACGCGACGACGCAAGGAAGAAATAACAAGGAATAAAATACTACTTTTAAATGCAAAACTACTTGTAATTAGTAATTTGTGACACTGTGTTTTAACAATGTTGTCTGCCAAATTAATTTGCCAAAAAATATAATTTTTACTTTAATTGACCAGTACATAATGTACACAAAATCTTGATCGAGAAACATGCTCAAAGTTGGTCATCATTTCTCACATCAGTCACATAGCAAGCTGTAGCAAATACAGGAACTTCAAAATAGGCGAAAGTTAATTATGTTGTCATTGCAAATGGAGTTTCATAACGAGATGGTGGAATTTCAATAAATTTCTCGCACTCATTGCAGGGAGGTATTTAACTGCGTAGTTGTTATGGTGAACGGCAGTAAGCGGACACGTAAAGTACTGTATGTAGGTATGTATACCATTCTCATAGTGCCAGAAGTTATACTATTTCAACAGAGACAAAGGTCTATGGGTACATCGTGCATCAATAGCCATAGCCACCCTAGTGAATATTCTGCCCCTTTTTTCGGGGGGGAATTGCACCGTACCCATCTTCTAGACCGCGAGCGTGTGTGGGACACTCCCGGCAGTGTCAGGCATACTCACAAAGTCAGGCGTCCCGCTCACGGTGCTGGAGGGACGCATTCCGAGGGGGTGGAAAAACGGGATGTCTCGCCAAAAGCTGGCAACACTAGTTATGCCCTAGCGGGTCTTGAATGCCGTATAGGCCTGCATTTTACCATCTGTGTTGGGAGGGGAACGGCGTGGGGATAATTTTCCCGCTAGCCATCCGCTGCTTAATTCAGGAGTTAGTTCGATAACCGAGCACGGTTGTGTGCTCAGTGATCAACGTACACCTTTAACTCTTTAACAACGCAACTCACTCAACTTCTACACAGATACAGATCGCGGCACATAAGTTGAACTAAAATGGCTGCCGTCTGCGGAGGTGCAATAGTAAAAAAAATAAATGTTATGTGAATATTTGCCTGCGAAATTTAAATTGCTATTGCTAAATCTGCCTCATTGCTATGATTTTTAGATCGCAAAGGAAGTGCGACACGCAAGGGCTTACAATTACTCCTGCGCGGCAGCCATTTTAGTTCAACTCATGTACCGCGATGTCCGCGATCCGTACCAGCCGCCTAAAGGCCGATTCACAAAGATCAGTGAAGTCACAGTTCCGGTTCAGTGCTGTTGCAGTGATAATTACTCTTTCATGCATTCTCTATGGACGTCACTCGGAGCCTTGTGTCATCACGGGCACTGACAGAAGACAGTCATAGAGAAAGTATGAAAGAATAATAAAAATCACGGTGGTGGTACCTACTGTGCCGAAAATGTGACTTCACTGATCCATGTGAATCGGCTTTAACCGCACTAAGAGAAAGATGGCGCTACACGCAGCAAGCTATAATGCAAACCTTGCTATAATTAATCATGATATTAATTATTGTGATATAGGTATCCGCTAAGAACAGATTTGTTGAAATTCAGCCCATATACAACAGAAACTAAGCAATGAATGTTTGTATAGATGTTCGTAATTTTTGAAGCTAGAAACATAAAACTATGTGTTAATTAATTGAAATGAGTTTACATGTGTTTTGGAGTCTCTAAAAAATTTTGCCCTAAAAATAAAGCGTGAAAGATTTTGTTGAATATACACATACGATATTTCATATTTTTAGCAGGACTTGCTTTAAAATCTGAAAATAAAGAATTTCAACGGCAAAATGATAAGCTTTACAAATAATACGGTAACTGAAATAAAATACAGCTGAATAACGAAAATTCTCACATATTCAGGCATCATTCAACTGCTTGCTGATGCGTTAAGTCTGACCAAAGAGCTGCCATCATAGGCGGTGGTCGTTACGCGAGCCAGGTAACAGATAATTACTACATAATGCGTATTATGTGGTTAAACTAGTCACTGGCAGATGATAGATTAGTAGCATCGATATTAAATGATCCTGACTTAACGTAACTATCTAACTGATAACAATTATAACCACCCAAGTTAAAAAAAAACTATTCTTATATTGGCATCACAATGCAATGTAAACGTAATATATGTTAAGAAATATCTTGAGCTGTATGAAAAAAAACTAACTTCAAAAATACTAAAAAGTTAAAAATCAACCGTAAATGAAAATAATTAAACGTAAACATGTACCTACGTCAAAAAGTAGATCGATAGATATCTTATTTACACCCATCTTTATCACACACAAACATAGTTTCAGATAAAAATTAAAATAGCATAAACTTTAGAATATAGTACCTAATTCAAACTACAATATGTGCGCTGCAGAAGTGTAAAAGGGTTGCAACTTGCAACTCAGTGACTGGATTTTACTCACATCAGGATGTGAGCAAACAGGCTGGTATTCTGCTACAACCCGAGGGCTTCTTGTTACAATTCAGCCCATATACCCATATACAAATACAAAGAAAATTTTACAGTGTACCGAAAATGTCGAAATATTGGTAGTTTATGACGTTTAAATTTAAAGCGCTGTTTTGACGTCACATGCAAATTACTAATTCGTTTAGTTTCTATTGGATGACTTGACATTGTTTAGTTGAATACACGTTTGTGGTTTCAACGGGCCCAGGATCATTTGAACACAAGTCTAATGTATTTTGATTTAGTCAACTTAATATACCGGGTGTAACTGAACACCCCAATAACATTTAAGGGGCATATAAGTTAGATATTAAATGGACCTGCGGTGCTTGTCTGAGACCTGGAACCCCAATACTTTCAGAGTTATTTGATTTTAAACTGAAAGCAAAAACTTTCAAGTGACAACCATAATCAGCTCTTAACACAAAATGCCACGTGACAGACGTGAGCGTAGTATTCCTTTTACGTATACGTAGGGCTGTCGGCACTTAATACCAAAAAATAATTAATTTAGTTTTAATGACGTGAGCGTAGTATTCCTCGTACACTTACGTAGGGTTGTCGGCACTTAATACCAAAAAATAATTTATTTTGTTTGTATGGGAAAAAAAGAAGGTTTGTTAGCGCTAATATTTTTCCTACAGAATCTCTACTTCTGAGGGATACATACCCTTAAATATTATTGGGGTGTTCAGTTACACCCTGTATAGTGTGTAATGCGCCATGCTAACGGTGGCCATATGGAAATATAAGCTTGCGATTTTCGCAAGTTTGTAGATTATAATCATCTATACGTCCCCAGTCCCCGCCGAGGGGCTCGAGCCTACCACGCTGGCCCAGTACGGATTGTTCGACTTCACATACACCTTTGTATTTCTTCGCAGATGTATGCTGGTCGCCTCACGATGTTTTCCTTCACCGTAGGAGTGTCAGACAAATTTACTTACATATGAAATTCAAAAATGAAAAACACGTTGGTATATTGCGGTCTTAAACCCCGGGCCCCCCGATTGGAAGTCAAGTGCCAAGTCCACAGCGCCACCGACGCTCTACTTTGTAGATGCGTTTTTTTATTTCGACAGAAGCTTTTTGCATTCATTTTGAGTGACGATAAGCCCGGATGGTTAGTTAGGTCGAAACACCAACACTGATATTAACATGGTCTGTTGTCGCGACAAACCTAAATAAGATTTCCCACACTTATAAAAATGTATCCATAAGTACCGATTAATAGAGTATTTTAAGCTGCAGATTTCTTAACATACAAAGAACTTGTTGGTAACACGTAATATTAACATTGCATATTTCTAAATGAATGAAATCTTACGGGGCGTAGAGAATAGCACGAAAGTAAGGTAAATTTCTTCAGTGTTTCAAGGTTTGGCGTGTGTAACAAATTTCGCGTTGCACACAATACTTCTATTTTTTCTTCGTCTGGCACTAGGCGGCGGTTTTCGTGTAATGTAATCAGTAATGGGTAACGAGCCGTGAGTCTTGAGGTCAATGTCATCATGATTCCTACTCTTCTTTATTTCGTATTACCGATCTCCATGATATCATCACTATGGCATAATTTCAATGATGTCATCATGATAATTAATGAACGAAATATCAAAAATCTGACCTAAAATCTTATTTTTCATTTTGCCCCATGATTTTATATGATATCATTTCAAAACCATTAGATCGGTAATAGGCCTGCAGGTCAGTAACATGCTATAAATACTTGAATATTATCTTCAGAAAAAAACGTGAAACACGTTGGACGTTATTTTCCTGGGATCCCACAATCAGATCATGACTTGGTGACAACGGGACTACCTCTGGAGTATAATCTTTCAATTATAAAAAGAATTTTGAAAATCGGCCTACATATGGCGGAGCAATCGGTGAACATAGATTGAAAAAAAATAAAAACAGTCGAACATAGTACCTTCTCCATTTCTTAAGTCGGTTAAAAATGATCTTGACGGACGGAGAGACAGACAACTATATTTCTTTTATTGCTACTAACTAATTTGGCAAACAAGCAAACTGCCCACCTGATGGTAAGTGGTAACAGTCACCTATAATACAGTCATGTGGCTCCTGTGAGATTCGCAGTAAAACTGCAACCCCCACAAGGGCCACAGTGTACGTTGCCAACTTGTGACTTAAGATGTAAGTAAAGTCACGGTACCCAGTAATTTCAGTGCCATATTTTACCCTTCAAACCGGAACACAGCAATGCAAGCACTGTTGCTTTGCGGCAGAAATAGGTAAGACGGAGGTACCCAAGCACACGACCCTGGTACAGAGTCTCCCTTTCGGTAACACATGACCCTGATACAGAGTCTCCCTCCGGTAGCATACGACCCTAGTACAGAGTCTCCCTCCGGTAGCACACAACCCTGGTACAGAGTCTCCCTCCGGTAACACATGACCCTGGTACAGAGTCTCCCTCCGGTAGCATACGACCCTAGTACAGAGTCTCCCTCCGGTAGCATACGACCCTAGTACAGAGTCTCCCTCCGGTAGCACACAACCCTGGTACAGAGTCTCCCTCCGGTATCTCCGGTATCGATATGTGATCCTCTAAGGGTTTCGTTTTTTACTTTTGAGGTATGGAACCCTAAAAGGGGTCTGCAGCGCGTAAGTGACTGACTGGTTGCTAAAGCATTTGATTGTCGCTAATATTTTGAAGCACTAACGTGCGTCGTGAATGGTGTGACAGAGTAATCCCCCCTACTGACTATCGAATGTCACGCAGTTGTGGACGCAACCGAGGAATTTTCGCAACTGTGGATCAGACTTATAGCGATCACAGATTATTGTAAACGAGAATTTCCAACTCACGTTTGATTTCAACCGTATAATTTCCGGTGACAAGATTAACAAGTTGAAACTACGTCGGCCGACTGTTTGCATTCACTGTGTTCACTGCGAGCCGCATCGTCAAGTGCTCTAAATACGGCCGAATCAAGATCGAGCCGCAGTCCTACATGGAATTAGATAGTTCGGTGATCTATATTATTCTCTTCGTCATTACACAACTCTAATGAGTTATGTAATGGTAATTAAGCAGTAGCAGCCCGCCGCATTCCGCGAGGTATTACTGCAGTGAATTATTTACACAACTACACATGCGTTGATGTTTTTTTAAAGTATCGCCGTCAATGGTATAATGAGATATCTGATAGCCCATCGCCGTTTTATTTATGTGTTTTTGAAGAGCTTTATTGTACTTACTTATTAAATAATTTTTTATTTAATATATGTATTTGTGATTTTAGTATTTGTAAGTAGTAGGTCACTCTCATTATGGTGTTGGCGCTTTAGCGTTTCCCACAGTATTCATCTCTGTCGCGTTCACAGGTTGACTGGGAGAAATCTCTCTAATAGAGAAGTTTTATTTGTATCATCATCACAGCTCCCATACGTCCCCACCGAGGGGCTCGAGCCTACCCTATGTTAGGGTGATTAGGCCTTAGTCAACCACGCACCCAGTGCGGATTGGTCGACCACATACACCATTAAATTTCTTCGCAGATGTATGCAGGTTCCCTCACGATGTTTTCCTTCACCGTAGGAGCGTCAGACTCGGCATTTGCCTTCCAATCGGGAGGTCCGCGTTCGAGACCGCCATGTACCAATGTGTTTTTCGTTTTTGAATGGTAATTTGTCTTATTTGTATACTACCGTTTTATTTGTATGTACTATTTCGCGCAATAAAGAGTATTATTATTACTTTTTATGCTTTAATATACCGAGCACCAGGTGGGAAAGTACCTAAAATACCGTTTTTTCATTGCCGTTGTATTGCTGTTGGACGAATGGGTCTCCACTTAGTTTTACTAGTAAGTTCTACTTGTGCAACCACATTGCGCGACCACTGGTCCTACCCCTGCAGGGCAATGGACGCTCTGGAGTTCCCACCAACCCACAAAGGGCCCATGTGATGGATGAGTGAACACACTTTTTAAGGGCGCCTATAAAAAAAAGTAAAATTATTTATTAGACATACACTTTTTTGGCCCCTCATTGACGTCTGGTTGAAATAAGTTGTTTCTACAATTTGCTTGAAACCTGAGAGAGTCTTAGCTACAAGAACAGGCACGAAGTTCGGACCGTATTATTGTAAAATTTGGTTTCACCTTAGTCTTGATTTAAGCCTGACGCTGTCTGTATCTCATGTTATTAACTAGATGAAAGAACAGTAGGTTTAAATGATGACTAAGTTTAGATCTCGTTTTGTAATAAGGCCGAGAAATTTTTTGATCGTATTAAGCGGCAGAGTATTAAGTATGTAGAAACGAATCTTATTTGTGAAATATTGACATATTCGAAAAGTACCTATCCATAATAGACCTTCTCAGTCTGGTGACGGTTCTAGAACAAATGTATAGGTGGTCTCTTCTCCAGTGGATGTGATAAGGGCCCATTAAAGGAGTCTTACCTCAATAACACCTTGAAGAGGCGAAAACTTGGAACGAATACCCTCATTTTTAAGGTGGGATAATCTGTTACGATATCAAGGGCTTAAATTGAACAGACTGCCCACTTGGATATGCCATAGAATTTTGAATTAGAATTAGAGACCATATAGAGACCCAGAATACCAGCGCCGCAGTGTAGTTTGTCGGAGGAGTTGCTAGACAATGTGGCCATTAGGTTTATTTTTAATCTGCGTAAATTTAAGCATTTTCTTACTATTGTTCTCAACTTAAATGGCTTCCAATTCGCCAGCGGAGAGATTTACATGTTTTATCCCTACTTTACAATGTTTTGTGTTTTCCTACTTCCCCATCATATCTAAAGTCACAGTTCTCTTTTCGGTCCGCTTCTTCGAGTCGTATTTTACGATCGAATTTTAATTTAACTCTTGATATTCCACCCTACAGTACTGATTTTCTTTCATACTCTTTTCCTGCATATGCCGTTCGGCTATGGAACTCTCTCCCTGAGAGCATTAGGAGAGCTCGTACGCTGGAGTCCTTTAAGAACCAAGTCCGAAATCACTTTCTATCCTTCAATCCTTAGCTAAATCAGTCCTTCATTGTCCATATTTAGCTACTACTGCACCCATCCCCGATTTGAATTTCCTTTATGTATTTCCCTCGTCCTAGGTTGCCTGGAAGAGATTGCTTATTAGCAATAAGGCCGCCTGTGTTGTACATCTGTGTTGTTTTTGAAAATTTTCTGTTTCAATATCTTTGTGTGCAATTAAGTATTTTTTTTTTTTTTTTTATTAAATCATTCCTACTCGCTTGCTTGCATCCAAGAACTTCGCCCGCCTTATCACATTCAATTCAACTATGAAATAAAATGCGAATGGTCTGCGATTTCACAAAAATCACTGTGAATTATATATAGCAGTCCACGTGCATGAAAATAGCTGGTGTGATATATGAAAATCATTTCAAATGATTTTACATGCTATTCATGAAATGTTCCATGACTAAAGTACATTCAAGATAAGAAAGTTCCCTTGACAGCTCGAATTTTTCCGTTTCATGCATACTACTTAGTTTCCGCTATTAAAATTATTATGTTTTAAAAATATTATTTATCTCTAGGTTTTTTTATCAAAAATGCAATAATAAATTCCACATTAGTTAAAAACAAGAATATCAGTCTAGTTAAATAAAATTATAATTGTGAAAAAATATTTGTGTAATGTAAGTATAAGTTCCGATTCACGACTCAAATAGTACTTACTTATTAAAATACATATTTTATCAGAATTATACATAATTATATTTAACTGGACTGATAATAAAGTTTCTATTTAATGTGGAATTAATTATTGCATTGTTGATAAAATGTTATGAGATGAATGAGATGTTATTTTATTACAACATAATATTCTTAATCACGGAAACTAGTATGCATGAAACGGAAAAGTTCTACCTGTCACGGGAACCTTCTATTGGTGCGTTCCGAATTGCGATAAAAGCGATAATATCGCGAATCCGACCAAATTAAATCGTCACAAAATATAAGGGATCAGTAGGTTGTGTTGTGACTTTGGTCGGATTCGCGATATTATCACTTTTATCGTTTTACGGAACGCAGGGTATCTTGAATAGACTATAGGTAGCTGAGGTGATGTGATGTTTTCCATTTCTACAAAAACAGTGTCTTAGATGTTGAGAAGTTGATTATTACTCGGCATAGTGATTTTAAAGCTCATAATTATGCAGATAATACAACACATTCAATAACTTTTTAGCCAACTACGGTTGATTATATCACTTCATGTTTCTACGTCAAACAACAAAAAAAAAATCTATTGCATAAAGTGTTTTAAGTGGCTTAAAGAAAGTAAACCATTTCGTGTATGTTATTACATTGCCCTTGATCCAAATGGATGTGTTAATTTGTAGTACTTTTACTGAACGTGGAGTTAAACAGAATTTAAGCTATTTAAGAACGTTTACTATAAGTGCAGTCTTTTTTGGTTTAAAACTTTGTGGAAATAAACATTTTTTATATTTGTGACTTTGCATTTAGTATAAAAATGCAAAATATTTTTTTAAAAATGATAAAAATAATCAAGCCCAGTGGTTAAGGTGTCAACACGGTTTGTTGGAGACGCGGGTTCGAGTCCCACCCGAGACGTAATTTTTTTATTGTATTTAAGTGGCTTTATTATAAATAAATAAATAAATAAAAGTATTTGATTTATTTTCATATTTTTTTGAAAATAAACATGTTGTCGTACAAAAACCTCAGTTGAGTAAGTACATTGCTAAGCCCCTGGTGGTCTTATTTACAGATAAAACATCGATATTATATAAAAAAAATATGATTTATTATATGGCTTGTTGGTTTTGGCGATGGAAGTCAGATTGCAAGTAGGTCAGACTCCATGTATTGTGGATGTATTATTTAAAATAAATTAAATTTCTTTCCTTTTCAATAAGGAAAGTGAACAATGTTTAAGGTAGCAGTTTTTTAAATTTAAAATATTTCAGGTTATGCGGGAGTATTTTTCTTATGCCGGTAGCACACCTCCGCCGCGGAACTGTAGCAGCGAAACCGCGGAACGATTCTCCCGCGTTGTCGTTTGTACCACAGAATCTATGACAGAATATACGTATTATAATAGTACTGTTTATACAGCGCGCGAGCTCTGGCGAGCTTGCCTGCTATAACGCGGATATTTATTTATCTATGGCGCGGTCTCTGCTTCTTACGCGCTCTCACATCATGATGACTCACATAATATAAATGGTTGCAATAGCGAACGACAGATGCTAGCCCTACTTAGCCCATTGAGTTTATTTGCTAAATTTATTATGCTGTTTGATAAGATAGATCGGATGAATTGTTGAGTTGTCGAAATTTATAGATTACGAACGAAATTTAGTCAAATCACATTCCATATACTTATCATTTAATGTCGGTAATGTTAAAAAACGATTATTAAGGCATCATTATCACATTAACTCATATCCCATTAACTCATATCCCATTGCTGGACACGCGTCTATCCTAAGACGAGGAGTTGGCGAGTTCTCCATCTCTTCGTAGGTGTCATTGCACTAACTCTCTTACGATGGATTTCAATAATCTATTTATCTCTAGATTTGTTTACTGAAAATAGGATGTCGACATATTTTATATGGAACTAATGTCTCTATCGCTAGTAACCAAAACTACAGATAGAATATCGAAACTGACATATCGTCGGCGGGCTGTGAATACCTCGCATGTGCATTAGACGAGATGAAAAAAAAAACAGTGAAAATTTTTGTAGAAAGCCAAGATTCGTTAGATTTTCATTTTTACCGAATCCGATTTTTGTTTTACGTAGACGTGTATTACGAAGTTTTCTCACGAAAAACAACTAAAAGAGTAGGTATTTCACAAAATTTGCGATTTACGAGCTTTTCACAGCCCGCCGACGATCGAAAAGCGGCGAACAGGGGGGCTACCGCCTAACTCATAGCGATCACTCGCTATCGCCTTCGTGACATTAGAACAATAGCTCAAATGTCACCTGTGACATTAAAACATGGACTTAATAATATTAAGTCCGTGCTTACTAATGATTATTAAGTCCATGCATTAAAACTATTATTATTGTTCTAATGTCATGAAAGCGATAGCGAGTGATCGCTATGAGTTAGGCGGTAGCCCCCCAGGCGTGCATGATCGCAACCTCCCGAAAATCATATCAAGTGCTAGTCAGAGTATAAATTCGCTCATGATCGATATAGTGCATTCCTACAACGGAGATGTTTACAAAACAATCATTGTTTTGTTGTTGCCATGACCACGATTCATTGTTTTTTTATTAAAGCATTGGATATAATAATATAAGTCTATCGATCTGAAATAATCTCAGTGATAGTAGTAGGGCAATTGTGACGTTAAAGTTTATTAGGGTTGTGGCCGTTGTGGGCATGCCCAATATGCCCATAGTGCCCACAACGGTGGATGCGCGCTTGGCGGCGAAACATGAATTCTAAATTCTAAAACCTAACGGATTGATTTTTTGAAATACGATTAAATAGTGATGTTTCAGCCTTAAATAGTGATGTTCTTTTGGTTTAATTACCCGAGTCATTGGTGTCAATTCTGTTGGCATTTGTTGGAATAGACTAAACTAAATTTAGTTTTAGTGCTGTTAAATCGTGTTTTTTGTTCGAAAATTTTAACTGAAAACACAATTTGACTGCACTAAAACTAAATTTAGTTTAGTTTAATCGAATTAGTGCCAACAGAATTGCCACCACTATCATCTCCTTTAAATTCGTTGGTAATTAATAGTGAGGTAAACCAGTAATTAACTATACATTAAAACGAATCTAGGTATATTGCGAAGTTGGCTGCCTCGCTGAAGATTCAAATGAAACTCTCAATGTAATCCCTCGTTTGTTCACTGTACATAAAACGATTACACAATTTTTCTTGCAGTTATGCTGATGCTTATTAGCGCAATATAACTTTATATACGCTGTACTAACTACTAGGAACAAGTGAATAACGTGTGAACATGAATCGACGTGTTTATCTGCTATAAAAACATTATTTATCACTTTTCATTACTCTAAAAGGAAATACGCATACGTATTTCCTTTTATATTTTACTAGCTTTACCTACTTTTCGCAGCTTCGTCCGCGTTGTTTTTGTTTTCCTGTGGGAATTTTATATTTTCCCGTAGCCTGTGTTAATCAGGGATAATGTAGCAATCTAATAGTGAAAGAATTTTTGAAATCGGTCCAGTAGTTTTAGAGTTTATTCGTTGTATGTAACGAATAACATATATACAAATCTCTTTATAATAATAAATATATTTACGAGTATAGTGTACGTTTTCCGATTGTTTATATTTAACTAGCAGTGCCTGCGAACTACGTTTTGCTTTAATAAAGACACTCAAAACTATCTGGAGAGGACCACCCTTATTATCTATACTAGGGGAATAAAAAAGACCCTACGACCTATTCTCAGACCAATCTATAATATACATATTATGTTATTTATTTATTTAATTCTTAAGTACAATTGTGTACAAGGCATTTTCTGACAGTTTATATATATTTTATAGTTTATATCAGAATGGACGTTCATCCTATAAATTAGACAATTTCACATTAGTTTAGATAAAAATTAGAAAGCGGACAATTTTTTTAATGTCAAACATGTAGGTACATACTATACCCAAGTAGCATTTATCCTTTATGATAGTTATTTAAAATACCTTTTTGTCATAAAAAAGTTATAATAAGGAATTTGTATATCTTGTAAGTTCTATGACAGTTAATTTTAGAGCTCCTTGGTCTTAGAACTATATGGTTTTTGCTTTAACCTAAAAGCCTTTTTCAAGAGGTTAATATAACGCAATCATAGATTGTTTTCCAGAGCTATAAGTCCTAAGTCTTCTAAGTTCCGAAAAGGTTATAATTGGGTTGTTTTTAGGATAATGAAATACCTAAATATGACGTGAAACGCATTGTTATATATCAAATGTGACTCTTTCATAACCTACTTTACTAATACCTTATTAGCTATCTCAAAAACTGTTTATTAACTTAATAGCGTTTTGTGGCTACATATAGTTAGGAAAATCACTTTAAGGCGTAAAAGATAGCTTTATAGCATAATTTATAAGCTTTTATTAATTATTATAACCTTTAAATACATAAAGAAACTACTCAATCATCACCGTAACTTCAAAGTTATATGAAATGCCCACTTACAAATATACAGGATGTCTTAACAAAAAATTGCGAAAAGTGAACATTATAAAAGAAATTCGAAAAACATAGTACAGCGAATCATCACAAAAAAGGTAGTTTTTCATTGGTTAAGTATATGTTCTATCCTTTCCTTACGAGTTTTTACCAATTGTATCACAAAATAGTTCATTCTTTTTAGCCGATACAAATAATGAAGAAATAGAAAATACAATCAGAAGCCTCAAGGCAAGCCCATTCATGGGCTATAATGGTATCCCTGCCCAGGTTTTAAAGCATTTGAGTACTTTAATTACTCCGACCTTAACAAATCTATTTAACAGTTGCTTAAGTCTTGCAAAATTTCCTGATGTACTGAAAAAGTCTGTTCTCATACCGATTCATAAGGCTGAGAGGAGAGATTGTGTCGATAACTAAAGGGGAGTATTTAAACGAGTAAATGTAAATAAAAATTTTAAGAGACATAAATGATTAATTTGGGTTATTGTACTAAGCGAGTGACTGACTGCGAGTGACGATAAATCAACAGAACAGTAACTTATATTATAAACATTCATTCGAGTTAGGTCAAATACAAAATGAGAAGCTTCATAATATTTGAGCGATCTATCTAATATTAATTTGTTTGAGTGTCAACGTTATGTCCTGTATTTTTTTCAATATTTTCCAAATGATTTCTTTATGGTGGTGTTGTGTGTGTCTGTCTGTGGCATCATAACTCCCGAACCGATGAACCGATTTTGATTTGTTTTTGTTTGAAAGGTAAATTAGTCGGAAGTGTTCTTAGCTATGTTTAATGACCATCGGTCCAAGATGGCCGCCGCCACAAAATGGCAGAATACATATTTGTACACAACTCCCTCAATATACACGGTTATTTTTTTATCACCCTGGAAAATTTTAGGGATGCTTCAGGACACATCCAATATTATATAAAAAAAAAATGAAAAAAAAAAAAAAGAAATAAAAAAAAAATCTCTAAAAATGCTGCTCTCAACTAGTGCAGCATTTTTTGTATTTTTAAAAAAAATAATATAAAATTAAGGAGGGGGGTTATTTTTTTTATTTATCGTTAAATTATTCTAATACCATGTCGTGAAGCGTCCCTTAAATTTTCCAGGGTGATAAAAAAATAACCGTGTATATTTATATATCTATATTTATGTATATAATATTTATATATTTGTGTACTTAGTATTTATCTTTATTTAGTATGTTGTTACTTAGTTGTGTCAAGGTTTGTTTAGTTCTTATTTTTTTCCAATTCGAACACCGTCAACAAAGATTGTCTCACATTTTACGGGTTGACTGGTAGAGAATGCCTGGCATTAAGTCCGCCCCTGTACACTTTAATTAGGCTCTGCGAAAGTTTAAATAAATAAATAAATATTGGTGTCAAATGAAAGGGCTTCACTAGTAAAATACTACACACTATGATAAATTTCAAATCCAAGATGGCCGCCACCACAGAATGGCGAACTACATATTTTTTTACAACTCCCTCAATATGGGTATCAAATGAAAGGGCTCGACTAGTAGAATACTATACACTATGATGACAATCTCAAATCCAAGATGGCCGCCACCACAAAATGGTGAATTACATTTTTAAGTTAGGGTGTTCAGGCTTAGGGTTTAAAAAGTTGGGATTCAGGCTTAGGGTTGAAATAAAAATTAAACTTAAAATTTAAATAACTCCCGACAAAAAAAAACCTCCAAAAAGTAAAAAATAAAATGCGTTGGTTGGCCCATTAACTTAGATATATCTATTAGGTCAGGGGTGCGAAGAATCCCCGGGTAAGATCCGGCTACCATCTACGACGACTCGACCTGGCAACTTACAACACGCGTACACTGAGGACGGACGCGAAGTTAACGGAGTTGGAAGAGGCTAGCAGTAAGCTACGCTGGGATATCATTGGTTTATCTGAAGTCCGAAGAGAGGGGGAGGACTCGATAATCCTCAATTCCGACAACTTGCTGTACTACCGGGAGGGCGGTAAACAGTCCCAAGGTGGTGTCGGCTTAATCATCCACAAGTCCCTTGTCAACTGTAGTGCTTTTTCTTGCTAAATGGTAGAAATATAGGGAAATCTTAAAGTTGAAAGAAAAAAAAACAAACTTATTCCTTTAGTCCGATACAAAATGAAAAGCTTTATTCTGGTAGGTACATGGTTGTAATTCACTTATGCATAATGTTACTGAAGTTAACAAAATTCCCTCAATGCAAAGCACTTAACTAAATGTTTAATTAATACAAGCCAAGGGCAGGAAGGTTCAGGTTTGTTTGATCAATCTCGGCAGGTAAAAATCAGGTACAAATTGGGTACAAAACTACAAAATGGGGGGCAATAAAGTACACGAACAAATAGTTATAGGTTTCTTTTTTTTTAATTAGTAGCTTTCCCCGGAGCGGTTGTTAGTAGAGCGTACCTTCGATGCTAAGTTTCCGCGATCACGGGTCAGAGATATAAAATTCCCGTTCCTTAGATTATTCTCTCTATATATGTACAATTCCACAGAATTCCTCCTTGTGTTAGGTTATTAGGTAGGTTAGTTGCAGCGGAGCCCTACGGCCTCCGGGAACTGCCCTGGAGATTCATAGCACAGTGTTATGTTAAAAATATAATTAAATATGCCTATAATCTTAGGGTCAGTGGGTCTAACACTGAGTTCTGAAGGAATCCCAGTCAATACATTTGAATTTCATGTAATAAACATTGCAAGTTAATTCCAAACATAATTTTCAATGAATTGTCAAAGTTTCTTATTGGGTAGTTAATAAAAAGGACATATGGAGGGGAGAGCACCTATTTTGTGTATAATTACTGCTATTAATAAAAAGAAAACAGCTTAATTTGTGAGTTATTTGCCAAAGAAGGATGTGAAACTTAATATTGTGAAAATTTAGAATTTAACAGGAAATTCGCAAGTGTTACTCAATATATGCCTTAATCCCACTAAGATGCCGCTTACTATCAGGTTTTTTTAATGAAATAGGGGATGAAAAAAGCGAATTTTGGAAATGTAATATGTTTGGTTTAATATTCAATTTACCCTCTAATAAAAATAAAATTAACAAAATCTGTTTTAAATCATGAAATATAATAAGTTAATTAGATACCTTAGTGTGGGCGGAGTATTATATATTGATAAAATTTATTTCTTTCTATTAATTTAATGAATCGCGCGCCGGCGATTAAAAATATGATTGAGCTTTTACTCTTCAAGCTGAAAACAAAAATAACTGACTTGACTTTTATAGTCTTACTGTACTTTTCAAATTAAATTCACACGGAAAACGGGAGAAATACCTATGGATTTTATTCGCAGAAATTAAGATTTAAAATGCTGTTCGCAAATCATAGGTACCTAATCAATAACAAAATAATTCGGTCGATGTCTCACAGACTAGTTATCCAGTTCCGAGATCATAGCATAGACGCGTTCACAGACTACGGTGAGATAAGGCGCGTTCCATTCACGCACAGATTTGCATTTATGCAGCTACTAGAACCGAGGTCCGTTTGCCGAATGTTAAGCGTCGTATTGGCGACGAAACCAAATTCATTTCATAACACTCGTAAGATTCTTAACTTGTTTCAAGATGTATCGAGTCAACATACGGATCTTTCGAAATTCTACAACCTGCAATAAGTATTTCCAGCCAAGGTTATAAGTTTGGTTGAAAAACAAAACGTAATGTTAAATTAACCATAAACAAACTGTGAATGCTTTCCAAATTCTATTCGACGAAACCATAATTATATGATCTATAAGTTTAAGTGTATTTTATTAAAATATGTCTATAGAAATGATCAAAACAAACGGTCTAAATGTCAAATTCCGAATTTTGAGAAAATCAACCCACCTAAATGGAAGCACGGGATTTTGGGCGAAAAAAAAACTATCTTTGTAAATAAGGCCAGGATAAACGCGAGATTTATTTTGTTTATGCAAAAATTGAATAATGACCAAAGATAATTGCAAATGTCACTGACGTGACGTGAAACGACGTTGACGTTGACACTTGACATTGATATTGTGAAATTAATTGACAAAGTTATTGTAATTATGATTTTAGTTGTGAAATTTGTGTTAAAACTACAGTGAAACCAAAATGTTTTTGCAAAATTAGTGTTTTATGAAATTTTAAGAAAAAACGGTGTTACACAACAACGTAATAACCATCGGGAATGTGTCGACCAGGGTAGCATATCTGATACTCAGAATATCGAAACGATATTCGTTGAATGTCATACAGGTTTACGCTCCGACCTCGACACACCCAGATGACGAAGTGGAGGCTATGTATGAGGAGATCTCTGAAGCCACACGTAGCCACAATACCCACTACACGGTTGTGATGAGGGACTTTAACGCTAGGTTGGGGAAACGTTGCGGTGATGAGTTGAGAATGGGGCAATTTGGATTTGGGAACCGGAACACCAGAGGCCAGATGCTAGCGGACTTCATGGAGAAGGAGAAGCTCTATATGATGAACTCCTTCTTCAGGAAGTCCGAAAGCCGTAAATGGACCTGGATGAGTCCGGACGGTAATGTCAAAAACGAAATAGATTTTATCATGTTGACGAAAAGGCATATATTCAATGATATCTCCGTGATCAATGCCGTCAAAACGGGGAGTGATCACAGACTGGTACGAGGCACATTGAATATCAATATTAAGCTGGAAAGATCTCGACAGATAAAGTCGCTCCGACCAATACCTGCGCAAATCCAAAACCCCGAAAGGTTTCAACTCGAGCTCCAGAACCGCTTCGAAGCCCTTGAGAACAGCTTAAATGTGGACGATCTAAACAACATGGTGGTGGATACTGTGCGTACGGTAGGATCTAGGTTCTTTAAAACCCGCGGTCCCAGAACAAAGAAACTCTTCGACAAAACCCTCCAACTTATGGACCGGAGACACGAAATGAGGCTGCAGAACTCAACGGATGCTAGTCGTTACCGGGA
The DNA here is from genome assembly GCA_963935595.1 of Schoenobius gigantellus. NCBI lineage: Eukaryota > Metazoa > Arthropoda > Insecta > Lepidoptera > Crambidae > Schoenobius > Schoenobius gigantellus. The sequence continues at coordinate 11,770,976 of OZ012563.1, read as the reverse complement.
GTTTAATAGGCAGATATCAAAGTCATTGGCATGCGACCTTCGCCGATTCAATACGGCTCGTATTGAAGAGGCTATCGAGGGAAATAAAGGCTCCAAAGTATTTGCGAGATATCTGTCTATTGGGCAAAGTCAACTGACGCAGCTGAAGATTGACGACGGTAGCCTCATTTTGTCGAAGCCTGAGATCCTAAGGGAGATTGAGAGTTTCTATGGACAGTTATACTCCACGCAAGCACCTGTTTAAAGCGAGGCTAGAGACCCCAGAGCCAAGCTTACCCGACAATATACTGAAGATATCCCGGACGTCAGCCTGTACGAGATTAGTATGGCTCTCAAACAACTAAAAAACAATAAGGCGGTGGGTGATGACGGAATCACTACAGAGCTTCTGAGAGCGTACCATAGACCACATCCATACGCGGCGGCAGGTTATACAGAAGACCGAGGAGTATAATCTGCCACTTTGCTTGGCGTTTGTGAAAGCCTTCGATTCGATCGAGACATTGGCGGTGCTGCAGTCTCTCCAAAGGTGCCAAGTGGACTACAGGTGACATGGGCGGTGCTGCAGTCTCTCCAAAGGTGCCAAGTGGACTACAGGTACATAGAGGTACCTATACGGAAATGCCACTATGTCGGTTCGACTCCAGAACCAGAGCTCTAATCCCATCCAATTGCAGCGAGGTGTAAGACAGGGAGACGTTATCTCTCCAAAACTCTTCACCGCTGCATTGGAGGATATTTTCAAGCTTCTGGATTGGAAATGAAACGGCATTAACATAAATAGCGAGTACCTAACACACCTCCGTTTTGCCGATGATGGGGTTCTAATGGCTAAGACCTTGGAAGACCTGAACACCATGCTCGGAGATCTCAGTAGTGCTTCCCAAAGAGTGGGTCTTAAAATGAACATAGATAAGACAAAAATCATGTCGAATGCCCATGTTGTACCCACTCCAGTTAACTCCAGTGTCTCAAGACCAAAGTCTTTGACCAGTGTGTGTTGCCAGTGATGACTTACGGAAGCGAAACGTAGCCATTCACTATGGGTCTCGTCCGAAGGCTCAAGGTCGCTCAGCGGGCAATGGGGAGAGCAATGCTTGGGGTCTCCCTGCGTGATCGTATCCGAAATGAGGAGATCCGCAGGAGAACTAAAGTAACCGACACTGCCCGAAGGATTGCTCAGCTGTGGGCGAGACACATAGCTAGAAGAACCGATGGCCGCTGGGGCCGAACGGTTCTTGAGTGGCAACCACGATCCGGGCGACGCTCAGTGGGTAGGCCCCCGACCAGGTGGACCGACGATCTGGCGAAGGTCGCGGGAAGCCGCTGGATGCGGGCAGCACAGGACCGATCGTTGTGGAGATCCATGGGGGACGCCTATGCCCAGCAGTGGGCGTCGTGCGGCTGAGATGATGATGATGATGATGATCTAGTAATATTTTGATTTTAGCATCGTCAAGTCGGGGGACCGCAATTAATATCTATAATGTAAATAATTAAATAAATAGATATATTAATTGCATTGAAAATTGAATATAAAACTTAAGTAGGTAGGTGCCTATTTAACTAGCAGTAGTTGCAAATAGAATCTGAAAAATAATAGAAGAATAATAATAAACATATCCTTTGGTTTTGTAAACACTCTGTTGTTTTTTAATAAAATGTAATCTAAGCTCTCTTGGCATCTGAAATTACTACTTAGTCCGTCCGCGGTGATATAGAAGTACTATCAAATCTTACGAGAAAATTTAATGCGTAAAGGGTTGCAAAAATAACTAACAGTTTGTGAGAAGGTTATTTAAATTACCTAGAGGTTATTTTTCAGTAAATTTCGCGCGTTAATAGTAAATCAGGCTATTTAAGAGTTATTTGTAAAGCTAGTAAGCCTTTTATTGAAGGCAGCCATTTTTAAGAGGTTTATTGTGGCAAGAATTTTCGAAAATATCAATTTATTTATTTTATTTATTAGTGATAATAAATTTAAAATACATTTTTACGTTTATAAATAATTGTGTGCCAGATGGGAGGTTAAAAATGTATTTAATGTATTTTTTTACACTACGTATGACCATTAAATATTTTAAATATGCCTGATAATTAGGGCGCGTGTATTTTATAAGCATATTATCCCATAATTTAACAGGAAACTGGTATTCGCAATAGAATTTATAAGCACGTGTGAATTTTACAGACATTTTGCTTCGTATATGAATACCCAAGTCATAATAAAAAAATAGTATTACAAATGGAAGCCATCTGTCTGATATGAAATAAGTTTTAACTAATATATAACCAGTCTCTTATAAAATATTTTGAAAACTTACTAATAAGCTTTTGCTGGTACTTGACAATAACCTAATTCTGGAAAATGACTGCTGCGATAAAAACTGATTATGACTAGTCCATGACTAAGCTGAGACTTCATAAAGGTTATAATTGGGTAATACTGAATTTAACCAGGTTATAAAATGGTTAATTTACAGGTTATCAAGCATGCCTTTAGGTAATTTGTCTAGTCAATAAAGACTAAAAATAAGGTCTGCACTAGGTTGTTATGGAGGGCCTTTTTGGTTATTAAGAGTTTATGCGGAGTTTATTATGAACATATTAGGACCTATCGTATTTCTTTGAGGAAATCCATAAAAAGGTTATATAACCTATTTGTGACCTTTCTATAACTTAAATTGTTACTTAGGCTATTAAAAATGTTGGACACACATTTTTCCTTTTTTTATACAATCAAAAATGTACGATATAGTAAATCTGTCTTTATTTGTGACGTAACGAGCTGTAGGGGCCCGTTTCTTAACTTTAAATCATTTTATTTCAGTAGTTTTTAGTTATTTTGACAAAGCTAAACTATGTGTCTGATATTTTTTGATTACCTAACTGACGGATTAAATGAGATTCCGACTTTTCATATTTCTACAAAACAGGCACTATCTAGAAGAGCGTGCTACATCATAGACCACATCAGCGCTTACCATCAGGCGAGATAGTTGTCAAACGCTCTCTTAGCATATAGTAAAAAAATCTAACCATGACCATGATCACTATTATAAAACAGTATATCATTTGTTCACAATATTCACATGTCTTTTTTAAGTAAATATATTCATTAATTACATAACACCATCTCTTATTTATTATAGAAAGGGGTTGAAAAGTAGAGTATATACCTCGAGAGCAAATTATTTTTACCTCTAACGATGTACCTTGAATCCCTCGCTACGCTCGGGATTCTATTCTCGCTCGGGATTGCTCTCTTATCACACAATCAACTATTTTATAAGCTTGAATTTTTACAAAATAAAAGTAACCGCGCCTTGTGCCGTTAAAAGTTGAGTCGAAATATTGGCATGGCCTCCATGCTCCCCCCTGTATCCGACAATATTTTAAGCCAGGGGTTCCCAACTCTATGCGCCTCACCCAACATTATGCTAACATACTACGCCGCCCTAGGGGCCGAAATGGGGAGACAAAATAAGAAAATTAAACAAACGATGAAAATATTGGCGTGTTTAGTTTTGTTCAAAAGTAGGTAGTCAGTGCACAGCGAAGATCATTTTCCTCAATATACTTTATACAGTTTAATTCTGGAGCCGTTCGCTGCGCCCCCCCTTGGTTCATTCTATGCCGTTTCAGCCATGCCAGTATTCTACGTGTAATGTTGTTGCGAAAAAATGGTGCTAACATTGTTGTCATTACGAAACTCGGTAATGTGATGATAGCAAGCCGGGTGAATTTAGAAGTCACTACTCACCAAAACCAACTGAGTTTCGGCTCCCATTAGGAAATCGAACTCCTGACATTCTGCACTAAACTTAACAAAACCACTCGACAACATAGGCTGCTAAATCTGTTCGCAGTGAAATAATTATCGTTTTCACTACCTAATGGAATGCGTATGACTGGTATGACTTAGCGCGATTTCAAATTTCTATTGAAAAAAATCACCTTTCCGATGTTAATTTCTAGCATGTCATATGCGTAGACGCTCTGCCGACCATCAGACGAGACGAGATTCTGGCGTTTCCCACTGACCTGTCAAGGACCAGCGTGTTGGCTACATCAGCCTCGTCAAAGCCCAACAAGCGCGGGCGCAAACAGTTTTAAGGAAATTCATACAACTATCTAAAAGCAAAAGACACTAATAAGCTGTTAGATAATGCACGAAAAGAAAACGTTCAATTATTAATTAGTTCGTAAGCGAACTTTTGCCAATGTAATGAACATCGACTTTCGTTAGATTAATTAATTTTAATAATACGCAATATTGTAATTATTAACACCGAGAGAAATCGTTTAGTTCACACTCTTTAATTGAATGATTGAATCGTAAATAAGTATGCGAGGTTAACAGATTTCGGATTTGTGAATCTTTCATTTGCTATAAGCACCTCGGTGGGCCACCAGGGGTCTTATTCTGCTAGCGTTAACGCATTTGTGGCGTGTCAATAACGCTTCAATAGCATCGCTTTTTGAGACAGTTATTGTTGGTTAACCGAATACTAACTAAAACATTTGTCACCGTTGACTTATCAAGAAATTGTAGTATAAATATATTGAACCGGAAAATGCGCATGAAAGTGACAAAAGCAATTTTATTGAAACGCTATCACGACGCGACAACAACGTTAAGATTAGCGGAATCAGACCCCAGGTATCCATCTGGAAGGCCGTGCTTCTGTTCTCCATGGGGACAGAAGTTTTTCTGCTTGGTTTGACTGGCGGGAGGGTTTCTGAGCCCGCCTGGTTAGCTACCACCGTCTTAAAGGAGGTCAACTTTCCAATAAATCAAGCGGGACTCCATCCACTACTACTGAATTAACATTTCTTATAAGTCATATTTTTCACACGAGTGACATATTTTTACTAGTTCTGGGTTTCTTACCTAAGTACAGTACATACGTCTCGTCTCGCCATTCGTATTTTTGACTAGCTGTGCCCGCGACTTCGTCCGCGTGGAATAGTAACTTTTGGCAGCATTTTGATTTTTGTATAGGCATTTTTTTAAAGATATTAATAAAATGTAGCCTAATGAAAGTCCCGTCAAAATCGGTCCAGCCGTTCCGGAGATTAGTGGGAACAAACAGACAGACAGACAGACAAAAAAAAATTAATTGTGTTTTTGTTATTGGTACCCGTTATACATTCATACCCATTTAGTAAAAACTTGTTATTTTGACATTACAAACATACACTGCAATTTTATTTATTTCTATAGATATAGATATAGATTGTAATGCGGGATTACAACCGTCATTCCGGGACGGTTGGCCGCTAAAGTCGCCTTAATAACTTGTTGTGTTCCGGCATTTCCGACAATTATAGGTATGATAGCCTGTTCCTCAGCTGATGAGGAGTCCAGGTAAAACTCGCTTTAATTTTCGGTCTTATTCTCCTTTGCCATCAGGTGGGATTAAGGGCAAAAACTTTCCTGCTGTGAGTAAAAAAATATAAAATTTCAGTGTTATTGCATAGGTGATATAACAAATTATTTACTTACGTCCCTATTCAAGCCGGGAAACTCTAAAACAGATCAAACATCTTGAAGGTATTGCAAATTTTAGCAGTTCCGTTGCGGCGGTCTAGTTTCTTGTGATTTTTTTATGCAAAAATAAAGAGGAACTCAATTTATATTCAACGTACGCTCATTAATAATGCATTGATTCACACAGCGATCCTATTGTATAACAACTTGTAACTGGCCGAATCTTCATTGATCTCGTGTTATCAATACGAATGCGTTTGTGGCAGTCTGTGGTACTTAGTTTATTATATTGAGGTTGAAAATATCAACATTATTCTATTTGATTATTTGACGTGGCTCCACGCGATAACTTAATTTGACCACATTGTATAAAGGTTGATATAAGTCGTGCCAAAATACTAATTGAAGTGCATTCATAGGAAACTTAGTGGACCTTAGATGGCAATGACAACAGGCTGAGGGCCTATGACTTTAAGTTATCTTTTTTTTATTTTACTTTTTTACCATATATCAACTCTACATTTAGAGCATTCAGACTCTACACGTGTTTGCGTATAAGCATCAGCAATGAGTTGCTTCTTATTCTGATAGGTGAAGGCAAAGTGTCATAACACCAGCCGTAGTCCGACGATGCTTTATTTAAAAATGCTTTCGTGTATATTTTATTCCTATATAAATGTATATAGACCATAACCGAATACATTTATATCATTTATTTAAAAAAATAGATTTCTCAACTCGCTACATTTCGGTACAGTGAATACGTTAACTATTCATACAGCATTCCACCCTCCTGTAGACTGAACACACGATATGATAAAACGATACGCACTGCCAAAATATATTGGATAGTACTAGCTTTTACCCGCGACTTTGTCCACGTGGAAATCCTTTTTGATTCCCATTACCTACACCCTTTAGGAATGATTTCGGGGATGAAAATTATTCTTTATCCTTCCCCACAGCTCAACTCAAACTGTCTCCATACCAAATTTCATGTAAATCGGTTCAGCAGTTATTGATTCCCCATACAAATTTCCACCCCCATTTTCACCCCCTTAAGGGGTGATTTCTGCGATAAAACCTATTCTATGCTCTTTCCTAGGACTCAAAGTATGTCTATACAAAATTTCATATAAATCGGTTCAGTTTTGACGTGAAAGCGCGACGGACAGACATACAGACAGAGTTACTTTCGCATTTATAATATTAGTATGGATAGTATGGAAGTATGGATAATGCTTTTCGAGAAATTTTATCGACGTTAATATAATATTAACAATGCCCAAAATAACAACACCAATATCCAAAATCGTACTACTCAAAACTTGAACATAACTAAAAAATCTAACTTTTTTAACAGTTTATATCGATATGTCGTTTTATTATATTGTGTTTCGGAAGTTATGCTAGTCGGGCAGGTTTTCCAAACACCTCATTGCGATCTTACCTAATAATTAGAAAGAGAAGACAAAAATAATTATTTAAGACCGTGTTGATAAACTAAGTACCTAATGTGGAACAATAATTTCATAGTATAAAAAATCTGTTCATTTTTAACCGACTTCAAAAAAGGATAGGAGGTTCTCAATTCGATTCGTATGTTTTTTTTTGTGTGTATGTTACGCGATTACGTAGCCAATTGTGGACCGATTTTCGAAATTCTTTTTGTATTTTCGACAAAGTAGTCCCAAGGTCACCAAAGTCAGAATCTGATGATGGGCTCCCATAAAAATCGAGGAAAAAGCTTAAATTTTTAGGTGTGTCCAACGTGTTTTGTGTGTATGTTATAGGTACGCGATTACTCCGCCAATTATATACGGATTTTCAAAATTCTTTTTGTATTCGATAGAGTATAGGTACTCCTGGGGTGGTTCCAAGGTCATCAAAGTCAGAATCTGATGATGGGATCCCATAAAAATCGAGGAAAAAGCTTAAATTTTTAGGTGTGTCCAACGTGTTTTGTGTGTATGTTATAGGTACGCGATTACTCCGCCAATTATGGACGGATTTTCAAAATTCTTTTTGTATTCGATAGAGTATACTCCTGGGGTGGTTCCAAGGTCATCAAAATCAGGATCTAATGATGGGATCCCATGAAAATTGAGGGTGAAATGAAACTCTTGACATGAAACTCTTAAATTTTATAGGTACGTCGAAGGTGTTTCATGTTTTCTCCAAAGTTATCACGTATTTGCATCTAGTAGTCGTGAACCGAGATGACGGTGGAAGGATCCTTAACTTTTAGACCTGGCCTGACCTGACCTGACCTTAGACCTTAATTTAATACAAGAAGGTGAGGTGATATTAAATTCACTAAAAAGATAAAAATTATAAATAAGCATTTTACAAAAAATAAAAACCGACCTCAAAAACACTGAAAAGTTAAAAATTATATAAGAATAGGTCCAGACAACATCACGCTTTTATATTGAAGTCGATGCCAAACGATGATCTCCTAGAAAGTCTTAAAATTTGGCACCGACTTCAATATAGAAGCGTGATGTTGTCTGGACCTATTCTTATATTATTTTTAACTTTTCAGTGTTTTGAGGTCAATTTTTATTTTATAAAAAAATACACAATGCGGAATCATTTTATAATTGTTAATTATACTATTTATAATTAACATATTTAGGAATAGAAAACACATGCCAGCCAGGTCCTCTACATCTGGGAGTGTGTATTAATAATAAATTGTTGAAATTAATTTCGATAGTATGTGCTTTTAAGTTTGTTTCGTTTACGCTTTATTATTAAGTTTGTGACTCCAAACAAAAGAACTTTATATCATGCAACTCTGTATCGACACAGATAATATAATATTACAGTAATCGATAAGTATATGTATATATCATTTGATCGACGTTTTGTAACAGTTAACAACTGTATTTGGTTGTATAGGTACGTACCTAATTACAAAGTGTAATGTTAATAATGTAATGTAGTTGCATGTGCTCGCATATAATATTTAGTAATAGTTGATTGGAAAATATAATTTCAGAGCATTTAGAGGGGTTTAAGGGGTTGCGGTTCACCTGATCGCAGTTTTGGCGCTCATACCCACCAGCAGCATTTGACCAGCGACGTGCATAACAGCCTAAATCCTTCGGGAAGGCCTACACACTCAGCACTATGCGTACTTTGGCTGGAATGATATTAATGATACCGAGTACTTGGATGTAGGCTTGTTTTCCCTTTGGAATCCGCATCGTAAGAGTTCTAAAGAAAAAAAAAACGATCAAAAAGAGGATCGATCCAGTTTCGATTTGAAATTGGAACGTAATGCAGGTTTACATTACAATATTATTAATACGTGTCATTATCGGCCCAAGCATTCACCCTTCTTCGGCCGAATCTCGCGGTGTGGGAGGGACGGTATATAACATGATGGTTACATGGCCAGCCACACAACCAGTCTTCGGCGTCTGACGGAGACTCGCAGCAACATGAAGGTCTTGGTGAGTTGAGTGCAGTTCAGTGGCAGTGTTGTGATCAAGTTTAGTGAATTAGAGCGCCAATTTTGAAATTCGAACGTCCGGGTCATAGCGATTTGTCGTGTTTTTTTTTCTGATGGAGTGTAAAATGCAAATGATTTCAAATATTAGGACGTATTTTATGGGCGAATATTTTAAAAGTGCATTTCAATAGGTACATCAAACACTATTTTGTTAGTAAATATAATCATTATAATTTTAAGTAGGACATAAACACCTGTGAACGTAAATAGCTCGCGTAATGTATATGCGTAAAGTAATGACAGCTTTTAGCTTAATTCTCACGGATACATACGGGAACGATAATTTTCTCAATGTAATGAGACAGGTACTTACGCCTAATGTAATTTTCTTTTCACTTTCTTTACAAATCGAGAAAGTAACAAAAATAATTGGATATGTGATGTTATCATTACAGTTAATGGACGGATGGATGCAGAAATTCTTATGCCTATTGAAAAAAATACCCTAAATTGTTTTTAATATACTTGCGTATTCGAATGAGAATTGATATGCTTAGGCAAGTGAAATTCTCCTTATTTATTAAGTAGGTTACTATATCGGTTTTTTTAAAGTTGCTTTTCCCCTGATATTGTGCGACGAAGGACAATCACAGGAGCAAGGGGATGGGGAATTCTAAAAAAAAAACTATTTACTTTTAAATAATGCTATTGACTCTCTATTCTGTCAAAAAAATCAATTTCTACGATGTTATTCCAATAACGGAGGCTGTGGATGAAGCTTTTTAGGTCTTGTTATTTGAAAAAAAAAACAGAAAAACGTATGAATGTTTTTTAAATTATACTTAAAATTTGAAAGGGAATGAAAAATTTGCTATGTTTCTATAAATGAAAATAAAGTCATAAGCGGTCCAATGTTAAGTAGGTAAATAATAAATGTAATGAAATACTTGAATATAAAAACATCATTGTGTAGTAACTTTTCTGATCGTAGGCATATATTTAACTGAAAACTTTCGGAAAATTATTTGATTTAGGGTATTTTTAAAATATTAAAATAAACAAAAAAAGCAATAAAAAACAAATTTATGGAAAATATAACGCTCTACACCAGGATTGAACCACTACCACACAGATTTAAAGTCAAAGATCCGACGCATAGACCAATCCTGAGCTATATATGAAGTAGTTAAATTAAAGATCTTATGTTTTTGTGTGATGCGACATGCGATAGATGGGACGAAAAAATTTGACGCGATGTAAACAAAGTTTCTTTTTAAAAATGTATGTTTTGTCTTTTTAAAAAGGTAATGTACCTTTTTTGTCAGCATAAGAAAAATTGCGTTCAGAATTTTATTAAATGCAACCGTGAAAAAAGTACCTACTAATTAACAATAAGGTTATTGATGTATTCATTAGAGTAGGTAATAGATTGCGATAAAGAAACATCTACTTGAAATAGGAAATAGGTAATGGTTTGATGAATATTGAAAATATAATTGATGAAGTTGTTCATGACAAAAAAAACTTGATTTACATACATTAAACAAAGTTTATATGAGGGATGTCCTTCAAAACTACTTTTGTTTATCTCTGTATGACTCCAAATTAACATTCAGGTACAGGTATTAATGTATCTTCATGCATCTTAGCCTATTAATGTATCTTCATGCATCTTAGCCTAAATGTTCATTAATGCTTGTGGCATCTAAAAACAGTGCTCTTAGTATTTATTGTATGTTTTTGTCTTTATCTTGTTTGAATTATTGTGACTGTTACTGATTAATAAATAAATACAGACGGGATTACTCGTGAGCTCTATGAAGACGGAACAATAACAGCTAAGTCTCATAACATAAATCACAGTGACCATGTAATTACAACAAACAGTTACATGACGTGCGATATTTACAGTGACATGACCATTCGCAAATATCACCGAAGCTTGGTCTGAGCACACATCGAATTATACACGGTAACAGTTCATCAAAGGTGCGATTTGATAACTCATCATCGGCAATCAGATATCGAATAGATTTCACAGTTCTGTTTAATTGAAACAATTATCGATTGTATTTGGCAATTTGTAATTTGTATTGTCCGTACGAGCATAGTAATCTTGGCATATAGTAGACAGAATCTGGTATCTATAATATACTGACATAATCGAAGAGTGAATGATTATCAATATAGAATCAATACTCTTCTATTTAGTCATCGGATTCGATAACAACTATTGATACGATAATCGAAAAGTTGCGCATGTAATTTGTCGCAGTCAGCATCAAGAGCAGATAAGCATTTTCCCTGCCAGCCACTTTGACATTATCCAACACTTGTAGAGAACGTGGAAAGTGAATAAGCCACGCATTATGTAAGCAAGGAAAATTGTGCATCCACTATTGACGCTAACTGCACATTGCTGAGTTCAGGGGGTGTATTATGACGTCTTAATTCCAGGCAGTTTTCTGAATTGTTATAATGCCATTTCTTTATCATTCTATAATGAGTAAAAGAGAGGCACTGATAGAAATTCAGAAAACTGGCTGGAATTAAGATGTCATAATACACGCCCAGGACGATTTAAATCTCTGAGTTCAGATGTTTAAAACGAAAATAATGACACGAGCTTGTGATAATAATAATCAATGGCTCAACTCATCTCTTACTTATTTCCTTCCTGTAGAGCTGAACGTCAATGCGAAAAGGTACAATTTGTCTCAACTAAAGCTAGTGTAGTTTATGTATAATTTGCCTTTTTCAATGAATCAAAAATCAATTGATAATTTGATAGATTTTTGATTGATATTATAATTTTTTGGTAAAGTGAAACCTTTTTTACATCGCCTCAAATTTTTACGTCCATCTATCGCATGTCGCATTACACAAAAATATGAGGTATTTAATTTCTTTAAAATAGGACAGGATTGGTCCTGTGCGTTAGAGCTTCGATCACAGAACATATAATAGTACTCCGTACTTCGACCTGGTGTAAAACCTATTTTTTTATTTGTTTTGTTTTATTGCTGTATTGTTTATTTTATTAATTTGTTTCTTACTTAGTTTTCTTTTCAGAAGAAAAAGATTTAAGTTAAGATTAAAAACGCGATTTTAATACCCTAATCGAATAATTTTTCGAAGTTTTTCAGTTAAATGCCTACGATCCGAAAAAAAGTTTCACTTGCGTTTCACACATCGTGGTTTCATAAAACCATATCTTTACGAAAAAATGGTCACGTAGGAGCCCACTCCCGCAGTACAAAATACGAAGCTTTTATTAATTATCGATCTATTATTCTCCAATAATATAACTAGCTGTGCCGGCGAACTACGTCTTGCCTTAATAAAGCTCAGTAGTGTAGTTTCATTATTTTTGGATGGGGATTTCTCAGGTTCCCGTGGGAATTGTGAAAAATTCTTCCTTAGTAGGCGCTAATATGAGCCAGCGAACCCTTCTACCGAACTTCATGGTTCTGGCTCATATAGTTTGGGCTCTACTGTACTTCTCAGACCTACCAAATATAACTAAGATAGTCTCTCACCGAATCCTTATATAAATATGGATAAGCTAGCTATTATTCTCCAACTAATTCCAGACTTTGCCGCAAAATGAAAAAGTGTCTGTTCTGAGTTACCTATGTGACTGAGAATAGCGAAATTAAATCAGCTTTCATTTTGTACGGACAAACAAGCTTATCTGCGCGATCGCATTTGAAATGTAAATTCGAGGAATTCCGATTACATTTTGTGTCGTATCGAAATTGCATAACTAGAGAATGGATGTCCGTGCTTTTTCCGCGAAATACGTTAGTAAGATGTTTGAAGTAAGAATCTCAAAAACTGTAAGTTTTTGAGATTCTTATGGTAATTATGTAATAATAAATTGATACAAATTGTCATCCAATTTTGGAGCCCTCTTCCAAGTGTCTTTTTTGTTAAAACTCGCATGATGTCTATCTCCTAGACGAAATATATATTATCTATGCCGAGTTCCCTCATAAAAATCATTATGTTTTCCCTTGTTGTTAGTATTCCGACTAACACCGCTTCTGCCTTTTTTCGACAGCTTCCGTGGCCTCAATAATAGATGAAACCACTTGATTCCGATCCGGAAGAGTTTAGACTCCCCTTGTGGGCAAAAGCTTTTTTATGCTGGACTAGCTTTCCTCTCGCGGCTTCGCCCGCGTCATTATTGTTTTCCCGTGGGAATTTATATTTTCCCGTAGGAAAATAATTTTGTAGCCTATTTAACCCCGGATAATAAATTTCGTAGAAAGTGGAGCAGATTTAAAAAAAATCTATAGAAACTTTCAACCCCTATTTTACACCCTAGGGGGTTGAATTCCAATGAAACATGAATCACGTGTTCAATTAAATATTTTTAAGAGCATGAATCTCAAGTTTTATCAAAATCGTTGTTAATTTAAAGATTTTTCCATACAAACTTCCAACCCCAATTTCATCCCTTAGGGTTATTTTTTTTTTAATCTCTTCTTAGTGTGCGTCCGCATTTTGAATTAAAACAACTGTCCAAATTTCACGATTCTACCATTAGCGGTTACGGCTGTGCGTGCGTCTATAGCTGGGAATATCTCCTTTTATAATATAGATTACCAAACTAAGCAGTGGTGATAGGGCTTCTGAGACCGTCTGGCTTTTGTCGCCACAATGTTGGTCAGAAGTCAAGATGAAGATCCTATCATCTCACTCGGTTTAATCGTCACTTACCATCAGATGAGATGAAGGTGAGCTTGCCTGTCATATGTTATTATAAATATAGATCCATGCTAATATTATAAATGCGAAAGTAACTCTGTCTGTCTGTCGCGCTTTCATGCCAAAACTACTAGATGATTGGCATAGACATAGTTTGAGCCGCAGGAAAGGACATAGGATAGCTTTTATCACAGAAATCACCCCTTAAGGGGGAGAAAGGGGGGTGGAAGTGTGTCAACACACAAAAACTTCTGAAGAGGGCCACCCTTATCACCTTGGGGTGTGAAAAATAACCTACGACCTATTCTGAGACCTACCAAATATACCAAAAATTATATCAATGACTTGCCTAAAGTAACACAATATGAAACCATTCTTTTTGCGGATGACATATCGCTTGTTATACCTTATGAGGACAGGAAATTTGCATATGACAATATAATCAATCAGGCTATAGCAGACATAAACGGCTGGATACAAAGAAATAAACTTAAATTTAATGCATCAAAAACAAAATTCCTACAATTTTTAAGTTATAAGGCTAGACCGTACGATCTTGACCTTCAGTGCCAGGGGGAAAGACTTTTTGAGGTTAGTGAGACGGCGTTTTTGGGCATTGTAGTAGATCGGTATTGTAACTGGAAAAGTCATGTGGATAACATTTGTAATAAGTTGAGTCGCTTTGTATTTGCTCTCTATCATTTAAGAATAACAGCTAACGAAAATACTGCTCTCTTAGCTTACCATGGTTATGTTTCGTCAATCCTGAGATATGGTGTTATACTATGGGGGAATTCTACTGATATAGAAAAAGTTTTAATAATTCAAAAAAAATGTGTGCGTGCTATTAGTGGTATCGGTCCTCGTGATAGTTGTAGACCAATGTTTATAAAATATGGGCTGCTAACAATAACTTCATTATATATATTCGAGATAGTAAGTTTTATTAGGCATCACCCTAATTTCTTTGAAAAGCCTAGTCAAAATCCAAGATTTCGTCCAAGAGATCTTTTTAAATTAGTAATACCACAAGGCAATAGTACTTTACTTCAAAAAAACTGTTTTGTAATGCCTATACGTATTTATAATAAAATCCCCATAGAACTCCGACAATTACCAACTTCTTTATTGCTACGTAGACTAAAAAAATGGCTGACTGAAAAATGTTTTTATGATTTAAAGGAGTTTTTTGACACCTAATAATGTAATATACCTAATTATAATAATAATTTAATAATTATGACATGTATTAATTAATGAATTGTATGACATATAATAATTATGATTATTTGAAATAATATGTAACTAATCGAACCTAAAAATGTAGCGTATGAATTTGCATATGATTATTAATTATTATAAATATGTATTAATTAATGAATTGAATCTTGACATAATATTATAATTATTATAAATATGTATTTTAATAAAGTTGACATGTATAAATTAATGAATTGAATCTTGACATAATATTATAATTATGATTATTCAAAATAATATATAATAAATTGACTTAAAAATGTAGCGTATAAATGTATTGCCCTTAATGTTGTCAATTTCTTTAAAAAATAGATTACTACTTATAACAAGTTTTTGCATGTCAACACTTTGACTAAACACGCTTGATCTACCAAAACTATATGTAAATGAACAATGTAAACCGTGTTTCATAGCAAATAAATTATATTTCATTTCATTTCAAATATGAAGGAACATCTGATTGCCAAACACTACGTGATAATAGGTGATGATAGTAAGATTTAACGTCATTTGATTTTCTTGTGTGTTCTCAACACACATTTTCAAGAAAGTGTTCATTCATGTATAATTTAAAAATAAATAAACTCCAAAATAATCGAACTGTTGGAACACGAAATTAAATGTATACTAAATTATTGTAAAATTTAAAACACAGTTTAGGCTTGATTTATATTATCTTACACCTGAAATAATTAAAACACATCTCACTTGTTTATTTGCTCGAAAACAGGCATAAATCTAATTTAATAACGCATTAGTATTCTAAACTGCAACGATATAGTAGTGAGATTATTACGAAGTCAGAACATGAATTATATTTTATTTTATTTATTTTACATTTTGGGATAGCTAACAGCTTCTTAAAATAAAATTAACACCGACTTATAACATCTTAAAGCTATTGATAAGCTACCGCATATAGGTAATAGGTATTAGATCTTTAGTACTATCACCGTTTAGCTTGTTATGTCAAATAAAAGAAACACCAAAGTCGTGACTATAAGTTTTGACATAGATAACATAGTAAGATATAAACCGTTGCCCAAGATAAGTAATAGCATAATCTTAATTGTTTTCTGTCTACTGACCGCGACTACACCGACCGGGTTGTGAAATGGTGTTGAAGTTAAAAGTGTATTGTTTTATAGGATTGTACAATATGTATGGCCGTCGAAGTACCTATTGGTCTTGCGTACTAAAAAAAGTTATTATTCTAAACAATATTTGGTAATTACGATAATTAACTATCGCAACTGCGTAGCAACAGCGAGATGTTACGTACGAGTGGAGTATATAATAAAAACATTAAACTTAGGTGCTTTAGGCTTACACGGTCCTAAGAGTAATAACTTATGTTGTTAACGTTTTCCTTATTATGCCATTGGTTTTACTATAATGAATAGGTACTATTGTAACTATAAACAATATAGCTATATTTAGATTTTTTGCGATTGCGGAGTTAATAAGTTTGTAGAGTTAGTAAGTGTTCTGATTAGTGATGAAGTAAGTTGATAATTCTTTTTTTTCTTATTTCTTGGGCTTGCCATATTTTAGAAGGCTAGTCTCTAGTAAGGCTTAAAATTCAGAAATCAAAATTTTTCGAGACAGAAAACAAATGGTTGCATACTCGTATGTTGATGGGTAGCTTTATTCATAGTGACTGGACTTCTCAAGTTGCACGTAACACATACAAAATATACGGTCCAATGTCTCGATGTGTGGAAAAACAGGCATAGGACTGTGCCTGGAGATATATGGTCGAGGTATAATACTAAATGATTTGAAGGAACAAACTTTTATACTTTGAATACTTAATCACCCTTTTGCGACTACAGTTAAAAATTGTTATGATATTTTAGCAACAAAAGCTTGAAGCTTCATCCTCACTCGTAATGTTGTAACAACATAAAACAATTGGAGGCGTCATAAATGAAAAGAGCAGTAAAATTGTTGTTAAACTGTAGCCAGTTAAGTAAACGCTTTGTAGCTATATAAATTCGCCGTGCTGGTAATAGGTGCTGATAATACCTCATAAAATTACGCAAGCGTTATCGTATGAAATTTTAAGTGGAACTTAATGCGGATATAGATTATC
Source organism: Schoenobius gigantellus (assembly GCA_963935595.1). Classification (NCBI taxonomy): domain Eukaryota; kingdom Metazoa; phylum Arthropoda; class Insecta; order Lepidoptera; family Crambidae; genus Schoenobius; species Schoenobius gigantellus. The sequence continues at coordinate 11,753,954 of OZ012563.1, read as the reverse complement.
AATGCATAAACTCCAGTCTGCCGTTAAGTTCCGTAGAAAGTGGCAGCTTAGTATTCCGAACTGGATATCTGAGATTGATCTCGAATTCGTTACGTGTACGACAAAATGCGTCTTACTTCGCCAGAGTTACGTATCGCTACTTATATTATAAATCTGCTACGCTCAAACGAGCGATCAATTTCGAAACACATATATGGCTCCATTTCTTCCTAATGTATGTTACGGTGTGAGACTATAATGTATGTATGGTGTAAGGCTTACATCGCATGTAAGATTACGAGAGGAAATCCGAGACACAACTCTGAAATAAACTCTCTGAATTGTAGGCTAATGTTGGAGTTACTATAGCTCCACCAAGCATGACGAGTTGACATTAAAATAATAAGCACACATTCTTTTGTCTGCAGGTTGTTTTAGTTGCCGGGCTAGCCGTGGTGGCCTTTGCCAGCGAGGAGAAAGGCGCACCGAAACAGGCGGCTGCTGAAGACAAGAAGCAGGAGAAACGAGGAATCTACGAGACCTCTTACGGAGGATATGGAGGTGACGAGGGCCACGGATACGGCGGCGAAGGGATCAGCCTCGGAGGTCACGGCGGCGGCGACTTCGGAGGTCATGGCGGCGACTTCGGAGGTCACGAGGGTTTGAGCTACGGAGGATCCGAGTTTGGAGGATCTTCCGACTGGAAACCCATCTCCAGCGGCCACGGACACCACCACGAACACGTAAAAACAATCGAAGTCGTCAAGAAAGTCCCCGTCCCCTACACTGTCGAGAAACACGTCCCCTACACAGTAGAAAAGAAAGTGCCTTACGAAGTCAAAGTGCACGTGCCTCAGCCCTACACCGTCGAGAAGAAAGTCCCTGTCACTGTCAAGGAGTACGTCAAATACCCCGTCTACGTCCCAGAACCTTACACAGTTGAGAAGAAAGTACCCTACGAAGTCAAGGTCCCCGTTGACAAGCCCTTCGAAGTCAAGGTCAAAGTGCCCACCCCTTACACTGTTGAAAAGAAAGTGCCTTATGAAGTCAAGGTTCCCGTGCCCCAGCCCTACACTGTCGAGAAGAAAGTGCCAGTGCCAGTCAAGTACGAAGTCAAAGTGCCCCAACCTTACGAGGTGATCAAGAAGGTGCCTTACGAAGTGAAAGTCCCTGTCGATAAGCCTTACAATGTGTACGTGCCCAAACCTTACCCAGTGCCGGTTGAGAAGCCATACCCTGTAACTGTACACAAGCCTGTGCCTTACGAAGTCAAGGTGCCAGTCGACAAACCGTACAAGGTTGAGGTCGAGAAACCCTACCCTGTCCATATAAAGGTGCCAGTACCTAAGCCTTATGATGTGTACAAGAAGGTTCCCTACACCGTTGAGAGGAAAGTGCCTTACGAAGTTAAGGTCCCCATCGACAAGCCTTACCCAGTCTACAAGGAGGTCCCAGTTCCCCTTGTCAAGGAGGTCCCATACCCCGTCAAGGTGCACGTTCCCTTCTACATCAAAAAGGAGGAAGAGCATCAGCACCACGGTTGGCACTGAGTTAAATTTAGTTGTGTAGGTCCCACACCAGTACCTTATTAGGCTAAGTTGAAAAATGTGATCTTTTAGTATTTTAGTCAGTACGTATTGTATATCAAATTTGTCTGGCATGGTGGTTCGCTCGCGGTGGTTGTGACACGGGTACCATGACGAGTGTAGGTACAAATGATGACTTGTCCCGCATAGCATCGTTTCGCGGTGCGCGGCATTCCTAAGTTAGTTAAATGTTTTATGATCTGTTTGTTACCTGTTTTATCTTTTGCGTGCTTTGTTTTTTTATGTGAACCTGACAAAGTACGGTCGTACTTTGAATTGAGGCTGATTAAATAAAATGTGAAATGTTCATCTGTTGTTTCAATTTATGTTCATTCTAAAATTTAATGTAGACAGAGAGACAGACCCGAGCACTACCAGTGCAGCGGGAGGAGAGGAATGTAAGTAGTCTGCGTGGGTACCACTGTACTTTTTACTTATTTTTACAGCAAGACGGCTGTGGTCGCATTACTGTATTTCAGTTTAAAGGATAAAATACTGTAAAATATATGTACATCTTATGACAAGTTGTCAACGCATAGCGCGTGCCTTTTAGGGGCAGTATATTTTCGAATCTGACAGGAACCACGTGTACTTTAGGTGACTGTAGTCACTTAGCATCAGGAGGATAGTCTGCTTGTTCACCAACTTTGGTGACAAACAATGATTAATATCAAACTTGGAACAACAAATAAGTAATTCACTTCGGCATCGCAATGGCGTTTGACCTGCTGGCATCCATTGCTTTAAAGACTTTTTGTGAACCCTAGAAAATAGTGACATACAATGATTACATTTGATTAATGGCACTGATAAATCATATTATCAATTCTACATCGAACTCACATTACAAATTCAAAAGTCACCTTGTTTGTTTTTTAACAAGATCGCAATCAAGAAACGAACCAAGATGATTTATTACATAATTAAGTTGGATTGCTAGTGAATGACATAGGCTATTTTTAACTGTAAATAGTTACTTCCACTTTCATTACGTAGACATGTTCTTAGAGAGAAACAGCTTTTAATAGACTAGCTGTAGCACGCGGCTTTGTCCATTTAAGATCAGAGCATAAGGGATTTTATTTTAAAAACCCATTAACTATCATCCTATTGATGGGCACGGGTACGAACTGGTCTTCTGCATCACATCATACTGGCCAGATGATGGTTTAGAGTTAAGGTTCTGGTCATCATCACTATCAGACATATGTATTCCTTATTTAATTTCCCAAAACATTGGGACATTAAAAAGAATCCATGTGCAAATCTGTGGTTAAGTTTCATCCCAATGGCTCAGTAGGATTGGCTCTCGTAGAGTCGATACTGGTATTGTCTAAATAAGTTTAAAGTGCAGTCACGAAAGCGTTGACTCAATTAATGACGCGATATAAACAGTGCAATTACGTTACGGCGCCAGCTCTGTCGCCTGCTACTGACCCAATGCTAATATGCCCTAAACAGAAGTATGTATTGAGAACAATTTGATTATATCCACATTAATATTAAAAATTAGTGATGATTTCCTAACCATGAATATAGGTTCAGTCGCACTCCATTAAATTATCTAATCGGCAGTTTCTTTGCGTAATTTCCCGATTCATAATTGTTTTAATTGGACAGACAGTTCTAGACCTCGTAAAAACGTAATCTAGGCTCAATTATTGAGGCTGTTGTAGTCACAGTTTGAATAGCTATTTGTAATTTATCATTGTGATCTGAAACACAAGGTATTTTATTGCAACACCTTTAATTGGCAGGTAATTGTGTAAAACAAACGTTTTATTCTCTAAATAGTCCTGTAAAGTACCAGGATTTCATAAGACTGAAAGAGTTGTAAATTGCGAATAATGGTAAAGAGATATTATAGTAAGACATTACGTAGTAGTTAGTCGGTAGCATACAGATCTATAGATGATGTAATCAATGAGAATAAACAATAACTTAGTTGCATTACAAAAAAATCCAAAAAAAGTTAGTAGCCTATAATTCCGCCAGAAGCAATACAGGTGATTCTAATCACTCGCATTACTGACCTGAATAGTGGATTTAGTGCCATATGCGAACCGTTCAATGTTAGCCAACTGCGCCGGACCACATATTGTATAACTTGATTGCTCATTTAAAATCTGTAATTGGTGCATTACATGATCTGATATGAAGTGTTTTCTGCGCTGATGGGCTGTAATCACGGTATGGGGCAATCGTGTCCGCACTGTGCGAGATTTGTGATGCGATGCTAATGTAAGTAGTTGGATTGGTTTCATATTGATGTGAAAAATTAATAAGGGTTGTGACACATAGGCACATAACACTTTATTACATAAAAATATCTGTATGTAGACTTAGTGACTGACTGACTGAGGTATCAACGTAGAACCCAAACTAACGAGTTGAAATAAAAAACCATTGCTGTCCATTGAAGCTGTGAAAAAAACCAACGGTTTTATTTAGCTTGCATAAATTGTTGTTGGGTCAAAATTAGCAATTTTGCTCTCTTCCTAATTCTGATGATAATTCAATTATTTATATTATATAATATATATATATTATTTACGCAATTCAATTATACACGGTTATTTTTTTATCACCCTGGAAAATTTAAGGGACGCTTCACGACATGGTATTAGAATGATTTAAATATAAATAAAAAAAATAACCCCCCTCCTTAATTTTATATTAATTTTTTAAAAAATACAAAAAATGCTGCACTAGTTGAGAGCAGCATTTTTAGAGATTTTTTTTATTTTTTTTTATATTTTTTTTAAATTTTTTATTTCATTTTTTAAATTTTTTATATAATATTGGATGTGTCCTGAAGCGTCCCTAAAATTTTCCAGGGTGATAAAAAATAACCGTGTATATATTATTTACGCAAGTCCTCTCCGCAGATCGCCACTTTTATTCAAGAGTAGTGCGTGAAGCGATTGAAATCAAAAAACATCCAAACAATTTCAATCGGGAAGATGGTTTCAAATTATCAACTGCGTGGAATCCAGTGGTGACCAAAACACAACCTCGATTTGCACAGTCGGTTGGTTCGGGCTCGGCAGTCGATTTTCGAAATACGGACACTGTGAGTGTAGTGTGTGACGGTACTTGGATGACAAAAAATATGCCGGTGGTTCGAGAAGAACGCCGCATCATGGAGACCTGACAGCGCAGCTCCAGTCCGCCTGCGACCACGGCTGGTGCAACCTAGCCGAAACGTCAGGCAATAAAATAGGTATGTAAATACCTCGTGTTTATCGTGTTAATTCCCGTTTATATGTTTCTATTGATAATGCAACACGAAAGTTTGAAAGTTAGCAATTATTTATGTTCAGTATCATTGTATAGCCAAGACGGCCGACAACACAAAATGACGGATTATTTTTTTTTCAATTGAAACAGAAATGATTTGGGTGTTAATAGAAAACCTAATTTGAAATGAACGATGTACTCATATGTACTTAATTAATGAAAAAAGCTCGGGTAATGCTCAATGCAACGCTGCAACGCATCTCGGTAGAGTTACAGAGTTACAGGGCGGATCCTAGATGTGATTTTCATCCTGACAAGGTTCCTACTCGAAGCTAGGGTTAAAACAAGTAAACAAAAATAAAGTTTTGTTGTAGTTAATGGTGTCAAGCGTTATTTTTCGGAAGTTAATTACTAATTGCTAAGGAGTAGGTATATAGCGCAACTTCCGACAAAAAGGTGTCAGGTAGTACCAACTACCGACATTTTTTGTCGGAAGTTTTATGCTATATACCTACTCCTCCAAGGGGGGCCTCTCGTCAGACTTTTAGCCCGCAGCAGTGAATCTGCCGGGTTGCCCAGGGTGCACCATGAGGAAGTTGTCTTACATTGCACCCCTGGTGCCTAGGACACCTAATTATTTTTTAGCTTATTGTATGCTTTCTTTTGCCCGTGACTTCGTCCGCGTGGAAATCGCGTGTTTAATCCGGAAGGAGACTCTGTACCAGGATCGTCTGCTTGGGTACCTCCGTCTTACCTATTTCTGCCGCACAGCTTGCATTGCTGTGTTCCGGTTGTAAGCGTAAGATATGGCACTGAAATCACTGGGTACTGTGACTTTACATCTGATGTCACAAGTTGACAGCGTACACTGTGGTTCTTGTGGGGGTTGCAGTTTTGCTGCGAATCTCACAGGAGCCATATGTATTATAGGTGACTGTTACCACTTAGGTACCATCAGGTGGGCAGTTTGCTTGTTTGCCAACTTAGTGGCAATAAAAAGTCCTTTTTTATTGATTCTCTTAACAAATGCAATTTTTTTTCACCATTAAGGAATTATTTCGAGGATAAAAACTATTCTTAAACTTTCTCCACAACTCAATCTCCAAACCAAATTTCATCTAAATCGGTTCAGCGGTTCTTGATTCCCCATACAAACTTCCACCCCCTTTTTCTCCCCCTTTAGGAGTGATTTTTGCGATAAAGCTATCCTATGTCCTTTCCTGGGACTCAAACTACGTCTATACCAAATTTCATCTAAATCGGTTCAGTAGTTTAGGCGTTATTGCGCAACACACAGACAGACAGTTACTTTCACATTTATAATATGATTAAGGATTATTTACATTATGATTATAATTAAATGATCAAACGAACTTACCTGAAGTGAAGTTCGATCTTAATTATCCTGTCTTCGCCTCCGAGATTTATTCCTTAACCATGTAGTAGCCCTGCTACGCGCTAACCCTATCGCACAAGTTTTAAAGTCAGAGAAAGAAAACCACTATATCTTCCTCTGTCTAATCACACCTGACAAGCCTCCGCAGTACCGACCTCATTCTTTTTAGAGAAATAGAGCAACATTGATATATAGGGGGATAAGATTCAGGGAGGGAGGGACCTTAAATCTCTTCGGCGAAGACAGGATAATTAAGATCGAACTTCACTTCAGGTAGGTAAGTTCGTTTGATCATTTAATTATCCTGTCTTCGCCTCCGAGATTTATTCCTTAACCATGTAGATGTTCAGAGAGTATAAAATCAATGTTGCGACAATAAAAAATAAACAACATTACAGTAAAACATCAAAACATAATTATTACGTATTTCAAATTTTTTTTTTTTTTTTTTTTTGCGCCTCTAGCAAAAATTTCAAAACAACAAAATATTGTGAACAAAAAACTAATCAACCGACAGTATTGTTTTAAGTACTTAATAATAATTATAATTGTGACAAAGATTCAATAAAATTGGTTTCAGAACTAATATACCGGTCTGTTATAAAAATCAGCAAATACAGCTGATCTTTCCGAACATCCTGCGGTCTTTCTAATTACATCGACGTTGAGGCCAGCACGAGACGCCGCCTGATGTTGATGCGTGTCTCGCTCGCTCCGAATATTAAGATGTCAATGCCACTATCGCACATGATCTGCTTTATCCAGCGCCCAATGGGTTGAGATGAAGCAGGTCTACGTGGTTTCTTATGTGTGAGGATCAGGTTTGTTCTGAATCTGAGCGAATTGAAGATGATACAGCAATATATCTTAACTTAATACCACTGATGCTGGACAAATACCGGGATATTAAAGGGATAAAAAAAAAGTAAGTTTAAAACCGGTTGAGCTTTGCCAATTGCTTATGTTTCAATTAAATTTGTAAGTGTTATAATTACTCGATCTTCATATGCTTTATTAATATTTCGTATTTTTGTTAGAGAAATTGTATGCGTCCTTGGTCCAGCTAATAACATGACTGACTTCTTACTCATTTTTTCAAGATTAATTGTATAATTCTCAAATCGTTTAATAGTCTAATACTATAATACCAGGGGGCTACTGCCTAACTAATAACGATCACTTGCTATCGTGACATTAGAACAATAGTTCTACCTAAACTTCAAAATTTCAAAACACATTAACAGAAATTCCAACAAAAATGTAGTATTTACATTTAAAAAAATCTGTTGTATTCTTTTTACAAAATTCTCACCATATCTTTAGTACTTTATACTAGAATTATATTATGACCCGGTGTTATGTGATATCGAAGATAACAACATCTAAGGCTGTTTCTGGCACGTCATGAAAGCTTTCCCGGAAAATACACACGCTGGCAGGGAAAGGTGACGGCGCAGATGGTGTACCATCCTGAAAGAAAGTAAGTAGATCTTTCTTGGAGGAAATATCACAATCTCTGTGACACCCAGGGATATGAAAAGGGGATACCATGGTTAAGAGGGCTATAGTTGAACAACGATAATTCCGGTGGCTTAATCAGTAACTATTTTGTTTATAGTTTTAAAAATTTGTGCAAACGGTGTTAAAGCGTAAAAATAAAATTGCGACTAATCTACTGTTTAAACGCGTCAATATCATAGGCAAAGGGATCCCTTTTCCATGAAATATACGCGGGACATTTGCAATAAGTCAATAGATGGTTCACCAAAAAAATGTTTGCAAGACGAGATGCAAATAAGTCAATAGATGGTTCACCAAAAAAATGTTTTATTTTCAAAAGTTGTCTGATACCCAACTGCCACTCTGTGTCGAAGTTTATTTTTCTCAATTCACTGTTAGCTTCTATATTTAACGAGTAACGAATATAAGACGCGAAAATAAATATACCTACTTTTCTCACACCAGTCCCAAATCATTTTAGTAACTTGACTTAAGTGTTGGTATTACACTCTCCCCATTCTATTTATATAGAATATGGCAGTGGTGTTATCGACACTTAAAAGACTACCACAATTAGCGACATTTTTAGCAAATGAAATTAGCCCACAATATACAGCGAGTAGTTCCAGTCAGTTTATATGATTGGTTCGCTCGATGTTGGTCCAGAAACCACCAGTCTTTTCGTTGGCACAAGCTGCACTCTAGCCTGCTGTCGAAACGTCCGTAAAAATTCCGAAATTGTACCTATGACTTTTTATTCAATTGACTGCCAATGGAATATTGATCTGCCACCAATGGAGATCATCATATTATTATAAAATATCTGTAATTGTAATAAAAACGTCGTAATTGTTAGTATTTCTAAGAAGAGCACTTTTAGTGATTTTGTGTGTATATACTACCCATATACTACAGCCGACATGCTGCCGTAGAAAACGTTCAAAGAACCTTATTCGAATTCTGTTAGATTTAAATATATTTTTTATGTGTATAATAAATTTTTGTGGCTTGAATCTGGTAATTGTATGTTATTTTATTAGAGTTTAAAATAAAACCTAAAAATTTACAAAGCTTTTCTGGTATTAGACTAGTTTTTTTTTTTTTTAAATTAATAACTAACCCTAATCGTGTCAGACATTAAATAGTTCTTTTTGTGTTCTCTAGGTACTCTCCAGCAGAGTTTGCTAAACACAACATATCATAGATATCTCACTGATAGCAGACCATAAGATCTTAAATGAGTAAGAGCTGGCTGTAATATTTTGTGAAATATATCGCGCGGAACATAGGCTAAACGGGAGTGCTAGAAACTCGTACAAAATATCATGAAAATAAAAGCGTAAACATGTTTTCTTTTTTTTTTTTTTTTGATTTGTGAATCGGCAGCAAAAATTAAGCTTCCTAAATATCAATATTAATCACGTATCAGTCTTCGATTATAAATCGAGTAGCCGTTCTGATATCTTCCATTTTGAAATGAGATACCTACTTCGACTTCGAATTCTGATTTTTAGATTTAATATATATAGAGCACACGCTTTTAGGAATAACGAAGATATCATAAACGAATTGTTTTGCTGTCGGGTTACATCTCCTAATAGCTTTTATTTCTAATAAATGATTTAATTCGAGAGAAATTGCTATTCACTAACTTTTTGAAAAAGAACGCCGCGCACGGCTGTATGGTATTTGATAAGGTTCCTCAATAAATGAAATCCTGGACACATTGTCTAATATAAACCTATCGCTAGTGATAGTTCACCACTCATTGACTAAATTAATATTTTAAGCGGCCGGCATGTACTTGCGGCTGCGCGCTCAGGTAGCGCGATTGTTCGATGACCGTTGTGATGCGACGCGACTGGCTGGTGCCTCGGCGGTGCCAGCGGCAGCGGCGGCGGCGGCGGGGCTGGCAGGCGACAAGCTGGCAGCAGAGCGGTGCGAACGCGGCTGCTCGCCGTCGATTCGCTTGTTAGTATGACGTCTTTGACTGTCCCGGCCCACCGGCTCGATGAGGGTAGGATTGGCCGCTGCTTTGCTGTCGCGTTCGGGACGATGAGCCTTTCAAGTTTAAATGACTCTTAGATGAAATTGGTGTCTGCATCGTTCAACGTAACTACATCTGGAATATTAAGATTTTTCTTTAAAAGACACGATTGTGCCCTTCCCAGTGCTGAAAGTGCTTTACCGAGTTGATTCTGTTGTCTACCAACATAGCACTTACTTCCGAATTAGAGTTCGGCCCTTCGCCATAGGTACTATAGTATACATTGTTTTTTTTTTTTTTTTTTAATGCTCGTCTTTGGTCACTTTTGGAAACCGTTTTGCAATAGGACTTGAAACCTGGCCGCTACATCGGTTTGTAAGTCATCAGTTATCACCATATTGGTTTGTATGTGAAAGATACTAATAAATATTTAATGAGAATTTAGGCAACACAAAAAATATTTTTAAATAATTCCGATGAATGCAACGGAAATTTTTAAAACAGCGGGGAAAAAAGGACAGCCCCTATATTTTCCATTAAGTACACTCGTTGAATGCAACGAGAACATAATAACAATATGATCCGAAGAATACAACGGACATAAAAGTGATTTCCGATGAATGCAACGGAAATTTTTAGGCAGCGGTGAAAAAAGGATACCCACATTTTCCATTACCAGTATTACTGCACGTGGTCGCGCCGCGCGCGTACTCGGCGGCCCAGGCGAGCGGTGATGTCCACCCGCTTACTCGTTCAATACAACGAGAACATAATAAAATATTATCCGAAGAATACAACGGACATAAAAATGATTCCTCGTTCAATACAACGAGAACATAATAAAATATTATCCGAAGAATACAACGGACATAAAAATGATTCCCGATGAATGCAACGGGAATGTAAAAAAGTATTCTTCTGGTTGCACATCATTTTCGCCATCATCTGAGTACAAAATGTGCCTCCGGCTTGCCCCTACGTTTTTCCGAATTCAGTTTTTCTTCGTATCTCTTCATCTTCCTTAGCCATCTATCTTCTTCGGGTTCACTGTGTTTTCGTTTAGGCATACTTAACAAATAAGCAAATAACCGTAAATTTATACCTTTTTTTTTTTTACGTAGGTTACCTACACTCATGCACAAATTATATTACTGTTACACTCGTGCGAGCGCCGCGCGCGCACGGACAAGAATGAGGTCGGTACTGCGGAGGCTTGTCAGGTGTGATTAGACAGAGGAAGATATAGTGGTTTTCTTTCTCTGACTTTAAAACTTGTGCGATAGGGTTAGCGCGTAGCAGGGCTACTACATGGTTAAGGAATAAATCTCGGAGGCGAAGACAGGATAATTCTTTTTAATGAAACCGTTTAAGTATTTTTTTTTAATTTTAATTTTTATGTTTTTGAGTAAGTACCTACTAGACAAGCCCTTTCATTTGATACCCACACTGAAGGGGTGGAAAAAAATGTAATTCATTTTTCATTTCTCATATTCGGAAAGTAGTGTTGTTTTGATCTGATTATTGTGTGGACCCTCCATTCTTCCCTCCATTGGGAGGGAAAAACTCATACATATTACTTCCTACCTAAGGGCTGGAATGAACTTTAAAAATGGAACTGCTGTCAGCTGTAAAGAGTTTTATGTAAAAAAAGTAATAAAAAAAATGCTGCGGCCATGTGAGTTTCTAAACAGCCAGTGTGAACTTAGCGCAAACTTTTACGCGGTGAGTTCCATATTTAAAATTTTAAAAGTCGACATAAATTGGCGGGATACTAATCTGTTATGTATCTGCGACGGAATTCAAAAAAATTGGTAATAAGTAATCTTTTAAGCTAAGATTGAAATGAGTTCAAGCGATTCTGAAATGTTGACACCAGATTCGATTAAAGACGAGGCAAATTATATTATCGAAAATATTTTGCCAGAAATCTCAAAAGAAAGATATATTATATATTATATATTATCAATAAATAGTTTAGATAAACAACTAGTTTTTTTTCCACATATTCGAAAAGAAAAGTAGAGTGTTTAACACGGGTAAAAGAGTCAATTCCTATTCGGACTATCGCTAAATACCTCGGGAATTGATTCTTTCGACCCTCGGTTAACAATCAACTATTGTGCCAATTGTGGTGGCCGCCATCTTGGATTTATAATGATACTGAATATACATAATTGTATTGTAATCAGAATCAAACGTGTGTACCAAATTTCAGATCAATTGGTCAACGGGAAGGGGATAAATTTATTAATGCTAAATATATCCATATCTTTCAAACTTGAGACGCACGGCAGGTCAAGCCTACCATGCTTAAAGTAAATTTTTTATATTTTCTTAATACATTTAATGACACGTGATTTCACTTTCTTCGTACCTAGTCAATTACAGGAAGGAACGACTTATGTTTCAAACTCGTTGCTGCTGTTGCTTCCACTTTTTCTTTCAAACTGCTTTCTAGCAATCCTCGATTGTATAAGGACGTGGTTAAGTCTAATCTATTGTTAAATACCACACATATTATCAAACTGACAAAAAAATAGGTAAATGCTATTATATATTTTTAGGGTTCCACACATCAAACGAAAAAAAAAACAGTTTGTCGAACAACATTCCACAATCTGTTTTACAATTATGGGACAATGTCCATACATGTTTGAAGGTTGTTCTTAGAAATACTATATTTAATTGCCATAAATGACGATTTTAGATTACTTGGTCTTCTAATTTCTCTACTAACTTCCTTGTTGCTACACTAATTTGTATTTGCATTTGTACCAAGAATCAACACATGAGCAATAAGCGTGGAGGCGCTAATTGTTATATTTTCATAATAGTAACAAATAGCTGTAGTGTTGTTAAGGCTATAATTTATAGGTCGCTGTTTAGGTAACTCAGTTTGCGCAGAAGTAAATTTTCGTGACTAGCTGTATTTGATCATTAGTAAAATTATACTTCGACAATGGATTTTGATCAGTTTAATTCATACAGATAAAAATGGATCGAAACACTTAGTCCAATCCATCTATTATGGAACACTCTCCCACTGAACGTCAAGAAGTCATCTAGCAAAGTCAGATTCAAAAATGGATTGCGGAAAGTTTTGCAGGAAAGACATCTCCATTACATAGCTGAGATTTAAAACTGCCCTCGGTAATGTAAGTAGGTTGCTAATATTTTTTTCTTTATATTATTTACATTTAGTATCGAAAAATTTGGTTTAGAAATTTTTCTCTGTCAGTAAATTAACACATTTTTCCAAACTGTTCCTGTGTGCTACTTTCAGCAAATATTGACGTAAAGGTGCTCTCTCACCGGGAGCATTCACCTGAAATGTAATGTTGCTGGTTCGATTTTGAGCATTACGCTACTGTTCGCTCTGCCTCCCTGAGTGACAAATAATTTAACATTTCAGGCATAACATTTGGAACATTATACGTTCTGTGTTGAAAGGCAATGTATGAGAATGATTCGTGATGTGATGAGGAATCATTTCCATTCATTTTCTTCTTATAATATATTTTCTTATATTATCTATTGTGCACAAATTGTCATACGTACATTTTAGTCAAATACGTGAGTTACGCAGGAAGGCGAGCTTATCACTTAAAGAGATCGATACCAGCCAACCCCAGCAGGTGTATAGAGATTTTAAAATTGCAGGAAGAAGTGTATACAGATTTGAAAAATATATAAATAATAATAAACGTATACACTATACATATCATAATGAACTTATATATACTGCTATAAACTTAGAAGAAGAACATACACAAATGCTAATAAATATAGTAACTTTTATGAGGAGTTCGAAAGAAGATGATCTTTAACTTTTAATTTGAAAGATGTGATGGTTTGACTCTCACGAATATTAACTGGCAGTCTGTTTCACAGTTGGGTAGCACGTGAAGGAGTTATGGAAAAATTTGCTGTTTGAGGGGGAAGTGCAAGTGTACCTACTTAAGACACAAGTACGCTTGCTTGGGGCGACCACTTGGTAGATGATGGAAACGGGATCGTAGATATGGGAAATTGAACAGTGTTCTTTTCGAACGTTGTTATCGTTTTGGGTTGTTACTTTGTTTGCCTCCAGATTTGATTTTAAGCAATTAGTTTAGTTGATTTCACAATGCTCGAATTGTATCATTACATGTTTAGGTTACATTACAAGCGAATGCTGCGGGTGAGGCAGCACCTTTTTAAACACGTCAATCGAAAACAAGCTTCGAGTTTTAGACGGATCGACGTCCGCCGGGGCAACTAGCATATAATATTTACAACTTTAGAAACTAACTTCGTTTTGTGACTTTACTTGTGCTTGAAGTTGAGAATGAAGCTTTCATGAGTTTAACATGTATAAAATAATGTTAATTAAATAGAGCAAAACCTCAGACACCCCAACAATTTTTTTTTATTAAAGAACATTTTCGCGGATTATTTACGAAGGTATTTTCTTTTTTTTTGTTTTGTTATGTATCTTGCAAATATAAAACTATGGTCGCGACACGCACGCCTGCGAGTACGATGCTGCCGCAAGCTATCTCGCCGCGCGTGCGCCGCCGATAAGAGATAAAGACGATAGAGTGGCGGCGTGGATGGAATTTTTCTTTGATAAAATCTGATCCATATTTTGTATTAATGGAATCGACTTACAGTCTGTTTTTCCATATCGTATAGTCTGTTTTTCCATACAAACTTAGTCCACTGTTTCCTTCCTGGATAATGGCACTAGTTGCTCTATTTTTTTCAATAAAATCAATGGTCTCTATAAGCATGTTCCTATGTTTTCCTTTTTTATTAAGTAATTTATTAAAAGTGGTTTTTTTACCTACCTGTCAATTTTTCGCGGAGAAAACAGGGCAATACGGAGCGTATATTTTGTGTATTTTTGAGGTATTTTTCTTAGGTATTTTCGGTCCAAGCTGCAGTTGTCCCTATCGCGCTCAGTTCAGTTTTTAGGACACACAGCGCGACACCAATAAACATTTTACAAATACGATTTGAATTCTCTCGGTGTTTCCTCTGAACGAACTAATTTAAATTTTAGGGTTTGTGCAATTTTATTAACACGTGTATACCTACATTTTATCGTTATGACCACCATCATCTCAGCCAGAACAAGCTCATATCTGGGGATTGGACCGGTCTCCTATCAGTTGGGCCAGTGAGGGTTGGCGGGGAGCGTTAGAGCCTCGTCCGTCAATCGTCTGGGGTCACCGAGACGGGTAAGGTTGAGTTTGGCTCTGCAAGATCTGATTTGGAACTCATTATTAGACTCATTGTATTCTGACACACACTGTAGTATGTAAGCAAATTTCTATGTCTTAATATTTGTAACTGAGCACTGTCGACTCACTAATAAATGAATGTCGAACCGCGCTTGTGTCCGAAGAAAAAGAGAAACAAAATGCAATAAGAGGAGCAATCGTTGAGAAACCGTTACAATCAAAATTATTTTCTTTAATTTTTCTGTTTTGGTATTTCATTGATTGACAATCTTTTTAAAGGCAGTATAACTTAAAAGATAATAGCACTACGTAGCAATATCCTATTCAGTAAATTTAGTTTCGCATATAATAACAGTTATTACAAACATAACGCAAGCGATTCGATTATGCTAAGACCTGCATTGGAAATTGGTATTGAAATCGTCTGATTCGGTGCATTTTATATAGTAAAAATGGACTATCGCATAAAAGACCTTATGGTGATAAGAATACGGTTTTTTGTCTCCTAAGCAAGCGTGGCAATTTGCATGTTAATAGTAGGAAGTGCGCCCGAAGCAGAGCAGTTATGATACGACTGTTCTAGAAGGTCTATATTCACGGTAAAATGCAAATTGTTAAAGAATTACACGTACAGTCTTAAAATATAGCTTGATCTCTGTGACAGATGGCTACGAAACCGACGTAGTAACTTTGAACAAGCGTCATGTTAACAATTTTATTTTGTATTGCATATATTCGGCCCGTTCCAGATAAGCATTTTTAGCCATAAATACCAACATTTTTAGCATCTCTGCGTTCCATTAGCCGGTGATGCTAGTTTTTCTTGCTGGTTGTCATGCGTTTCATTTAAGCATTTTTAACACGAAATGCTAGCATCAAATACCCATGTTAATAGATGGATCCTCTGATACCACTTTTTGACAGCTTTCAAATTTGACATTTGGAATCTTTTTTTCATGAATCAAAAAGGATTATCAGCGGATTTAAAAAAATTATTGAAAGATATTTGTAGTATTAGCCAATTCTGATTTATATTATAAAAAAATTTAAGTGGCTGGACTAATTAAGTGAGGTGTCAAAATTCAGCACGAAAAATCAGTACCTTGCGTTTCATTTGTAACAATTAGCGCGGCTGAAAATGTCAACATTTCTTAAAAGAAACGCAAAACGAGGCTAACATCAGATGTTAGCCTCAGAAAGTAGCAGTGCTTTATCTGGAACGCAAGGATTTTCATTCATTACGGTGCCTGTTTATCGCAACTGAAGTGCGAGGTACTGTATTGGTTTTACTTCTTTTATAAATAATTTAATAAGAATCGGTAATCGATGTACGTTTACCGATTTTCGCATCTCTATCTTACCTACTCTCAGTCCAATATGACTTTGTACGAGTGAAAGCGTCATATTTTTATAAAACGATTACTAGGTATTTTAGAACTTACGAGGTACATTTACGGTGTGAATATTTATATTCTTATATTTATAATGTACATATTATGGTCAGAAAGAACATGGCGTTGAACGTACCTATGAAATAAAAGGCTTTTCCTCGATTTGCCTGGGAACTCATTATCAGATCATGACATAGTGACAATGGGACAACCTCGGGAGTATACTCTTTCGATCGCAAAATAATTTTGAAAATCAGCCTACAAATGGGCGAATAATCGGTGCACATACTTCATCATAACAGCTCATACCTCCCCACCGAGGGGCTCGAGCCTACCCTACGTTAGGGTTATTAGACCTAAGTCAACCACGCTGGCTCAGTGCGGATTGGTCGACTTCACATACACCTTTGAATTCCTACGCATATGTATGCGTATGCAGGTTTCATCACCGTAGGAGCGTCGGACAAATGTAGGTACATATGAAATTCGATAAACGAAAAACACATTGGTACATGGCGGTTTCGAACCCCGGACCTCCCGATTGGAAGGCAGTACCGAGTCCACAGCACCACCGACGCTCAACCGTAACATACATACAGTTACATAAAAAAATAAATATGCAGTCGAGCATAGAACCTTTTTTTTGAAGTTGCTTAAAACAGTGTAATCGCGTACCTAATTATGTCATTATGATCATCATTAATCGATATTTTTTATGAATGTTAGGCTATTTTTATATTAATTTATATTATATATGAAACTATTGAATATAATATATATTTGTAACAATATCTTTACATAACAAATTATATTTGCAAACTTAAAGTAGTACATAGCATATTCCAAAATAAGTAAAGTTCAATAATCTGTTTATTCTGTTAGAAGGATTGGATCCAATTAGCTGGTAGAGAACGCCATATGGTATTAACTTCGCCAATTGTACATTATTTTTACTGTGTAATAAAGTTTAAGTAAACAAATTAAACAATAAAGAAATGGAGTGTGAGCTTTTTCATGATTCATTTAAAATTGTATGAAAGGACCTACGTCCTGTACAATGCAGAGGAGGATATACACTCTCTACATATAAGTAGTGCATTGTCGGTATTACCTTAGTCTTAAGCCGCGAATGTAGTAAAAGCAACTTCCACGTGTTACGGCAATATTGTGCAACACTTTCCACGAGCTCATTAAGATAGCGACGACAAAAACGTGTACAAGTAACTCTATTTAATCATCAAACGCCGGGGCGTGAGTGGGCAACTTTATTTTTTTGGTAAACTAATGCGCGTCATTAATAAAGTTGAATATGGCGTTTCTTATACTCTTTAAAGATTGATGCTATTCGAGGTGAAAATTGTATGACTTGTGTAATTGCAATATTGCTTAACGCTGTTCACAGTCAGTACAGCGTCCCATACCAGAATCAGGTTTTGATAGATTTAAAAACACTATCCGTTGGTATAACTAATTAGTCGCGGGTGCGATTGATAATCCGAGGTCCAGGGTTCAATTCTTGGGCGTAGAAAAAGGTTTATTGATTTTTTTCTGTCTAGGAAATTCTTAGAAGCAGCTAGGGGTCTGGAATTAGTGATAGGCTCGCCCCCTACTACATGGGACCTAAAAAAAATGAGGAAGTGTAGGTGTCTTATGACTTTACCTTTCGGGAAGAACGGTCGTGATGTTATGCATGCATATAAATGAAGTTATTGATAATTGTATACGGCAAAATACAAGTAAATACATGAGTTGATTTAATATAATTTTTAGAGATGAGACGGATATCCGGTAACTGTCCTGTATTTAGCATATCCGGACGAATACCGGATTTAAAAAACCAACATATATTCCCCTGCCCGCCCGCAATTTCGTCCGCTCAATCCTCAGGAAACTCTCTATCCTCAGACCTCAGACAATCGTGTTTACAAACAATTCAACAAGTCAGTGAAGCTAGCTCTGGTCATGCACGAACATGGATGCATATCCAGAGGCCGGATACTTGGCTATCCGGCTGCAAGGTTGGCCAAATACCCATAAGGATCGGGACTAGGGCATGGAATACCGGAATGATTTTCATACCGGTATTGATACCGGTATTGAAATTTCAAATACCGGTATACCGAAATTTCGGTATATTTTCGGTATTTGTTTAAATACTGTTAATTACTATTTAAATGATTCCAATAACGATTGGTAAGTCTTGTTTGGGGAGAGCGATTAAAGCAGTATTCCACGCTTTATGCCAGAAACACTGAAAATATTTTTCATCTCCCTAGAAACCACAAAATGAGTTATTAAAATAAATAGGATTAAGAATACTAATAATATATCAACTGGGTTTGCTTATGAAGGCTCCTACAAGAACTTGGATTACCAAATCATCTCTATTTCGCACCTTGTATGGTTCAAGCCAGGGAGTCGTAAGAGTCGATAAAATAACCTCAAAACCCTTTAAATTTCACCAAGGAGTACGCCAGGGATGTATTTTGTCGCCCATTCTATTCAACGCCTATGAAAAATACATAATAAGACGAACCTGCGAGAATTGGGAGGGTGGCATTACAGTTGGTGGCCTGAAAATCACCAACTTGCGCTACGCTGATGACACTACCCTCCTTGCAGCAAATGCGTCGGAAGTGTCTGCACTTCTAGGCCGAATGGAGCAGATTAGCGAGGAGATGGGATCTTCCATAAACAGGTCCAAAACCAAGATCATGGTGGTAGATAGATCTGGGAAGATAGAACTCACAGGCGTGCTGGACCTTTTTTCCGGGGGAAATGCTCAATCGCACCGTACCCGCAGTTGGCAAGACGGCGGGCGTGTGTGGGGTTGGCCCGGCAGAGTGCCAGGCCGATCCACTAAAACCCCTCGGTGTTCTCCCTGCCCTTGTGGGCGCACATGGCAGGGTCATCACTGCGACTACCACTACCAGCGCGTCCGAGCAAGCCCAACCAGGTTGATGGGGCTATCGATTGCACGGGGCCAACCGTGCACGCCGGCCTTCACGGCAGGTTCATTAGATGGGTATTGTTTGTGCGAATGCCCGCCTTCGCCTGCCTATCCGTCTGCGGCGGAGGGGAGCGGCTTGGGTATCTTCCTCCCGCTCCCTCTCCGCAGCCTCCTTCTGCGAGATGACGTCCTCACAGAAGGAGGAGACAGCCTCGCATTCCACCTCGCCGCGGAGCATGGCCACGACCATGCTCGGCAGCGAGAGGTCTCCGCCTCCCAGCACAGCGTTAAGCTCGCTGCGCTGGGGTCGCCAGGCCGGGCACATCAACAGGGTGTGCTCGGCGGTGTCGTCAGGAGCGTCGCAGTGGTGACACCGCGCCGTGTCCTCTCGACGGGCGACCCGGTGCAGGTAGTGACCGAAGCAGCCATGCCCGGTCAGTACCTGCACCATGTGGAACGTGAGGCTGCCCTGCCGGCGCCCAACCCACTCCTCCAACACCGGACGAATCGAGGCGCGCTGGACCTAGAAATAGTGGACAACTTCATCTACCTGGGTTCTAATATCAGTCACGATGGCTCGTGCGAAAAGGGGGTGCGCAGGAGAATCGGCAAGGGCAAAAGCGCCATGTCTCAGCTTGAAAAAATCTGGAGAGATCGCAACATTTCCGTAAAAACTAAAACCAAACTGGTAAGGACTCTAGCCTTCTCGGTCTTTTCATATGGCGCTGAGACGTGGATACTGAAAGCTACAGACGGCAAACGCATCGGCAAGGCGTCAGCCTTTGAGATATGGTACTGGAGAAAAATACTCCGTATTTCGTGGACAGCATTTCGGGCTAACGCCTCCATATTACGAGAACTCAAAATCTCCTCGCGGCTGTCATCTAAGTGTCTACGCAGAATCCTAGAATACTTCGGTCACATTTCAAGGAAAGACGGTGACAACCTCGAGAAGCTCATCGTGACCGGCAAAGTTGATGGGAAAAGGCCTCGTGGACGCAGCCCAATGCGTTGGTCTGACCAGATCCGCATCGCTCTTGACTCCACAATCCACAACGCCCTCCACGCAGCCGGAGACAGAAACAGATGGAGAAAGACCGTACGTGAGAAAGTGATACAAAGGGAGGTCACGACCCTCAATACTGAGGAATACGACTCAAGGAGGACGAAGAATACTAAAGAAAATACGGTATGGTCTTAGAATTATTTATATTGTTTCATTGGCATAAATGATGATGATGATGATTGGCATAAATATCACAATCAAATAGGTATTAAAATCAGTCTTATTTTTATTTAACAATAATTTCGAATATCTCTCTTGTGTCGCTGAAAAGTTTAAGTACTTACTCAGCTTATTTGTTTGCACTTGTACAGGACACAAACACAACACTACTCACACAATGTGTGTGGTGACGATGTTTTCACACTTAAATGGACTCCAAAATTATTGTTAAAGTATTCTCATGATAAGAAGCTCACTATATACCGGCACATGTTCTCAATGAAAACAGCAGAACTGAGGGAGGGGTGCAGCGTGGCCGTGCACTAGCCCACTGTATGAGAGATATATGATGTTGGTTGGTGTGATTGCCGCTTCAGAGCAGAGCGTTTACGTATTGTTTCTGCCGTATTGTGTCCGTACATGCACGAGTGCCGACAGCAATTTATTTGTAGAAGTAATTCATTAGACAAACAACTGAAAGCAGTATGATTAAATACCACCTAAATACAAGCTATATGCATGCAGTGTCTTGCGTAGTTGATTTTGTAATGATTTTCCATAGTCGAGATTTTTCGTGATTGTCATATGAAAAGCAGTATCATCACTATGAACCATAGAAATCGAGCGTTCCGCATAGTCTTTAAACACCCTTCCGAAAATAAATATAATTTTTTCAAATACCGAAATAACGGTATTTTATCCTCAAATACCGGTATCAAAATACTAAAAAAAATTATCGGTATACCGGTATTTCGGTATACCGGTATACCGGTATCTATGCCCTAATCGGGACAAAGAGCTATGCGTCTCAACACTAATATTATCATACCAGGTATCAAAACCCCTACTTCAAAAGCACCAAAAAGTCAAAAATAACATAAGAATACAATACAACATCAAAGTTTTATTTTGAATTGGGTTTTATTTTATTTGTAAAAAAATAGGCGTATTAGAATTTGAGCCAAGGCAAACACCAGAATAACTTAAAATAAAACGACTTTCTCTCTAAACAGCTTTGAAAGAATTATTCCCGAACTCCTAACATGTCAGAAACCTTCCATCATCAGCTCAGTAATATGACATGATGACTACTTACCAGACGCAAATACCTGAATATCTTAAGAAAAGACATAAAACACGTTGGCAGTGCCTATGAAATTTAAGGGTTTCCCTCAATTTGCCTGGGATTTCATCATCATCAGATCACGACATGGTGACAAAAGGATCACCTCGGGAGTGTACTCTTTCGATTACAAAAAGTATTTTAAAAATAGGCCCACAAATGGCGGAGTAATCGGTGAACATATATAATAAAGAAAAGAAATTGATAGAGTCGAACATAGAACCTCCTCCTTTTTCGAAGTCGGTTAAAAAGCAACACGTTCTTTCTTATTAGCTACGCCAAGTTACTTGCAATTATTGTTAAAGGTTGTGTAAGCGGCTGCAATAAAACAATTCACTTATTAATTAAGGTTCCGGACAACGTACGCACTTGTATTTATTACACCATACCACAGATAATATAATACTACAGTAACCATACGTAATTTATAGAAATCAAAAACGAAAAGAAGTAAGTAGTATTAATTGAAATTAAGGTGAAGTTACAGTTTTAAATTATATTGTATTTTGAATGAGGAAAGGTCTATATTTGTTTTGAATTAGCATCGCGATTGATTTTCTACCGACATTGGGTATATAATGCCATATATTGTAAGTAAGTAGTTACCGCATACTTGTAAGAGTGGCTTTTATTCCTTTCGGTAAGCTATTATTTTTGCAAATCATACATTATATGTTTCTTCTAAAGTTAAAGATTACGAGAACTTGACATGAGATTGAGCTCACTTTGGCAGCCTCTTCATTGTGTAACAAAAAATTAAAATTTTGACAGTCAAAGTGATTCCGTTGTTATTTTTACCAGACAGTTGCAGTCTTGCATTGAGACCGCAATGATTAGCAAACTCAAAGCGATCGTGATAGATATTTTCATAGACAACAAGCCATATTATTATAAATGCTGCTTACTATTTACTCAGGTAACGCTACGCCCCACGATTATATTTTTACGTCTGATTAATGCCCTATATTTATAAGGAGAGTGATCGAGATGACTGGTGCCTTGGACCTACCTGTTTTTTAGCTTTTTAGTACATTAGCTACATCGTTATTATCTTTTTTCGTATAAAGATTTTTTTTACTTTTTATTTCATCACTTAATATTCTTTTAGATGTACTGTATGTACTCTACTAGTCAAGCCTTTTCATTTGATACCCCTAACGAACGGGTTGAAAGAAAAAAGTGTTATCCGCCATTTTGTGGTGGCGGCCATCTTAGATTAACAATGATACGAAACATACATTGTTTGTATTGTCATCAGAATTAAAGGTGTGTACCAAATTTCAGATCAATCGGTCAGCAAACAACAGTAAAGGGGGTAACATTATAATTGGTAAATTTAACTCAACAACTACAAACAGGGCAATCTAAATCAAACTGTTTAAGAAGTACTCAATACTTATTTCACAATTCACAATTTAAAAAATCACAGGAAACGTAAACTAATGGTTGAGTCATGTATTGTCATCGAGTTCTGAACTCTCCTGAAAATTTCAAGTCTATAATTAGTCGCAAAATGTTAAAAAATTGTGCCTGGACAAAAAGAAAGAGGTTAAAGAGAGCTAAGGTACTTAAACGTAGAAAAATCGTTGATTAGTAAGAAGTGATACCTTTTCCACATTCGACTTTTGTAATCAGACAATATTTTTATTAATTGTTTATTTACAATCAACGTAGATAAGCTGCGATAAATTCTTAAACATATCGTTTTTGTTATACATTCTTTATATGTTATTGGTAAGAATTAGAAATCTCGCTCCAATTATGTTTATTGAAAAATTACCGACGATAACTCTATCTGTTCAACCAAACTCTATTCGCTTGTTAAGTCGTTATCGAATAAATTAATCAGACAGATTAGATTGTCAATTTAAGTAGTATTAAGGGTTGGTCGGGGCGGAAACACGGGAGGGTTGGTTGCCGACGCACAGCGTTTATTTCACCGCATACAATATTTTACCCCGAAGTTATATCTTACACCTGTATCTGAACTATTTGATCGGTTAATGGGAGAATTAATTTAAGTTTGATTAGCTTGAAGGCGATTAAGTCGAACATTCTTTGTAAATGCTTTATTTTGTTTACATAAATACTTAATAATCGCTTTTGGTAGAAATAAGCCGGTAGAACTTCGCTCAGTCCTAAATTTGTTGCTATAGTACTTACTCGTATAGTAACACCAATGTAATACTGTTAAGAGTGATAGCCAGTTCAATAGTTAAGGAATCAATGTTTACTTAATTAATACTTAGGTCTTACGATCATTTTTTGGGCCTTTTTGTAAGTTAAGATTAATGTTGAAACTTTTTCTGCGGGAAGCAAAAACGTTATTTACGAATGTATTTTTTTTGAAGACTTAAGAGTATTCATTAAAAAAATTCATTATATGTGCACATTACAAGAATTAACATAATAATATTCGTTTTGTTTCAGGCGGGGCGGAATATGAAACCAAGTATCTACACTACTGTCGAGGTGCTGAGTCTGCAGTTGCATTCATTTTTTGATTTAGGTGTTAATATTTTGTTAATAAGATAGACAATAGGTCTTAGAATTATTTAGCTTTTGGTTAATTCAATAAAAGGTTTATTTTAACCTATTTTTGTCGTTTATATTTGTATAGTTAGTCTGTACTCTTTTTTAGTTTCAACAATTTAAGATATCGTTTTTGATAAGTACCTACTTACTTATTTCGTAAATAAATACGAGCTTTTGAGTAAATGTAAGTATATTTAATGTGATTTGATCACTGCAACAAAACCTTGATCTTTAATTGTATGCACTGGCTTGGGCAATGCAATATTGATGCCAGTGAAACATTAGTTTATAGTAGAAAATGTCAAATAGCTTTGTTTGTTGCAATTGCTGTGCTTGTATTCAAGGATGTTTTAGCAGACAAGTTTCGAGACGACCTCGGGTCATATAATGTTTGTTAAAGTTTTAAATTCACCGTTTATTTTTTTTTATAACAAGCAAACGACAATGATACGGGTATACCTTTGACAGCCAATACCAAACTCCCTTATGTCATGAAGTCTAATGCAAGGGGACAAGATAGCGTTCAGATAGCATCCCAGATAGCATGCAAACTTGCCAAACTTTCTAGTTTTCCAACAACAAGCTTGCATCATGTTTGTTTTTTTAAGCTTGCACGATGTTTGTTTTTTAAATAACGCAATGTACATACAATATTGTTTCAACAAACTAGTCGCTTTTTAAGTTTGTTGGGGCAATATTGCATGTACATTGCAACATTGTATACTGCCGAAAAAAACAAAAATCACGCAAGTTTGTCAATGGGAAACTAGAAAGTTTGATTCAAACTTGCCAGACTTGCCATACTATCTGGGATTCTAGACCTATCTCCTCGTAGAAACAGGATAATTATGTCTTATAACAAGCTTAATAAAAACAATAGCCCCAAAAAATAAAATAAAAACAGTTGGATTAATATATTAGTAATCCACCGCCGAAGAGCATGATACAAATAGAGAATGATAGAGTGACAACTATGTATGTGTCGTGCGGCGGCTGACGTGTGTTGTTGATTTCGTGTTGATAGCTCGCACCTGTGGAGTGGCGGCGGTGACTTAAGCACGAATAGAATCGGCATGTCATTTTTATGAAAAGCGAAAAACAATTTGGCAAATCTATGATACAAAAGCGGCAATATGATAAGGAAATTGAGAGTATTTTGACAGGATTTAGTAGAAAATTTCATTTAAATAAATGCAAAACTGCTAAGGGCATATGGTTTACGAAGATACATGTTAATCGTTTGGTATTTTTTTATTATTATTTACGGGATTTAGTACAAACAATACACGCCAGCTTCATCGTGAGTATGCAATCAATTTATTAACTAGACTTATCTAATCTAAGATTATTATATCTAAATAAGATTTAAACTTGCTGCCGCGGAACTGTAGATCAAAAAGGATGCTTTGGACGTAGGCTCCGTTAAAATATATTAAAAAGCGCTAATATCGAGTGTAGTTTGACAATTTAAAGCAAAAATATTTTATATAGACTACATATTATATCGCCCATTGCTTAACATAAAATTTATTTATTACTAGCTGTGCCCGCGAACTACGTTTCGTCATAATAATTTTCAAAAAATCACCTACACAAAAAATTCGTCATAAAAATCGGTCAAGCCATTTCGGTGGAGTTTAGTTACAAACACTATGACACGAGAATTTTATATATTAAGAAGATAGTTCATATTGTGAAGACTATGAATATTTTGTGAATTAACTTTTTATACATACATAATTGTGTTTATGTGTTTCTAGTGCTGGTTTAAATCTTCCAGTACATCTTCATTCTATTCCATATGCAATAAAACCGATGATGTATTAGACTAGTAGGCGAAGCCAAAATGATCTGAAAACATTTTACCTTGGCTTGCTTGCTGTACCAAACAATATCTAGTCGGTAAACCCATCATAAAATTATTTATGCATTTAAAATATCATGATTAACAACTATAACAATGTCTTTAAGTTTGAAGTTAAAATCATCATCGCTTAAATTAGCTGTTACTACTTGAAAGAATAGGCTAGATGACTAAAAATTTTGTTTGCTTTAATAGACGCTCATTCATATAATAAACTGAAAGAAAAAATCGGTTTTCGAATAACTAAAAAAACAACCAAGATATAAGGTATTAAACATTTTTCTCCATCTCTTTCTAGCAAAACGGCAATTTACATGGAGTTTATATGGCCGTACTAAGCAATGACGTCACGGTTGATGTCGGATCTCTCTGTCTAATCGCTTCCATATTAACAACTTAAAATGCTTGTATGTAATGTATTTCTAAGCCGATTTTAATTCTAATTTCACAGGATTTTCTACGGTATTTTAATATTTTATGACGAAACGTGAAAATTAGAATAAAGTCATCATCCCTATTTAATCTCCCAGTAAAAAAGTGACCTCTCTATTAGACTTATCGCTCTATGGTAGAAGTGATCGTAAACGTTTCACATGACCACATTAGAATATTTCCGTTCGCATTAGCCCGAATTGACCTGATAACCATCACAATGTTTACAAAAATTTCTATTAGAATTGTTTTGTAGCACTACTCATTTCTACTGCTAATAAACAGGCCCTTTAAGGTCCAATTAGGACGTAAATCATTTACAAATACAGCCTATAATAATTCAACGGTCCGAAGCAGGAGTAAATAATTATTGTTTGAATGATTGGTTGCTATGACTTCTTAAAAAACATCTTTTCAGAAAGTAAAAATTTTAAATTTTATATCTTCTGCCAGCTTTTGTCTAAACACGAAGGAGTTTTTTGTGACTTCAGACCTCATACTTATTGCAATGAAATATTAAGTAATATCGATGAATCCAATACAGCTGGGTAGAGTTTGGGATGCTACGCAGCATATCCTCGGCTCATCTACCGCAAGGTCTTAACAGGAAAGTTTTCATTTTGGTGGATGACGGAAGGAACAATGGAATCGCGATGTGGCCTTACATGGACCTCATCACCTCATAAGAAAAGGTAGCTGACGGTCTTTGGGGCGGATAGGTCCTTGTTTAGCGGCCGTGTACTGGGAGACGCAGCGTTGGTAGGCTCTCCACAAGTTGGATCGACGATCTGGTGAAGGTCGCGGGAAGCAGGTTGTTGACTGGCAGAGAACGCCTCATTGCATTAAGTCCGCCCCTTCCTTTATAGTGCAATAAAGATTAAATAAATATATAAATGTGAGAAGTGCAAAACTAATCGGTTAGAACAGGGGTTCCCAACCTTTTACCCTATGCGCCTCACCTAACATTATGCTAAAATACTAAGCTCCCCTGGGGACCGAAATGGGGAGTCAGAATAAGAAAATTAAACAAACGATGAAAATATTGGCGTATTGAATTTTATTCAAAAGTAGGTAGTCAACTAAGAAAAATAAAACATACAATTAATGAGAGCGTTGTGGTGTGGCTGCACTTTATTAACCAATTGGTGAATCTTCGGCTTCATAGTAGTCAGTGCACAGCGAAGATCATTTTCCTCAATATACTTTATACAGTTTAATTCTGGAACCCCCTTGGTTCACTCTACGCCCCCCCAAGTGGGACGCGCCTCACTGGTTGGGAAACCCTGGGTTAGAAGATCCTTGGGAGAGGCCTATGTCCTGCAGTGGGCACCTTTGGGTTGAGTGATAAAGCTTGAAGTGAAGATGATTCCGTAATTTAATTAAGCCATACGTGGTATACACATAATTAATTTCCGATAATAATAAAATCTAACTGAATAGAGGTATAATAGTAGATAGTCAGATAGAGAAGCTTATTAGTAGAATAGTACCTACTTATTATAGTTTTTAAAGCGAAACTTTTTTTACATCGACACAACTTTTTGTATTGAATGTTTTTTTCCCGCGCAGCACTTGCTGATCAAGCTAACTTGAAGTCTACATTTGTAGAGCAATTACAACGAGCCATTATCACGATTTCCAGTAAAATAAGTAATAGCTCCCTACTCTGAACGTTGCAAACAGACTAATATACCCTTGTATGAGATTTTAATACATCCCAAGTAAGTATACCAAACCAACATTCATACACATGACGTAAATTAAGAGTATGTATATGTTATGCATGTAAATGTAATATGCAATATGTAGTTTAAGCTTATTGCCGCAGTTTTAATATCAGGAGCTGTAAAATTAAAACGTGCTACAAAGACTTTTGGTTTCTTGCTTTACATTCACATTATTTATTTTATTTCGACTTACAAAAAGTATTATTCAAGTATAGAATGATGATGAAATAACCATATATTTTAGTAGTAGGTATGTGGAATTGTAAACTGGTCGAGCGCCACCGATAGATAGAACATGTATGTTCTTTGCTTGTGTTAAATTGAGACTAAGACTAAAAGGGCGAGTAATTATGTTCTGCGTTGATATAATACGTGGCTATATCTAAGATACATATTGTTAACCACAAAATTATGTAGCAACTCACAAATAGATAAACAAGAGGTTTCACAAGAACTTCGTTTTACTGCGATGGTATAATAGTAATATTAAACCCCAAATTGGTGACATACGACTGCAAACTATGTCCATTTGTTGTGCAACAATCTTTGCTGACATCTTAGAACAACCCACCGGCATTTAGTAATATTAAACCCTAACGACGACACACGACGACACAGTTAGCGCAGAGGTAGAGTGATCACCTACTGCGCAACGGGTCACGGGTTCGATTCCCGTATGGGACAAATATTTTCTATGGCCTACGAGAAATTTGCTCCAGTCTGGGCGTATGTGCATGTGATATTCTATGTTTGTAACTGCACCCACGACACAGGAGAAAATGCTAGTGTGGGGCGACGTTTTTTAGTTATAGTTAGTTATTCCTTGTTTGCATTGACGTACATCATCATAACAGCTCATATACGTCCCACCGAGAGGCTGGAGCCTACCCTAAGTTAGGGTGTTTAGGCCTTAGTTAACCACGCTGGCCCAGTGCGGATTGGTCGACTTCACAACACATACACCTTTGAATTTCTTCGCAGATGTATGTAGGTTGCCTTACGATGCTTTCCCTCACCGTAGAAGTGTCGGCAAATTAAATACATATGAAATTCGAAAAACGAAAAACACATTGGTACATTGCGGGATCGAACCACGGACTTCCCGATTAGAAGGACAGCGTCGAGTCCACAGCACCACCGGCGTCTTGACGTACTCGTACATCTATACTAATATTATAAAGAGGAAAGGTTTGTATTTTGTTTTTTTGTATGTTTGTATTGAATAGGCTCCGAAAATACTGGACCGATTTGAAAAATTCTTTCACTAATAGAATGCTACAATATCACTGAGTAACATAGGCTATAGAATATTTCCCTACGGAAAAATATAGAATTCCCAAAGCTAGTGTACCTACTATTTTTAAAAAAGTTAGAGGTAATATAAAAGACATCAACGAACTACATGAATTTTCAAATGATTATTTTCATTCCATTATTTAGTTTGTCGACAAATTAACAATGATTTCTGTTATTTAATCAAAAAAATCAGTTTATTAGTTATTTTTCCTCACAAGTGTGTTGAAAACGTCCTACGATATACGTGCGTATATTGGTTAACATACCGCACTTATATCGTAATGTACTATTATTTGATCAGAGTGCACGACTATGGACAGGATATATTATGTTACAGGTAGCCTAAATAGACCGAAGTCTGTGATAGAGCTAAGTACTACCTTCGTAGTTGACCAAATATTGTAGCGTGTGTTACTTCATCACTAATTGATTTTACTACCCAACCCAAATAAAAAGCGACCGACCAAAGTTCTTTATGTTATTCGACGAATAATATTTTTTTTAAATTATTTTTTTTGTTTAAAAAAAAAAGTCGCCCCACACTAGGATTTTTTCCTGTGTCGTGGGTACAGTTACAAACATAGAATATGACATGCACATACGCCCAAACCGGAACAAATTTCTGTAGGCCATACAAAATATTAGTCCCGTACCGGAATCGAACCCGCGACCCGTTGCGCAGTATATAGGCGATCACTCGACCTCTGCGCTAACCGTGTCGTCAAAAGAATACATTCTATTCCTTTTTTAGGATCAATATCACTTTGTTTTAAAAATCTTAATTGATTCTCTATAAAATTCTTTAAAAATCATACGCATTTTGTCTCGATGTCCGATGCATCGTTTTCGAGTTATTTAATGACGCTTTTGCCCTACGCTTTTTGACGGTTACCCGTCTCCACAGCGTCCCATAAGAAAGTTCCAAAAACAGAAAGCATTTAAAAATATCAAAAATGAAAGTAATCATACAGAGGCAATATGCAACTATAAAAAAATCAGTGTACGTTTCAGAAATGTGATTGAGTGTTAACAACCAAATTTTTTAAACGTTGCGTGGGTGCAGTTTCAACTATGAATTCAAATCTGACAACCAGTAGCCAGTCACCGGTAAAAAGTAATAATTGACGAATAAAAAGCCATACAAGCGCAACATTCTCGGAATATTTTCGACGCAATCCAGATACAGATTTTATCACACTATCCCAAATGTTTGAGGTGTATGTCGGGTGGTTTCTCGTAATGATTATTGTTATCAGTATTAAATCTGATCTGAGTATGAGGGATGTGGGTTTTTATGAATATTTTTAAGGTTCCGTACCTCAAAGGGAAAAAAGCGGAACTTTTTTAGGATCACTTGTTGTTCGTCTGTCCGTCTGTCTGTCAAGACCAATTTCAAGACGAATCCACCTCTTCTGAAAACTATGTATTCTTTGTTAACTTACTGTCTATCTTGACGTTTTTTTAATTATGTAAAAAAATTCTGTTTCAAACATTGTAAATTGCATATAAATTCAAAATTAAAACATATTGTCATTAATGGACATTTTTTTTTATTGGTTCCATTATATAGATATCAAACTGAAATTTTTATTATATACTAGCTGTGCCGGCTAACTACGTTTCGCCATAACAAAAAATATGTAGTTTACGACCTATTCTCAGATCTACTGCACATACACAGAAAAATTCATAAAGATCGGTCAAGCCAAAAAGAAAGTTCAAAAAAGGAGGAGGTTATCAATTCGGTTGTATTTTTTTTTATGTTTGTTACCTCATGACTCCGTCATTTTTAAACCAATTTCCAAAATTCTTTTTGTATTCGATAGAGTATACTGCAAGGGTGGTCCCATGGTCACCAAAGTCAGGATCTGATGATGGGATCCCATAGAAAATCCCATAGAAAGTACCAGCTCACCTTCGGTGAGCTGGTATTAAATTAGGGTTTCTTTCACTAAAAAGATTTCATTCACTAAAAAGTTAAAAATAAAATTTTTTTTACAAAAAATAAAAACCGACTTAAAAAACACTGAAAACTTAAAAATAATATAAGAATAGGTACAGACAACATCACACTTCTATATTGAAGTCACCACCTTCGGTGAGCTGGTATTAAATTAGGGTTTTTTCACTAAAAAGATTTCATTCACTAAAAAGTTAAAAATAATTTTTTTTTTACAAAAAATAAAAACCGACTTCAAAACACTGAAAACTTAAAAATAATATAAGAATAGGTACAGACAACATCACACTTCTATATTGAAGTCCGTGACAAATTTTAATACTTTCTAGGAGATCATCGTTTGGCGCCGACTTCAATATACTCGTAGAAGTGTGATGTTGTCTGTACAGTGGGCTCCTTATCAAGCTATACTGTTTGACCTTTGGACCGTTCTTATGCCGCTCGTAATAGCGGCGGTTTTCGTAGTGCAAATGTATAGCTTGAATGGGAGCTTACTGTACCTATTCTAATGTTATTTTTAAGTTTTCAGTGTTTTTGAAGTCTGTTTTTATTTTTTGTATAAAATTTTTTTGAGACTAGTTTCCAGGTGATTATTGCTTGGCACCGACTTCAATATAAAACTGTGATGTTGTATGTATTCTGCTATTATTTATGCCTTTTTGGTGTTTTCAAGGTCGGTTTATTTTTTTTGTAAAGAATATGTTTTTAATCTTTTTACTAAATGTTATACATGCGTATTAGAATTTGAGCTAAGGCAAACACCAGAATAACTTAAAATAAAACGTCTTTCGCTCTAAACAGTATGACAGTATTGAAAGAATTATTCCCAATCCACAATCACTTTATTTACTAGAAACCTTTCATCATCACCTCAGAACATGATATTTGTAATCTACCAGACGGACATAAAAAAATTTTCGCTTTCTTATTTGCGAAAAAATGGAGAATTCGAAACAAACCCCGTGCTTGAAGGGATATACTATAATAGTTGAAGTAGTAGGTGTACCTAGCTACATATTATAACTCATTTGTATGTACTGTTATGTACAGTTAGGCAAAAAGTTTCTAGAGCGGTGACAGATAAAGTAAAAAGTGATTCCCGTAGCGTAGTAAAACTAGATTCACAGCTAGATAGTGTATTAGTGATACTGCTGCATGTTAATTATCCAATTGTTATTTAAAAATTTGCCTATGTTTTGAAATTGTGCCTTTATTTTCGAGTTCCTTGCACAAAACTGTACCTACTAGCGGTGCCTTCATTATTTCCAAACTCTTTTTCGCCAAGCTGTACCTGTATGTAACCTTTGACTTTTCTAAAATGGTAGAAAAATATCGTTTATATTGGTATTTTTTATCAAGAAGCCAACAAATGAACAAACTATCAATTTCATCTCCATCAACAGGGAAACGGATACATCTTATTTTACCGCTAATATCTTTCTATAATCACTTATCAGGAAACGTTTTTTTGGGGTTAAATGGTGTGTAAATCAGTTGATGAATAACATTTGACGCAACTTTACGCGGCGCCTTTGAGTTTAGTTCCGTAGATTTTCAAAACGATAGTTGGTGGCCATTTTTTTGTTCAACCATTTTTTTGAGGCAGAAGCGTCGATAGCCAGAGCCACTAACTGAATTGTCCGATGACCATTTGAGATACGAGCTTTTGTAATCGTTATTGCTAATGAGATATTTACGATGTTTTTGGGGACAATTTAACTGAATTAAATGACAAGACAACACATACTAAGATTTGACGCGTATTTCAGTTGCAAAATCATAGCGATGAAGTTTTGCTCCATATTTATACTAAGGCGTTACTTTAGTAAGAAATACTCGTAGATACAATATAGCTCAGCCGCAGAGAAAATGCGTTTTTGGCAGGTCCTGTCAGATTCTTATGTAATATATATGGAACAAGGGGCATTTCTGGATTATCCAAAAGATAGTTCTCGAAAATGGCTTTTAATTATATTAAGCATACGGAACTGCAGCATATAAGGAAAAAATCGTATTAAAATCACTCTCATTTCAATATAATAAATAATATTAAAGGAAAACAACGGTTGCTGTTTATTTTCAAATTAAGAGTGTTATAGTTATCGTTTAAAGAACGCTTCATAAAACTTTCACTTTATGCAATTTTAATTTTAAATCGGTCACTAGAAGTTTAAAAAACTTAATTAATCTAACACCATTCTAAAATTTGTTATGTAAGTACATACCTAAACTATTCTATGCACTTAATATGTGATGTTGGGATTTGAATACTAGGTACAAAAACAAAATTGGTGGTCCCGGAGCTACGACTTGCTAAGACTAATAATTAATTTGTAGGGGAATAGCATAAGGTCTACAATAGGATACCTGATGAACTCTTAACTTTGAGGTATACACAATTTAAAGAGAGAATTAAAAATAACCTTATTGGTAAAGCATATTATAGGCTCAAAGACTTTGCGGAAGATAGCCATCCATGGCAATGAAAAGTTCTGTTTGAGTATCTAGTAATACTGACTGTTACAAGTAGGTATTTGAATTGTTTACAAGCTAGTAATTTATATTTTCTACAAATTCGTTTTATCAAATTAAATGTTTTAATCTGTTTCATGACGCAAATAAGTGCTTTGAAAGCCTACATTGGAATTCTTTTTGACTACGACTATCCCCACCTGGAGCGTCTTAAAAATATAAGTACCTTCACTCGGGTACTGTAAATGTATTTTTGGCAAAGGTCAGTTTTCTGCAGACCTATAGTTCAACTACTAGTTGAGCTTGCGACAAACAAAAATTTACTTGATATTTTTGGAAAAAACACAAATACTTTATTAATTAAGATGTCCAAATTGATAACACCAAAATGTTAAAATGTGCATAGCGTTTTTTAGTGAACACCGTATAATAGAAGAAGGGGACGAGCTCCAAACAGCTTTACTGCGCCCAACAACTTTATTTGGCAATAAAGATAATAACACCAAAGAGAAACGGTGTTTTTTGTCTGTTGAAATATGGCGACCTCCTTGTTGGCAGGGTGCTCCTATAGATACGGATGGCACCCCGCGGCGCATGTCATCATGATTCTACCGTGCAACTGTTCGCCGATTGTCACTAATGCCATTATGGTTTATTTTGATTTACCGCTTTTGTTTTTTTTTATTAGTATCTAATCTGTGCTACTGTTTTAGGTTAGTGAGTGAAAATAAGACTTACCTATAATAAAGTTAGGGCAAGGGAGTACCTAGTATTTTTTTTGTGCCCGAGGCACTTTATCGGCTACTTATTTTATAATTATGAAATGGTAATAAAGAAACTTTATCGAGCAAAAATTTCTAAACTAAATTTGAATTGTATATCTGTCGGATAATTATTCTGTTTTCTTTGAATATATTATATGTTTTCAAAGCTCAAAAGGTGTGCATGTATTTTAACGTGCCAATTGAGATCAAACTATAAGCTGCCAAAAGCTACAATAAATCGAAACGAATGGATTCAAATTGTCCGAATAAATTTCAAATTTCGAAATAGGTGTTCTTAAATTCAATTCTTTTGGCTCTTTCGTCGTGAACGGTCCTGGAAACGGGATCAAACAACTTTTTAAAAGACAAGGTCTCTCAGTGGGTGTGCTACTGCGTTGACATTTGGTAATTTTGTTATACGGTGATTCCCGAATGTTTCGCTTCATATTTACTACCGTCCCTTTTGTTTTTCAGAGTTTTTGAGTGCTCATTAATTTTTTGCTGCTGCACTGAATAAGAGATCAAATTTTTTGGGGTTTTCTAGTAACGTTTTTGAGGATCCCACGGGAAAATCATAGTCACAATATTTGTATTGAAGTTACGTCTCTAGTTGAATTGGTTATTTGTTTAATTATAATAATATTAAATAGGTATCTGGCCGGCGCGGCGTTTATTTTATTTACTAACGATGTTCCTATAGTCTTCAAATTCAAATTTTACAGGAACCGCATGTACTGTAGGCGACTGTAGCCACATACCATAAGCCCTGCCTTTTGAAAACTGTGTTGTATAAAAATATAAATCCATTGATCCACAGAGCGATTATGTAACTATTTTTAGGAGGTTGCATTCGGAAGTGATATAGACCTGCCGATGGCTAGTGTGGGACTAGCCACAGAGTGCGTGGCACTACTACTTACGTCCAACTTGTTCCTAGTATTAAATTGATGGCCCAGGGTCTGGGATCAATTTTCGATCCACGCATGTGACTCGCGGTTAGCATTGTTGCTATGATGATTGAAGGATGGAAGCAGCTATCACGAAACAAATAATGTAAGAAACTGGTATAATAGATTCAACATTTAAACTTTTTACATACAGGGAAGCTCATGTCCTACATCTCACCTGATGGTAAGTGACGATATGGCTGAAGGTGGAAGCGAGATTCACCTGAACTCCTCATCAACTGGGAACTGGCTATCCTACTTCTAATTGTTGGAACATAACAATGTTATTAACATTGATATTATAGCGACAAAGTTAGGTAAGATGGTGGTAGCCAGGCGGGCTCAGAAGCCCATCCACTAACCAAACCGAGCTGGAGAATTCTGCTCGGCTGTTTCCTCGTGGTCCTACTAATTTCTCCTACTAGTCGGACCACGAGGAAGCCTAGTTCCTCGTGGGCCTACTGCTCCTATGGGGAATTGATCGCCGAACCGATCAACACCCGTCGGTCTTAACCACTAGACCACGGAGGCGGTTCTAGATCTCTAATCATATCAAGTACAAGACCACATTTGAGGTATTTTTAATAATCATATTGTTAATTGTTGACCGTTGGTACTCGTAATATTGTGGATCATTAATGTGCAGCGGTAAGCCCCAAAACAGAGGGTGACACTCACATTTGAGGAACGGCAAATCACTAGTGACCCTATCTATAGAATATGGTCCTTCGATTTGTATTGTCACGCTAGTGTATTGCGGATAAGCGTATAAAATTAGCCTATTTGAAAAATGACTTTGTTAGGAATAGTACAAATTGGACTATTTACCTATTACATACTGATTTATTTGTTCATACCTGTCACAAAAGATCTTTTTTAAATTAGACTAAAATCGGGGATTATTGACTTCTCTTTTCCAGTCCAATTGATCCAGTAATGCTTTGCCGCTTGACGTCTGACATCAAGAAATATTATGGAAACTTCATCAGGAAGCATTTAATTAAAATTATGAATAAAACATTATATATTTTTTATAATATTTCCAATTTATGGATATCAAATTGTTGTCAATGTAAGATAAGGTAAACAATTAACTTACCGTAAATATAAATTTTTAATTTCGCAAAAAATCGTTAAATGTTCAAGATCTTTTATTATAAGTGTCATCATAATCACCCTGTCCTTATTTCAATAATTTATATGGGGTCGACGCAACCAATTTCTTCTTCCATTCATCTATCAATGTAGAACTGAGGTGTTATAGAGATGAGTTCCATTCATCTCTATTACATCTCAGCACTGACATTCTTCGCATGCATATCGTATACAGTATTACTTTTTTATCACTCGGAAATTTAAGGGACGCTTCAGGACACATCCCTTATTATAAACAAAATAAAAAATATCTTTAAAAATACTGCAGTATTTTTTGGGTATTTCAGAAAATTTATATAAAATAAATAGGCGAGTTATTTTTTTATTAATATTTAAATCATTCTAATACCGTGTCCTGAAACGTCCCCTAAATTTTCCGGGATGTTAAAAAAGTATAAGTAACTCGTAATGAAACAGCTTGTCCATACTAAGCTAACGGCATGGTGCCGATTCCGCCCGCAGTGCACACAGGGGTGGGTGGTGAAGCACCGCTTACGTGATTCGATTCGAGCATCCCAATTAAGTGATTATTTATACGTGACAAGTGACTGTTGTGTAAACACCAGCAACAGAGGTCTCCCTTTCGATACTCGTTCGTTTATAAATGCAAATGTTACTCAGGATGGATAGAACGCGGTATGAAAAAAACAGTACAAGTGCGATTGTTAATATTATTGGGATATGGGGAACGCTGTCACCGCACCCTCATACAAAAAAAAATACAAAAACTAAAAACCGATTTCAAAAACACTGAAAAGTTAAAAATAATATAAGAATAGGTACAGATAACATCACGTTTATAAATTGAAGTCGGTGCCAAATTTTAAAACTTTTTAGTACCTAGATCATCGTTTGGCACCGACTTCAATGTAGAAATGTGATGTTGTCTGTACCAATTCTTATATTATTTTTAACTTTTCAGTGTTTTGAAGTCGGTTTTTATTTTTTGTAGTCGGTGTTTTTTTTAATTTTATCTTTTAAGTGATAACTGATATTCATACTAGCTCACCTTGGGTGATATGTGGATAATTTCTGTCAGTATTTCGAGAAGAAACTACTGAAGTGCCAATTTTTAACTTGGTACCTAAAGTTCTTTACTTAGGGAACACATTTGAACTGTTCACCGACTGTCGAAAGGCAGTTAGCATGGCTGCTATGAAACTGTCAACTAACATTAGGAATTACTTTATTTTATTATTAAATCCATGGGACTGTACGTCGACATCGTTGTCATTTTTATTTTGAAGTCGATGCCGCTATTATATAATTAGCTAAAGAAAAAAAGTGCAAATTATTTTTCATTTTCATAATTTAAAAAATGGTAAATATTTTGCCCAAATTATGTTATTTTAAAGAAATAGTTCAAAATAAATTATAATAAAATCATTTAAAAAATACATTCTTTAAATACCTACTTAACATTATGTTATTTCAATTTTACACCGCGCTGTAATTGAGTGGCTGTATAGAAAGTAGGAAATGGTTCAATAAAAATGTGAAAAAAAAAATTCTTTATTAAAATTTGACAGCAGCTGTCAGTTGAAAGTGATTCTCCCTAGGGCTGAAAAGTATTACTTTCAACCCGCTCCTCAGGCAACTTCAGACCTACTTTCAGAGTATGAGTAATGAAAATTGTTTTCCGGAGTTAATGAGTCGCTAGATGATTCCATTTTAATTCTTAATACGAAGCACTCAAAATAAGACAGTATCACACTTTAACGATTCCAAAAATACTCGTATTGTCACGCAAAATTATTAAAGTTCCCGCTAATTTACATTTTTAAATCAGAGTTGGCAGCAATCATTTTTTAAATTTGGAACAAGTAGGATAGAAACGAATAATACGTATATAAACTAAGAAAGTATCGATATCCGCTGGCCGAATAGATAACTATTCCATTGAGATTGGTAACTTCTTTGTGCGATTAAAAAAAACAAAACTGTGCAACAATGCAATTTCATACATTTTTATTGCTCTAGCTAGAGCACTAAAGACTCGCTTTGTGCTCAGTTTTCAGTGTGATTATGATGAAATTATAGCATAGTTGGAAGAAATAATTATTTATTCAAGTTTTATCATCTCTCCGTCAACGGTAAATTTCAGTGAACGGCGGACCAAGATACAGTGGTTCTGTTAATAGGTGCTTAATAATGTTGCGTAACACCAGTAACAGATGCGTTGACAGATAGCTGGTCTCCACTCTGGTTTGTGGCTTATGAGCGGACCAAATGTGCGTATAATGAACTCTCTAACGCGCCATTAACTTTCGTTGTGGGGTGTAAAGAGTAGTAACAAGAAACAACAAACGAGTTGTTTTTGCCGCCAATGTCGATTCTGGTATAATTACAATATTTACAACCATGAATGAGGTAGCAGTTATCAGTACCATGGTATTTTTAATGTACCGTTGCGTTGTCCTACCTAACATACCAGGATTACCTTTTATACAGGAGTTTGAAAAATGTTAGGTAGCTGGAGCAATAGTAGAGGATCGACTTTACATTTTTCGTTTATAACCATGATATTTTCGTGTAAGCATTTGAATTAATATTACATTAACAAAAAAAATGTTAAAAGGCAAATTTTAGAGAAGGTAAGACTGCAGTTTTGTTTATAAATTTGTTTTCTACCGGTAAGCACTGATCTGATTATACTTGAGAGTCCTATCGTTTCGCCAATAATTAGAATGTTAGTGTGTTAACGTTGCTGTAGCCATATTCAGAAGATACAAAGTAAAAAATTCATTATACATTGCAATACTAATAAATTATTGCAATAACCTTCATTGAAATACTATACTACACCGGTACTTGTGAGCTGTGATATCCGATTAAGATCATTTGAGACTTATTGTTATCTCTTTGCACATAAGATGGCGTTTTGTAGTGTTTTCAATATTATCAATATCACAACATAGTCTCGCTTTGCTAAAGTGCTGACGCCGTCTGAAGACAAAACATCATAATTTTCAAGACTTCACTACGTCTGTGCTTATGAGATTTTTCATGCGGCTATCACTATCAATTAGTTAGATAATTCCTTCCGGGTGGTTTATGTATATACGAGTAATAAAACAATAAAAAAAAAATTTATTAATGTAGAAAGAAAAACAATATTTTGGAACCGAGTTGCGAAAAAATAAATTTGAATGTCTTACGCAGATCAAATCTCAAGGGAGACTTAATAATGATGTATAAGAGAATTTAGTTCTTCAAAAATCCAAAAGAAAACTCCGCGATGGCATTTCTCTGTCTGCTCCTGTTAACTCTCAATAATAATTTTTTATAAAAGCTTTAATTTGCAGAATATAAAATAAAATACATTAAAATTACTCTGAATAGTGAGGTAAAATGTTACAATAAATTTGTAATTCATATTCGACGCAATGAGCTGATGCAAAAAAAAATATAGGCATATGCATATGTACTCCTATCAGTGCGAAGCCGGGGTGAGTCGCTAGTATAGTGTAATACTATGCTATTTTACTACTCGAAAGAGTATTAAACGATCTGTAAATCGAATCAACAGTTGTAGCAAAAAGGTCATATAATATTTACTTCATGTCAGCAATCTAAACAATGTGATCCCTCCGGTACAAGCGGGGTGACAGCCGGGGCGCCGGCCACCCTCGCCGACCACCCGTGGGACATTATCTAATCCGAATTAACTATTAAAAACCATCGTCTCGTTGGCGAATGCGTCGGAAGATAACGGTGAGCGGGGCTGCGTGCGTGCCACAAACTTACGACATTTTGTATACAAGTATATAAGACAAGTCTTTAGTTGAAAAAAAAGACGCTACGTCCAACCAAAACAGGTTGTCTATAAGTGGTTAAATTTTTATTTTTTCTAAAACTATTTCTTATTAAGTAAACAAAAATATTATTCAGCGAATATAAAGCCCCTAAGAGGTTTAGGGGCCTTACCATGGTCGCTTATAGCAAGGTTAAAATTATTTTATAAAACAGAAACACCGCTATCGCAGTTTATCTTGCTATCTCGCTTCCAGTGCGGTTGTAATACATTTCAGGCGATTATGGTTATGAGGTAGGAAGATTATGTACACAAGGGAACCAGAGCAACTTCGCAAAGAAAGAATTTTATATAATCTAGTGACATATATTAACTCAAAGTTATAAGGTGTCCGACCCATGGTACAACTGATTAGAAATAAAAAAAAAACATTTTCAAATAATTTAATTTAATAATATAGTATACTCGTATGTGTCCCAAAGAACAGTACCCACCAAATTTAATGAAGGAAGTCAATGTTTTATTTAAATCAACCTCATCTGATCATGGTCCACTCTGCTTATCAATGGACATGGCTCTGTTTTCCAACAAATCAATAGAGGTTTAGCACCAAATAAAGTTGTACTATACTGCATTATGTTGCTTCTGAAAACCACTTTAACACGAGAAGAACAGTGTCGAAAGAGTTCGCATATGTACTTAGACGATATATTATATCGTCTAAGTACCTACATATGCGAACTCTTTTTATTTCTTATTCTTATCTTTATTATTAAGACATGTGTGATGTGAATTTAATGAAAAATAAACTTAACTTACAACTTACTCGTACATTCTTTCTTTCAAGTACATTTCAAAAAACTAACTTTTCTACAGCTGTAGAATATGTAAAAACATAATTAAACTATCTACGACGCATCTTTATGGCGCTTCAGCGAAAAGGCAGCTGTCAAGTATCAGCGGTCCGGATTACACAAAGTTAATTTGGTCGCGTGGCGGCTTGTCTGCGCGAGCGCCACTCTGCGCTTCGGAAGACTTGGATTTGTAGCAGTGGGGTTACTCTCTAAACCTTTTATTATAGTTTTTTCTCCGCTATTTATTGTACAATGGTGCGGGGGAACGCACATTTTCGTATTGTCATAACGCACAAGCAACAGTATACGATGAAAGACGGATTAGTTACTTAGTTTACGGATATAAATACTAGTCCTACATGCTCGTGTAATTCGAACTGATAAAACCTCTTTGGCGGCCGTTGGTTTTTTTTATTTCAATCTAAATGTATTTGTCCGTCCTAAATAGGCGTGTGTCGATGACGGCTTACAATGAGATATAGTTTAGTATAATCGGCTTTTGTATATGAGATTTTGCGTGCTAGTGAGTGTTGTAATCCCACTGACTCTAGTGCGATAACATTTTTAGCTTTTGGAATTTATTTTTTTAATGTTAATGTTTGGAAAGCGCTTTCAAAATCTGATTG
Organism: Schoenobius gigantellus; assembly: GCA_963935595.1. NCBI lineage: Eukaryota > Metazoa > Arthropoda > Insecta > Lepidoptera > Crambidae > Schoenobius > Schoenobius gigantellus. Next base: position 11,711,966 of record OZ012563.1, on the reverse strand, counting down.
AACACAGATTTTTTAATGTTGATATTTAATAATTTTGTGAGCACATTGGAGTAAAAGAACATTTTTCTTAAGCGATTAATCAAATAAGTTGAAATATTGGCATCGATTACGTTTCATTACAAACGATATTGATATCATTTTAATGCTTAAATTCAAAAATATTAATTCAGTGTGGTCTAGATTAGTAAAGATTTAGGTCATTTAAGATAACCTTTATAAAATTTTATTTAAGATAAAATTTATCTAGTACATACAATTTCGGTACATCTACCCCACCTGCTCTCTCCATCACCCTAAGGTTAGCTGGTATTTATTTATTTATTTATCTAGCTTGCTTACATGTACGTACATTATAGATAGTAAAATATTTAAAGTGAATCAGTACATGCACCCTGCAAGGGCACTGCTTAGCAAAATTAACCTAAATTTCTTTGTAGTTTAAAAATTAAAATATTCCATTGACAATGCGTAGTCAAAATGTTCACCATATTTTAGAAGGGAGGATGGTAGTAGTTTCTGTCATGTTACTGAATTTGAATAATAATAAATTATATAATTACAACATTATTAAATGCTGTTTACATTAATGAAATAGAATTGTGATTAAGTAAATCTTTATTAATAAATGTCAATCAAGCCACGCATACAATTTATTTATTTATATATTATAAATGTCTTTTTTCGCTTTTATTTATGATTGTCATTCTATTTTAACTAAAAAAATTACTAATAAATGTCAATCAAGCCACGCATACAATTTATTTATTAATATATTATAAATGTCTTTTTTTTTCGCTTTTATTGATCATTTTCATTCTATTTTAACTAAATATATAATATATATTTAATTATTTGATATCAGTACATACTATTTAACTTAATTTTTGCAAATACTATTTGATTGTCAGAATAGTATTTTATTTACGTAATTTTAAAGTGTTCACATGAAGTAATATTTTGTTAATCCATTGGCATTCAATTATACTATTTACTGTTGACCGACGTCTTTTTTACTCTTAAATAAATTATATAAAACAATAAACTATCCTAATAAACTATTTACTTGTTTAATATACAAATTAATATTACATATTTATTAGTAGGCCGATCAAAAATGTTAAATTATTTATTATTATGTTAGATTTCAATTTGTATGAGAATATTTCAATTTGATTATTATTATTATTTTTAGACTACATTTGTAGACAGTTATATTGTATACATGTTACATATTTATATTTATAACATTTGAGAATTAAATTTTGTCATATACTTAAATGTTTCTTAAATTATACTTTTATCATTTAAATATTCGTCAATTGTGTAGTAGCTCTTTTTAATAAGTAAGTCTTTTATTTGCGCAATAAACCTATTGTATTCAGATTCTTTTAATATTTCATATGGTAAGTTATTGTATATTTTTATTGACATCACCAAGAGCTAGTTGCATGTAATTTTAATAGAGATGCAGGCAGTATTAATTTATTTTTATTTTTTTCCCGAGCAGCGTATCTCATATTTGCATCTTCTCGTTTTGTGTAAAACTCCGGATGTTGGCGGACAAACTTGCACATTTCCAATATGTACATGCTCGGTAAAGTAAGGATTTCACGTTTGATGAAGAAAGGTTTGCAACTTACTGTGTTTTTTATGTTTTCTAGAATTCTTATAAGTTTTTTTTGTTTAATAAATAATGATGTCATGTTTGTGCATTGTAGAGAATGCCTATGGCATTAAGTCTGCCTTTGTACACATTGTACATGAAGAATTAATAAATAAATAAATAACGTTAATTGAGATGTATGGAAATACAAATAAATAAGTAAAAAGTTGGGTCTACACCTGTTCGGAATTGGGAGAGCCTTTTCCAAAAGAACAAGCAAGAAACTCGAGTAAGAAACTAATAAAATCTATGTATCTGTAATAGCTATACTTAACTATTTAATGTTGACATAATAAAAAAACAAAATCTACGTATTTTAAAATAATTATACAAAGTTAATGTTAAAATAATTATTAACTTTATTGCTGAAAAACAATGGACACCTTTTTTAAATATGTAGTAAGGTTTTTTATTTACAATAAGGTTAATTTCTAATAATTAACCTAGATTCATATTTAGTTTAGTTTTACTCTAAACCTTAGCAGGTATATTGAGATAAAAATAAACTTTGTTACTTCATGCTTGACCTTTCAGTGAATTATGGCGATCGATAGAAGAATTCTATCAGAGTTATTATACCAGTTAAAATTTTACGAAGCTCATGTGCGCTACAAAGTAACTTCGCAATACACGCTGATTGCTGCGGTAAAATTGAGGCTTTAATTTTATTGTGCATAATTACCAAAATGTAGTTGTATTAGTTAAATTACATTTAAGTAGTATTTATTTGCCATACTTTGGCCAATAAATACTACTACAAAAAATACTACCATATTTTTTGTCATTTATTTATTAATTTTTTATGTACACAAAAAAGAACAGGACAAAAATGATACATAAAAAAAGACCAGTACAAAGGTGTTGCTTATTTCTAAAGAAATTTCTGCCAGCAGACCTGTGACAGGTGATTTATATTAAATTTAGTAAAAACAGTGTACGAAAAAAAATTAATTAGTCACAATAAAATGATAAAATAACACTAACATGCAAGTAGTAAATTGTGAGTCTATTTTATTTGGTATGGGATGAAAGGAAGTAATGCTTCTTAATGAGCCATATTTTATTTTCACAATGATAAATCATTAGTTTATTAATCATTAGTATTTTTATTAATTATTTCAATCAATTTATTCTTAGCGTCTTCGTGGTCCAGTGATTGTGTAACACTGTTTTTTCTTAAAATTTCATAAAACACTAATTTTGCAAAAACACTTTGGTTTCACTGTAGTTTTAACACAAATTTCACAACTAAAATCATAATTACAATAACTTTGTCAATTAATTTCACAATATCAATGTCAAGTGTCAACGTCAACGTCGTTTCACGTCACGTCAGTGACATTTGCAATTATCTTTGGTCATTATTCACTTTTTGCATAAACAAAATAAATCTCGCGTTTATCCTGGCCTTATTTACAAAGATAGTTTTTTTTCGCCCAAAATCCCGTGCTTCCATTTAGGTGGGTTGATTTTCTCAAAATTCGGAATTTGACATTTGGACCGTTTGTTTTGATCATTTCTATAGACATATTTTAATAAAATACACTTAAACTTATAGATCATATAATTATAGTTTCGTCGAATAGAATTTGGAAAGCATTCACAATTTGTTTAAGGTTAATTTTTCATTACGTTTTGTTTTTCAACTAAACATAACTTTAGCTGGAAATACTTATTGCATAGGTATTGTAGAATTTCGAAAGATCCGTATGTTGACTTGACACATCTTGAAGCAAGTTAAGAGTCTTACGAGTGTTATGAAATGAATTTGGTTTTAGGAGAGGTTCCGTCGCCAATACGGCGCTTAACATTCAGCAAACGGACCTCGGCTCCGTCGCTTCCACATAAACGCAAATCTGCGCGCAAGTGGAGCGTTGGTTTAGTCTATCGTCTAGGTTATGACTAGTCTGTGAGACATCGATCGAAGTAATTTGTTATTGATTTGAAGATCATAAAGTTTTTATATATTTATTTCGTAGGTATTTCTCTCGTTTTCCGTGTGAATTTAATTCGAAAAGCCACCCTGAATTTAACAAAGTGAGTTATTTTTGTTTTCAGCTTGAAGAGTAAAAGCTCAATCATATTTATAATCGCCGGCGCGCGATTCGGTGAATTAGTTGAATAAATAAATTATATCAATAGATAATACTCCGCCCACACTAAGGTATCTAATTAACTTATTATATTTCATGATTTAAAGCAGATTTTGTTAATTTTATTTTTATTTGTGGGTAAATTGATTATTAAATCAAACATGTTACATTTCCAAAATTCGCCTTTTTCATCCCCTATTTCATTAAAAAACCCTGATAGTAAGCGGCATCTCAGTGGGATTAAGGCATATATTGAGTAACACTTGCGAATTTCCTGTTAAATTCTAAATTTTTACAATATTAAGTTTCACATCATACTTTGGCAAATAACTCACAAATTAAGCTGTTTTCTTTTTATTAATAGCAGTAATTATACACAAAATAGGTGCTCTCCCCTCCATATGTTTTTTTTTATTAACCAACCAATAAGACAATTTGTCAATTTATTAAAAATTATGTTTTAGAATTCATTTGCTATGTTTATTACATGAAGTTCAAATGTATTGACTGGGATTCCTTCAGAACTCAGTATTAGACCCACTGACCCTAAGATCATAGGCATATTTAATTATATTTTAACCTAACACTGTACTATGAATCTCCAGGGCAGTTACCGGAGGCCGTAGGGCTCCGCTGCTTGACCTTACAGCTAGAAACCATAACAAACTAACCTAACACAAGGAGGAATTCTGTGGAATTATATATATGTAGAGAGAGAATAATCTAAGGAATTGGAATATTCGAATATACCGTGATCGCGGAAACTTAGCATCGAAGGTACGCTCTACTAACAACCGCTCCGGGGAAGGCTACTAACTTCTTTTAAAAAAAAAAAAGGAAACCTATAACTATTTGTTGGTGTATTTTATTGCCCCTCATTTTGTAGTTTTGTACCCAATTAGTACCTGATTTTTACCTGCCGAGATTGATCAAACAAACCTGAACCATCCTGCCCTTGGCTTGTATTAATTAAACATTAAGTTAAGTGCTTTGCATTGAGGGATTTTGTTTACTTCAGTAACATTATGAATAAGTGAATTATAGTTATGTACCTACAACAATAAAACTTTTCATTTTGTATCGGACTAAAGGAATAAGTTTGTTTTTTTTCTTTCAACTTTAAGATTTCCCTATATTTCAACAATTCAGCAGGAAAAAGCACTACAATTTGGCGCCCGAATATACAGCAGGTTTTGTGGTATTATATGGCCCATTATTCTGGTCAAATGCTCAGATAGTGTTGATCCATCTCGGTATGTATCTTTAATAATTTTCTTTTTTTTAACGTTGTGTGTTAGTTAAGCTAAAACTCAAAAACGGCTCGACCGATTCTTACGAAATGTTATGTGTATTTGAATAGGTCCAGGGAAGGTTTAAAAGTACAACTGGACCCAGTAGGTGGCGCTGGAATCGGACAGGAGAACGTCTGCCGGTCTCACTAGTTATAAGATAAATAAGAATTCTATGCAGGTTTGGTTCAGATAGGTATAAATAAAAAACAAATTTTAGTTACAGTTGCAAAGGTGAATATATTTTAAGATTTTTTGTTCATAGTTTGAGTATATAATATAAATAATATTGTAAAATTAACTTATCATATAGAATAGAGCGTAGTATATTTTTACAAAAATGGAACAAAGACCAATTAGTTTTAATTTACTTAACAAAGATGAACTAGAATATGAGGTGAAAATCAGGGGTTCGAAACCAGCTGACACGGTGATGGCTCTGAGAGCACAGATCCGTACTCTCAATAAAGATCTGCCTTCTGATGAAATACTGACTTGTGATCTTGATGTCAATATTGAATTAAAAGTAATTCAAAAGAAATTAGATGATCTTGAGAAACTTATCACAAGTACTTCAAGTAAACCGTCATCACTTAAGGTGTTAAATAGAATTCAAACTCTTGCACACCACTTATTCCACAGAATTGGTCGCTTGTCTTTATCGGAGTATGATGATAATAATCTTACTTCTTTAATTACTTCTCTGAATAATAGATTAGATAGCATTCTTGTTAAAATAGATAATATTTGTCATAATTTTAAAAGTAGCTTGGCACCTGAACAACCTATTGAGCACTCCACTGCAACTACACACAACACAGCTAATGATTGCTCCGTGCATAAACTAAATTTACGCTTCAATGGCAAGACATGCATTAAAGCTTTCTTACAACGCCTCGAGGAATTATGCTTGTCTCGTGGCCTTTCAGATTCAAAGCTTTTCTGTTCTGCGGCTGAACTTTTTACTGATGAAGCGCTGTGCTGGTATCGAGGAGTAAAGTCGGACGTTCACAATTGGTCTGAGCTGAAGACCTTGCTTCTCGAGGAATATCTTCCATCTGATTATGACCATCGCTTGATGCAGGAAATTAGAAGTCGTACTCAGGGCCCCGATGAAAGCATTGTGAATTATCTCAGCATTATGCAAAATTATTTTTCACGATTATCAAAACCAATCTCTGATGATGATAAATTGAACATTATCATGTTTAATATAAGACCTTTTTATACTACTCAGCTTGCTCTAGCCCCAGTGGAATCTTGGACTGATTTAAAGAAAAAATGTAGGTTATTAGAAGGTGCAAAGGAGCGATCGGTGCATTTCAGTGAACCTCCTAGGGTCACCACTTCTTCTCTGGCTCCCGATTTGTGTTACAAAAATACTAGTGGTAATAGTAGTAGCAAGGCTCCACCAAAAGTCTCTTCAATTCAGCCAGTGAATAATACACAAAATAATCTTTTTTGTGTCCGCTGTCGTAAAAATGGCCACAGCTTGAGGTATTGCAAGGCGCCTTGGGTACTTATTTGTTATCGTTGTGGAGAAAAGGGGTTCAATGCAAATAATTGTCCAAAGTGCACTTCTTCAAAACCTTCAACCGCAGAGATTCCAAAAAACGCCAAGCAGTGAACCGATGGCATAAGACAGTATATTTTTATAATAAACATTGTAATTCTGAACAATCAAGGCAGAAATACAATGAATTCTATAATAATGTAAATAAAGCTAGTAACATACATACGCATAAAGGTAAGGTTACATCGGTTCACGCTACTACTACCGCCACCTATAATGATACCAGAGCTTATCTGAAGATTAATATTTTTGGCTTGGAATTCAGAGGATTACTGGATTCAGGATCACAGATCTCCATTGTGGGAGGGCAAGCATACAAATATTTTAAAGATTTCGCTACTTTACATAAGTCTGAGGACTTAGACTTTATAAAAACTGCAAATGGTTCTACTTCACGAGTAACTGGGTATTTATTTTTACCAGTATCGATAGAGAATAAAACTCGTGTTATTAAATTTTACGTCGTCCCTGGAGTTGCTACAGAGTTGTTATTTGGCTTAAATTTCTGGAAGGAATTTAATATTGCGCCAGATATTTTATCATTGTTAGAGGATAGTGGACATTTATATAAAAATAATAATCAGGTGTACACAGTTATGGCAGGCAGCCGTGCTTTACATGATTTTGAAACTTTATCTAAGCTTGAGCGTAGGCTGGTCAATGACGTCATAAAGCAATTTGATGACATTTCCGCAGAAAAGATAGGCCTAGGTAGGACACACTTAGTGAGCCATAAAATTGATACCGGTGACCACCCACCTATTAAGCAACGGTATTATGTAGTCTCACCCGCTAAACTGGCAGAATTAAATAAACACCTAGACCAAATGCTGAAGGATGATGTTGTGGAGCCTAGCGGCAGTGCATGGAACAACCCCGTTACTTTGGCGGTTAAATCAGATGGGTCATCACGTTTCTGCTTGGACAGCCGAAAGCTTAACGCCATATCAAAGCATGACGCTTACCCTATGCCTTATATTAGCCATATTCTGGACCAGCTCAAAAACGCTAAGTACTTATCTTCTATTGACCTTAAGTCTTCATATTACCAAGTTCCTTTGGACTCTATTGAGTCCAGAGAGAAAACTGCTTTTACTATTCCCTGCAGAGGCTTGTTTCACTTTAAGGTCATGTGCTTTGGACTTACTGCAGCTCCAGCTACGCAGCAGCGGTTGATGGACCGCCTCTTTGGGCCCGAGTTTGACAATAAGGTGTTCGTATATGTTGATGATTTAATTTTACTTACTCCTGAAGGCCCAATGGCCTTCCAGGATCACCTCCAGCTCCTACGTAGGGTAAAGGAGAGACTTAAACTAGCCAACCTTACTGTCAACATGGGTAAATGCCAGTTCTTCAGGAGACAGCTGAAATTCTTGGGTCATGTGGTTGACGAATATGGTCTGCGCACGGATCCTGACAAAATTAAGGCTATAGTAGACTTTCCTATTCCCACCTGCAGGAAAGACGTCAAACGTTTCTTGGGAACTGCATCTTATTATAGGCGTTTCATAAAAAATTTTAGTCATAGAGCTGGTCCCCTTAATGCTCTTACTTCTACCCGTAAGAGCGCGCCCCCTTTCAAATGGACGACTGAGGCAGACGAGGCGTTCAACGACCTAAAACTCGCACTGTCTACTTCTCCGGTTCTGGTATGTCCTGACTTCTCGAAAGATTTTGCTGTCCACTGTGACGCTTCTGATTTCGGGTTAGGAGGTACCTTAACCCAGGTTGTAGATGGACAAGAACATCCTGTTGCGTACTGTAGCCGTTCACTAACACCCGCTGAACGTAACTATTCCGCTACAGAGCGAGAGGCATTGGCCGTGGTACATGTCGTTGAACACTTCCGCCCTTACCTTGAAGGTGGTCGACAATTTAAAATTATTACCGATCATGCTAGTCTAAAGTGGTTTTTAAACCTTAAGAATCCGACAGGACGACTAGCGCGTTGGGGGTGTAGGCTATCGCCTTATAATTTCATTATTGAGCATCGTAGTGGATCTCAAAACGTCGTACCGGATGCACTATCACGTTCTGTACCAGTGGCAGCCGTAGACGCATTTACTTCCAGCGATGCTTGGTATAACAATATATTAAAACGTTGCACGGATAGGCCGCGCGCGTGTCCCAATTTTCAAATTATTGATGGTAGGCTTTTTAGATTTACAAAAAGCACTAACAAACTCGGTGGTGACTACCAGTGGAAAGAGGTTGTACCAAAGGAGCTTAGGGAGGATATTATTAAAAGTAACCATTCTGAACCAATTGCTGCGCACTTAGGCGTTGCAAAAACTTATAAAAGATTAAAATTACGGTATTTTTGGCCCGGTATGCATAAAGATACCGAGGAATTTATTAAAAATTGTGCCACTTGCAACTCATATAAACATAGCTCACTAGCGCCAGCTGGCTTTATGGGGGAACCCAAAGTTTGCTGTCGACCATTCCAGTGCATCAGCATTGATCTGGTTGGTCCACTGCCGATGTCTCGACAGCAAAATACATTTTTACTAGTAGTTGTGTGTTGTTTTACAAAATATTGTTTATTATTTCCTTTACGGCGTGCAACGGGCAAAGTTATAGCGCAAAGGTTAGAAGACCATGTATTTCTGGTTCACGGAATACCACAGACGGTGATGTCTGATAATGGCTCGCAATTTATAAGTCATGAGGTTCAGGCATTATATGAAAAATACAATATTCCGCAAGTACATTTGGGTCCAGTATATTGTCCACAAGTTAATACGGTGGAACGTTATAACCGCACAATAATCACTGCAGTTTCCTCGTTTGTTGAGAACGATCATAGAACGTGGGATATTAACATACATAAAATACAATTTGCCATGAACACCTCAGTAAATGAGTCTACTTCTTATACTCCTTTCATGCTAGTACACGGTAGGGAAGCTGTCACAGATGGTAGTATTTACCGTGGCTTCGAAGATCTCCAAGAGTTGGTTGTGGTACCACGCGATACTCATGCGTCTAATATTGGCCACCTCGGTGACATTTTCATCAAAGTCCGAGAGTCATTGCGTAAGGCCCATGAAAGGAATATAAAATACTATAACAACAAACGCAGAGATATCTCTTTTAATGTTGGTGATTTTGTGTGGAAGCGGACGTACAAGCAGAGTTCTGCTAATAAATATTTTACTGCTAAACTTGCCCCTAAATATGAACGTTGTAAAATTATACGTAAGCTTTCTCGCCTCGTCTATGAGCTCGAAGACGAGAACGGAAAATACATAGGAAAGTGGCACATAAAAGATTTTAAAAATTTAGATACTTCGAGTGACTAAATTACATACCTAGTAACATAATACCTACTTAATTTTCATTTTTATACTCTTATGAAAATAGCCATATTTTTATAAGCATTTAAACTATTTAGGCACCGCGGGTGCGGCGGTCACAGAATACCCACCCCGCCATTCTTCCTGGCGTCTCGTAGAACCCGAGTGTAGGATAACGCGCCATATAACATCTGGCGGCGTTTTTGCATGTGTCTGTCCCTGTCGTTTTTTTATTGATTTGCCTTGATACTTAAGTTTCCATTTACCTAACATCTTCAAAATTGATATTACCATTACATAAGTACATAAAGATCTAAAACACAAATATTATACGTGTCTTAGTTCATACCATTATAAATATATTATTACTACCATTATATAAAATGGATATTACTTCTTTAGTATCTGATACCAGAATTAAGGAACAAGTATGTACTTATTATAACTGTTATGTGGTTAGATAGATGCATTTAGCACAAGATCACAAATATAAACGTGTCTTGTTCATTATTTTTATATGTATTCTACTCTAATCAACAAAATTAATTTTGAATTCCTCACAGGAGCGGTTTGCAACTCTAGAAATAAGCCTTTGCTATATTCTTATAATGGAGGAAGTTACATCTAGCTGGAAACGTAGGAAAATCAATATCGACGATCAGGGGCAACGACACCATGCAACTCATTTTTTTTTTATTTCCTTTTTATTGTTTTTTTCTACTTATTATTTGACGATTAGAGTCAAAATGTCTGTAATAACGGCATCTACCGGTGGTTGTTGACATTACTTGCTATACACTGCTAGTGTCAAGATATACTTATTTAACAACGCCATCTCGGCGTCAGTCCTGACACTACAGTTTTTTTTTTATTACTTTCTTATATTTGATGGGCATAGGATATAATGCTTTTTGCCTATTTATCACAGCCATATAGGTGCTAGCAGAAGAGGTTTCGCTAGATTTTGCCACCTTATTGGTGAATATTTTTTTTTTACAACCATGTAGGTGCTAGCAGCAGTAGTTTCGCGCTAGATTTTGTCACCTTATTGGTGAATGTGGTTTTTTTTATTACAATCTTTAACATACCATATTAATGGATTTACGTAGATTTAAGGTACATGCATGTTAAATATTCTTTATTTACACACGTTTATATTTAAAGCTTTATTTTTTATCTTATACAAATAAATAAACTTATAAAAAAAAAATAACGTTAGGCGTAATTGGGTACAGAGTTTATCACGAATGAATAGTTTTTAAGTACCTAATTGATTCTAATTATGATAATTTTGTTTGGTTGGTTAGGAGGTTTTGAGGCTGACGAGGCGTCAGACGAATTCCCTACGTGAATTCTATCGTGGTTGGGGGGATACTGTAACACTGTTTTTTCTTAAAATTTCATAAAACACTAATTTTGCAAAAACACTTTGGTTTCACTGTAGTTTTAACACAAATTTCACAACTAAAATCATAATTACAATAACTTTGTCAATTAATTTCACAATATCAATGTCAAGTGTCAACGTCAACGTCGTTTCACGTCACGTCAGTGACATTTGCAATTATCTTTGGTCATTATTCACTTTTTGCATAAACAAAATAAATCTCGCGTTTATCCTGGCCTTATTTACAAAGATAGTTTTTTTTCGCCCAAAATCCCGTGCTTCCATTTAGGTGGGTTGATTTTCTCAAAATTCGGAATTTGACATTTGGACCGTTTGTTTTGATCATTTCTATAGACATATTTTAATAAAATACACTTAAACTTATAGATCATATAATTATAGTTTCGTCGAATAGAATTTGGAAAGCATTCACAATTTGTTTAAGGTTAATTTTTCATTACGTTTTGTTTTTCAACTAAACATAACTTTAGCTGGAAATACTTATTGCATAGGTATTGTAGAATTTCGAAAGATCCGTATGTTGACTTGACACATCTTGAAGCAAGTTAAGAGTCTTACGAGTGTTATGAAATGAATTTGGTTTTAGGAGAGGTTCCGTCGCCAATACGGCGCTTAACATTCAGCAAACGGACCTCGGCTCCGTCGCTTCCACATAAACGCAAATCTGCGCGCAAGTGGAGCGTTGGTTTAGTCTATCGTCTAGGTTATGACTAGTCTGTGAGACATCGATCGAAGTAATTTGTTATTGATTTGAAGATCATAAAGTTTTTATATATTTATTTCGTAGGTATTTCTCTCGTTTTCCGTGTGAATTTAATTCGAAAAGCCACCCTGAATTTAACAAAGTGAGTTATTTTTGTTTTCAGCTTGAAGAGTAAAAGCTCAATCATATTTATAATCGCCGGCGCGCGATTCGGTGAATTAGTTGAATAAATAAATTATATCAATAGATAATACTCCGCCCACACTAAGGTATCTAATTAACTTATTATATTTCATGATTTAAAGCAGATTTTGTTAATTTTATTTTTATTTGTGGGTAAATTGATTATTAAATCAAACATGTTACATTTCCAAAATTCGCCTTTTTCATCCCCTATTTCATTAAAAAACCCTGATAGTAAGCGGCATCTCAGTGGGATTAAGGCATATATTGAGTAACACTTGCGAATTTCCTGTTAAATTCTAAATTTTTACAATATTAAGTTTCACATCATACTTTGGCAAATAACTCACAAATTAAGCTGTTTTCTTTTTATTAATAGCAGTAATTATACACAAAATAGGTGCTCTCCCCTCCATATGTTTTTTTTTATTAACCAACCAATAAGACAATTTGTCAATTTATTAAAAATTATGTTTTAGAATTCATTTGCTATGTTTATTACATGAAGTTCAAATGTATTGACTGGGATTCCTTCAGAACTCAGTATTAGACCCACTGACCCTAAGATCATAGGCATATTTAATTATATTTTAACCTAACACTGTACTATGAATCTCCAGGGCAGTTACCGGAGGCCGTAGGGCTCCGCTGCTTGACCTTACAGCTAGAAACCATAACAAACTAACCTAACACAAGGAGGAATTCTGTGGAATTATATATATGTAGAGAGAGAATAATCTAAGGAATTGGAATATTCGAATATACCGTGATCGCGGAAACTTAGCATCGAAGGTACGCTCTACTAACAACCGCTCCGGGGAAGGCTACTAACTTCTTTTAAAAAAAAAAAAGGAAACCTATAACTATTTGTTGGTGTATTTTATTGCCCCTCATTTTGTAGTTTTGTACCCAATTAGTACCTGATTTTTACCTGCCGAGATTGATCAAACAAACCTGAACCATCCTGCCCTTGGCTTGTATTAATTAAACATTAAGTTAAGTGCTTTGCATTGAGGGATTTTGTTTACTTCAGTAACATTATGAATAAGTGAATTATAGTTATGTACCTACAACAATAAAACTTTTCATTTTGTATCGGACTAAAGGAATAAGTTTGTTTTTTTTCTTTCAACTTTAAGATTTCCCTATATTTCAACAATTCAGCAGGAAAAAGCACTACAATTTGGCGCCCGAATATACAGCAGGTTTTGTGGTATTATATGGCCCATTATTCTGGTCAAATGCTCAGATAGTGTTGATCCATCTCGGTATGTATCTTTAATAATTTTCTTTTTTTTAACGTTGTGTGTTAGTTAAGCTAAAACTCAAAAACGGCTCGACCGATTCTTACGAAATGTTATGTGTATTTGAATAGGTCCAGGGAAGGTTTAAAAGTACAACTGGACCCAGTAGGTGGCGCTGGAATCGGACAGGAGAACGTCTGCCGGTCTCACTAGTTATAAGATAAATAAGAATTCTATGCAGGTTTGGTTCAGATAGGTATAAATAAAAAACAAATTTTAGTTACAGTTGCAAAGGTGAATATATTTTAAGATTTTTTGTTCATAGTTTGAGTATATAATATAAATAATATTGTAAAATTAACTTATCATATAGAATAGAGCGTAGTATATTTTTACAAAAATGGAACAAAGACCAATTAGTTTTAATTTACTTAACAAAGATGAACTAGAATATGAGGTGAAAATCAGGGGTTCGAAACCAGCTGACACGGTGATGGCTCTGAGAGCACAGATCCGTACTCTCAATAAAGATCTGCCTTCTGATGAAATACTGACTTGTGATCTTGATGTCAATATTGAATTAAAAGTAATTCAAAAGAAATTAGATGATCTTGAGAAACTTATCACAAGTACTTCAAGTAAACCGTCATCACTTAAGGTGTTAAATAGAATTCAAACTCTTGCACACCACTTATTCCACAGAATTGGTCGCTTGTCTTTATCGGAGTATGATGATAATAATCTTACTTCTTTAATTACTTCTCTGAATAATAGATTAGATAGCATTCTTGTTAAAATAGATAATATTTGTCATAATTTTAAAAGTAGCTTGGCACCTGAACAACCTATTGAGCACTCCACTGCAACTACACACAACACAGCTAATGATTGCTCCGTGCATAAACTAAATTTACGCTTCAATGGCAAGACATGCATTAAAGCTTTCTTACAACGCCTCGAGGAATTATGCTTGTCTCGTGGCCTTTCAGATTCAAAGCTTTTCTGTTCTGCGGCTGAACTTTTTACTGATGAAGCGCTGTGCTGGTATCGAGGAGTAAAGTCGGACGTTCACAATTGGTCTGAGCTGAAGACCTTGCTTCTCGAGGAATATCTTCCATCTGATTATGACCATCGCTTGATGCAGGAAATTAGAAGTCGTACTCAGGGCCCCGATGAAAGCATTGTGAATTATCTCAGCATTATGCAAAATTATTTTTCACGATTATCAAAACCAATCTCTGATGATGATAAATTGAACATTATCATGTTTAATATAAGACCTTTTTATACTACTCAGCTTGCTCTAGCCCCAGTGGAATCTTGGACTGATTTAAAGAAAAAATGTAGGTTATTAGAAGGTGCAAAGGAGCGATCGGTGCATTTCAGTGAACCTCCTAGGGTCACCACTTCTTCTCTGGCTCCCGATTTGTGTTACAAAAATACTAGTGGTAATAGTAGTAGCAAGGCTCCACCAAAAGTCTCTTCAATTCAGCCAGTGAATAATACACAAAATAATCTTTTTTGTGTCCGCTGTCGTAAAAATGGCCACAGCTTGAGGTATTGCAAGGCGCCTTGGGTACTTATTTGTTATCGTTGTGGAGAAAAGGGGTTCAATGCAAATAATTGTCCAAAGTGCACTTCTTCAAAACCTTCAACCGCAGAGATTCCAAAAAACGCCAAGCAGTGAACCGATGGCATAAGACAGTATATTTTTATAATAAACATTGTAATTCTGAACAATCAAGGCAGAAATACAATGAATTCTATAATAATGTAAATAAAGCTAGTAACATACATACGCATAAAGGTAAGGTTACATCGGTTCACGCTACTACTACCGCCACCTATAATGATACCAGAGCTTATCTGAAGATTAATATTTTTGGCTTGGAATTCAGAGGATTACTGGATTCAGGATCACAGATCTCCATTGTGGGAGGGCAAGCATACAAATATTTTAAAGATTTCGCTACTTTACATAAGTCTGAGGACTTAGACTTTATAAAAACTGCAAATGGTTCTACTTCACGAGTAACTGGGTATTTATTTTTACCAGTATCGATAGAGAATAAAACTCGTGTTATTAAATTTTACGTCGTCCCTGGAGTTGCTACAGAGTTGTTATTTGGCTTAAATTTCTGGAAGGAATTTAATATTGCGCCAGATATTTTATCATTGTTAGAGGATAGTGGACATTTATATAAAAATAATAATCAGGTGTACACAGTTATGGCAGGCAGCCGTGCTTTACATGATTTTGAAACTTTATCTAAGCTTGAGCGTAGGCTGGTCAATGACGTCATAAAGCAATTTGATGACATTTCCGCAGAAAAGATAGGCCTAGGTAGGACACACTTAGTGAGCCATAAAATTGATACCGGTGACCACCCACCTATTAAGCAACGGTATTATGTAGTCTCACCCGCTAAACTGGCAGAATTAAATAAACACCTAGACCAAATGCTGAAGGATGATGTTGTGGAGCCTAGCGGCAGTGCATGGAACAACCCCGTTACTTTGGCGGTTAAATCAGATGGGTCATCACGTTTCTGCTTGGACAGCCGAAAGCTTAACGCCATATCAAAGCATGACGCTTACCCTATGCCTTATATTAGCCATATTCTGGACCAGCTCAAAAACGCTAAGTACTTATCTTCTATTGACCTTAAGTCTTCATATTACCAAGTTCCTTTGGACTCTATTGAGTCCAGAGAGAAAACTGCTTTTACTATTCCCTGCAGAGGCTTGTTTCACTTTAAGGTCATGTGCTTTGGACTTACTGCAGCTCCAGCTACGCAGCAGCGGTTGATGGACCGCCTCTTTGGGCCCGAGTTTGACAATAAGGTGTTCGTATATGTTGATGATTTAATTTTACTTACTCCTGAAGGCCCAATGGCCTTCCAGGATCACCTCCAGCTCCTACGTAGGGTAAAGGAGAGACTTAAACTAGCCAACCTTACTGTCAACATGGGTAAATGCCAGTTCTTCAGGAGACAGCTGAAATTCTTGGGTCATGTGGTTGACGAATATGGTCTGCGCACGGATCCTGACAAAATTAAGGCTATAGTAGACTTTCCTATTCCCACCTGCAGGAAAGACGTCAAACGTTTCTTGGGAACTGCATCTTATTATAGGCGTTTCATAAAAAATTTTAGTCATAGAGCTGGTCCCCTTAATGCTCTTACTTCTACCCGTAAGAGCGCGCCCCCTTTCAAATGGACGACTGAGGCAGACGAGGCGTTCAACGACCTAAAACTCGCACTGTCTACTTCTCCGGTTCTGGTATGTCCTGACTTCTCGAAAGATTTTGCTGTCCACTGTGACGCTTCTGATTTCGGGTTAGGAGGTACCTTAACCCAGGTTGTAGATGGACAAGAACATCCTGTTGCGTACTGTAGCCGTTCACTAACACCCGCTGAACGTAACTATTCCGCTACAGAGCGAGAGGCATTGGCCGTGGTACATGTCGTTGAACACTTCCGCCCTTACCTTGAAGGTGGTCGACAATTTAAAATTATTACCGATCATGCTAGTCTAAAGTGGTTTTTAAACCTTAAGAATCCGACAGGACGACTAGCGCGTTGGGGGTGTAGGCTATCGCCTTATAATTTCATTATTGAGCATCGTAGTGGATCTCAAAACGTCGTACCGGATGCACTATCACGTTCTGTACCAGTGGCAGCCGTAGACGCATTTACTTCCAGCGATGCTTGGTATAACAATATATTAAAACGTTGCACGGATAGGCCGCGCGCGTGTCCCAATTTTCAAATTATTGATGGTAGGCTTTTTAGATTTACAAAAAGCACTAACAAACTCGGTGGTGACTACCAGTGGAAAGAGGTTGTACCAAAGGAGCTTAGGGAGGATATTATTAAAAGTAACCATTCTGAACCAATTGCTGCGCACTTAGGCGTTGCAAAAACTTATAAAAGATTAAAATTACGGTATTTTTGGCCCGGTATGCATAAAGATACCGAGGAATTTATTAAAAATTGTGCCACTTGCAACTCATATAAACATAGCTCACTAGCGCCAGCTGGCTTTATGGGGGAACCCAAAGTTTGCTGTCGACCATTCCAGTGCATCAGCATTGATCTGGTTGGTCCACTGCCGATGTCTCGACAGCAAAATACATTTTTACTAGTAGTTGTGTGTTGTTTTACAAAATATTGTTTATTATTTCCTTTACGGCGTGCAACGGGCAAAGTTATAGCGCAAAGGTTAGAAGACCATGTATTTCTGGTTCACGGAATACCACAGACGGTGATGTCTGATAATGGCTCGCAATTTATAAGTCATGAGGTTCAGGCATTATATGAAAAATACAATATTCCGCAAGTACATTTGGGTCCAGTATATTGTCCACAAGTTAATACGGTGGAACGTTATAACCGCACAATAATCACTGCAGTTTCCTCGTTTGTTGAGAACGATCATAGAACGTGGGATATTAACATACATAAAATACAATTTGCCATGAACACCTCAGTAAATGAGTCTACTTCTTATACTCCTTTCATGCTAGTACACGGTAGGGAAGCTGTCACAGATGGTAGTATTTACCGTGGCTTCGAAGATCTCCAAGAGTTGGTTGTGGTACCACGCGATACTCATGCGTCTAATATTGGCCACCTCGGTGACATTTTCATCAAAGTCCGAGAGTCATTGCGTAAGGCCCATGAAAGGAATATAAAATACTATAACAACAAACGCAGAGATATCTCTTTTAATGTTGGTGATTTTGTGTGGAAGCGGACGTACAAGCAGAGTTCTGCTAATAAATATTTTACTGCTAAACTTGCCCCTAAATATGAACGTTGTAAAATTATACGTAAGCTTTCTCGCCTCGTCTATGAGCTCGAAGACGAGAACGGAAAATACATAGGAAAGTGGCACATAAAAGATTTTAAAAATTTAGATACTTCGAGTGACTAAATTACATACCTAGTAACATAATACCTACTTAATTTTCATTTTTATACTCTTATGAAAATAGCCATATTTTTATAAGCATTTAAACTATTTAGGCACCGCGGGTGCGGCGGTCACAGAATACCCACCCCGCCATTCTTCCTGGCGTCTCGTAGAACCCGAGTGTAGGATAACGCGCCATATAACATCTGGCGGCGTTTTTGCATGTGTCTGTCCCTGTCGTTTTTTTATTGATTTGCCTTGATACTTAAGTTTCCATTTACCTAACATCTTCAAAATTGATATTACCATTACATAAGTACATAAAGATCTAAAACACAAATATTATACGTGTCTTAGTTCATACCATTATAAATATATTATTACTACCATTATATAAAATGGATATTACTTCTTTAGTATCTGATACCAGAATTAAGGAACAAGTATGTACTTATTATAACTGTTATGTGGTTAGATAGATGCATTTAGCACAAGATCACAAATATAAACGTGTCTTGTTCATTATTTTTATATGTATTCTACTCTAATCAACAAAATTAATTTTGAATTCCTCACAGGAGCGGTTTGCAACTCTAGAAATAAGCCTTTGCTATATTCTTATAATGGAGGAAGTTACATCTAGCTGGAAACGTAGGAAAATCAATATCGACGATCAGGGGCAACGACACCATGCAACTCATTTTTTTTTTATTTCCTTTTTATTGTTTTTTTCTACTTATTATTTGACGATTAGAGTCAAAATGTCTGTAATAACGGCATCTACCGGTGGTTGTTGACATTACTTGCTATACACTGCTAGTGTCAAGATATACTTATTTAACAACGCCATCTCGGCGTCAGTCCTGACACTACAGTTTTTTTTTTATTACTTTCTTATATTTGATGGGCATAGGATATAATGCTTTTTGCCTATTTATCACAGCCATATAGGTGCTAGCAGAAGAGGTTTCGCTAGATTTTGCCACCTTATTGGTGAATATTTTTTTTTTACAACCATGTAGGTGCTAGCAGCAGTAGTTTCGCGCTAGATTTTGTCACCTTATTGGTGAATGTGGTTTTTTTTATTACAATCTTTAACATACCATATTAATGGATTTACGTAGATTTAAGGTACATGCATGTTAAATATTCTTTATTTACACACGTTTATATTTAAAGCTTTATTTTTTATCTTATACAAATAAATAAACTTATAAAAAAAAAATAACGTTAGGCGTAATTGGGTACAGAGTTTATCACGAATGAATAGTTTTTAAGTACCTAATTGATTCTAATTATGATAATTTTGTTTGGTTGGTTAGGAGGTTTTGAGGCTGACGAGGCGTCAGACGAATTCCCTACGTGAATTCTATCGTGGTTGGGGGGATACTGTAACACTGTTTTTTCTTAAAATTTCATAAAACACTAATTTTGCAAAAACACTTTGGTTTCACTGTAGTTTTAACACAAATTTCACAACTAAAATCATAATTACAATATGTAACTTTGTCAATTAATTTCACAATATCAATGTCAAGTGTCAACGTCAACGTCGTTTCACGTCACGTCAGTGACATTTGCAATTATCTTTGGTCATTATTCACTTTTTGCATAAACAAAATAAATCTCGCGTTTATCCTGGCCTTATTTACAAAGATAGTTTTTTTTCGCCCAAAATCCCGTGCTTCCATTTAGGTGGGTTGATTTTCTCAAAATTCGGAATTTGACATTTGGACCGTTTGTTTTGATCATTTCTATAGACATATTTTAATAAAATACACTTAAACTTATAGATCATATAATTATAGTTTCGTCGAATAGAATTTGGAAAGCATTCACAATTTGTTTAAGGTTAATTTTTCATTACGTTTTGTTTTTCAACTAAACATAACTTTAGCTGGAAATACTTATTGCATAGGTATTGTAGAATTTCGAAAGATCCGTATGTTGACTTGACACATCTTGAAGCAAGTTAAGAGTCTTACGAGTGTTATGAAATGAATTTGGTTTTAGGAGAGGTTCCGTCGCCAATACGGCGCTTAACATTCAGCAAACGGACCTCGGCTCCGTCGCTTCCACATAAACGCAAATCTGCGCGCAAGTGGAGCGTTGGTTTAGTCTATCGTCTAGGTTATGACTAGTCTGTGAGACATCGATCGAAGTAATTTGTTATTGATTTGAAGATCATAAAGTTTTTATATATTTATTTCGTAGGTATTTCTCTCGTTTTCCGTGTGAATTTAATTCGAAAAGCCACCCTGAATTTAACAAAGTGAGTTATTTTTGTTTTCAGCTTGAAGAGTAAAAGCTCAATCATATTTATAATCGCCGGCGCGCGATTCGGTGAATTAGTTGAATAAATAAATTATATCAATAGATAATACTCCGCCCACACTAAGGTATCTAATTAACTTATTATATTTCATGATTTAAAGCAGATTTTGTTAATTTTATTTTTATTTGTGGGTAAATTGATTATTAAATCAAACATGTTACATTTCCAAAATTCGCCTTTTTCATCCCCTATTTCATTAAAAAACCCTGATAGTAAGCGGCATCTCAGTGGGATTAAGGCATATATTGAGTAACACTTGCGAATTTCCTGTTAAATTCTAAATTTTTACAATATTAAGTTTCACATCATACTTTGGCAAATAACTCACAAATTAAGCTGTTTTCTTTTTATTAATAGCAGTAATTATACACAAAATAGGTGCTCTCCCCTCCATATGTTTTTTTTTATTAACCAACCAATAAGACAATTTGTCAATTTATTAAAAATTATGTTTTAGAATTCATTTGCTATGTTTATTACATGAAGTTCAAATGTATTGACTGGGATTCCTTCAGAACTCAGTATTAGACCCACTGACCCTAAGATCATAGGCATATTTAATTATATTTTAACCTAACACTGTACTATGAATCTCCAGGGCAGTTACCGGAGGCCGTAGGGCTCCGCTGCTTGACCTTACAGCTAGAAACCATAACAAACTAACCTAACACAAGGAGGAATTCTGTGGAATTATATATATGTAGAGAGAGAATAATCTAAGGAATTGGAATATTCGAATATACCGTGATCGCGGAAACTTAGCATCGAAGGTACGCTCTACTAACAACCGCTCCGGGGAAGGCTACTAACTTCTTTTAAAAAAAAAAAAGGAAACCTATAACTATTTGTTGGTGTATTTTATTGCCCCTCATTTTGTAGTTTTGTACCCAATTAGTACCTGATTTTTACCTGCCGAGATTGATCAAACAAACCTGAACCATCCTGCCCTTGGCTTGTATTAATTAAACATTAAGTTAAGTGCTTTGCATTGAGGGATTTTGTTTACTTCAGTAACATTATGAATAAGTGAATTATAGTTATGTACCTACAACAATAAAACTTTTCATTTTGTATCGGACTAAAGGAATAAGTTTGTTTTTTTTCTTTCAACTTTAAGATTTCCCTATATTTCAACAATTCAGCAGGAAAAAGCACTACAATTGAGACCACCCCGTATGGACCTGGAGGTCCGGGGTTCGATTACCCCAGGGGGGCAGAAAGTTTTCTGTTTAGTTTCGCCGGTGGTAGAGCTTCTGTACCCGCCGCCCGACTTGCAACTATTTATTCCTGACACTTGACTCTGAAAAAAATAAGCACTTTAAATCTGAAAATTTCACAAACGGATCGCTGATTCGAAAAATCGTCTTCGTAAACTCGAAACCTATTCCATGGGATAGACGAGAAAAAAATTCATTCCTATAGTTACATTCCTAAAATATTTTTTTTCACAATGTTATTTTACCACTTTGTCAGTGACTTTTATGAAACCTATGCCAAATAATCGCTTTTTAGTAGGTACTAAGTTATTGAGCTACACCGCGGACAGACAGTAAGATAGACTGACAGACGGACCGACTGACATGTTGACTGAAGAACCCTAAAATGTCTGCATCAGGTACATGGTTGATTTCTACTTAAAACATAGAACCGATTTCAAAGGGACAATACACCTAAGTAAATAATAATTGCGATTATGAAGGCATAATTTATGGAAAATAACGTTGTATGTTTATAATATTTATCAGGTTCTCATTATGTTTACAAAAGTAGAGTCAAAATGATGGTACACTTCTGTCATCTGCCAAGGTGATACACAGACAGCTAGTATTGAATCGGAAAAACTAGGTGTTTTATACGTACTAATACACATATAATATTTTCTATTCATGAATATAATATTCTGCGAATATAAAGTATAAAAATGTAGGCCGATCTTTTTGCCTGCAGATGCGGACTTGCAGCAAGCATAGGACTAAATATGGTACAGATGCTGTGTCTCCCATCACGCTCCAGTCCCATTCCCCGATCGCCATGTTATCCTGCCGCGAACTGATTGATTGCTATACATTACATCTGCGTTTAAATTAGACGCGTGACTGATTACAAAATAATATTTAATTCTTCAGAAGCCCAGCTAATTCTAGTTATGAGGAGCTACTGTGTTACTCAAGCTAAAATTAAATATCAGTCTCGCGGCTCGATAAGAACTGTCGGCACGCTCCCAAAGCAAGTGTGTATTATTCAAATACAAAACTGGCACTAATGACCTGTTATTAGTGACTGCCGACACAGCTTCAAATCAAACCCGAACATTTGTTGCAAATTTACCCAAAGCACAGGCTTTACGATACGTCCCTGTAATATTATTTCTTAATTAAGGACCTCTTTAAATATTGATGAAAGGATGGAAGGCACGCTCTTATCGACGATGCCGGTCCTAACTTAAATTTTCTGTAATTGTTAATACTCCAACCGATTGCTTTCTAGATTTGTACTTTGTATGGGAATAAAACATTAGAATTTCGTAAATAAGGAACGGCTTTCGTAAATGGGGAAGTGATGAAAGATTCATCAGCAATTCTTGGCTACTGCTTAGTTTGGTCAGTGCTTTAGTGGTAGGACATTTGAGACTATCTCGCAGAAGAAAGCTGCGGAGAGGAAGCGGGAGGAAGATCCTCAAGCCGCTCCGCCTCGCCGCAGACATATAGGCAGGCGTAGGTGGGCATTTGCTTAAGCAATGCTCGTCTGATGACCCTGCTGTGAGGCCTGCTTGCAAGGTTGGCTCCGAGCACGGTGTCGTAAGGCTTCTCCGCCTGGGGGTTGTCCTGGTGTTCTCGGACAATCCCCCCTTGGCTAGTCCGGGCGCGTGAGTAGTGGTATCGCATCGTGGACCCTACCACACACGCCCAAAAGGGCAGGGAGAACTCCAGGGGTTTTAGTGGGTATGCCCGACTCAGTGCTGGGAGAGCCCGACACACCCTAACCGTCTAGTCCACATGCCGTCGGACCAAATTAACCTAGTTCACCCTAATAGCAAAATTCGAGCTAAGATAGCCAGTTCCTCAGTTGCTGCGGAGTTTAGTAAAGCTCTATTCGCATCTTAGTCCTTATGTATGTTACTTACTGTCAGGGGAAATGAAGGTCTAGATTCTAAAGCATCCTTTTTGTGTGTATAAAACGGAAAAATAGAGTTTGTCTTTTTTAATTTAACAAATGTTTATTACTCTTATCAAATTTTTCAATCATAGAACTTACGAGTGATATGTAAGTAGATATTTATGTACGAAAGTTTTGTGGAATTCCTTTAACGTTTATTTCTAAATTAATATTTAGCATATTTTTCTGATACATCTTTTGACCAACATTTAATCAGAAACTATTCAGCGGGATAAACAAAAATACTTACCATTTTTGTTTTAGGCAGTGTTTTATAAATGGAAATCATATCCATTTTTTTCGCTATCATCACCTAATTGCAAAGCGGTAGCCATCGCGATATGATGCCCTCCAAACAAGACACCAATCAGAGGAGCGTCCAATAACGTGTTTTTCTCAACCCCGAGAGATGAGGCGTCATACATTTTTCATGGAGTCAATATTGCAAGAGATGTGCAGATTGTAAAGCAGACGTGCCGGGTGAAGTTGGACCTTATAGCTTCGGGATAGAGGGTTCTAGAGTTGTATTACATAGTCGCTTTCCTGATCGCAATTAAAGCGCAGAAGCACAAGTCATTAGCGCATACGGCAATATTCCACGGTGTTCTTGCGCCGGGACCGGTACTTTAGTAATTTTCACCGCGGTACCGTGTCGTTGAAATGTGATCTCATTATTGGTATTTTGATGAGGTCCGAGACTTAACATGGCTTTGTGTTCGGCTGGTATTTTTACAATGTCGACGCGGTTACCGGTTATACTACAAACATATTTTGTAAAGCCTTTGGTTGGGCAGTTTTTCTTATGTCGTTTTGGCTTTCTTATTGTAATATCATGAACACTGGTTATGAACGCTAATCAAAGTTTTACGGCCTTACAAATAAAAACTTATACCGAAAATAATCCTCGGAATAATTTATTCTGTGTTTTGTCTTGTTTTAGCACATGTCAGATGTAATATGTCAAAATAAGACAAAACACGGAATAACTATTCCGAGGTTATTCCTAGGAATAAGTTTTTTATTTGTAAGGCCGTAAGTCTTCCAAGTTGTTTCATGCCTCGGCTAACTATTCCTACTTAATATTATGAAAAATTTAATATTTACGTGTATAGTAAACTTTATTTCTATACATCTATCTTATTATAATCGCTTGAACAAGATTATAATAACACTAGCTGTGTCCGCGAACTACGTTTCGCCTTATAAAAGA
Source organism: Schoenobius gigantellus (assembly GCA_963935595.1). Taxonomy (NCBI): domain Eukaryota; kingdom Metazoa; phylum Arthropoda; class Insecta; order Lepidoptera; family Crambidae; genus Schoenobius; species Schoenobius gigantellus. The sequence continues at coordinate 11,686,893 of OZ012563.1, read as the reverse complement.
CTTCAACGCGTTCATAGTTATATATCCTCTATATTTTTCCCGTTTTAACAACATTTTTTATTGATTCTCCCTACCCATTGGTCATCATCACTGCTCATGTACGTCCCCCACCGAGGGGTTCGAGCCTACCCTATGTTAGGGTGATTGGGCCTTAGTCAACCACGCTGGCCCAGTGCGGATTGGTCGACTTCACATACATCATTGAATTTCTTTGCAGATGTACGCAGGTTGCCTCACGATGTTTTCCTTCACCGTAGGAGCGTCAGACAAATGTACATATGAAATTCGAAACGAAAAACACATTGGTACATGGCGGGTCACGAACCCTTTTTTTTTTTTTTCTTTTTTTTTTTTTCTTTTTTTTTTTTCTTTTTTTTTTATGTAAGGCCCGGCAAATGACCTCCTCCCGCCTGATGTAAAGCGGTGAAAGAGGCCCAAATGAGTTGACAGATAGAGTAGGGACGACATCCACTATCCTACCTGCCCGCCCCTTGCCGGCCTAAAAGATGCTTTTTCACACCTCTTTTGAAGGAACCCATGTTGTAGGATGGAGGAAACACGTGCGCAGGTAGAGAATTCCAAGTGTGGGATGAACGACAGAAGAAGGAATCTTGGAATTTCTTGGTACGGTGTGAAAAGGAGGACACAGTGTACGGATGACTCCGAAGGCCCTTACGCGTGTTTCTGTTAAGGAATGGAGAGGGAGGGATAAGGTTAAAGAGCTCCTCAGAGCATTCCCCATGGAACATTCGGTAAAAGGCGCTAAGAGAGGCGATGTCACGACGAAGTTGCAGAGGCTCGAGGGTGTTAGTTGCCTCTACATCGCCAATTATTCGAATAGCGCGACGCTGCAATCTGTCCAGAGCATCGAGGAGGTACTGAGCGGAGCCGTCCCAAAGGTGCGAGCAATATTCCACGCAAGACCTAACCTGAGTTTTATACAACAGGCATAGTTGGTCCGGCGCAAAATACCTACGCACCTTGTTTAGGACACCGAGTTTCCGTGAGGCAGCAGTTATAACGGATTCGATGTAGTCTCTGGGGTTCAGATCGCAGCGAATGTTCATTCCGAGCAAGGTGATGTTACTCTGTGTGTGAAGGGTTGTGCCCTGAAGAGAAGGAGGGGGGAGGAAAGGTGACCTTTTCGCCGAGAACGCGCACACCTGTGTTTTCTTAGCATTGAACTCGACAAGATTGTTGGAACCCCATTCGGAGATGAGGTCCAGCGTCCTGTTGAGCTCAATGATAAGATTCTGCCTCTCCCTATCAATATTGCCACGAGCAGCCCCTGAGCTTCCGTGATATCCCCCATGCACTGTACTGTCGTCTGCATAGCAATGTATACTTCCCAAGGAAAGCATGTCATTGATATGCAGAAGAAACAATGTTGGGGATAGAACGGAGCCTTGTGGAACACCAGCATTCACTGCCACGAACCGCGAAGCGCAGCCGTCAACGACAACGCGAATTCTACGCTCGTGGAGGAAGCTGGCAATCCACGTACAGAACTGAGCGGGCAATCCGTATGCCGGAAGCTTGGAAAGGAGAGCCTTGTGCCAGACTCTATCAAAAGCTTTGGCGATGTCGAGACTAATAGCCACAGACTCGCCGCGCTTATCGATAGATTCACCCCATTTGTGCAAAAGGAACGCTAGAAGGTCACCTGTTGACCGTTTAGGACGAAACCCATACTGACGGTCATTAAGCAACGAGTGACCTTCCAGGTAACGGATCAGCTGGGTGTTAAGGATCCTCTCCATGATTTTACATAAAATGGAAGTGACGGCTATAGGGCGATAGTTAGCCGGATCAGAACGATCTCCCTTTTTGGGAACCGGCTGGACATTGGCCTCTTTCCAAGATTTCGGCACACAACCAGCAGAGAACGACAGACGGTATAGACGCGTCAGGACCGGAGTCAACTCCGCTGCACACTTCTTAAGTACAATCGCAGGAATGCCGTCTGGTCCACTTGCTTTTCGAATATCAATCGACTGTAGCTCCGCCCGCACATCTCGCTGTCTGATGCGAATATCGGGCATAGTGCTGCCACAATGGGACAGTGTCGGAGGTTGTGCACCACAGTCATCGATACGGGAATGGGCCGCGAAGAGTTTTGCCAGGAGGTCGGCTTTCTCCTGCGGCTGATGAGCAAGTGAGCCATCGGCATGTCTCAGCGGTGGCAGCGAGGGTTGGCAGAAGTTTGATTGCACAGCTTTGGCCAGGCGCCAGAAAGAACGGCTACCCGTAGGGTGCGCTAGCAGTTCCTGACCCACTTGTGCAATGCGCTGAGCATCCGCTCTAATGTAAGCCCTCTTACACAACTTGGTGGCATTATTATAGGCTGTTTTCAGTAGGTTAGTATTGGGATCCCTAGAAGCTCGACCTCTGATCCAAGCGCGGTAAGCTAGCTGTTTGTTTTCAACAGCAGAGGCACACTCGCGATTGAACCAGAGGTTACGTCTCCCTCTACTGACGAGATTGGAATGTGGAATATAATATTCCATTCCTAATCTGATCTCGTCAGCAACAGAGGTAGCGCAGGAGTTCGGATCCATCCCACTGAAACAGCGCTGCCACCAAGGGACAGACGCGTAATAATCCCGCATACCGTCCCAATCTGCTGACGCATAGTGCCACAGACGGCGTGCTGCAACCACAGGCGACGGTCGCGACGCCTGAGGCACTGAGACGGATACCAGGCAGTGATCTGAAGATCCTAGTGGAGCTCGAATCACCACCTGATATCCGTCGGGGCGATTTGTCAGCAGAAGGTCCAACAAAGAGGGCGCTTGACCGATAATATCTGGTACCCTGGTGTGCTGGGTAACCAATTGTGTCAGGTCGTGCGTGAGAGCGAATGCGTGGGCAGTCCTATCCGCATGGTCAGTTTTAGAGGAACTTAACCACAACTCGTGGTGAGCATTGAAGTCCCCTAAAAACACCAGCTCGGCGGAAGGAAATTGCTCCTGCGCGTCATCTGCCACCCGACTTAGGTGTTCAAAAAGTCGAGTTGTCTCCAAGTCACCACGGTGGGAACGATAGACGCACACGTAGACACTGCAATGAGTGCCAAAATCGACGTGTACCACAAGGAGGGAAAAGGAAGGTTCCTCCAAACAGCGCAGGCGACGACAACAAACGTCCGCCCGGACGAACAAGCAAACACCTGCCTTTGCCTTGAAGGACTCCTCAAGAGCGTAGCCGGGGTAATTAAAGTAGCTTGTATCGGCCGGGCAGATAATTTGCGTCTCTGTCAAAAACAGCATTGCTGGACGGGCTGTCTCGAGATGGTGGTGGACAGCCAAGAGGTTAGAATGGAGCCCGCGGATGTTAGCGAGCCCCACCTCGAATAGTGGTGTTTTGGTGGGATAGTGCACCGCTGTACGACCAGTCCTAATATTGTGCGCTGACATGTTTGTTGGAGTGAGAGGTGTGAAATTGAGGTGTCGTTGCAGCGATTAGCATAGTTAACGTGTGTAGGCCTGTTTCGCCAGGGAACAGCCGACAGCTGATTTGCGCTGACTCTCCGCACGAAAGGGCCCCCGAACCCCCCCGGAAGTGGTCGCCGGGACCCACCGTCCGGTCACCAACCGGCACGACGGACCACCCCGAGATTATGCGTGGCATGGTGGGGCAGCCTCACGGACTGGTTAGGTCCGCTTGGGCCCCTGTACTGTACCACGGGCGGCCAGCGGAACAGCCGTTTCTTCGGGTGTTCCTGGGCGGAGGGTCAACGCAGTCAACCTGGCACTGGGTCGACGGAAGCCCACACAAACCACACGAATCGCAGCAACGACCCCTCAAGCTCTGGCTGTGCGATGACTGATCCCGAAACGCGGACACAAAATGCCCACTTGACGGGTTTTACGTCATGCGCACGGTGGTCGCTAGCCAGTCGGGTTTTTCAAGCCCTACCACCAGAAGTTGGTCACTCGATTAGCACCACCCGGGGATCACGTGTAGGGTCTCGAGGGTAAAACCTACGGACGTGAGCGACTCCAATCCCCGGGGAAATGCGTAACCGCACCGTACCCGCCGTTGGCTAGACAGCGAGCGTGTGTGGGGCTCTCCCGGCAGGGTGCCAGGCCTACCCACTAAAACCCCCCGGTGTTCTCCCTGCCCTTATGGGCGCGCTAGGTAAGGTCCACACTGCGACTCCACTACCCACGCGCCCGGGCAAGCCCGACCCACCGGTCGGGCTATCGCCAAGGGGGGATTGCCCGAGAACACCAGGGCAATCCCCAGACGGAGGGCCTTACGGCGGCGTGCACGGGGCCAACCGTGCACGCAGGCCTCTACGGCAGGGTCATTAGATGGGCAATGCTTGTGCGAATGCCCGCCTTCGCCTGCCTATCCGTCTGCGGCGGATGGGAGCGGCTTGAGGATCTGCGGGTCTCGAACCCTGACCCCCCGATTGGAAGGCAAGCGCCGAGTCCACAGCGCCACTGACGCCCCCCCCCCCCCATTGGTCGTAGCATAATATTACATAGCCTAAAGTCTCCCTCGATAAATGGACTATCCAATACAAGAATACGTTTTCAATTCGGACCAGTAGTTCCAAACAATCAAACAAACTCTTCAGCTTTATAATATTAGTAAGTATAGAAGCAAGTAAGCTTTATAATATTAGTAAGTATAGAAGCAAGTAAGCTTTATAATATTAGTAAGTATAGAAGCAAGTAAGCTTTATAATATTAGTATAGATTGAAAGAATGCATTGCAGTGTATACCAAAATGTCGCTCTCAGTGCAGATTTAATACTGTTTTTAACCGACTTCAAAAAAGGAGGAGGTTATCAATTTGGTTGTTTTTTTTTATGTTTGTTACCTCATAACTCCGCAATTTTTAAACCGATTTCCACAAATTCTTATTGTATTTGATAGAGTATACTGCAAGGGTGGTCCCATGGTCACCAAAGTCAGGATCTGATGATGGGATCCCATAGAAAATCGAGGAAAACACAAATTTAATAACTAATGATACTAATTTAATACACTAATTTAATAACTAATTTAAATTAGGGTTTCTTTCACTAAAAAGTTAAATATATTTTTTTTTACAAAAAATAGAACCGACTTCTAAAACACTGAAAACTTAAAAATAATATAAGAATAGGTACAGACAAAATTACACTTCTATATTTCTAGGAGTTCATCGTTTGGCGCCAACTTCAATATAGAAGTGTGATGTTGTCTGTACCTATTCTTATATTATTTTTAAGTTTTTAGTGTTTTTGAAGTCGGTTCTATTTTTTGTAAAAAAAATTTCAAGCGATCATCCTGGGAGCAAAAATTCAAGCTATTGTTAAAGATTTTTACATAATATGTAACTAGAAATACAGGTCTTCATTGTTTAATGACACTAACCCACATTCACGCATACACATACGCTCATACATGGCATGCTTACATACATCTCATTATTATTAGTAATTTCGGCGGCTATTATTAGTAATTAAATAAGCGGCTTTGATCTGACGTTTATTAATTTTGACAAATTTTACATCTTTGTTTTAGCTAGCATCGAAGTTAGCGATGTTTAATGTACATTTTCAAGGCATCGGTTGTAAATGTACTGATCAAATAAAAAATCTAATGATTGGAAGTATCATTGATCATACCCAGCAGTTTATTTAATATAGATAAAGGGGAATATGAACATTGTTTCATTATTGTATTAGTAAAAGGATTTTTATTAGAGAAACAACTCAGTGAAGCTATATTCGAAATAACTTTAAAAACTGCAAAGTTATAAAGCTCTTAAGTTGCTGGCTAGAAAGGGACATCCGATATAGCCTGTGACATCATCGTAGACATCGGCCATACAAGACACATACAAAAATCTGTTTTGTAAGTAAGAGATGGCATGCAAATTTCAATAACATCCTTTTTATTTTTAGGCTGTTTCTTCACAGTATGTTTGAAGGTTTTTTTTATGTAGCACTAGCTGTGCCCGCGAACTACGTTTCGCCATATATTTTTTTGCCGTTTTTGCAACATTTTTCATTGATGCTCAGCTCCTATTAGTCGTAGCGTGATGCTATATAGCCTAAAACCTTCCTCGATAAATGGACTATCCAACACAAAAAGAATTTCAATTTGCATCAGTAGTTCCTGAGATTAGCGCATTCAACCAAACAAACAAACTCTTCAGCTTTATAATATTAAGTATAGATTATTAGCTTAATTCACCGGTAAAAATACTAATATCGCTATTAAAAATGGGGGTTGTGGTAGAAGGGTGAAAATTGAGGGTTATAAGTATTTTATGATATTAAATCATAAAAAAAGTTGTCCAAAAAATCTGGAGAGTGCCACCTTCATCACCTAGGGGTATAAAAATAGCCCACGACCTATTCTCAGACCTACCAAATATACACAAAAATTTTACTCTGCTTCGGAGGAGCTCAATAACAAACACTGTGATTGAAGCTTTTATACATTAGATGATGCCTTTCAAAAAAATTATAGCACCAACTTTATGCATATTCCCTATTCCAAGTAAATAAAATTAATCTAGGCATAATTTAAGATCCTCAGAGATCCAAATGCCCCACCTTCTTATCTCAGTTCTCGTTTCAATCGTATATGAGCTGTGATGACGATAATGACATATGTATATATTTTTCTTTATAATATCAATAATTATGTATATTTTATTTTGGTGCCTCTCATTAAAATGGAATCTCCTATGCAACGACAGGTTGGCTGGTAGAGATCTCTTTTAGATATAAGTGCACTTTTGCATCTTTTTTATTGTTTTATGTTTCCTTAAGTGTTTTTTGCAATAAAGAGTAGATATAATAAGAGTACAATTAAAATATTTCATTGGTAACCAAAGATAAACCATTTTTGTTGTATCATTACGTAATTTATAGCCCATTGCTTTATCATCATCATCAATACCAGACTTGTGTAAGAAACGGAAAATTAAAATTCCGAAGACCCGACGTGTGATATGACATTTTTTGACGAGCGCCCGACGCACGACAGCGCCGGAGACGTTGAAACCCCACTTTTTCCGCGGCGAGATTCCCGCAGGAACCCGGGCCGCGGTCATTCCACCGCGGCCAATCATATCTCGATAGAGACCAGATATTTATGAGCGTCGCAAAAAGGCCCGAGACAATCCCGACCTTTTTACGTCTTCTTCCCGTCTCGCATTTTTCGGGCAAAACTGATTGTTTACCGGAAAAAATTACGCCTGTTAGCCGGTGGAGGCGCATAAATAAAAGATGGGGCCGGGGAATTTTGATTCGGTTGTTTTTGCAGATGCTGCGTGCTTTGCGGAGAGAAAATGTAAAAAGCGACGTGCGATTGAGGGCCTGTGCTCGCGCCGCTGAGATTTATGTGGCCGGCGACGCGCAATTCGTTATGGCTTGTTTCTCCACTAAATTGTAGATCTCGACTGGGCTGTTGGGGACGTTTTCATCGTTTCGGCGTTTCGCGTACGAAACTGGGGCTTCGTAACCAGTTACGATAGAATACTTTTTCGTCCTTGCATGAAACCAGTTTCGTAATAGTTTCGCTTGCAAGTTTAACTACTTACTACTAAAATTTTAAAATCTTTATGAAACATATATCTTTACATGCACGTATTCACGCCAAACACAATTAATCGAAATTAACTCTACATCTGTTCGGAATTTGGGAGAGTTCTCCGAGAACAACAGGCATGAAATTCGGAAGGTGTAATTTTTGTCTCTTCTTTTAAAAAGTTTCCCACGAAAAATGAGACGTCCACGTTTTTATTACGATATAGCACTTGTGTTTATTTAATTGTTTAATAATTTTGTAAAGTATTAAGTAGCTTCTTCATTATCACAGCTCATATCCCACCGAGGGGCTCGAGCCTACGTTGAGTTGGGGTGTTTTATAGACCTTAGTCAACCACGCTGGCCCAGTGCGGATTGCTCGACTTCACATACACCTTTGAATTTCTTCGCAGATGTATGCAGATTGCCTCACGATATTTTCGTTCACCGTAAGAATGTCGGAATAATATGAAAATATACGGAAAACGAAAAACACATTGATACATGGCAGGATCGAGCCGTGGACCTCCCGATTGGAAGGTTAGTGCCGCATGCTCTTAATAAGTAGTAGCTCTTAGAAGTAGTTTCTTAATAGTTTTAAAAGGAAGCTTCTTGTAAAGAAAATAATTAAATGTTATATTTTGCTGTCAAATACTGTTCTTTTATTAAGAAACCTGTTCACACTCAGCCACATGTCAGAGCCGGGCGAGAATGCAGTGTGGCAGTGTATTACGACGCAGGCGTTAACGTTAATATTGACGCAGATGGACGAACAAAAGTGTGAGTTGGACTCGCGAATTGAGGGTTCTGTACAAACTTATCTAATTATATTAGTTCCTAACTATGTACATATTTACGGTTTTCAGTTTTTTTCCTTAACATGTGCTATAAGATCTTGCTTCTTGTCATATTTCACGATTCTAGGTCAACGAGAGGTACCTACCAAATAGGTTTTGATTCCCTCTTGAAATCGCAAAATAAAGGAAATGCGGTTTATAATAAATCCAAATTTCTCCTAGGCACGTTAGAAACCATGTTTGTAGTACTAAACTATACATATGTACAAGTTTATTTTTTTTATTACCAAAAAATTTTGTGTGCTTGTTCAGACAAGCAAACTGAACAACTTTCACTATGGGACCAACTTTGAAATCGCAAAAAATAACCTTGTATATCTACATATGAAGATCAAAGAAACACCAATGATTGAAATAAAAGCAGACAACGGAATTAAATTGAATTTAATTAAATTGAGGTGAAATTGCTCCAACACTTTCCGATTCGTCACGAGCAAGCAACTGAAGTTATTGGACATTGTTAATTTGCTTTATCGAAAACAATATTGATTACCTTTTCGTTTTATTGCTTTTCTGCCTACAAATTAGGTTACTGCTTCTTAACGATCCTTTCTTCATTCGCAGCAAATAGAATGGATATTACCTTATTTTCAGCTATTAGAAAGTGTAATGTATAAATAGGATATTCGTAATTGGAGTTTTCATAAAGTTAGCCTAACAAAAAATATCCTTATATCAAAAATTAAAGTCCTTGATATAAATTTTAAAATTACTTATTATTCAAATAGTTTCTCCCTTACGTAAATATATTAATTAAAAAGTTACAATGAAAACTTGGTTGCCTATTTTTCACGACGTGGAATGCTTTTGTGCACTGTAGTAGTCGACCTTAGAATAATTCTAAGTAGTCGACATTGTCACGGTAATAGTAAACAGGGTGATCAATCCAAATGGGTCATTATGAAGAAGTCAAAAACTATGAGAGATAGCAAAATCTGTTCTTAGGAACCATGGCGTCGATTTTAGATGTAATAATAATAATGACAATTAAATCTTACTAACTCTCATACATAACCGGCAATCGAACCTGGTCAAAATCTGTGTAAAAAAATGTTATAAGTTCTGCAAGTTTGTTCGTTGTTATTGTTGGTGCAATGGAGTTAAAGAGACGATTCTGTATTAATTATGTTAATCGTATTTAATGTATATAATAAAATCGTAGGGGTGCAAAAATCTGTAATTGCGAAATATTAATAAAAACAATACACATGCCTTAAAATCATTAGCAGAACACGATAGAAACGTTTTTAAAAAAATTGTTTGTTTGTTTGTATATTTGTTTGTTTGTTTCTCTGTTTGTCCGGAAAGATCTCCGAAACTACTGGACAGAATTTGATATGACTTACACCACAATGCTTAGAATTTTCCGGAAGAACATTTAGGAATAATTTCATTTGTTTCATAATCAACATGGCGCACGTGAAATTATTTTGACAAGTCTGTCACATAGTGCAAAGAAAAACTTAATCTTTTCTGTTATTGGCTGTGCCCATTTGGATTTCGCCGACCAAGAAGTTTAGGAACTTTAAATTGTCTTTTTCTTATGTATTAATTACCCTGGTGGTAAGGCAAAAGGATCAAGCCATACAACCAATGTATAAATCATTTTTTATGACAATATCACGTCACAAATATAAAATTTTTAGGTTGGTTTAATTCTTGACCAATTTTCTCAAAATCGGTACAATTTTTGAAATGTTGAAAAGTATTTTGAAAGGTGTATTTTTTACATTATGACTAAGGAATCAAACTCTTTCATCCATTTAAAACTATTAAAAGTAATTGATTGATATTGATAATTTAAAAAAATATCTGACTGCAATGATTCTGTGTTACGCGTACGGGACTCTTATCCTAATATCTATTTATCCTATTATCTCTTTTTTTTGTATACACCTAAGGAACATGGATATCGAACCAAGGACCTAAAGAGTAGAACACATTGAACCTAGCCACGTTTACTTAATTCGACATGACTGCCAATAAAAGTTCGTTTCCAAACCCAGCAATATGGATATCAGATGAAAGGCCTTGATGAGTCGAGCACTATGAACCTGGCAACATTGACGTAAATTCAACATAGCTGCCGCTCAAAAAGGCGGATAAAAATTCGTTTCCAAACCTAGCAATATAGGTATCAAATAAAAGGCCTTGAAGAGTACAGCATTATGAATCTAGGAAAATCGCCCTAAATTCAACATGGCCGCCGCTCAAAAAAAAACGGTTAAAGTTCGTTTCCAAACCCAGCAATGTGGGTATCAAATGAAAGGCCTTAATGAGTAGAGCACTATGAACCTAGCAACATTGACATAAATTCAACATGGCCGCCGCTCAAAAAAGGTGGATAAAAGTTCGTTTCCAAACCTAGCAATATGGGTATCAAATTAAAGGCCTTGAAGAGTAGAGCATTAGGTACCTAGAAAAATCAACCTAAATTCAACATGACCGCAGCCCAAAAAAGGTGGATAAAAGTTCGTTTCCAAACCTAGCAATATGGGTATCAAATGAAAGGCCTCAAAGAGTAGAGCATTATGAACTTAGGAAAATTGCCCTAAATTAAACATGGCCGCCGCTCAAAAAAATGGATAGGTTTCTAAACCTAGCAATATGGGTATCAAATTAATGGCCTTGAAGAGTAGAGCATTAGGTACTTAGGAAAATCGACCTAAATTCAACATGACCGCCGCTCAAAAAAAAGGTTAAAAGTTTGTTTTCAAACCCAGCAATATTGGTATCAAATGAAAAGCTTTAATGAGTAGAGCACTATGAACCTAGTAACATAGACATAAATTTAACATAGCCGCTGCTCAAAAAAGTGGATAAAAGTTCGTTTCCAAACCTAGAAATATGGGTATCAAATGAAAGGCCTCAAAGAGTAGAGCATTATGAACTTAGGAAAATTTCCATAATTTCTACATGGCCGCCGTTCAAAAAAATGGATAAAAGTTCGTTTCCAAACCCAGCAATATGGGTATCAGATGAAAGGCCTTGATGAGTAGAGCACTATGAACGTAGTAACACTGACATTAATTTAATATGGCCGCCGCTAAAAAAAGGTGGATAAAATTTCGTTTCCAAACCTAGCAATATGGGTATCAAATGAAAGGCCTCAAAGAGTAGAGCATTATAAACTTAGGAAAATAGCCCTAAATAAAACATGGCCGCCGCTCAAAAAAAATGATAAAAGTTCGTTTCCAAACCTAGAAATATGGGTATCAAATGAAAGGCCTCAAAGAGTAGAGCATTATGAACTTAGGAAAATTTCCATAATTTCTACATGGCCGCCGTTCAAAAAAATGGATAAAAGTTCGTTTCCAAACCCAGCAATATGGGTATCAGATGAAAGGCCTTGATGAGTAGAGCACTATGAACGTAGTAACACTGACATTAATTTAACATGGCCGCCGCTAAAAAAAGGTGGATAAAATTTCGTTTCCAAACCTAGCAATATGGGTATCAAATGAAAGGCCTCAAAGAGTAGAGCATTATAAACTTAGGAAAATAGCCCTAAATTAAACATGGCCGCCGCTCAAAAAAAATGATAAAAGTTCGTTTCCAAACCTAGAAATATGGGTATCAAATGAAAGGCCTCAAAGAGTAGAGCATTATGAACTTAGGAAAATTTCCATAATTTCTACATGGCCGCCGTTCAAAAAAATGGATAAAAGTTCGTTTCCAAACCCAGCAATATGGGTATCAGATGAAAGGCCTTGATGAGTAGAGCACTATGAACGTAGTAACACTGACATTAATTTAACATGGCCGCCGCTAAAAAAAGGTGGATAAAATTTCGTTTCCAAACCTAGCAATATGGGTATCAAATGAAAGGCCTCAAAGAGTAGAGCATTATAAACTTAGGAAAATAGCCCTAAATTAAACATGGCCGCCGCTCAAAAAAAAAGGATAAAAGATTGTTTTCAAACCCAGCAATATTGGTATCAAATGAAAAGCTTTAATGAGTAGAGCACTATGAACCTAGCAACATAGACATAAATTTAACATAGCCGCTGCTCAAAAAAGGTGGATAAAAGTTCGTTTCCAAACCAAGCAATATGGGTATCAAATGAAAAGCCTCAAAGTGTAGAGCATTATGAACTTGGGAAAATTGCCATAATTTCAACATGGCCACCTTTAAAAAAGGGTGGATATAAGTTCGTTTCCAAACCTAGCAATATGGGTATCAAATAAAAAGCCCTAAAGAGTAGAACACTATGAACCTAGGAAAATCACACAAAATTCAATACGGGCGCCGCTCAAAAATAACGGATAAAAGTTCATTTCCAAACCCAGTAATATGGGTATCAAATGAAAGGCCTTGATCAGTAGAGTACTATAAACGTATACTATAAACGTATTGACGTAAATTCAACATGGTTATTACAAACCTACGAAAATTGTCCTAATTTCGAAATGGCCGCTGCTCAAGAAAGGCACAATAAAGTTGAATCATTGAATCGTTATGGAATAAAATGGAGGAAAAAACTAAACACTGTGTTAAGCAATTTGATGGCGAAACGTAGTTCGCGGGTGCAGCTAGTATTAAATAAATTGGCTCGCCTGCTGAACGAATATATTCTAATTTTAAATAAATGCGATTTGTAATGCATAATATCGATGCAGATAAGATATGCATAAGTGGTATCTTCAGATAAATGATTCGATTGAATACACCATCAACAATAACAACGAAAAAACTTGTAGAATTTATAACATTTTTAACATTGCTTTTCACCAGGTTCGATTCCCGAGTACGTATGAGAGTTAAATAAAATTTGAAGGCCATCACTATTATTAAATCTAAAATCGACGCCATGGTTCCTAAGAATAGATTTCGCTATTTCTCATTGTTTCTCATTTCCCCCTACTGACCCATTTAGATTGATCACCACGGTAATACTTATCATGGCATAATGTGCAGAGCAATATTCACTTAACAAACTTCGATGTTCACTTTGGACAAGTGAACATCACTTCGATGTTCACTTTGTCCCTGGAGGTCGATGTTCACTTTGGACAAGTGAACTTGTTTTTAGGAAAACTTTCGTTACCGGGGTTGTATTTTAAACCCCCGACGGAATAAGTGGGACCTTATATTATAAGTTTAACTGTGGCATCATAGCTCCCTAACGATTTTGATGCGGTTTTTTAACCGCCTTCAAAAAAAGAGGAGGTTATCAATTTGATCCGTATGTTTTTTTTTGTGTGTATGTTACGCGATTACGCCGCCAATTGTGGACCGATCTTCAAAATTCTTTTTGTATTCGATAGAGTATACTCCGGGGGTGGTCCCTAAGTCACCAAAGTCAGGATCAAGCTATTCACGTATTTGCTTCTGGTAGTCATGAACCGAGCTGATGATGGAAGGATCCTTAAATTTTGGACTTGACTTGACCTGACCTTGAACCTGAATTTCATACCTTTTGATTAAATTCAATAAAAAGGACATCAAAGTGCCTTTGCTAACTTGTGACATAAGATGCCTACATGTCGGTAATTATATTACTATAGCTGAATATACCGGTATAGTCAAGTGAAGCGACTTTAACAGCTTTTTTGATTAGAATCATACTGTTGGTAATATCTGCTATTCTTAATAGCAACCTTTATTCTACTCTCGTTAACATCCCAACACGCCCAGTGCGTGTCGAAGCATTATAAAACCGTTCATCAATAAATCTAAGCGAGCTCCTTCGTCCCTTCACTCTCTCCGTTTTCTTCACGCGAGCAGGTGTGAAATGTAATTTCGCACTTTTTGTGCTGCTGCCACCTTCTTAAAAACTGTAAACGCAATAAATCAAAATTAGTCGAAACATCAACTCAGTGGTCGGTTTCCGGGCGGCGTCACAGATATCAAAATAATAGATGGCGTAAGCGGAATTTTTATTTTATGAACAATATTTTAATAATAATTACCCGATTTTGAATTTTCTTAAATTCGTCTCCTTATTCGTTTTACAATTTATTTACCAGAAAATGCTAAGTCACAAACATAAATTTTATAAGTTTTATTTATTCTTAACCGCTTTTCAAGAAATCTATAGAGATTTCTCATTTGGATGTTGAAACGTAGTAATTAATAGTGAATAAAGTCTATATTGGCTTAATAAAGAACAAAAGAGATCGGTTTAGTTAAAATTTCGTCGGGGCCGGTTAGAACTCGGTGATTATGGCGTTAACACAATAGGTATATTGAAGGCGCGGGTTCGATCCCCGCCCTAGACGAATTTTTTTTCTTACTGCTGATTTATTCATTTTTCAATCAACATTATTTCTACAGCATTAACACGAATATTTGTAATCACTAAATTACAATATATAATTACTATTAATGGAAAAATTTGGTCATACAACATTGAGATAATCGAAAACTACTCGTAAATTGTTCTCAAGCTGATAACTGTGTTACCAAACTAGTCTTTAAAAAAACCGCATAAAATTTTGCCTTATTCATTGTACCGTGTCGTGTTTCTTTCTTTGATGTTGTTTTGAATTATATCGAGAAAATGGCATTTTAAACATTTACACTTTGATCTTAAGCACTTAACAAAAAAATGGTACTGTGATAGGCAATGAAAATGTTTTTATTTGTAGGTAAGTAATTATTTATTTTTTATATAGTATGTATCAAATTACCATACGGTCATTATTTTTTCGGTAATTATTTATTATATAGTATGTATCAATTCGGTAATTAGTTTGGTAATTAATTATTTTTTCGGTAAGTATTTTTTATATAGTTTGTATCAAATTAGCATACGGTCCACCGCGGGTCTTACCACCGGGGCCTAACCATGATCGCTTATAGCATGGTTAAAACAATATTGAAACAGAGACACCGCTCTTGCTGCGTATAGCGCCATCCCGCTCTCAGCGTGGTTTTAATATTGTTTTGGGCGATCATGGTTAGGGGGCTGATCGCTTCAAACAATATAAGACCGCAGTGAATGATGGCGTAGCGGTGTCTCCGTTTCAACGTTGTTTTAAACTTATTTTAAGCGATCATGAAATTGAACCGTTTCGACCAAAGAGAATGCCACTTAGTCACATCGAACATTTGAAAGTCGATTTCTGCGTTCCGATTGGTCGATAGCAACGGTTCAGTTTCGATTCCGCTTAAACTCATTAATGAAATTGAACTTCAAATGTTTTGAAATTGCAGTTTTCGCATTCTGCTGCAAAATTTCACATAGGGCTCATAACCACAACCACTACGCCCTACATAGCTAAGCATTAGTGTTCTTGTTACGTGTATGACATAAAAAAAAAGATTCCATACAAATTGAAATAATAAATATGTACGGATACGGAAACCTATTTGCGGTATCTATTCGTGTTTACTTCTGTGTAAGAAGTGCACAAATTGGTTCAAAGGCACGAACGCAGTCGCGTGATCGCAAACAGTCGGCTTTTTCACACATGCCGCCTTTCCGGTCAGCAGATTTTGGTATTCCTAGGGTGACCACACACAGGTATAGTCTGCGGAGTGCGAAGGACTACGCACGGTGTTCCATTGGCGTACAGCTTTATTGTGTCAAGGAAAGCATATCACACACCACACTCGTGTCAGTGGTAGACCAATCCTTTGTTATAACTATTAAAATACTGCTTCTGTACGAAGACTTTAGCTGCTACTAACTGCTATGATTCTTTTCGCATTATTAATGACGTGACGTGACGTGACTGCTGCCGTAGACTATTGATAAAATCAGATGTTTTAAAGGGTTGGGACTTAAACTGTGTTTACAATTATCGTAGCCTATTCATTACTTTACTCCTTACACACTTTTTCAAAGACGCCATATCTATACAAATATTATAAAGCTGAAGAGTTTGTTTGGTTGATTGTTAGTTTGTTTGGTTGAACGCGCTAATCTCAGGAATTACTGATTCAAATTGAAGAATTCTTACTGTATTGGATAGTCCATTATCGAGGAAGGCTTTAGCCTATAATATAACATCACGCTACGACTAATAGGAGCTGAGCATTAATGAAAAATTTTGCATAAACGGGAAAAAAATATATGGCGAAACGTAGTTCGCGGGCACAGCTAGTCTTTTATATCACTATGTTAACAACCTTGTATACTCAGTGTCTATAAAAACAGTGTGCAACAAAAACTTGATGAAACTTTAAAGGAGCGTAAATGTTTACTTATACATATGCTAACCAAAAAGAAGTTATAATTAAAAAAACTATTATTGACCAAATAATTTCCACTATTAGTTAAAAAATGTTTCAAACATCAGTATTTACAACTAATCAATAACAGCATAGTAAGGTGCCGGCGCACAAAAGGGTGAACACAATCGGTGTTACTTTTAAAATATTAATGCTTAAATATTTTAAATATAAATAAATTTTATTTTGATATTTTTATTGAAGATTTAAAAAAACAACAACATACATATAAATTATCGTATATCGTTTCTGAACATGCCCCTAAAGGGTTCAAGGGGTTACACACTGTATACAAGACATAGATCAGAATATAATATATTTTTCGAGCAAAAACTATGGTCACCATATGATTGTGCGACCGAGAAATTATCTTGAAGTGGATTTTGCAAGGATTGCAGGGAAATTAGAGCAAATTTTGTTCCTGTGACGGATGCCACGCGCCAGCAACAACAATCCTGTTTGGCACAAATTATAAACGCAAAAAAGAAAAATAAAGACTGCTGGTTATGCTCAACAGGGAATCTCGTGGCTACCATCTCACTTGAACTATATGTCCAAAAGAGTGCTTATTCTTAGCGAACTTTAACAGCCAACACTAAAGAATCATAATTATTATCAGAATTTTATGTTATAATTTTATATCATCACATTTTATTTCTCGGTACTTATACCACATCCTTTCTCTGAACATCCCAAGGTTGACTTATAGAAAATGCCTCGGATATTAACCCCGCCTTTGTACAAAAAGAACAAATAGATAAAGAAAATAATAAAACACACCTACACCAAAAGAATCCTTTTAAACTCAACACACCCATGGTCTGTTTTCCGTCTTAAAAGATAGAATTTTCACCTCCACTTAACAAATTCGCAGACTGAGCCTAGGATTGAAGTATAACAAAGACCTCTTGTTTTGACCAGAGATAGTGTAGACTAAGAAAAAACTAACTTGGTCTAAGTCTTCCGATTTTACATTAACTTTAAACCACAGACAAAAAATCGTTTTCGTATGGTAATTGATTGAAATTGGAGAAATTATGATCCAAGAAGATTAGGCGTCGAAGTTTGATTGACAGTTTAGCATCAGCATAGTTTTCACACCTTGTTCGTGGTGAAACCGTTTTAACACCTTTCTAAATTGATCTATGTAATGTTTTAAAGCAGCAGTTGCCAGCGGATGGTGTGAAACACGCACTTTTGACTTTGTTTTTGTTTAATTTACTAGTCTACTAATCACTTTCTTTTACTTTTGATTTCATTCGCGTGGATATCACAATTCACCTTAATTGTGTATCCAAACTTGAATCATCATCCTTCGCTTATGAAATTAGCATCATGACCAAGTATAGATTCAAACCTTAACCTTTTTATCTTATCACCGGATAGACGACTAAATGAACTACCAATCTGATTAAACTCCAAATCAAACATGAACGGATTTCTGTCTTGAAAGTCAATGTTCAGTTAGACAAAAATGAGCACTTTACCACAGTTCATGAACAATAACTTCTAGATCATTGCCCATCATTCCGTGTATGTTCTGGTGCATCAAGTTGATGTAATTTACACATTTTTAGGGTTCCATACGTCTGAATAAAAAATACGGAACCCTTATAGGATCACTCGTGTGTTCGTCTGTCTGTCGGTCACAGTCAATTATCTCCGAATCTACTAGACCGATTAAGTTGAAATTTGGTAGGTACACATATCAATTTCTGTGACCCAAACGCGTAGATGTAACGTGAATAGATGAAATCTGTATATGGGAGGTCATTTTTGGGGGTCTTGTTGAAGTTTGAAGATCTTAAATGTATTATTTGTAAATTTTAAAATAAATATTTTCCATGTTATTCAAGAATAGACGAAAATTGACCATTCCCCTACCCCCCCGTTATGTCCGAAACTACTGAACGTAAAATTTAGAAAAAAAATAGTTTTCTACTTATAGATTATAGATTATAGCTCGAGGAAGAGCGAGTGGCAACACTGCTAGTAGTCTGTGCATGTGCTGGTCTGTGGTGGCCGGCCGTGACATGACAGTCGAGTCGAATTTGTAATGTCATTGAACTAAGTTACCATGCGGCGCGCTCTCTCGAGTAAAATTATTTTTTTCGCGAATGCAATGTCCGCTAATTGTGAGTGTTGGGGGCTTATTAGGAAAATGTATTAGTGGTCGGGTTATTGGTCGGTGGATTGACAGCAGCCCTTCAGGAGCGACTTCCTTCGAGCTAGCTCAGGAAGTCCACCGGCTACATACGGAGACCCAACCGGTTTAGGGGTAAGCAATAATATATTGTATTGTAGTTAATCATAAAATCAGCAATAACATAATCGGCGAAAGGCCGAATTGGTTGCGTCGACTCTAGGCGCCACCATAAATTATAGGAAAACCTATAAGAAGTCCACGATATTAAAATACCATGGTAAATCACTCAATATAAGTAATATCGTACGGAACCCTCTTCACGCGAGTTCAACTCGCACTTGGCCGGTTTTTTACTCAAATGGGCTTTCTAATACATTATCAAAATACAGAATTTTCGTTTTCTTTTCTATTTAAACTTATGATATAGAGCAAGAATATATATCAATTATCTCAATACCTAGTTTCGGACTCATTCTCGAAAGAATATTTAACTACTACATCATCAATAATATTTTATTGCACATGAGCAATTTGAATAGTCAAGTTCTTGGCTGAACGCCCTCCTCCCACCGCTCTTCAAACAAGCGAATTAAAGTTATGGAGTTGGTGCTCGCTACGTCATAGTTTTGTAGAAAATTTCTCAGAAGAATAACTAAAAATGCTTTAGTTATTGTTCTGAGGAAAATTTACCTACATGTGACGTCATGCGATAATTTCAAATTAACATATCGTCACAAGTTATTAATAACGTAAAAAAATATACGTGTGCAATATTTTTAGTAATCTACCAGACGAGTATTAAAAAAAGAATTGTCACTTCCCTATTCGCAGAGCATGCGCCCGCGCCGCCGTCATCGATGGCAACGATTACAGCAGCCCGAGAATTTATGTTTCAATAAAACAACATGAGCAAAATTTGACTTAATCGCCCGCATCGTCGGCACAGCATAATTAACGTGGACGAGAACACGAGGCGATTGGTTTGACGGCACTCAATAAACTGATATGTTTACTTTCCCGATTGCGAATTTATAATTTATGTTCGCGTATCTTGATCGATCTCCCGGTGGCGCGTGTCTGCAATTTTGTTTCGCAAAAAAAAAAGAGTTACTGAAAAATTTTGGGAGCTATTACAGTAAACAGTGCCCGTACAAGTGTTTAGGGTTAAAGTTATTCTAAAGAAGCAATTTGGTTTTGAGGATGGCATTATGTTGGGCAGCCTGTGTGATTAGCTGGTGATCTGAGGAGGACGCCCGCGGCGTAAGCACGCGACTCGCCCTACACGCATTACACGCATGCAACCCACCAGTAGCTGATTGGCATGAAACCTTTTAATATAGACAATATTACTCAGTTTATAATTGAAAAACACTTTAGAGAACGATAATTAAATAAGCTTTTGTCTGTTTCAGAAGGCCTACGATGGCAGCGGAATGTAATGTAAAAAAGTTAAAAAAGATCCAAGACAATTTGCGTTCGTAAGTACATCACAAGTCTGTTGTGAGCATGTCTCGAATTCTCGGTCGATGACTGAGGGTTTAGTTTTTTTTATTGTACTTGTGAAAATACCAACCGTCTTAAATTGCTTCAAACTCTTTTTCGTTAATATTAATATGTTAATAACGGAATGGACGTAAATGCTCAAAAAATAAAGACGTGCAGCTAAGTTCCTTCTGCCGGGGAATCAACGTAGTTACTTAAAATTGTGACAACACCGTACAATTTCATCAAATCCGGTTTATTATACGCTCCTTTACAAAGTTGTTTCCAATTTCACATTATGTTTCTCATTATGCAGCATTATGATATGACCGGTTTATTCTGGCCAGCTTTTTGCTTAGGAACAAGATGGTATTATTTTCATGTTGTTTTGTAAAACCATCGCACCATCGCGCTGATATTAAAGATGCAAGAGCTATCAGTTTCATACTCTACGTATCAACGCCTTACCACAGGCAAAACAACATGCAATATGCAGCAATCCATACTAATACTATAAATGCGAAAGTGTGTCTGTCTGTCTGTTACCTCTTCACGTTAAAATCGCCGAACCGATTTAGATGAAATTTGGTGTTGAGATAGTTTGAGTATCGGGAAAGGACATTGGATTGTTTTTATCAAATCATCCTTCAAGGGGGTGAAAAGCGGGGTGGAAGTTTGTATGGGGAATTAATAACCGCTGAACCAATTTCGATGAAAGGAGTAGTTAGAGTTGTGGGGAAGGATAATTATAAGCAGATTGGATAAATTCCACGCAGACGAAGTCGCCGGCAAAAGCTAGTTTTTATATACACCAAAGTTGGCAAACAAGCAGGCTGCCCACCTGATGGTAAGCGGCTACAGTCGCCTATAGTACATGTGGTTCCTGTAAGACCTGCATATCTACAACTAAACCCCTGCAAGGACGCCAATGTACGTTGCCAACTTGTGATATAAGATGTCAAGTCACAGTACCCAGTAATTTCACTGCCTGTCTTACCCTTCAAACCGGAACACAGCAATGTAAGCACCGCTGCTTTGCAGCAGAAATGGGTAAGATGAAGGTGAAGGTGCCCGTGCAGATGAATCTGCTAGTCACCCTCTGGTAATAGTATGCCATATACTCGAGAGTAAATACTACACGGCGAGGTTTGGAAAGAGATAATGGGCTAGTTTTGATTCCATAGAGTGTTGTCTCTGTCGTACTAAACACTAACCCTTATTAGTAAGGGAGGGTTACCCCTTACTAATAAGAGTCAAACTCCCGTTGAACACTTGTATAAAATTACGTTTCCATAGAAAATGTCATTTTAAACAAGTGTTCTATTGGAGTGTAAATTTTATTAGTTGGTCTATGTTAAACTAGATAACCTGAGACCGACCCTAACAGTCCGATATCTACGGAGCTGTTAAAATAATTATTTTAAACTAGAGGGTCAGGCGGACGTTGTCCTGCCCGATTATAGCGCCACCTACCGGCTCCAATTTTACGTTTAAACCTTTCTTGAACCTATCCAAATACACAAAGAAAATTTCGTAAGAATCGGTCCTGCCGTTTTTGAGTTTCAGCGAGACTAACACATAGCGATTCATTTTTATATATATATAAGAAGAAGAAGAAGAAGAAAATGATGGTTTCCTGTCAACTAAACTAGTAGGAGTGAACGTCTATTTAATATAGATCTCATCGTACTAAACGAAAACAAGCAGATTCTTCTACGAAACCGTAACAAGCAGATTCTCTTTTCAAAGATCGATGAGCATTATATTGTGCCGGGTTAACTACACAATTGCTTCTATCATTGGTCTGATTCTTTATAATATAATTTTTTACAATTTTGTAATCGAAAAAGTACATTGCCGAGGTGGTCCCATCGTAACCATGTCCTGATCAGGTGGGTGATTCTGTAACTCATCGGCAATCGGCCATCGTATAGATTTGATAATTCTGTTTGATTAAAACTGATTTTTTAATTTGTTTAACATTCTGTAACGTCGTCGTCTGAGTGTTCTTGGCATATTTGTTTAATAAAGCAACCAATACTTATAGCTGATGAACATAATTCCGCTTTTCTGCATTATATTTTGTTATCAATGTTATCTCATCTAAAGGTCTCACCCAAGGTAATTGAGTGGTTCTCTTCATATCTTCGGGGACGACAGCAGTCGGTCATTTGGGAAGAGTTGTCTTCCTCATGGCGTAATCTTGACGCTGGCGTTCCTCAAGGTGGCATTCTATCTCCACTTCTTTTTTCAGTTTTTATAAACTTTATTACCCATCATATTCGCTGTGCGTATCACCTGTATGCTGACGATTTGCAACTTTATACTCATGCAGATGTTGATAGTATAAATGATGCCATTGCTATAATCAATCAAGATCTCAAAAGTATTAAGGATTGGTCCGAGCAATTTGGAGTCCGCGTTAACCCAAATAAATGCCAGGCGATAATGGTGGGCAGTTCCAGGTTCATATCTAGACTGGAGCATCAGAACCTTCATCCCGTAATTTTTGATGGTGAAGTTATCCCTTTGAGCAACAGTGTCAAGGATTTGGGGTTGCATATAGATTCAACGCTCAACTGGCAACCTCAGGTAACTAACGTTTGTCAGAGGGTTACTGGAACTCTGAGATCTCTCTACCGACTGAAAAACTTTCTGCCTATTGACATCAAAAAAATGCTTGTACAGTCTTTAATTTTTCCTATAATAGACTATGGTGATGTGTGCTATTTCGACCTGAATGCAGATCTACTCAACAAACTTGACCGGCTTCTAAATAACTGCATTCGATTCGTCTTTAATTTAAGAAAATATGATCATGTTTCGGCATTCCGAATGCGCTTAAAATGGTTACCTATTCGGCAGCGTAGGCAGATGAGAGCCTTAATGACTTTATACTCCTTACTTCATAACCCTAACACACCCTCCTACCTCAAGACACATTTTCAGAACTTATGTACCTCTCATAACAAAACCCTTCGTTCTGCCTTCAATGGTATTCTCATAGTTCCTCCTCATCGCTCTGATATTGTTCACTCATCCTTTTTTGTCTTCTATGGAACGCCCTCCCTCTAGAGGTAAGTAACGCCCCAAGCAAGCTTAGCTTCAAACATAAATTGCGAAGGCGTTTTGCACAACATAATTGATTTTTTTTTAGACATTGGCAATCAAATGATTGCAATTATCTCGTTGGTCGTAGGCATTTTAGATAATATTTATTAGTTTATTTTAATTATTTTATTTGTGTAGTAGAATTTTATGTTATATATAATATTCTTAATAAGCTGTTCCATTTCTCGGTACATCTACCGCATCACCCTTTTCTGCACCACCCTAAGGTTGACTGGAAGAAAATGCCACAGGCATTAAGTCCGCCTTTGTACGAACATTGTGTACATAAAGAATAAATAAATAAATAAATAAATAAGTCATCCAGTTTGATGACGATTGTCGATCAATCGATGAGTTACAAAATCACCACCCAGATGATGGAATCCCAGGCAAGTGGAGGAAAACCCTTAAATGTCATAGGCACGTCCAACGTTGTGTTTCATGTTTTATCTTAAGATATTCAGGTGTTTGCATCTGGTAGTCATCATGTCATGTTACTGGGCTGATGATGGAAGGAAGGTTTCCGGTAGATTAGGAGTTCGGGAATAATTCTTTCAATACTGGTTGGTGCGAAAGACGTTTTATGGTTATTCTGGTGTTTGCCTCGGCTCAAATTCTAATACGCATGTATAGGATGTACTAAATAGACTGAAATAATTTTATTTACAAAAAATAAAACCGACTTCAAAAACACCAACAAGTCATAAATAATATAAGAGTACAAACAACATTGCAGTTTTATATTGAAGTCGTTGCCAAGCAATGATCACCTAGTAAGGAAAGTATTAAAAATATAAGAACAATTAATGTAGTTAGTTAAAATTTGGTACCAACTTCAATATAAAACTATGATGTTGTATTTATTGTTATATTATTTATGACTTTTTGGTGTTTTTAAGTCGGTTTTATTTTTTTCGTGGCCTATAGTAATCGTAACGCTAACAAATTCAGATGAAAAATGATATAATTACTCGTAGAACATGTTTTTGTGTTGTTCATCATTTAAAAGTTGATGGGAAAGAGTTTTATTTCAATTGTTATAAATTATTTATTATTTTCGATAAGCATCGCATCGCGCCCCTGTCCGCCCAAAACACGTCGACAGATATGTCGCGCGTGCGAGAAAATCTCCCAAGCACAGATTTCACGGCTGACTTCACGTCTATACAGTACAAGTTGACGGCTGAACGAGGGTGAAGTAACTGTATTTTATCCAAATGAATAATTTTCACACTCGAATTATGTTGATGTTGCTATAAGTGTGTCAGCTTTTTTACTTAAAGCTTAATTATACCAAAATCGGTTCAAAGATTTTAAAGATATTTGAAAAACAGTTTGTAATCTGGTTTATAACAATCTAGGACATAATAGTACATTGTTACCCCAGGGGTGAAAGTAACTTATTTAGGGCCGAGACGGTGTTTGGCGCCCGAGCGTAGCGAGGGCACCAATAGTTCGAGGGACTAAATAAGTCTTTAACCCGAGGTAAACACTGTGCTTTTCATTACGAATACAAGGAAAGTAAAAATAAAACAATGAATTAGCTAAAAAAAACGTGTAAATTATATTTTACATAAATCAACAACTTCTACTTTAGCCCGCTTTCGCTTATAAAATCAGGCGTTAACTCCATACCTGAATCAGATGAACTCATTGTGTCAATTATGAACACAATGTTATACAAATATAATTAACAGAATCTCCGCCTATACATACGGAAGTGTTAACAAAACTCTACAAATGGAAAAAACAAATGAAGATCGCATTGCCGCTTTCCCGCTTTTGTTTTTTTTTCTGTGGTCGGCCAGCTATTCAGCCATTATTTTTCATTTTCATAATATAAAAAAATGTTAATATTTTGCCCAAATCTGTTATTTTAAAGAAAAACTTGAAAATAATATATAATAAAGTCATTTAAAAAATATATTCTTTAAATACTATTAAATAAATAAATAACATTATGTTATTTTAATTTTACACCGCGCTGTAATTGAGTGGCTGTATAGAAAGTCGGAACATGGTTCAATAAAAATGTGAAAAAAGAACTAGTTTCTTTTTTAAAATTTGACAGCAGCTGTCAGTTGAAAGTGATTCTCCCTAGGGCTGAAAAGTATTACTTTCAACCCGCTCCTCAGGCAAGTTCAGACCTACTTTCAGAGTATGAGTAATGAAAAGTATATTTGTGACTGCATTTTTTCAC
Source organism: Schoenobius gigantellus (assembly GCA_963935595.1). Taxonomy (NCBI): domain Eukaryota; kingdom Metazoa; phylum Arthropoda; class Insecta; order Lepidoptera; family Crambidae; genus Schoenobius; species Schoenobius gigantellus. The sequence goes on along the minus strand of OZ012563.1, from coordinate 11,661,381 downwards.
CTCAGGCAGAATTCAAACCTGCGTCTTTAATATACTGAACGGAATTTAGAAGGTCAAGAAAAAGGGGGTCTTTTTTTCGGCTACTCTCTACTTTTCAGTGTTCGCTGTTAGCTAGTCGGCGAGCTGGCACTTGTTCCCAGGTGTTCTCCCTGCTCTTGTGGGCGCAAGTTTTAGGGTCCACAATGCGATACCACTACCCAGAAAAAAGAAACCTAGACAGAGTATCATTCCCGTTTGTTTCGTTTGCGTTAAATACGTATTTATGTGTCGTCCCTCCTCTATCTGTCAACTCATTTGGGCCTCTTTCACCGCTTAACATCAGACGGGAGGAGGTTATTTGCCGGGCCCTCCATTAAAAAAACGGCAATGTACGAGAATGATTCGTGATGTAGAATCATTCCCGTACATTTTGTGTTTTTTCGAACTTCGTTATCATTTTTTTGAAGGAATGTTTTTTTCTTGTACAAAACATTTACCTAATTTCATATTTACAGAAAAAATGTCATATCGACGAAAACCTATAAGGTTTATGTATGAGTCGAATGACGAGTTCTTTTTTTTATTAACAAAGGCATACAAAACAAGTTACAGTCATTAAAATAATAATACATTTAAGGTTGAAACCTTAACATGGAACTAGACTGATGCTCTAACTCTAAACTATGTGTACACAGAATGATTTACACTTATAACTTTAATTATGGGATAGTCATGTAAACAAATTGCACAGAAAGAAACCATAGATTAAGCGTTAAATAGAGACATTATCATGACTTAGTTTTTAGTAATATTGTTAGTGTAAGCTTTTGTAAATGAAAGAGAAAAACAACAATTGAATCACACAAAGATTTTAGTTATATGTCTCTTAAATTCAGGTAAACCACTATTAAATATGTCAGTCACATTCTCATATTATATTATGTATATAGCCTTATAATAAATTTAAGTCAACAGTTCAACTATAATAAACTGCCTATAAAATAACATTTTTTTTTTATTAAAAACGTCGCCCCACCCACACTAGGATTTTCTCCTGTGTCGTAAGTACAGTAACAAACATAGAATATCATATGCACATACGCCCAGACCAGAGGGCTACCGCCTAACTCATGGCGATCACTCGCTATCGCTTTCGTGAGATTAGAACAATAGTCTTAATGTCATCTGTGACATTAAAACTATTGTTCTAATGTCACGAAAGCGATAACGAGTGATCGCTTTGAGATAGGCGGTAGCAATTAGACAATAGTTCTAATGGACATTAGAACACGACATTAGACATTAAAACTATTGTTCTAATGTCACGAAAGCGATAACGAGTGATCGCTTTGAGTAAGACGGTAGGGCTGCGGAACAAATTTCTGTAGGCCATACAAAATATTTGTCCCGTACGGGAATCGAACCCGCGACCCGTTGCGCAATAGGCGATCACTCGACCTCTGTGCAAACCGTGTCGTCACAATGTGGGTTATTTTTAACCGACTTCAAAAAAGGAGGAGGTTCTCAATTCGAGGCGTATGTTTTTTTTTGTGTGTATGTTACGCGATTACGCCGCCAATTGTGGACTAGACATGCGCAAATCATGTCCTGTAATGGATTGAACCTGGAACGGTCACTTAACATTTCGGCACTATGTCCGTTATCATGTTCGCGGAACTATGTAGTTCCTTTAGCTATCATGGCCATAGACAGGTTTAGTTCCATATCTATTCATACGGTTCCAGTTCCTTGATCCATTATGCATTACGTTACGGTCCGTGTTATACTCGTAATCTTTACCATATACTATTACCGTGTCTTTACATAGTATAAAATGAATTCGCTTCCGCTGTATGTTCGGTATGTTCGCTTAGATCTTTTAAACTACTCAACGGATTTTAAGGCAATTTTATTTTTTTATTATTGGGAACGCTCCGACTCTCGGACCCGCCGCTGTGATTCGTCGACATGTCTCGGTTCGGACATGGACATGCGCGAAACGACAGAATAGGTCCTCAGAAATGTAACGTGAATGGAACTGTGAACCTGTTTAAATCAACGCCTCGGAATGGAACTATGTCGTTCCAGTGTCGGACATAGTTCCTGGAACTATTACGATCCGGAACTACACATGTCTATTGTGAACCGATTTTCAAAATTCTTTTTGTATTCGATAGAGTATACTCCAAGGGTGGTCCCATGGTCACCAAAGTTAGGATCTGATGATGGGATCCCATGAAAATTGAGGAAAACTCATAAATTTTAATGTGTGCCCAACGTGTTTTGTGTGTATGTTACGCGATTACTCCGCCAATTGTCGACCGATTTTAAAAATTCTTTTTTGTATTCGATAGAGTATACTCCTAGGGTGGTCCCAAGGTTACCAAAGTTAGGATGTGATGATGGGATCCTATGAAAATCAAGGGAAACGCTAATTAAATACCAGCCATTAGGGTTTCTTTCACAAAAAACATTTCAGTCACTAAAAAGTGAAAATAAAAAATATTTTACAAAAAATAAAAATCGACTTCAAAAACACTGAAAAGTTAAAACATAATATAAGAATAGGTACAGACAACATCACACTTCTATATTAAAGTCGGTGACAAATTTTAAGACTTTCTATCATCGTTTGGCACCGACTTCAATATAGATGTGTGATGTTGTCTGTACCTATTCTTATAATATTTTTAACTTTTCAGTGTTTTTGAAGTCGGTTTTTATTTTTGTAAAATATTTTCTAACAGATATTTTTTTCATAGCATGTATAGCTTTATAATCAGATAAAATAAATATAAGTGGGCAGAGTATTTAACACTAAAGGAAGAAAATATTTAACATATCTTTTGCTATAATAAGCGTTGTTATACTTAGTTCATCATCATCATCATCATTTCAGCCAACAGACGCCCACTGTTGGACATAGGCCTCCCCTAAGGATCTCCATACCGATCGGTCCTGCGCCTCCCACACCCAGCGGCTTCCTTATACTTAGCTTATATTTAGTTAAAATATAAGATTTAAGACTTTTCGGTTGTCTGAGGTTACTACTGGCCAAGTTCACCATCCTTACCTTAGCTTAGAAAACTCCTAAGACGTATGCTGTCACTTTATGTCTTTAACGAAAAAAATGCGACAGCACGTCACCTAAGAGTGTCCTTAGCTAATACAAGGTTGGTAAAATTGGCCATACCTCTTTTACGTTTATTCAATAAGTGAAGGCTTTTGTACTCTTCCTTTATTAACATTACCTGTTGATAAAATGTCATAAGCGTTTGTCGTTACATTGTTTCCCCACAGCTGAACATTAACGCTAAATAGGTTTCGTCTAGCGCCTTAGAGCATTCAGACGGGAGATGGCAATTCTGGGTGAACCCCTCTGCTAATTAATGTTGACCATTTATGACCATACACGTTATATAAAAGTAGTTGATGCGCGGCCGTTGCCATTAGGTGTCGTTTCGTATCGCAAGTAAGATCTCGTAAAAAATGGTTAATTGTGCAGTTTCCTCTTGCAAAAGGCTATCCAGTAACTCAAATCTTCAAGACTATGGCGTTTCCTATCAAATGTAAGTATAAAATATACAAACGTGTTTTATTTAAGTACAATTTTGAAGTAATTTTATGCCGTTACGATAAAAAAATAAAATGGTACGTTGGTAGCTTAACACAGTACACGGGCATGATTTGCGGGCGATTGCGTAAATACACGTTAATTTGTCAATGCGTGTGTGTTTCTTTATAGTGAGGTAATATTTTCATAGTGTGCGTATCTGTAATTGAATGCTAGATTTGCGTAGCGTGCCATGCGTGTTTACCTCGCCTCCCGCAAAATGTGTCAGAAAAATATATACTGCGATTTGTTGCGTACCATATCCCTAGGCTAAATGATCTAAGTCTAGCGCCCACAAGACATTTCGCAGCCGGCAGTCCACGCTATCTTTGTCGCCAGATACAATGGATTAGCGCTTTAAGCCTGCCCGCCCTCGCCTCTGCTCCAAGTTATGTCACACGAACTCACCCGACTGAATAGTATATTCGAGAGCTCGTCTCGATAGCTTGTACAAGTGGTTGTATGTAGCATCCATGATCGATGTGCCATATTTAGAATGTTTGTAATAATAATATAAAAATAATAGGTATAAACCGACTTCTAATTATTTTTTGTAAAATATTTTTTATTTTAAAAGTTAAAGATCCTTCCATCATCAGCTCGTTTCATGACTACCAGACGCAAATACGAGTATGTACGTGAATAGCTTCGGAAAAAACATGAAACACGTTGGACGTATCTATAAAATTTAAGGGCTTCCCTCGATTTTCATGAGATCCCATAATCAGATCCTGGCTTTGGTGACCTTGAGACTACCACAATTGGCGGCGTAATCGCGTAACATACACACAACAAAAACATAAGCATTGAATTGGTAACCCCCCCCTTTTTTTCAAGGTCGCGAGAATTCAAAAATAGGTATTTGTAAAATGTATTGCTGCCGCGCTGTGCCCGAACAAATGAATTGAACTGAGCGCAATATATACAAACCGCAGCTCGGACCGAAAATACCTATGAAAAGTACACAAAATATACGTTTTGTTGTCGCTTGTTTTCTTCGCTAAAACAAGACCAATTTAATTCCATTTTGCATTAAAATTCAAAGAAAGGCTTTGGCTGCGTTTCTATATGTTTTGCATTTTTCATATAATCTCGTCAAATTTGTTTACTGGATGTTTGGACATAGCAGAAAATCACCAATTTTTGTAGGTTTTTGAAGGTTTGAAATCTCTTTTTTTTTTACGGAGGGCCCGGCAAATTACTTCCTCCCGCCTGATGTTAAGCGGTGAAAGAGGCCCAAATGAGTTGACAGAGAGAGGAGTGACGACATCCACTATCCTACCTGTCTGCCCCTTGCCGGCCCAAAAGATGCTTTTTCACGCCTCTTTTGAAGGAACCCATGTTGTAGGATAGAGGAAACACTTGCGCAGGTAGAGAATTCCAAGTGTGGGGTGAACGATAGAAGAAGGAATCTTGGAATTTCTTGGTACGGTGTTGAAAAGAGGATACAGTGTAAAGATGACTCCGAAGGCCCTTACGCGTGTTGCTGTTAAGGAATAGAGAGAGAGGGATTAGGTTAAAGAGCTCCTCATAGCATTCCCCATGGAACATACGGTAAAAGGCGCTAAGAGAGGCGATGTCACGACGAAGTTGTAGAGGCTCGAGGGTATTAGTTGTCTCTACATCGCCAATTATGCGAATAGCGTGACGCTGCAATCTGTCCAGAGCATCGAGGAGGTACTGAGCGTAGCCGTCCCAAAGGTGCGAGCAATATTCCACGCAAGACCTAACCTGAGTTTCATACAACAAGCATAGTTGGTCCGGCGCAAAATACCTACGCACCTTGTTCAGGACACCGAGTTTCCGTGGGGAAGTAGTTATCACGGATTCGATGTAGTCTCTGCGGTTCAGATCACAGCGAATGTTCATTCCGAGCAAGGTGATGTTGCTCTGCGTGTGAAGGGTTGTGCCTTGAAGAGAAGGAAGGGGAAGGAAAGGGAAGGAAAGGTGACCTTTTCGCCGAGAACTTCACTTTTTCGTGCTGGAGAGGTGAAATATATTTTTTACAAAAGAAGTCAGTAGATTATAATATTACCTTTTGTAAGGGGGTATAAATCAGAAATTTAGCCATCAAATATAAATAAATCGTTGTATTACAGTAGTAGTCCATAGTCGTTGCAGTTCTTATCTGAAGACATGCGTTTTTTTACGAACTGTACTTTTTTACTTTTTATAATGTAGGGCGAAACAGGAATTATTTTGTTTGTGGGGCGAATAAGGAAATTTATGGAATGTGGGGCGAAAACGTGGGACGAACACTGAACAAATCGATTGTTGGAACCCCATTCAGAGACGAGGTCCAGCGTCCTGTTGAGCTCAATGATAAGATTCTGCCACTCCCTACCGATATCACCGCGAGCAGCTCCTGAGCTTCCGTCATAACCCCCATGCACTGTGCTGTCATCTACATAGCAATGTATATTTCCCAAGCAAATTATTTAGAATTTATTTTAATAATTAACTTAATAAAAAAGGGAAACATAGGAACACCCTAATAGTGGCTTTTGATTTTTTAAATAGTGCAATTATTGCCCTTATCTAGGAAGGAAACAAGGGACAATTTTTATATGGAAAAGCGACGAGTACGATTTCCTCTTACATCTTTTTTACACGAAATTAATGGCGCAGGATCTTTAAGTTTAACAGTGCTTATTATAAAGAGCTCGTTATCGATGTACAAGTGAGACGAAATAAGCTCACAAATTATTTAGAATTTATTCATTAAATCATGAGGGTATCAGGTTAAAATCATGGTTGTTACGAACACAATTTTGAAAATGGAATATACACGAAATCACAGACTACTAAGTAACCAAGTCGAATAATATGCATCTCGATAATGCATTGTCACGTCATCATAGAGTAGGCATTCGAATTTTAAGCTGTGTAAACCGATTCGATCGGCGTTGCTGACGAACGCGGTGTGGCATCGATAATGGCGCCAATCACGAGCAACATATGATTTTCAAATAAGAAGTAGCGGCCGCAACTGCTTGGTATTCCGATTGGTTTGCAAATACGCCTTTGGGAGCAATCAGCGATATCACAGTGTGCCAGTAAGCTGTAGGCGTCGAGGACATACGCCAAATGATATGGTGTGCCGGTGACTTACATAATGTTGGCATAATCACGCCGGACAGCGAAAGTGCGGCCACGCGCCTGCGCGCCGCGGGCGGTACGTGGCGCATTTAACTTTAATTCTATCGCAATATGCGCCATCTCAAATTTTTTTCTCAAAACTATAAGGTGTCATCACGGAACGTTGTTCTGTGTGATCCTATATAATTTGAGAGCTTTCGAGGAGTTTGAGCACCACATCAACCTGAGGTCAGCGTGGTGCAAAAGATCAATATCCTCCTTGTCAAGTGAGAACTGTGTCTAGCAGTAGGATATGTTTGGGTTGATGTGATGGTGGTGGAATAGTTCATTGGCACAAGGATGTTTAGGCTTTGCGTTCATTGCTAAATGTTGCTTTGATTCACCGTAGGTGACCCAAATTAAACATCTTCATATCGGCAACATTAGTGTTGCCATCCGTCCGGATAAAGACGGACAGTGTTAGGTTTTTTGACCTCTTGTCCGGCCAAATTTGACTGAGTCCGGCCCGTCCGGCTTTTGTTAGATTTTTTATACTATCGTTCAATCAATTTAATCAATCACTCCAGTCAGTAGCGAATGAGCGAGCGAGACGAGATTGGCTGACTCGCTCGCAACTGTGTGTTTAATTATTTTTTTAACAATAATCCCTTATTTTAGCGTCCGGTTTAGGTATTGAAAATTTAAATATGTAATTTATTCGATATTTTTGTAATATAAAAAAATTCTTAATGTCCGGATTTGGGACCCAAAAGTCCGGCTTTTTTGACGGGTAAATCCAACTTTTTGATTTTTAGAGATAGCAACGCTACGTGCTTCAGAAGGCTCTTGCTGCGATTTTAATACTGCCTTAGTTGAGCACACTATGCCGAAGATAAGCGACGGAAGTTCCGGCTGATTTTACGTGCCGACGTATTTGGCTGAAATGACACACCTTAAGCGCGGAAATTGCGCGACAGAAATTCGGTTGCGCAACGTGTGTCTAGGGGTAACATCTTGTATAGCGGGACTGAATCAGATGGTATAGAGTCAAACAACTTTTATGATTAAAATCTGTCCTAGAATTCTTTTGAAAGTAAGTATCTAGCTAGTTGAAAGTTATACGTACTGCAGTATCAGAGATGAGTCTATACCATTGATTTACTACCAAACGTAGATAACGCATGAACGTTCGAAAAGTGGGCCGTTGAAGAACTGCCCAATCGGGCCTCGTGCAGTTCTTTTCCATGCGTTGGAGCGACAACGTGATAAGCAATTTTGAGCATTATGATTGAGAGCATAAAGTTGATATTTTCTTGTAGCAATTACTAAAACGTCAAGTTTAATGTGGCTAGGTATGAAATGATGTAACTGCACACGGTTGTACTTCAAATAGTTGCCGTAATAATAAAGAATAAGGTTGAATTCGATAAATACGGTACTTTCTTTATGGTAATTTTAATTCGGGTGTGCATATTCAACTACCAATTTAAAGCGTACAAATGTATAGTCGATTAGGTGACAGATTTCAAGCGCGGTTTTGTATGAAGTGCTCTATCTACGTTTGGTAGTAAATTAATGGTCTATACAAACATCCGTTGCAATAAAATCTAACCATATTTGTGCCGTGTCATAATATAGCGATATTGATACTGTTTGATTTTTCATTGATAGCTTTATGTTTTTAATATAACAAGGTACTATACAATCATGACATTACAAAGTAAGTGATACAAAGATGTATGGCAAATTAATCCTTTGAATTCTCGAGACAAATTATGGATGGCAAAGAATTCTTAATTGATTTGAAATTAAGCACTGCATTCATTGTGATTGGATGATCTTGACATTTTAAAATTTTAGGGATGTGCCTGCTTAGAATCTTTAAAGGTTAATACGATGAAAAATTGAACATGATATTACATATAGATTATATAGATATGACGGCGCGCAAGTAATTTAATCGATTTATTTCAATGATGAATTATTAGATGTAGAATTTAGATCTGGCAACATTGACTATTTTAATCATAAAAATCGATATAGTCTAATACAAGATCTGGCTGTATGATTGCACCTTTGCCTGACCTGTTTGGACGATATTACTTCTCTCGTTATAGTCTATGTTTTGTAATTTTAGAGCGGGTAGGTTTACCCGAATGGAGTTGCGAGTGAGCGGGCGACAGTCAGTTGTTGTAAGTTGAAACGCGGTGCGCACTCGTAAAACCATTTGCTCTAAATCCGAGAATATTTTTGTGATCCTCGTTTATTATTTAAGTTTTATTCTTAAATCAAGTGTTATAAAGTTGGTGTGATGTTCTGGTGTTATTATTTGCGTCCCCGTGTTCCTATATTGCCATGGATGAACGAGAGTTGATGGGTGAACAACAGAACGTGGTGTCTCGGCCGCTCGGCGATCCTTCAGATACATATAAATGTTAAGGAAATTAACAAAAATACTTTTTTTTTTTTAATAAAAATAGTTTCCTCTGAATAACTGACACGAAGACACCGGCTTCAGTTACTCCAAAACTCGCGATTTACAATTTCGGAAAAAGCGACGAAAAAATCAACTTAATACGTAGGAATGGATTGTTCTTTAAATACGGTTTAAGTGATATTTGAAGTTTTTGACATCTAAAACGTAAAGGATAACTACATCTGAAATCGTAAAACGAGGGACATTGGGGGTAATTCTGAGATTACCTGCACTAAAACTATATTTTATTATATTAATAATTATTTCAAAATATTTCATTACTATGTAAGTAGGTGCTCGCTCACTCTGCCTTGACAAGGTCCTTTTCTATTGCTGTTTTAGGAAATTAAATTTTTTTGTGGAGTTAATTTGCGCAATATTAAATCAGTGACAACAGTGACAGCTCTGCATGACCAAAGGCTGGCTAAAACCTTTAAATGTTCCGGTAAGGAGCCAATCTGTACTTCAGTGCAGTCTATAGCTTCTATCAAGTTGCGAGCGGATTGGCGAGGAAAACGAAATATTTTTCTAAAACGTTCGGGCATAGTAAATGGGTCTGATTTGTCCCTCAACTTCCTCAATTTTACTTTTTCTTCTCCTATTCTATAACATAAATAAGTCGATACTTTACAAATATATTTTAAAACTATGAGGCAGGTATTTATCAATTTTTTTTATATAAAACAAATGTTTTACCTTTCTGAAGACTCTATTAATGCCATAACAACCAATTCATCATCCATTTGGCAAGTTGCATAAAAAAATGCCTTCGGTAATGTTAGAAAATCGTTAAAAAGTAACAAGATAAATTTAGACGGCACCTAAAAGTTCACCTCCTAAAATTAGTTTGACATATTTAAAATTATAGAAAAATTAGATTTAGGAAGCATGTCAGAATACGAAAATAACATCTAACACTAAATTGAGTAGTTTAGTAACGTCACTCTTAATTTTAGAGTTAACTTGTGAGTTCTGAATACCAAACGGTGATTGACATTTCTATCTCTAATTTTATTTAGTTATAGTTTTAGGTGATCGCTTCAGAATCACCCCCATTGTTAAATTAGGCGCAGTCGACTGTAAATTAGTAAAAACATACTTAACATATTATCTTATGTTAAGTATGTTTTACAAGCACGAGAAAAGCAAGGACGTGAAGAAACGTAATCTGCGATCCTAAAATAAATAATGTCAAGAAAATAAATTGATGCAGTCAGTGTATTAAGCCCATCTCTATCCTTTTAAATGTGGTTTCAAAAAAGAGAGAAATTAAAATTGCGCCCGCGCTTTTATGACAGGTGACAGCCGTTGACAGATGATCCAAGACATTTGATTTTTTGTCTTTACTCATAGAAATATTTCGGACAGACGCTTAGGGATTACTGTATACACTGTTACATAATAAAATTGACGAGTAATTAGTTATATATTTCATATTTTTTATTATTTTCGAATGTATTGATTTGATTAATTCTACTAAAACTAAAAATATGAATTTAATTACTTATTATCCACCAGTATCTAATTTACCAATTATTCACCAGATTGTGGTGAAATTAGATAGCTTCTGAATTAGAGATGATAAGTGGCTTCTAGAGGAGTCATTTAGAATTAAGTAGTAGGTATGCTCGAAATTGTAAGTAATACTGATTAAGGTTGCAATTTTACTCAGCATTCGTGGTATTACAACAAATACTGAGTAAAATTGGGAAAATAACATATTTTGTTTAGTTTATGAACATAACTATACCCAGATTAACATAAACTAATCGGGCTAAATTTAAACAAGGAAAAAATTTGTGAGAGAGACCTCGTATCATGTAAGATACTAGCTTTCCGCTCGCGATTTCGCCCGCGTTATTTTTGTTTTCCCGTGGGATTTTTTTTCCCGTAGGAAAATTACCCTATGTCCTTCCTCTGGTCTCGAAGTATCCCTATACCAACTTTCATCAAAATCGGTTTATTAGTTCAAAGCCTATTCAATACAAACAAACAATCAAATCTTTCCTCTTTATAATATTAGTATAGACTACTATCATGGTATTAGTGACAAATAATGTCAATTTTGGAACCTTATTTCAATGTAACCCTGTATTTTTTATCCCAGAGTTCCCAAGAGATTGGTTTTTATGCGAGTCAAGACACGGGGCGCGGATAGTACTATAATTATCGATTCCCCAAAAGACCGCTGGCTGTCCGCAATCGATACATTCAAAACATGTTCAAAATTAATGTAAAGGTAAGTCACCACAATCGTAAATTCGGACTTGTGCAATTATTTCCCTTTGCCTATTAAAAGCACCATAAAATTTCGTGGCTTCAGTTGCACATAATAAAATACCGCTTGCGTTAAAACATATTTCCATAGCTGCATACGGCATCGAACACAAATTATGAAAGTATACTTATTATATTGCTAAATTATTTCAGCAAACGCGAACATTAATTTATTAGGTTGTAAATTGTTAAATTTAACACGACAATTGATAATTCAAGAGCGTTTGTATCGTTTTAACCGTTATGTCATTCATAACCACCTGGGTTTTCTAGAGTCCGGGGCTCGATAAATATGAGTTGTACCATATTTTCCACAGGGTTGGATAACGAGTAAACGTATTTTCGCTTGGTACATCTGGTTGTACGGTAAGTATAAGTAGTTGCACCAACGGTCAGTAGCGAGAAATTTCACCGTGTTGGTCAAGATGTCAACAAGGTATCTTGAAGTAGCAGGTTCAACTCCTGGCCGAGGCACACATTTTTCTTGTAAGATTTATTAATTTTTCAATCTGATTTGCTTTTTTAAAGACAATGAAAACTTGCAGCGAAACTGCAACCCCAGCAAGAACCACAGTTGCCAACTTGTGATCTTTCAATTCTATTATGAAATCTCGTTCCACCAATCGTTTCTTAAAAAAAGGTTTAAATACAGTTGACTTTAAAAATTCCTAGTTTTATCAGTAGTGTATAATTTATAATCAATTAGGTTTGTGTTGGAAAGGTGTTCGCGCTTAATGCGCTTTTTTCCGTCGCATCTAGCACGTGGCTACAAAAAACCTGTTTGGTCTACAAAAAAATATGACGACAAATGAGTAATGACGTACGGTTCGCTTCATGGATAATTTAAATGACGACTCGTAAATTAGGCTCTGGGCATTTTCGTTCCTTTGCCTTATTGGGTGTAAAGTTTTACATTTTATTTAGTCATATTGCAGACTGTTAAACTAGGCATTGGGGTTGAATTTTGTAAACTTTGTTGTAAGCTTAAGTATACCTACTTGTCTTTTTACCAACGAACTTAAACGTTATTAGGAGAGAATCAATAAAAAAAGTCTGACAGTTATTTACCACAGCGCGAGCCTTTGCGATTCTGCCTTACTGCTTACTGCTTACAAAGTACGAAAAAAACAACAGTTTTAAATCATTGGCCATCATTATTAAAATATAAACTCAGTAATATCTATGTAGAAAATGTATTTATTCACTAAAGTAATGAAAGTCACCCCTTATTATGGTAAAGAGTTTCTCTATGGAGCGTTTCACAAAAACTCTATGGAGTTTGTATTGAGATTGCCAGGAAGTTATCTATGCGGACACGCCTTCGATGAAGTTGAACGAGTGACGTATACCTGTCTTCTTCGTTCGTACTGATCTGACTCAAGCTGTTCCTTTCTGGCGCCTTATCGCGGCGTTTGATGCAAGGAGGTCAAAAATGTCGTCATTTGCATACGTGTTTTTAAGAGTCAATCTTAACACAATATTAGGGAATCTTAAAACTTTTTCAATATGTTTAAAGCGTACTAATTATGGCAATATTTAAATTAGTAGGTATTTAAAAAAAATAAATGCATAAAATATTAAAATATATATTATACTCTGTGGTGGAGTGTCAATGTAAGCGCATTAAAAAAATAATTATACAGAAATATGTAATATTAATAAATTAATTAATGCATATTTTTGTGGAGATTGGGAGAGAAAATCTTTCAGATAGCGTTAGAATTTTTAAACGTGTTTTAAAAGAAACTAATAAATAGGGACTCATAATGATTTTTATTCGAGTTTTAGTTAAGTTTAATCGTCTGAACAGCCCCTTAATATCATCTTAACTTTTGAAACACCTTATAACATGATTTTGTCCAAATCTTTAATCAAAAAACCAAGTTCTTACATATATAACTGTATCGATTGACATTATAAGTATTATTTTAAAATTGTATTCATTGTTTGACACCATTTCACGTGACACTTATGAAGAATTATTGTATTATACCTATTTAATTTCAACTATAGACATTTTAAAATCGCTTGTCGTTATAATTATGATTATCTGTATGTTATTTATCGTGTGAAACTGTACTGTATAATCTGCTCAAATAGGTGTGATTAGCGATATAATTATAAAGTAATTTAAATTTAAATTTATGAAATGTATTTGCACATCGAATTATCGATAGGATATGTCGGAAATCTGAATCATAACACCATGTAAGACCATATGCCAGCAAATAAACGATTTAGTATTATTATAATAATATAAAATAGTTTTTATTTGTTTTTCTATTCAAATTCAAATTCTTTCAGGCTTAGGAGACTAATATTAACGTAACCAAATGAAGTTACTATTTCAAAATGTAATTATAAATTAAAAACGAAATTTTTTTATTATATTTTTACTGAAAACGTGGGATAAATTTTATTCCCTAATGGCGAAAAATAATTATTTTTCAGAAATAACAGCGTTATTAATTATTTTAAAACATTCAACACTATATTACGAGTATTAAGCAAAAACTCTAAATTTATCTCCAAGTATCCGCTACGATACATACAATGAATACATATACAAATAGTGTCTCTGCCCGGAAGTATGTCTGTGACACTCGGCAAATATCTGTACTTCATTTTTTAAATTATTTAGCATTTTAAAAAAAAATGTAAAGTTCTATTTAAAATTTGTACTTCATTTTATCAGTTTTCGATACAAAATCGTTATCAAGTATCTAGATAAGGAAATTATTTAAAGAGGTAATTTTGCAACAATAAGACATTTCGGATATTTAAGTAATTTGTCATGTAGCGACTGGCGGTGGCTAATTCACGTCGTTAAATTGGCAGTGTTATTTTTATTTTCACGTTGTAATTGCTACTTGGAGACGGAAGGCAGATGCGTGTGAGTTCGCTTCAAAATTTACGTGGATGACTGTCTGACTACAGAATATGCGAAGCTGCGCTAAGCTGTGTTTTTGTATATCCTTCTACATCCTGTAGATTGTGTTGTGTATCTTTTGACTGGTGTAATAACAGAAGATGAAATTGATTACATCTTAAATTTAAAACCCTTTTTGAAATTTAATAAATTTGAACACGTTTTCGTGGATTTGTTTTAATATCACATTTATTATATTATCTTTGGATTATTTACTTATATAGAATGTTACACAAGAATATGAAAGCCTTACTATACTCGTATTTCTTTGGTGATCATATTTTATTTGTATTCTATCAAACACTGTGAAAAAGCTTTGAGTGAAAAATAAGTGTATAACAGATATGATGATAACGAGAAGGAGTAGGACCTACTGTTTACTATGCCTCTCGAAACATGGAAGTGCTTGAGATGTTTCACATTTCGATCACCCATCGCAATCCTGACCACAAAAGTTGTTGCTTAACTTGAGCAATTGTTTATCGAATGCACATCCCACCCTAAAGGTCCAATCGATAGGTGAACTTAAAAAAATACAAATTTATATCAATCAATAAATTGACAAATATCTGGCAAGTTTTTTTCTTTCGTAGGCCTTATTACACAAGTCGAAACTTTTCGTGTCGGCCCTCCAGTCTAACAACCCCCCTGTAATTTGGGGTGCCCGCTCGGGTGCAAACAGATTGTTGCCGAGATAGACAACGGACGTGCTCAAACGATGTCTCAAAACATTGATGCACTAATTATTTACACCTGGACCTTGGCAGGGGGCGATGGAAAATTGTTGGTTTTCTTTAATTACATAACTTTACCACGTGATTTTTGAAAATTTCATTGCAAATTATTGATTGATTGATTTAACATTTGATGCGCTTTGTTTCTTTGATCACCTCCGTGTGGTGGGTGGTTGCGGTTGTCAAAATATAATGATTTTTTAAAATAATTTCACAGCAAGAAAAATTGTTTCTTCTAGAGGGAAATACTGTTTTCGTCCCTCTGTTCAGGTAACTGCACGTGCACACTAATTTGTTTTTACGTAATCAACAACATGCGTCGATAAATTGATTTGAAATCTCGCATGAGGTCATGCGAAGGTCAATCTTCCTGGATAGTAAGTTTTTCATTGAGAGCATTTTGATGAATAATTTTTATCATGATATTTTTCAAACACAATTTTTAAATTTAATAAAAGTTACGCCTACAATTTCCACTATTTGACTGCTGATAATTGATTGACAGTGATACTGATTACTAATGCAAAATTGGTCAATGGTCATTGTAAGAAAGAAAATAAATACGTTCCAATTAGCAGTTGTGTAAGAATTTAATAGAAGGATCTCAACAGTAAGGATTTTTTAACATAAAACAGGTGGAAAGATAATAAAATACGAATAAAAAATGGATTAAAATAACAATGAAGGAAAAAATAAAATAAGAAGGATTTGAAAAATTGAATTTAGTTTTTGACATGTCGCCTATTATTGTCATGAAATGAAGAAATAGTGAAAAACCTGGCTCAAACTATTCGAAATAAACTTCTTAGAATTGATGACACCATCGGTAATTTACAGCCAGCACGATAACAGACAGTCGTTATTACGATTAGCACGTAGATAATGAGTCGCCATAGCCTGGGCCCTGCAAATAGCCCTCGAGAAATAGGTGCGTGTAATGAGCGAGAGATGTTTAAATACCATGACAGTCGCCAAACGCTGTAGTTGCGTTTGTGGCGCTAGTTAGGAGTTGAGGCGGAGGACGCACTTGTTAAGTTTGACGAGTATGAAAAAATATCATACATATACAACAAGAAAGTGGTGAAAAAAATTTCAGATAAATTTAAATAAGGAAATTTTATATTAACTCTCCAAAAGTTATAAAGTAATTTTACAAGGTAATTATCGTAACGAATATACATATAAGTTAACGATTATGATTCGACTGATTCGAAGAATCATTGAGTTATTGATTCGAGCTGTGTTTGATAAGGATTTTTAGCAATATAACACACGTTGTGTTGGTTTAGTTAATGCTACACTACTATTTCTGATTACATAGCTTATTACGAGGATGATTAGTAGAGGAGTTATGTCAAAATCTTTCAGACGAATGCTTTAGTAACTCAACGAGAAACTGTAATCGGCACGGATAAAATGGATTAGACCGCTTGGATGATTACGAAATAAAATGGTATAGGATAGGAAATTCATTAACGCATATTTTTTTAAAAATAATGTAAATGAGTTTTTAAAGTGTTTTAAGAGTGTTTTAAGAGTTTTAAGAGTGTTTTTTACCCCTGACTATTGCTACCGGCGCGGCGGCGACTAGCAAAGCAAGGCTGAAAAACAATAATTGTACTAACGTATCAGAGCAGCCACAGCTCAGCAGGATCTTTATCGTATGATATGGTATAAATTTAAAGATAAGAATGTTATCATCACTATGGCATAATTTCAATGATGTCATTATGATATAATGAACGAATGATCAAAAATCTCATTTTTCGTTTGGCACTATATGTTTAACCCCGACGCAACGACTGGGTGTTATAAGTTTGAAGTGTTTGTGTGTATGTGTGTGTGTCTGTATGTGTGTGTTTTTGTGGCATCGTAGCTCCCGAACGGATGAAATGATTTTGATTTTGTTTTTTGTTTGTTTTAAAGGTGAATTATTCGGGAGTGTTCTTAGCTATGTTTGATGACTATCGGTCCAAGATGGCCGCCGCCACAAAATGGCGGATTACATGTTTTTCACCACTCCCTCAATATTTTCATCATGATATCATTTGGAAACCATGAGATCGGTAATAGGCCTGCAGAACAGCACTCGGCGCACTTACTTAGTACATTGAGCATCTCGTCGCTTTCGCGTTGCTGCCCGTTGCCAGCAGTTGTGGCTTGGCTCTAACGCATATCTTTCGTGCGGTTAACACTTTGCGTCTATCTAGTTTTCCATAATTAACAAAGCTATAGGAGAGCGTAGCCTTTTAATCAGTCGCCTGCTTGGGTACTTCCGTCTTATGCAGCAGTGATTACATTGCTGTGTTCCGGTTTGGACCGGTTTGGAGGGGAAAATATGGCAGCGAAATTACTAGGTACCGTGACTACATCTTATATCACAAGTTGGCAACGTACACCGTGGTTCTTGTGGGGGCTGCGATTTGATTTGCTACGATTTTCACAAGAGTCATAATTATGTTATAGGTGACTGTTACTATCAGCTTACTATCATGTGGGCAGTATGATTGTTTGCCAACTTCGTGTAAAAAACTGTATTTTTGTTGGATACAAAGTATTTTGTGGGATTCTTGCTTTCTGCTTAGTTCCAGTTAACTATCTTATCTAACAACATTTACTTTCAATATTGTCATGTTCCGACAATTATAGATTTCGTGTTCCGACAATTTTAGATCTCATGTTCCGACAATTAGATTAAGGTAAGACACGTCCTAGCCAGCCAAACAAAAAAAATAAAACAAAGAAATCGCTTGCTGTTTTCAATTACGCCACAGAAACTCGACCAGACAGACGTGCCTCCCATGACGACAAGCGCGCTCCGTGTCATGTGCGCAGAAGAAAAAACTTCAAGCAATTGTAAAGTGCTAAAATATCTGCGTGCAAATACCATTAGAAACGCTATTGACATGAAAATAGAGTGGAAAACTATGTTTTTTACAATGTTATTTGTTGCGTAATTATTTGCGACAGCGTACCCCAATACAACGTGAATTTTAGTAAATTGTACCTATGTTTTTTATTTGTAATAGAGAACCTCGCTATACAAATAGATAGGCAAATAAACAGACCGCCCGCTATGATGATAAGTGGTTACAGTTACCAATGTGACTCGTTTAAGCTTCGTATAATTGCAGCTGCACAAAAACCAGCCCCGTTATTGTGTAGCTCAAAATCTACCAAAATATATCTTACCAGTCAAAGTGCGTTCATTACTACTTTATATACTTTTACTTTATTATACTACGTTGCAGGGGGGTTTCTACCCCCTCCCTTTCTCCCCATTCCCCCTCATCAAAACCCTATCGAGCGGACACTGGTTAAAAACTGCAAGCATCGCTAGAAATGATGGACACGTTGATTATTGAAGAGCATTGCGCGCTCTACGCGCTATATCTCGAGAACGGTCAGTCGTATGAAAAATAGCTATAAACAAAACATATGTAAAATCGCATGCTTAACAACTTTCATAGTGGGGTCCCAATGCGGTAAGATCGATTGGAAGCGAGATATTCGAGAAAAAGTCATTTCTTTGACCTTTGACCTCGAATATCTCAGCTGCCTTACATATTGTGATATACCCATAGTGACTTTTCAAACGTTACTTCTTATGGCAAAAAGAAACGGTCTGAAAATTTTCAGCTTGTTACCTCACATTCCGAGGTTGAACCGTTTTTTTGGCTTATTTGACTGGACTAACAGTCTTCTACTGATGCAGTTATAGAAGCAATTACATAGATTTTTCTTAAGCAATTAACCAATAATGTATTGCCTACTTGTAACATACTTGTAATAATAATAATGTCCTCCTAACCGATATTCGGTCACGGCGGCCAAACTCAATAGAGACTAGCCATCTGCGCAAGAGTGATTATGCGCTAGTGCACAAGTGAAGGACTGTGCAAACGCAACTGCACTCTGTTGATCTGTTCCTTCACTCCCACAGTCCGATGGGTCCGTAGTATAGTTATTATACAGTCCGTAGAATAGTTCAGTTTTATATTGAAGTTGGTGCCAAATTTTAACTAAACTTACATAAATTTTTTCTTATATTTTTAAGTATTTCCAGGTAATCATTGCTTGGCACCCACTACAATATAAAACTGTGATTTTTTATGTTTTTAGTTATGACTTTTGGTGTTTTTGAAGTCGGTATTTTTGCTTTTTTTTTAAATTTTTTAGTAAATTTAATACATGCATTTAGAATTTGAGCCAGGCAAATACCAGAATAACTTTAAATAAAACGTCATTCGCTCTAAACAGTATTGAAAGAATTATTCCTGAACTCCTAATCTACCATAAACCTTCCATCATCAGCTTAGTAACATGACATGATGACTACCAGATGCAAATATCTGAATATCTTCAGCAAAAACATGAAACACGTTGGACGTGCCTATGAAATTCAAGGGCTTCACTCGATTTCCATAGGATCCCATCATCAGATCATGACATGGTGACAATGGAACCACCTCGGGAGTATGCTCTTTCAATTCCAGAAGGAATTTTGAAAATTGGCCCACAAATGGCGGAGTAATCAATGAACATACATAAAAAAAAACAAAATAGATACAGTCGAATATAGAACTTCCTCCTTTTTCTAAGTCGGTTGAAAAGGACAGACATAGACGGCATCATACTTAAACATTGTCTAACTTTAGACCTCGTTTGATTTTTTTTGTAGTTTCATAGATTTAGAAACATTTTATACGATCCAATTCTCTTTGATATAACGAATGTTTAATAAAACTGAGAATTCTATCACTATGACTATTATGGAAATTTGAACTAAAAATATTTTGAGAAACTAATTGATTATATTACAATTAACCTCATTGATTACCAAGTTCCTGTCTCAGAGATTCCTTCATCTCACATTCCAACAAAAGATTGTATGAATCTTCGTAACGGCTCTGATCAATTAGAATTATCGACCTTACGCATTAAAAAAAATGAAGTTATTTGATGTAATGTGATTACATCGAATACTTAAGCAGAAAGTTAAGTCGCCTTTACTTAGATTAGCAGACATGAGCCATGGTTGTTTCGGTGGCTTATTAACAATATACAGTCCTATACCAAATGCTAGAAATAACAGATTTTTGTTGGAAATAAGAAAACCATTCTTCAAACTTCTATTTGTAATTATTCCAAAATAATAATCGATAAAACGAGAGAGTTCCTCGGACAATTTTGTTTGTTTTCATCTGCTTACTAACATAAATACTAAAGTAAGATTTAATTACGAAAAATGTCTGAAATCAATAAGCAGAATTATCTTCTTAATTAATATGCTCAAAACGAAATGTCGTCCCTATTTAGCTAGCGCCATTTCTCACCCAAGCTCTCTATCTATAGGCTATACGCCCGTACACGTATAATCTTATCTATTTAACAGTCCTTAGCATCCGCCCCGAGAAATACCAGAAACATTCTGACCATCCTCATTTGCTGTTGTCGAAGCGTTTATGTGGTAGACGTAAGGGTTACATTCGCGCGGGCAGCCGCATACACGGTGATGAACACAGACCAAAATAGCGGGATATCCAAGAAGCTATCAAGGCTTTCAGCTTTGTGGACATCGAGGGGAGTGCGCGGGTCAAGTTACGCTGGCGGAACTAGTAGGTATGAGGGAAGTGTGAAGAGGCTAAGAGGTGTATCGTCCCCACCGTGCTGTAGGCGGAGCCGAGTTCCGACACGGTCGCTGTTACAACCGCTCCACGCTCCATGAGGAGCTTACGTGAAGCTCGGAAGCTTTCCATACCGTGCGTGCGTGCGCGATTCACGCTTTTACAAGTTCGCATCGCAGTGTCTAGTTCGGTAAAGTGTTATAAGGTATTGGAATTATTAATTTACTCCAAGCCTTGGACGGCTTAAAGTGGACTTTTGAATTCGCTTTGCAATTGTAGAATTCGCTATAAGTGGACTTTGAACTGACTTTTGTTGTTTTCGAACGATGTTCACGTCAATCGCTGTCTGAGTTCGTGTACAAAAGAATTTCCCGCAATAGGTAAGCAGATAAATTTGATTTTCCTTGCATTATTTTTGAATGCGCTCGTGATATTTGCCATCAGAATCATAAATAGAACTGGTACTTTGTTTTATACGCGTAAAAGTTAATCATAGATAAAGAAATCGGATACGTTTTCTATTGTTTCAATCTTATTTGATTTTAAGATAAGTTATTTTTCATTTACAAAAATTCGGAATTTTATTTTTACTCTAATAAATTAATAATATAATGAAAAAACTTCATATCAGACATGTATGATATCCAGGTAAAGCTCGCTTTCATCTTTAAGCTATTCATCATGAGTGTGATATGAGGGTTATGACCAAAAGACGGACTAGACATCAGCGTCACCGCAACATTTAAAGCTTATCCCTGTCCAACAAGAACAAGAGTGTTCCTGTAGTAAATAAAAAATTAGATAATATTTTGCAAAGAAACTTAAAAAAATAACATTACCTTAAATCCGATATAACGTATTTGCATCTCAAGTCATAGGTCGTTTCTATATAAACAGAAATAGGTAGGTATTATTTGTTGATGTCCCCGTGAAGGTAAAAAGTAAAGATTCCTACAATAAAACCATAAATGCTGTTTATTAGATAGAGAGAAAAAAGAGCTTTGAGATATTCTCATATAACAATATTCTCTCTTTGAGGAAACAGTTGTTACCATATAACGATCTAAGAACCGCAGAACAAATACACATAGAGTAATTTGCAAATAGTTACAAGCGGAAGACCATTTTTGACAGTTGAAAGGACTATGGTGGATTGAAAAGACTATCAGTTTATTGTCTACGGATGCTCTTCCTTGTAATGAAAGACATCAACGCAGCGCTATCTGATCTTATCTCATCGTTGTAAAATATTCTTATTAGATATATTCTTCGGCATAGATATACTTCGGGTACATTTAGTGCCTTAAATATATCTAACGGAGTAGATTTTACTAACGTACGAATTGATTTTTTTCATACACATTTTCTTATTTCTTAAACATGAATTTGAGTTAAGATTTTATTCTTCCGCAATAGATGATACTCGTAACATTTTTTTATATCCATCAAGTAGATAAATACAAAATATTGGATAATGTCTTTTCTATGTCATTATTTTCACCGAGAGACGCACTGTTTGACATTGGATATCTGTTGGCCTTATGGGCCGGGCCTATCATTGCAGTGTCTACCTCTTCGCCCCCAACTCATAAGTCTTTTGTACATGCGCTTTAAGCTTATGAAAAAGGCAAATTAGTAACACTGTGTAGAACTTTATAGTAAAAAGTTACACTTTTCGCCACAAACGAGACTCTAGTTTCTGAAGCATGTATGTTGAAATGATTAATTTTATTTATTTTAACAGTGGTAACAGTCACCTATAATACATGTAGCTCCTGTAAGATTCGCAGCAAAACTGCAACCCCCACAAGAACCACAGTGTACGTTGCCAACTTGTGACTTAGGATGTAAAGTCACGGTACCCAGTAATTTCAGTGCCTTACCTTACCCTTCAAACCGGAACACAGCAATGCAAGCATTGCTGCTTTGCGGCAGAAATAGGTAAGACGGAGGTACCCAAGCACACGACCCTGGTACAAAGTCTCCCTCCGGTTAAATATTACAATACGTAATGTATTGTAATAGAGAAACTTGTCATAAACATTGAACACAGTTTTATTTCGGATTTATTTGATCATAAGTATTTTAAAAGTTTCGCCCAACGTTTTGAGCGATTTTCAGCATTAATTTTCAAGAGATGACTAAAGATGTTACGAGTCATAGTGTTGTAACACACTTTTATATAAAGTTGATAAATCAGGGCTAAAAATATTAATTTGCCCAGTAGTACCCGTTTCCTGGACGTTCACTGTTGGACGTAGGCTTCCTACATGAAATTCGGTAAACAATAACAATAAATGTAGTAACTCTTTGTTTTTCAAAAACAACCGACTACAATTTTTAACATACATTTAGTTCAGTTCAGTCGAATAAAAATTATATATACTCATACATAATATGTTTTGTAAAACATAATATGTTTTGTCCGTATTTTCAAATAGCTAATGCGTCACGGTGTCGCCCAGCGTGGGATAAACTGTCTTAATGGTTGTAACAACACTTCCTATTATAATCGTTATGGTCATTATAAACTTTAATACTTCTGCAGAAAACTTAGCTTTGATTGTTACGAGCTCTCAGCTCTCATGGCGCGCAAGTCATAGGAGGAAGCGTATTGATATTCTATGAATGAAGTTGAAAATATTTAAAGTAGTATGGTTCATCATCACAGCCCATATACGTCCCCACCGAGGGGCTCGAGCCTACCCTATATTAGGGTGATTAGGCCTTAGTCAACCACGCTGGCCCTGTGCGGATTGGTCGACTTCACATACATTATTGAATTTCTTCGCAGATGTATGCAGGTTGCCTCACGATGTTTTCCTTCACCGTAGGAGCATCAGACAAATGTACATATGAAATTCGAAACGAAAAACACATTGGTACATGGCGGGTCTCGAACCCCGACCCCCCGATTGGAAGGCAAGTGCCGAGTCCACTGCGCCACCGACGCTCCTCGACGAACGCGCTACGACGAAGTAGTATGGTTATTCAATTGTAATGTTTTCAAAAGTCTTATTGACATTTTAAGTTAAATTAAATAATAGCGACCTTATTTTGAGCAAGTTTGCCTGACAGAAATTGCTATATTTTAGCAATAAGGCCGCCTGTTGTATTTGTATTTCTATAGTTTGTTGCTTTTTATGTTGTTCCTTGCCCAATAAAGTTTGTATTCATTCATTCACTCACTCACACATTTTTTGGGTTTTTTACCTCAAAAGAAATAACGGATCACTTTGTTGTCCGCCTGTCCTTCTATCCGACTGTCTGTCAAGATCCTTTTTCTTGGAAACGTGTAGAGATATCAAACTAAAAAATATTTTTAAAAAATCTACTCTACGATCTTTTTTAACTGTGAAAAAATCAAACTTGTCAGTCGACGCGATCAAAAGTATATGACCGTTAATGTCGCATATTGTCGCAAATTTTGCGATTTCACAAGGGAATCAAAACCAAATCCCGTTGACCTGAAATCATGAAATTTGGCAAGAACCAAAATCGAAAATATCTACATAGTTAGGAACTTAGATACGTTTTTACGAAACCCTCGGTGCGCGCGTCCAATTCGCACTTGGCTGGTTAAAGTCAACGGGAAGTACCCTAGTAGATTTTGATTCCCTTGTGAAATCGAAAAATTTGGGAAAATATGCAACATAAACGGTCATATCCTTTGATAAGGATAACTTACAAGTATGATTTTATTACAACTGAAAGTGACCGTAAACCCAAGTATTTAATATAAATTTCTGTTTAATATTACTACACATTTCTTGGTCTTGACAAACAAACGGACAAATGCACAGAAGGATGACGGAGTGATCCTATAAGAGCTCCGCATTTCCTTTTCGGGTACGTAACCCTACAAAAGCTAATTTCGAATAACACCGCTAATTCCCACGACGGTCTTACACCTTGAATTTTCACAGCTACCGCTTGTCGCTTGCTCCAAATATTTACGGACTGTTATATCTTGGCCGTTTTTAATTCGAAGTGAAAATACGCCTGTGCTATGTGCAGGCTTAGACACTATTTCTCATAGAGACGGAACATTCGAATGTTTTCTTGTTAAACAATACATATATTATAGCTATCGTAAAATTGGTTGTGAATAATGCAAACTTACAAATTGTATAACTGTGACTTTGTCTTTTATTTAAATGCTAAATGAATTACCACAACATTGAAAATTTTTCTTGTAATTAAATTTTTTTATGTTATTTGAACAGCTTATTTTACATTTCGTTATGAAGTACAAAATGTACTCATTTAGATTACAATTGATACACAAAATGTAAACTAC
Source organism: Schoenobius gigantellus (assembly GCA_963935595.1). Lineage (NCBI taxonomy): Eukaryota > Metazoa > Arthropoda > Insecta > Lepidoptera > Crambidae > Schoenobius > Schoenobius gigantellus. The sequence continues at coordinate 11,636,368 of OZ012563.1, read as the reverse complement.
AGTTTGTTGGCACTGCTTTCCTACGAAAACAAAACATTTGCAGGTTTCTTTTTGGTCTAGATATTCCTTTTTCAGAAAGTGTCGAAAAGAAAATCAAATAATTTCGAGTGCATACTTATAGTCTACTTACTAATACTATTATTTATTGCTTTTATCATAAAATCAAACAAAAAACTAAAAAGAAATTGCACGTTTCAGAAGTCTGTACCTATTTTGGGATGTAGTGCCTCGTGTCCTCGGTTACTGTTGAATAAATAATAGTTAAAACTAGTGACCCACCGCGGCTTCGCATGGTTAATAGAGCCTAGGTACATATAATATATACCAACATTTCTTGCATTAGTTTGTTACGTAATATTACCACACTACTTGGAGAACTTTTTTGTCATATAGGAATATTTTATGTCATATTCTGCAAATTATGAAATATTATTTTTATTTAATCTACTTGACCACAGTATTGAGTGTAATTATTATTTAATGTAGTTGACCATAGTATTGAGTGTTATTACTATTTAATCTAGTTGACCATTGTATTAAGTGTTATTATTATATTATTATGTACAACATTGTTTCAATTCATAAATGTATATTAATTTTAAATTATTGATTTATTTGACATGATTTGACATTAGATTCTAATAATTATAATTCAGCATGATAGAATTCCAAACTGACCTAAGTATTTGCACACCTGACGGTAAAATATGGAAATGTACTTCTTTTTAATGTAAACACCACAAATTGACCTGTATTTCGCAAATAAATGATTTGATATGATTTGAAATTAAACTTTCAATAAAAGATGAGGTTCTTGTGAGTAAATCGTGTGAGTAACAAACAGAGATATGACAGTAGGGACAGTTTTCTTTAGGTTTTTAGAAGAACAACAATTATTTAGCACATGATATTTGCCTTTTTTAATGGTACTAGCGACCCGCCCGCGGAATATGGTAGATAAATGCATATCAAAATGATTTTACCACTGACAAAATAGGGTACTGAAGCTTATTTAATAGTTTAAAAGACAAATTTAATATTTTGTACCGTACCGGTTCGTTTTTTCAATGTTTATACAATTGTCAAATTTAAAGTTTTTAATTTACAATTCTCAAAGTGAAATAGTAATAAAACTTTAACAAAAGGATATAGAGTATTATATATTTTTGAAAATCTTACCAATGAATAATTGAAAAAAATATCCTGTATACGTGTATTTGAGCGTTATGCAGCAAATGGAGAAAAAAATTATTTGTGAACTTCATCGAAGCTTTTAACATAACAAAAACATATAAAAATTAGCTGTAACATATAACTAAATATAAAAATAGCTGCTAATTTATGCTTATAATGGAGATAAATGAAAAAATTAATACGAGTCTGGGAACGGAAATCACTATCAATTGTGGTTTCATAGTTGACTATTCCTATCAATACTTTGTGGCTGCTTATCACTTATTATTTTTATTTTTTTAAGTTTTTATCATTTAATGGCGACGTTTTCTGTGAGAAAATAGACATCTGAAATAATTCACACACTCTAAAACAGTATAAAACGGCGTTCAAACATTATTTCACCATTACTAATTCATTTGTATCCATCATTTGGCGAAATAAAGTGCCTTCTTCTGTTCTACACATGTACACCTTCTAATTCTACATGAGGAGCTACTTCCAGACAAATGAATGATTTGGCGAAAGTAATAGATAGGCTTGAACATAAAAATGCCTATCCACGGATTATCAACAATTCATGCCTGGATTCGATTTTGCATGTAAATTAATTATCATTAATAATAAATAAATACATTTTTACCATTCCCCCTCTAAAAAGCTTATTTTATTCATTGAAAACAGTGAATAAAAAGCACTTTTAATCATTATTTTGGTGTTTTAATTTAGAACACACCGATATATTCGATCTCCATCTCAATGCTGTATAATCTAGTCGCACAAAAAATACTCAATATTAAATGTCTATTTTCACTTAAATCTTTCTTTTTCTCGTAGTCATGGTATAAAGTATAGTATGTAACTCTTGAATAAGACGGATTTATACCGAGGGCCGTGAATGACTCGCGTCGCTCAGGATTCTAACACTTGAATCACTCCCTACGGTCGTAATTCAGTCGTTAGAATCCTTTACTTGCTTATGATTCATCTATGACCCTCGCTTTAAATCCGTCCTTTATTCACTAGCTGCATAATATACTATTTTAGCTTGATTTACTGTAAATGTGATGTGGCTTATTATTATTATTAAAATTGTAGAAAGTTAGTTATAACTTGAACTTTAATTGAACACGTCTTTTCTTTATTCATATAAGTAAAAAAATACATTTCATCGCTTATTGAGTTTTTAACATATGCGTCTCCTGACTGACTGGCTGATTCTTTATCGCCGCGACTAAACTATCGGCCTTATTAATAAAAATTTTACTTCTTGGATCATCCTCGGATTAGTTACTCCATGTTTCGTCTTATTTTCACTATGACAGCCGACGTGTGCGGAAACAAGACAAAACACGGATTAACTAATCCCAGGATGATCTAAGGAGTAAAATTTTTATTAATAAGGTCGTTAAAGTTACATGAAATTTGGCCAGAAAGTTTCTTTTAAAACACTAACATCTATTAAAATAGGATTTTTGGAAATTCAACCCCTAAGAGACTAAAAATAGGGTTGAATATTTGAATGGAACTTCGTTATTTTTGAAGCTAAAAACCTTTGCATTTGGGCTAATAAATAGAGATGAGTGCAGTGAATACAGGTTTATGTTTTTCTTGAGAATTCCACCCTCATACGGGTTGAAAAACTGCTGAACGTATTTCAAAGGAATTTTTGTGAATGTTGGCTTTATGGTTTTTACTACGGGAAAATAGAGCTTAAAAATTCATCTGCCGGAGCTACCGGTGGAAAGCTTGTATTCATATATCTTTTAATGAGAACCATCTGTCTTATTATTTTTATTCTGAGGGTGATGGCGCGAAAAGGCTAAGAACCTTCGATATAGCACTTCATAATACGGTGATGACATCACATTTGAAAATAACCATTAATTTCCGCACAGCTAGCCGTCGGCGCAGGCGCAAGTCGCGTGTTCTCGACGAAATGATGAAGTGTGATACTTCACTCACTTTAACACCCAATTTTCGCACCTCGCGCCGAAGCCTCCCTGTAATTCGAGCTAATTAAGCGCGCAAATGAACTGCACGCGCAAATTTGAGAAGCCGGGCGAAAATTTGCTCTGTTTAAGTAGGGTTATTAGACGGGATACTCGACTTTTTGAGCGGCAATCGAGTTCAGTTGTTATTGTTCATGAAAGAAAGCTGAAAATTGTATGTTGAGCTTATAATAGTTTTGAAAGTTGATACAAGCTCAACTTAAACCATAGTTGATTGATTAAGTTAGGTAGCAGACGCTACTAACGCTCCGTCGCGGGCCGGCCGCATATCGTTTCAAATGCAATCTGTGCTGGCATCCGCCTCTATCTATGCGCTAATGGTGGCACAAACTTAAATAATTTGCATCCATTGAAGAATCTCGGAAGAATTAGAGCCTCGGTGGCGCTGTGGACTCGGCACTTGCCTTCCAATCTGGAGATCCGGGGTTCGAGACCGCAATGTAAGTAGGTACCAATGTGTTTTTCGTTTTCGAATTTCATATGTACATTTGCCTGACGCTCCTACGGTGAAGGAAAACATCGTGAGCCAACCTGCATACATCTGCGAAGAAATTCAAAGATATGAGAAAGTATTTAGTCAACTTACCCGCACTGGGTCACCGGGCACAAACACTCTAACTTAGGGTAGGCTCGAGCCCTCGGTGGGGACGTATTGAGCTGTTGTGATGATGATGATGATTAAAGAATCTCTGGCCTACCAAATATTTGAGAATAGGCGGATAACATATAACATTTGTTTTGATCGAGTTTTGCATATTTTGTAAAAATATGAGTAATATGTTTTACCAGTTCGTTAAGCAATACGAGGTCTGTACAAAAAAAAGCCCTAAAATTTTGAATTACGTGCCAACGGAGATATTTTTTAGTAACATGCGGCGGACTGTACGCGATATTTCCTTTGTAAGCACGTGTTCTTGGATTGTTGATATTTGTGTTATTGTATATTTAATATCATGACGACGTTAAGTGCTGGTGACGATTTTAGTAATGTGCAATATTTTGCGTAAAAGAGAGAAAAACTTTTACAAAAACTGGCTTTTGGAAATGTTCCTCTGAGTCGCGCGATAAGTTATAAATAGTTTTCTTGATTGGTAAGAAAAGTGGTGACCAGTCAATTGAAGATGACTTTCAAGCAGGAAGGTTCTAGACTTCAACTAATAACACCTTTCTTAGGAAAGTCAATAATCTGGTGCGTAGAAATCGCCGATTGAATGTTAGAGAACTTTCTAAAGAAATTAAAATCCGAAAATATGTCTTGCACCGCAAAAATGAGTCCGCACTTTCAACTTTGTCAATTCGTCAGTTTTGGGCTCAAACTCAAATTACTGTCCTCCCTCAGCCTCTGTACTCACCAGTACGCAATTATGGATCTTTCATCGTATGACATGGTATAAATTTGAGAAAAAGAAGTCATGAAATGCTGCATTTCGTATTACCATCTCCAATGATATCATCACTATGGCATAATGTCAATGATGTCATCATTAAATAATGAACAAATTATTAAAAAATCTGACCGGAAATCGTATTTTTCGTTTTGCACTATGATATCATATGATATCATTTGCAAAACCATGAGATCGGTAATAAGCCCTCTGATCTGGTTCTTTGAGATTTTTAAAATTCCGAAATTAAAATAGGTGAATAAAGGACCCCGTTTGGATTCTGTTAAAGAAAATTATAGAAAAATCGTTACGGACCTTGAAGGCTACGAACGACGCTATCCAGGACTGACTGGACGGAATGAAAAATGTGTGTGGATAGGGGAGTACTTTGAACGAAGATGAATAATCTCTCAAATTAATAATAAAACTTTAAGAACAAATGATTGATAAATTTTGGAGCGATCTCATACACCAACCAAACATACTGGCTGAGGTTTTTTTCACCCGAGGCGATGAGACACCTACAGTTCGCGACAGACAATAACAACATATGAAATTCGAGAAATGAAAAACACATTGATACATGGGATCGAACCCCGGACCCCTCGATTAGAAGGCCAGTGCCAAGTCCACAGCGCCATCAACGCTCCATGTTTTGGATTGGTATTTGGTTATTGTTAATATTATACTCGTATACGTTTCGATAAAATTTCAGTGTAGCGGTTATATCCAACATACTTTGACAGTTCATATATCGATATATATATATTGTTTTATCATATCGTGTTTCAGTGGTCATCCCCCACATCATCCCTCGTAGCATGAACACCGCAGACGACATGATAAAACGATAAATCGATATGACTCTCCAAATACTCGTATGATGTCTTAATCTTAATGTAAATTTTATCGACATTATTTATATTAACCACTAGCTTTCCGTTCGCGGCTTCGCCCGCGTTATTATTGTTTTCCCATGGGAATTTATATTTTCCCTTAGGAAAATAATTTTGTAGCCTCTAAATAAGCCAAATCAAAACATACTCAAAACTTAAAGATAGCTCAAAAATCAAATTTTTTAACAGTTCATATCGATATATCGCTTTATCACACCGTGTTTCGGTGTTCATGCTAGGGGGGCATAACTATGCCAACCGAAATTTGTCGACACGCTTGTGTTCAGCTGATTCGTTAGCGGAAAGCAAGTGACATAAACAGCTTGTTTGGCAATTTGTCGAGTGTTTTTCGATTTTTGTCAGTCGGGCAAACTCGGCATGTCCATCAAAAATCGAATCGTCAGGGTGATTCGGCCATTAGCTGAAGATTGCTGCGCCCGCGGCGGCCACGACTGCTACCGGTCAAGCTGCAAGTTCGATTTTATTATTTCATTTCGACTATATTTTGGTAAGCCGCAGTTAGCACAGACCCATTAAAAGTAATGATGATTCAACCTTTTTCCTGTCGCATTTTCAAATGCTTGTGAATTGGCGAGTTGAAAATTCTCGTAGCGTTCTTTAACTTTTAATCATATGCGAGTTTGTTAAGGTGGAAGTGCATCGTTCAATGAGCTTACGTTTTTGTTCATAACAGATTTCAGGTGTATTTGAATCGGAAATCTTTAAGTAACAAATACTACAACTTCATATGTATCCAGGAAAGGTGAATGAGTGTATAATAGTTTTTTTTTTGCTTTTGAAAATACATTTCATCGATAGAATTGATTGGATGTTATAGGTAGCAATTTTAATCAAGCGGAAACACCAAGGTCGGGAGAATTCAAAAATAGGTATTTGTAAAATGTATTGCTGTCGCGCTGTGAGTCCAAACAACTGAACTGAGCACGATAGGGACAACTGCAGCTGGGACCGAAAATACCTATGAAAAGTACACAAAATATACGTTTCGTAGTTCCCTGTTTTCTCCGCGAAAAATGACCGATTTAATTACTTTTTGCGATAAAAATTAAAGCAAGGCTCTCTCTGTGTTTCTATGTTTTGCTTTTTTCATATAATCTTCTTCAGTTTGTTTGCTGAGCGTTTGAATACAGCAGAAAATGAGGTCGATTTTTTAAGGTTTTTGAAGGTTTAAAATCTCTTTTAATAATTAACTTAATAAAAAAAGGAAAACATAGGAACATGCTTATCCATTGATTTTATTGGAAAAAATAAAGCAACTAGTGCCATTATCCAGGAAGGAAACAGGGGACTACGTTTGTATAGAAAACGGACTGTACGATTTCCTCTTAAGTAGACAAAAACGGATTAAAATTTTTACACCTTAACGCAAACCACGGGGATTGAAAACCTAATGTTCCATTGAGTTTTCTCCCGTTTCAAAATAATTACCGTCGAAATGAGAAATTTCACAAAATAATTAACAATTATTTTACGAAATATGATATGTTATATTACGTGTTAAGGTTTTTTCACAACACGGCCCTTTCCGCCTGCTGCTTATAAACTTTTTGGTTCATCATCATTACATTACATTAAAACATTACATAAATAAAAAGAACATAATTGCATACAAAAACGTATACTTTGAGAAATTAATCTCGCGCAGTCCGGAAACCGATCAAATTTTGAAACGAACTTTAATCCCGATTGGCCAATCATACTTCGACACCTAATAATTACACGTACGACATTACTGTTCACTTTCTTTGCCACGAACTGCCATTGTTGTCCAGACTCTCTCCTCGTTTCGGGATACTAACCCTTATTACGTCAGCTCATACCATAAAATCCCTAAGTAGTATCGTCGGTGGCTGCAAAAACCGTGTCCTAAATAATTGATAATGACGCAACCTGGAGCGCAATCACAAACTTCAAATTACACGTACGTTAATACTCATACACTCGGTTACATCAAAATGTCTTACCCAAATCTTACGATTTCAGCGTTTGTAACGTCAAAAAACGTTAATTGGCGTGAAAACCATTTTTATACAACAAAGTTTGCAAACAAGCCGGCTGCCCACCTATTGGTAAGTGCCCACAGTCACCTATACATACAGCAACACGCTAGGCTTTACATGTTGACCTTGAGACCGCCCGTATGTCGCTCGTAATAGCGGCGGCTTTCGTAATGCAAATGTTAAGCTTGACGTGTTGCTGACTGTACATGTGGTTCCCGTAAGACGACGACGACATGTGACCAGCGGCTCTACCGCCTTACTCATTCATAACGAAGCACTCGCTCGCTATTGTTCTAATGTCATACAGGGGGGTCGAAATCGGGTCTAAAACGATACCGAGTAAGTTTTATCCTATCCTATAACTCACTCGCAACGATAGCGAGTGAGTTATAGGAATTATAACGCTGAAATTTTAAATAACTAAACATTGAGCATCCAAGCTGAATCATACCTTGACGCCACGCGTTACCGTACGTCATTGGTAATTCTGAAGCTTCATGTCCCTACGAGCTCAAGCGATAGGGTTGTTGCTAACGGTGAATACTCAAAATGGCGTTGGGCACTAGTCATTCTGGGAGAGGACCTTTCGGGAAAGTGTACATTATAGGAAGTGCGCAAATTGAAAAGGAGACGTGTTCGCCGAAAGGCAAGAAAGCACGCACGTTGGCTAGACGGCGAACGTGTGTGGGGCTCTCCCGACAGGGTGCCAGGCCTACCCACTAAAACCCCCGGTGTTTTCCCTGCCCTTATGGGCGAGCTAGGTAAAGTCCACACTGCGACTCTACTGCCCACGTGCCCAGGCAAGCCCGACCAACTGGTCGTGCTATCACCAAGGGGGGATTGCCCGAAAACACCAGGGCAATCCGCAGACGGAGGTCCTTACGAAGGCGTGCACTGGGCCAACCGTGCACGCAGGCCTCCACGGCAGGGTCATTAGACGGGCATCGTTTGAGTGAATGCCCGCCTTTGCCTGCCTGTCCATCTACGGCGGATGGGAGTGGCTTTGAGGATCATTCTCCGGCTCCATCTCCGTGGCTTCCTTCTACGAGATAACGTCCTCGCAAAAGCAGGCGACAGTCCCCCATTCCGCCGCGGAGCATGGCCACGACCATGCTACTTATCTTAGACCTAAGCGTGTAGTGACGGAGGCCTGGGGCCCTACCGCCGTACTCATAGCGATACACATCGCTATCGTTCTAATCCATCTTATATCTTCAAAAATAAATATTGAACCAAAAGATGCTCAGGTACAGCTTTTAGAAAAACAAATTAATTCTTTACAGCAAAAGCTAAATAATGCTAATCAAGAACTTATTACTTTAAAAAAACAAATAGATAATCTTAATCAAGCCTTGGAGAAGAAGAACATGAGTGCCGTAATATCTCCACGAAAAGCTATTACAGATCTGAAGCAACAAAAACATGAAGACAAAAAGAGAAAGATACTCATATTCGGTTCCCAGCAATGTGTTGGTTTGGCATCGGCAATTTCGCACTCGCGATTTAACACTGAGTATGAACGATACGACGTTGTGTCTGAAACGAAACCAAACGCCCTATGCAGCCAAATACTGGAAAACTGTAAAAACATAAAACTAAGCAAAGACGATACTGTCATTATCTGTGTTGGAGAAAATGACTATAACATTAAATTAGTCTTATCAAAAGTAAAAAAAATATTAGATATGTATAAAAATAACTTGGTTTTGGTATTGAGTGTAAATAGGAATAACAGTATTAATGTCACTAGATTAAACAACTATCTTAGAAACTTATGCTTGGAATATAGAATGTGTCACTTTGTTAATACTACATTTAAAACATCAAATATTTGTAAATCCATTAACTTTATTATAGATAGTAGCGATTATGATAAAAAATACTTAAACATAAGTGAAATTACGAAACGGATAGCAAGTAATAAACCAAGCCATAATTTAGATAAGGTATATGAACAACATCCAAAAAGAGGTACTATTCCCTATTACTTCAAACGCCAAAACTATAGCAAGACTGAACCTCAAGGCAGCTCCTCAACAGCTACAGTTAGTATAGTACAGAAAGGCACCATTCCGTATTATTTTCCCATCATACCCAAAACAGCGAGCCCTCCATAATTGAACACCGTATTAAACAGTTTGAAATCCTTCACCAAAACATAGCAAGTCTCCTGTCAAAGCGAGAATTACTTGAGCTAAGACTAAAGGAGTTGCGCGAAAAACACAATGATCCAGATGTTATATGTCTCACCGAAACTTTCGTAAAAAAGGCAATGAGTGCTATTTAAAAATTTATGGTTATAAAACTCCTGCAAATTATAGTAGAGAAAAGCAGAGGGGTGGTACCTGTATTTTAGTTAAAAAAGGATTATGTTATAAAGAACTAACCTTCGTAAAAACACACACGATGCAAAATTCATTCGAGGTCTGCGGTGTTGAAATTTTACCATATAAAACAATAATTATATGCGTTTATAGAACTCCTACATCAGATCCTACTCTATTTTTAACAAAACTTAGTATACTTTTAGACGATTTAATTAAGAAATATAAATATAAATTAAATATTGTTATAGCCGGTGATTTTAACATAAATACACTTAAAAATAGCAATGTCACAAAAGAGTTACAAGATTTATCGTATAATTACAATTTGAAAATCCATATCGATGTTCCTACACGAAAATCTTCTTGTATCGACCACATATTGAGTAATATTCCAAACGCATCTGCTACTGTTTTACCACTTTATTTGTCTGACCATGAAACAGCACAAATGTTGAGTTTTCCTATTAAGCACAAAATACAGAAACCGGCAACTTTTTATATTTATAAGAGAGACTACAATTTACAATATATCAAGAAATTTCGCGAATGCTTAAATAGCTTGTCATGGTCTGAAATATACGCAGAAAATGATCTAAATACAGCATTCGAAGAATTTCACAAAATTATATGTCTGTTTTACAATCTCTGTTTTCCTCAAATAAGAGTAAAAGTGAAATTAGATGACAAACACAAGCAAAATTGGATAACTAAAGGATTGAAGCAAAGCTGCAGAACTAAAAGGTTATTACGTTACCAATATTATAAAAATAAAAACTCTGTTAACAAAATGAAATATTTAAAATACTCAAATTTACTGAAAAAAGTTATTAATTTTTCAAAAAGAAATGCTAATATTAAGTTTGTAAACAGGAGTGAAAACAAATGCAGAGCTACCTGGGCAATAATAAAAAATGAAATAATTGATAATGGATACAAATCTAATTTTGAAGCAATTAATATTGGCGACAAATTACTCACTGATCCAATTGAGATTGCATCAGCATTTAATAATTATTTTATTAATTTGCCCAAAACAACACAAGGAAACACCGTATCCAGTTGTAGCAAAAATGTTAATACAGCATCTATTTTTATTACGCCAGTATCACAAAATGAAGTTAAATTAGAAATAATGTCTCTCACTAACACCAACTCAGAAGGTTACGATCAAATCAATACCAAAATTATAAAAGCCTGTATTAATGAAATAATTGAAGTTCTTACGCATCTTATTAATCTATCCTTCTCTTCTGGAGTTTTTCCAGAATTATTAAAGTTATCTATTGTAAAACCTCTTTACAAGAAAGGCGAAAAAGAAGATATCAAAAATTATAGACCTATAACTTTGATACCAATATTGTCCAAAATATTTGAAAAATGTATGCATAAGAGATTATTTAATTTCTGTAACAAATTTAATATAATAAACAAAGACCAATATGGCTTCCAAAAAAATAAATCCACTACATTAGCAATATTTTCTTTAATTAAAACAATACTTATTAATATTAACAATAAGCAGATGACGACAGGGTTGTTCTTTGATTTATCAAAAGCATTCGACCTAGTTTCACATGAATTATTACTTAAAAATTTAGAAATGAGCGGTGTAAGAGGACACGCGCTTAAATGGTTGACTTCATATCTAAAAAACAGGCAGCAGTGTATAGTTGTTACGAGATTGAATAAAAATAATGTTTTGACATCTTTCTCGTCGCAATATCAATATAATGAATATGGTGTCCCACAAGGAAGCATTCTGGGCCCTCTGCTATTCTTACTATATATTAATTCAATATCAGATATAACAAACCATAAATGCATACTGTATGCCGATGACATCGCCATTATAGTGACAACTGATAAAAAAAATAGTACAATATCAGATCATGAGACGGAAATTAACAATACAATTGAAAAATTAATTAATTGGGCTGATATTCACAATCTAAAAATTAACCTCGATAAATCTATATACATACAATTTAATCAATCTTATAATATACAATATAATTTTAAACTCAACATACCAAAACTTAACGCAGTAACACAAACTAAATTCCTTGGAGTAATACTAGATCAAACCTAAACTGGAAAGCTCAGGTAGATGATGTATCTAAGCGAATTAATAAATTTATATATGCACTTAAAAATATTAAAAACGTTACCAATATTGCAACTGCTATCACTACCTATCATGCTTATGTCGAGTCAATAATACGCTACGGATTGATTATATGGGGCAATAGTACAGACTATAATAGGGCATTTGTTGCTCAAAAAAAGTGTATACGGGCAATATATGGGTTAAATAAAGTCCGATGTGTCATGTCGGCCTATATTTGGTGAACTTGGCTTGTTACCGCTACCATCACTATACATATATGAAGTTTGTATGTTTGTTAAAAAACAAAGCTATCTATTTAAAACGGCAAGTGACACATTTCCTAGAAATCGTCGAGATCCTGATAGGCTTGTTCTGGATGACCTCCCGAGACTATCAAAATATAATAAAAGCTGTTTGGCCATGTGTATTCGAATTTACAATAAAATTCCAAAAGATCTTAAAAACTTAAATCTTAGGAAGTTCAAAAAGGAATTGTATAAATGGTTGTGTAAATTTAATTTTTATAGTGTTAAAGAACTTCTTAATGCGAAACAATGTGTGAGTCATATGTAAGTTAAAATTTGCATGCTATGATATTAGCTAAACATGTATGATCCTTATTGTATATGAAACAACTTTGTATACCATGTTTACGCAAATAAAAAGAAAAAAGAAAAAAAATCTAAGGCGGTACGAAATCACAAGATGACGTCATAAACGCGAGCTAAAACGATAGCAAGTGAGTTTTATTCTATCTTATAACTCACTCGCAACGATAGCGAGTTAGTTATAGGATAGGATAAAACTAAACTGAAATTTTTTGTAAAATATTTAATAGTTACGAGATAAAATTTAGTTATATTGGACACTCTTTGTCTGTTATTTTGCCAATAATTTTTTTGTTTGTATCAAAATAAAGAGAGAAAAAATCTGACAAATATTTTTTTTGTATTCAACTAATATGACACGTAAGCCCACCTGATGGTAAGTGGCTAGTTGGCTATTGTACATGTGCTGGTTTCAATAAGACTTGCAAATCTACAAACCCTATCAATGGACGCCAATGTCCGTTGCCAACTTGTGACATAATATGTCAAGTCACCGTATTTTCACTTTCCATCGTACCCTTTCATCCGGAACGTCGCAAGCACCCCCTTCTTGGTGGCAGAAATATGTTGTTGAGATAGAGTACCAAAGCAGACGACTATCATATGGTATGGGGTCTTTTTCTGCCGAAATTCATCTTACCATAACGTCGGCTATGAAAACCTCGCATGTGCATTACTCCAAATTTTATAGGAGATGAAAACACCGTATAGAGAAAATTGACATTCATTATCATTTACTTCAATAGCTGGCGCTACAATTACCGAATCCCAGTTTTGTTTTACGTAGACATGTATTTACGAGGCTTTCTCACGAAAAAAAGTAAAAGAGTTTTTCACAAAACTTGCGACTAACGAGCTTTTCACAGGCCGCCGACGGTATATAATATCACCTTTAAATAAACAAAACTACCATAGTAAAGTAATAAATTTTCGCAAACGACCAATGTCAGCAGTACATCGATATCTGGCGAAACTTTTTCGAAATGTAAATATGCGGTCACACGTTTTAACGAGCATGGCAAGCAATGCTAAAGTTTCTAGGCGATGTACACGTTCCGTTTTCCATATTAATTACAACTCGCTGTGGCTTAGCACATAACTATTTAATCACACTTGGCGAAATAAGGTTTCACTGAAAACTACCGTGACTGAATATTTAATGACGGCATTAAAAATTTGACTAGTTTGCGGACTTGCTTGAGTAGGAAAATATTAGCGCACTGAACGTTACGAATACATTGAACGTCGTTATAGGAGGTTCAGTTTTCGACATAAAATATATTCGGTTTCGACATAAATCTAAACATATAAAAGAAGAAAGTGACTGACTCATTCACTCACTCACTGACCATCAACGCACACGACGCACAGCCCAAACGGCTGAAGCTTCAACCATGAAACTTGGCACGTAGGTTTCTTTGGTAGTGTAGGTGAGCACTAAGAAAGGATTTTTGGAAATTCCACCCTGAAGGGGGTAAAATAGGGGAACCGAAAATAACTGGCCAGATTTTCCACTGCATTCACTGGATCTGACCCAGTACGGTCTAGTGCCCACTCCATGAATTCAGGCTACCGATTCAAAATTCTGTGATGGAACCCAAAATACTGATAACTTTACATAAAAATTATGGGCCAGGCTCCCCGAAAAAAAAAACTCTAGATACGCCAATGCGCCAATGCCTTTGTTTATTTTTTATGAGAAACGTAATTAAGCCGGTCTAGTTTTAGAGGAGGAAACAGAGAACTACGAAACGTCTATTTTGTGTTTTTTTCATAGGTATCTTCGGTCCGAACTGCAGTTGTCTCTATCGCGCTCTGTTTGGTTATTCGGGCACAGTGCGACAGCTATTTTTAAGGTTTCGTCCCTCAAAAGGAAAAAAACGGAACCATTATAGGATCTCTTTGCTGTCCGTCTGTCCTTCTGTTCGTCTCTCTGTCAAGTCCCTTTTCCTCGGGAACGTGTAGAAGTATCTATTAAACTGAAGCTATGAAAAAATCGCATTTGTAAGTCAACACGGTCAAAAGACATCACCGTTCATCTTACACTAGCTTTCCGCTTGCGACTTCGCCCGCGTTATTTTTATTTTCCCGTGGGATTCTTTTTCCCGTAGAAAAATTACCCTATGTCCTTCCCCTGGTCTCGAACTATCCCTATACCAACTTTCATCAAAATCAGTTCAGTAGTTTCGAAGCCTATTCAATACAAACAAACAATCAAATCTTTCCTCTTTATAATATTAGTATAGATATTTTCGCGGGAGCGGATAAAGAGGTCATGGTTAGGGGGCAGGGCTTAAGATAACTCTATAACAAATTTTATTAGTTGATTAAGCAGTTTAGGTATGAAAGCCTATCAGACTGACAGACAGAAAGAGTTACTTTCACATTTATAATGTTAGTAGTGATTCTACAATTTCGGGACAAATTCTGGAATTAAAATGGAATTCTTTTATTTTATAAATATATACAGACTAGCAGGGCTCGCGAACTACGTTTCGTTTTAAATTTTCTTTGGATCAGTGTTGCCAACTTCTTTTTACGTAGATCTGTGTATTTTTAGGTCTTAACTGAGGACCTTTTTTATGTAGACTAACGTTTAAAAGATTTACTTTTCTCTCTAGAAACTACGATTCTGAGCGCGGTGGTAGATTATTTATGAAAAAAATAAAAAAGCGATTTTGTGTCATTTTAACCTACCCCACCCTCTTCATTTTACTCAAAATTAAAACCGTGGATCTACGAAATGTTCATATGCATCCATTATACGTAATTCTATAATCCAACCTACACATTTTTTTTAAATCCGAGTTGGCAACGCTGCTTTCGATGGGGATTTTTCTGCTTCCGTGGGAATTTTTAAAAATCCTTCCTGAGAGGGCGCCGACGTAAGCCAAAAACCCCTGTAACGAACTTCATGCTTCTAGCTCCATTAGTTTGGGTTCTACACTGATAGAGTCACAGATAATTATAATATAGGGTCCAGTCACCAAGGCCTTTTATAAAAACAGATGATTCCAAAGTCGCCATAGTGGCAGTTTCCTAAGCATGCAAATATCGTGCGAACTCATTAAATTTTAAGAGCGCCGGCGGCGTACCATTCAGAAGTATTTCATGTGACACGAAAATGCTAATACATGAGCTTTGCCATTTTCCTCGTGTCAGCGAAATAATGTATCGTTTCGTTGGCTGTTTTTAATTAGGCGAATATTTGAATGTGCACGCTTGGATATTTGATATATTTATACAGTTGCTTAATGCATTCATTGTTTCGTGAATGTGAAATTTACTTTGGATTTTCAGCTTAAAATATTAAGCTGAAAATCCAAAGTAAAGCTTTGACAGTAAAAGAGAGTACGCATAGTGTAGTGATCATGTCAGCCATTTCTGAATCTGCAATAGAGCCGCGTTGTATAACATTCGCGTGGCTTTTGTTTTTCATTCATGGCAACCAATAAATTCTTCTGGGGAAAATACCCGGGGACTAATTGTTTAAGAAAATATCAAGCGCGAACGCTTGTTGCTGCACAATTATTGCGGTGTCACTACAAGAATGTCTATACTAATATTATAAAGAGGAAAGATTTGATTGTTTGTTTGTATTGAAAAGGCTTCGAAGCTACTGAACCGATTTTAATGAAAGTTGGTATAGGGATAGTTTGAGACCAGGGGAAGGGCATAGGGTAATTTTCCTACGGGAAAAAAAATTTCCACGGGAAAACAAATATAATGCGGGCGAAGTGGCGAGCGGAAAGCTAGTCTTTAATGAAGCAGCAATGGATGCACTTTGACTTTTAAAATGATTCGAATTCGAAACAATATCGTCTCTCCAAAATAACCTTCTAACCACGCCAAATTCTCGTAGATTTATTGTTTTTAATTATAAATAGGAAGGTTTATTGGTGAAAGTAAGTTTAAAATAGCCTCTATTTTCATTATGACAATCAATATTATATGTGGCAAGTGAAACAACATTCAGAAAATAAATTGAATATTGTGTGATCGCCATTACCAGGTTGATCAATTTTGATGAACTGATTTTTTACGGATATTACTAACATGGCTTTTTAATACTACAAATTTTTTATAAAAATAATTTAAAAACTGACATTATAAAATTAATTTAAATAAGTAAACCTAACCTAATTAAGTAAACCTTAAAATTAATTAATTAATTAAGTAAACTTTTAAATTAAAAATAAAACTTCACTGTATTATAATCATTTCCGGTTTTCAGATAAAAAAAGCAAAATGTGGGCAAACAAATCTTGATAGCGCGTTTCAATATTTTAGAAATCATTTTTATAAAATGATATGAAAATTATATAATGTATATAAAGTTATTTTTAAATTGTTGATTAGGTAATAAAATAAGATCGTGTATGATTGTTTAGTCAATTTGAAGTACCTAGTTGCACATATTTTACGTTCTACTTTAATCTGAAAAATGGTATACCTAAGTACGAACGAATATTTCAGGTCAATGTATTTACAAATAAAAACCGGCCATTTTCAACTAAAGAACCTCCATTATTCGCAATTGACATTCTATTAATTACACCGAATAGATTGAGGAGTAATTGACTTTTTAATCCCACACGAACGAGTGGCGACCAATCGGAGGCGAGTGCGAAGGGTGGTCTCGCTGTGTGGCGGATATATGCAAATGCGCGGTGTCACTATCTTTATTTCGGGCGCTACATGCGCGCTTTTATGCACGGTCAACACTCACAGCGAAACGTAACCCAATTTAACGCTCGCCTTTATAACTGGCGCCGTTTTTATATTTAAAACTGTGTATACTTTTACAGTTATCGCTGTTTATGCATTCAAGAAAGCATTTATTCAGATTTACTGTTGTAAACAGTAAGCAGCAAACAAATATTTGTAACGGTCTGTTAGATTTCTTAACAGAATAAAACAATAGCTTTATTTTCATGAAATATTCTTTGAAGTGTATTTTAAAGTGATGTGATGTGTGAATATTAGCATTATTTATATATATTTATTATATATCATATATGTAGTTTTATATATTTTTTAATATTTATATTATTATTTGTTTATGTTTACTTATTTCATTTTAATTTAAATATACTTATGTCATTTTCGACTTTAATGACGTACACCGTCTACAATTTCTCCCACATTTTACGGGTTGACTGGTAGAGAATGCCTCAGGCATTAAGTTTTGTACATCTTTTGTTTTATGTACGATTTTATGTACGATAAAGATTAAATAAATAAATAAATGTCAACGAATTCATTTTTACATTATAACTACTATTTTTAAGAGATAGTTTGACAGGAACTAGCACTGGCCTTCTAATTGGGAGGTCCGGGGTTCGATCCTGATATTTACCATTTTTTTTTCGTTTCCAAAATTTTATATGTACATTGATCCGACGCTCCTACGGTGAAGGAAAACATCGTGACGTGAAAACATAAACCTGCATACATTTGCGAAAAAGTTCGAAGGTGTATGTGAGGTCAAACAACCTGCACTGGGCCAGCGAGGTTGACTAACTTGGGGTAGGCTCGAGCCTCTCGGTGGGGACGTAAATGAGCTGTGATGATGATAATAAGTGAAAGTCTAAATGAAATATTTAACACAAATAAGAGCTTTACATGAAATTCTCGTTTTTATTACTGACAAGGATATTATTTCAGATAAAAAGTTTATAATTTTCATTAAGATGAAATGTTATTTATTAAATGTTAACTACTTACATATCTTCATTGAGCACTCTAGATGATTTCTTAAAACGCTACAAGAGCATTTTTTGTGTAAATTAAAGAGCATTCCAAGGTTACGTTGCACGACGGTGTGATAGGCGGCCCCGTTTAGTTCCAATAGCGCCTCGCCCCGCCCGCGCACCAGTTGAGGTAATGAAGATATATTCATCCGCTAACTGTGCTAAGTGTTCCAACGAACCTTGTTCGCTTAGAACTTAATGTCGTGTTCGTAGCGAACTACGCAACTGGTTAATTAACGTTTAATGATGATTGCGCGACGGTGTTAGTGGTATTTGATTGTGGCTGAGATTATAGATCAATCGAAATGAGTCAGACAATAAACCCCCTTATAACTTTTGTAACTGAAACATACCTACATTTAAAGAGGTGAATGCTGTTGCTCACTTTACCTGCCGATGACTAGCGGATTAATACCGGAGGGAGACTCTGTACCAGGGTCGTGTGCTTGGGTACCTCCGTCTTACCTATTTCTGCCGCAAAGCAGCAGTGCTTGAATTGCTGTGTTCCGGTTTGAAGGGTAAGATATGGCAGTGAAATTACTGGGTACTGTGACTTTACATCTTGTGTCACAAGTTGGCAACGTACACTGTGGTTCTGTTCTTGTGGGGGTTGCAGTTTTGCTGCGAATCTCACAAGAGCCACATGTATTATAGGTGTCTGTTACCACTTACCATCAGGTGGGCAGTTTCGAAAAATAGTCGAAAGGCGTGGTAGGAGTGCAGGGCATACCCCCTAAACCAACCTCGCCGTCCATCTTCTACATAGTCAAGATGATCCAGGGTCTGGGAAGTTCCATTTTTCTGGATCATCTCGGGCAACTCGGCCAGCCACGGCCGAGGGGACTGATTATCACTGCTTTGAAAAAAGTTTTCATGCGATTTTTTTTCTCGAGCGGAAAAAAAACGGAATCCTTATAGGATAGCTTCGTTGTCGGTCTGTCCGGCGTCGGTCTATCAAGATCCTTTTTCTCAGGAACGCGTAGAGATATGAAACTGATATTTAATAGTCTGCATTTTCTACGAAAAATTAAATTTGTAAGTCAACGCGATGAAAGATATGACCGTTTATGTCGTATTTTATCGCAGATTTTATTTAATTGTAGAACACAACATCATTGTTTGTATTTTGTGATTTCACAGAGGAATCCTATAGGGTAAGTACTTCACGTTGACCTAGGATAATGAAATTTGTCAAGAGGCAATGTTGTTTAGCACGTGTTAAGAAAAAAATCCGAAAATCATAAAATTAAATGTGTAGTAATAAGGAAGTTATATAACTCGCTCTCGCAAGTTTTTTTGGGGTAGGCTATAATCGCGCGCATCGAGAGCCATCCTAGCACACATGCCACTCCAAGGAAAATGAAATAGACCCTCAAGTTTGACACATTTGCTACAATTATATTTTTAAAGTAAAAAGTGCTGTTTAGATTTTATCGAACACAGAGATTCACCATCGTGGGCAACACTACCTAACTTTATAATAGGCGGATATGAAATTTGATTTGCGCTCTGCGAACGATTGCTAAGGTTAAGCAACGTTCGCTGTGGTCAGTCCTAGGATGGGTGACCAAAATAAGAAACATCTCAAGCTCCTCCGTGCTTCGGAAGGCACGTTAAACAGTGGGTCCTGCGCCTGATCTCGCCCCGGTCGTGTCGGCTAACCGTGCCATCGGACTAGGCGAGTGAAGGAACAGAGAGTGCACTTGCGTTTGCGCAGTCACATGTGCAATATAATATCTCCTGCGCAGATGGCTAGTCTCTGTGGAGATTAGCCGCCGTGACCGAATATCGGTTAGGAGGACATTATGAAAGAAAGAACTTCTATTTTAGCTTCTTCTTTGGTGAGCTTCTATTTGGGTGAGCTTAAATTTCTCACCACACACAGAACTCTACATAGTCTTAAATCCCTCGCCACGCTCAGGCTTTAATTATTTAACACCTTCTCTGCGCTTGGCAGTTAAGCATACAGTCCCTTGTAATGCTCGCGATTCAAATCTCCACCCGTGGCATTAAACACTGCTTTATCCCCTTGGTTAATAATATACCAATACTCTATTATTTACAAATACTTGAAATGAATACTTCAAAGCTAATGAGCACATTATTTCCGCTCTAAGCTTTTTACATCTAACCCTACCATCGACCCACAGAGACGGGTATAAATAATGATTTAAATAAAAGCCAAAGCATAAAATCATCCGCAAAGAAAATAAAGTTAGCTAAGCAATCGAGATAGCGCGCTCGCACACGGCGCGAGCGCGCGAAACGACAAGTGACTTAATTGAGGCTCGACCCCGCCCGTGGGGGGTCCGCGTGCTAATCAATTCACCACCAGTTTGTTTTGGCCCAGCCACCGGAATAAGGTTTTTTCTCGGGGCCCGTTCGGGGACTGAACGGATCGCTAGATCTCAATTTTAGGGTTGTAAAGTCGATGGACTCGAAAGCCATCGGCGGGTGACGAAGACATTGTTTTACTAATAACATCATTCATGCTATATTATTAAATACTAGTTGCTTTTGCCTTTGCTTGGGTGTCGTTATAAAAATGTAAGACCAAATCATGTTATGAAAGAAAACGAACTGAATAAAACACCAATGAAAAAAATCTAAACTAAAGTGTAGAAATGAATGCCAATCTATTAATATTTCTAAAGATCTATCTATTGCTTTCTATGGGAATTACAAAATTTAAATCGAATTCACAACTTTCCCATACAAAGATTCAAACATCTTTGTCCTGAGAATTTATAGGCACAACTAAAAGAATTTCCATAGAGGCGCGGCCGTTCTGTGATGAGGCTACTTACGAGTGCATTTAGCAATTTATTTTTATTTATACAAACTGTGATCACATTGTGTCCTTGGATTCGGAAGGCACTATATCGCATACGCCAATATTTAAAATATGCTTATGGCACACTGTAATTGGATCATACACAATTCATCCTTCCAACAGCCTTGAATACATTTCATTGCTTCTACTGGTGCAACTTGATCTTGAATAAATTTTCTTGCCTAGAGTTTTTATCATTTTACATTAACGTACTAAGAATTCTAGTAAAAGGGCGAAGAAAATAGGCCAATCATATATTTTAAGTGCCTACTACCAATTTTTTATATTAAAACTTTTCACTCTTTATTTTGTGCCAGCCAATGCTTTGCTGACACCAACGTGTGCCAACGTTTAAAAGCTTTGCTTTACCAAAGCTTAGCTTACTAAATTAGCAGGTAACATAATTTAGTTAGCAAGCAGTTTTTGACACGACTAAATTAGCCGACCAAGAAAAATAAGCACTCGCATGTTGATTTAAGCCAGAGTAGCTGGTTGCGGACAATAATTATAATAGAGCACGCACGGGGTTGATAATTTTGTGGGGTTTATAGATGTTTGGTTAGGCGAGGGATCTGGTAACACTGGACAATATTAATCACCATGTCTTGGTGATTAACATTGGACATAGACTATCTATGGAAGCTGGACGCCGTAGCAGATGGGGCATTTTTTTGGAAGTTTGCAACACTATATAGACACCACATTTGACAAGAAGAAGACTCGGTACTGAGCCGTCTGAGTGGGTACTTCTGTATTTCTTGCCTATTAATGCCGTTGCAGCAGTGCCTGTATTGTTGTATTCCGGTTTGAAGGGTAAAAAATCAGGTAGTGAAATAGGCTTGGTACTCTAACTAGACATCTCGTTTTAAGTGATGTCAACTTATTATGTAAACGTTAGTGATATGTTAAATCGTCACTATGAATTTATAGGTGTTAAGAAGTTTTTATAAATCTATACTTACTAATATTATAAAGCTGAAGAGTTTGTTTATTTGAACGCGCTAATCTCAGGAACTACTGATTCGAATTGAAAAATTATTTTTATGTTGGATGATCCATTATTGAGGAAGGCTTTAGGCTATATAACATCACGCTACGACTAATAGGAGCTGAGCATCAATGAAAAATGTTGCAAAAACGGGAAAGATATATGGCGAAACGTAGTTCGCGGGCACAGCTAGTGAAATATATGTTCAAATAACAGTAGAACAAGGTGTTTTTACACAATTTTGATGTTACGGTAATTTATTTATTTTTCTTATTAAGAATAGAAACATGTCCAATGAGCTTTTAATCTCGTCATAATTCGATTATAGTTATTTATGATACACGTGCAGAAAGTACTGCGCTCGTGTTTTCAGAGGCACGCACTCGGAAAGACCTTTTATGTGCACGTATAATACAACATTTTTCATTGCTTTTGCGAGAAAATACTCGTATATAAAAAACTATTGGCAAGAAAATTTATGTCATGAAATAAAAAAAATAATTAGTAAAATTAAAGAAAATATTAGAGCAATTATTAGGACAACTAAGTCATGCTCAGTTGTTACAGTTTCTATGTTGTTCTAACAAATTTTCACAAATTCAAAGACTCTCAGAGTTTCTCAGAATTTCACTCGTTTTACGAACGCACGCTTTTCTACTTTTTTTGCAAGGCAAAAGTGTACAGTGCATACAGCCAACTTTTCTGCAACAAATTTTTATTTCGTAGAAAATTAATGTGTATTGTACACATGATATATGCAATAATTAACTTTTGATATTACATCATATAGTTTGATTTGCTTTATAATTACTCATTTTTCCACTTTATTTCATACTAGATGACCGTATGCAACTTTGTTTGCATTATAACTAACTTTTCCCGTCAGATTTTTCCCGTAGGAAAATTATCCTATGTCCTTCCCCTGGTCTTGAACTATCCCTATACCAACTTACATCAAAATCGGTTCAGTAGTTTCGAAGCCGAAAGTTTCAATAAAAGCAAACAAACAATCAAATCTTTCCTCTTTATAAGATTAGTAATAGACTACTCCAAGCTGCATGGAGTGCGTGGTGCAAGATATAAAAAAAAGAAACTTTACCGTACGCGTGAAAACAAAGGATTTCCATAGTGTTTTACCTCACAGTCCTGTAAAGGGTGACTTTTGGTTAATATCTATACAGCAAATAAAGACTTCGAGCAACTTGAAAATATTATTTTGATCTTTTAAAATAGCACGCCATCAAGTAATACATTCAATGTCACCTGTACATTAATGTCAAGAACGCTATTAATGCTTATCAAACAATTTAAACAATCTGGTGACCCCTTTATAACATATCACGGAACCCCACCCGTGAAACTTTTTTGACCGAAGAGCGTATAATTTAAGTCAGTCGCGAACAGGTTAAGATATCTCAGTGTGGTCTCGGTGACACGTTAACGCTTTAAACGGGTTAATGTATATCGTTTATTTTCAGTCAGGAATATAGTTACCAGGAGCTGTGAGGAGAGTGACTTTTGTTTTGCCTTTTAGAGATGATTTTTTTAAATACTTATTTTTTAATAAAACTTAAATATGTTGTTTACATACAACTTAACAGTTTTGTTTGTTAATTATCCACTAAATATATATTTACAATACAATAGAATGAAAGTGTTGGAGAGTGACGTAAATCGTTAGGAGATAAATCTATATGTAACCCTGAGGTTGCAATGGGTTCCGTCATTATAGGACTGAAGGGAAACGAAGAAGCAGATAGATTGCCAAAATTAGCAGTTACACAAGGGCTAAAAATATCATGCTTTCCTGTTTTCGTAGAGATTTTAAATGAATTTAGATTTAAATGTTATATGAATTTTAAAGAATACTTTGATATTAGAAGTAAAGAAAAGAGTGTATGGTACAAGACGGTTTAATGTCATAGAATATGTTTAACACATATTTTGGGAATGCATAAAACACCAGAGAAAGAGCGAGTTATTACTGCAAAAAATTAATGTCAATACCTTGGTTGTAGGAGTTCTTATAAGCATTTTTTCAAACCTAAATTTAACTATTTTAAGCCTTTGGTAAGATAGATAGATCGTTTATTTAGACACAAAGACACACACATAGCACACAATATAAAAATCAACAATCATAAAGAGCAATAACAAAATTGAGTAGAATTTCTTTATGCAAATAACAACCTTTTCTCCAGCCCTCGTAGTATGAATACCAAAACACGATATGATAAAAAGATAAATATATATATAAAGTGTCAATATATGTTAGATATAACGGCTACCTTTAATTTTATCGACATTAATATGTTAACAATACCCAAAATAATAATACCATTATTCAAAACAATCTCAAAATTCCAGATAGCTGAAAAAGCCAACTTTTTTTATCAGATCATATCGATATATCGTCTTTCAGTGGTCATGAAGCTAAAGCTGAAGCATAGTTGTTTAGTTTAAAGTACAATTAAGGTTAGGGTGTGATGGAGCTGACATATCCTTTTGGGTAAAAGCCCCTAAAAATAAAGAGGGAAATAAATCTATCTTTACACACATTTTTTAAGATTCAAGATGTAAAATACGACAGTACTACAGCATGGTATAGGAAATCTTTTATACTGCCATTTTGTTCTGCAGAATCTAGCTCAGGATTGTAAAATGAGCCCTAAGACGTAACAACGAAGTCTCACTTAACCTAAGTAATACTTACTTTTACAAATGTGTAAGGGGTAGAGGCGCTTCGCGTGAAATTACCGGCGCGTGCGATTAATCTGTGCATATTTTACAATACAATAATATTTTTATGGCGACGACACATTGTAACTTACCCTTGGAACTTACCATGCTCCCTTAAAGCAAAATTTAAACCGCCGCTAGAACGAGATCGTGCTATACGTAAAAATAACGTTGTCTCTGTTTACGGGTTTCTTCAAACTTGCTCTATACGCTCGTGGTAAGCTGCCTCAGAATAGTCAGAATGCCCGGAGCCCTTGTTTTAACTATTACCAGTTATTTTACAAGCATACCCAATTCTTGCACAAAACATGAATCATAATTTGATTGCGTCATTGTGTAATAAGAATGAGATGTTGGGAATATTTTTGTGATGGATAAATTAAAAAATTACGTAACCGATTTTAAACATACGCGTTTTAATCCAACATTTCACCTGGATCGGGACTTGCGTGGGTAAAAATACATAATTTGAGACCTCTAAGTAAAATACACTTTACTGCATATTTATGAAACACTAGCTTTTGCCCGCGGCTTCGCTCGCGTTAACATTAAATTCGGGGTAACACCGAAGATTAAAAAAAAAATAAGGCAGGTATTTTTCGTTGGTAACAAAGAGTCTGTGTACCGATTTTAAGCTTCCTACCTTGAAAACTGCAAAAAGTCCCATATGAAATTTCACCCCCTCTTTTAAGGGGTTGGGGGCAGATTTCCAAAAAAAATGATGCACGATTTTTTTGTTAGTCACAAATAGTTTGCATACCAATTTTTAGCTTTCTACCTTGAAAATTGAGGAATGCTCCATACAAACTTCCACCCCCCATTTTAGGGAAGTAGGGGGTTAGAAAGAGACAAAAAATAGCCTATGTCACTCTTCATCCGTTCAACTATCTCCACTTAAAAAATCACTTCAATCCGTTTTGCCGTAAAAGACGGACAAACAAACACACACACACACTTTCCCATTTATAATATTAGTATGGATTGTTTCACTGTTACCAAGGATGATTCTTCGTCTATGCTGTTACTAACAATATTTACTCGTATACTTACTTACTAATATTATAAAGGGGAAAGATTTGATTGTTTGTTTGTTTGTATCGAATAGGCTTCAAAACTACTGAACCGATTTTGATGAAAGTTGGTATAGGGATAGTTTGAGACCAGAGGAATTTTCCTACGGGAAAAAAATCCAACGGGAAATCAAAAATAATGCGGGCGAAGTCGCGAGCGGAAAGCTAGTAATTGATATAAGTGTTTTGAATAAATGTTTATATGATACAGTTATCGAGCGTCCGCCATTCCTTGTCCCAGGACCACAAGTAGATAAATGGATATAGATAAATAGATAGGAAATTAAAAGCTTTATTTAATAAAAATGATTATCTAATATATTATTTGTTTTTAACGACAATACAAAAAAAAGAGATTTCTGAATCACTCGAATTTTTAGTAATTCAAAAATCTTTATAATTGAGAGCAGTGGAAAATAATTTCGCACGTGATTTGTATTCGTGTTTAAGATTCATTTCTAATGATTCAAAAATGCGCCCCCAGAGCTCGCGCGGCGCGCGCTGTATAGACGACAATGCGGGAGAATCGTTCAGCGGTTTCGCTACTACAGTTCCGAGGTGGAGGTGTACCACTGGCATAAGGGTTTCGTACCTCGAAAAGATACCCTTATAGGATCACTTGTTGTTCGTTTGTCTGTCTGTCCGCTTTTTTTTATTGGAATTAAGTTGGCAAACAAGCAAACTGCCCACCTGATGGTAAGTGGTAACAGTCACCTATAATACGTGTGGTTCCTGTGAGATTCGCAGCAAAACTGCAACCCCCACAAGAACCACAGTGTACGTTGCCAACTTGTGACTTAAGATGTAAAGTCACGGTACCCGGTAATTTCAGTGCCATATCTTACCCTTCAAACCGGAACACAGCAATGCAAGCACTGCTGCTTTGCGGCAGAAATAGGTAAGACGGAGGTACCCATGCACACGACCCTGGTACAGAGTCTCCCTCCGGTAATCCGTCCGCTTGTCCGTCAACACCTTTTTCTCAAGCACGCTAAGGGATATGAAATTTATTAATTTATAAATTTATATCAAATACTCGGGTCTACCGTCTCTTTCAGATGTAAAAAAAAATACTTTTAAGTCAACTCGATAAAAGATATGATCGTTTATGCCGCATATTTTCACAAATTTTGCGGTTTCGTAAGGGAATCGAAACCTTTTTACCGGAGGGAGACTGTGCCAGGGTCGCCGGCTTAGGCACCTCCGTCTTACCGATTTCCGCAGCAACGCAGCAATGCTTGCATTGGTGTGTTCCGGTTTGAAGGGTAAATATGGCAGTGAAATTACTGGGTACCGTGACTTTTTATCTTATATCCTTTGAATTTCTTCGCAGATGTATGCACGTTGCCTCACGACGTTTTCCTTTACCGTGGGACAAATGTAGTATATATGAAATTCGAAAACAAAAAGCACATTGGTGGGTGATAGAGAATACCTTAGAATAATTCCGCCTTTCGTACATCTTTCCTTATGTTGTATGATAAAGATTAAATAAATACAACTCGAGCAAATTAATTTTTAAACCGATTTTAATGGCAGCCCACACATATTACCTTTCTGTGTTCTGCATTTTTGAAGTTTTAATTCTTCGCCTATAAAGTCAATAAACGGGCCACTAAAAAATATCGCAGTTTTATCGATATGATAACTTTTATCGCCACATCTCTTCACTAAGCCAGGATATTATGACTAGTACTCAGTGTGGTTTTGTCCGTAGCTGCTTTAGCGTGACCGCCAGGCACGCGCGCCATAATTTAAGCATTTTGTCGTATGACATTATGGTAATAGTTTTCGTTATATTTTTGATACGCTTGACCTGACTACCGAACACGAAATTCGAATTAAAAGATGGCGAGCGACTTAGGTTTTTTACAAGGTGAGGTACTTATCCATCATGATTTATAAGTGCCTGAAGATCAAATTTTTGATGGCTAGGCGATTAGTTATAATGAAATATTCCTTAATATTATGGATAAATTTTTCATCATCAACACGATACATACCTAGTTTTTGATTATATTTGAATGGTCAATGATTTATTTTTACTTATATCTTATTATTTTGTTATTGTTATGTTGTTGGTCAGTAATAAAATTGACAAAATTTTACATTACTGTAACAAAATTAATTACGTTTTGATATAGTATTGGAAGCGCTTATTAAACTATATTTATATCTTGCACGAAATAATCTAAAAGCTTGTAGGCAACATCACGTTTCTTATGCGTTGAAAAAAAAGACGAGATACCTAAGTACATACTTTTTTCCATTAATGGGTTGTATTAATATTCACTGGTTATTTTTAAATGTCCTTATACAAGATTTAGCAACTGGAATAACATATTTTTTTACAAAGCGTTTTTTCAAAGATCAAATGAAATAGAGCCATAGAGATCTATGATTCGATCAGCTTAATGTTACTCGGGGGGAGGCGTATGTCCAGTAGTGAACGTCTCTCGGCTCATATGATTATGATAAACATTACCTAAGATTTGTTCGCACCTATCAAGAAAAGTTCTGCGATGAAAGTGATCCGTTATAAGAAAAACTTTATAAATCTTTATTTTATGCAGACGCATTAAAACCACTTGAAAATCATTCTATTACTATACATTTTTTGGAGCTTGATATTTTTGAATTTTTTTTACACAACTATCGACCGGTACAATATCCTATCTATCTGTGGATTTACTTACTGGAGATAGAATTTTAACGTATTTTGTATGGAGCTAATGTCAAATGACTAGGTATCGCTAGTAACCAAATCCACAGATAGATAGAATATTAAAACCGGCCGTAAGTTGGCAAGCAAGCAGGTTGTTCACTTGATGGTAGGTGGCTTCAGTCGCATAAAGTACAATGTGGTTCCTATAGACTTGCAAATTTACAACACCTACAAGGACCCCAATGTACGTTGCCAACGTGTGACATAAGATGTCAAGTCACAGTACCCAGTAATTTCACTGCCTGCCTTACTCTTTAAACCGGAATACAGCGACAAAAGCCCCGCTGTTGGCGACAAAAAATTTTGTCCCAAGAATGTGCTCTATGTGCTCACAAGTCGTTTTATTGTGGCTCTTTGTGGTGATTAATTTGGATTTGAAGATAGGTTTTGCTAATATTTTAAATCTAAAACAAAAAAAGGTTATTTCGATTAAGGTTTCGGTTAAGTGAGAAAGACCACTGAAAATTTAAAAAGTATCGATAACACATTCGGGTACATCCCTAGGGACATTATGCAAAACAGGAGCGAAGGAATATTATCAGATCGGCGGGCGCGTAAGCTCGGTCACACTTATTTACAGCCAAATTATCGGCCGCCTACTCGCCTTCATTTTTTTTTGTTTCCAATCGCCACAGGTACGAATATAGATTAAAAAGATTAAACCTCTTTCGAGCTTTTAAGCTTTGTATGCAAGCTTTTTGATGTCTGCGGCTAAAAATGTTTGTTTTTAGGAAATATAATTAAATTTGGTTGTTTGCAACTACGAGGTTTCAATGAGTCCTTAGCGTCTCCATGTGATTAATAAAATAGTTTTTTTAAAGCAGCAGACTAGTGAACTCTTTGGTACTGGCAAATCATGCCATGATTCAATTTCAATCATAACAATTCATGCCCCGTAATAAACACCACAAAATAATATATCTAGCTGTATATAAAAAAAAAATATTCATAAAAATCAAAATAACCCAAAAAGTCCTAGCCACGCAATTAATTAATTTGGTTCGTAACCCCCTATAAATGATTACGAATCCAGAATCATTGGCGAAAAGGTATTCTTCATAATTATCTCGCACTAAAACTACTTTAAGAATGTGCATTTCATGTTGTAGATTTGTTATGTTATCGTATATCTTTGTAGAGGGTTTGGTCGAGACACTACGCGTTCAAATCACTGACATAAATCTAATAGATGCGGCAAGTTGGTCTATTTGTATGAAAACAATGCATGTCATTTTATTTCTACCTACGGAA
The DNA here is from genome assembly GCA_963935595.1 of Schoenobius gigantellus. Taxonomy (NCBI): domain Eukaryota; kingdom Metazoa; phylum Arthropoda; class Insecta; order Lepidoptera; family Crambidae; genus Schoenobius; species Schoenobius gigantellus. Next base: position 11,606,480 of record OZ012563.1, on the reverse strand, counting down.
ACGTCCCATAGCCCTTTTTGGCCACGATAAAGCATATTATAGCTGCAATCATGATGATAATCATGATGAAGACAACAGACAGACAGAGCTATTTTGTCACTCAACTTAAATTTATGTGCTAGTCTTATTGGTGCCTGTAGGTACCATTCACTAGAGTGAAACTCGGTGCTGAGGTGTTAGCGCGTAATACCTCTATCTTACCTATTTCTGCTGCAAAGCAACGGGTTTTCGGTTTGATGAAGAGGATAAGCAGTTAAGCTGGGTATTGTGACTACATATACCTCTATTATATATTACAGTTTGGCAACGTATACTGAAGTGTCCTTGTGGAGTTTGGAGATTTTTCTTCGGTTAATCGTCGATGGGATCCTCTATAGTGGGCGGAGTGATTCCGAAGGGAAGTTTAGCTGGGTATGAGGACACCATCGGAATAGCTAACTGAAAACCAACGGCAAGCCCAATCGGACGCAGTTAGCTTAATCCCTTGGTATAGTAACAGATTATATCTCCTTAAAATAATCACAATTAATTATTTATTTGAGCTTCATAATTATTATTTGCTTAGGCTTAAATAGTTCGCCGTATTCTGTCTTTCAGCGTGCAAAGTACCTTTTTTTTTTTTCTCGGGGGGAAATGCGTAACCGCACCGTACCCGCCGTTGGCTATACAGCGAGCGTGTGTGGGGCTCTCCCGGCAGGGTGGCAGGCCTACCCACTAAAACCCCCCGGTGTTCTCCCTGCCCTTATGGGCGCGCTAGGTAAGGTCCACACTGCGACTCCACTACCCACGCGCCCGGAGCGTGCAAAGTACCTATAGGTAGGTATATATTTTAGAATCTGTACCAGGGTCGCCTGCTCGGATACCTGCGTTACCTATTTCTGCAGCAAAGCACAATGCTTGCATTGCTGTGTTCCGGTTTGAAGGGTAAGATTTGGCAGTGAAATTACTGGGTACCGTGACTTTTCATTTTATGTCACAAGTTGGCAACGTACACTGTGGTTCTTGTGGGGGTTGCAGATTTGCTGCGAATCTCACAAGAACCACATGTACTGTAGATATGACTCACCATCAGGTGGGCTGTATGCTTGTTTGCCAACTTCATCATTCATCATTTCAGCCAAGAGACGCCCACTGTTGGACATACTCGTAGGCCTCCCCCAGGGATCTCCAAACCGATCGGTCCTGCGCCTCCCGCATCCAGCGGCTTCCCGCGACCAGATCACCAGATCGTCGGTCCACCTTGTGGGCGGCCTCCCAACGCTGCGTCTCCCGGTACGCGGCCGCCACTCAAGCACCTTTCCGCCCCAACGGCCGTCAGTCCTGCGAGCTACGAGTATGTGTCCTGCCCACTGCCACTTAAGGTTTGCAATTCTTTGAGCTATGTCGGTGACTCTAGTTCTTCTACGGATATCTTCATTTCTGATGCGATCGCGTAGAGGAATCCCGAGCATAGCCCTCTCCATTGCCCTTTGAGTGACATTGAGCCTTCTGATGAGACCCATTGTAAACGGCCACGTCTCAACGTCACGTCTTGCCAACTTAGCTGTATAAAAAAAACTTGCGCCATCTATTCAGACTAGTATCCGCGTCCAAAACTGATATTCGCGTGCGACCTCCGACATTTTTATTCATAATTTTTTGGATTTTCACGGTGATCGGCCGCGGCGATACCATCGATTTCCACCTCAGGCACGCACCGGCTCACTTAATTTCTGATTTAGTACCGCATCATATTTTGATAAGTATTTTTAATTTGAATAAATTATTATTTAAGGGCTTATCGGCGCGCGGCGACTGTATAATCGCCGCGGCTCCGTGGCAGAATGTCACAGCCTTTGTTGCTTTTCTTACACGATAAAAGTTGGTTTGCGATAAAGATGTCACGTGGTTCCTTTGCACACGCACGCTACTGATTTTGTGAGCTTCGTGGATTAACTAAGGAGAAAACTAGACCACCAGCGTGTCTAGCACGACGCGTGGACTAAAGAAAAAAAGTGACTAACCATTTAACCTTTAAACGTAGTTTAAAAGTTAACACCACTGAGTGTTGACTGGGAGGTCCGGGGTTGAATTTCCAAGGGAGGCTGTAATTTTTCTGCTTGGTTTGGTTAGCGTATGGAGTCTGAGCCCGCCTGGCTAGCTACCACCGTCTTAGCTAAGTTTGAAGCCATATAACAATGTTAATAGCATTGTTGTGCTCCAACTATTTAGAGGTAAGATAGCCAGTTCCTCAGTTATCGAGGAGTCCAGGTAATGCTCGCTTCCACCTTCGGCCTTATCGTCACCTAAGATGAAGGCAAAGAGCTTCCCTGTCGTATGTAAGCAATAGAACCCTCAACTCCTCTCGCTTCATTACTATATGAGAGAACGAGAAGAAACATGATTTGTGTTTTGTCCCGTTTTGTCCAGGGTCCATGTTACGCCTGCAGATCTAGTATTACCAGAGTGAGACTAATGGCCATTTTCACCAACCTCTTCCTAGCTTAGGTGACTCTTAGGTAGCATGCTGTCACATTCTTTTCATTAAAGACAAAAAGTGACAGCATACGTCTTAGGGGCTTCCTAAGCTAAGTTATGGTTGGTGAAATCGACCATTAGGCTCGTAATAATAGTCGCATCTCAAGTCAGAGCTCGATCTTGAGTAGCAGTTTTGACGTTTAATGTATGGCACATCTTTCAAAAATAACAGCTCAAGATCGGCCTCGTACTTGAGATACGAGCCTCAGTATCAAAGTCGTCTGCATGGGTACCTCTGTATATCTTACCACCTTCTGCCGCCAAGCAGTGGTGCTTGCACTATTCAGTTCCGGTAAGACGGGCAGTGAAATTACTGGGTACTGTGACCTGACATCTTCTGTCACAAGCTGGCAACGCACGTTGGGTCCTTGTGAAGGTTGCATATTTACGAATCCTATAGGAACTACACGTACTAAAGGCGACCGTAGCGAATTACCACCAGGTAGGCAGTCGATCAAACCGCACTGGGCCAGCGTGGTCGACTAAGGCCTAAACACCCTCACTTAGGGTAGGCTCGAGCCCAGTCGTCCGACGCATCCGCCTCCTGGGCCTGGACGTGGCCCTCGACAAAACGAAGGCCATGCTATTCCACGCCCCCCATCGCAGGATCCCACCGGGGCTACGTGTCCGAGTGGAGAGGGTCCGTATAACAGTCGAGGCGCACTTTAAGTACCTCGGCCTGGTTCTGGACCTCCGATGGAGTTTCGAGGAGCATTTTAAGCTCCTCGCTCCACGGCTGTGCGCCGCCGCAGCCGCACTCGGACGGGTCCTCCCTAATGTGGGAGGACCAAGATCGGCGTGCCGTCGACTGTATCACGGGGTGATACGGTCGATGGCACTCTACGGAGCCCCGGTATGGGCGGAGTGCCTCTCTCCCCAAACGGTGGCCCTCTTGCGACGTCCGCAGAGGGTCATAGCGACTCGGGCCGTGCGAGCGTATCGCACGGTCAGTTACGGCGCGGACTGCGTTCTTGCGGGCCAAACGCCGTGGCATGTCGATGCACGCGTCCTCGCGGAGGTGTATCGACATCGGGTTACTACCCGTGAACGGGGGGGACGATCCGCTCCACGGGAGGTGGGGGAGGTGGAGCGGATTCGTACCCTGGCGCAGAGGGAGGCTCTGCGTCAGTGGGGTGAGGCACTCGCCTCTCCAGCTGCCGGCCACCGGACGATCGACGCGATACGTCCGGTGTTGGAGGAGTGGGTAGGGCGTCGGCAGGGCAGCCTCACGTTTCGCATGGTGCAGGTACTGACCGGGCATGGCTGCTTCGGTCACTACTTGCACCGGGTCGCGCGTCGGGAGGAAACGCCGCGGTGTCACCACTGCGACGCTCCCGACGACACTGCCGAGCACACCCTATTGGTGTGCCCGGCTTGGCGACCTCAACGCAGCGTGCTTAACACTGCGCTGGGAGGCGGTGACCTCTCGCTGCCGAGCATGGTCGTGGCCATGCTCCGCGGCGAGGCGGAATGGGGGGCTGTCGCCTCCTTCTGCGAGGACGTCATCTCGCAGAAGGAGGCCGCGGAGAGGGAGCGGGAGGCAGATCCTCAAGCCGCTCCCATCCGTCGCAGACGGATAGGCAGGAGAAGGCGGGCATTCGCACGAGCGATGCCCGTCTAACGACCCTGCCGTGGAGGCCTGCGTGCACGGTTGGCCCCGTGCACGCCGCCGTAAGGCCCTCCGTCTAGGGATTGCTCTGGTGTTCTCGGGCAATCCCCCCTTGGCAATAGCCCGACCGGTGGGTCGGGCTTGCCCGGGCGCGTGGGTAGTGGAGTCGCAGTGTGGACCTTTACCTAACGCGCTCATAAGGGCAGGGAGAACACCGGGGGGTTTTAGTGGGTAGGCCTGGCACTCTGCCGGGAGAGCCCCACACACGCTCGCCGTCTAGCCAACGGCGGGTACGGTGCGGTTACGCATTTCCCCCCGAGGAAAAAAAAGGGTAGGCTCGAGCCCCTCGGTGGGGACGTATATGAGCTGTTATGATGAGGCAGCGTGCTTGTCTGCCAACTTTGTTGAATAAAAAAATACTCCACGGAAGTTGTGGGTGACATATAGTTTGCAAAAATATAAGCAAACTAACCGCCTTCGTGGTCTAGTGGTTTAGACCACCGGGTGCTGACGGGAGGTCCGGGGTTCAAGTACCAGTGGAGGCAGAAATTTTTCTGCTCGGTTTGGTTGGTGGTAGGGCTCCTGAGTCCACCTGGCTAGCTACCACCGTCTTACCTAAGTTTGTCGCCATAATAACAAGTTAATAGCATTGTCGTGTTCCGACAATTTAGAGGTAAGATAGCCAGTTCCTCAGTTGATGAGGAGTCCAGGTGAAGCTCTCTTCCACCTTCGGCCTTATCATCAGGTGAGATGAAAGGCCAAGAGTTTCCGTGTCGTATGTAAAAAAAAACAGGTACAATTTCTATGTCCTGACATGTACAGCCAGCTTCAAAAGTAGATAAGCATTTTTAGCAGATTTAGTACCATGTCACACCAACTATTCCTTTTATTTAGTATGGTTACACCTATATTGCATTGTTAATAGTTGGTGTGATATGGTACTAAAATGGTTATCTACTTTTGAAGCCGGCTGTACATCCTCCTTTGAGACAGAGCTCCTTTGAAATAACACTGTGAAGGTAAGTGGAGATTATGCTCTTCTCTACAAATTAGCTGAATATAGCGCAATATACAATACAACGGTAAACAAAATCATCAAGAGTTTTAATGTTGCATCACGCACCAAGTAATAAGACATCTTCAATACTACTAAAAAGTATGTTAACAATTGATTGATCTCATATTGCAGCTGTTCAGTGACGCACCGGGTAGCCCGGGCCCGGGGCTGGCATGCGTCATTACCAAATATTGTTTTTTTTCCAACTTTCTTTACCAGCAAGTCCAGCATTATGGATATACGCATTTAAATGTTATAACAATTGGAACAATAATACATAGTAACAAATATCACTTATTTTTATGCAACAACAACGGGCAACTGTTAGCAAATAAAAAATACGTCTGTAAGAACTATTGAAACCGAGTGTAGGCGCAATTGAACAAAAGATCATCCGATAATTAATCGGCCCTCAAACGTCGGTCATATGCAAGCACATTTATATTAAATACAGTAGCGATCGCTGCGCGCGATAAGCCTGCTTACCGCAAATATGGTAATAAGTATTGTGACCAAATAAGGAGATCTGGCTATGACAGGCATTAGGCAGGCATTTTATTGAACGGACTTTAATATCGCGTGTGCTGGTAATAACAGTTTTACAGCTCACGGCCAAACAAACAGAAATTAGCAATGCAAACCTCTCGCGGGTGGCGCATGAAATATCAAAATACAAATTTCCTAACTGCTTGATTAATAACATTTTTATCGATGTTTTATTTGGCATTCTTATCATTTTAAGGCAAACTCAATCTTTTTATGCCAACGATTATCCGATATTTAAATGCGAACTGTCTATATATGTTTTGATGAAAGAATATAACTGAAGAATTTAAGTGGACTATGAATATTCATTTAGGTCAATATCAATTCTAGGCGACACCTTGGCGTCACTTTTATTGAATAGGTATGACTGATTTAGGATGCCTAGTTGCTTTTTGCTATATTCGTGATTTCCCGTAAATGGTATTATTATAAGATGATCATATTTTTGTATTTATTGTGTATTTTGTACGAAACTTTTAATATTAGTTTGTGTTTCCATAACTAAAACCATCTTTTGAAACTTATAATAATAACGAACCGATAAATTTAAAACAAACGTTTATTAAAATAGTGACCATCACTAACGACGTAAAAGATCTTGGCTTACATATTGATTCTACCTTATCTTGGCAAACCCACGTGACTAATGTCTGTAGGAAGGTCACTGGTATGTTACGATCTCTATACAGGCTTAAGAATTTTCTTCCAACTAAAACAAAAACTATGATTATCCAGACATTAATTTTCCCCTTAATCGACTATGGCGATGTGTGCTATCTCGACCTGAATGCAGATCTTCTCAATAAACTTCATCGACTTCTAAAAAACTGCATTCGATTCGTTTTTAATCTTCGTAAATATGACCATGTATCTACTCATCGTCAAACCTTAAAATGGTTGCCTATACGTCAGCAAAGAAAGATGCGATCCCTAACAACTCCGTTTTCTCTTCTACATTCCCCTCATTCCCCGCCTTATTTAAAATCTCAGTTTCAATACTTGAGTACTTCCCATGATATAAACCTTCGCTCGTCCTTCAATCGACTGCTCTCAAATGTCCATCTCATCACTCTGATATTCTTCATTCTTTGTGCAGTCGATTCTTTTCTGGAATACTCTCCCTCCCGCAATTAGAATGGCCTCCAGCTTGTATGCATTCAAGAGGGGGCTACGGAGGCTGCTATCAGAAGACCTTCGATAATTTGAATCTCGAAAAGAACCTTCCCTTTATCTCTAGAGTCACCAGCAATCTCTCTATTTAGCAATAGATATTATATACTTATATATATTATATATATTTATGTTTATTTTGTATATTGTAGTATTTATATCTATACCTATAAAATGCTTTGTCCTGAATGACTGACTGACTGACTGACTGACGGATCAACGCACAGCCTAAACCGCTGATCGTAGAGACTTGAAACTTGGAGGGTGTGTTCTTTGTATGATGTAGGCGTCTGTTAAGAAAGGATTTTCCGAAATTCTACCCTTAAGGGGTTGAAAATGGGGGGAAAAGTTTGTATGGGACATCGTGATTCCGTTCTCGAATCTACTTCAAATTTTGCATAAACTTTCTTTAATAGAATTAATGAAAGACGTGTTTCGTATTTTATTGAAATTCATCCCCAAATGGGGTGAGATGGGGTGATAAACTGATAAAATGTCAAAATCGACATTGATGCCGTTTTCATGGTTTTTCGGGTCGTAGATTACGAAAATAACATCGATTTCAACACCACATACCATCATCCCTGGATGGGGTGCAATGGGGTTGAAATTGTTAATTTTAAATAAATAGTTTCAAAAATATCATACCTATAAAATTTTCGAACAATACTTATGTAGAAAATCAACATGGCGCACGTGAAATTATTTTGACAAGTCTGTCACATAGTGCAAAGAAAAATTTAATATTTTCTGTTAATGGCTGTGCCCATCTGGATTTCGCCAACTAAGAAGTTTAGAAGTTTAAATTGTCTTTTTCTTATGTCGTACCGTGGTGGTAAGGCAAAAGGATCAAGCCATACAACCAATATATAAAGCATTTTTAAGACAATATCACGTCACAATAAAATTTGTAGGTTGGTTTAATTCTTGACGAGCGAAGAACAACAAACGGGTGGAAGAAATACTGGTCCTTGAAAGAAGTCTTTAAATCCAAAGAACTAAGTATGCAAATAAAAAGGAAAGTCTTCAACACATGTATACTTCCGGTCATCACCTATGGATGTGAAACCTGGGCTCTCACCAAACACCACAGAGAAAACTTGGAACGATGCCAGAGAGCTATGGAGAGAAGTTTGATAGGAATAAGGAGACAGGACAGAGTAAGATGTAGCACAATAAGGGAAAAAGCCAAAGTTGCCGATATAATTTCCCGAATAGACCAACAAAAATGGAGATGGGTCACATGATTCGAGATCCACAAGAGAAATGGTGCAAAAGCGTCTCTGACTGGTATCCACGAGATGGCAAGAGAAGTAGAGGACGCCAAGAAACAAGATGGGAAGACGACCTAAAACTCACGGCTGGACATCATTGGAGAAGGGTAGCGCATGACAGGTGCCAGTGAAAATTGTGAGAGGAGGCCTTTTTTTTACAAGAGGGAAAATACAGTTTTTACGGTATTCGACAAGGGAATTGAGCTGACTAGGCCACCCCAAGGATATGCAGGACTCGGGTAGAAGACCCACTACCGGCTAAAAACCCTCTAGATACTTTTACCTCCGTGGAGACACAATCGGGATCGGCGTTAGCCATTCCCCGATTACTATGCCAAGAGGCAAACTGAGCTTCGGGATATATTATAATAACAAAAACATATTTATACTTACACAACCAAGAAGTTCAGAATAAAAAGGCTTATTATTATTATTAATTCTTGACTAATTTTCACAAAATAGGTACAATTTTTGAAATATTTGAAATGTTGAAAAGTGAAGATATCCTTTTCAAGGGTAAGGGGGTTTGAAAGGTGTTATATGTTTTTACATTATGACTAAGGAATCAAACTCTTTCACCCATTTAAAACTATTGAAAGTAATAGATGAATATTGATAATAAAAAAAAATATCCGACTGGAATGATTCTGGGTTACGCGTAGAGGGACGCGACGGGACTCTTGATCCTAATGTGTAAAATGACGGATCATATTTTTTTGAATTCACCCAAGGAACATGGATATCGAACGAAGGACCTAAATAGTAGAACACATTGAACCTAGCCACGTTGACTTAATTCGACATGACTGCCGATAAAGTTCGTTTCCAAACCCAGCAATATGGATATCAAAATATGAAACGCCTTGATGAGCTTAGATCATTTAAAGTTGATGAGTAGAATACTATGTACCTAGCAACATTGACATAAATTCAACATAGCCGTTGCTCAAAAAAGGTGGATAAAAATTCGTTTCCAAACCTAGCAATATGGGTATCAACTGAAAGGTCTCAAAGAGTAGAACATTATGAACTTAGGAAAATTACCCTAAATTAAACATGGCCACCGCTCAAAAAAATGGATAAAAGTTTGTTTTCAAACCCAGCAATATGGGTATCAAATGAAAGGCCTTGAAGAGTAGATCATTAGGTACCTAGGAAAATCGACCTAAATTCAACATGGCCGCCGCTCAAAAAAAAGGTTAAAAGTTCGTTTCAAACCCAGCAATATGGGTATCAAATGAAAGGCCTTGATGAGTAGAGCACTATGAACCTAGCAACATTGACATAAATTCAACATAGCCGCTGCTCAAAAAAGGTGGATAATAATTCGTTTCCAAACCTAGCAATATGGGTATCAAATAAAAGGCCTTAAAGAGTAGAGCATTAGGAACCTAGAAAAATCAACCTAAATTCAATATGACCGCCGCTCAAAAAAAGGGATAAAAGTTTGTTTTCAAACCTAGCAATATGGGTATCAAATGAAAGTCCTTGATGAGTAAAGCACTATGAACCTAGCAACATTGACATAAATTTAACATAGCCGCTGCTAGGGAATGCAAATCTCGCGAGATTGGGGCTCAAGCGAGATCCCGCGAGATTATGAAGAACAATACTGCGAGACCTCGCCAATTTCGAGATCTCGCGAGATTAGCAGTTTGGTGTGTTTTTTTTGCAAATAATCACAATATTTGAATAAATTAGGAAAAAATAATAAGTATTATAAGATAAACATTTATTTTCACGATTTTTTTCAATAGACTTTTATGCATCAAACATTGTTTGACGTATCTGTACAATCTATACAAATAAATAATCTATACAAATAAATAAAATTGAAGTGTCTGTTTGTAATGTCAAAATAACAAGTTTGAATGAATGTATATCGGGTACCAATAACAAAAACACAATTAAAAAATAAATTGTCTGACTGTCTGTTTGTTCCCGCTAATCTCTGGAACGGCTGGACCGATTTTGACGGGGCTTTTACTAATAGATAGCTAATTATATAAGGTATAATATAGGCTACTTTTTGCCAAGAGTTACTATTCCACGCGGACGAAGTCGCGGGCACAGCTAGTATTAATATAAATAGTTAACATTTATTATATTTATAAGTTTTAAATTGATTTGCGTATTTTTTTTAGTTGTTTATTGTTCCGAATAATGTTGTTTGTTTTAACATCTACCTTGGATTCTCTGAATCACCCCAAGGTCGACTGGCAGAGAATGCCCATGGCATTAAGTCCGCCTTTGTACACAGTACATGAAGAATAAATAAATAAATAGTGTACTGTATACAATAACTTGATCAATATAAGAACTTTACAAAAAATAATGAAAATTCTCCAAGAAAGCAGGACACGCAATTTTTTATTTAATTAATAATATGGTTGGACATTTTGCCAAGTTACACTGTAAAGTGTGTATGATTTTATGATATTCTCTCATAACTTCACTCATCAACTTTATCTAAGGATATTTTATTTACATTTAATGTATTTTTATTTTTAAAGTATTTTTAAAATTTTTATTTTTAAAGTATTTTTAAAATTATCGCTGATACTATATCAGCGATAATTTTAAAAATACTGACAATATCTGTGAAGTTTATTCAATGAAATGACGAAAGTTTATAATTAAAGCAATACATTGAAAAAATGCACATAAGTTGTCAATATTTTTAATATGTTGGCTTATACTACTTGTAAAAAGGACAAATAAAATATCCTTAGATAAAGTTGATGAGTGTATGTTATAAGATCGATTGACTAATTGACTGTTAAACAATATTAAATAAATTATTTCTTTACAGGTCAAGGACATTTTGCTTCAAAATGCCCCACACTGGTAAGTTATTATAAAATTATAACCGAATTACCATAGGGTCCTGCTTTTACCCTTTGGATATGGTTTTAACAGTTATTACGCACAAAGTTCATAATGATGTCGTCTGGAATATTCCACGATTGAAGTAAGGCATCCATTTTAGTACATCAGTATTCAGTATTGTGGGTGATTGATATGGCTTCCAGTACTTACTACTTATTACTACTGCAGATAGTTCACACAATAAATGAAACACCTAACCAAAAATACGACTTAATTATATAACTCAACTATTTATTTAATGAGATGAGAGGGAATAAAAAATCGCTCCGACGCACAAACACCCAGAGATGAAATGATTGAAAATTACTGCGTTGCGCGAAATGTTGCCATACAGAAAAAATACTCTCAACTTTAAAATATTCATCTTAACTCAAGGATAAAATTCACAAAGTAAAATGTTATCGTCTTATTCTAAAACCATGACTACGTTGTTTCAAACATTTTAGTATTTGTCTGTTTAAATTATAATTTTATAAACCGAACAAATTGTTTCTTAGAACATCATAAATGAAATATTGTTTTTATTAAATAAATTCTTAAGTATATTAAATTCGTACTCAGGTTATTTGAAAATATTTTAGACCAAAATTATATGTCTAAACGTTAATACTGAATGTTTTGATTGAAGTAAATCGTAACTGAATTGTATATATTTCGCTTGCTCAACCTAAAACGAAAAAAAAGTTAAAATAAGCACACTTTTTTCTTAAATTCAATATTATGTACTTTATAAATAATTAACTTTCTCTTAGTAGAAGACATTTCTTTGTTTCAAAATGTAAATCTCTATTTATCTCAATCAAAGTAACTTGTAATTGATTTAAGATGTTGTTGATTTGATGCAAAAAGATGGAAAGTTCTTGGTTTAAAATAAGTCAATTTGATTGATATAAATTAAAATAAGTCTTGAAATAAAAATACTTTTCTTAATAATTCAGAAAAAGAAAATCTAAGTACAAGATGAGCAGAATTTTTGTTTGAAAAATATTGCATTGGCTTAAGTAACAATATTTTTAGAATAACCAAATATTTGGAGAAATTGGTCTTTCTTATTTAAAGAAATCCTTTTTTACCGTGCACTAGGTTCAGAATATTTTTGGCAAAACCTGAGGCCTGTTTTTGTTCTTTAGTGAATACAACATTGCGGCTAGACTGTCTATTGTAATATCACAATAGATAATGTAATACACAGAACAGAAAAAACAGTAGAAGTCGCAAGTGGGCGGTACCCTCGTAGGGCCATATAAGCGTACTAGCTGTGCCAGCGAACTACGTTTCGCCGTATATTTTTTACCCGTTTTTGCAACAACTGTCATTGATGCTCAGCTCTTATTAGTCGTAGCGTGATGTTATATAGCCTAAAGCCTTCCTCGATAAATAGACTATCTAACACAAAAATATTTTTTCAATTTGAATCAGTAGTTCCTGAGATTAGCGCGTTCAAGCAAACAAACAAACAAACTCTTCAGCTTTATAATATTATTAGTATAGATTACGCGCATCTCGATCTCTAACCACCTCAGTCGCATGTTAGTACTGCCACGGAAATCATCTCAAAAAAATATAGTAAAATGCCTTATTGTGTAGTTTTATCGTGTAAAATCGACAGCGGAAGGAAGAATTAATCTAAAGGTGGCATATCATATACCATCAATAAGTAACATGTAATATTATTTTTGTAAAATAAAGAAATTGCAAATTCTATCACCTCTAGAACAAATTATTAAAATGAAATTAACCTTATCACAATAAACTTAAGGTTCAACTTTCAACGTATTTCACAACTTCTTATCTCGAACTTTCCGTAATGAATCCTAATGTCAAACGCTACTCAATTAGTGATGTGGCACATAGATACTTAACACCTAATAAGGTACTAAATTTTTGTATCAGATATTGTTATTGTTTGAATTATGATTATAAATTATCATGTTTGTATGCAAACTTAAAGCATTACCCTATGGAGATGGCATGTCGTTATCGTTTCGTGTTGCAAGTAAGAGCTCCTAAAAATGGTTGATTGTGCAGTTTTGCTCTTGCAAAAGGCGATCTAGTAACTCAAATCTTCGAGACCATGGGGTTTCCTATCACATACAAGTATAAAATTTTGAAGTAATTTTTATGCTGTTACTATAGAAAAATACAGTGGTACGTTGGCAGCTCAAACATTTAATATTATTATTTTAAAATAAGATATTACTAATTCTAAAACAATTAAAGAGACATGATAGACACTATTAGGAGAGAGACACTATTAGGAAAAAAGTAACTGAATCGCAGATACATTGTCTGCGATTCAGTTACTCCTTTCGATAAGATATCCTATACAGGGTAAATTGTGAGGTACCGGCAACCTCGCAGGATGAGATAGCTAACATAATTAACTACGTTTGTTTAACGAGTTTTAAGATAACGCAATACATTGAACAAAAATCAATTTTCAAGTTGTTATTGCACTGTCGTGACATTGATAAGTCTATGTTTCATTTATAAACAACGAAGACAACGCTACGCTCGCGCGCTGTGCGCGTAGAGTTACAAACATTCTAGAGGTATATTAAATTAATATTAATTTTTATATGAAAGTAAAATATAACGAATTATCAAAAGTCGTAGAACAAACGCTGTAGTTAATGATGCTATATAGCTATATAATCCTGCGAGGTTGCCGGTATCTCAAAATTTACCCTGTATATCAGATACAGAGAACACAGCAGTGTAGACAACCTATATTGATTTAAACAAAGTTTCCAACAACATTCTCGTCGCTCATCAACAATGTTGATCAACTGTTGCTAAACAAATGTTTACCATGAATACGAGGCTTTACAATCAAACGCAACTCCAAATGACAAGTGATATGTATTTAAAAGTTCAAAATAATATAAAAATCTAGAAAAAAAATGTAAAAAAACAATTGCTGAGTGTATTGGTTATATTCAAATAATACGATATTCATTCATTATTTTTCGTAATACATTCCAAAAGTTTTGAAAAATTTGAAACAATCTTCTTAATATAACAAACCTGGATCTTAGAGCATTTAGGCTAAATGCTCTCATAAGCTCTTGACACACTTAAAATAAATAAGAGCGCACTTTTTTAAGAGCCAAAAGTCAACCCATGACATCGCATTTTCTTAAAAAAAAAACAAATGCAAGGAAAATTCCACCGCTTAATCGCTTTTTACTTTGTTAAGCCAAAGTAGAATTTACTCATTATATTAAAGTTATTATTATAAATCATTTAGTATGTGCTCAGATCAAATTATTTATTTTTATTAACTACGACCAATTTAATAATTGACCTTTGGACCTGACCTACCACGGCGTGTCAAATTCCCCGAGACGACGATTTCATGCTACGATTGTCGCAGCTTCCTTGAATCGGAAGGAATCTGGTCATCCATCGATTTATCAGTCAGCCCCGGCCGCGGCCAGTGTAACCCGAGCAGTGCGTAAGCGCAGCTTAATTAGCTTAAGCGCATAAAGATACAGCGGCTCGTTATCTCGGGCCGGCCGCCTCACGCGTTGAAATCATAAGCGTTTCAAAGAATACCACCACTGTCACAGTCGAAGTGTACGCAGTAGGTGCTTACAATTATGCATTTGCGTGTAAAAGTAAAATTAAATGATAATTTTCCTTCTCCGCCATTACAATCTCGGCAGTGTAATCATCGCGCAAGAGCTGGTATTCCATCGCGCAAGAGCTGGTATTCAGGATCAACTAACACTATAAAAATGAACGCTTCAATTAATAATAATAATAATATATTTTTTTCTACTTTCACAAATCCATATAAATTTGTCAGTAAGTTCCTTAATTCTATGTTAGTGATTAATATAATACAGGGTGGCACAAAATAAAAGAATAATTAATTTTAAAACTTGAGTGTTCCGTCCATATGTATCGTAGTCCAAATGCATACGAAGGGGACAGTCAAGTTTGTTTTTCCATACCTCCGGACTCCGTTTGAGCTCTCCCGAGATCTGCGCATTATGGAAGCTATCCGTTGTTTTATGATGCTGTGAAAACCATCAACACCAGCTTAGCAAACATAGCTGATGAAACCGATAAATTATTAAATCACTAAACGGTAATTTTAATCAAAAACGGCAAAAACCAAAATCATAGGTGATTTTGGTTTCATTTAGGTTTATTACCTAATTTTCAAAATATGTAGGAAAAGTGACATATGGAAGAATTATTTATCACTTGGCGTTGTAGGTAAAAAAATGAGCTTTGCAACTTTTTCAATTATTATAACTCAACATGATTAACTATTAGGAAAAAAGTATAAGTACAATTCTCATATGTCATTAAGGCGAGGTTTCCCTCGCTTCTAATGTCGCTTTCGCGCTGTGATCGCACTAAAACTTCTTTTTTCTACGTTTTAATCGATTTTTGAAAAACTAGGGTATAAAATAAAAATGTATTTTTGCAATTTTCAACACAATAAAAATTTACGTCTATTGGTAAAATTTGTATGCCATTTATTATTGTATTTTCTGATTCACAGCTGTTTTAAAATCTGTTCAGTATTTTAAAAAAGTAGATCGTTGGATTTTTTTCTATCGAGTAAAATATTATTATTCTTGTCTCTGTTACTAAGAATGTTTAGACAAAATGTTCAACAATATCATTAATGAATTTTAGAACTGTATATATACTTCTATACAAATATTATAAAGCTTGTATCTATACTAATATTATAGAGCTGAAGAGTTTGTTTGTTTGATTGTTTGTTTGGTTGAACGCGCTAATCTCTGGAACTGCTGGTCTGAATTGAAAAATTATTTTTATGTTGGATAGTCCATTTATCGAGGAAGGCTTTAGGCTATGTAATATCACGCTACGACCAATAGGGCAGGAGAATCAATGAAAAATTTTCCTAAAACGGGAAAAATATAGAAGGTATAAGTACGAACGCGTTAAAGTCTTTTATAAGGCGAAACGTAGTTCGCGGGCACAGCTAGTGTTTTATATTTGTGGCGTTACAGTTAATCAAATTTGTTCGAAACGGGAAAGTGGCGCTTTAAAGGCTCTACAACTTTGGCGTGAATCATTTTCAAATAAAATATACCGTTTGGCCGAAAAATGCAAAAAAAAATTTTGTGACCTGTGACTGGTAAATACTCAAGAACTTTACCTACCCTACATTGAGCCCCGAACGGGTAATGTGGTGATGTGTAAATAACGAAATTCTGGTGGTGTTCTAAAGCTGATCTTCAGGGGGTATATTATGACGTCTTAATTCCAGGCAGTTTTCTGAATTGTTATAGTGCCATTTCTTTCTCTTTGTATAATGAGTAAAAGAGAGGCACTGATAGCAATTCAGAAAACTGCCTGGAATTAAGACGTCATAATATACCCCCTGTACATTTTTCTCGCTATTCGCTTCTTCAATTTGTTTGCTGGATGTTTAAATACAGCAGAAAATTAGGTCGATTTTTCAGGTTTTTGGAGGTTTAAAATCTCTTTTAATAATTAACTTAATAAGAGAAGGAAAACATAGGAACATGCTTATAGTGGCCATTGATTTTATTGGAAAAAATAAAGCAACTAGTGCCATTATCCAGGAAGGAAACAGGGGACTACGTTTGTATGGAAATACGGACTGTACGATTTCCTCTTAAGGCGCATAGTGCTCCCAATGACCTTGCGTCTTTCGTCCCGCACTGATTACATAGGAGTGAGTGAGTGAGAGTGAGGGGAAAATTTAAGCAAACCTTTACGCGTAAGATGAATTATTTAAATAAAACATTAATAAAAGCAAATAAAAAAAATCTAAAAAGACCATCCTCTAGAATATTGTTCACTTTATTTATTGAAATCGAAAGTATACGATTTAACCTAATATTTACTGCGCGATTAGGTTTAAAGTTTTAAAATCGAGGCATGTTTGGGTCACATTTTAACCAAGTTTTAATTAATTTATCAAAAATTAAAAAGACCATCCTCTAAAGAATGCGTTGAATAATAACATATCTTTTTTAAAGATTTTTTTATTCAATATTTGTGAAGAGAACCGGTTTTTTCTGCAGTGAATTTTTATGATTGACCTTACTATGCGCCTTAAGCAGCAAACATCCTCTCTAAAATTGAATCTGAGGCGAGCTTCCGCGATGAATTCACTGACCGCCACTGCTCTGTGACGTTGGACATTAACAGTAATTAAGAGAATCAAGAGACGAATCTGGAATCGAGATAGCATCGGCTGTATCGAGCGGCCCACCCGTATTGCCCACATCTAATACATTATACATGTTTAACTCGCATTAGTTCCCTATTAACATCTCCTGACATCGAATCGCCTTATTAAAAACTCGCTCGTCGATTCAACTTACTCATTTTCGCCTTTATTGTGAAACGATTAAGCGCTACTACTCCAGAATAGATTTGATTGGTGGCTATAGCGTTATTAAAATTTTCATATTTAGGTAATATTTTTCCAAACGTGGCGATAGCAGAGCAGGAGTTTTCGTACGGACGCACACGTCGCTTCCGCGTGTAATATAATAAAAATATAATTACATACAGCATCAGTTGACAATTTAAGTTTTCATGGTCGTTAGATTGTAGGGAGTTACGATTATAGCTACTCACAATAAAATGATATTGCCGCACGGATTAATATTAGATGTTGCTTTGCTCCATTTGTTTAATAGCGGGGCAGTAAATTTAAAATATAGTCTTTCTAGTAGACTACTTTACAGAGGAATATGAGAGGAATGATTTGTAGTTGTTTTAGTTCAAAATGCGGACGCACACCAAGAAGGGATTTAAAAAAAAATTAACCCTAAAGGGATGAAATAGGTGTTGCAATTTTGAATGGAAATATCTTTAAATTAGCAATGATTTTGATAAAACTTGAGGTTTATGCTCTTAAAAATATTTCATTGAATACGTGTTTCATGGTTTATTAGAATTCACCACCTTAGGGTGCAAAATAGGGGTTGAAAGTTTGTATGTAAAATATTTAAAGTCTGCTCCAATTTATACGAAATTTATTATCCGGGCTTAAATATGCTACAACATTATTTTTCCTACGAGAAAATATAAAATTCTCACGAAAAAAACAATAATAACGCGGGCGAAGCCGCAAGCGGAAATCTAGTTAAAAATATTGGCAAAATTAAGGTCAGTGACTTAGTGACATGACCCTAGGTATAAATCATAGGGTGCTAGTCTTAGCATTTCAATACTGAGCATCAAAAATCCAGTTCGACGAGATACTACAAACCTTGAATTGAATTAGTATGTCAAAATTAGGGTTTTTTCGCCCTAGGTGGCATAATCAAAATGGACTAAATTAAAATACCGAGATATTGGTACAACGGACCGTCAGACAGAATGACAGACGAGCAGGAGGAGGGAAAGAGGAGCACATAAGCGTTATAGCTATACCTACCAGAACATGATGGAAAATGGAGAGCTGAAACGTCTACAATAAAAACGGAGTTTTCTTCTTGTAAGATAAATACTTAATAACGGTTATAAATAACATTTACATTAATTAAACACGATAAATTAGTTTTTATACAAGGTGTTTGGTATACACCCTATCACGCCGAAATTAGTTTATATGACTATTTACCTACATGGGTAGGCCATGTTAACATCGTCATATAAAAGTTATTCTAAATAGTAAAATTAATTTTCTTATTCCCCATACATTTTTTTCACCGACCCAACTATTTGTATCGGGGATTTTAAAATTACTCGTAATTTTACAATTTCGAATTTTTTATGATGCCATATATAACTTTTATATGACTAAGTTAACAGGCGATGTAAGTTTCGGCTTGACAGGGTTTATACCAGACACCTTGTTTATTTACCCTTTAATTATTTATCAAATATGTTTAAGCTCTACATTTGCCATCAGATTCTGGTATAACTATACAAACAAAGTTTGGGTCACGGTGAAAAGGAATACATTGTCAGAAAATACAGTAATTGTACATTATTTCAAATTCAAATTCGAAAATCTTTATTTAACATCGGCCTTTACAGGCACTTATTGACGTCAAAACAAAGCAAAACATTCTAATTTAGAGGAAACATATTTAACCTTGTATATGTGCATACACATTGGATATACTTAAGATGTCTGCAAATACAAGTAGGAATAAAAATAAAAGTTAAATCTACACCAATAGGAGTACAATACAGAAATTGTCAGTAGCGGAGTCTATATTAGTGCCGTATATAGGCAATATGCCTGCCCTTATTACATGAGACTTAAAAACAGTTAAGCAAGCTTAAGTTGTAAGAAACCGGCTAAGTGTGGGTGGGAATCGCGCACCGGCCCCCGTTAAACTTATATAATATGTATATATATAAGTTTATATGTACATAATAACGGATTTCACCAGGAGCTGTATGAAAAAAACAGTGACCGTCACGATTTTAATTTACGAGGCAAACACAAATTGGCTTCATATTCAACAAGACTACATAGAATAGGGAACTCATTCAAGGCATTGGGCATTCGCTTCTACAACAAGATTCCTAAAACTTGCCATTTAATAAATTCAAACAATTACTAAACAAAAATTGTGCGCCAAAGCTTATTACAAAGTATCGGATTATCTTAACGATAATAATTTATGGATCTAATCTGCTCGATTCTATAACATGCTATTTATTGACATTATGTAACTTGACTAGGATTTGTAAGTTTTTGTCATTATAAATTATTTGATAAGAGCAACCCCCGAGTTTCTGGCTCGCTCTTCTCGGGGAAGTCAGCATTCCGAGCGAGTGGTAGCTTCAATTCTTATTTTTGTTTAATTCTTATTGACGTTTTCAAGTGTATGATTCATACCTACGAAATAAAGTTCTTTTCTTTCTTTCTTTCAGGTTTTTCCGTTATTTTCGTTAACGTGTGCTATAAGACCTTGGTTCTTGCCAAATTTCATGATCGACGATGTGCACAACACACTAAATACTATAAGAGCATTATTGTAAACGTCAAATGAGTGTAAAATACCATCCATGTATGTGTCCATTTTAAACAAATGATATTCAAGCATTACTACCTAATTGTATTTGTTGTTTGATAGATAAGTCCATGAGTGTATATCAATCGTATCAAAACTTTCATACGAAAGCTGTCATATCTTAAAGTTATTCGGTCTAAACCTCGAATATTAAACTAACGACTGAAAAATCCCCCTGGACTCCGTGGTCAGATCGATCTGACCACGTCCACCGTTTTGTGTCCTTGGTCAGATTTAGTTAATCTAACGGCTTATTCGGCTTAGAGCAGATTCTGGTTTGGGCAGATTCTCTTAACATTATTTGAGTTAGTTTGACCAAGGACACAAAACAGTGGACGTGGTCCGATCGATGTAACAAAGTAATCTGACCACCGCACCGGAGACCCGACAGAAAAATCAACCCCCCAGATACGTATTAAAGGACAAATTAACCATCTCCGTGGTGTAGTGGTTGAGACGATCCAGTATTAATCTGAAAGCCTGGGGTACGATTTCCCATCATCATCACAGCTCATATACGTCCCCACCGAGGGGTTCGAGCCTACCCTATGTTAGGGTGATTAGGCCTTAGTCAACCACGCTGGCCCAGTGCGGATTGGTTGACTTCACATACATCATTGAATTTCTTCGCAGATGTATGCAGGTTGCCTCACGATGTTTTCCTTCACCGTAGGAGCGTCAGACAAATGTACATATGAAATTCGAAACGAAAAACACATTGGTACATGGCGGGCCTCGAACCCCGACCCCCCGATTGGAAGGCAAGTGCCGAAACCACAGCGCCACCGACGCTCCCATAAAGACAAAAAATCTGGTGGTTTGGTTGGTGCTTAGGACTTTGAAACCGCCTGGCTAGCTACCACCGTGTGGCCATAAAAACAAACTCGTAATATTATTGTGTTCCAACAATTAGAGGTAGCATACAGCTAGTTGTTCAGTTGTTGAGGAGTCCAGACTACCTCGCTTTCATCTTCGACTTCATCGTCACCTACAATCAGGTGAGGTGAAGGTAAGGTGTGGCGCGTATAAAAATTGTGTCTTCAATTTACGACAAATACAAACTGACATATCGTTTTGTTATATTCAGCTAGTAGTTTAATGGTTGCGTTGATTGAGATAGGACGGGCAGTGGGTTCGGTTGGGCAGCAATTTATGGGCCGGTCCGACACCCACGGGTCGCCGCCGCCGCCGCGCCGGCTTTGACGCGACACTTCAATGGCCGCGGTGTGTGTGCTAGCGCAGTGTGGATATTTCTTTTTTCACAAGGTTGCCTGGCAGTCATTGCTATTAAGCAATCAGTCCCCCTGGCATGATCACCGAAACACGATATGATAAAACGATATATCGATATAAACTGTTAAAAATACTTAGATTTTTAGTTATCTTGAAGTTTTGAGTATTTTTTGGATTTTGATATTTTATTCCCATTTCAAAAAACATTCCCATGGGAAAGGAAAATAACTCATTCACTCTCTACACAATACTGGATGTTGTATCTTGCAGGTCAGGCAAATATAAACTAGGTGCGAGTTCTGATGTTATTTGATGGTTCGGAAATAAAAAGGAAGAGACATGAACTCTGAGAAAAAATAAATTTAGAATACCGAAATACTCTACAATATTTCGCAATAACAAGGCCTTCATTGCACCCGATCGATGGTAAGTAACGATAAGGTCCAAGATCAAAGCTAGCTTCACCTGATCTCATCAACAACGATGATCTGGCTTTATTACATTTAACTGCCGAAATAGAACAATGTTAGTATTATTGTTGGTTATCTAACATTGGTTGATGGTTCGGAGATAAAGAAAACACGCCCTCCGAACTCTAATAGGTATATTTTTTTATTAATTTAAGATTTACAATATAATAGATTTACAATTACATATACGGCATACTAAATTTAAAAAAGGTGCATCCCAGAGGCATAGATTATATAATAAACAAACGACCACCTTGCAGAAACGGTTTTAATAGAGGAGCGGTGCTTTCTTCCCTTTGGCACACACTCGCGGCGTTTAGTTAAATACTATCCCCCTTACTAATAACAGCTGTTTAAAATTACATTTCCATAGAAAATGTCATTTTAAACAAGTGTTCAACGGGAGTGTAACCTAAATTAGTAAGGAGGCTAGTCCCAATTTTTTCGGCTGTGACGTTAACAACTACGTTGACAGTAGCAAATCCTCCTGCTTTGTTCTCATAATATTCACCGACAAAATTCTAATTTATAAGTCTCATCACTTCTAAATTACAAGTATGTAGTAGTACGATATCATCATCGTGAACCCGTGGATCTTCAAAAAAATATGGAGGTAGTATTGCATTAAACAAATCTGAAGCATGCAAGGTCAGACAATTTCATTTGTTTGTACACGACCTACACTCAAACAGATGCACCAGAGGCCCTAGACAAATGCCACACGCTAACTTTTCCACAGTCACTCCGCAGAAAAAATATATGGAAATGACATTAGCTTACGACAACCTCACGCTATTTTTTTCCGCAGCTAATGTCATACATTTTTTCTGAGGAACGACTGCGGAAAAGTTAGCGTGTGGCATTGTGGGTCAGAAAAACCGCCGTCATTTCTCGACGAGCAAGACATACAAATGTGCTGTCATTTTCATGCTTCACTCTTGATTCAACCGTGTTTTCCTAATGGACCAACTATGTATGCACAACTAGTTGTGCCATCTTTCTGTCCGTCTTTTTTTCGGGTCCATGCGTGAACCGATAAAAAATCTTTTTCTGAATAAAAACAAGACCGCATGACTGATTTCCATACCTAACGAACGGACTCTACTTTTTAATGTCATATCCATATAATTCACATCGCTCCCACGATTCCAAATCGGTGCGCATCAAATAAGTCCACGAGCATCACATTCGATTTTCTAGTCGGATGTTTACAACTATGTTACAATTTTGAGCCATAAACGTTAGCTAATTAATTTAAACGCTTGAAGGATTGTGACGGCGGTGTAGAAGATGGGACAGAGGAATCGATATTAAACACGGGTTCAACAGTTGTTGTGATCAGATAATAACAGCTTAGAAATATTGGGAAAATCAATTTTCTCATCTGTCACCGATGATGTCACGTCATACTATGCTCATGATCATTACCCTGCCCTGCCTTTATGAACTTTGTTCTCATAATATTACAATAGCACAATGTTCAATGATATTGGCGATGGCTGTACTACCCGAACAGTAAGTCCAATGCCCATGTAATGTAATTATTTTATTGTTTTAGTCCTACTGATAGAACCACGGGCAAAATAAAATGCCTGTGGTACTACCAGTTGGACTTCGTAGTAGGACCACGGGCAATGAATGGTTATATTCGGAAAAAATGTTATGTGGGGTCACATTAGCGAAATATTATATTCCTTAAATATTTTATGTGGGGCCGGCGCAAAACTTTATCTCTATTATCTCAATTCTGACTTCTTCACGCAATCCATCCATACTACGCACGGGTATACTAAAAAACCTATTGACAATACAACAAAAATCATCCAATTTGGTGCAGTCGTTCGAAAGTTATGGGCGTACATACATTTCGAAGATCCATTTTTATTTTTATAGATATATTGATAGCAACAGGATTCATAGGATATGTTCTATCTTGGTAGTTTACCCCGGTATTCCGAGGGAATAAACAACTTTTTGTGTTTCACCGGGGTAGACTCACTACGAAGGTGGACCACGGGCAATCGACGGATTTGAAGGTTTGCCCATGGTACAGTTACGTTGTCCGGTCTGGGTAACCAGTTCGTAACTTACTCATACATTGGAGTCCTTCCTTGTAGAGATTGTAGTAGATTTGTAAATCTTACAAGAACCACGTGTACTATAGGCGCCTATAGCAATTTACTACCAGGTCAGGGGAGCCTGCTTGTTTGCCAACTTTGTTGGTTGGGAAAGTAAAGTGAGAAATAATCAAATAAAATCTTATCTGCTGGTACCGCTGGTACCGTCAAAGAGATTTCAAATTAACTTAAACAAGCGATTAAAAGTTAACTGACGATTTTTTCACATTTACGGTATCAAAAACAGACGGTTAACTTTTAATCGCCTGTTTTACGCGTTGGTAAACTCCAGCCAATAGTTTAAAGAGCAAGAATAGTTTTTACGCTTAGGGGCTGATTACACTTATCCTAGTTAGGTACCTAATTAAGTATACATTGCTTTCTTTGAGCACATTTTTAGCAAGTGATGCAATCAAAATAAGCAATGTATACTTAATTAGGATCCTAACTAGGGTACGTGTAATCCACCCCTTAAGCGTAAAAACTATTGTTGCTCTTTCGTTCGTTCTTCTTTCGCTCGTTCTTTAAACTATTGTCTGGAGTTTACCAACGCGTAAAACAAGTGATTAAAAGTTAACCGTCTGTTTTTGATACCGTAAATATGAAAAAATCGTCAGCTGTTGTTGGCTGGAGTTAAGCCCTTTAGATGAACTGAAATTATTTAAGCTGATTGAAAACAAAGTGGTTAAAGAAATTGTGTATATTTCCTTGATAACACATTTATGAAATTTGAAAATGATAAGTTTTTCTTCTAGTTTCTCAATTTGTACGGTGTCATATAAGGACACCACATTTGCTCGATCTTCCGGGCGTTTTTGGGCAGTTTGTTTTCGGGTAACTCGTTTCTGGCTAGTATTTTGACCGCTCTAGGCCTTTCCATCCTGAGGTCTTCGAGGTTCACACTGTTCTTCACCCAGGCAACGTGATAGCCATTTCCTGAAAAAAAATCGGTCAAGTGCGAGTACTGTGGTAGATGACCCCAAGCACCAGGGAAACCCGTGCCCAACGATGGGCGTATTGTGGCTAATATGATGAATGTTTGTGAGAATGTATGTTTGTTATTCCTCGCACATAAACCATTATAGAAATCTGTAGATCTAGAATAAGAATTTTATATTTCAAGCCTCGCGGGATATAAAGGTTTTTGACATTGCATTGTAATAACTTTATGTTGACCCATTTCTAGTTTTGATTAACTCTTTGTAACTACCAGAACACAATGTGATCTATTCATATATGCATATTTTAATAAATACGCTATTTGTGTTCAATTTCTCTACCAGGCTTCCGATAGGTAGAAGCAATGCTTTTTCAAACTCAAGCTCACACTTGCCGACTGATCAATTTTTGATATATCTATTAGACGGCTTTACTCACGAAGCATGTCGATTACTGTCCGACTAGTTTCAGGTCCATTTCATTCTTCAGGGAGAGTGAGGCGGTCGATGGTGTCGCAGCCGCGTTCCGCCTCGCTCACCGATGGACCTGAAACTATAGCCCGACAGTAAACGACAAATTTCTTGAGTAAAGCCGTCTCGTTAACTCTAAATATGTCTCACGATAGTTTTAACAAGTTAATTTTTGATATATTGTCCAGAATAAAAAGACTCATAATAGATACATAAGTGCATGACAGATAAGTGTACTCTGTTCCTTTTAAACTTACTATCGAAGTTGTCAATAACATCCGCTCTGTATGTGCCCACCGTGTAGAACCTAAGCTTCTCCACCGCCACTGTATATTCTTTACACCGACATCGGTCCATTTAGTGTGTAGGTATTTGATTTAGAAAAAATATTGAAATATTAAAAAGTGACAGATATTTTTACAGATTCACATTTTCTTGTCTATGGTTTGATACAGAAAGGTTTGCGTTTTGGAGGATATAATAGGTTTACTTCTAAAACTCGTATAAACCACTCACGTTAAAAAACGAAAATATTTAGTGAAATCCATTTTAATTTAAATGTATTGACATTGACAATAACCTTATCGTTTTTAGCCCTCTAGGCCTTTTATTTGATAAGCAATTACCTACACTGAGGGGGTTGAAAAGCAACGACTTTACCAAAATCAATATAAGCATAGCATACAAACATGTTTAACTAAAAGTTTGCAAAATTTCAGCTTGCAAGTTTTTACCTAAGCAAACTTAAATAAAAAGCTAAGTAAAAGCTTGTAAAAAGAATGCGATGCATTGGAAAGGTGATAAAAATTAAACATTCTATGTAAATTTAAAGTCAAAAAGATTACGTTACCTCACGTAACGAAATTCAAAGAAGTAGAACTTTAAAAAAAAAAACAAATAACTGTAATTTTTATTGATGAATGAAAAGAAGTTTTCATAATTCCTAAGCTCAAAACCATACTTAAAGGTTTCGAACGACAGGTTCATTATTTATCACAAGCGATCAAAGCCTTCGGTAATAATCTCATTGGAATAACAACATAAACATGAATGCATCAACAACGTGCAGCTGTAATTAAATTATCTCAGTGCTCCAGAAACAGGAGCACTAATCTCTAATGTTTACGTTTATTGTGATAAGCATGAAAACTATCTACGAGTGAACTTATTTCATTATAATCGTTTAACGGTCTGGCAAGAAGTTAATTCCAACTTATATTGTAGGAATATTCATTAGGCCCACCGGAATGCAATGCTGCCGATCGAAAAAGTCATAAAGCTTTCACAGTACCGTCTCGCGTGAGATTACTGTACTGTTTGTTCATTTGTTATTTAAGTGCATTGTTGCATATTTTGTTCTGTTTCATTCTGGATCAAAGATTGAGCCGGTATTCCAAAAATCAATTAAAATGTACTAAATAGTAATGTACCTATTCGGTCGTGAACCTGGCAAAGCGATAAAGCCATGCAATAATCAAACATATTGCAAGAAGCCCATGAAATAATTAATTTCGTGACCTGGCCTATCCTTAAGGTGTATTGTATTCTTCTGCTCTGCTTTATTTATCGTGTCACAAAGTAGACTATGATTTTGCTTTAAGCACATTAAACCTCCTTTTAATTTCTTTTCGTTGCTCACAAACATTTTGCATTTTCAAAGTCACGCTTTTAAACATTTTTGATGAATTGGATCCACTCTACGCTACCGACTGTCGAATAAAAACAGTTGAAAATCTTTATCACCAAGTACTTATATCTCAATTTCCTTAGACAATTGAAACGAACAAACCGCGAGATAGCTGCCTCCGACTTCACACACTAAAATCAATTCGGCGAACGCAAGAAATCGTCCAGCACAACAATCCTCGGCGTTCCGTGACGACGCTGCCGGCAGTAAACGCGGATTAAACCTAAATTAGCCATACGTCAGTAGCACAAAACCCTGCTCCCGCGCACCTCTCGAGCCGATTGGCGGCGTTGTAAAATCAGTCACAAGTTGTAAAACGCGCAATAACCTTCCCGATATACGGGCGATATTCGGAACGACGGCGAAAAAAAAAATTAAACAGCACTTTACGGCCCACCGATTGTAAAACTGGGAGCGTATTAGTGATATAGCCTGTTGGGCGCGTGCAATTCGCGTCTTAAAAGTTGTTCCTCGAAAGTACTATCATAAAGTGAGCGCGGGCACGGGGAAGCGAGAGTCATTTCACAACATTGTCTTAGATAATGTTTTACACCGTTATGATTCGCGACATAAAACTCTGTGCGCGAATCGCCTAGCCCTCCGGCGATAGTTGTTTTATGGACTGACTGAAATTAAATTTTCATGTCGGCACACAGATGTGGTTTATGCTGATATTGTAAATGTTTTATCAGGCAGGTTGTAAATTGAGCAGTAAGGGAGGTCTTAAGCTGATCGCAGTTCAGAATCTATTTGAGCTGCATTCTTTTGCATTTACACTACATTTATATCCGAGCAGCTCATCTTATGGACGATTGCTGCTGAACGCCCTTACCTCACTCACGCGCAAGCAGCCCCTTCATTGTGTAATTCAAAATGTAGAACAATCGCTGTAAAATTTGACAGTAAATGTCCATCCATTGGAGCCTTATAAAAGACAGTCGGTATAAAGTCTTGTATTGGCGCTTCAACGATTGTCAATTTATAAGCAATCTTTTTCTCAGATAGTACACACCACGCCAGCGATACAGCACTGAATAGATAATAGAACTACCTAGTTACCGCTTATCAGCAATAAGTGCTGTTCAACTTTAGTAAATAGATATTTAATTTTCACCAAAGAATTGGCATCGCTCACTAGAATTTTATAATCTTGGAAATACACAACATGTCCAAATTGTTTTCTGACAAGAAATTGGTGTTGTTTCCATCACTAATCGCGCAATTACTGTCGGTTCATATTCGAGGCTTTGCTTATCGGGGGCTTATCGCACTATTTACTTTAAAACCAAAGCCAAATCGTTACCTTTCCCCTATATATTTTGACAAATGACACCTGTCGAGGTGTTGTCAAAATGTATGGGAACGGAAACGTTTCAGATTTTGTTAAATTAGTAGCTTAGATGACAAACCCCAAATACAAATTGCTGAATAAATAATTAACACCTACATAAACACTACACAGACTACAATTTATACATATTTCCCTTGATTCCACTAGTTTTTATGATCAAATACCGTCTAAGCGGTATTGGGATAGCAGAGGAAAATAAATGCTCCTTCGAAAAGAAAAAGAAATATTCAAAGTGATCTTATATTTATAAAATGTTTCAAAGCCCATAACACGGTTGTTGCCGCATGACCTATGTTAATAGATCAGGGGGGTTATAGTCATAAAAAAAATCTATCACGACCGCTTTTCATTTGACAGCCATTGCGCCATCAACAAAAGTCTCTGCGACGTCATCCTTTTATAAAACAGTAATGGATGTTCTGCGATTGTTAAAATTGGAAGCAATCGCGGTAGATTTCAGTACCACAATCAAGGGGTAGTATCGAGGGAAACAATTCGAGGAAGTAAGGGAAACAGTTTAAGAAAACGAGGTCATCGAGGTGTTAAAGACATAATATATCAAATTTGGACCCTGTGATATGATCGCTGGCGCTGTGATGGCCTCGGCACTGGACTGTGCCCCGAGTAGAATCGGGAGGCCCGCGATCGATCTTGTCATGTGCCAATGTGTTTTTCATTTCACGAATTTCATAATTGTACATTTATCTGACGCTCCTACGGACGCTCCTCCTCTGCGTTTCCAATTTCTTGGGACTGATCATTAACGAGTTTTGCGGTCCAAGTCGGATAATATTCCAAAAAACAGTTACACAGATTCGGGCTATTTCGAAAAATCCTTTACAGTGAAATCTGCACAATTGTGGGATGGTTTGCCCCGAGATATCAGACAGTCAAAGACGCTTGCCACTTTTAAAAACAGGGTCCATAACCATCTCATGGCACAGTCACATTTATAGCTTGTTTTATTTACTTGTATTGTATTCCATTACATTTTATATATGTATATTTTTTTAGGTATAATATTTGATATTTTGTTCATGTATTTATTATAAATATGTATTATATAAGTACATTTATATTATTTTAAATTTTTTGCATATTGTTTTTTTATGACGGCACACTGCCTTATATAAATAATTATCCGTAGACAAAGGTTGTCTGGAAGAGATCGCTACCAGTGATAAGACCGCCTTTGCCAGCATTAGTTTTTAGAGTTTTGTTAGTGTTTCTGTTTTGTTTGTTTGTGTGCAATAAAGTAATAATCTATCTATCTACGGTGAAGGAAAACATCGTGAGGAAACCTGCATACACCTGCGAAGTAATTCAAAGGTGTATGTGAAGTCAACCAATCCGCACTGGGCCAGCGTGGTTTGACTAAGGCCTAATCGCCCTAACATAACTAGTTAGGGTAGGCTCGTGCCCCTCGGTGGTGACGTATATGATCTGTGATGATGATGATATGATCCTATGTGTAGGTCTTTAGGCTATCAGTAGATATTCTCATACTCAGTCAGCATCAAAAATCCAATCGAGTTGCTACAAATAATTATATAGAATTTTTATACGAAAACCAGCGATGGCACTCAACACTGTAGTTTCCTTATTTTTGGATTGGGGATTTCTGGGCCTCTTGTGGGAAATTTAAAAAATTATTCCTAAGTGGGCGCCGGTTTAGGCCTAGGCCTGCAACAAGATGGAGCTTTAACTTGCATCGAACATCTGGAAGGGCGTCAGTGGGAAAAGCCCAAAACCGGGCTGGGTTTGGTGCCTTGGGAAATGGTCTATGTTCAGCAGCGGACTGCTACAAACGAAGATGAGGTGGACATTTAAACTGTTTAAAAATGAAGGACTTAACTATTTACCTGCTTTATTTTAGATTTGATAGCTAAGTTGCCTTATTCAAATATTCGACCACCAACGTTAATTGTATTTTCGCAAAAAGGTTCAAAGTCCTCATCCAATAGCATAAAGATTAACGGATAAAAAGATAAAACGCTTGATTAGCTATTAGATGAGGAACATTCTGTGAAGGTTCCATTAAACCTTTCAATATAGATTTAACTGATTCTCCGAAGCGGTGACTGACAAGTACACCATTGAGCTACTAACAGACAGACCTTTAACGATATTCCCCCAGCTCCAATCCAAAATAGCACTACAATTATTCGGACTTAAGTCCAGTTCTGCGTAACATCAGCCGTCTCAAACGAGCGGTCTGAAAGAGGAATCGTAAAGGAAAGTAATTTGCATCCGTGCCATCGAGGCGGTTCTGCGACAATACCCGTGAAATCGCGTAGTGGCAGGAGCGGCACTAAAGGTTACGTCATAAATACAAATTGCCACGAGCAAATTAGAACGCTAATTTTATTGCATTAAGGTAATAAATTGCGCGGCGTTTGGCGATTGTTTTATTGCTTTATAATGGACGTTAACGGTAGCCTACAATCCTACATGCGTAGGAAAAAAGCCTGTATAAAATTGATTTCGCCTACTCTCAAGATCTGAGTCTTAGCTGTTTCAGGATACTTAATGCAAAGATAGAGATGCACAGTTAACTGTAAGTTATTATCATTGGCTAAAAATAAAATAATAAACTCAGAAAGAGAATCTTGAATCTTTAACCACAGTTTGTTTAGATAATTCTTACAGACATTCTTTCTCTTGAACATTGGGTGCTTTTCTAATAAGGACAATGGGCAGTTTTTTTTATTGTTCGTCTGGCAGATTATAAAAACACACACACACAATCTTTTTAGGGTTCCGTACCTTAAAAGAAAAAATGGACCCCTAGGAGGATCAATTTGTTGTCCGTCCGTCCGTCTGTCTGTCAATACCCTTTATCTCGGAAACGTGTGGAGGTATCGAGTTGAAATTAAAGCCATATACTCAGGTCTACAGTCCCTTGAAGTTGTGAAGAAATCAAACTAGAAGTTTGTTATCGTAAAAAAAGATCCGGTCGTTTATGCCGCAAAACACGAATATTGCGACAGACTCAAGGGAATCAAAATTTATAGGGTACTTACTTACCCGATGACCTAGAATCATGAAATTTGGCAAGAAGCAAGGTCTTATAGCACATATTAAGGGAAAAATCTGAAAACCGGAAATATGTAGGTACATAGTTAGGAAGTTATAGGAGTATGTACGGAACCCTCGGTGCGCGAGTCCAACTAGCACTTGGCCGGTTTTTTTACGTAATCAACAATTTCCGACAAAACATTGATTTGAAAGGTCGCATGACGTCATAGTAGGTTTATCTTCTAACTTGTGACGTAACTTTAATTCGCTATATTTCAATAGTTTCCTATTAGGAAAAAGTACTTAAATATGATTTTTTTATTATCTAACTGAGACGGACGAATTAGTTTCAATTCTCAATACACAGTCTGCACCCCTATTGAAATGTAGGTATAGTTAAATAAATCTCTGTATATTGTACTATAGCTTTTCGCTCGCAGCTTCGCCCGCGATTTTTGTTTTCTCGTGGGAATTTTATATTTTCCCTTAGGAAAAATAATTTTGTAGCCTGTGTTACTGTGATAATGAAGTATTTTAGCAGTGACTGGAAATGTGATTTAACAATTAGAACATTTTTAGCCAAATTATTGATTATTTTAATAAAACTGTTTCGGTCTTATTACAAAACCTGCAGGCCAATTATGGATCTTTCATCGTATGACATGGTATAAATTTGAGAAAAAGAAGTCATGAAATGCTGCATTTTGTATTACCGATCTCCAATGATATCATCAGTATGGCTTAATTTCAATGATGTCATCATTAAATAATGAATAAATAATCAAAAATCTGACCGGAAATCGTGTTTTTCGTTTTGCACTATGATATCATATGAAATCATTTGAAAAACCATGAGATCGGTAATAGGCCCTCTGTGTGTCTAGTGCGAGTTTTATCGAGCTCTACTCGATCGTACGCATCGAACGCGTTATTGCGATCGAGTGAAGCTCGATAAAACTCGCACTCCGCACACTGGTCTGTCTTGGTTTAAACCAAGACAGACGTAGTGCGCTTTCACTTATGTCAATATAGATAGATAGAGACAGCGTCAACTTAGTCCTGATTTAAACCAGGACTATCTTTAGTCCATGTTTTGTAATAAGACGGTTTGTCTTCTACTTATCAGATAACACCTCAGAGCATTTAGGGATAACACCTAAGCTTCTGGAATAATGTTAATTTTCAGAATAATTTTCTTAAAGGTTTGTTTTTGGTTTAAATTAATACATTTTTGAAAATATAGCTATATTCCTTCCTATAAAAAATGATAGCGTAGTTCTTTAACAACAAAATTTTAAATAGCTCAAAAACCATTCATTTAAAGTCACAACATTACATGACATCACATAACTGACCTCACCTATAACGTCTTAACAGGAAGACATCACATTTCCAGTAATCCTGTATAAATTGTAGGCTTCATACAAGTAAGACGTTTATCATACAAGTTACTTGTACTCTATTTCTTTAGTTAATCTACATATAACATACAAGACAAACGACCATTAATACATAATTATAACAGAGCACTCATTCTTTTTAGCCTATTCTGCAATATTAATGTCCCAAGCCCCCTAATTAAAAACGAAATCATAAATTCTCAGCCATTTTGGACATTACATTTTTTTCCATAATTGACGTGGCCCATGGCGGGGCAGGTAGACGAATGTAAAGGAAATTTGGCAATCAAATAAATATTAGCCCTAATAAGGGCAGGTGAGCCGCGACCGTTACCGCGAAATGACTCAATGTACCCACGTCTTTCTTTTGATTCTGTCTTCCGATTGGGGCGGCTGCTTGTCTTGCTGATGTACGGACGACAACATATCAAATTACGTAAACTGAAGGATCAGGGGCCTTGTCATGATCCCTTAATTTTACTTATCACAGGGAAGCTCCTGACTTTATCTCACTTGATGGTAAGTGACGATAAGGCTGAAGGTGGAAGCGAACTTCACCTGGACTCATCATCGACTGAGAAACTGGCTATCTTGCCTATAACAATCTGAATCATCATCATCATCAACAGCCCATATACATCTCCACCGCGGGGCTCGAGCCTACCCTAAACTAGGGCGATTAGGTCTTCGTCAACCACGCTGGCCAACTGCGGGTTGGTCGACTTCACACAATCGGAATACAGCAATGTTATTAACATTGTTATAATTGCGACAAACTTGTGTAAGTTTTTGGTAGCTTGGGCGGCATCATCAGCCCTACAATCAACCAAACCAAGCAGAAAAACTTCTGGTCCAAATTTTCTTTTTTTGCGGATATCCCTGAAAGGTTTGTAGATCTTGAAAATCCTCTCTTGGTTCCTGTAATGCTTATTCAACATGAAAATGGCTGTCAGAGCCCAGACACGCGCAGCGACATAGGTGCGGAAAATGAACCGCCTCAACCCGAATCCCTCTAGAGGTAGTCCCATTAGCCACAACCTTAGCAAAGTTATAAGTTTAAAGATTAAAATTTGATATATGTATAGACATAGTTAATTAAATAGTTAAAATTGATATATCCATAGAGAAATAAATGTACCGTATATTATGTTTTGGGAATATGTGTATATATATATATCTGTGCATATGTATGTATCTATATGTATATATGTGTGTGTATCTGTATATGTTGATGTTGATTATATACATAAGAACATGTAGAATAGTTCAATTTTAGGTGATGCGCAACTCACCCTAGATATAAGGGTAGAGTAGTAGATCAATAAGAAAATGAAAATAACAAAGGCACGGACCACGAGTCTGTGGTGATTATAACTAAATAAAAAAAAAGGCTTATTTGGAACCCCCTACACCCTCATAGCAAAAAGGTCAATAATGTTTTTGCAAGTTAAAATTATAATAATGAATTCATTTATTTACCATGCACACATATAAAAATGGAATAAGTGGAATATACAATCAAGTAAAAGAGTCCGAGACACAGCATACTGATGCCGCCTTGGATGACAGCTGCTGATATTCTGTCCAATCTCGTACCTTTAATTTATTACATTTTTGATTTACAATGTCATATCATGGATTTAAATGGATTCATTCGAATCCTTGGCATAACATCTACAAATGAAAAACTGAAACAGCCAATAAGCCATCAGAACATAGCACATTGTCAGCGCATCAGTGGATTGCTCTAAAAAAGCCAGTGCAATACTTTTTTTAAAAAAGGTATGCATGATTGATGAGCATTAACTCGTACAGGAGTAGGAGGTGCTAATTCATTCCAAATTTTCGCGGCGACAAATTTAAAACAACCCATTGCTTACGAAGTAACAATTATCTAATCTGTGCCATTACACTGTGCTTTGTGAAAGTATAGTTTCCAAACGATTATTATGAATGCAATGCTCCGAGTAGAATCGGGAGGCCCGCGATCGATCCTGATGCCATGTACCAATGTGTTTTTCGTTTCACAAATTTCATATGTACATTTATCTGACGCTCCTACGGTGAAGGAAAACATCGTGAGGAAACCTGCATACACCTGCGAAGTAATTCAAAGGTGTATGTAAAGACAACCAATCCGCACTGGGCCAGCGTGGTTTGACTAAGGCCTAATCGCCCTAACTAGTTAGGGAAGGCTCGTGCCCCTCGGTGGGGACGTATATGAGCTGAGATGATGATGATGAACGTTTGCAAATTAAAAACTAAAATCACTTTTCGGCAGGTCAAGCCGGCGTGAACCAGCTAGGCGGTGTGTTCGTTAACGGGCGACCTCTACCGGACGTGGTCCGCAAGCGGATAGTCGAGCTGGCGATCATGGGCGTCCGGCCCTGCGACATCAGCCGGCAGCTGCTGGTCTCGCACGGCTGCGTGTCCAAGATACTCACCAGGTTCTACGAGACTGGTTCTATTCGGCCTGGCTCGATCGGCGGGAGCAAGACCAAGGTAGGAATAAATTGTGTTTTTCCTGATCAGATTTTTTATACAACACAGATGATGTACAACACAGACTATTCTACCTGATGTGAAACGGTATCGGAGGCTTTTAGCGCGTTATGTCTTACTTCTCTTAGCCTCAATCCTCCAGTCGGCCGCTCGCTTTCGACCCTAACACCAGCTACCACTGCCACTTTAATGCGAAATTCTTTCGACAGTCTGTAACTGAAGTTTTCTTAAGATCTCTCAATCATGATTCCATTACGTAAAGAATCTCGGAAGACTTTTTCATTTCTCTCATTGCTCTACCTAACTTTGAGATTTCTTACGAGGAATATTGCTCTTTGGCAAGCAATACTAAAATCTAATCATATTGGGTTAAATTGAAATAAGGAGTCAAATTGACAGGAGGGAGTAATGATCTGAGTGAAAAGAAAAGATTTTGATTATATAGCACTAGTGCATAAATAATAAGCTTATCTCATTTTAAACTATTTCATTCCGTCAATACACTTTTATGATATAGTCATTAGTGTAGAATAGACCTAATGCTATCTAGACAACCTGAAACCGACCCCTTTTTCGTATTTCAGTTAGGTTGGAATATGAAAAACCATACTTCAATGTAAGATACACTACGCTATTTATTCATTGCAATAATATCCTACTTACAAGAACGCGCTAAAATAAAATTATCTTTTTAATATACTTATGCATATTTTGAAATTCACGTTATTTGTAAAATTATGATTCACAATAATAATCTTGAAGAAACTCCTTTTGTGGACGTACTCAATATAACCCTATATAAATTGAACTGTGTCAATAAAATGGAAAACTAATAAAATTTGCCTACCAGCGACTCTCAAAAAATGCGATAACCAATCTACTTGGAAAAAAAAACAAGAAAACCATAAGAAAATCAACAGTGCAACCGCACTGAACGCGGTGAGACATCGCCGGGCGAATCGGACGGGTCACGGCGGCAATCAATTGTAATTATAAACTATAAAAATTTCAACCGGCACGGAGCCTTTCGGCTTCTTAGGATGGCCTTTCGACACGCCCGCCGGACGACCGCCGATTTGGGTTCCGTACATTTTATCGTTTCAATTCCAGCACCCGCCGATGTCTATCTCGGCGATCGTTAACGCTGAGAGTATTTTTTTAATCGCAATGCGCAAATGCTTCCGCGCCGTACTTTGAACTGGAATATATTGCAGATCTCTAGAGACAACGATTTTTGTGGATTTCTGGTGTAGCTTAACATGATGTGAAGCAGTTGATAATGATAGTGATTTTCAAAAGGATAAGGGTTTTTGAACTAAGCACAGTATACCTTCCAAACTATGCGCACAGAAATAAGTATCTGTTGCTACAGACAGACAAGTCAGTTAATCTGTCATTGTAAGCGTCGGTGGCGCTGTGGACTCGGCACTGACATTCTAATCGGGAAGCTCGTGGCTCGATCCTGCCATGTACCAACGTGTTTTCCCTTTTTTTTATTTCATATGTAGGTGTAGGTACATTAGTCCGATGTTCTTACGGTGAAGTAAAACATCGTGAGGCAACCTGCATACATCTGCGAATAAATTCAAAGGTGTATGTGAAGTCTACCAATCCGCACTGGACCAGCGTGGTTGTCTAAAGCCTGCTGCACAGTGGACACCTCAACTTAGGGTAGGCTCGAGCCTCGATGGGGTCGTATATGAGCTGTGACTGTGATGATGAAGCTCTATAGGTAAATAATGTTAAAATTGACTTAAAACATAGGCGGTGTCTTTCCTAACCTAACCAGCATCTTTTGGACACCCATAAACCCTTTGAAAATTGCCATGGGCTTCACAATGGCATTTCTTCTACATACGTCACCCTTTTTGTGTAGTCACATTAAATTTCACGTATCATAAATATTAAATATTCGACATATATTTCAATCACCAGAGCTATGTTATTGAGGGTTGCTTGTCAGTTTGTGCTCACTTGGATATCCGAATGAGTTAGTTAGGCTCATTGTTTACGGGAAAGAATCCTGCAAGAAAGGCAATAATCGTATGTTGGGACTT
This sequence comes from Schoenobius gigantellus, assembly GCA_963935595.1. Classification (NCBI taxonomy): domain Eukaryota; kingdom Metazoa; phylum Arthropoda; class Insecta; order Lepidoptera; family Crambidae; genus Schoenobius; species Schoenobius gigantellus. Next base: position 11,569,169 of record OZ012563.1, on the reverse strand, counting down.
ACTAGTCATAGCATTAAGAGGGTTACATACACCAGTATCTTAGTGTCCCTGTTAGATGATCCATGAGCTATAAGCTATATAACAGAAGCTTTTTCCGTATATACCAAGTGCGTAAAGTCGGAAAATTTTTAAGGAATCATAAGCATCAGGTAGGATGAAAAACGCTTTCCTAGGAAGGCAACTGCTTAAATGAAAGTTATAAAAATTAGAATTCGGTGGTTAATGATTCTAATACTTACTTATACTCTAGACCCACCTGATTTTCGAGAGACCCTAACTCTGGTGAGCATTAACGCGGCCTCACGAAATTCGGTACGCCAATAAAACGTCAATTGGTCCATCCACAAACGGACGCCGACGTCAAAAATTGATTACAACAAAATACATCCAAATCACCGAAATACATTTATTGATGCTGTTATGGGAACGCCTAATTGACTACTAATCAAAGCGGGCAATCGATTGCTCGATTTTACCGAACGTAATCGTTAATGTGCCTTTAATCGATATCGGTGGATATTTATTCCGTCCGAATTCATCCGATGCCAGCGGTAGTGGGTGCGATACTTACGCATGCAAATTGATAATTTTAGCACTCCTCGAAAATATGTAGGCGCCGGATTGTGTAGGATTCCTTTCTTCTAGTGCTTTTATAAAGCTTCCTGATATTAGTTTTTTTCTCGAAATCCTCCAATTTTTTAACATAATTATGTAAAGTTACAGACAATATAAAGTTAGTTAGTGAATAGAATCGTTTTTGTTTATTTCGAAACAGTGATTAGGCTGATTAAGCTGCTGATTTTCCAAATAAATAAATAGATATTTGAAGTCGAATAGTCGAGATTAAAACTATGCCTAATCTTTTAAGTTGGACGAAATTACATGCAGTAAACCAAATTTCATCATAATTTGTTAAGTAGTTTTCAAGTTTATCTCGGACAAAATCAAAGGACAAATATTGTGAAACCGCGAAGTCCGAGATGAACTTGTAAACTATACTTAACAGATACAACAACAAAATAAAAAATGATAATTTTGTATACTAATTGGGGTTAATCTTGAGAGATTCAATGTGTAGTCCGGAGAAAGTACCTAAGTAATATATTTTTTTACACCACTATGACATATATATTTTTTTTAATTTAAACTTTCGTACAGCATAAATAAAGTGTACAGGGGCGGACTTAATGCCTGAGGCATTCTCTACCAGTCAACCCGTAAAATGTGAGAAAAATTTTGTTGACGGTGTACGAATTGGAAAAAAATAATAACTAAAAAAACTTGACACAACAAGTAACAACATACTAAATAAAGATAAATACGTACAAAAATATATAAATATTATAAACATAAATATAGATATATAAATATATAACAAACTGATAATCATATCATCTTGTTGTCATACCTATTTAGACAGATTCCAGAAAATGTGTCCGTACTAGACGTTTAAATGATGCCTTATTACGAACCAACCTCAAAGTTTGAGGCAGTTTATTCCATAGACGAGTGGCGGAAAGGGTAAATGAGTCCGAGACAAACCCGGATCGATGGGCTGGGATTTCAAGAGCACGTCTGACAGCAGAGCGTAGGCTAAACGCATGGGCACCACCAAGCGTCTGAAACTTTATCTTTAAATAATTGGGAGCATTCGGATCGTTAATAATGCTGAAAAGCTGGGAAATGACTCTCAGGTCCCTACGCTGACGAATAGGCAACCATTTGAGCTTATTGCGAAACATGGAAATGTGGTCATATTTACGAAGACTGAAAATAAAACGAATGCAATTATTAAGCATACGATCCAATTTCTCGAGAAGGTCTTGGTTAACGTTGGTACAACACACATCAGCATAGTCGATGATAGGGAGTACTAGGGTTTGGACGAGGAGAGCCTTGGTACTGGGAGGAAGGAAATTCTTGAGCCTGTAAAATGAACGCAGAGAACCTCTTACCCTATTACATACGCTATTGATATGCGCGTTCCAGGACAACGAATTGTCAATAAGCAAACCCAAGTTCTTAACAATGGGCTCGAATGGGATTACTATGCTATTGAATTGGACAGGATCGATTAAACTTGTATCAATCTTCGCCAATTGACGCGAACTGCCAACAATGATGGCTTGACATTTACTGGGGTTTACGGTCACTCCGTATTTCGTGGACCAATCATTGATATTAGCCAAGTTGTGATTGATGGTAGAAATGGCATTATCAATTTCGGTTACTGAGGTGCTATAATACAGTTGAAGATCGTCTGCGTACAGATGGTAAGAGCAACTGAAGGATCTGGTGAGAGAATTAATAAAGAGAGAAAAAAGAAGAGGTAAAAGAATTCCGCCTTGAGGTACGCCTGCAGTGAGATCACACCATTCAGATATAGTACAATCAACACGCACGGCCTGCCGGCGCCCTCGAAGATAAGAGGAAAACCAGGAACAGGCAGAGGCAGAGATGCCAAGGTTGGACATGATGGCGAGGAGGATATCATGGTCGACGGTATTAAATGCGTTGGAAAAGTCAATGAGAACCAATACAGTGACCATTGATTGCTCCATCCCATCACGCATGTCATCTATAACCTTAATCAAAGCAGTAGTTGTGCTATGTCCCGGCCTAAACCCCGATTGGAACGGACTGAGAAGGTTATTAGAGAAAATAAAAGAGGCAAGCTGCTTATGAACCACGGCCTCTAGTATTTTGGATAGAAAGGGGAGGATTGAGATGGGCCTGTAGTGGTTCAAGGAAGTAGGGTTTGGAATTTTGGGAAGAGGAATAGTGTAGGCATTACGCCAGAGAGCGGGGAATGTCTTTCAGAGATAAGTCCACCTTTGTACATGTCCTATCTGTTTTTTGTTTTCCAGTGAATGTTTTATGTGCAATAAAGAATATATATATATAATGTACCGGTAGACAGAGAATGGTTCACGATGGTAGTCAGCGGCACAATAATGCACTCCAATATAGACATTAACATGGTGCGGCTGATTTCATCACAACCAACTGCCTTGGAGTTAATTGAACGAAAGATTTTTGACACCTCTACCTCTGTAACAGGAACGAAGGAGAATTCCTTGGAATGGGGAGGAGGGGTGCTGGAAATATTAGAGATAGTTGTAAGTTTGGTGTGGAGAGGTACACTAAGTGTATTAGAAAAATGATGGTTTAACTCCTCTAAAGGAAAACCGGGATGATCAGAAAGGGAGGTAGCATTTTTGCCAAAACCGAGTGAATTTAAAAATTTCCAAGCATCTCCAGGATTTACATTGAGCACATTTTCATGAATATAGCGGCGTTTAGCGACTCTCACCATCTGATTACAACGATTCCGTGCCAGCCTGTAAGCTTCCCAGTATATGTCTGTACGATGACGCTTAAATGCACGGAAAGCTTTGTTCCGTCTCCGCATGGCCGTACGAATATCATCTGATATCCATGACGCAGGTGGTCGCTTGACTCTGACATCCATAATAGGTGCGTGATGGTTAAATAATTTAAGCACTTCCGAGTTTAAGGTGGAAATCATATCATCAACCGATGTAGCAGTGTGTAACGGAGACCAGCCGATACTTCTTGCATCAATTATAAGTTGGTCTGCGTCCATTCTGGCTAGATTTCTCATTGGTATCAATTTGACAGGAATTTTTGGTGGTTTGACCTTGTAAGAAATATAGAGAAGATCATGTCGGGAAAAGCCAGGAGCAGGAAGTTGACCATGGTCAATAACATGAATAGGAGAGGATGTAATGATGTGATCGATCCAAGTGTCAGGAGAGGAAATATTATGGTGGGTGGGATCTAAGGGAAGGAGTTCAAAGTTTGAGCAGTCAATTAATGAACAAAACTTACGGGAACTAATAGAATTACACATAAGATCTGTATTGAAATCACCCATAATTATGTGATGTGCGTAGTCCGAGGCAACCAAGTCGAAGACAGATTCTAAGTCTAAAAAGTAGTTAATGGAGGGAGGGCAGTAAACTACCCCGAGTACGAGTTTGGTGCCCCTGAGATCAATCTCCAAGATTAAATATTCCGCGCAACCGTGACGTGAAGATGACGAACATATAATTTTATGAGAAATGTTACTTAGCAAGTATATTGCAACACCACCCCCACCCTTCCCCACCCGATCATTACAAATCAAAACATGGTCAGGTAAGCAAAAGGATGTCGATAATAAGGTCGGTTTAAGCCATGACTCCGACACAAGAATCGCATGTACATTGGCAGGAGAAAAAGTATTAAGAAAATCCGTGTAATGACATGGTATGCTCTGAGCATTAATATGGCAAACATTAAAGCTCAACGGACTTCTCGAAATTACCGCAGAGAGTGAGGCGTTGGACGCAGCAGAGGCATCACAAGAACTAGTTATAGAGTGAAAGGAGACATCACTTTCGGAATCTGTGGCTGAGAAGAAAACGGAATCAGACATAGTGATAAGCAGGCAACAAAAGAAAATAAATATAAACTAAATAAATCGAATAAAGTATAAATTAATAAGCCTAATATTTAAAAAAAAATATAAGAGATAAATATATGAAATTAAATCGATAAGTCTGCACATTTTGCCGGTTAACTCGTTGACAAACATTATTATACATATTATGATCTATCTGGGGCACGATAATTAGTATAATTAATTACAATACCTACAATCCTACATACAATGAAAAAATTGTCAAAAGAAACTGAATATACTATATTGTGTTAAGATATGTATCTTTATTTTATTGGACAAAATTCGTTTGTGCACGATTTAAACAAAAAAAATCACATTTTGTAATTTAGGCAGGATTAACACTTAAGAGAACTCCATGAAATAACTATTACAGAATTGATAATAGCACTCGCCGGTTTTCCCAGAGATGTGAGAAATTAATTAGATGTGTCGCAACCCACACGCGAACTTGTTATTACTTTAACTGAACCATAAAGTCAATTTTACACGTTGGCGGGCTTACGACAGCGATACATTTATTACTTTACGAATAATTAGAGGCAAAGTCGTGAACGAAGATTGTTTGATTGGCTAATTTTGACGAACCTTCGATTTTAAGGCAAAAGGCACCTCGCACAACATTAAACAGGTCCGAGATGATTTAACTTTTAGTATCGGACATTTTTATTGCATTTGTTATGTATGAGAATTTTATGATGTTTCTGTCATTGATGAAACTCAGTGGAGAAGATTGATCTCTTGTTCTGCGCAAGAGTGCGGTAATCTCCTCTAGTTGGCTACGCGTATCCGTAAGCCGCTCTATTTTTTAATCGGTGTTAGTATGGACTAAAAATTAGAAATCTAAAATCGTCACTATATAAGTGGAAATTATATTTTTTGTGACAATATTTTTCAATGTTGTAGGGACACTAATACCCTAAATCCTTCCCCAGCTTTCGTTTAGAATCTTGTTATTAAAACACAAATTTCACAAGTTTCACTTAATTCCTTATTATAGTTTGTTAAGAATTAAGCGGAACTTGTGAAATTAGTGTTTTAATAACACGATACCATGGAGTTTCATCAAGAAATTACAACACAAAGCTTAAACTATTCGCTTAGATTGTCGGGTTGTAATGTATAAAAGAAAATATATACAATGACAAGTTTCCGGAAACCGATATTCTTTTTGACGCAAAAACCTTGTTGAAAAATAATATAAAATGAACATTTTTACTATGAACTAGCAATACATAGTGTAATGATATCAGATTTTATTGCAATTTAAACATACTGAAGTAGTAGGTACTTTAACATGCACACTCACACACAAATACACACACACAATCGCGTAAGATTTTCCCACACATACTTATAAATATCGTTCTTTTCTCACCCCTGTTCTCTCGGGTAAGTGGTATAACTTTTTAGCGTAACACCTTAATTAGATATTAAATTTTTTATTGAAAACTAGTGGGCCCAGCAGACGTTGTCCTGCCCGATTGATGTACATATAAACCTTCCCCGAATCTATTCAAATACACACAGAAAATTTCGTAAGAATCCGTCGAGCCGTTTTTGAGTTTTTGCGAGACTAACACACAGCGTTTCATTTTTATATATAAGAAAGAAGAAGAAGACTAGTGGGCCCGGCAGACGTTGTCCTGCCCGATTACAGCGCCACCTACCGGGTCTAATTGTACGTTTAAACCTTTCCTAGACCTATTCAAACACACACTGAAAATTTCGTAAGAATCTGTCGAACCGTTTTTGAGTTTTACCGAGACTAACACACAGATAAGAAGAAGAAGAACGATATACTGAATAAAATAAGATTATTATGATGCTGGCGTGAAATTGTTCAGTCTAACTTTTCGAGGCGATTTTAATAATTTCTTTGACATCACCACCACTGTATGAAACCCAAATGTGTACACCAAAACGTGATGCCTATCACGCCTAACGATCTACATAAAAATCACAACCCAACCACGCCTAACCAAATCAAATTTTTACTGTGGGAAGACACGAATCCATACTCTTGCCAACCAACAAATATTTACCGTTACCACGAGTATGTAGCGAAAAACTTATTAAAGGTGAACCATTAAAACTATAAGACACGCTTTTCCCCGACTAATCGATGATGGCTTCGGAAGCATCGATAGATTCGTCGGAATGCTACCATACGATTTCGAATCGATCTACGAGCTATTAACCGTCTGTTAATTGCCGTTAACTGTAGTGTAACACGAATCGTCTCATATCAAATCGAATGGATACTTTTTTGTAGTATTTTGTTTTTATCGCTCGCCTTTTTGTTTTCTGTACATATGTGGAATGTGTCAATTGAAGTAGTTTAAGTGTATTAATGAATGTTCTGCCGAGTTTTAAAAAAAATTAAAAATTTTCAAATATATCATATGCACATAATGTTTTAATTTTAACTAGCTGTGCTTGCGAACTACGTTTCGCCATAATAGTTGTCCAAAAAATGTCACCATTATCACCTACAGGTATATAAAAGTAGCCTACGACCTATTCTCAGATCTACCAAATATACACAAAAGATTCATAAAAATCGGTCAAGCCATTTCAGAGGAGTTCGATAACAAACACTGTGACACGAGATTTATCTCACAATTTCAGTGACATAATCTCTATATCTTGAAGAGTAGCACGGTGGCGCGTATTTAGTGTGACTGACGTGATAAATTTTCTTGACGCTTGTCAAGCAATACGTGTGACTGAGTTTTTTCTCGGCGTGCCTGTGCTGTGGTTGTAGCAAGGGATTTAATACTTTAGAAGATGTAGCAGCAGTCGGCGAGCAAAAAATTTGTGACAAAACTCAGTCACACGTATCCCTTGACGAGCGTCAAGAAATTTTAATCACGTCAGTCCCACTTAATACGCGCCACCATGCTACCCTTTAAGACATAGAGATTATGTCACTGAAATTGTGAGAAAATGCGTGACTCGAGTCCAGTCTTGGCAGCCCGTGCTACGCTTGCTGGTCTGTTAGTTTATCAACACGCGCGTTTTAGTCTCAACAAATATGTCGAGCGCAACGTCATCGATACCAACAATCGCCGACAAAGAAATCGATTCGTATTTAAAACGCGTTAATATTCGCATCGAGTGGCGGACCATCTCGGAAGTTTACGGCCGAGTTATGCCCTTTATGATCGATGGTTTACGATGGGCCAGTAATTAGCGCCGCCGCCCTTTATGGGCGGAGGAGTTGGCCACTTTCACACTGCGTCGTTTTGGCTGTTTGCTAGTCGCCCCTTTGTCTGGAGTCGTGTCATACTTAATTTTAAAAAGATTCGCCGTAACCAAGCGCAGATCCAACACTCAAAAAAGGTGAGACTCATGATCGTATAGTACATCCCTACAATGATGTTTCCAAAACATATGACACTGACCAAGATTCATTGTCTTTTTAAGGCACTGGATAAAATTATCAGTGTATCGATCTCAATAGACCATGAAAGTGTGACATCACAAGTCTATTAGGGTTGTGGGCATGCCCATCGTGCCCACAACGGTGGATCCGCGCTTGCCGTAACTGCCGTAAGCTGTGTTCGGTGTGTCTCTACGCAATCCTATTGGAAATGCCGAGTTCCGTAGTAAACCTAACAAGGCCATAAAGTATTCACTGATCGCCGTTATAATTTGAGCGAAATCATGTGTAATATCTTCATCAAATGCATCTATGTCGTCTACAAAATCCAAAAAAAAACATGCCGTATATGCATGTAAAAATATTTTATTTATTTATTTTACACTTTATTGCACAATAAGACGGTACAATTGGGATGATGGATGACTGATTGATGATGAATTCTATTTTTCACATCTCGACATAAAATATTAAAATAGCGTAGAAAAAGATGCAATCATGTGAAATTAGAATTAAAATCGGCTTAGAAATACATAAGATACAAGCATTTTAAGCTGTTAATTTTGAAGCGATTAGACAGAGATCCGACATCAACCGTGACGTCATCGTTGAGTACGGCCATATAAACTCCATGTAAAATGCCGTTTTGCTAGAAAGAGATGGAGAAAATTCTTGAATACCTTATATCTTGGTTGTTTTTATAGTTATTCGAAAACCGATTTTTTCTTTCTGTTTATTATATGAATAAGCTTCTATTAAAGCAAAAAAAAAATTTTTAGTCATCTAGCCAATTGGCGGACTTAATGCCTTAAGGCATTGAAATGTGTGTATGTAAGTTTTGTAACTAGTGTCAAATAGAAATTATGTGTTGCATTTGTAACTTGTAGCTAAGAATCTTTGGTGTTCTCTAACGACTCGCTCGTATTAATAGTCGCATCTCAAGTCAGAGTCGTATTAATAGTCGTATTAATAGTCGCATCTCAAGTCGATCTTGAGTAGCAGTTTTGACGTTAAATGTATGGCACATCTGTCAAAAACAACAGCTCAAGATCGACCTCGTACTTGAGATACGACTATTTATACGAGCCTAAGACAGACGATATCTAGTATAGACCTGGTGTCTGGTGTCTTTCCACAAAATATGGAAAAAATATATTATGTTCTGATTTAATTTATATCGTATCACCATTACCGTGGTGTTTAATTTAGCTTGCAACTATTTATCACCTTACGTACTTCTATTGGTCGCCGTAGCAGATTCTAGTGGGTATAGTGAGTCAGGAGGACGAACTCGAATATCCGCAAACACTAATTTATTGAAGCCAATTTTCAGACATCTTTGATTTTTTTTCAAATACCTATAATTATTATTTTTTAAAGCTTACGACTGTCGTGATTACTTTTCATACCCAGTCCTCGCGCCTATTATATGAGACGTAAGTAGTAAAGTCATATTGAAGTGCACATAAAGTTTTCAAAAGCTGTATAAATATGCCGAAGATCATGGATGTTTATTCCCTAACGTACTAACGTTACGTTTCGCATCATAAAACCGATAATTTCCAATCGTCTCACATGCAAAGAGGTCGATCACTATTAACGACTTCACGTACGAAAACAAACAAAAATGTTCTCACAATACTAATGAGTTGACGAGCAAAAAGTTCATAACATTTTCCAATAGTTGTAAAACTTAAAACTTAAAACATACACTGTAAAATACATCGCCATTAATGCTGATTTACAACCATACCTTGCCGTGGAAAGTTTTTGTTATGGCTTCATTATTATTTAGACCTGGCCCCTTACCATTAAAACAATATTGAATCGTACCTACATACCGCTATGGCAGCGTACAACGCCAGTCGCTTACACTTCCACCTTCGGCCTTGTCATAATTTTCCATCAGGCGAGAGATGGCCAAGAGCTTCCCGTACGTATGTAAAAAAACCTTTTCGGTCTTAACGCCCATAGTAGGGTCAATCATAAAAAAATCACTGCAGAAAAAACCGGTTCTCTTCATAAATATTGGATAAAAAAATCTTTAAAAAAGAAATGTTATTATTCAATGCATTCTTTAGTAGAGGATGGTCTTTTTAATTTTTGGATAAATTAATTAAAACTTGGTTAAAATGTGACCCAAACATGCCTCGATTTTAAAACATTAAACCTAATCGCGTCGTAAATATTAGGTTAAATCGTATAATTTCGTTTTCAATAAATAAAGTGAACAATATATTCTAGCGGATGGTCTTTTCAGATTTTTCTTATTCGCCTTTATTAATTTTTCATTGAAATAATTCATCTTACGCGTAAAGGTTTGCTTAAATATTCCCTTCACTCGCCTATGTAATCAGTACGGGACGATCGAGCAAGGTCATTAGGACCACTATGCGCCTTAAAGAGTTTTCCTTTCGTATGTGAAAATCCTGGTCTAATCATAGTCGTGTTTTAAATCTGGTGGGTCTTATTATAGAACGCAGTTTGAGCTTAGTCTTGCTTTTAACCTGATGGCGTAGCTTCTTTGACGTTCAAAAGTGATTGTAAAATCCCAATTGAATAAAGAATATTGAATTTGAATTTGAATGCTCATTCACTAATGTCAATACGAGTATATAGAGACAGCATCAGGTTTAAACCAGGACTAAGCTTTAACCATGTTTTGTAAAAGGCTTAGGTTTTATTTCGAGTTTGTCATCTCTTCACAGAGAGAATTGTGGTAAATTACAGAGATATCTCTGGTAAATTATCATAGTCGGCAGGACTAGCTAAGCTAGCAAGTATGAACATTATGGGTGTGTTAGAACATAATAACACACTGTATCCGTCGTTTCTGATATTTTTTATCATATAGTTTGGATCACTTTTGTTCCAACGATAAGGCATCATTGTACACGGCATTGTACACGATAAACATTATGAATCACCTCCTTTTCTGTAGTCATTTTGTTTTGCGTGCGCACGCAATAGATGGAGCAAAAAACAAACGTGCGCTCACGACGGTAGGCGAGCGGCGACTGAGCGTCCTAAATTCTATCTAAATGTGATTACACCCATTCGATTTAGTATCCGATTTAGTATTTAGAACGTCGAAAACCATCCTTCTCCTAAATGGGCTCCTAAATCGGATTCTACTATTCCTAAATGCGATTTAACTTCTCTGAATTCATTAACGACTAAAAAATATCTGATCCTGAATCCAGCCTCCCTAGCACGTCCACCAAAACACGATATGATAAAGCGGTTTATCGCGGTGAACTGTCAAAATACAATAGAGTTTCGTCGTATTTTGACAGTTCACCGCGATATATCGCTTTATCATATCGTGTTTTGGTGGACGTGCTACGGGGGCTGGATGGTATAATACCCACTTAAAAGCTTTAACCATGTTTTTTTTGTAAAAGGCTTAGGTTTTACTTCGAGTTTTTCATCTCTTCACAGAGAGAATTGTGGTAAATTATCATAGTCAGAGTAACGACTGCAATAGGGAGAAAGGAAACGGCGACACGTGTGTTCTTAATCTGTGACAGCACGGCAAGTGACATTAAAAGAACCCAGTAATTCACTGTCTTGTTCTTCAAACCCAAACCAGGGGGGTTTCACTCCGCAGTTTAGGTACGTTTGGCCTGCGCACCGGCCGGGCCGGTTTATGGCTGAGGGTTGCCGCTCGGAAATGCCAAACTGCAGATAACTCCGTCTCCCTGTCTCCCTATGATAGAAAGAATTACTTGAAACAAGTAATTTAGACAGCCGAACCGTGAAACATAGTCTCAAGATAAAGAAATGCTATACGGTTGTTTTACACTTATTAAAACATAATTTACTTATTTAAAGAGGAAACTACGAAAACATGTGCATCAGAACTGGATTTTTTGTCGTTGCTTTTTTATTAGATTTATTACGAGTTGTATGGCATCCTGTTTAGGTACTTTGATGAATGATAATACATATGTGTTTAATTATTTATTATGTTATATTTATACATGTATTAGGATTTTAAACAATTGTAACTGATTTCTAATAAAGTTTGTTTTATGGATACATCTACGACATAATTTGCTCTGTGCACATCTCAGGGTTGACTGGTAAAAATTCCTCAGGCATTTAGTCCGCTGTTGTACACGATAAACATTAAGAATAAATAAATAATTGGTAAAGACTATGTTAATATAATGAAGACATACTTCTATATAACCAAAACATTGGTAATGAAACAAAATTATAATGTCCACTCGATATCCCATGTATTCAATAGTTCAGCGGTCGTAAATGCCATTTGAAAACGTTAAACTCCAATAAAATATCGCGTATCTAGTGTTGCCCGCGTAATGATACACGGCGCCGGTGTTGCCAGCGGTGAATACTTTATTTGACACGTTATACTATTTGACAGAGTTGTTAATGTCGCGTTGGCATGTCAGGGCTCAAGCGATTTTATCTCTTTTTTTTCAGTGATATAAGTAACGTTTTATGTTTCCATTGTGTTGTATTGAATCATTTTTTCGTAACATTATGAACTAATTTAAAAATATCGATCGCTTTTGTGGAGCATGTTTTGTAAATATTTTATTTAAGGAATTTCCTGTTTGGAATTTTAACACTTTTGATTTAAAATTAATAATAACTTGCCGTGAATCTGCCTCTGTGTTATGGCTTACCTATCAGACAAAGGACTGTAACCATAGCATAGCACAGTGACCATAGTAAACATTTGCTTTTAACGCGCATATCCACAAATTTTTGTGACCACATTGTGTTGGGACTTTTTTTTAAAAACCATTTGAATAATTCGCGCCTCGCGGACTTAACCGTATGAAACAAACAAACAAACATTTTGTTACAATTACTACCAAGTGGCAAGAGCGTCGGTGGCGCTGTGGACTCGGCACTTGCCTTCCAATCGGGAGGTCCGGGTTCGAGACCGCCATGTACCACTGTGTTTTTCGATTTCGAATTTCATATGTACATTTGTCTGACGCTCCTACGATGAAGGAAAACATCGTGAGGAAACCTGCATACATCTGCGAAGAAATTCAATGGTGTATGTGAAGTCGACCAATCCGCATTGGGCCAGCGTGGTTGACTAAGACCTAATCACCCTAACATAGGGTAGGCTCGAGCCCCTCGGTGGGGACGTATATGAGCTGTGATGATGACTACCAAGTAAATTGGTGTGGACGCTTTCCTAGTTTTCGAGTAAGTATTAGGAATCCTGTAATCAAATTAAGAAGACTCCGCTCTAGCGAATATCTTTTTAATCAGTTAGGCAAGTAAAGTGAAAAAAAAACAACAAACTAAACAAATAGATTTGTCTGAACATTTTCATTAGATAGAATATCTGAACCAATACTCACTGAACCGATGAGTATGAGATTGGTTAAAGTGAGTTCATTTGGGCAAAAAACGGTACGGTGGGCCCGGAGTAGGCTAGATTGACGTGAAAAGAAACTTGAACAATAAACAGATAAAATTTTGTGTTGAAAACACAACCTACTGCTAAAATCATTCTTTAAGGTCATAAATATATCAAATCATTACATATTCATTATACATAATTTATTTATTTATTGTAGGTACAGTATACATTTTAAAATAATTAGCACAATAAAAATAGTACATAAACTAAAAGTTTCCAAAATTGTGCACATAATTATGCTAGTAGTATTTTAATTTTCATCCGTTTGTCATCCCGTCCACGCTAAGATTGTCTAGAGGAGATCTAATAAGACCGCCTTTGTGCCCACGTAAGTGTGTACTTGTTTTAAAAAAATGTAATATCTGTAATGTCCACGCGTGCAATAAAGTTTATAAATATAAGCAAAATTCACCAGCATATTCCATTTTGTAGTAAAATAACCACAGAGTACTGAATAATCAGATTTCCCGGTCGTCGCAAATTAACCCTGGTCGTGTCCAAGCGTGCACGTCAATTACAAACACGACCCCAGTTTAAACAATTAAGCGTCGTCGCGTCATAACAGCCCTTATATCCGGACAGCGAATATTTATAATAAGTGACATGTTAAGCGACAGCGCGTACCTGCTGCGCTTATCTACAACTTGATATTTTTATAAAAAAATCATAGATAATAAAATAGAACCGACTCCTTTTTGGAAGTCGGTTATAATACTCGTACGTTGGTTTTTCTTAAGACTTCGAAAACATTTCCGCGTTATTTTATTTTTATAATTTCGGTCATCAGCTCCATTTATCGAAGTTACTAATATCAGATAGATCTGTAATTTATGATTGTATATTAAAGTTTGTCTTGTATCTACTATCTATGTGTATTACAATATGGCAGAGGAAGTGCCACAATATGGCACAAGAAGTGTAACAAATAGAAGGCACAGGAAGTGCCTTCTATTTGTTATTCGGATGTTAAGTATTTAAAGTACTTCACATACAAATAGCGTAGGCATACAACCAAAATCTTTTAAAATTATAAAAAATGTAACAATTAATTAATTAAAAAAAACAAATAAATATTAGATTCTTCAAGTAACGGATTTTGAATCATTTTTGCTTTTCTCAGAGGAATTGTTTCGAGTTTTCCTTAAATTGTATTCGTTATAGCTTAGCACTAAATATCAGTATTCATCGTATTCTTATGTTATATTCTTGAGTGTAATAGATAGTTTCGAAACACGCTATCTAGATGCACATTAGCGCGACAAATCGCGACAAACCAAATCTCGATGCACGAAATCGCGACAAACCAAATCTCGATGCATGAAATAGCGACAAACCAAATCTCGATGCATGAAATAGCGACAAACCAAATCTCGGTGCATGAAATCGCGACAAACCAAATCTCGATGCATGAAATCGCGACAAACCAAATCTCGATGCATGAAATCGCGACAAACCAAATCTCGATTAACGAAAACGCGACAAGTCAATTCTCGATGCAGAAATCGCGACAAGCCTAATCTGGTAGCCTTAGAACACTTATACATGCAAACTTAAAAGCATTATTAATCTAACATTTTTGTATAAGCGGAAACCGTTTATGGCTTTTGTATTAAGTATATAGCTTTTAATATATATCTTTAGTATTTTTTTTTTTCAAAATAAATAAATAAATAATTTTCATTCGATTGTCTTACGTTAAATGGCACTACGTTGAAAGAAGGCCACAAAACAAACAAAATTCCAATAAGAGCAACTTTAACTTACCTATTTTAACAAATGAGAAACGTTAAGGAATTTAATCTTAAACAAAAGAAAATCACGCCGCGCCATCGAAGATAGTTCCAAAAAATTATACCGAAATTGGAATAGGTAATTAGAATAGTCTACATCGAAATCGGAAGGAGGAATCGGGGGTAATTTGTAACAGTAATGACGCTATTGGTCAGCCGGGTCGGTCGGGTCATGGGAGCGAGCAGCTGTCAACCGTTGTCAACCTATCTCTGTTGTTATCTGTGGCCTAATAGGTGATGCCGCGCTTCGGGAATGTGGTAAAAAAAACTGTCAATTGATTAAAATTTTCATTGTCCTCAGATGTTAAGATTAGCATGTTTGTGTCTTAATTATAATAATATATTTACATTAATATTATAATCTGTAGTTAATGTTAATATCTGCTCATATTTTTCTCCCTCCAAATTGTAATGTCATTATGTTATTTTCAATTGGTAATCATAGGTATGTTTGTTCCGCGATTATTCCGCCAAGGTATATAAGAGGTGGTGCTATTGTCACCAAGTCAGGATCTGGTGATAGGATTCCAGGAAAATCGAGGGAATCCTTTAAATTTCATGGGCACGTCCATCGTTTCATATTGTTTCTGATACTATAAAGACACTATAAAGAACCTAAGGCTTGATGCTCGTGCAGCGCAGTGAATTGAATGTACTCGTAGATTTGGAACCATTTTGTCTGTGTATAAAGCAATATCTATACCTACTAATTTGTTTTGTTTGATTGTTTGGTTGGTTGAACGCGCTAATCTCAGGAACTACTAATTCAAATTGAAAAATTCATTTTGTGTTGGATAGTCCATTTATCGAGGAAGGCTTATAATATCGCGCTACGATTAATAGAAGCTGAGCGTCCATGAAAAAAGTTGCAAAAACGGGAAAAATATATGGCGAAACGTAGTTCGCGAGCACAGCTAGTCAATTTATAAAAATTTTGAGATATTTTGCAAAATGCCACTGACATAACAAATAATTTGTTGTTATAAAAATCAATAGGCATAGGTACAAAAAATATTATGACGATTTCATGGAATGGAAAATGATTTATTTGAATGTAGATATGAGTGTAGATAAAGTAGTGTATACACAGAACAGAAAAAACAGTTTTTTCTGTTTTTTCTGTTCTGTGAGTGTATATAACTGCACGTAAATTGGTATTAACACACTCGCGTGATACTACTCGCCAAGGTTTTTAAACACCCGCTCATGTTTTAATAACCTCTATTATGTGACAGTTACCTACATAATCTACTTTTTTGTATAATATTTTTTTACGTTATAGAAAAACAGGTCCCATAGTGCAAATACACTTCAATTTGGTAGTCTATACAATCTTTTCATTAAATGTATCGCAGGTATGAAGGTATACTGGCTACTCTAAGCATACTGGACACGGCCAGACTTAACCTTTGACCTCCCATAAATCGGACCACAATTAAAACATAAATAACTCCAACAACCCCAAGCAATAACACTAAACGCCGAGAGTAAATTGAGACAGCGTTGCCAACATTAGGAAGCTGTATATCACAAAAACGAATCGATTCGCCGTCGCATAAATTGCCCGCAAATGCATACACGCGTTGCGATTGGCAGCATTGATCGTGACACTTGGGATTTTCGTAGTATAAGCGGGATTTGCGATAATATACCGTTTATGCCGCTCCCGGGATTATACCGTCAATATTATTACGCGCCTCTTAAAGGCTCGTTTACATTATTACAGTGGCTATTCCAGTCTATCGCTGGTTTGCTGGACTGGAATACTTAATATGTACTGGAGTGTTTACTAGAGGGAGGTGCGGTATTGGGTCGTCTGCGGATGTTCTCAAATATTACCTATGTCTGCTGCAAAATGCCGTGCTTGCATGTGTTCCGGTGAAGGGTAAGAGGCAGCGAAATTACTGGGTATTGTGATTTGACACCTTGTTACGACACAAGTTGACAACTTTCTGGTATTAAAAATAATTTAATGAAAATGCTCTCTTCCAGCCCAGTCAGTAGCTGTGCCAGTCCAATGATTGGAGTCACCTTTTTCATTTCAGGGCTACTGAAAACTTGAGAACGGTCAATCTAATAGGTATATCATTCCTGTCCCCCTAGGCAAATGCCAGACGCGAAATTTTCTGTAGTCGTTCCGCAGAAAAAGTATGGAAATGACATTAGCCTGTGACAACGTCACGCTATTTTTTCTGCAGCTAATGTCATCTCCATACATTTTTTCTGCGAAACGACTGCGAATAAACGTTATGTCAGGCATTCCTCAGGGAACTCATTAATATTCGGGAAAAAAAATGGTATTTGAACTTCCTCAGAGCCTGCTATGTTGTTATATACCAAATTTCATTAAATAAATAAATCAATTTTCGGATCCCGATCCGATCTGATTTCTCAGGTTCCTGTAGGAATTTTAAAAAATCCTTCGTAGTGGGCGCCTATATAAACCAATGAACCCCTGTTACCGAATTTCATGCTTTTCGCTCCAGCCCCCGTAGCATGAACACCGAAACACGTTATGATAAAACGCTAAATCGATATGAACTATGAAAATATGTTGGATATAATGGCTACCCTATGGCTATACTTTGAAATTTTATCGACGTTAATATATTAACAATACACAAAATAATCATACCAATACCCAATATATACTCAAAACTTCAAGATAGCTGAAAAATCCAACGTTTTTAACAACGTTCATCTCGATATATCACTTTATCATTATCGTGTTTTGGTGGTCATGCTAGGGGAGCTGTGGTTTGTTGGACTTTACGTTGATACCTCAGCCAGTCACTTGCCAAAGCCTTTGATAAATACGGATTATATGTTACGTTGACTTTTTGTCACTCTTCACGAATTCGCAAAGCATAGGACTCGGTGCAACCGACCCTCAGAATAGGACTGGATTACTGGACTGGAACGGCTACTGGAATAAATGTGAACGAGGCTTAATACCGTAAAGCCGGCCCATAAAACATATTGGGAATTATTGTCGATATGTCAGTTTATCTTGGTTTGCGGCCGGGCGCTTTGTGCTATCTATTTATTGGAGATGTCTCACTCTGAATTCAATATGCATTATGGTGGTGTTATGTCAGTATTACGTAAATTGTTACAGATAAGTAATGCGATGTTTTCATGTTGTATCTATCAATGATAGCAGCAAACTGATTAGATATTGTTTTTTGGGAATTCTTCGTATTGCCTTGTTTTTAGTTGTGTGTTAGTGAGGGCTTTCATTATCTTTAGCTTACGTCGTCTTCTTCTTTTATCTTTGATATCGAAAATTGACGAAATTCCATTCCATTTTTAACCCTAGTCTAATTCATTTTATCCCCCTTTATGAAAATAGTTTTCTAAAGTCCTTTCTTTGCTGTCTCCTACTGATAGCCATATCTATGTCCTAGCCCGCCTATTTATGACTTTAAATCTATGTAGGTATGCAGTTTTTGTTGTTACTAAAATCTATGACATGGTTCCTAAGAACACATCTTTGTATGTCTAATAGTTAGAGATTGCCCATATTGACCGATGTAAATGTGTCACGCTGTATACTGCAATAATGGTGTTCTTGTTTCAGTATCATTTGTGCCTTGCTATAAGCGACCTATGTCAGTCTTGCAAATCTTGTTGAAGAAGTGGAAATTGACTTGGGATTATTAGCCCTTCTGTACAACATGTACGAGTACCTTTAGAGGACTGTGAAGTGCCAATTCATGGCTCGAGTATGCACTTTCAAAAATGCAGTTTGTTGCACACCGCCTACGGTTGAAAGTTCGAGGCAAGTGCCTACATTTCTTATGGAAATATTGTTTTGGGCGATAACGGTTTATCCCCCCTAAACCTTTATGAAATTAAACACTTTTGGTCTCATTAGATTCAGTATACCTTAATCTACGTTTTGATTTTTTGTAATTCAGTATATTTTAGTCAAAAAAAGATAAAAATGCTCGAGGTAGATTTTAAGTCTAAAATATAGATATTTAGATACTAATAATTTATATTCTGAGCAATATTACTTCAAAATCAAAACTTTCAAACCTAGATTTTCATTATATCTACAACATTTGCAAAAAATATGAAAATTGGACTATGTAAAGAGGGAGAAAAGCTTTATCGCTTTTTGTATGAAAATCTACAGCTTCACAATCACAATCCTCTTAAAAATTCATCAGCAGAAATAAGTAGTCATAGGTAAACTTCTCGGTAGGTGATTCGTATGATTCCTCTTTCTCACGATAATTTTACACAAATAATTAAAGTTTTGCTAATTACCCCAAGATTATTTCTTTACAATTGCCATGCAATGTCAATAGTATTTTGATATTTCCGATACACGGCGAAATTGTCTCATTAGTTGCACTTACGGTTATGTTTTAATGGCGGTAATGGAGCCTTTCCGATTAAATCTCTTTATGTTTACCCGTGTTATGGCAAATATTCTTAATTATCAAGGAATTGTGCACATCCTGCGGTCACCGCAGAAATCTCGTTCGGCCTTCGACTGCCGGCGGCCTTGGGCTGCAATCTTAATGATCTTGTGAAAGGAATCAAGAGTTCGTTTTGAAATGTACTCTTATAATATGTTTTATTGGTACGTTGATTTAGAGGTAATCAATAAAGTTATCAAGGGCATTGCGTTCGATGACGTAATGAGCTGCTGTTCTACCTTCATCTCGTAGAAAACCGCAGCCAAATAACACTACCTACGTGTTCTTATTATAAATCCTTCATTGTATATACATACAGCAAACAAATATTTGTTAAAATGCCATAAAATGACTGCCTGCCAATCCTATGAGGCATAGTAAGATGGAAGTTGTGGTAATTACAACACTATAGACAATACAGTTACCATCTACAAGCAGCTGGGACAAAGCAGTTATATATCCAGAAAAATAGACAAAGCAGTTTTATATCCATAATGAACACGTTCTTGGCCCTTAACTCAACGTGATAAAAGTGGATCCGAATGGAAGCCAGTTTCACTTGGATTCCTCAACAACTAAGGAACCCTTTTACTTCTATCTTGCCTTTTGTCGTGCAGGCAAAACCCTAGTCAAGTGAATAAGGGAAGGGCTGTAAGGGATGCCAAACAACACCTCACAGGATCCCAGACCCACCTTACCAGCACGTAATGCATCTTGTTCAACGGTTAAGACTACGACACTCGTACCAACCTGAACTGGGCCATGGTGCTGGCAAATGGGTCAAATTCCCACTACTAAAAGGCCTTGGGGAGATCATAAAGTGGACTTAAAAGGGTAGGACCATTATCCAGCTAAGGTCGAAAATTCTGTATCCTGCTTCTGATAAAGCAGTTTAAATGTGTCTATCTATATAGTTATTATCACACCCATATATAAAGGTTTCGAAAATCATTTCATCAAGGTTTCGAAGTGATAGAATTAAAATACATTAAGTGTATCTACTTGTCGCCTGCGTTGTAGCTGTTTATCCATAAAAAATAATCACTTTGAATTCACGTGCGTAGTTTTATTGTGCATCCATTAAAGACCGATTATTATGCTTGCGAGCAATGAACATTCGCGTTAATACGCCTTTAAGTACTCAGTCAGAGCTAAATTGTGAACTGACCTATTTGTAGCTTTAAAAAACTTGACGGCCCTAGAAATGCACCTTGCGGTAGCCCATCAACTCTCTATTAACGGACGTCATCTCTTCCTTACGCAAATTAATATCGAATCAATCCGTCATTAAAGCAACGGTCTCACGCCCCGACATTATCTCTCACCCCATCAAGGTGGCACGTCTAATAGAAATCGGTAGTAAGAAACGCTGGGGCCACGAGACGCAATAAAGCGTCATATTGATAGAATTGATAGAAATGATGGAAAAAAAAGTATTTTAAAAAATCCGTAAAAATGTCATTTAATGTAGTTAACATATGATTTTACGGTTTTCCAAAATTAAAATTCAGTCCTGTAAAAATAGCCTTAAAATTATAACTCACTCAACTTCAAAGTTATTTGATTTCTAATGCAAACGTAGAAAAACAGCGTCCAACTATTTTAGATTTTCCCTAAAACATATTTAATTATCCTTATTCATAGCAATATAAGATAAATGTTGTGATAGTTATGTCTTTTTATATTATATTATCATACATTATTAACATCACGAAATATTACTCAGTCTCTAGTAGTCTCTACATCTCCCACCATGCAAAAATCCGATATTAAAACCGTAGTGTGAGCGAGAAAATAGCAGAACAACTTGATTTTATTTGACACTGTTTCTATCGCTATATAGAGCAACTTAAGCAGACAGACTGAGGAAGTACCTCACTGAAAATTGCAGCCAAATAACGTTGTGCCATGTTATGTTGTTTGTCATCCGAGCTTCAAAAAATTGCATTTTTATATAATTAAGTTGGCAAACAAGTACCTATTCATCTGATGATAACTGGCTCCAGTCACCTATAGAACATGTGGTTGGTGTAAGATTTGCAAATCTATAAACGTTTATCGTGTTTAATAACAAATAAATAAAAATATTTTGCAATTTCATAAGGGAATCAATACCTATAGGGTAATTCCCGATGACCTAAAATTATGAACTTTAGCAAGAAGCAAGGCATATGTTAATGAAAAAATCAGAAAAACGTAAATATTAGTTCTTAATTCGATAAGTTTGTACGGAACCCTCGGTGAGCGAGTCCAACTCGCACTTGGCCGTTTTTAAACTTCATCTATACGTAAACGCGTTTCTCGTGGCCTAATGTAAGTGCGCAGGCGTTTGTGGCCAGTTACCGCGTCTTGCGGCATCTCGCACGCGCGCAAAAAGCAATATTGGATGTGTCAAGGTATGATTGATGCGCGCGCAACAAAAAGCGCGCCTATAACTCGGTTACGGAACGGCGAAGTGTGCGAATGGCTCCGGACTTACGCGCGGGTCCTTAATTGACGGATTTTTTCCGCTTAACGTTTACCATAAAGTATTTACAGTAAGTCATAGAATAAGTCCTTACTCCTCTATTTTCTAAAGGATTAAGGACATAATTAGATATCTTTTATGCTCGGGCTCCGCACAATTGTTTTAATTTGATTTGTATAATGAATCTTTAACTAATTTTAGGACTTATTAAATCAAACCATACAATGTAGACATTTTGTGGCGTTCATTTAGTTCTACTATCGTGAAAACGTCCAATTTTGCCCGCTTTTTTTTTCAATATATTCTTCTTTGTAACCGACTTCAAAAAACGAGAAGTTTCTCAATTCGATGCGTATGTTTTTTTTGTGTATGTTACGCGATTACGCCGCCAATTGTGGACCGATTTTCAAAATTCTTTTTGTATTCGATTGAGTATACTCCAAGGGTGGTCCCATGGTCACCGAAGTTAGGATCTGATGATGGGATCCAATGAAAATCGAAGGAAACCGTAATTTATGGTAGGTATTATATTAGTGTTTCTTTCAATAAAAAGATTTCATTCACTAAAAAGTAAAAAATATTATACAAAAAATAAAAAACGACTTCAAAAACACTGAAAAGTTTAAAAATGTATAAGAATAGGTACAGACAACATCACACTTCTATATTGAAGTCGGTGACAAATTTTAAGACTTTCTAGGAGATCATCGTTTGGCACCGACTTCAATATAGAAGTGTGATCTTGTCTGTACCTATTCTTATATTATTTTTAACTTTTCAGTGTTTTTAAAGTCGGTTTTTATTTTTTATTTAAAAAATGTAAGGTTAGATATACTTTTTTTATGCAAAAATATAGCCCATCTAATCACAGAATTATGTTACAATAAAGAAATAGTCCCTAATTTTAAAGAATTCCGAGCAATTGGATAGCTGTGGCTATAGTGTATCTAACACGACTTTTTTGTAAACGTAGGAAAACAACTAGCAACTAAGATAACCCTTAACCCTATCATACCAATCACACAGACACCGAACCCTATCTACAACATTATAAATAGTCCCCATGAATCTATGGCAATTTTGACTACCGACTGCGAAGAAATAGAATCCACACTCCTGAATCTAAAATCTGACTGTGCGGTAGGTTGGGATGGAATCTCTTCGTTAGTAATTAAAGCAGCGAGACATGTTTTAGTTCCTCTTTTAAGTCACGTGTTTAATTTATGCTTAGCATCTGGATGTTTTCCTAAGGTCCTGAAAAAAGCCATTGTACATCCAATCCATAAGACGGGTGATAAAAAAACATAAATAAATACAGGCCAATCTCTGTCCTAACTACCATGTCAAAAATATTCGAAAAAATCCTAAACAAGGGACTGCTTAATTTTTTAAAGGTCAAAAATATTCTGCCGCCGAACCAATATAGCTTTAGATCAGGAAGAAATACTGAAGATGCCGTTCTAAAACTTTTAAGCAATATTTTCTCTAACTTGAATAAGAACCTTAAAACTATTAGTCTTTTCCTCGACCTGTCTAAAGCCTTTGATACGGTTTCTGTCCTAATTCTTGTAAGCAAATTACAGAATATCGGTATCAGAGGCTTGACCCTGGATATTTTTAGGAGTTACCTTAGCGATCGTTGCCAGTGCGTTAAAATGGGGAATTTATAAGTGAAGAGAAACCCATTACTTTTGGCGTGCCGCAAGGTAGTGTGATCGGTCCTAGCCTTTTTCTCATTTATGTAAATGAGCTCTGCAATCTTACCATACCGTATACAGATATTGTTACCTACGCTGACGATACGGCGCTTATCATACATAGTAAAGACTGGGCAGACACACGCAAAAATGCTGAGTATGCGCTTAGAATAGTAATGGATTGGCTTACAAGGAATAAACTTATGCTTAATTTAGAAAAAAACAAATTTATAGCTTTTGCCCCTAGTATGAAATCACAACCTCACATGTCGTATACCATCACTGCTCATAAGTGCGCACACAATACAAATTGTTATTACGCATGCCTTCAGATCTGTCGCGCGACATCATTAAAATACCTTGGTGTGATCATTGACTGCACACTGAGCTGGAAGGAACAAATTGAATCGGCAACTGCTCGTACTAGAAAACTAATTTTTCTGTTCAAGAAACTGAGATGTAGTGCAGATGCCAAAACACTAAAAACAGTTTATTTTTCACTGGCCCAGTCAGTTTTTTCTTATTGTATTGTAACTTGGGGTGGCGCTGCTAAAACACATACGAGTACCATACGCTTGGAAAGGGCACAAAGAGCAGTGTTAAAGGTTGTTCTCAACAAACCACTTCGTTTCCCGACTAAGGATCTATATACGAAATTACTGAGGTTCTCTCCATTAGGAAACTGTATGTGCTAGGCGCTGTACTTCGGACACATCTTCATCTTTACTATGACCCAAATCTAAACAAAGACAAGCGTCGGAGGGATAGGGTCTGTCAAGTTCCGCATTGCCGTTTGGGTATAATCCGTCGACAATTTGATTTCTCTAGTGGACTTCTCTATAATAAAATCAATAAATGCCTAAGCATCCACCCATTGACCTACAGTGACTGTAAAAGAAAAGTTTTAAAGTGGATCCTAAAACAATCGTATGATGAAACAAAAAAACTGCTTAATTGGTCTTTCACCATATGACACACACACACACCCGCACACACACACCCACTCACACACACAGATGCGCACACACACACTCATACACACAAACACGCACATGCACTCACTAATTTGTTTTGTTTACCTATTATATGCTCGGTAGTGAACAGATTGATTATAATTGTATACGAGTATATAGTTATGTTTATCCCTGTATTGATATTTCCGTAAATATTGTAATAGTGTACTTAAGCCTCAGGAGTCTTTGAGGTGGGCGTTAACAACCGCTACACAGTCTTTGATTATAAGCGGTGTTATCGTTCACAATATTTTTTGTCATTGAAATGGTACCAAATAAATATTCTCTCTTCTCTGTATTCTCTCTTTATATACCGGGTGTAACGGAATACCGAAATAATATTTAAGGTTGTTGATTAACGAAAAAAAATGTTTTATGACTTATTCTTTGTATTTTTATTAAGTACTCGTACTTAAATGCCTACTTTCGATTTAATACGCGTAATTGACGTCTTAAGCGTATTAAATCGAAAGTAGGCATATAAGTACAAAGAATAGTCATAAAACATTTTTTTTGTTAATCAACAACCTTAAATATTATTTCGGTATTCCGTTACACCCGGTTTATAGATTTATATTTAGGACACTATAAATATTTATTTATTTATTTTATCTTAGGAAAACCAACAGCTCACAAACACAGATAACGCTAAAATATGTAACAAAAAGCCAATAATAGGTTTCCACTAATAGATATAACATAACATAGAATTGCTAAAAAGCGATCAAGTTCCTATACCGTACACAAACGTAAAAAAGTGAAATATAACATGCTAAAAATCTAAGAACAAGTATAAAATAACATAATATTAAACAACAATATATAATAATTGACTATGTTAAAAAAATGAAAAATTGCATAATATATTGTAAATGGCACCTATCCTGTAGCGCATGTTATAATTATATTTTTCATACATTGTTCTAACAATCTTTTAAGGTTAAGTAGCAGTGTAGTAGAAAACAATAAAAAAAATTGTTTCCGATTCGAAATAGTACGATAGGAAGGTAAACGTTTTAGTAACATCTGTTTGATTGAATCAATAAGCTACTAACCAATTATTCACAAGCTGAGACCCGAAATCCATTACACTATCCATTTTTTACCTCCAAAATGGTGCAACCTCACACGCATGTAAAATAAATAATTACAGGACTATTGCGTAACCTGTCAAACATAATGTGTAAATAGTACCCCTCGGAAGAGGCGGTTTTAAGAACCCACTACCAACTCAAGGCGTCAATTTACGAAGGAAACTAATAATTATGCCATTAGATGGTCAATCGATATCCTATTGAACGCTCAATTTTAGCGCCATTTTTTCTATTTTTAAAGCGAACTAAAGCAAAGGAAATTGTGACCATGCAGCCTGTCCGCCTATTATTTTCTGTAATTCAAGGGTGCGTCCGTTACAGCTTGCAGCTATAATTAGTTGAATGCGTTGGAATGCTTCTGTCATAATATTTTTAATCGTTAATGTTCGTATTAACACAAGTTTCCGATATTTTTTTTAATCTGAATCAAACGTAATATCTTTGTGTTATTAAAAGCTCATGAACTATGATATCGTGTAATTGACAATTATATTATATTATATATTTATAGCTTTATGTTTTTAATAAAATGAACACTGCAACCATTTTGAGCCCAAGGGATTAAAGATTCAAGTTTTTAATGAAGTTTCAATGTTCCTTTAGTATAATTCTTTAATTCTTTATGGAAACACTTTATAAATCATCTGGATACAAAGCACATTAGAAAATAACCTTGCACTATCACACTAGAATTGGTTGAAGTGGAAAAGGGAGCAACACACACAAAAGTATAATGATCTTTATTTTTTCTATCACAGAAAAATTTATGATAGACAATTACACAATAAGGGTTGAGAGAATTTACATCGACCGTATATTCGGCCACTGACTACCTATTCGGTAGCTTAAGAAGTGTCTTAATTTGAGCAAACAATGCATCCAGGGGGGTATTGTATAAGACAAAATCTATCACGATCGCTCTGAATTTGCCAATCATTGCGGCGTCAATACAAGACTCTGTGTCGACTGTCTGATAAATTTCTTTTTACAAAAAATAGAACCGACTTCAAAAACACTGAAAACTTAAAAATAATATAAGAATAGGTACAGACAAAATCACACTTCTATATTGAAGTCGGCGCCAAACGATGATCTCCTAGAAAGTGTTAAAATTTGTCACCGACTTAAACATAGAAGTGTGATGTTGTCTGTACCTATTCTTATATTATTTTTAAGTTTTCAGTGTTTTGAAGTCGGTTCTATTTTTTGTAAAAAAAAAATATTTTTAACTTTTTAGTGAATGAAATCTTTTTAGTGAAAGAAACCCTAATTTAATACCAGCTGGTATTAAATTTGTGTTTTCCTCGATTTTCTATGGGATCCCATCATCAGATCCTGACTTCGGTGACCATGGAAATCGGTTTAAAAATGACGGAGTTATGAGGTAACAAACATTAAAAAAAAATACAACCGAATTGATAACCTCCTCCTTTTTTGAAGTCGGATAAAAATAGCGATGGATGCACTTTGACTGTCAAAATCGAAAGCGATTGCGATGATTTATGTAACACAAAGTACAAAGTGGTAAAGCACAAAATTTATAGGAATAATTCCACGTGCAATTTATGAAAATCATTGGTCACGTGGAATTATTCCTATAAATTTTGTGCTTTTCCAACTTCGTTAGCGTTTTTCAATTGTTAACAGTGTCAATCGTTTTACAACGAAACAATATCTAATTTCGTTTTTTTTATTGCTTGATCGAAGATTGCATAAGTTGACAAACAAGCAAACTGCCCACCTGACGGTAAGTGGGAATAGTCGCCTATAATACATGTGACTCCTGTGAGTTTCGCAGCAAAACTGCAACCCCCACAAGAACCACTGTGCACGTTGCCAACTTGTGACATCCGATGTAAAGTCACGGTACCCAGTAATTTCACCGCCAATATCTTACCCTTCAAACCGGAACGCATTGCTGCGTTCCGTGCGTGCATACGCTACTTTTTCCGCAGTCGCTTCGCAGAGAAAATGTATGGAAATGACATTAATAGTACCAGAAACAGGTTTCTACAAATGATCTGAAAATGTTATGAAAAAAATATTTAAAAGCTATTTCCGTCTAGCTATGTTGTTTTATAAACTCTTTTTTTTGTACTTATTTCTATATTAAGGATATTTACGGATTATTATATCAAATTGTCTTCAAACAAAAATCCATCTCTCGCATAACAGTCACCACTACCTAGTGAGATGTTCTGCCGGCCACCGCAAGACGGCCGCCGTATGGACACATTGTCTTGGGCGATAATGTGGTACCTACCTCTATATTGTGGTGGCACTGTGTGTCCAGTGTGAACAAAAACTTCAAACTGCGTAAACTAAGTAACGCGCGCTCACAATCAGCGACTGACTATGGGACATACGGGGAATTATCACGCTGAGGCACCTCAGCGTGATAATTCCCCGATACACACGCGAACAAAGCCACGCGTAAAGACAGTAGCTTTACGAAATTGCTGTTTATTATATCTCCATTTATCTTCGCACTCAACACAGCAATATTGGTTTTTAAATGAAAGTCCGTGAGAACTAACAGGTGGGCGCTATAATCATGGAGCTTAGTACACTGGCTTTGCTCATTACTCGATGGTTGAGTGGTTTCCTACCGATAACACAATCGAATCGACCACCGTGGCTTTATCTTTTAATCTTTCAGCGTGAGACTTTAGGACATACAGCGCCATCATCGATCTATATGGATGGGGCTTTCCCATAGAAACGACGCTGGTGAAATACTCCGTAGAATTATACGTGTTCTTCGACCGTATGGTCGGCCAAAAAAGTAATTTATGGCCTTTGACAAAACTTCGCGTAAAAACATAATATCGTTAAAGCTACCTTGGTAGCTGACAGGATGTTATTGCACAGGAAAGTCAGCTGTGTTGTTCTACAACGTGATACTGAATTTCAACCTTAGGGTGGTAAACTAGACATTTGGCCGACCGTACATCAGCCGTACCTTCAAAAATCAATCAGAAGTTTGCGAATCAGATTGATTTAATAGGAGTGTTATGTTTGTTTAAAAAAACGCATCCATATACCGTGAGTTGATTTTTATGTCAATTATTAAATTTTTCTGTTTTTAACTCCTGCCTTTGGCTTGTTTTCCATTGCCCAGTCCGCTGGACACAGCTGCAATGGAAAAGCGTGACATTGCTTTGCCGGCGTGTTGACTTAGCCACAAAGTAGTTTGTACCTTAACTGTGACGTTACAGAATTCGTGGACGCTTTTCCACAGCATTTCTAGTTGTTGTCACTGGGAAAAACGGCCAGAAATGTACTACGGCCGCGAAGCTGAAAAGCGTTCGAAACGTTGGATAATAATAAAGTAAATAATCACCTAAATGCTATATCAATGTTTTGAGATATCGATGTTGGTCCCATACAAAAAGTTGTTGCATCTGAGCACTAGAATCAGCCCCTTGGAGGTTGTTGGTGCATTCCTGAGAAAAGGGGTTTGACAGACGGACAACGAAGTAATCCTATCAGGGTTTTGTTTTTCCTTTTGAAGAACGGAACCCAAAAAATGTACACAACACAATACACATAACACGCTATACAACAGAGCAGGCCAAGATAAAGGCGATACTAGCACGACACTGACGCTGAAATCCCATAAAACCAAAACAACCTAACGAAGAGATCCAAATTTAATACCAAGCTTCATCAAGCACGTAGATGGTTGCCACACATACCTAAGGGCTTGTCCTCAAGTATGCTGACAAAGAAAAAAAACTCTCGTAAATCATGTACAGTAAGCTCCAATTCAAGCTTTACGTTTACACTACGAAAACCGCCACTACTTTACAGCTCTTTACAAACCTTTATGGTTTTTTTGATGTTGTAAATAAGTAACATTGTAAAATAAGTATTTATTGGATAAATAAATAAAAAATAAAAATTACGAGCGACATAAGAACGGTCCAAAGGTCAAACAGTATAGCTAGATAAGGAGCTTACTGTACCAAAATTCAAATCAATGGCCTTTATTCCTTTCGAATACCTTCTTCCATTCTTACGATACAATGTTGAATTTCGGCTAATTTTTTAAAATCTGAGTACACTGGTAAAAAAGTATTTCAATATTTTGTTATATAAAAATCAAATCGCAGCAATAATAAGAATGGTTGTGCCGTTGGCAATTAATATTTAGTTTAACACTATTCCAAATAAACGAACAAGACAGTCCTTATAAGAACTGTTCTTATAAGGATCCGTCACCTGCTATGGTTAATGAGAGAACAGTTTTGTGGCGGGATAGTTCAATTTATTATTAGTTTATTGCATTTTATTAGCACTTGGCTTTAGAGTTTCGTAATTTTGAGTTATGAAGGGTTCAAAAGTGGTTCTAAGCGGTTCGTGTATAATTACACACGCTGCTCGCCAGTTCTCTTTACTGGACGCTACCAGATATCTAGATTTTAAAAAGAATGTAATTATTTCTTAACTATATCTTTTAAAATTAACCCATACCTAGAAAACAGCATAGTAAAATAAACAACTCCATCTTTCTAGCAAGTGGCAACACCGACGGTGGTGAAGAAGATCCTGCGTCTGAAGCAGGAGAACCCCGGGATGTTCGCGTGGGAGATCCGCGAGAGGCTGCTCAGCGCGAGGGTGTGCGAGCCGCACTCCATCCCATCGGTGTCCTCGGTCAACAGGATACTCAGGAACAGCGGACTGGCGTGGAGTGACGACGAGCAAAGATCTGGCCACGGTATGTCGCTCATTCAGTCGCCATAATCACAAGGCAACATATCCAAGGCAGGCGAAGGTGGGCATTCCGTGCGATGCCCGTCTAATGGCCCTGCCGTGGAGGCCTGCGTGCACGGTTGACCCCGTGCACGCCGCCGTAAGGCCCTCTGGCTGGTGATTGCCTTGGTATTCTCTGGCAATCCCCCCTTGGCGTTAGCCCGACCATCTTGGTCGGGTTTGCCCGGACGCGCTGGTAGTGGTATTCACAATGTGGACCTTATTACCATGCGCGCCCATAAGGGCAGGGAGAACACCGGGGGGTTTTAGTGGGTCGGCCTTGCACTCTGCCGGGCCAGCCCCACACACACCCGCCGTCTAGCCAACGGCGGGTAAAAAAAGGGCAATATATCCACTTCTTGACAAAGGCCTCCGCTAAACGGAGCTTTGGATTTTAAGCACGAAGTTATACTGCCCTCCGTACTCAAAGGGTAAATACGGTTGCCAGGTGTCCCGATTTGAGCTGCACGCCCCGATTTTGAGATATGTATGTTTTTGATTACGATTTTGATTTTGATTACGTACGTACGTACGTACGTACGTACGTAAAGAGCATAGGTGGCGCTGTGGACTTGGCACTTGCCTTCCAATCGGGATGTGCGGGGTTCGAGACAGCCATGTGCCAATGTGTTTTTCAAATTTCATATGTATATAATGTTCCATAATAAAGCAGCAGCCCTAAAATATTTGGAATGAATACAAGAGTAGGCTATATCGGAGTTGAATCAATGTTAAAATCTTCTTCTAATTTTCTCAAGTTAAAATTAAGTTTTTTTTACTGACCCGATTTAAAAGTGATATTCCTGATTTTTAAAAGCTTCTGTGCAGGTTTTCGCTATTTAGACCTTTTTTTTGGAAGGGTGAGTCTCTTTACTATTCCAAAGGGACTGAAAAGCTGACAAGGCCGCCACGAGGATAATGCCATTGGACTCGGGTATAAACCCCATACCTTGCTAAACCACCCTCCAGCACATTCTACCCCCGTAGAGGCAAGATCGGGATCAGCGCTAAATTTAGGTTAAACATCGGTTAACTTCAGGAAGCACCGCGAGCATTAAGGCTGACTTAACTTCTGTCAAATGTTATTAGAAACCCCATACTCACATACATAATGTTTGATACATAATGTTTTGTTATATCATATAAATAATTGTCGGCGATATTTGCATTGCTGTTTTCCGGTTTGAAGTATTAGTAAATAATAATAATAAAATAAATAATAAAAACCATTTATTTTCAATCACAATGACTTAGATCTACGCTTACAAAGCCCAGTTCGTTAAGCCAGAGTGAGAGACGGAACCCATACTAGGATACCCTGTATTACGGGCTCCGGCCTCCCTCCGGTTGTTTTTATTTAACAAATAAAGAAAATAAAAAGAGAGAAAAACGTGTTTGTGTGTGTGCGTGCGTGTGAGTTTGTGTGTGTGCATGTGCGTGTGTGTGTGCGAGGGGGTGTGCATGGGAGTGTGTTTTTGTGTTTATACCAGCTTATGAAAGTGCGTGTGTGATCTTTAGTGCGAATCCCTCTGTAGGTACACTAGTGTGACTCACTCGTTTATCCTAACTAATATTATAAAATATGCAAAAGTGAATTTGTTTGTTACGCTATCACAACTAAACCACTGAACTAATTTTATTGATATTTGTATAGAGACATCTTAACTTAAGACTTTGGGTAGTAGGACATAGGCAAACTCTTATCTCGTATTTTAATGAGTATAATATATATTTAATCCCTTTAAAAAAATAGTAATAATAATAATATAAAAAAACTAATAACAAAAAAAAATACTTTGACTTATTTCACAGTCTTCAACATATTTTCAATCTCAGAATAACATTTCTGCCGCAGGAAGTTGAAGACTTTCTTCTTGCAATTAAAATAATTCTCAGGATATATATCAATAACCCGATTGACTAAATTATATAAATAGGGCCCTAGGAAGATTTGTTGACGCTGTGCAAATGGCGAAAATGATGTGCGGTTTTTGAATATTATATCTTTTCTTCTGAATTTTGTCAAATTTAAAGAATCAAACGTCGTTTTAGTGTGGTTAAATAATATTGATTTTAAAACATATGACTGTCTAACTGTAAGCACATCAATATCCATATAAAGTTGATTTGTAGGGTATCTGTACGGCTTAAACATCATTACTTTTAGTATAGCTCTTTGCGCTCTCTCAACTTGTATCATATGATTTTTAAATGTTCCGCCCCATGTTGTGATACAATAAGTTACGATTGATTGGCATAATGCCAGATAAGTAGCTTTAAGAAGTTTGAGATCAGTCACAGATCTGAGTCGTTTAAATACAAATATTAATTTCCGGATTCTTTTAGTAAGGATTTCAGTATGATATTTCCATGATAATGTGCTGTCTAGGTAAACACCTAAATATTTTATTACATTTACTCTCTCCAAGTTAATACACGTACAAGAATCAGTATTTGCGCATTATAGTCGGTTAAAGTACTAGGTGTGAGTACTGCTACTTTAAACCTTATGTCACAAATTGAAAACGTGAATTGGGGTTCTTGTAGGAGTTCAATCTTACAAGAAGCCATATCCTATAGGCTGCTAAGTCTGCTAACCATCAGATGGGCCAAAAAAACGACCATTAAACTGAAAAGCTTTTACTGCCTTCCGTACGCAGTACGGAGGAACTCGAGAACACAAAATGTTGGTCACCCATCCAGGGTCCAACTATGACGAAGGTTACTTTGTTTCGAATAACGAAACCAAAGCGTTCAAAACACTAGGCCATCGAGCGCCTCTTTAAGCTATGGCAAGTACCAACTCCGTAATCGCGAAATGTCATCTGCTCCATACATTTCGGACTTGAACATTATCTTTTTTATAAAATACTTGATTTTTTCCCGATGAACGGATGCACTTCTCTTGTATCTGCATGGTTTACCTGTCGGAACGTACGTAAAACGTGATGTCCAAAAAGAAAAGGAATCAAACGGCTGCCACCTGACATAGATCCGCCCGCTGAGGTGACAGACGTGAATTCCGATCTACGGGCAGGTGTTAGGAAGTCCCCAACAACGTTGACAACTATTCGTTAATTATACATGGACGATACACGACAATGTATGGTCAACGACGCAGGTCCCATTCCAACGTTTCTTCGAACAATTTTAAACTTTACGTCTAGTAATTATTAGGATTTTAGCGTCGATTGAAGATAATGACAGTTATGGACAGCCTAATGTGGTAACAGCTCCAATTTATTATCAAAAACAAATTTAATTGATGCAAATAGACAATCAATTTGATTATGTGGTACGATTAACTAATACGCAGTATTTAATTACGATTATCAGGGACAATACAGTTTTGAAGATTTAATCAATGTTATTTTGTAAAGATGTTTGTTTAATCGTTACGGAAATCAGTTTACATGCGTTATAATAAATAAACTTTCACATTATGAACCGTAAAAATAAACTAACTTTACATTGAAATAATATTAAACAACATAAATATGAGATGACCTTGAGAGACAATTACAAGAAGGAGACTTTGAACCAGAGTCGTCTGCAGTGGGTACCTTTATCATCTCTATTTCTGCTGCCAAGCAGCGGTGCTTGAATTGCTGTGTTCCGGTTTGAAGGGCAAAACAGGCAGTGAAATTACTGGGTACTTTGACTTGACATCTTATGTTACAAGTTGGCAACGTACATCAGCGTTCTTGTAGATTTGCAAGTTTTATAGGAGCTACAACTGCTAGATGTACTATAGGTGACCGTAGCCACTTACCATCAGATGGGCAGCCTGCTTGCTTACCAATTTAGTTGTATAAAAGGAAATATATTTTTTAAATTTGTTGCTCTTGAAATTGTCTTTTACGTGTCTTATCTATTTTATTTCTTTGCTTGCAGAATCGTATCCGCAGCCAGAGCTGCCGCCGAACATGATAGAGTACATGTCTCTCAAAACTGCTCTACCCCCGACGCCAGTGACCCAGAACCCTGCCTACTTCGCTCATTCAGCAGTGAGGGTGCCTCCACCGCAACCAGACACTGGGCTTTACGACAGAAGGCTCACGACGTCCTGGCTACTCGCAAACCAAGTGCAAGCCCAGGGACTCCTAAAACCCTATCCCATTTCCCCCTGGCAACGCATCATGATGCCGTACGATAAAAATTTCAACCCATACATCAACTTGCACACGGACTTACTGAGCCGAATCAACTCCGATGAGGTCAAATCTGAAAGTTCAGAGCTGATATCTGTCGAAGCGAGCGACGATAGTACAGACAGGCCAGATGTCGATGAGAGAAAATCTCCGAACGAGAAAGAAAAGAAGAAAAATCCTTATTCGATCGAAGAGCTGCTGAAGAAGCCGGATAAGATAGTCAATTCCTCTCCTTACCATGTTTCCACCTTTCTCAGGCAGCCCAGTGGCAGTATGATAGATTATCAGAATCAAGATAAGGAATTGAGCAACAGAAGCTCACCAGCTAGCTACTGTTCCGTTCAGAGCGGTACATCTAATGACTTCTCTGAATCAGTTAATTCCTAAACAATATCAGCTTACACTTCATCGAATCTATTAAAACCGTTCAATCTTCTTCAATAATTGCATTAATACATTGTGTAATCAAAACGGCATCCTAAACGTTTGAGGATGTGAAAGTAAAATAATTAAATGCATATAATGGCGAAATGGAAGTAATTAACAGTAAATTGAAGAAGCTTAGATATTCATGGTGTATAGTTACATTCTGTTGAAATAGAATTACTATCTTTTGAACATTTACTCCATACTTAACCAAAAGGTTTTAACAAATATAGGTATGGCGTTGTTTCTTTTTTATTAGATTACAAGTCTAAACACTGTATTTTCAAACCTACTTACTTATACACAGTGTTTCAAAATAGGTAACCAATAAATAATCAATTCTTTTTCGAAAACTCATTATTAAAATGTGTTTACACGTAATGTCATTGATTCAACCCAAAATTTTCATGTAAATCGTAGTATCATCATCATGTCTATGATTTACATGAAAATTTTTGGTTGAATGACATTACGTGTAAACACATTTTAATAATGAGTTTTCGATAAAGAATTGATTATTTATTGGTTGTTTTGAAACACCGTGTATAAGAAACTTTTCTTACGGTTCAGTTTCATGTATTTTGTAAGCTGCAGTGATGAGGAAATTTGAACAAGCCATCTTGTAAAATTGTACACAAAACGTACGAGTACTTAGTACTTTTAGATAATGATAACATAGATTAAGCAGATGCCATAATCTTTCCGGAGCCATATTTTTGAATCATTTGTTCGGCATATCAAGCGCTTATAGAGCGTCCTCTGCGCTCGATTTCCACTGACTTTGGTTTAGTTTTCGACGTAAATCAATATAATATTACAACGAATATCAATATCATATTGACTTTCATTAAAAACGAAATGAAAATAAGTAAAATACTAATAATGAAAATAAGCGACGCCGGACGAATGATTCAAAAAATAGAGCGCCTGGTAACCGAACGCATTCCAGTTATGTTAAATTATTCTAAGCTTTAGGACAAATGTAAAATAAAATGTTTTAGTAATAATTTATTCGTTATTCTAGCAATTAAAATAGTGATACTGTGATATTTTAGTGTTAATGATTTCTGCATACAGTTTGCCATATCGCTTGCCCTGTGTAGAACATTCCGCGTGTAATATACGATGTAAAATATGTATTTGTAGTTTCTAATGTAGATAATGTAGGTATGAAATAAATATTTTTTCGTCGCTTATATCTTAGTTCTTATGATACTAGACAATTAAATTTACCGGGAGTTGATAGGCTAACTACATATTTGCATTAAAACGTCCAATACGGACGTCTCGTTTCATGCAATGCGCGAGCGCTGCTCCATACAGAGAGCTTGTCGGATTTATCTCGCGACTAGTGGACTGTACTGATTCTTAGTTCACAGAATAGTCAACGCTCTCACACAGATGAAGTGAAGTGTAGTTAAAACTTACACTCACACAACTATCGACTAATGAAGTAGTGAAGCGCGACAATTACAGCTTAGAAGTAAAATCTTGAAGACAGTCGTCCTAGTGGATATCTATAGATGTTAGGTTTCATAAATTCCATCTTGCTCATCTTGCTCTGTGCGCCATCCCTTCCAATAATAAAGTACAAATACAAACCCTTCAATTTGAAATAACGCCTTTGCTTTCAGAATTACAAAATAAGTAGTAAAATCAACACACAATAGTACATTGTTACCCTAGGGGTGAAAGTAACTTATTTAGTCCCGAGACGGGGTTTGGCGCCCGAACGTAGAGAGGGCGCCAATAGTTCGAGGGACTAAATAAGTCTTTAACCCGAGGTAAACACTGTGCTTTTCATTACGAATACAAGGAAAGTAAAAATAAAAACATGAATCAGCTAAATAACAAAAGAGTGATTTTTTTAAAATAAATCAACAACTTCTGCTTTTGCCTCTTCTCTTATATATGAAATCACTGCTATACGGAATAATAAACAAAATTCTAAAC
Source organism: Schoenobius gigantellus (assembly GCA_963935595.1). NCBI lineage: Eukaryota > Metazoa > Arthropoda > Insecta > Lepidoptera > Crambidae > Schoenobius > Schoenobius gigantellus. Next base: position 11,532,127 of record OZ012563.1, on the reverse strand, counting down.
TCGAAAAAACAAATGAAGATCGGATTACCGCTTACCCCCTTATTTTGTTTTTTTTTTCTGTGGCAGGCCATTATTTTTCATTTTAATCATTGAAAAAACGATAAATATTTTGCCCAAATCTATGTTATTTTAAAGAAATAGTTGAAAGTAAATTATAATAAATTCATTAAAAAAATAAATTCTTTAAATACTTTACATTATGTTATTTTTAATTTTACATCTTGCTGTGATTGAGTGGCTGTATAGAAAGTCCGAAAATGGTTCAATAGAAGTATGAAAATAGAACTAGTTTGTTTTTTAAAATTTGACAGCAGCTGTCAGTTGAAAGTGATTCTCCCTAGGGCTAAAAAGTATTACTTTCAACCCGCTCCTCAGGCAACTTCAGACCTACTTTCCGAGTATGAGTAATGAAAATGGTATTTACGATGTATGCAAACATGGCAGTTTTTGAATCAGAAAGATCCTGTCACAATGGCGCTTGCCCTGTAAACCCTGTATTTTTACACTGCAAAATCTTTATTTTTTGGAGCGATTGGCTGCTGAGATAGGAATTATTTGATTTGACTCTCGGTGAAATTGCTCAGTAAAATGAAAATATAACAAGAATAGATAAATAAAACTCTTGATGATTTAATTTTTATCTAACCTACATTTTCATCTAAATATGATTATGTTACAGTTAGGTTAGCTTTATCATTGCTTATACTGGGTTAGTCTAAAAAGGTGTATCAAGCTGAAGGAGTGAGAAAGGACACATAATACTGAATAACTTTTGTTCTAGCACTTTCCATAATAATTTCTTTCCATAAAATCGATATTATTGGAGTAAAAGGTATTTATAATAAACTTTGCTGTGGCAGCTCTAGCCGTCAGCTGTTGTTTGTTTACATTGCGGTCATTTCAGGATTTACAAAAATGCATTATTTATCTTGTCCAAATCTACGCGGCATGAATGATAAATACCTGTCACTCCAAGTACACTGGCGTGCAATGAAATCGACCCACCTGTACGCTTTGATTCAGAGCTCGACAAATCAAAATCTACCATCAATAAATAATATCTTTTAACCCCGTTTTTTAAACAAGAGCCTTAGCATACATTAGATGAGTTTTTTCTGTGACAGATTAAGGTTTTTTGATTTTACAAACTGAAAACTATTTTTTTTAAATACCTTTACATTTTTTGGGAAAATCAGCTCAATTTAAAGGGTCAATAAATCTATAGGAATAATCAATTATTGAAAAAACATTTATTCAATTAACTTTCAACACTGCACAGGCACGGAAATTGCGCATAACGTAAAAATGAAAAACGGGGTTTTCCGAAGGAATAAGAATATTGTCAGCAATATGTACTTCTTTTATCAATGTTAAGAATATGTTAAAATAAAACTTATGAAATATACTTTCAAGTTGTTTGACTAATCTTATTTTTTATAGACCGATATTTCTGAATCGAAACCTATGAGGTGGGTCGATTTCATTGCACGTAGGTAAGTGTATTTCATGACGCGTAAGTGCCAACCCTAAGCTTCATTCACATTCAGAGTTGTATTTTTAAAATTTTCCAAGATCCCAAACGCTTTGACTAACCCAGTACATTCAGATGAGACAAAGGCTACTTACTCCATTGTAAATTGTAAATCAATCTATAGTCATACGAAGTTGATCATAATATTATAAGACTGAGCGTGGTATTTTATTACGAAAATTTACTATATAACTGATCAATTGCAACCATCATAACGTCACAATGCAACGCCACAGCGATGAATGTCGGCTCGCGAAATAACACTTTACTTACACTTTACGAGCTTTACAATTACACTATAGGAAATAAGGCTATAAGTACGTTATTTTTTAATTTATTTTTTGTGATAAACTGCCACGCTCAATCGACTCTTTTTTCTTTTATATTAGTACATTGATCAATTAGGATACTAGATGCGTCTTGTATTTTTCAAAACTAAACAATAAAAGTGTGTACCTATCGTTAATGTGTTGTAAATGAGATCGGTAATATTTTTCATTTCAGTTGATTTTAATGTTTGTATAGCATAGATATGTAGATACACTCAATAGTTGTTGAAAACAGCACAATAAACCAAATATGAATATAATAACTTGTTTTATTATTTTCTTTCATTTAATACTATATAGCTGTGCCCGCGAACTTCGTTTCGCCTTACGACAGATTTCCCGTCATATTTTTCCCGTGGTATTCATTTTTTCCCGTGGGAAATATAGCCTATGTTACTCACGAAGGATGTAGCTTTCTAATGGTGAAATAATTTTTAAAATCGGCCCAGTAGTTATCGAATTTTCCCATAGGAAAGAAATATTTTCCCGCAGTAAAAATTATAATATAGCCTATAACCATCAGGGACAATGTAGCATTCTAATTGTAAAAGAGTTTCTCAATTCGAACCAGTAGTTTCTGAGATTTACGCTTACCAACACATTTTGCGATTAAATTTTATATATAAAGATTATTGGTTTATTCTGAGTAACCAGAAAAAAAATGTCGAAATATACGTTTTTTACGTTTACTTAGAAGTTTGATTTCTTCAGAGCATCAAGAGACTGTAGACTGTATACCTATGGTTTTAATTTCAACTCGATATCTCCACGCGTTCCCGAGATAAAGGGTCTCATCAGACAGACGGACAACAAATTTATTCTATAAGGGTTCCGTTTCCTCCTTTTGAGGTACGGAACCCCAAAAAAATTACGAGATACCATTTCTTTAGAATACAAGTAGAAAATTTTACCAATCTAGAATAGTGAGTATTAATTTCATACTTACTACTAAAGCGCAATACAATATTGCCCTCGATAATCCTCAACTAAACACCGGATCTTCGCCATAATAAAACTGCATACTACCCATGCGCAATTCCGACTAATAGTACAATTAATCCAATGATTACACACGTCGAATCGGCATAGGTCGCGATCATTCGCTTCTAATAAACGCTGTCGTATGCAAATCCGAGCTAATGTGTGTATTATGGTAATACGCCGCCTGACGGAAGCTTTGAAATTTCATACATTTAACCTGACCGGCTATTAAGTCTGCACTAGTTGTGATCAAAAATGTAGATAGTTAATTTCAGTTTCAAACGCGATTTTTTTCTAATTGGAATACAACATTGTGTTTTAATTGTCGTTTATTTGCAAGTGTAGTAAACGTTGAAATGTATGTATAGTACATTGAAATGTATGAATCAATACTTTTTTATTTATTTATTAAGTTTCACTTACAGTTAATAATGTTAATATCGCCAGTGGCGCTGTGGAATGGCTGTCGTGTGGGGTATTGTTGAATAAGTCTTTAAAAAATAATGTAAGGTTCAGAACACCATTTTTCGATTTAGGGATTCGTTTCTGAAATATTTGTTTTTAAAACAATACATATTAGTCATTTAGAGCATTTAGACTAAATGATCTAAGATTAGTCAGGGCCTGATTTATAATACTCCGTACCTACTTGTATGTACCTAAGGCACAGTGACGGAGACGGAGGCTTGCGATTAGCTAATTTAATATGTGTTGGTTCAATTTCAGAGGGCATTTAAAAAAAGTTAAAGAATTAAACGTACCAATCGTGCAAGCTGAAAACAAGAATTTGCATGGTCTTTGTTTTATAGCTTTTCAGTACCTACTTTTTACCTCGCCATATACTGGAGGGAAACTACATTATATCTTCTACATAGCTTATTTTACCTAAAGAAAACATTCTTTTATTTTTAAAAAGAAACAAGACTGCATTCGTAGATTTTCTAATTTTCGCTTGCCGCATCGAACCAGCAAAAAATAAAAACCTAAACACTCATTATTTTATTCTACTAATCAATAAAATAAATTTAATACGACACGTAAACATGGAACAAAATTATTGCCTAGCAAGATTTTGACACTTGAACTATTCAACATTATAATTTTGTTACATTTTATTTTAACTGATGTTGTTTGAAATGAGACCCCTCATCCTGGATATACAAAACAACTTTGTTTTGTTAAATTATTACATGCGTGTTAGAATTTAAGCCAAGGCAAACACAAAAATAACTATAAAACGTATTTCGCTCTTAACAGTATTGAAATAATTATTTCTGAACTCCTAATCTACCAGAAACCTTCCATGGTCAGCTCAATAACATGACATGATGACTACCAGATGCAAATACCTGAATATCTTAAGAAAAAACAAGAAACACGATGGACGTGCCTATGAAAATTAAGGGTTTCCCTCGATTTGCCTTTTCATCATCAGATCATGACACGGTGATAATGGAACTCCCTCGGGAGTGTACTCTTTCAATTACGAAAAGAGTTTTGCAAATCAGCCCACTAATGGCGGAGTAATCGGTGAACATACATTAAAAAATTAGGGTTTCCCTCGATTTTCATGGGATTCCATCATCAGACCCTGACTTTGGTGACCTTGGGACCACTCCAGGAGTATACTCTATTAAAATACAAAAGAATTTTGAAAATCACTCCACAATTGGCGGCGTAATCGCGTAACATAAACCTACACACAAAAAAAACGCATCGAATTAAGAACTTCCTCCTTTTTTGAAGTCGGTTAAAAAATAGATACAGTCGAACATAGGAACCTCCTCCTTTTTCGAAGTCGGTTAAAACCTATGTCTATTTCAAAAAAATAATAATACTCTTTATTGCACACAAAGACAAAGTACAACAGAAAAAGAACAAAAGAAATAAAACTACCAACCAAATAAAACCAAGTCTATTTCTGTTTGTTCAGAAATTTTGATGTATCACGACAAGGTTACCGATTGAACCACAATTAGACCGTGATGTTCCAGAAAGGAAGCTAGGTATTTTGATATTAATTTTTTTTACAAAAAATAAAAACCGATAAAAACACTAAAAAGTTAAAATAAAAACCGACTTCAAAAACACTGAAAAGTTAAAAATAATATAAGAATAGGTACAGACAACATCACACTTCTATATTGAAGTCGGTGTCAAACGATGATCTCCTAGAAAGTCTTAAAATTTGTCACCGACTTCATCAGATCCTGACTTTGGTGACCTTGAGACTATCCCAGGAATATACTCTCATCATCATCATCATCACAGCTCATATACGTCCCCACCGAGGGGTTCGAGCCTACCCTATGTTAGGGTGATTAGGCCTTAGTCAACCACGCTGGCCCAGTGCGTATTGGTCGACTTCACATACACCATTGAATTTCTTCGCAGATGTATGCAGGTTGCCTCACGATGTTTTCCTTCACCGTAGGAGCGTCAGACAAATGTACATATGAAATTCGAAACGAAAAACACATTGGTACATGGCGGGTCTCGAACCCCGACCTCCCGATTGGAAGGCAAGTGCCGAGTCCACAGCGCCACCGACGCTCTCCACAGCGCCACCGAATATACTCTATCGAACACAAAAAGAATTTAAAAACGGTCAACATATGAGTAGGTACACAAAACACGTTGGACACACGTAAAAATTTAATGGTTTTCCTCGATTTTTATGGGCTCCCATTATCAAATCCTAACTTTGGTGACCATGGGACCACCCTTGGAGTATCCTCTATCGAATATAAAAAGAATTTTGAAAATCGGTCCACAATTGGCGGCGTAATCGCAATCGGTTCATAAACGACAAAGTTATTCGCGAACAAACATAAAGCATATATACGGTCGAATTGAGTAACCTCCTTTTTTCAAAGTCGGTTAAAAATTATAAGCGAATACATACACCATCACATTTTTATTTTAGACAGTTATAATTTTTTGTAAAAAAATATATTTTTATCTTTTTTTTTTAATCTTTTATTATCAAGCTATACACCTAAATGGTTAAGCCAGCATTTTTTTTTTCTTTTTATTTAATTAAATACCAGCTCACCGAAGTAACTTGAAAGAAAACAAGTAAGGTTCAATCAATAATGTGCCTATTGTTTTTAAAAATCTAACCTCTAATTCCTAAAAGTTGAGGAACCTTCCACCATCAGCTCGGCTCATAACTATCAGATGCAAATATTTGAACAGCGGACAAAACATGAAACACGTTGGACGTGCCTATAAAATTTAAGGGTTTCCCTCGATTTCTATGAGATTCCATAATTACATCCTGACAATAGAACCATTTCTCTATTGAGTTCGAAAAGAATATTGAAAATCGGTCCACACTTGGCGGAGTAATCGCGCAATATACACAAAAAAAAACATTCACAACGAATTGAAAACCTCCTCCTTTTTTGAAGTCGGTAAAAATACAAAAAGCAAATTATTCCAAACCCAGCGAAAAAAATGTAAAAATAACAATTATTTAACGATTATTAAAGTTGTTGGAACGGAATTGACATTACGTCTTACACATTACGTCTTCAAATGATGACATTAAAGATTCCATTTTACTCAATTTAAAGTACGAATTTTATGGAAATATCTTGAGTTTTTTTTTCCTTCAACTAAGTTGGCAAACAAGTAAACTGATGGTACAGTAAGCTTCCATTCAAGCTATACATTTACACTATGAAAACCGCCATGCACTAAATTACGAGCGACATATTATTTTATGTTACCTATAGCAAATTGAAGTGAATGATATTATCTACTAATATTGCTTTGACAAATTGAAACAGAGTTATTTTTAAAACTTTCTTTAAAAAATGAATTTTATATTATAACACTCAACAATGAATTATGGTAATTGGAATTATGCCAGCAATTGACATTATAAGAATCTGCCATTTCTAGAACCTGACAATTATATGTATAAAATCTGCTTTCTTCAGAACTTTGTTAATAATCCTATTCAGTAAATCCAATACCTGTCAGGTCTTAAAATCTTATTAGGTCTCAAATCTTACAATTTTTTGTCCTGTCAGAACACTCACCACTATTTAACACAAGAATATGCCAAGGAACCTTTTGAAATAGAAATCAATGCACATGTATAAAACAAATCGCACTCTTTAAGCTTCGAACAATACAAATACATTGTTAAGAAATCACAAAGGAATGGCACCTTTTGAAAATTTCCCCGTAGAAGTATTTTATTGTAGCATAAATGCTTTACTATAATACTCTGGTATTCATTATTCACCGATTGTTTAAAAACAAAGTGAGTACCGATTTATAACACCAAAAAAAAATAAGCAGTGTAGATTAAAACCACATTTCGTATACGTGGTATTTAAACAAGCTGGACTGTGTTCAATAGATTCAGGTAGTAGATATTGAATTGTTATTTACGCGGTCCTTAGAAATATATTTTAGAACACTCATACCAAAACAACTTGTTTTTTTTTAAATTACTAATAAGACCAAGACGACTAAACCTGCAAGATTTGAGCGGGTATAAGACTATGCCTGCAAGACTTACGACTCGCAGTTAAGGCGCGTAGTAACGTCAATCATAAAAAATCACTGCAGAAAAAACCGGTTCTCTTCATAAATATTGAATAAAAAAATCTTTAAAAAAGATATGTTATTCAACGTATTCTTTAGAGGATGCTCTTTTTAATTTTTTGATAAATTCATTAAAACTTGATTAAAATGTGACCCAAACATGCCTCGATTTTAAAACTTTAAACCTAATCGCGTCGTAAATATTAGGTTAAATCATATACTTTCAAGTTCAATAAATAAAGTGAACAATATTCTAGGGGATGGTCTTTTTAGATTTTTCTTATTCGCCTTAATTAATTTTTTATTGAAATAATTCATCTTACACGTAAAGGTTTGCTTAAATATTCCCCTCACTCTCACTCACTCACTCCTATGTAATCAGTGCGGGACGATCGACGCAAGGTCATTGGGACCACTATGCGCCTTAAGTCAAACTAAGATTTGGGCGTTATGTTCGAGTCATCACGGCCTATACTATACGTCAATACTACTAGGTCTTCCTATACCTACTTATAGAAGAAACATGAGGAGTATGGGCTGTAACACATCCACGCTAACCTAATGCGAATTGGTGGGACAAAGTATTGGTCACCCATCCAAGTTCCAACCACGGCGATATTGCTCCTCTATTGTTTGAGTATTTGGTTTCAATACTGATATTGATAGACGTTCCCCAGCATCGGTATCAAAGTCGTACTCGTATCGTTACAACACTAAAAGCTATTAAATTGATTATTCATTATATTTAGACTATTTAATTAGTAACATTTTACTCAGAAATGTGTTATTTGTCCCCTTACAAAAAATATAAAAATATCCTGACTTGTGCTGAGGGTAACAAAGAGTTTCGAGCCTTATAGGAACGTCAGTGGAATGGCCGCTAATAGATCGGAATCCTACGGCACACCCAGGTGGTCTAGTCAATCTAGCCCCTTCATCATCACAGCTCATATATGTCCCCACCGATGGACTCGGGCCTACCCTAAGTTAGGGTGTTTAGGCCTTAGTCAATCACGCTGGCCCAGTGCGGATTGGTTTTTATTTTCTAGTTCCTCTGACATGAGAAATCAGAGCCTTTATTATTACTATCCTCTTCCATTTCAGTTCCCGCTTCCATGCCTCTCGCACTTCCATTCCACATACTTGATCTTTCTATCATTCATCCACATTCTTTCTTTAACTTAACTAGTATATCCTTTAATATTTACAGAGGGTAATAAAAACACATCCAGCTTCGTTTAATTCAAAAACTCAAACTCAAAAAATCTTTATTCAATATAGACATTTACAGGCACTTATTGACGTCAAAAAAAAACATAAAAATCTGCAACCAAGAATTTTATTACGTTTTGCTTATTCTACGGTTACAATGTTATTTCACACTTTTAAAACTGCAATAACTTTTAAAGTAGGCAAAATATATTTTCAAAATAAAAAGTATTAAAAAGACTAATGTTTAAAAAACTATAACTTCCGAGAACCTGACGAAATGAGCTGAAAATGTTTTTTTGTTTGAATCCTTTATCTTTTGTAGTTTAGGGAAAAATTTAATTTTAAAAGTGTAGTACTTACTTTTGAAGGTCAATGTATTTGTATGAACTTTATTTATATCTAAGTCTTATTACCTATTTATTGTTTACATGCTTATGTTTTCTACAGAGCCCACTTTCTTGTTATTGTTACGAATGTTACGACTGTGATGCCTAAGTGTTTCTATTCTCCTCGTATTAATTAAATTATAATATACAATGGAAACACTAGGCATCATCTCGGGTTTTGTTTAGCGCTACAACAACCTTGGCTATTTTTTGACAGTAACCGAAAAATCTATGTCTGTCTTTTTTAGATGCTACTATTAATTGTGGTGATATACTGGACGCAGATATTTTGACAGTGCGGATTGGTTGACTTCACATACACCTTTGAAATTCTTCGCAGATGTATGCAGGTTAACTCACGATGTTTTCCTTCACCGTAGGGGCGCCCCGGGCAAATGTAGGTACATATGAAATTTGAAAAATGAAAAACACATTGGTTCCTGGCAGGATCGATCCCTGGACCTCCCGATTGGAAGGCCAGTGCCGAGTCCACAGCGCCATCAACGCTCATTGTCCATATCTTCTGCTGAGGGCAGACGAGCTGACGGCCCACCTGATGGTAAGTGGTAGGTAACCTCTGCCCTTGATATTTGCTAATATCAAGGACATAGCCACACAGCGTCGATGGCGTAGTGCGTAAGGCCGTCGCCTTCCAATCGGGAGGTAGCGGTTCGAACCCCACCACGTACAATGTGTTTTAAAATTTTGAATTCATATGTACGTTTATTCGACACTTTTACGGTAAAGGAAAACATCGTGAGGAAACCTGCACACACACCTGTGAAGAAAGAATGTCTTCACACGTTGTGTGTGAAGTCGACCAACCCGCACTTGGCCAGCGTGGTTGACTAAGGCCAAATCGCCCTAGTTTAGGGTAGGCTCGAGCCCCTCGGTGGGGACGTATATGAGCTGTCGATGATGAACCAAGCCGTTACCGTCTTTGAATATAATGCTTTTCTAAAACCTCGCTTAAAAAAGGACAAACCTACTGTAGCGCTCGAGAAACACAGCAGCAGAAAGTTCATTACAAAGAGAAAAAGAATGAGCGCTGAAAACGAACCGTGCTGGAGGATATTGCTTCTAGGTATGAATTGCACTGCGGTGTCGAGTGATACGGTGATAAAAATGTGACGTTGGTTGGAACCAAGTCGAACGTTACTCGAACGTTACTCGGACAGTCGTTACTCGGAGCACTCACCGCTCAAAAGTCGATTTTGTCCTGAGTTCTGCGTTACTTCTCAGAGATATAATAGTGGTTAATTCCGTTAGTTAATGCTGGGCTCTTCCGATATTTACGGAAAAAAGAGAGCGCCGACACAAAGTATCCTAAATCCGCACGAACAATACTTGCTGCCGCTGCTTTATTCTAATTGTAAAGACCTACTGACTTCTCGCATAGACTCAAGGAAAGCTTTTGTCTTATTCACGTCCTACTCAGATAACATTGTAATAAAATACCACGGAAGATAATTGCAATTTTGTGAGTCGATCCAAACTATATTTGGATAAAACTTTCCACTAGGTATGAGAGTTTACATATGACATGAGTCATGACAAGGATAGTTTTTATCGCATTGAAAACGCATTAGGTAAGTAATATGCATATACGAGTAACTATAATTATAACTATAATTGGGATATTTTATGACAAATCTTAATGCATTTTGATACATTAAAACATTAAAACAATTAGAAATTAGCTAATGAAAATTGCATGCATTTTGTAAGTGTATTATTTGGCGGACATGTATAGTGACGTCATAGACTGTATCCGCCCCTTATTATGTAACAAAAATCTATCGTTGTCGCTTTCAATTTTGATGAGTCGAAGTGCATGCAGTGCTTTGTTTTTGCTTCATGATGCAGTGATTCGGTAAGCCGTTCGATCTAAATAAACAATCGCGAAGTGTACCGACATTTTCCATACAAAATTTCCATTATTACTTTATGTATATTTTTTTTTGCATTTGTTAAGTATTTCCCACATGTTTTTCATTTTAAAATACCCCTGTATTAAAATGAACAAAAGGAAGAAATTATATTCAAATCGGTCAAGCCGTTTTTGAGTTTTAACGAGACTATCTAACGGAGATTCCTTTTTATATACATAAAATTAAATTATATAACTTTGTTAAACTTCTTAATAAATAAAAATTAAGGCCTTGTTCGGTTTTATCGTTTTTTTTTCATCTCGCAAAAAATTAAATTCCTAACAATAAAAAGCGTAAGTGTAAGGGAGACAGCACGCAGCAAGCTTCCATCGCGCTCCTATACGTTAAATGGTATAAATAGTATAAAATGCCGTTTTATGACAGTTTTCAGTTCCATTTTGACTTAATGGTATTTTTGATAGACTTTTTAATGAGGTAATTTAATTAAATTCTTATATTTATTATCAAATACTGAATGTTAGGATATTATTATCAATATCAAAAAACTAATATAAATATTGGAAGCTTGGCGAAATTCGTTAAACTTCCTTTGTCAAATATCTTATGATTTTTTTAACGCTTTTATACATTTTCGTTATTTCAATCGATTTATACTTTCTAGGTATGTTGTTGTTTTTATTTCGACCAATCGACGTGTCGTCGTTGCGAATCTATTGAAACTATCGATTAGTAGTCGAAAGTATTCGATTGTCTTGGGACCTCAATACCAGGTAGATGGGCCCGCCGTCCAGGTACCTATAAATTGGCGTACCCTTTGGGCCGGCCATCCAGTCTTCAGTGTCGTTGCAGTGTAGACAGTCGGTGCTCCGTCGTAGTCGTCTCTCTTCGCTCATTCCCGTATCCTCGTGATATTTTCTATTTGCAACCATGAGTGCCAGTTACAAATCCATCCAGGTGAGTTTTTTATATTAATTTTAGTGCTTTATGGAGCTGATCTTAGTGCTGTTAAACATACGAGTGTTGACCTGTCCTGGTGAATATGACCTGGGGGGCTTCTCCCGCAAATTCGCTGCATAACAGCGAATATGCGATTATTTCGTCATAAAATAGCAGGGAACGCCACAAGTTCATGAGAACGACTAATTGTAAAAGTAAATACTTACCTAAGATTTTCATTTTTGTCAACACTTATCACAGTACCTATACCGAATGTAAGTGACGGTGTCCCGGTTATTTTAACAGTGAGTTTAGATCATGATTCTTAATTGAAAATCACTGAAATTTTTTCGTGGAAAATTCATAAATTTTACGTTTTTTTTTATTATTTTATAAATTTTCTGGTGTAATATAACTAAGTTAACGTTTACAAATCATATTCCGTAACATAAAAACACAATAATTACAAAAAAAATAAACTTCTTAGAAATGGGATACCGTCACTTACACCCGGTATAAGTACTGTTAGCATACCTACTGTTAGACTTATACAGGTTACTTTTCTATCACCCAGAAAAAAATAAGGGACGCTTTAAGACACGGTAATTGAATGAATTAAATATTAATAAAAAAACAACTCACCTAATTAATTTTATATTATTTTTTTAATATCCAAAAAATACTACTCTAGCTTAGTGCAGCATTTTTTGAGATTCTTTTTATTTTTTTTCTTGTTGCCATAATAATATAATGTTAGTAGCACCCTCATCAAATACCAACGCTTTTGTGTTGCAATTTAAGTCTATTTTACATTTAAATATATGTACGCTGATGTTGTTTTAAATAATAATAAAATTTACAAAAAGTATTGACATCCCACCAAAAATGTAAAGATCATACCTAACTACTTACATAATTGTCTCGATTCAGATCAATGGACATAATATGGACGTAAATAATCAGTGTTTAAATCATATTTTATAGATTTTTTTTTAATAAAAATGACCATCCCGCAAATTAAATTATCACTCCGTGGTATTTACTTACCTGAATATTACATGCGGTTGAAATGTTCAGTTCGTCTTACTCTCCATCTCCCCCCCCCCCCCCCTTCCCTATTTTCATACTGACAGAATGTTAACCATGTTTTGCGTTTCCTAAATGTTAAGATTTGCGAAATGTTAACATTTTCGACCGCGCTATTTTTCACAAAGGGAACCTAACCATAAAAAGCTTGTGAAACGCAGTGATGTTAAACATGTTGGTAATGCTACAAATCAATGCTTAAATGGAACGCGCCGACTAATTAGTGACTGACGCGACGACTGCGCGCAAAAAGCTGTCACTTTGTCATCCCGTTGTGTGATTTGTTTTACTACTATTATCTCCGTGTGCCTAGTGCTTAGATGCAGCAGAATAAAAATGAAAAGAAAAATATATTATAATTTATCGTACCTTTATATCTTTATGATTTTTCCAAGAGAACAAGTAAAAAAATCTATTTTTTTTTTTACTTTTATAGTTCTTTTCGTGTTAATCTCACGACCAATCCCATTAAGTCTAGATGTAATTACGTATACATCTAACCAAATTTTATTTTTGTTCACCGTAGGTAAAGGTCCTATAGTAAAATGCTCAATGACCTTTGAAAATAAGAGGCATTTTTATGTAAACCTTAGTAAATATTCTTTTTATTTAAAAAATTAACATACTCTGCGCTTGCGCTGAGCTAGTTGGCAGGGGGCAGGAATGGTTGAATTGAAATGGCGACTGGATGGATTGACTTAGTACTTAATTACGTAAAAATAAATGGATGCCTGTCGACATTATAATAATGTGAAATATATACTGTACCGATGTACTGAGTACATTATCTGTTCTCTGCCGATGTACTGTACCGATTCGATACATCGAATGATAAATATCGATGTTTTCGATGCATCGATATATATTTAACAGCCCTACGCAACACACGACTTTGTCTACTCGTAGTTTTCATATGTGCTATTTATTGAGATACGAGTAAGCCGCCGGTACGTTAGCACACATTTGCGATTTCCTTCGCGTGATTATAAATATATGTTAATATCCTTTCTTTGTATTTCTTTAGGCGGAAGAATTGGAAGTCTTGGAGGCCATTTATGGCAGCGAGTGGACCGAAGAAGGACCTCACAAGTACCACCTTAAAATAGAGGCATTAAAAAGAGAGGCCACTCTTACTGTTGTAATGGCCCCAGGATATCCGCACGAGTCTCCACCTCAGCTGGAACTCTCTGCCCCCTGGATGGACAGTACGCAGAAGGCAAAAATATTTGCCTATTTAAAGGAGTATTCTTGGTGAGTTTTTATCTACCTACTTATATCGTGACCTTAATAAATTGATATTTTTTTATACCTTCAAATTATGTTTTCGCTTTTATAACACCGGACCGTTAGAATTTGATGCTATAATGCGGCGAAAAGGCTCGTAGCCCGGTATAATATGCGATTACACGGAATACTCATATTCCAGAATAACTATTCCTTCGTTTAAACGTATGTTTGAACGACTGGCAATTTATTAACTACCCACATTTGAACACCACGCTAATGACGCTGCAAATATATAAGAATATAGGTATATAAGAAAATTGCGAGACCACAGCCATATTACAACAATACCACATAATATGCCATATGCCACATTAACCATATTACCACAGTTTTGTGGTACAACGCAATTATTTCGTTCAAAGATATTTTATACTTAATAAAAGCTTGCAAAAAGGTAGCACGTGCTTATTATCTATGATAAATAGAAAAATATAGAACACACAAATAAAATTACTTAAGTATTAAGTACTATTATATTAATATCCAATTATTTATTCGAAGGCATCGTCCGTCATGTCTGGACTTATTACAATTTATCATTAAATCAATAAGTCACCTATACTTATATTGTTTATTAAGTTAGCTGAACTGTGACAAATATATAAAAATTACATTTGATATCTATTTACAATAATTGTATTGAATAGACTTCGAAACTACTGAACCGATTTTGATGAAAGTTGGTATAGCGATAGTTCGAAACCAGGGGAAGGACATAGGGTAATTTTCCTACGGGAAAATATAAAATTCGGAAGTCGCAAGCGGAAAGCTAGTGCTATAATAATTGTAAAAAAAACATTTCTGGAAAAGGACCACTCTTATCACCGAGATATAAAAAATAGCCTACGACCTATTCTCAGACCTACCAAATATACACAAAAATGTCATAAAAATCAGTCAAGCCGTTTCGGAGAAGTTCGGTAACAAACACTGTGACACGAGATTTTTTAAAGGTATAACAAAGTAACTGTGCCCGCGAATTACGTTTCGCCACAATACCTAATTGTTCAAAAAAAGTCTGGAGAGGGCCACTCTTATCACCTAGGGGTATGAAAATAGCCTACGACCTAGTCTCAGACCTACCAAATATATACAAAAAAAATCATACAGATCGGTCAAGCCGTTTTGGAGGAGTTCAATGATAACAGACACTGTGATACGAGATTTTTCTAAATTACATTTATAATCTATTCAAGTAGGTATATTTCAACTAACTATATGCAAGAGAAATAATTAAATTATTTCTTAACTTCAAAGTAGGTAGTTCTTGTTTGGGTTGTACTTGACTTTGTACACCGCATATGAAACAATCAAAGTAGGTAGGTAGGCTTAGTCTTTACTTTGATTGTTTTTGAGTTAACGTTTTTTTCGTTAGTTAGGAAACTAATAGAAAATCGATTCTGATCGTGTCTAAACAAACTACAATAACATTTTTTTTGCATATTATGTTCAGAATATTTTAAAATAGAGGTAAATGTGTGTAAGTTAAAGTCATTGTATTATTTTCAGGCAACATCTCGGCGAAACAATTATTTACCAGTGCGCCGAATATATTAGAGACCAATTATATAATACAGCGGCCAAGTTTTCCAACAAGTTTGTAACTCAGTCCTCCAAAGTACGAGTAAGTTTCTTTTGTATATCGTAGAAGTGTGATCATTTTAATTTTGTCCAACGTCTCTTTGTGTCCAACGTTAGTTACCTATCTATCTTTACCTACTTTTCACGTATGTGTATACGCACGTTTCTGAACGCTCCCGAAACGTCCTCGGGCGACGTTTACGAACGCAGCCCAGTGAGTTTCCCTTCAAAACGTATAAATCCAGCCCGGAAGGGTTATTGTCTAAGAAAAAATCTATCGCGATCGCTTACAATTTGACAGTCGCCGTCCATGCATCGCTCCTTTATAAAAGGATGTCGGCGCTGAGTCTTGTGTTCACCGTGCAATGGTTCTCAGATTGAATGCGATCGCAATAGATTTTTTCTTAGACAATAACCCACCCGCGGGGTTATTGTCTAAGAAAAAATCTATCGCGATCGCTTACAATTTG
The DNA here is from genome assembly GCA_963935595.1 of Schoenobius gigantellus. Classification (NCBI taxonomy): domain Eukaryota; kingdom Metazoa; phylum Arthropoda; class Insecta; order Lepidoptera; family Crambidae; genus Schoenobius; species Schoenobius gigantellus. The sequence continues at coordinate 11,515,873 of OZ012563.1, read as the reverse complement.
ACAGTCGCAGCCCATCCATTACTCCTTTATAAAAGGAAGTCGGTACAGTCTTATGTTCACGGCGCAATGGCTTCCAAATTATAAGCGATCGTGATAGATTTTTTCTTAGACAATAACCCACCCGGGGTGTTAGACGAATTAGACAAATGCCACACGCTAACTTTTCCGCAGTTCCTCAGAAAAAATGTATGGAGATGACATTAGCTGTGGAAAAAACATGGTTGTTAGCAAGTGGCAGGCATTTGTCTAGGGCTTCTGGACCACCCACTTCTTCATCTGTGGTGACCCACTTCACTTTTAATTGAGTTGTGATTTGGCTAGGCTGTATGGACTTAGCTTCCTTTGCCTTCCCTAAAAGGGGAAAAAAAAAATTGTGAATTTTTTGGCTGTTTTGTTTTGTGGTTTTGTGTTTGTGATTGATTTGATATGATACCTAGTATTATTTTGGCTGTTTCGGTAACTTGTTATTGAAATAATTCTTCATTTCCAATTTTAAATTTCACACGTGCTTATATTATTTACAATGAATATAGATAATAAAACTAAGCAGGTAAATTTTCAGTGGCTAATGTTGTAGTGTTATTTTCACGTGTTATTTACATATATTTTTTTTAAGGCTGAAGAAGCAGAAGTTCTCGCGTCAATTTATGGTGAGGATTGGATAACAGAGAGCGAAAACAGCTACAGTGTTAAAATAGTTGAAAACAGTCTTGAAGTGATTTTGTATATTACAATGACTCCCGGTTATCCGGCAGAGTCACCACCGAAATTTGAACTCTCTGCACCGTGGATGGATAGAAAAGTTAAAGCGAAATTATACACTGACTTGGAGGAAGTTTACCAGTAAGTATTTCTCGAAATGTTAACTATAAAGTTGTAATTTTAATATCAAAGCTGTCCAAGTTGGCTCTCAAATTTGGGAATTCCCTAATCTTTGTTAGATACTTATTTATGATTGATTATAAATAAAGTAAAATAAGGGATGTAGGAACCCTTAACTAAGGTGACCACCAGAGTTGTCTGCGCAGGTGCCCCTCCTCTGCCCCAAGCTGTTTCAGTTTGAAATGTCAGACAGGCAGTGAAATTACTAGGTACTGTGACTTTACATGTTATGTATGTCACAAGTTCGTAAATTACACTGATATACTTGTGGGGTTTGCATATTTGTGAATCTTAGAAGAGCTGCATGTACCTAATATAGGTGATTGTAGCCACTTACCATCAGGTGGATAGTCGGTGTGTTCACCAACTTTGTTGTAGGTATATAAATATGTTTGTATATATGAAGTCAGAATAAAAAAAATAGCTTTAGATTTCCGAAGACTAATATTTGAATCTTGACTAGAATTTTATACAGTTTTCAATATAAGATTTATGATATTAATGCAATATCAGCTCAGCTCAATATCTTTTTGCATCACTCTCCCTTATGTTATCCTTTTGTATTTAATTAAAATATTCTACTTATTTCAGACAAAACATTGGTGAAAGTATAATTTATCAATGGGTTGAGAAAATTCGTGAACTTCTACAAAAGATGGCAACAACTAAACCTGTGGATCCAGTTGATAAAGCAGTGGAAAATCTAAACATCTCAAAAGTATGTATCTTACCCTCGTGTAACATTACATGCCCCTAATCTATACTTCTATACTTACTAATATTATAAAGCTGAAGAGTTTGTTTGTTTAAATGCGCTAATCTCAGGAACTACTGGTTCGAATTGAAAAATTCTTTTTGTGTTGGATAGTCCATTTATCGAGGAAGGCTTTAGGCTATAATATAACATCACAACATTGTTATTTTCGGACATCCACGTGAATAAAGCCATGAGCACAGCTAGTGAAAGATAAATCTAAAATTAGATATGAATTTTTCAACATACATCTCTGCTTTAAAATGTATAAATTGATAACAAAAATCTTTTGCAGACTGTGTTGAGTATAATCCTTATCTCTTGTCGTTTGGACTTAAACTAGATCACAAATTCAATGAAAGTAGTTTGGGTCAAAATGAATGGAGAATACCATAATAGATATACTGATAAATTTACTGTCTATTAATTTCAGGTTACAATAAATTGCCCGGAAATCCTCCATGGACAAGTAATAAGTGATAGAAAAAGCACCTTCCAGGGACACACAGCACAAGTTCACAGCGTGGAAGATGTCAAGTTAGTAGTTATAAATATTTACTTAGTTGTTCGGCATAACAGTGTAATAAGCATTTTCTCACAAATATCATTTCATTGCATTCACAGTGCAGTCTTGGATAAATTAAAGGAAAACAAAAAGATACTTAATGCTACACACAACATGTATGCTTACCGGATAGAGAAGCAGACAAAGAATGGTGTTACAATGATCCAAGATTGCGATGACGATGGAGAGTCACATGCCGGCAGCAGAATGCTCCATCTGATGCAGATATTGGAACAGAAGAATGTTGTTGTGGTTGTATCCAGATGGTGAGTTTTCATATTGGTCTCCACCGAAAGGGGTGTCTACGGACAATAACCCAGTGTGAGTTGGTGGAAAGCACAAGTGTTGCCTATTGATTGTGCACTGCAAGCAGGTGTGAGGTTTGCTTGAGTTCTGTCAAATGGGTCAAGTCTTACACATTTTGATGTTATGTCATACAGTACCCAGAGTGGATTGGGCCAACCTGATCCACAATGGCGCCCCATGGGGCAGGTGGTTTAATGGTTATATGACCTCCAGTGGAATAATCACTAGTCAAACTAGTCCCATTGATAAGTTAAAAAGCTATTTCCCTCGAAAAAAAGTGTATCTATTAGATGATATACACCCAATACAATTACCTTGTCTTTTCTTCTTTCCACAACCTCTCCATTTCATACAAGGTCCACAGAAAATTGTGTTCAATTATTCTTAATGGTATTAGAAATTAAAGATTTTGTAGATAATGATTTATCTCCTTTGCAAATATGGTTGATAACAATGGTCCACTGCAATGATTATTATTTTCCAAAATTAATTAAGGCTTATATTAAAACTAACAATTAACATTCTTCACTTTACTGAATGTACAGTTACAAATCGCAATAACATGAAGCAATACACTTGCAGTTCCAAGATAATACTCCATAAATGCGAAAGTAACTCTGTCTGTCTGTCTGTCGCGCTTTCACGGCAAAACTACTGAACCGATTTAGATGAAATTTGGAATAGACATAGTTTGAGTACCAGAAAAGGACATAAGATAGCTTTTATCGCAGAAATCACACCTTAAGGTGGAAGAACCAATAACCGCCGAACCGATGTAGATGAAATTTGGTATGGAGATAGTTTGAGTTGTGGGGAAGAATAAAGAATAGTTTCTTTTTCCGAAATCATTCCTTAAGGGTGTAAAAAGGGGGGAGGGGGAGATTTTGTAAAGGGTATTAATAAAAAAGGACTTCCACATGGACGAAATCGTGGGCAAAAGCTAGTAAAAAATAAAGTAAACAAAAAGCCTTTATCTTAAAACAAAGTAAAAAACGCTATATTCGTACTGCAATATGTAAAAACCTAAGAATACCCCTTTAATTCCTTTTTTTAGAGACTTTGTTATCATTTACAGGTATGGTGGCATACAACTCGGTCCAGACCGTTTCAGACATATCAATAATGCCACCCGGCAAGTTCTAGATCAAGCTGGATTCATTGTGAAAAAATGACAAGTGTATTAAGTTTTTTATTTTTTATGTGTTAATGTTTCGTCAATGCAATTACATAATTACTTTATGAGCTTTCTATACCTCATTCTGATGTTATGTACCTACTATTGAATATAGATTGTTATATTTTAATTACAAATTTTATGAAAGCAACTAAAAATCATAAAATTAAAAAGATGTTATAATTATTGTTAAGAAAAATTATTAATCAAAAGAATTGTGACATGTAAAAAAGTTGATTGAGTTTAAATTCACACATCATATTTTCAATATTTACATTTTTATGTTGAACGTAATCTCAATCTAGTCCTATCTAATATGTACTGAACATCATTAATTTTATTTAAGGTAATATTGTGATATAACTAGCAAGACTGTCACTACATACTTGTAGATGCTATGTACTGTATATATTTACCTGTTACACTTTAATAAAAATTAGGATAATATTTTGTTTTTTTTTATATATATATATTACAACAAGGAATTGGCCTTCATCTTACTCAATAGTAAGTGACGCTAATGTCGAAGATGAAAGCGAACTTCACCTGGACTCCTCAGCAACTGAGGAACTGGCTCTCTACCTATAATTGGGATGATGACTGAATTCTATTTTTTACATCTCTTCATTAAATATTAAAATACCGTGGAAAAAGATGCAGTCCTGTGAAATTAGAATTAAAATCGACTTAGAAATACAAGCATTTTAAGTTGTTAATTTGAAGGCAATTAGAGAGATCCGACATCAACCGTGACGTCATTGTTGAGTACGGCCATATAAACTCCTTGTAAATTGCCGTTTTGCTAGAAAGTAGAGGTGAGCGTTTAAACGAAAAGCACTTAAAAAAGTTTGCTTTTGAACAAAAGTACAAAAGCAGACTTTCTCTAATCAAAACATTACGCTTTTACTTACGCTTTGCTTTTTACCGACATACATTAGTCCCGCCATCTATACTCCCGCAATAAAATTACCTACTTTGAAAGCATGCTCTGTATACATGCATCGGAAATAGAACGTTCGCCGCTAGATGGCATTATACTGCATGCTGGAGTTATAAAGCGACCAAAACGCATCCCAAAATTGGATGGCTTACCACGCTTTTCGTTTAAAAAAGTAGTAAGCTTTTCACTGTCGAGAGATAAGTACGCGTTTGTTGTGTTGTGGCTGGCTGCTTTTACGTACACTTTCGTTTTATTTTTTTAAATACGTGTATAAATAAGCATTGTATTTACGTTTGTTGTTATGCGTGTGTGTATAAAGTGCGATTAAATAAAGTTTATAAATATATAATTTGATAGTTTTAGTGTCGAGAGGTGGTAATAATGTAATGTGGGACTTTTTTGAAAGGAACTTGGTCAATTAAGTTGCGTGATGCAATATTTATAGAAACATTGTTTATTAAATAATAAAATAAGAATATTAATATTTCCATCAATAAAAATATTTAATTTGATTGAGAGCAGTTTTTTCGTTTTAATAGTATAAAGCTATCCCTATTTGTGTTTTTGTCATTAGCAATAGAACGGTGCATACGTTGTACTTAAACGTTTTTGCAAACATAATTATACGCAATAAACAATAAGCGTTTAAACGAAAAGCTTTTTTACAAGCGCGCTTATTGAAATAAGTACAACGTTTAAACGTTTTAAAATTTTAAGCCGTTTTTTCCACCTCTACTAGAAAGAGATGGAGAATTTTTTTTAATACCTTATATCTTGGTTGTTTTTTTATTTATTCGAAAAGTATAGTTATTTTCTTTCTGTTTATTATACGAATGAGCTTCTATAAAAGCAATAAAATTTTTTTAGTCATCTAGCCTATTACAGAAATACAATGTTATTAACATTGTTATTATGGCGACAAACTTAGGCTAGACTGTGGTCAGGCCCCTCTTACCCATTGGGCACAATGGGCACGTGCCCAGGGCCCCCGATGGATTGGGGCCCCCTAGTCCCTACTCGATTACCAAGCGATAACCGATAGCTACTCTACTTTCTCATTATACATACTATATTATAAACTACTCAAAACAAAATTACAGCCACCTGTAAAATTGTATGATAAACAAACTAACATTAGGTACTCATTTCTTTGCTCATTTCTTCTCTGTGTTTGTTTATTGGTTTTAAGGTCCCGAACGTTTTTGACGACAAATAAATTAAGTGCGTACCTAATATAAATAAGCAATAAGATTCTATTGAAAATCAATAAAAGTAATAGGTGGCTCTTATTTTCTTTTGAATAGATATATCGTCGCCGTAGAGCGAAAAGTCACCAAGTCGACATTTGGCCAAAATTGAGTTAGACATGTTGTCAAAATCTCCAAATTTTTCTACATATTTCAACCTTACAGCCATGTATATATGTACCATAGTTTTTATTTTAGAAAGTGCAAAAAATCACTTATTCTACATTTAGAATACAACTCATTAGTTGAAAACTAATTAACATACTTAATTATTTTATCACTGTTTGGTTGAATTACAAATTTGTACCTAAATCGGGTTAGTTACTTTTCTCCTTTACAAAATTTGAACTCAATCCAGGGAAAAATCGAAGGCGAAAACTGACCAAGTTTATTTAATTACTCGATCGACAAATAAAATAATTACACTGTCATAATGCTATAGCGAGAATTCATTAAACTTTTTTACACAGTTCTATCCTTATAATGTGATCACAAAACTTTGTTTAGAATATTCGCCAAAATCTTTTGGTGAATATTTTAATCAAGATCTTTAGACGGGTCTGATACTTGGGTGAATTTCGCACCCAACTTGGTTAGTTTTGCTCTTGTATCAGACTGGTTGATCGTTTAATTTTTTTGAACTGCGCTGCCTGGGCGCGCCCGTATGACCTATATTGCTCTTTTTCCGATTTCAAAGGCTAAAAAAGATTTTATTGTTCTTTGTAGCAAGGGTACCTACCCCAAGAATCTCACACATGGTACACGTCTCTAACTTTATAGTCATAATAATCAACCCGTGTTCATCCACTGCTGCACATAGGTCTCTCCCATGGCACGCCACTTACCCTTATATCCGATCGTCCTCATCCAACCATCACCAGCCACTTTACGGATGCCGTAGCTAATGACTTGCCGGGGGGTATCCTACAATGTCTTGGCAATCTATGTGTTCACGCTCGAGGAAGAGCGAGTGGCGGCACTGCATTCTAGTCTGTGCAGTGACAGCTTTTTTTGGCGGCCGACCGCATGTGATATGTCAGTTGGGTCGAGTCGAATTGTCATGACATGCTTAGAGGTTATATAATACACAATATTCAAGCAAATAGTGATTTGGGAATAAAATATAATATACAATATTCAAGCAAATAGTGATTTGCGCGGCGCACCTAATATCGGGGTGCGAAAGCCCGCTTTGTGTTGTGCGAAATCGCATATGTGAGTCGTGGTGGCCTATTAGGCATTTGTAGTGCTCCGGTCTCCACCGGTGGATCCACTGCAGATCTTCAGGAGCCGCGACTTCCTTCGAGCTAGCTCAGGAAGTCCACCGGCTCCGGAGGAGACCGACGGAGACAATAGGACTCGGGGTAAGCCACAATCCTTTCTATGAGTTGGTAGTCAAATAAAATTCAGCAATACAAGTCGGTGAAACGCCGACGTGGTGGAGTCTACTTGGGGCACCACCATCTCTTGGTAGCAGAGCGTGGTTCTTAGATTTGAGCATTTGATTAGTATTGCACAATTAATATTGTAATCTTGTTGGTTGTCCAAACGGGCAATACATATTAATTGGTTTTGGATTGCTGATTTTAAACCGACTACCAGCTCATTTGTGGACCGATCTCCTTAACTAATTGTCATTGTATATGAAAAATTGAGGTTAAATGTCTTTTGTTGTTCTAGTTAAGTTCTAGCATTTACCTATATTTAAATTTTGGTTTGTTTTTTCATATCTTTGTTTTGCCCTTGAATATTTTGTTTGTTAAGTTGTAAACTTATACTTGAATTTGATTTGTTGAAAAAATTTTGCTGCTAAATGACTTTGCTGTTGTTGTAATACACTATATTGCTGTGTTAAGTTTTAGCATTTACATTTGATTTTGTTTTGTTTGCCTTTGAATATTATGTTTGTTAAGTTATTGACTTAATGCTTGAATTTAATTTGTTTGAAAAATTCTGTTGTTAAATGCCTTTGTTGTTCTAGTTAAGTTCTAGCATTTACACTTGATTTTGGTTTGTTTATATATTTTGTTCTGCCTTTGAAGTTCCTCCCGATCTGTTTTATTGTCTGCGGTTGTCGGTCTGTTTGTCTGTGTATTATTATAGAGTATCTTAATTTTGGTGCAAAATGGTCCCGCCAGTCAGCCCGCTTAGTGGTGCCCGCGCGGGTGCACAAAAGATTTTGAGATGGTTTGCTAGTGCCGTCGCTTTGGTAGACCGACCAGACCGAGAACAGGCCTTGTTAATTCGGCATGAGGGAGTACCGGCTCGCTTGAAGGAATTGGAGCAGCTTTTCGTTGCTCATCAACAATATCTGCTCGACCACCCAGCCGAGGGTGCCGCTGAGTTGCGGGCAGTCGACCAATTTAATGCCGATTATGATCAGTGTTTTGAACAGGCGGATGTGATCATAAACAAGGCTCAGGCAATCCTATCCGTCCGGAGGGGTGAGTCGTGCACGCCCGGGGAGGTCAAGCCTACCCCGGCCGGCTTGCTGGGCAGACTGCCCACTTTGGACATCCCAACCTTTGATGGGAACCTGGCTTCTTGGATGGGGTTCATTAACCTCTTTGATAGCCTGGTTCACTCGAGGGACGACCTGTTCCCTAGCCAGAAATTGGCCTATTTGCTCTCTGCCTTACGGGGAGAGGCTGGTGTACTTGTCCAGCATCTACCTGTCAATGATGACAGTTATGATATTGCAAGGGCGTTGTTGACCGCCCGGTATCAGAATGTTCGCTTGCTAGCGGACACACATGTGGCTGCCATTTTAGGGCTGCCACGAGTATCGCGGGTCTCCTCATTGAGGAAGGAGATTTTGAACCCGCTGCTAAGCGCTATTAACGCGCTCAAACGCCTTGATCTACCGGTGGACCAGTGGTCCTTTATTTTGCTCCACCTCATCCTCGATAAGCTTCCCATGGAGATGAAGGGGCGCTTTGAACAAAGGTATGGGGGCAATAGTGCCTCGTACCTCCCCCCCTTCTCGGATCTCCTCAGATTTTTGGAGGATGAGTGTCGGATGACCGACCACTTGGATCTGGTTCCTATACCGGGACCGAATACAGGCCGCTTTGAGGCGACCCGGGCAGCGCCACGGAGAGAGCGCCGCCCGCACAAGCAGTATACTGCAGTGCGGCAGAACTCTCCACACGGGGAGAGGCCGAGGCCTTGCAAGTGTTGCAAGCGGGATGGCCATCGTTTGCCGGCCTGTCCCAAATTTGTTGGCCTACGCACCGAGGGGCGTAGGAATATGGCCAAACAGCGGAATTGGTGCTACCGCTGCCTGGGGGCTCATATGGCCTCGGCTTGCCCCCACCCACGAGATTGTCACTGTTGTGGAGGGGCCCATCACCCCCTTTTGTGCTTCAACAATAGAGACACTCGTGAGGTGGTGAGAGAGAGGGACTCGCACACGGGCGGGGGCCCTCCTAGGTCACCCACATCTCCGAGGAGATCGGAGGGGCGTGCCACCCCTCCGCGGAGATTGGACAGGCGCCCCCCCTCCAGTGAGAGGATTGGGCGCCCCACCCCCCCTACGGGCGGGGGGGATCGACGCGCCGCTTATGAGGCGCCACCGCGGGATTGGGCCGCGGTCATTAGGGAGCCACGCCGGGAGCCGATACGCTTCTCTCCCCCTCTGATGGAGAGACCCCGTTTGTCACGGGCTCCCCCAACTTTTGCCCATCATGGGCACCGCCCGGCCCCCCGATGCAGCTTTGGTCGGGGTGTGTACGTGCCGGATTGGGACCCGCTCGAGCGCCTTGAGCGCCCTATTCCTCCGCCGCGCACGCATTTTTCTTCTGACCCCCCTTCCCCCCCGTTGCGGGGAATGCGGGAGGATTTTCACTAAACCAACTGTCGGCTGCAACCCCCCCACAGGAGCAGGTGCTGTTACCAACAGCCTCCGTACAGGTGTGGGGCCCGAGGGGCACCTTTGTTTTAGTTCGCGCCCTTTTGGATACGGGAGCTCAGGGTTGCATTGCCTCCAGCTGGCTGGTCCGGCAGTTGAGTTTGAACACATCTCCATACCTTGAATCGGTACGAGGAATCGGAGACCTGCGGATCCCGGATCCGATCGGTCAGGTTTTGTTCTCCTTCTCCCCCCACTTCTCTTCAGCGCCCAAAATTGGCGCTACCGCGATTGTTTATGAGAAGGTTGTTGGTCAGCTTCCGCAACAGCACGTTTCGCGCGCTGTCGTTGATGCGACATCAGGATTGACCTTGGCTGACCCTTCCTTCCACCGAACCGGTCCGATTCACTTATTGCTCGGTGCCGATGTTCTAGGCCGCGTGTATTGTGGGAAGAGGAGAGAGTTACAGAAGGGTGGGCTGGTAGCCTTATCTACATCGCTTGGGTTTGTAGTGATGGGACCAGTTAGGCATAACCCACCATCTCCATCGGTGGACAGTTACATAACTGTTAGCTCCACCTTATCGGATGTCCTTCAACGGTTTTGGGAGGTGGAAGAACCACCTACCGTGAAGCGAGTGAACCCCTTAGACGAGGAGTGTGAGTTGTTCTACCAGAACAATACAGGTCGCCTTCACTCGGGACGGCTGATCACTCGTTTGCCTTTTTTGTCAGTTCGCCCCTCACTTGGCAGCTCCCGGCCGTTGGCCGAGAAGCGGCTGCTGTCCATGGAGCGTCGTATGAGTAGGAACTCCGACCTCAAACAGAAGTATGTCGACTTCATGCGAGAATATGAGCAACTGGGGCACATGTCGGTCTCGCGACTGGACTGGCGAAACGAGGAACATAATTTTCTTCCTCACCACGCGGTTTTGAAACCTTCCACTGGGAAGATACGCGTTGTTTTTGATGGGTCAGCTCCTACGTCTACCGGAGTTTCGCTGAATCAATGTCTGCATGCTGGACCGAAGTTGCACCACGAGGTGGGTGATGTATTGACCAACTTCCGTCGCCATGCCGTCGTCTTTGTGACCGATATCCGGATGATGTTTCGGCAGACTGTGATTCACCCGGACGATAGACGATATCAGCTCATATTATGGAGGGAGGATCCCAGGGATCCCATGCTAGTCTACGAGCTGAACACCAATACATACGGTTTGCGTTCGAGCCCCTTTGTGGCAATTCGCTCACTTGTGGAACTCGCTGAACGTGAACGATTACGATACCCTCGCGCATCCTTGGTTCTCAAGGAGGATGCATTTGTTGATGATATTTGTACGGGCTCCTCTAGTGTCGAGGAAGCCTTGATTTTGCGAGATGAACTAATTGCTCTTCTCGGGGCTGGTGGTTATGAACTGAGGAAGTGGATGTCCAACTCACCTCAGCTTTTGTGTGACTTGCCAGACGACCACCAGCAGGAGCCTCATATTTTTGAGAATGCCAACACTCCAGATTTACTGTCTGTTTTGGGAGTGCAATACAGACCTGTCCAGGACACGTTCACCTATCGATTGGAGCTGCCAAGCCCCAAGGTCTGGACGAAACGGTTGGTTTTGTCTACAGTAGCTCGTACCTTTGACCCAAATGGCTGGATTAGTCCCATAGTGTTTTGGATGAAATGCTTCCTACAGGAACTTTGGTCAGCCGAAGTGTCGTGGGATGAGCCCCTCTCGGGCCGTTTGCTGCGAGATTGGGAGTCCTTCATGTTGTCTCTCCCCGACATTAACCGTGTTAGTATCCCTAGACATATACTGCCTAAGGGACGGTTTACGGCCAGCCTTCATGGCTTTTGTGACGCGTCTGAGAGTGGATACGCAGCCGTCGTATATATCCGGACGGTTGATGATAGAGGAGCTGTTAAGCTCCACTTGCTAATTGCTAAGAGTAAGGTTGCTCCACTTCGGACTCGATTAACGATTCCGAAGTTAGAATTGTCTGGAGCTACTCTTCTGGTTCGGTTGATGAACCACGTTGTTGACACCCTGGGACGTAGTGTGGACTTTGAGTCGCTCTTTGCTTGGTCCGACAGTCAGGTTGTCCTGTGTTGGATTAAGAACTCCGTCCACTCCCTGGAAGTATTTGTGGCCAATCGGGTATCCCAAATACAGGCCTCGAAGGCCACGTTGATTTGGCGCCATGTGCCAGGTGAAATAAACCCTGCTGACTGTGCATCACGTGGCAGCGAAGCCCCTCAGCTTATTGACCACACTCTGTGGTGGGGTCCCGACTGGTTGTTACAACCGCCTTGGCCTTCCACACCAGCTGTGGTGAAGGTACCAAATCCGGGCTTGCGTGTTCACGCTGTCGAGACTATGGCGGATCCAGAGCGGGAATTTTTATTAGACCGCTACAGTTCTCTGGACAAGTTGCTCGGCGTGACCGCTTGGATAAGAAGATTTATTCGAAATTGTCGACGGCCTCAGGACAAAGATTTGTGTCCGGTCCTCTCACCGCAGGAGCGCCAAGATGCTCTTCTGCATTGGGTGCGTATGACCCAGTCTAGAGCGTTTGAACCGGAACTTAAGATTTTCCGTACCGGGACGTCCAAATTGAAGGGACCCTTGGTGCGTTTGACTCCCTTTCTGGATGATAAGGGATTGTTGCGTGTAGGAGGCCGATTGAGGCACGCTAACTTGCCTTATAGATCACGTCATCCCCTGTTGCTCCCCAAGGACGGACCATTGGTGCGATTGTTGATCATTGATCGCCATGTGAAGAATGCTCATGCCGGATGTAATGCATTGACCGCGCTCCTCCAACGGGAGTTTTGGATTTTGTCAGCGCGAAGAATAATCCGATCTGTTATCTTTCGATGTCTGCCCTGCTATCGTTTACGCCCCGAGACGATGCAGCCCCAAATGGGTGATTTGCCTGCTGATCGTGTGAATGAATCGATGACCTTCTTAGGAGTTGGAACTGATTTTGCGGGACCATTCACTATAAAAACGTCGCGACTCCGTAATGCTAAGACTGAAAAGGCTTACTTGTGTGTGTTTGTTTGTTTGGCCACTAAAGCCGTTCATTTGGAGGTGGTGAGTGCGCTCACCATGGACGCTTTCTTAGCAGCGTTAGGCAGATTTGTCTCCCGCCGGGGACTGCCTTCTCTAATTCGGTCCGATTGTGGGACAAACTTCAAGGGCACTGATAGACATATAAGAGAAGTTTGTGAATTTTTAGATAAAAATAATATTGAGATCGGATCCACACTCTCCCGTAGGGGGGTAACATGGCGATACTCCCCGCCGTCTTGCCCTCACTGGGGAGGGATTTTTGAATCTGTTGTAAAGGCCGCCAAGACTCACCTTCGCCGCGTTATTGGGGAGACTATTCTCACGTTTGAGGAACTCGCGACGGTGTTTCATAAGATTGAGGCGGTTCTCAACTCGCGTCCGTTATGTCCGTTGTCTACCGACGCGAACGATTTGCAGGCCCTCACGCCGGGCCATTTCTTGATAGGCAGACCACTTAACGCCCTGCCCGAGTATCCTTATAGAGATATCAATCCCGGACGCCTTTCGCGGTTTGAGTTGCTCCAGCAGCTTACCCAGAGTTTCTGGCGCCGCTGGCACCTTGAATATTTACACATTTTGCAACAGCGCGTTAAGTGGTCAGATAAGACAAACCCACCGAGGGTTGGAGACCTCGTGTTAGTGAAGGACCCAAACCTGCCACCCTTACGTTGGCGTCGCGGACGCATTGTCCGACTTACTCTAGGGTCTGATGGTGTGCCCAGGTTTGCCGAGGTCCTAGTTGGGGATTCTGTTTTGAAGCGCGCGGTCGCTACTCTTTCTCGCCTCCCCTTAGACTGATTTGGCGGACAGTCCGGGACTGTCCGGAGCGGGGGGATGTTCACGCTCGAGGAAGAGCGAGTGGCGGCACTGCATTCTAGTCTGTGCAGTGACAGCTTTTTTTGGCGGCCGACCGCATGTGATATGTCAGTTGGGTCGAGTCGAATTGTCATGACATGCTTAGAGGTTATATAATACACAATATTCAAGCAAATAGTGATTTGGGAATAAAATATAATATACAATATTCAAGCAAATAGTGATTTGCGCGGCGCACCTAATATCGGGGTGCGAAAGCCCGCTTTGTGTTGTGCGAAATCGCATATGTGAGTCGTGGTGGCCTATTAGGCATTTGTAGTGCTCCGGTCTCCACCGGTGGATCCACTGCAGATCTTCAGGAGCCGCGACTTCCTTCGAGCTAGCTCAGGAAGTCCACCGGCTCCGGAGGAGACCGACGGAGACAATAGGACTCGGGGTAAGCCACAATCCTTTCTATGAGTTGGTAGTCAAATAAAATTCAGCAATACAAGTCGGTGAAACGCCGACGTGGTGGAGTCTACTTGGGGCACCACCACTATGTTTGCCAAGATGCGGTCGCCAATTAACTTCTCGACACCTAAATGTAATGCCAATCGACTAGACAGCGTTGCAAGAACTCCAGGACAACCTAGGTTTCAACAGAGTTAAATGATTTCGCATAATCCTTAAATGTAAGTTGGAGTGGCTGATTGTATTTTTCGGTTTTTAAATAATTTGCCACATCGTGTGGATTTCATTTACTGTACTGTAACCTCTTCGAAACCCGGACTGTTCCGTGGGCTGAAACTCATCGAGTCTCTATGCCAGGCGATTTGAAACGATCCTTGAGAATAGCTTATAGGAATAATGTCGGTCTATAGTTTTTAAGAAATTTCTGAAGATCAAGATAAACCACGCTTCTATTCCACGCCCTTAAAGTCCTCCCGGTAGTAGCGTTGAATAGATGCTGCAATTCTTTTGAAACGGAAGCCCTGCCTGGTTTAAAAGGATATCATGTTCCTATTTTTGAACTGCCACAAAGTTGCCCCAATTTATTATAATGTGCCAAGCAAATGACTCCATTCCATCTGATGATCCAGATACAATGAAGTCATTTGCTTGGCATCACAAAGTCCAAATACGAAGATAGCTAATGCAGGAGAGGGAATACACGCTACACTAGCCACCCTCATCTTGCCCACCTGTAACGTGCTTCTTCGCGTGCTGACACAGAGTTCCATTTTTTGATTTTGCACCAGAGAAATGAGTTGCCAAATTTCTAAGTTCGGGTTGGAATGGTAATCAAAGTAATACGTTGACTACACAGGCCATCACGTATCGCCCTTAAAAGGAAAGAAAAAGGAGGGATTAGGGAAAAAACTCTTCAAAACACTCGCCATGGTAAATTGGATAGAACACTAATAGTGACCTAACATTGCTAGGTAATTCGAGTTTGCTAGGTAGTTCGAGTTTGTTGGTCACCTTTATATCGCCAATGATGCATGTCGCACCTCTGTAACTTATCCAAAATGTCGAGTAAGTGAAGTGATGGTGGAGCCATCCCAGAGGTGTGAGAAATATTCTACAGAAGACCGTACTTGCGTTTTGTATAGCAAGCATTGTTGCTCAGCTGTGAAGAATCGCCGCACATTGTTTAAGGCCCCGAGTTTTCGTGAAACTGTTTTTAACATGCTTTCCATATCGAGCATGTAAGACTGCTTTGCAACCCCAGTCTTGTGCCCTGAAGAGAATGAAGGGGAAGGAACAGTGAAGTTTTTCTGAGACCCATTTGGATATGAGGTCGAAAATCTGGTTGAGTTTAGTCACAAGATTCTCCTGTCTTTCTCTGATGTTTTCCCATCCAGATACTGCGTGTCCGAAATAGCCCGCAACGTATGTTTCTAAGAGAAATCTTATCATTAATATGCAGAAGAAAGAGTGTCGGAGATAGAACGGAACCCTGGGTGCACCGGCAGTAAGGGGGAATAAATTGGAAATTGCATCCATCTGCAAGGACATGAATTCTTCGCTCATGCAGGAATACAGCCACCCAGATACACACGAATAGGTACAACCGTACGACCGAAGCTCGTAAAGAAGACTTTTGTGCCAGACCCTGTCAAAAGCTTTGACAATGTCGTGTGCTATCTCGACCTACTCAATAAACTTGACCGACTTCTAAATAACTGCATTCGATTCGTATTTAATTTTAGAAAGTTTAATCATGTCTCTGAATATCGGCTTCGCTTGAAATGGTTGCCTATACGGCAGCGCAGGCACATGAGAATGTTAACTACACTCTATTCTTCGCTTAACAGTCCCAATACCATAAGTTACCTTAAAAATAATTTTGAATTTTTATGCTCCTCCCATGATACATCCCTTCGTTCTGCCTATAATGGTTTTCTCAAATGTCCCTCTCATAATCTGATATCGTACATTCTTCTCTCCTTGTTCAGTCGACCTTTCTTTGGAATGCACCCCCTATTGATGTCAGAAAGTCAACCACTTACTTTGGTTTTAATTAGGTACAAATTACAAAAGCTTCACCACACAAATCATTTGGTTACTTAACTATGACTGCGAATTATCCTCATACATTAGTAATATATTATTACTTTATTTTTGTAGACTGCTATAAAATACTTTTGGCGTTAAGTCCACCTCTGTACACAGATGTAGGTACTGAAAGTATTAATTAATAAATAAATAGCACCATTATTTGTGTTCGATTGACCAGAAACGACGTTCGAGCTTAATATTAACGATCAAAGTTTTTTTTTTTATTGCAGAAAGTTGGCAAACAAGCAAACTGCCCACCTGATGGTAAGTGGTAACAGTTACCTATAGTACATGTGGCTCCTGTGAAATCCGCAGCAAAACTGCAACCCCCACAAGAACCACAGTGTACGTTGCCAACTTGTGACTTAGGATGTCAAGTCACGGTACCCAGTAATTTCAGTGCCATATCTTACCCTTCAAACCGGAACACAGCAATGCAAGCACTGCTGCTTTGCGGCAGAAATAGGTAAGACGGAGGTACCCAAGCACACGACCCTGGTACAGAGTCTCCCTCCGGTATAAAGAAGAATCGATTTAATTTAATTATGATTTTTATTTATAATATTTCTGTTTGTCTTTTTTAATCAATAAATTGAAGAAGTACGATAATGCATTTCATTCACTCTTTTTTGTATTGATAATGAAATTAGTAAATAATATATAAAAAAAACAGTTCAAATTAGAAAGTTACGAATAATCATTAAAATATCTATTGCATATTCTAACTAACTAGCTTTATTCTTCTTAAAACCGGTTCAGATACGGGTGAAAAGTCACTAACTCTATTTACAATTCAATAACAAAAAATGTTGGTACAGGATTTGAGGATGTAAAACTAACTATGTTTGTATTTTTCCATTATCTCAGTAATTTTAAGTGATTCGTTAAAAGTAATAATGTCATCCTAAGCGCATAACTATTTTCTAAGAGATGAAACCATAAAATTCAAATTATCTCATACCAAAACTACGTTATGATTTTTTTTTGTTTTAAAAAACTTTAAACCTTCATAACTCAAAACATGTTTTGACCGACTTGGTGATTTTTCGCTCTACGGCGACGATATGTTACTGTAAAAGTCCTTATATTGGTAAATCTTAGGTTTTGTCAGTAAAGAACATTATTATCCACTTTGGACCTGATGATGTCTAGAAATGAAATATATATTTTAATATAAAGGTGATTTTATAGAGTATCTGTTACTGTAAAAGCCCGTATGTCAGTAAATCTTAGGTTTTGCCGGTAAATCCTACATGAGCTGGTAACTGTTAGGATTTTAAAAAGAATAGATGATTTTTCGGGCTTTTAGACTTTGGGGTATGCTAGGTTTTACCAATGACGGTTAGTAAATATTGGTTTTCGGAATAAAACAATGTGTATTTCTGTCGTTTTTCTTTTCAATTTAACTATGAGTCAGTACCTTACAAATTAATTAAGTTACGAATCCACCTAGACTGTACAAAACGACATAGTTACATGCGACCTGTAATTGTACACATTAAAACTAAACAAAGTCTAAATTAAATACTAAATAAAAATTTTATAATTATCGTTATGATAAAACATTTGTTATTGTAATTATTTTTATTTATTTTTTAACCTCTACTAATATTATTAAGAGGAAAGGTTTGATTGTTTGTGTGTTTGAATAGGTTTCGAAACTACTGAACCGATTTTGTTGAAAGTTGGTATAGGGATATATTGAGAGACCAGGGGAAGGACATAGGGTAATTTTCCTACGGGAAAAAAATTCCCACGAGAAAACAAAAATAACGCGGGCGAAGTCGCGAGCGGAATGTAACTTATAAAAAATAATTTTAAAACACCTTTAAAAAACAAAACAATTCAAATACGAAAATAATTTTCTTACAAATGCCTACGTTGGCCTGTGGTAACTGAATCATTATTTATCTTATTATTTGGTATTTTATAACTTACTTAATTAAAATATTTGACCAATCTAAAAAGTCCCACGTTTTAATGCAAGTATATATGCAAAATAAATAAAAAAAAAATGCGTCTCAAGAGAAAACACTAAGGTCAGGAGAATTCAAAAATAGGATTTTTTAAAATTCAAGTATTGCTGTCGCGTTGTGCCCCCAAACAAACGAGTGCGATAGAGACAACTGAAAAATACACAAAATAGACGTTTCGTAGTCCTCTATTTTCTCCTCTAAAACTTGAACGATTTAATTACTTTTTTTTAAATTTAAGGAAAGGTTTTGGTTATGTTTCTGTGTTTCATATTTTTTCATATAATCGCGTCAAATGTGTTTGCTGGATGTTTGAAACAGCAGAAAATTTTTGAAGGATTAAATCGCCTGTAATAATTAATGTAATAAAAAAAGGAGATCGTAGGACCATGTGCATAGCTTTTTTTTGTAAAAATAGGGCAACTATTGCCACTATCGAGGAAGGAAACCCATATGATTTCCTCTTAAGAATATTTTCAACATTGACCGCGTCTTGGTGTTGGTGGTAAGTTCTAGGATTTACCGGGTGTATAATGGTAAAAGTCCGAAATAAACAATGATCACAGAACAGTTCGGACTTTTAAACATTAAGAGTTGATAAATCTTAGGTTCTACCGGAAAATGTTAGGATTTACCGTAGTTCGGGCTTTTACAGTAAGATATACACAAAACACGTTGGAAATACCTATACAATTTAAGGGTTTCCCTCGATTTTTATGGGATCCCATCGTCAGGTCCTGACTTTGGTGACCTTGGGACCACCCCAGGAGTATACTCTATCAAATACAAACAGAATTTTGAAAATCGGTCCACAATTGGCGGTGTATCCGCGTACATACACACAAACAAAACAACATACGGGTCGAATTAATAACCTCCTCCTTTTTAAAGTCGGTTAAATAGTGCTTTATTATGGTCATTGGGGGCCTAATGTGCCCAGGGCCTCTAATGGGTGAAAGACGGCCCTTACTGTGGTTACTAGCCAGGCGCGCTCAGAAGCCTTAGCACCAACCAAACCAATCAGAAAAACTTCTTCCGTAATGAATTGAACCCCGAAGTCCAGTAGGCCTGGCCTACTCTTAAACCATTTTCAATCGATCGACATTGAGATTGTGATTTTTTGTACGCTTGATTTTCCACATTGGCACAAAATTGGAACCGTATTGTGGTGGTGATTTTGAGTGAACCAAACTCGGTGTATCTAATTTTCTCAAAATACGGATCCACTTCGTCGCTAGTGTTGCTAAAAAAGCGTACGAAAAATCACAATCTCAATGCCGATCGATTGGATTTGGTTCAAGAGTAACCCTACAGGTCAATACTGGGACAACTCAACTGTAATCTCAACTCAACCACTAGACTAGAGGCGGTTGTTATTTTTTTTACCGGTTACACTGGCCGCTCGGCTTCCTGTGCACATTATTGGTGGCACTTCAAGTAATTTTTTATTTATTAATGTCACTAGCTTGCCGGTCGACCGACTATGAAACAATTATTGTTTTCTCTACAACGCTGTCAATACAATAGGGAAAAAAGGAGGGTTTTCGCAGTTCTTCGAGCTATGTCTGTAACTAGTTTTACGGATCTCATCATTTCTGAGAAACCTCGACTCCATTGAGCCTTCTTATCAGAGGGCCTATTACCGATCTCATGGTTTTGCAAATGTTATAGGTAGTACAAAACGAAAAATACGATTTCCGATCAGATTTTTGATCATTTGTTAATTATTTAATGTTGAAATCATTGAAATTATGCCATAGTGATGATATCATTGGAGATCGGTAATACGAAATGCAGCATTTCATAACTTCTTTTTCTTAAATTTATACCATGTCATACGATGAAAGATCCATAATTGGCCTGCTGGTCCATTGTAATAATAATAATGTCTAGAGTTTGTCGCTTGCGCATTTCAGAGAAATGTGTGGCTCAGTTAGAGTAACGTTACCCCCCGCGGCGATGCGGAATGGGGGGCTGTCGCCTCCTTCTGCGAGGACGTAATCTCGCAGAAGGAGGCCGCGGAGAGGGAGCGGGAGGCAGATCCTCAAGCCGCTCCCATCCGCCGCAGACGGATAGGCAGGCGAAGGCTAAGGTCTAATGACCCTGCCGTGGAGGCCTGCGTGCACGGTTGGCCCCGTGCACGCCGCCGTAAGGCCCTCCGTCTGGGGATTGCCCTGGTGTTCTCGGGCAATCTCCCCTTGGCGATAGCCCGACCAGTGGGTCGGGCTTGCCCGGGCGCGTAGGTAGTGGAGTCGCAGTGTGGACCTTACCTAGCGCGCCCTTAAGGGCAGGGAGAACACCGCGGGGTTTTAGTGGGTAGGCCTGGCACTCTGCCGGGAGAGCCCCACACACGCTCGCTTTTTCGCCAACGGCGGGTACGGTGCGGTTACGCATTTCCCCCCGAGAAAGAAAAAAAAGGGTAACGTTACCCCAGCTGGGCCACACGGATCTCAAAAAAGGAAAACACATAACGAAAATTTGTTTACCAATAGGTGGTAGTCTGTCGATACTTTATTCAAAGATTCTGAGTTTGTCGACGCCCCAATCCGAAGATGAAAACGAAGGTGAGTCATAAACACGCCCCAAAACGAAGGTAAGTCATATACTTGCAGTTTTTGTTGATGCCGAGTCCTCTCCAGTCCAAAAACTTACTTAATACATCTTCCAACGCAGCAAGGGCTGTGAACAGTTTCGTCAATTTAACGTCGCCATGTCCCACCTTGCTGAAGACGTATTGGTTTTGAGTTTTCGTCCTGAAGGCGGACTGACATGACGACGTTTTCGTAGGTACAGTGACTGCACCTCTGGACTGACCAAACCACGGTCAGTCCAGGTCTTGGAATCGAAGACTTTCTCATAGTCCATAACGGTAAGCACTATGGCATGTTGTAACCTTGGTATTGCTTGGTATTTTCGTGGTTTATGGTACTACTTTGAGGCCTTTTTGGAATCCGGCTTGTTCGGGACTCTGAAACTTATCAAACTTGCTCGCGAGACTATTCGTGATGACTCTCGAGAACAACTTGTATACGTGACTCAGGAGCGTGATGGGTCTAAAGCTCTACAATTGGATCCTGTTGCCCTTTTTTAAAAAAAAATGCCACACTTAAGAGGTTTTTCTCTTGAGTATGGCGGATTTAAATAACCTCTGCAGCGCTCTTCTTAGCTGGTAGCCCACCCACTTTCAGAAGCTCTGCTGTAACTCTACCATAATCCGGGCGGGGCGCCTTGTTTTTCTTGAGCTGTTTGAGAGTCACACTAATCTCGTACAGAGTGAAGTTCGGGATGTCTTTGGTGTAATGCTGGGTCAATTTTACTCTAGAGTATATGGCCTGAATACCAGTTACTTGTGATGCTGTCCATAGGCGAATACCACGCTACACATTTAATAAATCGTTATATTTATTGGTCGTGTAGTCTATAGTATGTGGTATTGATGGATCGCGATCCATTTTAGCTTGAGCGCTGTCTTCTGCCCTATCAGCAGCTCCTGTATTTCACCATCCGATTCCTGCGACTTTGCCAGGCGTTCGAAGTTGATAGGCAATGTGACTGCTTCGACTCTCGAGAACGCGTCTGCTACAATATATTCTTTGCCTGTAACATAACGTATGTTCGTCGTGAACTGGAAAATGTAGTCCAAGTAGCAAAACTGCCTCGGTGAGCATTTCTCGCGATTGTGCTCGAACACATACGCCAGTCTTATGATCCGTGTAAGATTTGAATGGTCTGGCCTCCACCATGTGCCGAAAGTGCCGTATAGCTTCATACACAGCTAACAACTCGCGGTCATAAGGGCTATACTTTTTCTGGGCCGATGTAAGCTTCTTCGAGAAAAAAGCTAGCGGCTTCCAACCATTGCCCGCTTTTGCTGCAAAGCTGCAAAGC
Organism: Schoenobius gigantellus; assembly: GCA_963935595.1. NCBI lineage: Eukaryota > Metazoa > Arthropoda > Insecta > Lepidoptera > Crambidae > Schoenobius > Schoenobius gigantellus. The sequence goes on along the minus strand of OZ012563.1, from coordinate 11,493,863 downwards.
TCCGCTTCTGGAACAGAGTAGGCCAACGAAGCTGCTGTTGCTAAGTGGCCTTGCAATTGTTAAAAGCTGTTAACATATATTTCGTTAGCGTAACCTGCTGTGAACTTTCAGTTTTAGTGCCAGATATGAGGACGTTGAGTGTTGCTTGAATTAGAGCTGCACCAGATACAAAACGAAGATAAAAGTTGTACATGCCAAGGAATCTGCCTAATTCCCTAACCGTCGAGTCGATGGCTCAAGTCAGACTTAGAAATCTGTTTGTTGAGTTACCGACGAGCATCTTCAGAAGACTGCGATCCATCCCACGCCTTTCCTCCATCGGCTTAATTGTCAGCTCTGAGATCTTATTTCTTTGCTTAGTACGACTGAAACAAATTCAACGACGGTACAAATGAAACAAGTTCATCAATAAAATGAATATGTAATTTATTATTACTATCTAGAAGCTCTTCATATTATAAGCCTAAAATTTAAAGATAGCTATCATAATTCACAGTAAAAAAGTTCCCTGAGTGTTACAATATATTTCAGATATGCTCATGATTTTAGTCTATTATTTCTTCTATTGTTCTCGGCAGTTTTTACAGTAATACACTTTTTGTCCAGAAATCTCAAGAGGTCCTGAAAGAAATATTTGATTTTGTTATTGATGTATGTCAGTCTGAGTTCAAATTGATTAAACAGACAGTGCTTGAATAAAGTAATTTTTTTTTTAAACAAGCCTTCAATCAACTAAATAAACTATAATAAAGTTTAGAAATGTTTAATTCGTTTTTTGACTGAATGTTCCCTTAAATTATGTTTTCCCTGCGTATTTACCTTCGGATCATATCTATGGCCTTGTGCCACCAGATCTTTGTGGATGACGTCTATATTTACAGGCTCGTAGCGTAGAATAGCCTCTCTCAACCTCTGCCTACATGAAACGTAGTTCTGAAAAGCAATGTGTAGCGGCACGCGGCAGGAATGTATCTGAAAATATACAACAAAATTGCAATTGTAGTTTTGTGTGCTCATCTACTGAGTTTCCTGTATTGTAGCCTGTGAACTGCCGCGACGAGTCGCCGCCATGCTGTCATCACTATAGTATAGACAGTGGCCACCTTTTGAGCTCTGGCAAACTCTAGTGAGACTCTGTAGCAGGGTCGTGTGTTGGGTACCTCCGTCTTACCTATTTTTGCCGCAATGCAGCAGTGCTTGCATTGCTGTGTTTCGGTTTGGAGGGTAAGATATGGCAGTGAAATTACTGGGTACCGTGACTTTACATCTGATGTCACAATTTGGCAACATACGCTGTGGTTCTTGTGGGGGTTGCAGTTTAGCTGCGAATCTCACAGAAGCCGCATGTTTTATAGGTGACTGTTACCACTTACCATCAGGTGGGGATTTGCTTCTTTGCCAACTTAGTTGCAATAAAGTGCACAAACATAAAATTATTTCTAGCCCTTGTCCTTCTGTATGGGTTTCTTAATAGCCCTATTAGGCGCAAGACAGAGGCGGCGCGGCGCGCATCCGACGCACCCCGTGGCGCACTCGCAGCACGCTGCAGGCGCGCTGCGCCAGCGAGCGAGTTCGTTGGTGCTATTAAAGAGTTTCATTTTGATCGGACAACATGTGTTCCTCTGACGACTAAGACATGTTAGCCCTGGTGCAAATCGCCAATTTGCAAAGAAGAAGAAGGAGAAGAAACTTCCGGTCCCGCGCAAAACTCACTATAGACTGAGGTACGCGGCTGCGCGCCGGCAGTGCGCCCGTCTTTGCAACCGTAGTGCGCCACCTGGAAGCTTCTCAAATGATCTTTCATACAAATTGTATGAAAACGGACGGGCACAAAACAGATAGAAGCGGCGCACCAATTGCGCGCCAGAGGGGCGCCTCGCCCGCGCCCTTTCTATCTGGCCCACGCCTTAAATGCTATGCCTCGAATATTACAAGAATATATGACAGGTAATACAGAAAAATATAAATGGACTCATTTGTGTTGTTTGTGTGGATACATGAAAGTTGTATTTACCTTTGGCTTTTCTCGTTTCTGAAATACCCAATCCTCTTCGGAACACTCAATAGTTTTTATATCTGGTAAGGCTTTAGTAACTTCATATACACAATTCTCTTTTGTGTTTGTTTCATTTTCAGTAATCTCTTTATGAGACTCTAAGATCTTTTTAGGTGATTGAGGATTTACCTTACGTTTCTTGAGTGGTGTTGAGGCGTATTCTGTACATGATTCCACAACAGGATGAGTCTGATTATAGAGATATGTCAGCAGTTGTACAGCTATAAATAAAATAATTTACTTTCAAATATATCACTGATTACATTTAATACATTGAATTGATGTATATGTAACATAGAAGCCCAGTCCGGTACAGGGAAATTATTCACTAAGCTGGTGCCAATTGGCACCACATCGCTTAGTCGGTTGCAGGCGAATGTTAGAGGTAGACGTTGTGCCGTGAAGATTGTATTGCTAATTTTGTGAAAATATATCTTAAAACTTTAGTGTGACAATTGAAAACACTGTCGTTGTATATATATGAATATTGGTTTTGTTAAGGTATGCATAACTGAGTAAAAATATGTATGTAGGTATATCTTGATTAAAACAAAAGAAAGTAGTTCTGGAACTGAGTAATACGCTCGACGGCAACCTTAGGACCTTACTATTCCAGTCTCTTTTACTCTCATGTAATATTATGTTAGAGCAAATACGCTGCAGGTCCACGTCTCACCCAGCACTGTCCAGTGTCGTGACAATTTTTTTCTTCACAACAGCTTGTTCAGTTTATGTATACGTCAATGGTGTTATAATTAATTTTACTTGAACATAGAAGGAAGGTAGGAATTTTTGTCTACTAAAGTAAGATATGAATACCAACATTTTTATACACTATGGGTGGTAAATATGCATGTGGCACACCTAATGTTAAGCAGCTATCTAGGAATATAGACACTTGTGACCATTGACGTATATTAACTAGACAAGCTGTTGCGAACAAAAATTGTGCCACTACGCGAGGCAGCGCTGGGTGAGCGTGGACAGTAGCGTACTAGCTCGCTCGTATGACAGTAAAAGAGACAGCAAAACTACGGTCAAGTGTTCAAAGTCAAGGCGGTCGAGCGTAGATCGCAGTTCGGAAACCATTTTCATTTGTTTTAATCAAGATAATATATCATTAGTCAGTAATACAAACCTTAAATACAAAACCAATATTCATACGTTCTAACAACAGTGTTTTCAATTGTCACACTAAAGTTTTAAGACATATTTTACGCAAAATTTGCGATACAATCTTCACGGCAGCTCGGCTACTTAACACGATTGCCCGCGATCGACTAACTCAACTGGTGCCGATTGGCTCCAGTTGACTGGGTGAATTTCTAGTTTATATACGTCAATACTTGTGACCAAAGTATTCAACATCTAAAGCACCACACTACCAGCACACAAAAGAACTCACAGACTTTATTAAACAATAAATGCTGTAGTATCCTATTTATATTTTGTCTTCTTAAGCAAAACAATCTCAACATAACCAAAATTTGCAAGAAAGATACAATTTAATCTGGGAAAAATTGAATTTCCTGTTATAATACAATGGCAAATCTCACCTCTTTTTCTTTTAAATGGCTTTAATCCATATTTTTCTAATTCCTTATTCCTCTCAGGTGTAGACATGGAATTATAATCTAACATTGGTGTGACTTGATCTGTTTTGATTAAATAATTATCATTAGGTGTGTTGTTTATATTTCTATTAGAGCAGTTTTTTGGTGTGGCAGCAAAAGATTTATCTTTAGCTACCATATTTCCATTTGTAGGATTTACTTTAGTTTTCAAGTCTACAAGTGGTAATGTGGCATTAGTGTTTTGTTTATAATAATGTTCATCCTCATATTTGCAATTAGCATCAGCTTTACAACTTTTATCTACAACTGATATTCCGCCAAAATTATCCTGACATATGTTATGTCTTGACTTATTAATAGAATAATTTAATTCTTGATCAGAAATTTCAAATACACCTGAATGTTGACTTGAATATTTTAATGAAGTATCGGTAAGGGCATTATCAGCAAAATCTTCTTTAGAAATATTTGAATTTGAAGTGACACTTTTGTTAGCATTATCATACAAATCATCATAGTCAATAGAAATATCAACCTTTTTTCCAAGACTCTCTTTATTGATTAATTCTGATATTGTACCACTTTCGTTAGAGCTCTGGGTGAGATCAATTTTGTCTAAATCATATTCTTTTGAAGATATTTCCTCAGCATCAGAATGATCATGAATATAGTCATCAAAAAAGTTTTGACTTGCATTTACTTTAGAATCACAAGTCTGGTTGACATCATATAATCTACTTGAAATAGAACTTTTATAATCCGTGTGTGCATCTCTTTTACAAATATTCACCTCAGACAACACACATTCAACAGCAGTATTTGATTCATGAAGTGCATTTTGAATGTCTTCATCATTCAATATTATTGTATCATCACAAACTTTACTGATATGAACAGATGGTAATTCAGTGTCAAAATTACAATGTGAAGATCTTTTAGATAAATTTGTTTCAACTATTTCTTCAATAACAACAGAACTATCATTGTCATCAGAATTTTGAGTCAGGTCGATTTTGGTTTCAATATTTTTTTTAGTTAGATCAATTTTAGTGTTGATGTCATCATTGGGATAACATTTATTACTGCTTACACACTCTGTGACTTCCATCAAATCATTTGAGACTCTTTTTGTTTTATTACTTATACTGTGACTAGCTTTTTGCAATAATTCTTTATGATTTTCTGTACTTCTCATAATACATTCTTTAGTTAGATCAATACTCAATTGATAGCTAACTGACTCTGTATCAACACATTTGGTTATTTCCATTAAATCACTTAAATTTCTGTGTGTAGCTTGATGGTATGAAGCAGTTTTATTTACTTGTTCAAGAATACTACTGCTACTTTGTGCCAAATCATTTCTGGTAGATGATTTGTTTTTATCCTCATGTAGATTGGAAATTAATTCTGAATAAACTTTAGCCTTATCTTCAATATTGTCGAAAATATTTGACACTTCTTCTTCAAACAGATCTGGGGAACAACTTCTAACTTTTTGAGGATTTTTAAGAGATTTTTCTATTTCATGAATGACTTCTACTGAAACAAAAAAATTGTTAGCTATTAAAAATACCAAACAAGTAGTAAATCATCAATAATCTTAATTACCTTTATGACCTTTAGTTTCATTACTAGCAGTAGTTTTATCACTTCGAGATTTGTGTGTAATAAGCTCCCTAGCAGCTTTTAATGACCCACTTAAAACAATATCAAGTTCATCTTGTGAACAGTCAATTTCACTGAAATTCATATTGTAAGGCCTACAATTGTTGGGACTTTCTGGTCTGCCTGGTATTTTAGACCAATCTCTTAATAAATAGCCTATTCTATGTGAAATTTTAATTGACTTAATTGCACAAAACAATTCAAAATCTTTCATTTCATTATATGTAATGTTAGTAGATATATGATAAAGTTTCTTATCAGAATTATCCAACAAACAGTGATTAAAATGTTTAGAACAATCTGAATGTTGAGCAAGCACTTGTGTGTATTTCCGAGTAATAATTTGTTTTTTAGCAAATTCACTAGTAAAAAGGAGTTTCGATGATTTTTTCCATTTTTTACATTTTTTTGGAATCTTTATATCTGGCACAGTAAATCCATATTCCTGCAATGTTTTTCTTATTTTTACTGTCCTTTCTTGGGAACACAGTGGCTCTGATTGAGCATTACAACTACCAGTATCGTTGTTATCATGAAGAGATTTGGATAAAGCTATAGCTAACTGAAGCTGTTCTGTATCAATGTCCACACCAAGCACTTTACAAACATTGTCAAACTCCTTTGTATATTCTACCAACTTATTATTGCCTTTTAATGCAGTTCTTATGTCTTTCTGACCTTTTGCACGATTCTTACATTTGGTTTTTACATTTACTGGTTTACTTTGCAAGTTCTTTGGGCCTTTCACGCACGTTTTTTTCTCCTGGAAATCTGACAAGCTATCATTTTCCTCTTGGCTGCTTGAAAAATATTTACTAATTACTTTGCCTTTAATGCCATTTTTGCTGTTAATAATAAAACAAAGTGTAAGGTTATATTATTTATTTAGATAAATCTATGCCGAACATATACCTACCAATCATTTGAGCTACCGTTCATTACTTTTATTATGAGCTAGGCCGATCAATTCGAGATGCCTCCTTTGCATATCGTCTTAGAGCATCACCAGTATCATGCAATCCACTTGCAATCATAATCTTTCTCTCTACTTCTTCTATAGGATCTTCTAGTAAGGCTTCTGAAGCTTTTCTTATATTTGTTGTTACTGGTGCGTAACTAAAATTATATTGAAAAAATTTTTAGATATTTTATTATAACCCTACTGACGAAAACAAACAGGCGATTTAAATATCTTACTGAAAAATTATTCCACAAATTGCTCCAAATGTTATTATTCCAATACCAAGAACATTTCGAAAAACTGCTGCTGGAGTTCCCTTTATTTTTCTAGGTTTCCACTTTGACGTATCAATTCCGATGGCCATTTTTGATTTTAGCTTAGCCACTTTTTTAATTTTTTTAACTCCACAGGGCTACGTTCCAAAACATCACCAGCGGCCGGAGTGAGTAGGTGGTGGGGGGAGAGTGGCCGGTTAGGGTGGTCGGAGTGTTGGTTGTTTTAGAACGGCAATATAGTTTGTGGGCAAGAGTGTTGTCTGCTTTGTTTACATAACCAAATATACAAAAATAAGAAAATATATAATTCATCGGCGCCTCCGTTCGCTTTAATGCATGGATTACATTCCTCTGTTTCATCTACGAAAATGCTAAAACCAACAGAATATGAATTCTGTTATATCGCGGCCTAACCTAGCTTCAGCGGAAATGAAGGACAATTTTACAATCGTGTCACTTACGATACCTATAGTCTTTGGAATTTAAAATTAACTTATTGTCAACGTTACGAAGCGCATCCTCGCTCTCCGAGATGCACAAATTGTGTGTGAATATGAAATCTTTGTAATCACAATCACACACAACTTTAAAATCCACAAAATTTCCCGCCAAATCCAATCGAGTGAAATTACACCTTGCTATATTATGCGGGTGAGATTCTACTCGATCGAGTGCACTCCGTAGCGTTTTAGGACACGCCACTCCAACACTCGAGTGCACCCGAAATGTTTTAGGACATACTTCGGGTGACCGAGTGCACTCGGGTGATGTTTTGGAACGTAGCCCAGAATAGTGAAGTACACTTGAGGCGCGTTCAGCCTTCGCTGAAATTAGACTGGCTACTTCAACTTCAACTTCTTTGTATATGGCAATCGGTCGTAATGACAACCATTTCTGCCAATCTCGAGTTTAGGATAAAATACTGAATAGGTTTACTTATTGAAAAATGGCCAAAAGTGAGATGAGATTGTTTTGGGTTACCTGTAAAAGACAAAACAGGACGTCACAATAACATTACAACATAGAAGCACGCAAATCTTAACTTAGTACGGTTACAGCTTAATATTATAAGTGAATATATATTTACATAGTAATTTTAACATTGGGTAGTTTAAGATACATAAAAGGGTTTTTACATTGATAGGTCTAGGAATGGAGGGTGGAAGGATATCATAAAAGGATACAGGGTTTGTGGGACAATTGAATAAAATATGATCTGTGGTTCCTTCTTCAGTGCCACAATCACATATGGGTGTGCTACGAACATGTATATTGTACAAATGAAGTGGAGTGCAAGTATGACCGAGCCGCAATCTACATATGACGGAAGTGGTACGTTTATCAGCCATTGTGTAATGGGAGAACCAGGACTTTGGCGGAATATCAGGTTGAATATCTGCATAATATTTACCTTTTATTCTTTTGGACTTCTCCCAACATTTGGACCATTCTGCCATAAGGTCAACTCTTGCTAGGCAACATAGGTCATATAGGAAAATTTTATTATGTTCATTACCCCCCTGATTTATTAGCAAACGAAGATAACGCATGAATGTTCGAAAAGTGGGCCGGTGAAAACTACCCAATCGCGACTCGTGCAGTTCTTTTCCATGGTAAGTGATTAGCTGTCGGCACGTCAACATGCCGAAGTGCTCATTCAAAAGTTGTGGTAACAATAGCCAGAAACGGCAGAAAAAAGACGGGATTTCATATTTTGCGTAAGTAAACTCATTACACATCTTATCATGTATTCAAATATTCGATTTATACGTATATACCAATGAAAAACAATTATTTTAATCATATACATGTCGCGTCAGGGTCAGTAGGTACATCTCAATCGTCTCGCTCGCACGCTATCACGATGTGTTATCTCATTCATGCGTTGGAGCGACAACGCGATTAGCAATTTCGAGCATTATGTTTTTTGAGAGTATAAAGTTGATATTTTCTTGTAGTAATTACTAAAACGTCGTTTGATCTGTGGATAGGTATCAAATGATGTAACTTTTCACGGTTGTACTTAAAATAGTTGCCGTAATAATGCAGAATAAGGTTGAATTCGATAAATACGGTACTTTCTTTATAGTAATTTTAATTCGGGCGTGCATATTTAACTACCTACATATCAGCGAGTACAAATTGTATAGTCTATTAGGTGACAGATTTCAAGCGCGTTTTTGTATGAACTGCTCTATCTACGTTTGGTAGTAAATTAATGCATACGATATTCTACAGTAAAACGGGGTGAAAAAGGATAAAAGTTAAAGGGATAGAAGGGACAAGGGATAAAAGTTTAGATGACTTTCTGCACAATTTCTACGCCTCAAAATAACAGTAAGACGGTAGTAGTAGCTAGCTCAAGGGGTTCAGCCAACCACCACTGAACCGAGCAAAAAAATTTCTGCACCCATGGGGATTCGAAACCCACGGCCGTACCGCCGAACTCATAGCGATCACTCGCTATCGCTTACGTGACATTTGGACAATAGTTTTAATGTCACAGGTGACTAATGTCAAGAGAGCGATAGCGAGTGATCGCTATGAGTTAGGCGGTAGCCTCCCGGGTCGGTTGCTTTCAGAGTGCCCTCGGAGTGCACTCGAGCGTAGGCTCTGAACGCGCCTCAGTACTAAAGGGTTATATTTGTTATACCGTCAATGTATATTTACTGTTAAGCTATATATTAATTAATTAATAATACAATAGCAAACGCTCTATACCTATTATAGCACATAGGAAAAACTATACCTAAAAAAGCGTTCTTTTGTAATACAAGTCGCTGTTACATATAAGCAAACTAGCATCAGTAACTGCTAAATAGAAAAAAAATTATAATACACATTGTGATGTTGGATAATAAATGAAAAAAAAAGGAGATTACATTATAGAATATGGCCGCCAATATCATCCAATCACGAGTATTTCCGTAATAAACGTCAAAGCGTTTTACAACCATCAAATTCGATGGTCGTTTGGTTGTAACTCGCTCGCTCCGACACTAAGGTCTTGAACGTTGAACGGGCCGGTTGTTACGCTCGAAGGTATTGAACGGGATTAGAGCCCTAATGTCTGTGGGTTAGAGCGGAAAGTTGTACTTCACGCGAAGGCTCTGAACGCGTTCCTGTGTATTGCGCACCTATTGATCTTTAGACATTATTGAGTGCGGTTCATAATTTGATATCAGCGCTCGTGTGCGCTATTTGCACGCAAACAATCGGTCCAAATTGCTCATGTGCGCATTTTGTATGCGGTATGACGTAATTGATGACGTCACCGATTGATGCTGACAGTGCTAACAGAAAAGAGGTAGTGCACTGTCTCCAGAACTGTCAATGTCAACATCAGGTTTATTTTTATTTTAGTTTGTTTGAATTTATTTTTCATTATATTATCTACAATTAATAGAGAAGTGATCTGTAATGACACTGGAGGCACAATACGTCTCCCTCCAATTTTTCTTTTCAAATTACATTAACTGTCAACTTGACGGACTCACAGATCGAAAGCTCGGTTCAAAATTGACTTAGATCAAGAAAATTGATCAGCCCCCCTAGACAAGATGCCTTTCGATAATCGCAAACGCAATCGCTAAATGGATAATGTATGAGATTTGACAATTGCGCTCGAAAGCTAAACGAGGGCTTATGTCAAATCGCATACATTTTCCTTCTAGCGATTGCGTTTGCGATTATCGAAAGGCATCTTGTCTAGGGGGTCTGAGTGCTTACGTCCGTGAGCAGAGGCGCGTTCAGAGCCTTCGCGCGAAGTACAACTTTTCGCTCTAACCCCGTTCAATACCTTCGAGCGTGACAACCGGGTGAAACAACCGGCCCGTTCAAGACCTTTGAGTGTCGGCGCGAGTTACAACCGAACAACCATCGAATTTGATGGTTGTAAAACGCTCTGACGTTTATGACTGAAATACTCTTACGTGATTGGATGATATTGGCGGCCATATTCTATAATGTCATCTACTAGAAAGAGAGAGAAATAAAACATCATGTGAAAGAGGGAGATAAAAGATTTGCTGCAATCCGTTCAACGCCTTTGAGCGAGTTAAAAAACAACCGGACAACTACCCCCAGAGGCGCTGAACGCGCCTCAGTGCTAACGATTTGAACGGGTTGTTTGCATACATGCAAACGTTTGCATACATGCAAACGTTTGCACTGATATCTAATTATAAACCGAGGCGGGTTCAGAGCCTTCGCGCGAAGTACAACTTTTCGCTCTAACCCCGTTCAATGCCTTCGAGCGTGACAACCGGGTGAAACAACCACCCGTTCAAGACCTTAGTGTTGGCGCGAGTTACAACCGAACAACCATCGATTTTGATGGTTGTAAAACGCTCTGACGTTTATGACTGAAATACTCTTACGTGATTGGATGATATTGGCGGCCATATTCTATAATGTCATCTACTAGAAAGAGAGAGAAATAAAACATCATGTGAAAGAGGGAGATAAAAGATTTGGTTGCTGCAATCCGTTCAACGCCTTTGAGCGAGTTAAAAAACAACCGGACAACTACACCCAGCCCCCCTAGCACGTCCACCAAAACACGATATGATAAAGCGGTTTATCGCGACGAACTGTCAACATACAATAGGGTTTCGTCATAGATATAGAATGAAATAGATGGGCTATAAAAAGCCGTCAAACATGAGGAAAAGAGATAAACTTATACACATTGCCAAAGGAAAGAAGAAGATGCCATCATTTTTTTTTGTCCTTGTCACCGTATATAGGTGAAACTGGTAGTGGGGATTGTTTATCACCAGCGTCTGGTGCTAAACAAATACGTGGAAGAATTTTGTTGTGTGAATTATAGCTTACTGTGTAATTATTTAACACTTTAATTAGTGTAATTGTGAACTATTTGAACATTTAAATCATGGTGCACTGCTCCGTTTTAGGTTGTAATAGTGATAGTGCTAGAAAACAGGAAAATATAACCTTTTACAGGTAAGACCTAAATTGTGTCAATAAAAAGCTCCAAAACTATTTTTTTAATTATAAATACAAGTTATATTGCAATATTTTATCATTCTACTATGGTTCTCAATCATATTATGGGATTAAACATGAAATTTCAAACAAAGTAGTAAGGTTACTGTTAACCTAACAAGCTAGGAATGTCGCCATACAATATGGCCACGTATACAGCCAACGCGTATAACATTTTGCCGGGTTATAATGATACCAGTTACGCTACGACTATTTTTCCTTGATTCGTAGGTAATTTGTTACGTGAAAGGGAACTCACATATTAGTTTCTGTGTTACATTAATATTGACATATTTAAGTATAAAATTTTGAGCATTTTAGATAACAAAGTTAATTCTTTTGAAGTGAGACTTTCCATTTGCTTGTTTGTCTGTATTGAACAGATTTCCTTCGGAGATAACTACTCGAAACCAGTTGGGTTAAAGCTACTGGTCGATTGAATTGGCAGCCAACCAAGCATACCCGAATGTGTTCTAAGCATTTTGAACAACAGTGGATTCAGAAAAACAAAAAAGGCACTTTTCTTAGGAGTGGTGCTATTCCTAAACTTTTTTTACAGATCAGTAACTTATACATATTATATCTACAAGGTACATACCCTATCAAGCCAAAACCTAAATTTATTTTTCACAAACCCAACTATTTTTATGGGGGATTTCGAATTTTATTTTACAGTTTTGGATTAACATGGGTAGGGTAGGTACCAAATCCTTTTCTACTATTTTGATATCATCATCATCATCACCACAGCTCATATACGTCCCCACCGAGGGGTTCGAGCCTACCCTATGTTAGGGTGATTAGGCCTTAGTCAACCACGCTGGCCCAGTGCGGATTGGTCGACTTCACATACATCATTGAATTTCTTCGCAGATGTATGCAGGTTGCCTCACGATGTTTTCCTTCACCGTAGGAGCGTCGGATAAATGTACATATGAAATTCGAAACGAAAAACACATTGGTACATGGCGGGTCTCGAACCCTAACACCCGATTGGAAGGCAAGTGGCGAGTCCACAGCGCCACCGACGCTCCGACCAAACAAATTATTAATGGCCAAACATATTATTAATGGTTTGATTTTGGTCATTTTCTATTAATATAACAAGTCTGACCATTAGTACAGATACAGTTTAAAAATGTATTAATTAATATTTTTACTGTTGTAAAATTAGAACCTGCTTTTATTTTTAACCTGTATACATATTGTTTCAGGACGCATCGGTGTTGGATTTCGGTTCAAATTTGAATACGCCCCGAAAGAGCAAAATGCGGCTTCAAATGCTGGGTTTGAAACAATCAGCGAGAAATTAAATAGACAATGTTTATTTTATATTATACATTTTCTAAATCTTCACAAATATTTAGTAAATGTGTAAATATTGGATTTTAAATAAACTGCAGAGATAAAGAAAAAACAATGATTATTGCCCGCTGTATTCTTAATCGAGCGACGATCTTCGCTGGCAAGCTGGCAAAAGCTGGAAGCGAGTGGTCGCGGTTCGTGCTCAGTGGCGAGTACTTGGAGAGGCCTATGTCCAGCAGTGGACGCGTGTAGATGATGATGATGATTCCTAATATTTTTTCTTATATTTGTAAAAAATGTTTACATAATAGCTTAAATAAATAATAGTAAAATGTTTTAAAACGAAATATACTCGAGTAAATCCGAAAAGTGTAGTTTTATTTAAAAGTGTAAATAACTTTAGACTGCGGCGAAGGTTGAATGAAGAATTCAATAAAAAAAAATCGCAACTTCCTCCCACTTTTATTTTTTGAGACGTATTATTGAGCGAGGGGCGCTCATTAAAATGTTTCAAAAAAAATACGTAGATCAATCAACCCTACTTTATGTTTATAGTGGTAAAAGCCACTATAAACATAAAGTAGGGTAAAACTTAAAGCAACACTGGTATACCCATCTACTTTAGGCAGGTATGACGTCATCTATGTCTGTCCCTTACGGGTATACGGTCACGTCCTATCTATTCATTCATTATCTAAGGGTTTCGTCGTATTTTGACAGTTCACCGCGATAAATCGCTTTATCATGTCGTGTTTTGGTGGACGTGCTACGAGGGCTGAGGCCCTGAATGCGCCTCTGCACCCATTATACGTAGTATCTCTATTAGTCTGTGGACATATTCTCTCTAAAATCTATGCTATTGATAAATGTAAACATTGCGGTTTTTAATGAACCTTTTTTTATGTATTAGAAATATTATTTAGTAATTTTTTATAAATAAGCAAATGTCTCTACTTCAAGAATTATCCTTCCAACTATATCAAACCGCTCTAGCATTTACCAGAGAAAAATGTGAAGTTATAGCTGATATTGCAAACTTAAAGTAAGTACTGAGACAATATTATCCTTGTTAATTCTTGAAAACCAAATAAATTAATATGGGAATATTCATTCATTTTCTGTAGACTTACATTCACTGACAAAAAGAAGCCTGGAGAATACCTCATCAAAATTCTGGATCGCCATGGTTTTACTGTAGACCAATATAAACATTTAGTGGCTCAAGCATCACAGGTCAAAACTATATTGACCTATTACAAACCGAAAGCTAAGATTGCCATATTAATAGCGAATGATAGGTACAAATATTTACCAAAATTAGGCACACCATCTGTGGATTGTGATATGCTTGCTACTAATTTAAAAACCTTAGGTTTTATTGTCATTACATTAAAAAATACATCGAGCAATGATTTGCAAGTCTTGTTAGTCAATGTTGTCCAAGAGATACCTGAAAACGCATATTGTAAGTCAAACTTTTCAACATAAACAATTTTCCTCTTTTTTTGCTTTTCAAGTAGTTCATGTAATCCATAGTTGGAAAAAGCACAGGGTCATAAAAACTGTGTTATTAAAAACATAGACAATATTGTTTTTGTTTCCAGTTTTTATATTTTATGCTGGTCATGGTGTTGAAATATGTAATACAAAGTGTATGCTTTTTATTGATTGTCCAGAAGAAAATATAGAAATAACACATTGTGTAACTGAGAACTATGTTTTGAGAGAGGTAGCTAAATGTAAACCAGAGCTGTGTATGTTAATCATGGACATGTGCAGGGTACCCTTGGACAGGTGAGATAAAGGTACTTAACATTATCATCATCATCACAGCTCATGTATGTCCCCACTCATGTATGTATGTACCCTAAATTAGGGTGTTTAGGCCATGAGTCAACCATGCTGGCTGAGTGCGGATTGGTCGACCTCACATACGCCTTTCAATTTCTTTACAGATGTGTGCAGGTTGCCACATGATGTTTTCCTTAACTGTAGGGGCATCAGACAAATGTATTTTTTTTATTTATTTAGTCTTATAGTACAATTTATGTACAGAGGCGGTTTGGCATTATCTTCCAGTCAACCTTGGGTGGTGCAGAGAAAAAGAAGCAGATGTAGTACTTATGAAGTAGATATGAAATTCAAAAACGAAAAACACATTGGTACATGGCAGGATCAAACTCCGGACCTCCCAATAAGAAGACTACATAATATAAAAATATTTTCAAACTAACATATCTGAAAAAAAATGTTGCACAATTTAACATTTGTCTTAATAATTATGGGTTGTGAGTTTGTGTTTTGTATTGAGCAGTTGGTTTTTTTGAATAACTGTGCAGTTATCAACCTAATGAAACTAAAACTGTCTATGCAGTTTAGATCTAGTTTAAGAAATTCACATAAAAGTGATCATATATATTGCTCATAGTATAAAAAGTTGTAACCTTTTGATTTGGTTTTCAGGACAGTTAACCCTAGAATTTACTTATCAATGTTGGATGTGGAGGAATATTCAGTTCACAGTAACCTTTTGGTGGCATACTCCACACAATCATCTGAGTCAGCTTATGAAATGTTAGAACTTGAAGTTGATAGTTCCGTTTCGATAGATGAAAATGTATCATATCAACTAAAAACCGGTGATACTGATAAAATATTACCCGGCAGCAGTCTCTATGTAAATGCTTTATGCAAAAGGTTAACAGATAATTTAGATGTTTGGCGGTTGATTGACAAAGTGCATGGAGGTTGGTTATATATCATTCTTTTCATTTTTTGAGCTATAGAACATAACTTTTGAAATGTTTTTTTAAATTGGACAACATAACATTGTCGGCCCGTTCCAGATAAGCATTTTTAGCCATAAATACCAACATTTTTAGCATCTCTGCGTTCCATTAGCCGGTGATGCTAGTTTTTCTTGCTGGTTGTCATGCGTTTCATTTAAGCATTTTTAACACGAAATGCTAGCATCAAATACCCATGCTAATAGATGGGTCCTCTGATACCACTTTTTGACAGCTTTCAAATTTGACATTTGGAATCTTTTTTTCATGAATCAAAAAGGATTTTCAGCGGATTTAAAAAAAATATTGAAAGATATTTGTAGTATTAGCCAATTCTGATTTATATTATAAAAAATTTTAAGTAGCTGGACTAATTAAGTGAGGTGTCAAAATTCAGCATGAAAAATCAGTACCTTGCGTTTCATTTGTAACAATTAGCGCGGCTAAAAATGTCAACATTTCTTAAAAGAAACGCAAAACGAGGCTAACATCAGATGTTAGCCTCAGAAAGTAGCAGTGCTTTATCTGGAACGCAGGGTTTATTGTTGCTTTAAAGGCATAGCAAGTTATTGAAATACTATTAGTTTATTTTTATAAAATATTGCATTACAGACATGGAGAATTGTATCAGGAAACAAAAACCTATTAAGGTTCAATGTGGTGTTGCCAAAAGGTCTTTATATGATCCTGTGGAAGGTAATAGAAAACTTTTATATTTTGTTCGTATATTTGTATTATTCTCAAAATTAATTATCATTATTATTTCAGGGGACATAGAAAATCTTATTTTTAGAGTCAAAGAAGTAACCAAGGATATTGATAAAAGTTTTGTTATGAGTTAGTATGAAATACAAATGATGCTGGTGCTATACAGTACTACAAAATAATAATGCTCTGGTGCTATACAGTAGGTACTTTATAATAATAATAAAAATAAAAGAAAATAATCTGACCTTTATTTATGTCTATATTCAGTTTGGCTCATTACTTAGAATACAATATTATTTTATTGCTAGAGTGAAGGTGGTTGGAAATGATTTACCATGTTTACCCACCAACTATCTTCAACACCTATAAACAAGGATATTGATAAGTAAACAAATACAAATGATGCTGGTGCTATGCAGTACTATATGTATAATATTTAAAATGAATAAATGTAAATAAAATAATTTTACCTTTATTTATAACTCTATATTCGGTTTGGCTTATTAGTTAGAATAAAATATTATTGCTGGAGTGAAGGCGGTTGGAAATGATTCACTATGTTTACCCACCAACTATCTTCAACACCTTTTGTAAACTCCCTAATAAATCTGTAGTTCAAAATAAATATTTTATCCTTAAACTCAGGTTGTGTTCTGAAACAATAAAGATTAAATGGTTTTAATTAATAGGATGACATAAACACCACCAGTTGCACAAGTTTGACATTTGACAATTTTGTTTTAAAATAACACCACAAATTGTAGCACTTTTGTATATTATTATATGATTTAAGTTTACATTTCAGGTTTTTAGTCCATGGATAAACATTAAGGAAACCTGAATGTTTTATGACATTAAAACAAATGATTAAGTAAACCTGAACTAGTAAGAAATAAATTATTTTAGTACAGCTGAAAGTATTTTCTTATGTCAAACTGATAGTGTTCCATTTACTAGATTATCCTACCACAGGATTGAACTGATCAAAAATGGCAGGAAATGAAATTGAAACATCTTATCGGAAAAGTGATTGCAAATTATATGAAAATCACTTATACTAGGTAGCCACATACCATTGAGTTCAATCTGCTTGTTTACCCTAGTTATATTAAATCTAATATATAAAATTCTCGTGTCACAGTGTTTGTTACCAAACTCCTCCGAAACGACTTGACCGATCTTTATGAAATTTTTTATGTATGTTCGGTAGGTCTGAGAATAGGTCGTAACTATTTTTTATTATGGCGAAACGTAGTTCGCCGGCACAGCTAGTAATATATAACGATGATAGTGACAAACATACACAAAAATTAATTTGATAATATATACCCTAATGAAATAGGTGGTAAATCTCCAGTGTCCTGCATTTGTTTTAGCCCCTTCAGCACATGATAGCACATTGTTATCTCCACCCATCTTTTTTCGGAGTCATCAAACATTACTCCAATCTGAAATTTAGAGCACTGGTTTAAGTGCATAACTATTTCAAGTAGGCCACCAAATGTTTTTGATGTTTTAGATAGGTGTTTTATAAGGGCACCATAAAATCATAGGTACATAAGAATGACGTTTATTAGCATTATTCACTAATAAACATAACTACAATAAAGAGACAGTTTATTGAAATGTAACAATTTATTGCCAAGTTTCATTATAGCAAGAAATATTGTTAGTAGAAAACTCATGTAAATACTTGTAACATCATTACACTTACTTGATATGGAAAAGCATAGAATATATCCTCTTTTTCTATACTTAATAGCTGCCTTTGAGACACTGACATTTGGGATATTGCAGTCTTTAGAGATACAATGGCTTCTTTATCAACAAGGCCTTCTAGAGACTTGAAATCACTTTTTTGTAAAGCATCTGAAACAACCTAATTCACAAAATAATGCATAACAATCTTTGATTGTTAAAATATAGTATTTTCAATGAAACAACAAACCTGGACTGCATGTTTTGAGGCTTCTATAAATTCGCCTAAGCTAAATTCTGGTTCAAAGTAAGGTCGAATTATAAAGTTTGCAAACATCCAATTTTTAACAAAATTAATAAAGGAAGGCCACATTATTTGCGGAAACTCCATTAACGTCGGCAATTTTCTCTGTTCGACACGATTCTCGCAGTAATTCCGAAATTGTGTAACACTGCATGTTGAGGTTATATTTATGCGCTTTGGAAGAGATTTATATACAATACTTTCACACAAACGAAGCCTTCGTGTAGTCCATATTTGCCTAAAAGCTAAATTCATGTTTTTTTGTAGTAATTGAACCTTTTGGACTTGTAAATAAATAGAAATTCATTAATATTTTTAATTGTGTCGGGTGACAAACAAACATTGAAAAAAAAATAGAAAAGTTTTTTCATTCTGAGATGAGATGAGAAGGCAAAGGGCCTGCCTATTCCTAAGTCTGTATCCACCAATGAGTAAAATCTCATTTTAGACAGTATTTTTAGCAGGTTCCCATTTCATTATTAACAACGGTAGTGATTATTATTCAGCTCTCTGTGTAGTGGCAGTGAATAACAAAAAAGTAATTTTTGTATATTTTGTTCTTTGTGGATATGGCTAAGCAAGTTGTCACACAAATCGATCATAGGTTTGATACAGAGGCGCGTTCAGCCCCCCTAGACAAGACGCATTTCGATAATCGCTAACGCAATCGCTAGAAGGAAAATGTATGCGATTTGACATAAGCGCTCGCATAGCTTTCGAGCGCAATTGTCAAATCTCATACATTGTCCATTTAGCGATTGCGTTAGCGATTATCGAAAGGCATCTTGTCTAGGGGGGCTGAGCCTTCGCGCGAAGTACAACTTTTCGCTTTAACCCCGTTCAATGCCTTTGAGCGTGACAACCGGGTGAAACAACCGCCCGTTCAAGACCTTAGAGTGTCGGCGCGAGTTACAACGGAACAACCATCGAATTTGATGGTTGTAAAACGCTCTGACGTTTATTACTGAAATACTCCTACGTGATTGGATGATATTGGCGGCCATTATCTAAAATGTCATCTGATAGAAAGAGAGAAATAAAAATTCATGTGCAAGAGGGAGATAAAAGATTTGGTTGCTGCAACGCGTTCAACGCCTTTGAGCGAGTTAAAAAACAACCGGACAACTACACCCAGAGGCTCTGAACGCGCCTCAGCTCATATACGTTCCCACCGAGGGGCATAAGCCTACCCTAGGCTACGTTCCAAAACATCACCCGGAGTGAGTAGGTGGTAGGGGGAGAGTGGCCGGTTAGGGTGGTCGGAGTGTTGGTTGTTTTAGAACGGCAAGAGTGTTGTCTGCTTTGTTTACATAACCAAATATACAAAAATAAGAAAATATATAATTCATCGGCGCGTCCGTTCGCTTTAATGCATGGAATACATTCCTCTGTTTCATCTACGAAAATGCTAAAACCAACAGAATATCAATTCTGTTAAATCGCGGCCTAACCTAGCTTCAGCGGAAATGAAGGCCAATTTTACAATCGTGTCACTTACGATACCTATAGTCTTTGGAATTTAAAATTAACTTATTGTCGACGTTACGAAGCGCATCCTCGCTCTTCGAGATGCACAAATTGTGTGTGAATATGAAATCTTTGTAATAACGATCACACACAACTTTAAAATCCACACAATTTCCCGCCAAATCCAATCGAGTGAAATTACACCTTGCTATATTATGCGGGTGAGATTCTA
Source organism: Schoenobius gigantellus (assembly GCA_963935595.1). Taxonomy (NCBI): domain Eukaryota; kingdom Metazoa; phylum Arthropoda; class Insecta; order Lepidoptera; family Crambidae; genus Schoenobius; species Schoenobius gigantellus. Next base: position 11,473,822 of record OZ012563.1, on the reverse strand, counting down.
CTCGATCGAGTGCACTCCGTAGCGTTTTAGGACACCCCACTCCAATACTCTCGAGTGCACCCGAAATGTTTTAGGACATACTTCGGGTGACCGAGTGCACTCGGGTGATGTTTTGGAACGTAGCCGGAACGGAATTCTGAAATTTCAGAAGTGCTGTCAACATTGAAAAATTCTTACTAAAAAGGGAAGACATTTTGGCAAAATAAAAAATAAACCATTCCTAAATTTAAGGTTTCAATTAGAAAAACTAAGACAAATATTTACTGATAATTTTAAAATGGTAATTTAGATTGTTTGATATCATTTTATTGATGTTACAATAATTGTCAAGGAAATTATTTTTCTATGACTGGAATCCCTGTTCAATAATCCATATGCTGCCCCAACCTTTTTTTAGAAAAATCTCTTCGTTTGTAAAATTGTTGCTTCTTAAATTAAAAGAACCATGCCGCTTCATGCACTGCGGTCCGAGTTGCACAAAGTGAAACAATTAATATAAGAAGGCATAATATCACAGCTGAAAAATGGCATGAATGCATAAACCATATTATTAAAGAAGAGGATAAAATGTGCCCTCTTAATGGTGTGATGGATAGTGTGTGTGATTTTTTTATAATCCGAGTTGATGACGATGACGACCGTGATGATATATGAGAGGATAATTAATAAATATTTTTATTTGAGAAATATGTTGTTTTACTCTGTGTTTCTATTAAGCACTTAAAAAATTACATTCTAGCTAGTCTGCATTGAGTTAACAAAACAAAGGCTATTTACAATGTCATTACTTAATCTTACTCTGTTTCATATTTATTGTAGTTAAATATTAAAAAAATTCTAAGCAGAAAAGGATATTGATATCTGATTTGTCTATGGTTGACATCTGTCAGAATTACATCGAATTAAAAATCAAACTTTAGTTATGTTACAAATAGTAGGGCAATTAGACCTTTACCGTGCGTTTGCACTGACGAATCATCAAAAATCATGTTTTTATACATGGTTCTGGCAATGTTTATGAACGCGTTTCCATCATTGAGATAGACATATGGAGATGCCCTGTTAAACGGTTCTTTGATATCTTGACACGTATCTATCAAATATCGTTTTGTTTCTTTCTCACAAAAGTGAAATGACATTTGAAGAAAGAGATGCATACTGTTTCGTCTGTGGCATGTATTTTCTGTGACGTCACTAAAAATGCCTACCGTGACCAGTCCGCCATATTAAGTGCCGAACGAACGTGTGAATTTTGCTTCGGATTTTGACTATTTTCCATAATCTCGAAGTAATTTACAATAATATTTTAACAGTGCGCCACAATAAAGGACTACAGAATGCCTTCTTGCAATATTACACAATGCAGTGCGAGATAAAACAAAAATACACCGCAATTAACTCTTCACAAATAAGTAAACAAAATTGTTAAAAATATAATTGGGAATATGTAGTTAAGGTTTCATATTCTGATTTCATTTGCCAATTTACTTGAAGAAGCGTTCAGCAGTAATATTTTTCTTTAATTGTGTAAGAATTTTCATATTTTTGATTAATAATTTACATACATTATTATTTAATGGGCGATAGTGAAGATACCTAAAGAGAAAATTTAATTAGGCTATCGATATATTAAACGGACAGACTTAAGTGCCTAAGCCGTGACTAAAGTACGAGTAATATCATTGGAAAGCTTAATAATTGATGAATTATTATCATTGTCAATTAATTTTAGTTTTTTAAAATCCTCCATTTTTAATAATAATTGAACATATAAGGTTCTTACGACAAAGTTTGTCATAAACTTTGATTAGTAACTTACCTTACAAAAGTAAAAAAAAAATTTAATTACACCCAAATTATCATACCTACTTGGTAAGTACTTATCGCCTCCTTTAAATATTTTTTTCCAAAAAAAACTATTCCATTTTTTTTAACAATAACATTTTCTCGCAATTATTTATGCAAAGAAAATACACGTCTATTGGTGTAACTTTATAGACATACTAGCTGACCCAGCGAACTTTGTACCGCTTAAGTTAAATAGTGATTTTTAACAAGTTTTTCTAAGAAACTGCGTAGTTCCACAATTTGAAACTGCCTAAATATTTCTGAAACACGACTTTTCAATCAAATTATTACAATGTAGGTCCGTAATGTGCAGTTCAGCTAAGATCTATTTCCCTAGATATGTCGTAGATAAGTGGATTGATAAATTGGTTTAAACTTAAATTTATCGATATTGCACAACTAATACTGAGTACAGCGCTAGTAAAGGTAGGTAGCCATTTTATGTGCCAAAGTTTTGTAGGTACCTAGTCACGTTGATTCTGTAGGTAGGGCCAGTCCATGTATTTGTTAGGTCATTGGTTTCCATTGTCAAACGACATGTTTTAAGACTGACTGAATTTTTCACAACTCTAGGGCCCCGTTCCATTTCGAGATTACACTACTCACAGTACTCACACACACACACACACACACTGCTCACAGTACTGCTCACGCCCGGACCGAATCAACAGACGCGATAATGACGCCAATGGACGTTGGACGTTGGATGTGATGACGTCATTGATTGCGTTACAAACAACGTTTATAGTGCTCAGGCCGAATTCGTCAGCACCGTGAGTCAAATGTCAACAAATCAGTTTTTGTTGAAGAAGAAAACAAAGTAGCTTACCTCAAACTGTCTCTTGAAGACGCTAAAAGTACAGAAAATGGTAAAAGGTAGGTACAAGGCAATGAAAAACTGCTGAAGCTTGGATATCACTGAAAACAATTGAAATTACGAGTTCAATTCTATTTGAGGTTATGTTTGTTTGATATTATTGACATAAGCGTGCTCACGATCGTTCCGAGACGATAGCATGCCATTGGCATCATTATCGTGTCTATTGATTCGGCCCGGGCGTGAGCAGTCTGAGTACTGTGAGTAGTGTAATCTCGAAACGGAACGGGGCCGAATTCGGCCTGAGCACTGTAAACGTTATTTGTGATGCAATCAAAGACGCCATCACATCCAACGTGAACGCTGTTGTCGCGAAACGGGCCGCCCTTGGGCCGCCTGTGGGGCTAGCACGCAGTAGAATCGAAAATCGAATCGAAATCCGGAATCGAGGAGTTTGTATGGCAATTTTATTAGTTCTGCTACTCACCGCCATGGCGCTAATAAAATTGCCATACAAACTCCTCGATTCGGATTTCGATTCGATTTTCGATTCGACTGCGTGCTAGCCCCACTGTTGGCGCGCTCACAGTGCTGATGGTCACTATAATCGCGATACGGAACGCGGCCTAGAAAGATAAGGACAGAGAGAGTACAGAACATTACTCACGATGCAATTTCGCTAGCAATTTGTTGCTGCGATCTGTTGCAATCTTAGGTTGCAATGCAACAGATTGCGACGTAAATAGGCAGGTTGCAGGTTGCATGCAATTTATCGCAGGTCGCATCGCCCGCGCTAGCGACCGACTGATTGCTGCAACATATTGCGAGGTGAATAGCGCGGTTGCATGCAACTTGGCTCAGTCGCACGTGTGCCGCTTAGTCAGCCAGACCTCTGTAGTGTAGGTAGCGTTTAGAATTAGAATTTAGAAATCTTCTGGTTCCAATTCCAAATGAAACAAAACGTTCATTTGCGATATTTTATTTTGTAGCTGTAACCATTTTTTTACCCAAAACTGTTTTTCTTTCTTCCACGCAGGTGTTTGAATTGTAGAAGCAAGAGCTAATGCAAATGCTACTTTTTAGAGTTCCGTAACCAAAGAGTAAAAACGGGACCCTTTTATTAAGACTCCACTGTCCGTCTGTCTGTCCGTTCGTCCGCTTGTCTGTCACTAAGCTGTATCTCATGACCTAGCTAGACAGTTGAAATTTTCACAGATAATGTATTTCTGTCGTCGCAAAAATTTTAAAGGGAGCCCCATACAAAAAATGATATTTTTTTAGCCGTTTCTTGCTCGATATTAATAACGGCAACAGGTAGACGCATGAAATATTCACCGAATATTTAGTTGTATATTCACTTTAAAAATAAATAATATGATTAAAATAAATATTTAAGGGGAGCTCCCATACAACAATCTTGATTAGTATTAGCCGTTTTTTGTATAGGTAATTGTAGGGAACCCTTCGTGCGCGAGTCAAACTCGCACTTGGCCGGTTTTTGAAATCTAGGTACGTAGGCGTGTACACGTTGTGACGCTATGGTGTTTGTTCGCAAAATGAAATTGCAAGCGAAGTTGCATAGGTGAGTAGAGCACGTGCAACCGCGACTGCAACATGTTGCAGCAACAGATCGCAAGTTAGATTGCATCGTGAGTAGGGCCTATAAGGTACAGAATTTAGTAATCTGTGGAGGTGTGGTGTGGTTTGGGTTGATTGATTGGAGCAATCCCACAAAAAATCCTAAAAACATTCGAAAATATTTATTTTTTTGAATTAATTCCCTTCGATTTATTTAATTATTAAAAACCTGTTCTCTTTACCGAAGATATGGATGACCAGGCCTGTCCTCGTTGTAAGACTACTAAATATAGAAATCCGTCACTTAAGTTGATGGTAAACATTTGCGGACATGCATTATGTGAAAGTTGTGTGGATTTGTTATTTCTTAAAGGTAAAACAAACTTAAAAACTATTCAAAAATTGTTAGTAAACACTACATTTTAATAACATTATTATCAATAATTTGTTTTAAATTAAGATTTCATTTTTAGGTTCCGGTTCTTGCCCTGATTGTAATGTCCCGTTGCGCAGAAGTAATTTTAGAGTTCAATTGTTTGAAGATCCAATGGTTGAAAAAGAGATAGATATAAGAAAGCGTGTTCTCAAAGATTATAACAAGAAAGAAGAGGATTTTTCTTCATTAAGAGAGTACAATGATTATTTGGAAGAGATTGAAACTATAATATATAATCTCACAAATAATATTGATATCGTTGCCACCAATAAAAGAATAGAACAGTACAAAAAAGATAATAAAGAATTGATAATGAAGAATAAAGCAAAGATTGGTAAATAACTTTATTATACTGCATATTTCTTCGCTTTATGTATGTTCTTGGCCTGAACCTCTTCTTCTTCTTTTTTCAAATTTGGCAATCGGTCGCAAACACAACCATTTCTGCCAAACTCAAGTTTTGGATAAAATACTGCTTTTTGAGATTACTTTTTGAAAAGTAGCCCAAAGTGTCAAAATGAAATTGTTTTGAGTTACCTGAAAAAGGACAAAACAAGACGTCACAATAACATAACAACAAGCACACAAATCATAACTTTGTGCAGTTACAGTTTAATATTATGGGTGGATATATATTTACATAATAATTTGAGGATACAAAGTAAGGATTTAACATTTATAGGTCTAGGGATGGAATAGGGTAAAATCATACAATGATACTGAATTTAGGGAACAATTAAATAACATATGGTCTGTGGTCCCCTCCTCAGTGCCACAATCACATATTGGTGTGTCTCGAACATTTGTGAAGGTGCAGTGGAGTACAAGCATATCCAAGCCTCAATCTACATATAATAGAGGTTGTGTGTTTGTCGGCAAATGTGTATCGAGAGAACCAGGGTTTTGCTGGAATGTCTGGTTGTATGTCAGCATAATAATTTCTCTTTATTTTTTTTTGATTTGTCCCAACATTTAGACCACTCTACCATAAGGTCGACTTTTGCTAAAGAGCAGAGGTCGTACATAAAAACTTTATAGTGGTCATTGCAACCCGTTAGAACCGCATCCTTAGCAAAGCCATCTACAGCCTCATTGCCCACTATACCTGAGTGGCTAGGGACGCACACTAGAGCTACTGTAATCAACAGATAAGTAAAGATAATTTCAAAGACATAGATGAAATCTCTCATAACCTGGATTCCTCAATATCAGAAATGTTATTATTTTTAACATCTTCATAGTAAAACAATTTAACTGTAAATATAATAGACCCATACGTAAACTATTTTTACTAAAAAATGTTATTCTACAATGAATCTTCATGAAAGATTTTTACACCCTCCATTATTTCTGTATAAGCTACTTAAAATATGATTTTTTCATAAAAATGAGAGTACAAAATAAATTTGTTTCATATTACAGGCAGAGAAGAAATAGAACTAGAAGAAATATTAGAAATTGAGAAGCAAATGGAAGAGTTACGTAGAGCAGAAATTGCCCGAATGGAGCAAGAGGCAAAAAAACAAAAAATCAGAGAAAAGGAAGCACTCATTGATGAACTAATGTTTGCAGATGGTGATGCTAAGGATATATTGAATACTTTTGCACAGAACAAAGCTAACAAGCCAGAAGAAATAGTACCACCTGTGCCAAAAGTAAGAGAATTAATGACTTTTATTATTTGCAGCTGCAAATATATTACTTAATACCTAAATATAATTATTTATAATACCTAAATATAATTATTTATAATACCTAAATATAATATATTACCTAAATATAATTATTTGCAAAAATATTACAGCAGTAATATTTTTGCTAGTTTGGATTTTCGGAGAATAAGCTAAGCAAAGCTTAGGTTTTAGTTCCTGTGTTTATAATGCAGGAAGTGACTTTATTTTGAATTATGTAAAGCCCTGTCTATTTGTAAGACAGTGAATCTGATGCAGTTCTGCATGAAAACCTTAAACAAAACCCCATTTAGATAGTGTGATGTATTTAGCCAATTCTGTAAAGAATCAATTAATACTTGCATAAAACTCAACTATTTGTAAACTGATGCTGATGATGTTTATATACATCATGCAGGTTTTAGTATTGAGATTTTAAATACAGTAATTCGATTGCAGGTACCTGCATGCAATAGTATAAGGTCTGGTTAGACAGTCATTATCATCATCTAGTCTGACTAGTTTACCCAGTCTAGTTTACAAGTCCCCTTCTAAAATTAATGAGGGTAAAAGAAAAATTGAGCTGAAATAAAAAAAAATGTTGTCCTATATACAAACTTGAATTTGTCATAAAATGTTATTATTTATACATGGTGTTTCATAATAACCAATAAATAATCAATGCGTTATCTAAAACTAATTATTAAAATGTGTTTACACGTAATGTCATTCATTCCAAAATTTTCATGTATCATCATCATGTCTATGATTTACATGAAAATTTCAGGTTGAATGACATTACGGGTAAACACAATTTAATATTTAGTTTTAGATAAAGCATTGATTATTTATTGGTTATTATGAAACATCATGTATATGAGATCACCTTACATGACAATCCTTGGACAGTCAAAAACTGAAACACGTCCAGATGTTTGAGCATTTTTTAATATTATTTGCAATTACCATACCTTAAAATACAATACCTTCAATTTGAATGACATTACGGGTAAACACAATTTAATATTTAGATTTAGATAACGCATTAATTATTTATTGGTTATTATGAAACACCATGTATATGAGATCACCTTACATGACAATCCTTGGACAGTCAAAAACTGAAACACGTACAGATGTTTGAGCATTTCTTAATATTAATTGCAATTACCATACCTTAAAATACAATACCTTCTGCTAGGATGAAGTTGTTATATTATTCACAGATCTGCACATATGAAAAGAGGTAGATGGATCCCTGATAGGATTTTCTTTATTTTTGTAAAATAATGTTGAGTTGCTTATTATACATGGTTATTTTTTTATCACCCTGGAAAATTTTAGGGACCCTTCAGGACCCATCCATTATTATATATGTGGTGGTGCCCCAAGTAGACTCCACCACGTCGGCGTTTCACCGACTTGTATTGCTGAATTTTATTTGACTACCAACTCATAGAAAGGATTGTGGCTTACCCCGAGTCCTATTGTCTCCGTCGGTCTCCTCCGGAGCCGGTGGACTTCCTGAGCTAGCTCGAAGGAAGTCGCGGCTCCTGAAGATCTGCAGTGGATCCACCGGTGGAGACCGGAGCACTACAAATGCCTAATAGGCCACCACGACTCACATATGCGATTTCGCACAACACAAAGCGGGCTTTCGCACCCCGATATTAGGTGCGCCGCGCAAATCACTATTTGCTTGAATATTGTATATTATATTTTATTCCCAAATCACTATTTGCTTGAATATTGTGTATTATATAACCTCTAAGCATGTCATGACAATTCGACTCGACCCAACTGACATATCACATGCGGCCGGCCGCCAAAAAAGCTGTCACTGCACAGACTAGAATGCAGTGCCGCCACTCGCTCTTCCTCGAGCGTGAACATCCCCCCGCTCCGGACAGTCCCGGACTGTCCGCCAAATCAGTCTAACGGGAGGCGAGAAAGAGTAGCGACCGCGCGCTTCAAAACAGAATCCCCAACTAGGACCTCGGCAAACCTGGGCACACCATCAGACCCTAGAGTAAGTTGGACAATGCGTCCGCGACGCCAACGTAAGGGTGGCAGGTTTGGGTCCTTCACTAACACGAGGTCTCCAACCCTCGGTGGGTTTGTCTTATCTGACCACTTAACGCGCTGTTGCAAAATGTGTAAATATTCAAGGTGCCAGCGGCGCCAGAAGCTCTGGGTAAGCTGCTGGAGCAACTCAAACCGCGAAAGGCGTCCGGGATTGATATCTCTATAAGGATACTCGGGCAGGGCGTTAAGTGGTCTGCCTATCAAGAAATGGCCCGGCGTGAGGGCCTGCAAATCGTTCGCGTCGGTAGACAACGGACATAACGGACGCGAGTTGAGAACCGCCTCAATCTTATGAAACACCGTCGCGAGTTCCTCAAACGTGAGAATAGTCTCCCCAATAACGCGGCGAAGGTGAGTCTTGGCGGCCTTTACAACAGATTCAAAAATCCCTCCCCAGTGAGGGCAAGACGGCGGGGAGTATCGCCATGTTACCCCCCTACGGGAGAGTGTGGATCCGATCTCAATATTATTTTTATCTAAAAATTCACAAACTTCTCTTATATGTCTATCAGTGCCCTTGAAGTTCGTCCCACAATCGGACCGAATTAGAGAAGGCAGTCCCCGGCGGGAGACAAATCTGCCTAACGCTGCTAAGAAAGCGTCCATGGTGAGCGCACTCACCACCTCCAAATGAACGGCTTTAGTGGCCAAACAAACAAACACACACAAGTAAGCCTTTTCAGTCTTAGCATTACGGAGTCGCGACGTTTTTATAGTGAATGGTCCCGCAAAATCAGTTCCAACTCCTAAGAAGGTCATCGATTCATTCACACGATCAGCAGGCAAATCACCCATTTGGGGCTGCATCGTCTCGGGGCGTAAACGATAGCAGGGCAGACATCGAAAGATAACAGATCGGATTATTCTTCGCGCTGACAAAATCCAAAACTCCCGTTGGAGGAGCGCGGTCAATGCATTACATCCGGCATGAGCATTCTTCACATGGCGATCAATGATCAACAATCGCACCAATGGTCCGTCCTTGGGGAGCAACAGGGGATGACGTGATCTATAAGGCAAGTTAGCGTGCCTCAATCGGCCTCCTACACGCAACAATCCTTTATCATCCAGAAAGGGAGTCAAACGCACCAAGGGTCCCTTCAGTTTGGACGTCCCGGTACGGAAAATCTTAAGTTCCGGTTCAAACGCTCTAGACTGGGTCATACGCACCCAATGCACAAGAGCATCTTGGCGCTCCTGCGGTGAGAGGACCGGACACAAATCTTTGTCCTGAGGCCGGCGACAATTTCGTATAAATCTTCTTATCCAAGCGGTCACGCCGAGCAACTTGTCCAGAGAACTGTAGCGGTCTAATAAAAATTCCCGCTCTGGAGCCGCCATAGTCTCGACAGCGTGAACACGCAAGCCCGGATTTGGTACCTTCACCACAGCTGGTGTGGAAGGCCAAGACGGTTGTAACAACCAGTCGGGACCCCACCACAGAGTGTGGTCAATAAGCTGAGGGGCTTCGCTGCCACGTGATGCACAGTCAGCAGGGTTTATTTCACCTGGCACGTGGCGCCAAATCAACGTGGCCTTCGAGGCCTGTATTTGGGATACCCGATTGGCCACAAATACTTCCAGGGAGTGGACGGAGTTCTTAATCCAACACAGGACAACCTGACTGTCGGACCAAGCAAAGAGCGACTCAAAGTCCACACTACGTCCCAGGGTGTCAACAACGTGGTTCATCAACCGAACCAGAAGAGTAGCTCCAGACAATTCTAACTTCGGAATCGTTAATCGAGTCCGAAGTGGAGCAACCTTACTCTTAGCAATTAGCAAGTGGAGCTTAACAGCTCCTCTATCATCGACCGTCCGGATATATACGACGGCTGCGTATCCACTCTCAGACGCGTCACAAAAGCCATGAAGGCTGGCCGTAAACCGTCCCTTAGGCAGTATATGTCTAGGGATACTAACACGGTTAATGTCGGGGAGAGACGACATGAAGGACTCCCAATCTCGCAGCAAACGGCCCGAGAGGGGCTCATCCCACGACACTTCAGCTGACCAAAGTTCCTGTAGGAAGCACTTCATCCAAAACACTACGGGACTAATCCAGCCATTTGGGTCAAAGGTACGAGCTACTGTAGACAAAACCAACCGTTTCGTCCAGACCTTGGGGCTTGGCAGCTCCAATCGATAGGTGAACGTGTCCTGGACAGGTCTGTATTGCACTCCCAAAACAGACAGTAAATCTGGAGTGTTGGCATTCTCAAAAATATGAGGCTCCTGCTGGTGGTCGTCTGGCAAGTCACACAAAAGCTGAGGTGAGTTGGACATCCACTTCCTCAGTTCATAACCACCAGCCCCGAGAAGAGCAATTAGTTCATCTCGCAAAATCAAGGCTTCCTCGACACTAGAGGAGCCCGTACAAATATCATCAACAAATGCATCCTCCTTGAGAACCAAGGATGCGCGAGGGTATCGTAATCGTTCACGTTCAGCGAGTTCCACAAGTGAGCGAATTGCCACAAAGGGGCTCGAACGCAAACCGTATGTATTGGTGTTCAGCTCGTAGACCAGCATGGGATCCCTGGGATCCTCCCTCCATAATATGAGCTGATATCGTCTATCGTCCGGGTGAATCACAGTCTGCCGAAACATCATCCGGATATCGGTCACAAAGACGACGGCATGGCGACGGAAGTTGGTCAATACATCGCCCACCTCGTGGTGCAACTTCGGTCCAGCATGCAGACATTGATTCAGCGAAACTCCGGTAGACGTAAGAGCTGACCCATCAAAAACAACGCGTATCTTCCCAGTGGAAGGTTTCAAAACCGCGTGGTGAGGAAGAAAATTATGTTCCTCGTTTCGCCAGTCCAGTCGCGAGACCGACATGTGCCCCAGTTGCTCATATTCTCGCATGAAGTCGACATACTTCTGTTTGAGGTCGGAGTTCCTACTCATACGACGCTCCATGGACAGCAGCCGCTTCTCGGCCAACGGCCGGGAGCTGCCAAGTGAGGGGCGAACTGACAAAAAGGGCAAACGAGTGATCAGCCGTCCCGAGTGAAGGCGACCTGTATTGTTCTGGTAGAACAACTCACACTCCTCGTCTAAGGGGTTCACTCGCTTCACGGTAGGTGGCTCTTCCACCTCCCAAAACCGTTGAAGGACATCCGATAAGGTGGAGCTAACAGTTATGTAACTGTCCACCGATGGAGATGGTGGGTTATGCCTAACTGGTCCCATCACTACAAACCCAAGCGATGTAGATAAGGCTACCAGCCCACCCTTCTGTAACTCTCTCCTCTTCCCACAATACACGCGGCCTAGAACATCGGCACCGAGCAATAAGTGAATCGGACCGGTTCGGTGGAAGGAAGGGTCAGCCAAAGTCAATCCTGATGTCGCATCAACGACAGCGCGCGAAACGTGCTGTTGCGGAAGCTGACCAACAACCTTCTCATAAACAATCGCGGTAGCGCCAATTTTGGGCGCTGAAGAGAAGTGGGGGGAGAAGGAGAACAAAACCTGACCGATCGGATCCGGGATCCGCAGGTCTCCGATTCCTCGTACCGATTCAAGGTATGGAGATGTGTTCAAACTCAACTGCCGGACCAGCCAGCTGGAGGCAATGCAACCCTGAGCTCCCGTATCCAAAAGGGCGCGAACTAAAACAAAGGTGCCCCTCGGGCCCCACACCTGTACGGAGGCTGTTGGTAACAGCACCTGCTCCTGTGGGGGGGTTGCAGCCGACAGTTGGTTTAGTGAAAATCCTCCCGCATTCCCCGCAACGGGGGGGAAGGGGGGTCCGAAGAAAAATGCGTGCGCGGCGGAGGAATAGGGCGCTCAAGGCGCTCGAGCGGGTCCCAATCCGGCACGTACACACCCCGACCAAAGCTGCATCGGGGGGCCGGGCGGTGCCCATGATGGGCGAAAGTTGGGGGAGCCCGTGACAAACGAGGTCTCTCCATCATAGGGGGAGAGAAGCGTATCGGCTCCCGGCGTGGCTCCCTAATAATCGCGGCCCAATCCCGCGGTGGCGCCTCATAAGCGGCGCGTTGATCCCCCCCGCCCGTAGGGGGGGTGGGGCGCCCAATCCTCTCACTGGAGGGGGGGCGCCTGTCCAATCTCCGCGGAGGGGTGGCACGCCCCTCCGATCTCCTCGGAGATGTGGGTGACCTACGAGGGCCCCCGCCCGTGTGCGAGTCCCTCTCTCTCACCACCCCACGAGTGTCTCTATTGTTAAAGCACAAGAGGGGGTGATGGGCCCCTCCACAACAGTGGCAATCTCGTGGGTGGGGGCAAGCCGAGGCCATATGAGCCCCCAGGCAGCGGTAGCACCAATTCCGCTGTTTGGCCATATTTCTACGCCCCTCGGTGCGTAGGCCAACAAATTTGGGACAGGCCGGCAAACGATGGCCATCCCGCTTGCAACACTTGCAAGGCATTGGCCTCTCCCCTTGTGGAGAGTTGTGCCGCACGGCAGTATATTGCTTGTACGGGCGGCGCTCTCTCCGTGGCGCTACCCGGGTCGCCTCAAAGCGGCCTGTACTCGGTCCCGGTATAGGAACCAGATCCAAGTGGTCGGTCATCCGACACTCATCCTCCAAAAATCTGAGGAGATCCGAGAAGGGGGGGAGGTACGAGGCACTATTGCCCCCATACCTTTGTTCAAAGCGCCCCTTCATCTCCATGGGAAGCTTATCGAGGATGAGGTGGAGCAAAATAAAGGACCACTGGTCCACCGGTAGATCAAGGCGTTTGAGCGCGTTAATAGCGCTTAGCAGCGGGTTCAAAATCTCCTTCCTCAATGAGGAGACCCGCGATACTCGTGGCAGCCCTAAAATGGCAGCCACATGTGTGTCCGCTAGCAAGCGAACATTCTGATACCGGGCGGTCAACAACGCCCTTGCAATATCATAACTGTCATCATTGACAGGTAGATGCTGGACAAGTACACCAGCCTCTCCCCGTAAGGCAGAGAGCAAATAGGCCAATTTCTGGCTAGGGAACAGGTCGTCCCTCGAGTGAACCAGGCTATCAAAGAGGTTAATGAACCCCATCCAAGAAGCCAAGTTCCCATCAAAGGTTGGGATGTCTAAAGTGGGCAGTCTGCCCAGCAAGCCGGCCGGGGTAGGCTTGACCTCCCCGGGCGTGCACGACTCACCCCTCCGGACGGATAGGATTGCCTGAGCCTTGTTTATAATCACATCCGCCTGTTCAAAACACTGATCATAATCGGCATTAAATTGGTCGACTGCCCGCAACTCAGCGGCACCCTCGGCTGGGTGGTCGAGCAGATATTGTTGATGAGCAACGAAAAGCTGCTCCAATTCCTTCAAGCGAGCCGGTACTCCCTCATGCCGAATTAACAAAGCCTGTTCTCGGTCTGGTCGGTCTACCAAAGCGACGGCACTAGCAAACCATCTCAAAATCTTTTGTGCACCCGCGCGGGCACCACTAAGCGGGCTGACTGGCGGGACCATTTTGCACCAAAATTAATAAACACTATAATAATACACGGACAAACAGACCGACAACCGCAGACAATAAAACAGATCGGGAGGAACTTCAAAGGCAGAACAAAATATATAAACAAACCAAAATCAAGTATAAATGCTAGAACTTAACTAGAACAACAAGGCATTTAACAACAGAATTTTTCAAACAAATTAAATTCAAGCATTAAGTCAATAACTTAACAAACACAATATTCAAAGGCAAACAAAACAAAATCAAATGTAAATGCTAAAACTTAACACAGCAAAATAGTGTATTACAACAACAGCAAAGTCATTTAGCAGCAAAATTTTTTCAACAAATCAAATTCAAGTATAAGTTTACAACTTAACAAACAAAATAGTCAAGGGCAAAACAAAGATATGAAAAAACAAACCAAAATTTAAATATAGGTAAATGCTAGAACTTAACTAGAACAACAAAAGACATTTAACCTCAATTTTTCATATACAATGACAATTAGTTAAGGAGATCGGTCCACAAATGAGCTGGTAGTCGGTTTAAAAACAGCAATCAAAACCAATTAATATGTATTGCCCGTTTGGACAACCAACAAGATTACAATATTAATTGTACAATACTAATCAAATGCTCAAATCTAAGAACCACGCTCTGCTACCAAGAGATGGTGGTGCCCCAAGTAGACTCCACCACGTCGGCGTTTCACCGACTTGTATTGCTGAATTTTATTTGACTACCAACTCATAGAAAGGATTGTGGCTTACCCCGAGTCCTATTGTCTCCGTCGGTCTCCTCCGGAGCCGGTGGACTTCCTGAGCTAGCTCGAAGGAAGTCGCGGCTCCTGAAGATCTGCAGTGGATCCACCGGTGGAGACCGGAGCACTACAAATGCCTAATAGGCCACCACGACTCACATATGCGATTTCGCACAACACAAAGCGGGCTTTCGCACCCCGATATTAGGTGCGCCGCGCAAATCACTATTTGCTTGAATATTGTATATTATATTTTATTCCCAAATCACTATTTGCTTGAATATTGTGTATTATATAACCTCTAAGCATGTCATGACAATTCGACTCGACCCAACTGACATATCACATGCGGCCGGCCGCCAAAAAAGCTGTCACTGCACAGACTAGAATGCAGTGCCGCCACTCGCTCTTCCTCGAGCGTGAACAATATGTATACACGGTTATTTTTTTATCACCCTGGAAAATTTTAGGGGCGCTTCAGGACACATCCAATATTATATAAAAAATAAAAAAAATTAAATAAAAAATTTAAAAAAAATATTTAAAAAAATAAAAAAATCTCTAAAAATGCTGCTCTCAACTAGTGCAGCATTTTTTGTATTTTTTAAAAAAATTATATAAAATTAAGGAGGGGGGTTATTTTTTTAATTTATATTTAAATCATTCTAATACAATGTCGTGAAGCTTCCCTTAAATTTTCCAGGGTGATAAAAAAATAACCGTGTATGTATAAAAAATAAAATAAAAAATTAAAAAAATTAAAAAAATGCTACTCTCAACTAGTGCAGCATTTTTTGGATTTTTTCGAAAATTTGTATAAAATTGAGTATGTGAGTTACCTATTTTTTTTATTCATATTTAAAACATTCTAATACCATGTCGTGAAGCGTCCCTTAAATTTTCCAGGGTGATAAAAAAATAACTGTGTATATCAGTTACCAGGGTTGGTGCTATAATATAATATACATATATGCTGGAATTTGTTATTACTTTTACTGTAGATATTCATGTAATTAATAATGTAGAAATTAATGTGTGGAATATACGAGTATGTGCTGTTATGTGTTGGAATCTATCAATTTAATATAAAATGAAAGTTCTGTTGAGCATTGGAACAAATTGAATAATATATAAAATAAAAATAATAAAACTGCTTCTTGTCTAATGATAGATAGTGCCCAGCAACAGGAACTATATGAGTTGATGATGTGATGAAGTTATGTCACAAAATTTTCTCAATGTTGCAGATAACTCAGTTCTCAACAGGGGTCAAATTCACAAGGGGATCGGCAGACCAGCATATACCTGTTATAGAAGAGGGGCCATTGTACCGATACGAAGCGCCCCCTGTTCCCGAATGCTGCGGCCCAGATCCACCGTCTTTGGATGAGATATTAAACAATGGATATCTTAAACATGTGAAGTGAGTATTTATCTTACTAAGGGTATGCTGTGTCTCCTGGCTTGGAAACAATGTGAGCGTAATGCAGTAATGTATTTTACATCTCTCATGTTCGGTAAGTAGGTCCTTATTACCCCCAAATGGGGCTTGTAGGTGACCAATTAGCGCTCTAGGGTAATAATGTAGCTAGAAAAGCCCTAGGGCTGTAAGTAATTTATTGCCAGTATGATGGTTAGATGTACGCGAACTTTTTGAAATAGTGAAGTGTTTTTTTTATTACCGCCCTAGGGCTTTTCAAGCTACATTATTACCCTAGAGCGCTAATTGGTCACCTACAAGCCCCATTTGGGGGTAATAAGGACCTACTTACCTCACAATCGAGATGTAAAGCAGAGTAGTTAGCTCGGGTGTAAGCACCAATTGCACCCTCGAAATATCGAGCGCAGCGAGGACGCCTAATTGGGATGATGACTGAATTCTAATTTTGACGTCTCGTCCTTAAATATTAAAATACCGTGGAAAAAGATGTAGTCCTGTGAAATTAGAATTAAAATCGGCTAAGAAATACATTAGGTACAAGCATTTTAAGTTGTTACTTTGAAGGCGATTAGACAGAGAGATCCGACATCAACCGTGACGTCATAGTTGAGTTCGGCCATATAAACTCCTTGTAAATTGCCGTTTTGCTAGAAAGAGATGGAGAAAAATCTTTAATACCTTATATCTTGGTTGTTTTTATAGTTATTCGAAAACCAATTTTTTCTATCTGTTTATTATATGAATGAGCTTCTATTAAAGCAAAAAAAATTTTTTTGTCATCTAGCCTACTATCTCGGGCTGCAATTGATGCCTTACAGCCCTTAGCTACTAATCTACTATTAAAAAATCATTTATGATGGCCGCCATATAATTCCATTGTTTACACATTAACATTTATTCAAGTTGAGTCCTCGGTTTTATACAATAGAAAAAATACAACTTAAAAACACAAGCTCTTTGCTAGAAATCAATCACTGTAGCTACTGTATAAAAAATTTGGGCTTTACGTTAGTTTTCTTTAGTACTGCTGTCATCACGATTTTTTGTACATTATACTGTGCAATTGTATCTATGGAGGTTTTGATAATAACAACTTCAACAACAACTACTTCAACTAGAGGGAGACTGTAACAGGGTCATGTGCTTGGGCACCTCCGTCTTACCTATTCCTGCCGCAAAGCAGCAGTGCTTGCACTGCTGTGTTTCGGTTTGAAGGGTGAGATATGGCATTGAAATGACTGGGTACCGTGACTTTACACCCTAAGTAACAAGTTGGCAACATACACCGTGATTGTTGTGGGGGTTGCAGTTTTGCTGCGAATCTCACAGGCGCCACATGTATTTATAAGTGACTGTTACCACTTACCATTATGTGGGCAGTTTGCTTGTTTGCCAACTTAGTTGCAATAAAAAAGAAAAACAACACTTCAAAAGGCTTTGATTTTATACATTTCAATGTTACAAGGGATAATGAAAGTTTAAAATAAATAAATATCATTTCTAATAATTATTGCTCCCTTTTTGTTTTCACTATTTCTTTGCTAATTTCCCATGCATGTTATAGTGTCATACGTAGTGGGAGGAATTTAATCGTAGGCCCTATGCTACAGAGCTGATGTCCATGGCAAGGCAGCATTGTTAAAATAAGTGGCAAACATTATTTGATAAAATATCAGAAAGTGGAGAAATACTTGTGGTACTGTTCTATTAGTGACAAAATTTATAAAACAGGGTGGTTTGATTATGCCAGCCTCTACAGGAAATTTTTTATCTAAGCATTTCCAGTAAATAAATTTTTACACATGATTAGATTTTGACGACACGTTTAGCACAGAGGTCGAGTGATCACCTACTGCGCAACGGGTCGCGGGTTCGATTCCCGTACGGGACAAATGTTTTGTGTGGCCTACAGAAATTTGTTCCAGTCTGGGCGTATGTGCATGTGATATTCTATGTTTGTAACTGCACCCACCCACCCACACAGGAGAAAATCCTAGTGTGGGCGACGTTTTTTAAAAAAAAAACAATAAAAAATCCATTGTACGAGAAATGTGTCACAATAAAAGACATATCATTTTTTGGTGGAATGTGAAACAACATTACAGTCAGTAAATCTATAAGGGGCGATATCAATTTAATTTTTCAGCTGTAAAACTGGCTGATGCACATTGAATGTTCTAATTCTAAGGCTTGATTTACCCTATGAGGCTGCCGAAACCCACCCTGTGTGTACTGTAGAGCCTTTTTATAAATAAGAATAAAACACTCTCGGTGCGTCTGTGTAAAACAAATCATAATATCGAATTTATACTCGTGTTTGACATGGGCACCTTATAAATTACATTTGATCACTTTACGTTTCAGGCGAGAAAATGACACGGAGAAGGCTGGCGGGTACACATCTAAGCTGCCATGCTTGCGAGCGCTGCAGGATGCGTTATCTGGCCTGTACCACGCCAGCTGACAAAGTGAACAAACCACAATTGTTGATAATATTATTGTACTAGATTGATTTTCCATCTGGTTTTGCCAGATATTACCAAACTACCAATAAGCTGGAACTGAAGGGACCTCGAATGGGAAGTGTATTATATTAGTTTATATTTTTTTGTATGTTGGTATCATATTTGATGTGTTCCTTTGTGTTGGTAGACACTGTGTTTACGGTCGACAATGATAATGCTTCAACTTTTCCTTTCATAATAATAAAATATAAAGTTTCATTTGGATTAATTAAAAATCGTAGAGTGAACTCTTTTGGTGAAAGATCTAGCAGCGATTGTAAGATATTATTTATGGAGTCTTTAGTAGTGTCTATGATTAATAATGTTAAACAGTAACTATAAAACTTACCTCAAAAATATAAATTAAGATTTTTCAAAAACAATGTTATCGACTAAAGCCAAAATTAGCCAGATACTAGTGCTGCAGGATGCTACAGCCAACCTCAAACCATTTTTTAAAGCTTAACAACTGCAAAAAAAAAAAAAACAACAATAATACTCTTTATCTCGCAAAACAGTACAAACAGTAGTGAGCAAAGGTGGATTTATCTCTAAAAGAGATCTCTTTTCCAGCCAACCTGTTAGCTCGTCAGAGATGAATACCTATATAAGTACTAGCTGTGCCGGCGAACTACGTTTCGTCATAATAAAAACAGTTTACGACCTATTCTCAGACCTACACAACATATACAAAAAAAATCATAAAGATCGGTCAAGCCGAGGTGTTAACGTATAAGTATTGACTAATATTATGCACGCGTTCATATTACGGAAAACGACTATTTTTATTTTCATACAAACATAAAATAATAAATAATATTAAAAATGTACCCAGGGACCGGAAAACCCGTTCATTTCTTAAGCCGTTCGAAAGGGTAACCTATTCGCATGGTAACCCAGTGGGCTCGGAAGCCGTTCAACACGTTTCCCAACAATAACGATAACCCGTAAAATAGGGGTTACCAACCACAACAATAATTCACCGCTTACCTAATCTTATAGGTTTTCAGTGTTTATGCGCTTAACCGCTTACTGTTTGGGTTAGGGTAACCCTTTCCCTCACGCACCACACCGAGCGATTGAAGAAGCACTGCGGGCGCAATAACGCCGGAATTCGGTCGCGACCTTCGGCATATATGCGGTGCAAAGGCGTGTCTTAATTAAAACGTTTCTATTTAAGGTGTTGTCTTGCGATTTGTGGTTGTAATGTCTAGCAGCCAAATTGTATTTGGTTAAAATGTGGTGAAGCTAAAGATGCAAGGTCAAACTTGCCAGTTAGGTCATCTGCAGATAATAGCAAAAGGTTTTTTTTAAAAATGACTTGTCTTTAAGATTATCCCTGCACAAGAAGAGGTTAGAAAAGTAATCACGCGTAGCGGAACCAATGGATTGTGGGATATGTTGCTTGCACGCTGATCGAAAAGTTCGCAACTCATTTCTACGTTACGGAAGCGGGTTCAGAGATTGGAAGAAAACACTCGTATTATCGAAAGTCATCACAAACACCTCTTCACCGCAGTGTCTCACTACTCCTAACTTCGCTTCACTTTTCACATTTGTTCTTTTTTATTTTTCCTTCGTTTCCTCGAGTTTGTTTTAAACTAGAACTGAACTGAAGGCTCTCTTGAATGGCTCCTTATATACCCCGATTATTTTTCTGGACTTGAAACAAACGCCGAAATTAATTTGGACAATATTTTTCCAGAACTTTCATTTTCGCTCACTATTTTCTCTTTCTTTCTATGCTATAATGTTATATTTAAAATTCCGTAATTAAAAAAGAAAATAAAAAAAACCGGCCAAGCGCGAGTCGGACTCGCCCATGAAGGGTTCCGTAGGATTTAAAACGTATTAAAAAAACTACTTACTAGATCTCGTTCAAACCAATTTTCGGTGGAAGTTTGCATGGTAATGTACATTATATATTTTTTTTTAGTTTTATCATTCTCTTATTTTAGAAGTTACAGGGGGTTTACACACATTTTACCACTTTGGACGTGTCTCTCGCGCAAACTATTCAGTTTAGAAAAAAATAATATCAGAAACCTCAATATGATTTTTGAAGACCTATCCTTAGATAACCCACACGTATGGGTTTGATGAAAAAAAAATTGAGTTTCAGTTCTATGTATGAGGAACCCCCAAACTTTATTGCTTTTTTTCTATTTTTGTGTGAAAATCTTAATGCGGTTCACAGAATACATCTACTTACCAAGTTTCAACAGTGTAGTTCTTATAGCTTCGGAGAAAAGTGGCTGTGACATACGGACAGACAAACAGACAGACATGCTGAATCTATAAGGGTTCCGTTTTTTGCCATTTGGCTACGGAACCCTAAAAATGTTGTATCGGTGTTCGAATCACGGACCTCTAGCACCATAGCCCATTGATTCCGTTATTGAGTTATCGGCTCGCTTACTGGAGCTTTCGAAATTCGGACCTTCCTCGGGTAGAACAACTTTTCGCTCTAACCTCGTTCAATGCCTTCGAGCGTGACAACCGGGTGAAACAACCCCCAGTTTCTGAAAGGCTGATCAAAATATTGTTCAACTAACATCCATGTCATCTTAACACCAGTGTCAAATCAATTTGAGTTTCCGAAACGTTGGTTAGACAAAATTTACTTATCTTTAATAATTTGATTTCTCGTGAGAAATATTTTTAGACACGGTCACATTGCTGAAATCCTATATTTTGTTTTATTCATATGTATTTTGAAAACCCAAAATGGGTCTTTCCTTAATAATTTTGAAATAAATTTGACAGCTGTGTCAACTAACAAGTTGATTTAGCTTTCAGCAACTCAATTCATAGTTAACATTAGATTGACAGCTTGTTAGTTAATTTTATCGCTGAACAGCCTTTCAGAAACTGGGTGTAAGAGTGTCGGAGCGAGTTACAACCGAACAACCATCGAATTTGACGGTTGTAAAACACTCTGACGTTTATTACTGAAATACTCTTACGTGATTGGATGATATTGGGGGCCATAATCTGAAATGTCATCTTATAGAAAGAGTGAGAAATTAAAATTCATGTGAAAGAGGGAGATAAAAGATTTGGTTGCTATAATCCGTTCAACCTCTCTGAGCGAGTTAAAAAACAACCGGGCAAGTACACCCAGAGGCTCTGAACGCGCTCCAGCGCTTTTGAAGTTAGGTTAATATGTTGTAAACTGTCAAATATTACGGGTTGCCACAGCTATGTTGCAACCTTGCGGTCGCATGGGCAGACAAGGGCATTGTCGTCGGTGAAAAGAGGCTTACTAACCTTCGTTTTGCCGACGATATTATCCTGTTCGCTTCGGACGCACCAACATTACAGCGGATGCTACAAGACCTTAGCACGGCGAGCCTAGAGGTGGGATTGAGATGAACCGTTCAAAGACACAAATGATGACTAACAGCGCGAAATGTAGGGTTGAGGTAGATGGGCAAGAATTACAATATGTTGACGAGTATATCTACTTGGGTAGAGTTCAGATAGTTTCCTTCGATAACAGACAAGATAAAAAGATCGGACGCCGGATTGAAAATGCCTGGAGGAGCTTCTGGTCCATGAAGGAATTGCTGAAGGGTAATCTTCCGATAGCCCTAAAGCGTAAACTCGTCGACGTGTGCATATTGCCTATCTTAACCTACGGCGCCCAAACCTGGTCTTTGACTGAGCATCAGAAGTCCAAACTCAAGGTTTGCCAAAGAGCAATGGAACGCAGTATATTGGGTGTCAAGCTTACGGATAAAATCCGAAACACCACACTGTGCTCTTTAACGGGAGTAGCTGATGTTGGTGTGGCGATAGCCAGGTTAAAGTGGAACTGGGTCAGCCGAATGGACCCGGACCGGTGGGCTAGAATCGCCACCGAGTGGATCCCACAGGATGGCTGGCGAAAACGTGGCCGACCTAGGCGGATATGGCGCGACGATCTTGATTCGCACACGGAGAACTGGGCGGACATAGCATTGGAGAAGGAGCGTTGGAGACAAGGGGGGTAGGCCTTTGCTCAGCAGTGGGACACTAAATAGGCTAAATAAAAAAAAACATATCTATGTTACATGCTACGCGGTGGAGCCGCGGCCCCACCTGCTTCCTTGAGGCTTATCATACGGGATAATTTTGACAGAAGGTACACAGATGTGGCCAACAGCGTAACGCGTTAATATCTATGCGGCATTGTTAGTGGTGCTAGACGTTAAAAGATTTTGTATCGAACTCCGCAGATGTGGCTACCGTGTTTAGCCGTTGTTTTTAACGCATTCAATAAGGCGTATTACGACGCAGGCGTTAAGGTTAACATTTCCGCAGGTGGAGCCCTAGCATTACAATTTAAAAGCCGGCCAAGTGCGTGTTGGGCCACGCGCAGTGTAGGGTTCCGTAGTTGCAAATGCCAACTTTGAGTTCTCACACACCTTACAACACGTTGCTGATGGACCGGGAACCATTCGCATCAGTCAGATATCTATCGCACGTAGTTTATTAAGTAAGCCGGGAAGCCGTCAGCACAGGATAAGCTCCAAGGAAGAATATTCAAACAATAGCCTTCGAGCATTATATGCGATTAACACATAACGTAATCGCGTTATTACTCGCGTAATTTACAACAGCGCCATCTCTGTGGTCACATACGCACCAATACAATTGTATACAGTGGCGCCATCTCTGTCAGCACGTTCAGACCATCAACTTACAGTATTGAGTGTCTGTTGGTACAGTACTAATTTTCAATGAAATTTTACTTTTCCGAGTACATTTTATAAGTTGGTCGTCTATAACTTTTTATTTTGTACTTAGTACTCAACTCTGATAGTTTTCCTTTAAACTTCGTTTTACATTTATATACTACTGTTGTAATTTTTTTCACGTGTCCATATATAACCGTTTAGCAGATAGAGGGGGGAGAAACTTATTACCTCTAACAAAAATTTTTCAGAAACGGATCCCTAAATCGAAAAATAGTGTTTTGAACCTTATATTATTTTTTAAAGACCTATTCAACAATACCCTAAACGATGGGTTAGTCGAGAAAAAAAAATTACTCCCACTTTACTTGTATGGGAGCTACCCTAAAAATTTTT
Organism: Schoenobius gigantellus; assembly: GCA_963935595.1. Lineage (NCBI taxonomy): Eukaryota > Metazoa > Arthropoda > Insecta > Lepidoptera > Crambidae > Schoenobius > Schoenobius gigantellus. Next base: position 11,450,178 of record OZ012563.1, on the reverse strand, counting down.
TTTTTCAATATTTTTTTCTACCACTTTTTTGGCATGAATAAAATACATACCCATACAAAATTACAGCTTTCTAGTACTAATAGTCTCTGAGTAAAACCGCGGACAGACAGACAGACGGACAGACAGACAGACATGCCGAAACTATAAGGGTTCCATGTTTACTACGGAACCCTAAAAATGGACCTCTGCTAGCACATGTGTCCCTTCTTACAATCCTGGGGTCCTTTAAAACATGCATGAAGAAGCACCTCGCAGGTTAGCAAGGGGTGGTTAATGCAGTCGTATTCCCTCGTACATCAGCTTTCTTTGCATTTAAACCACTTACCATCGGCTGGAATGGACTAGAGTCATTTACTAAAAAAATACTAGTGCCAAATTGGATTCCTCTTGAGCGGAAGCGGATCTTGAGTGAACCAATGTGAATGTTATGTAACTGACTCAAGATCCGCGGAATATGGATCTACTTTGTTCTAGGTTATTAACTCAAAAGTAGGTGCTGAAAGTAATAATTTCAATGTTCATCGAACTCACTGGCCTTAAGGGCGAGGAACGTGTAGTTTCACCAGTGCCCTCGCTTTGTACCCTTAATAGTAGAGTAGAGGTCATATATTTTAATATAATTATTATCTAATCTGTGATTATGAAGAGCGTCGGTGGCGCTTTGGACTCGGCACTTGCTTTCCAATCGGGAGGTCCGGGTTCGAGACCGCCATGTACCAATGTGTTTTCTGTTTCGAATTTCATATGTACACTTATCTGACGCTCCTACGGTGAAGGAAAACATCGTGAGGCAACCTGCATACTTCAGCGAAGAAATTCAATGGTAATTGTGAAGTCGACCAATCCGCACTGGGCTAGCGTGGTCGACTAAGGCCTAATCACCCTAACATAGGGTAGGCTCGAATCCCTCGGTGGGGACGTATATGAGCTGTTATGATGATGAATCTGTAATTTAACTCCTTTTGAAAGTTTCAAGCACTTGTAAGTATTAACTCACTATTAAACCCTCTTAAAAACAGAGTCAACTGTAGTTAATATTTCAAGGTATTAGCGATACGAAATAATAGTAACATCAGCTAGAACCCTAGGGTGCAATGTGAGGGTACTACTAAAACTACACGGTTCGGAAGCTAATAACAGAATAACTGTTTTTTTTTCAGACATTCAAATTTATTTGGCACGACTTCTGTTGGCGCCTGTTTCGTATTGTAAAAAGTTGTGATAAATTGTTCGTTATGATCTTGTGATGTGTTTGTTGTTAAAGTGATCTTAATAAATGAGAATTTGGATTTATTGGTTTGATTTATATAAAATACCTCGTCCACGACATCATCTAAAGGATTTCTGATTTTTTTTCCTTACCATTAAAAAAGTATACTAGGTATGGATGTTTCTATACTAGATAGGATAGGTAGGGAGTACATTAATATATTTACTGGAGGGAGACTGTACCGTGACCAGGGTCACCTACTTGGGTACCTCCGTCTCACCTATTTCTGCCGCAAAGCAGTAGTGCGTGCATTGCTGTCTTCCGGTTTGAAGGTTTAGATATGGCAGTGAAATGACTGGGTACCGTGACTTTACATCTGATGTCACAAGTTGGCATCGTACACTGTGGTTCTTGTGATCTTGTGGGGGTTGCAAATTTGCTGTGAATCTCACAAGAGCCACATGTACCTACTATGCTACCACTTACCATCTGGTGGGTAGTATGCTTGTTTGCCAACTTAGTTGTATAAAAAACAATAGGTACACACAGCAACACGCTAGGCTTTACATATTGACCTTGAGACCGCCCTTATGTCGCTCGTAATAGCGGCGGTTTTCGTAACGTACCTACATGTAAAGCTTGACGTGTTGCTGACTGTACATTCTATGTAAATTTCAAGCAATATCATACTTATTTTACTTAATAGACAAAAACTTTTTTTGGGAAATCGATTTTGAGCTCGCGGTGTCCTTTAAAATTATCCTCATGATCCTCATTCCAAACGTGTAACAACACAACCCTTCGAGATAACGGGACATTGTACTATTGGTTTTGCTAACTTTAGTGACGTCAAACTCATAGCTGAAAAATATTTAACAAAATTAAAAACCGGCTTCAAACACTAATTAGTCATAAATACGAGTATACCTAATAAAAGAATACATACAATATCACATTTTTTATATCGCAATCGGTGACAAGCGATAATCATGCACGAGTCAAAAATTTGGCAAGCACCGTAGTTACATAAATGAAGATTAAGTTAGTTTTTATTTTCTGTCAAATATTTTTTCTTTTTAGTTAGGTGTTTTGGCACTAGTTTATCGGAGGAACGCAATGGAGGAACGTGAAAGAATAAGTACAACTAAGGTCGTATATTTAAAAAAACTAACTTCTAAAACCGAAAGTCAAGGACCCTTTCGCTACATTGGCTCAGCTCATCAAAAACCTGACTAGCTTCATATGGCCAGTGGTATGGTGGGTGCAGTGCAGTGTTCAGAAAATACAACATTTGAACGCATCATTGAAATTTAAGGGTTTACCACGATTTTCCTGGGATCCATCAAGAGTATAACTCTTTCGATATAATATAATTTTGAAAATCGGTTTATGATTGACTTATATGGTATATGGGTTTTAGTGGGTGTGCTAATAATCTTTCCAGGGCTGCTGAACGAGTAGATGTGAAAGCCCCCGTTATGGCCATACAGTCTTTGGAATCTGCTTAGTATAGTTCCTTGCATGTGACCAGCGGCCGTACCGCCTAACTCAAAGCGAGCACTCGCTATCGTTATCATGACATTAGAACAATAGTTTTAATGTCACAGATGACATTAGAGCTAATGTCAAGAAGCGATAGCGAGTGATCGCAATGAGTTAGGCGGTAGCCCCCCAGATTTGTTCTTGGCCACCAGACCATACTGCTATATCATATATTGTAAATAGGGATGTTGACGAATTTTATACATGTAATTATTACAAAAAAATATATAAAAAATATTTATTAATAAATTAAAAATCATAATATGTAATCGGTTAGTCGGTTTATTGCTCCCAAAATATTTCCCCCAGGAGCAATACTACATATCCAAGTATTTCTACAACATTTTCAAAACACTTTTAGTGGTGTAGAAATACTTGGATAATAATATGTATTGCTAGGAGCTATTTTAGGTGCATTAAATGGACTAACCGAATGTAATTAGTTTATTGTTTAATGCCGGTAGCACACCTCCGCTTCGGAACTGTAGTACCTAGCGAAACTGAATGATTTTCTCGTGTTGTCGCTATGTACGGCGCGCGAGCTGATGCGCTCACCTGCTCTAACGCGGATATTTAACTATGGCGCTGTCTCTGTCGCGTCGTCTACACCTCTGCGTTCGATTCGCCGTTTTGCTTGTTCCTGACTTAGACTATAGATACCAATAGACATGAAATACCTACGAAAAAAGCGTGCCAAAATTGTGTTGGTTCTCTTAGATGGCGGAAAAAACTTGGGACGCCGCATCCAAGATTCCACACTTGTTTTTCTTTATACAATTCATTAAAAAAACCCAATAAAAAACATCATCATCAACAGCTCATATACGCCCCCACCGAGCGGCTCGAGCCTACCCTAAACTAGGGCGATTAGGCCTTAGTCAACCACGCTGGCCAAGTGCGGGTTGGTCGACTTCACACACAACCTGTAAAGAAATTCTTTCTTCACAGGTGTGTGCAGGTACTGCAGGTTTCCTCACGATGTTTTCCTTCACCGTAAAAGCGTCGAATAAACGTACACATGAATTCAAAATTTGAAGACACCTTGGTACGTGGCGGGGTTCGAACCGCTACCTCCCGATTGGAAGGCGACAGCATTACGCACTACGCCATCGACGCATTTTTTACATATCGATAAAAAACATAGAACTGTAAAGTTCACTCAGAAATAATGCTACTCAGATACTTACTTATGATATTATGATCTTTGTGGACCATGGTATCTCATCTCAGAGTGCCGACTCTGCCGGGGGAAAAAAAAATAATACAAAAAAGAAAAAAATATAAATTTAAAAATTTTCATATAAAATGCGTCATAATTGACATTCATGTTATTCCAAGTCTACGGTTTCATTAATTGTTGCATTGTCAGAAGGATTTTAGTATACCCGTACGAGGCCGGGGCGGGCAGCTAGTTTCAAATAAAAGTTATAAAGGTATATTACATTTATCATAACATAAAACAAAGGAACAAGTGATTAATAATTAAACATAGCAATTACACAGTTAGACATTTAAAGACAAAAGTCAAAGTTACAAGGCAGAGAAATAGAATATCCTATAGAATACTTAGCTTGGTACCGTAGCGATCATTTGATACAGAAATAAACAATCATGGATTAGTTTGGTTCTTTTGCAATTAATCTCATTCTGACACAAAAATGATTTTATCTTATAAATCTTTATTTTCATATATTTATATCATCTTAAACTTCCTCGAATCTATCATGCCCGTGCGCACTCTCATTCTCATGTATGCACTTATACACACATCCACACACACACACATAAACACACACACCCTCACACACAACAACCACACATTTTTCTTTTATTTTTACATTGTTATAAGGTACGCTTGTCTTTTAATGTTATACCCTGTTATGGAAGAGCGGTGCTTCCTAACACAAGCAAATGGAAGCTCCAGGCACAACAAACTGTATTAGACTATAAGACGTTATGTATGAAATAAAGATTTTTGTATTTGTATTTTGTTGCAGATTAAAGACATATTTAAATTCTACATTGCTTTTGGACATATAAATTTTAAATTCAATGTTTATTTTGTGCAAGCACAACGTTGGTATATTTGCATTAAGCTGACGTGATTTTCTGTGAACGAGATTTGATGTTTTCGCTTGAGTCCACAGAATGAGGTGCGCTTAGTAAATATTGAAATTACTAAGAACTTACCATCTAAGATAAAATTTTAAAAAGACGCCGACGTTTAACTGGGTTTATAAAGAATGATGCTTTATTTCCTTCATAGGTTGTAGTTATTTTTTAAAGAAAAAAGCTCGATTGCCTGAGCGTGGGAGCTACAGAAGGCGGCGAATAACTACCTACTAAATCTCATCAATGTCTTATGACGACTGTATAGATGTTTAGGATCGATGTTATCTCAATTCATCGGACATTATCGAAGCCAAGGCAACCTCATCTGACGCACTATGCTGATCGACGGACGAGGCTTTGGCGCAACTCATCCACCTGCATAAGACTATTATGGGGAGACCGCCCAACCCAGACGTGAGTCTTGACGCTCTAGATGATTCATTTCTCGTTCATTTGCTTCTTTTATTCGTGATACAATATAGCGAGCAATATTTAATTATTAATTCACAAATAAAATTATCGCTCAAATTATTTCTTAGGTAGCTGTTCACTTAGTGAACGGGAGGACGATCCGTTCCTGAGGAAGTGGAGCGGGTTCGTACCCAGGCGCAGAGGGAGGCTCTGCGTCGATGGGGTGAGGCACTCGTCTTCCCAGCTGGCGGCCACCGGACGATCGAAGCGATACGTTCGGTGTTGGAGGAGTGGGTCACGCTCTCGACGACACGGCCGAGCACACCCTGTTAGTGTGCCCGGCCTGGCGACACCAGCGCAGCGAACTCAACGCTGCGCTTGGAAGCGAAGACCTCTTGCTGTCGAGCATAGTTGTGCGTGCCCATGCTCCGCGACGAAGCGGAATGGAGGGCTGTCGCCTCCTTCTGCGAGGACATCATCTCGCAGAAGAAGGCCGCGGAGAGGGAGCGGGAGAATGATCCTCAAGCCCCCATCCGCCGCAGACGGACAGGCATGCGAAGGCGGGCATTCGCCCAAGCGATGCCCGTCTAATGACCCTGCCGTGAAGGCCTGCGTGCATGGTTGGCCCCGTGTACGCCGCTGTAAGGCCCTCCGTCCTGGGATTGCCCTGGTGTTCTCGGGCAATCCCCCCTTCCAGTCCACCAGTTAGGTCGGGCTAACCCGGGCGCGTGTGTAGTGGTAGTAGCAGTGTGGACCTTATCACGTTGTCCATAAGGGCAGGGAGAACACCGGGGGGCTTAGTGGGTAGGCCCAGCACTCTGCAGGGAGAGCCCCACACACGCTCGTCGTCCAGCCAACGGCGAGTCGTGAGTACGGTACGGTCACGCATTCCCCTCGAAAAAAAAGGTAAGGTAGCTGTTCACTTCCAGAGACCACGGAGGCGTTTGGTCCGATGGAGCCGATTCAGCTAGTCGTATGACGGATGTATCATTTGGCATTACTCAGTCGAGTGAACCTTCATTTTTAAGTAAGTACAAAAATGTTGTGTGCTTGTTCAGACAAGCAATCTGAACAACTTTCACTATGGGACCAACTTTGAAACCGCAAAGAATTAACCAGCTGTTCAATACATCTAGGTTCAGTGAATGTTGAACAATTGTATGGAATAGCAGATTTTTTCTCCGCAATGTCAAGGTTCGTCCTATAGTAAAAGTTTATCAGTTTGCTTGTCTAAACAAGCACAGAAAATTTTTGTACTTACTAAAAAATGACCTTGCATAGTTGATAATTATAATCGCATAGCTTCTAATGTTGCTTACGCGCTGTGACCGAACGAAAACGTCACTTTTTACACGTTTTAACCGATTTTTGAAAAACTGGAATACAAAATAAAAAATGTATTTTTGCAATTTTCTAGACAATAGAACTGCACATCTATTGGTAAAATTTTTATGTCATTTATTTTAAAACATAGAACCGAGTGATGTTTGGTTTTTTTTTCTATCGAGTGTAATATTATTAATCATGTTTCTGTCTATAAAAATGTTTAGAAAATATGCTCAACAATATCATATATGAATGTTTATATATATATATGAACTACATGGTTTATATTCGTGGCGGTATAGTAAATCGGAATTACTTGAAATCCAGAATGTAGCGCCTTAATGGATTGCGAACGAAACGGCACCCGTTCCCAGTACCGCCTTTGTGTGTTCTGCGCTTTTAGGAAGACCAGCAGGTGCAGCATGGGCTGCCAAGACTGGACTCGAGTCACGCATTATCTCACAATTTCAGTGACTTAATCTCGATATCTAAAAGAGAAGAACGCTGGCGCGTATTTAGTGTGACTGACATGATTTCTTAACGCTCGTCAAGGAACACGTATGACTGAGTTTTATCACAAATTTCTTGGCGTGCCTGTGCGCCGACTGCTGTGGTTGTCCAAGGGCTTTAATACTTAAGAAGATGTAGAAGCAGTCGAAGAGCAAAAAAAATGTGATAAAACTCAGTCACACGTGTCCTTTGACGAGCGTCAAGAAATTTTTATCACGTCATTCCCACCCCACTTAACACTCACCACCGTGCTACTCCTTAAGACATAGAGATTATGTCACTGAAATTGTAAGGTAATGGGTGACTCGAGTCCAGTCTTGGCAGCCCGTGCTACGCCTGCAGGGGTCTTACCATGATCGCTTATAGCAAGGTTAAAACAATATTGAAACAGAGACATCGCTCTTGCTGCGTAAAGCGCCATCCCGCTTTCAGTGCGGTTTTAATATTGTTTTAGGCGATCGTGGTTAGGGGGCTGTACTGCAACAGGCGTTTAATGGTTAAAATGACAATGACGTTTACGATAAAAGAAAACATCCGGATTTTAAAACGGTCACGGATTTGCTAATCCAAACTCGAAAACTCAATATCTAATATTAGGAAAGGCACCCTACTATGACTATAACTTATGTTTTAATTTGACATAAGAGCACGAGACGACGAGACCGAAGCAGCAAAAGTTTTAAATAAGGAGGGAAATTTTAATGTTAAAACTAAGCAGACGCTTGTCCCCTTACCGCGTACAGCGGGCGGGCACAATTAGTATGTGAAAACATTGTGGCCCGCGGCAGTGCCTAATTGGGCTTGTGCAAACTTGCCCTGTTATCAGAATACCTCGGGCATTGGATGGGGCGGCAGAGTGTGGAGACAGCTTCATTCAATAAACAGCTTCATAATGAAATTGCGAAAAATCTGTAATTAGTTTCGTCAGAATTGAGAGTAGAATAGATTCCACATAAAATATGGGTCAGATTTTAGCCATATGTTTTTTTTCAACCACGCTGCTTTACTTAATCTTATGTTATTTATCAATCAATCAGTCAGCCTATCACAGTCCACTGCTGGACTGGCTTCTCCCAATCGGCGCCACAACACTCTGTCCTCCGCCTTCCGCATCCAGTCCATCCCTGCTACCTTCCTCAGGTCATCGGTCCACCTAGCTGCAGGACGTCCTGCACTACGTTTGCCGATTCGCGGTCTCCACTCTAGGACACGTCTGCTCCAACGGCCATCGGTCCTTCGACAGACGTGGCAGCCCACTGCCACTTCAGTTTGCTTATCCTGCGAGCTATGTTGGTGACTCCAGTTCTTTTCTGGATAACCTCGTTTTGAATTTTATCCTTCAAAGAAACTCCGAACATAGCTCGCTGAGCGACTTTGAATTTTTGGACTAGCCCCACACTGTGAGTGTTCACGTTTCGGCACCGCAAGTCATGACAGGTAGGACCTTTGACTTTAGGCACTGCGGTATAGGCGATGAAAAGACTCAAATATTCTTTTAGAAAACATACATTTATCATATTTTTATATTATAATTAGAATCGGTGTTAAGCTCAAGTTATGGTCCACTGAAAAGTCTTAATATAAAATCATTCGTACAAAAAAAAATATACGAAAATATAATATTGCGCAAAATATAAAGCGCTCTTCCACATTAACATAGCCAGCTCAAATCCGCCCGCCCATGCGCTAATATTGACTTCTTATTACCGCACGTTGAACGGATACTGTCACAGGACGGATACCGACGGATATTCAAGCTCACCTCATCGGATAAGCGGCTGGCGGTCGCAACATTGTGCAGAGCATAGGGTAGGGTGGTTGCCGTCTATGCTGTTATAGTTGCACAAGCTTTCCGCGCCTCAACTTCGTCCGCGTTATTTTACGCTATTCCCGTAGGAATTTCTTCCCGTAGGAAGAAAAAAATATTCCCATATTAAAAAATATTTAAACTGTAAAGGAAAAACTTTTGAAAAGTCCGTTTGAAGTACTTTAAGCAGCTGGATATACTCAAACAAAAAACAAAACTTCAATGCCTATTTCACATTTCTAAGGGGGGAATTTTCATAAACGCCTAAACACGTGTTCATTTATTTGTATTGTACCTTAATGTATGCTTCTAGCTTAATAATTTACTAATTTTTTCTCAGTAGGAAAAATAGTTTCATGTTTGTCACTTTAAAAATGTCGGACTTCTATACAGACTTAAAACATCTATTTCCAAAAATCCTTACTTAGTGGGTGCTATTCAATAAAATGACCCTACTGGCCAAAGTTCATGGGTTCAACTTCAATAGTTTACGCTCGGCAATGATGAATCAGTCAGTCAGTCAGTGAATCAGGACCTGTTATAAGTAAAAAAGAAATAAATGTATAGACAACTAGCTGTTGTTCGCGACTTTGTCCGCGTGGAATTATTAATTTGGGTAGCTTATTTTTTATTCAATCTGCTTATCCCTTCCTACAACTCAAACTATCTCTATACCAGCTGAATCAGTTCAGCGGTCATATATCTCCTTTTCACCACCTTAAATTATGATTTCTGTGATAAACACTATCCTTTATCCTTCCCCGGTACTCAAACTATCTCTCATACCAAATTTTATTTCGGTTAAGCGCGAGGAGCCAACAGACAGGCTGACATAATATCGCATTTATAATATTAGTAAGTAAGTATTAGTATGGATAGGACCATAGCTTCCGTTTGACCATAGTACGGATTAAATGTTTTTGTTTTGTAATTTTTGTATTCTTGCTGACGTGGTGCTGTCGGTTTCTCTTCTGAGTTAACTAGAGCGATTACAGAACCTATGTATTAGGTTTATCTTCGGGTTACGTAAATACGACCATATCTCACTTTATCGCTCCAAACTTCAGTGGTTACCAATAAGCCGTCGGAGAGACTGCCATATCCTTTCCCTTCTTCACTCTATCCTAACCCACCCCCATGCACCCTATTATCTTAAATCACGCTTTGTCCTCAGCTCCTCAATCCTAACACGAATCCTACGGTCATCAAATGACTTGTCACTTGTCCTCCCTCCTCATTCCTCCATTTTTTACGACAGGTCATTTACGGTAAAGTCCATCAAACTGTGGAACTCCCTACCCGAAGCCATCAGACGTGCACCATCGCATGATGCATTCAAGCGTGGAGTAAAAAAACATTTCCTGCAGCTGGACATTTAAGAAAACATCTCCAACACCATAATAGTATTATGTATTTTATGTAGTGTATTTCTTAAATATTTGTAATTTATAAACTACACATGGTTTATGTATTTTATTATTTTAATCAAGTATATTTTTACATTTTAGTAACAACTAATAACATACCTGTCATTAGCTTTTGAATTTAAACTTTCCTCTACACATCGGTTGCCTGGTAGAGATTGCGGCTTTGGCAATAAGGCCGCCGTTTGTTAGTCCATCGCAACAATTCTTTTGTATTTTTAATTTTTAAACAATAAAGTATGCATTCATGCTCAACAGGAATTGTTCATTACTAGTACATACTAGACTTAATATAATAATAATAATAATAAATTGTAAATTTTTATATTTATATTGTAAAAAAATGTATATTTAAGAATGAAAGTAAATAAAGATCATAATAATAATAATCCCTCCGACATGTAGTCTCTGGTTGTTCGCATCTTGCTAACAGTGAGTATTTGCACAGGCATAACCAAGTAGCCAGGATCATTCACCAGCAACTTGCTCTCCGATACGCCCTTGTTGAGACTGAAGTGCCGTATTATAAATACACACCAGCGCCAGTTCTTGAAAATGGTCGTGCCTTGCTCTACTGGGACCGCTCTATCATCACGGACAGGTTTATTGCAGCCAATAAGCCTGATATCGTGCTAATAGACCGGACCCAACGCCGGGTAATGATAGTCGATGTCACCATCCCCCATGACGCGAACCTCGTGAAAGCTGAGAAGGACAAGCTCAGCAAGTACCTTGACTTGGCTCACGAGGTTACCGCCATGTGGGATGTGGACTCGACTGTTATTGTCCCGATAGTGGTGTCTGTGAATGGTCTAATAGCGAAGAGTCTTGACCAACATCTTGAGAGACTCTCGCTAGGCGGATGGATCAAGGGCCTGATACAGAAGGCGGTAATTCTTGGCACGGCACGAATTGTCAGGAGGTTCCTCACCCTGCAGCCCTAACCACCGGTAGTTTGGGCATTATCTCGCTGCCGATGGACCCGCTAGATGTAGGTTTTTTTATAATATTTATATTTTTTATATTTATATTGTAAAAAAATGTATATTTAAGAAAGAATGTAAATAAAGATCATAATAATAATAATAATAATAATATCGATTTGCACCGGAATCTAGGCCTCGATTACCTCGTTTGCCCACTCATAAACGAAATATAGCGTTAATGGGAGTCGTGAACGCTTTGCTGTTCCCATATCTACGGGATAGTGAAGATTTAGTTGATACGCACTCTATCATGTACTGTGGTGCGATCGCGGTATGTCGCGTGGCACGTGTTCGGTTCCCGGACTCAGAACGTGTAATGCGGGATACCGGGACCGTACCGGCATGGCAAGAGCGGATAGAGCGTCGTATTAACACGTTTAGGACTCTCATTGCAAAGCTAATCTGCTTCAGTCGAGGGAACAGACGCCCTCGAATAATGCGTTTCGTGACACATGCATTTGCTCTTGCTGGGACTGGTATCAGACCTCAGCAATACTATGCCAATGTCACGGAACGCATTGATTATCTGAAGCAGAAAGTGTATGCGTGGGCTAACCGTATTCGTCGCTACAGAGAACGGGTCAATAGATATTGGCAAAATCGTCTCTTCAATAGCGATCAAAGGAAGATATACCGAGATTGGGAGGGAACTGACCAGCGTGGAAGTGGAGGGCAGCGGCCGGATGCTGATACCATGAATGATTTCTGGCGCGGCATCTGGTCGGTGCCTGTTGAACACACGGAGGGAGATTGGACGCGTGCTGTCGCGCGGGAGTGCGAACCAATCGAGCCGATGGAACCAATCTTCATAGTTCCAAATGACGTTAGTTGTGCAATACGTATGGCACAGAACTGGAAAAGTCCTGGACCAGACGGATTGCACAACTTTTGGATAAAATGGTTTCGAGGTTCTCACACCCGCTTGGCAGCACAGTTCCAAGAAGCCCTGGAGGTGGGTTCTCTCCCCAATCTTCTGACCACCGGTATGACCTTCCTGCTCCATAAGTCTGGTAGTACCATGGAAGCAAAAAACTATAGACCCATCACGTGCTTACCAACCATCTATAAGCTCCTTACATCCATTTTGAGGAAAAAAATTTATGCACACTTAGTTGTGAACAAAATTCTGGCTGACACTCAAAATGGGTGTAGGGTTGGGTCCCGTGGTACTAAGGAGCTCCTCCTCATTGACATGACCATTAGCCAACAAGTCCGGCGGAGGAGAGGGGCCCTCTGCACTGCTTGGATTGACTACAAAAAGGCTTATGACTCGGTGCCTCATTCATGGCTGGAGAGGATTTTAGATCTGTATAAAATAAATGCAGGTCTAAAATCTTTTCTAAGCACGTGCATGAGGCAGTGGGCCACAATTCTTTGTCAACCAGGCGATGCATCGGGCCCCTCTGACCCGCAGGACTTGATTAGGATTGAGCGGGGCATCTTCCAGGGCGACAGTTTGAGCCCTTTGTGGTTTTGCCTGGCCCTGAACCCTCCCAGCACGTTGTTGAAGGAGTCAGGATTAGGCTATCGGTTCCGTAGAGGTGGTGAGATCATATCTCACCTACTTTATATGGATGACCGTAAGTTATTTGCACATAATCGCCAAGATCTAGTAGAACTGTTAAAAACAACAGAGGTTTTTAGCAGTGCTATCAAGATGGAGTTAGGTGTGTATAAATGTGCGGTCATGCATGTACAGCGAGGGAAAGTTGTAAATTCTGAAAATTTACAACTTTCAGAGACAATTACGCTCAAATCCCTCTCCGAGATCGAGACCTACAAATATCTTGGTATGTCACAGTCATTGGGTGTATCGGAAGTTGATATCAAGAAGTCTCTGAAGGAGCGCTTTTATTGGCGTCTGACAAAAGTTCTTAACAGCCTTTTGTCGGGAGGCAATAAAACGCGTGCCTTCAACGGATGGGTGATGCCTCTACTGATATACTCCTTTGGCATACTGAAATGGACTCAAACTGAGTTAGACGCTCTGGACAGAAAGGTTCGTCAACTGCTAACATCTCATCGCATGCTTCATCCACGATCGTCTGTTATGAGACTATACATCCCACGGGAACTGGGGGGTCGTGGCTTTCTAAACGCCAAGAACCTCAATAACCGTGAGGTGTCAGGGAGTATTTCCGTAACAGCGAGAATGGTGTGCATCGAGAGGTAGTAGCAGTTGATAAAGGCCTCACACCTCTCTCCATGGCGAAGGAGAACTGGCGCAAACCATCGGTGCTAAGCACTGATAACCGGAAGGACGTATGGAAGAGCAAGGAGCTGCACGGCCGGTTCTATCGTTCCCTTACTGGGCCTGATGTGGACCAGCTGGCGTCAGTGAACTGGCTACGCTTTGGGGACCTCTTTGGAGAAACCGAGGGGTTTGCCTGTGCAATTGCAGACGAGGTTATCAAGACGAACAACTACAGAAAATACATAATGAAGGACGGAACCGTCGACATCTGTCGAGCATGCCACCGCCCTGGGGAGTCCCTCCGACATGTAGTCTCTGGTTGTTCGCATCTTGCTAACAGTGAGTATTTGCACAGGCATAACCAAGTAGCCAGGATCATTCACCAGCAACTTGCTCTCCGATACGCCCTTATTGAGACTGAGGTGCCGTATTATAAATACACACCAGCGCCAGTTCTTGAGAATGGTCGTGCCTTGCTCTACTGGGACCGCTCTATCATCACGGACAGGTTTATTGCAGCCAATAAGCCTGATATCGTGCTAATAGACCGGTCCCAACGCCGGGTAATGATAGTCGATGTCACCATCCCCCATGACAAGAACCTAGTGAAAGCTGAGAAGGACAAGCTCAGCAAGTACCTTGACTTGGCTCATGAGGTTACAGCCATGTGGGATGTGGATTCGACTGTCATTATCCCGATAGTGGTGTCTGTGAATGGTCTAATAGCGAAGAGTCTTGACCAACATCTTGAGAGACTCTCGCTGGGCGGAAGGATCAAGGGCCTGATACAGAAGGCGGTAATCCTTGGCACGGCACGAATTGTCAGGAGGTTCCTTACCCTGCAGCCCTAACCACCGGTAGTTTGGGTACTGTCTCGCTGCCGATGGACTCGCTAAGTATAGGTTTTTTTTATAATATTTATATCTTTTATATTTATGTTATAAAAAAAATTATATTTAAAAACTATTTAAAATAAAGGATAATAATAATAACGAAAACACATAACGATAATAAGAATAATAATAACGAAAACACATATTTCACAATGCAAAAAGCAGTCATTCTAAACACATGCCGTATTGTCAGAAAATTTTTGCAGGAGGATACTTCAATACCTGATATTCACTTGACACAAAGTCCGTGAATATTGGCTTTACCGAAATATTATATTTCGAGATAGATATTGTAGGTTAAAACAAAATAATAATAATAATAGATATGTATCTTTTGGAGCTGCTGATATATATCACTCTTTTATATCACTATATCACTTCTATATCACTCGCTCAGTTGAGTAATTCATGTTAAAGATTGATGCTAGAGAAACTAGATCAGTAACTCAGTATTTCTTTATTTTGTCAATGAGATAATGAATGTGTGCTCTGTGTCTATCAATCATTCTTTTATATCACTATATCACTCGCTCAGTTGAGTAATTCATGCCAAAGCATTAATGCTAGAGAAACTAGATTAGTAACTCAGTGTTTCTTTATTTTGTCAATGTTCTGTGTCTATCAATGGCTTATTAAACTTTTATTAACTTTTTTATTATTTGGAGTTTAGTATTCATAAAGAGATTTATAATTAATTTGTATTCATATATACTTCGAATTATTTTTTTTCTTATTGTTTTCAATATTAATATATCAGTCACCTGATTTCCCTTCATACTTGACAGGCTTAGGACTGACCTATTTCAATGCTCTCAGACATCTCAGGCGAGTGATAAAGTTGCTGAGCTAAAGATATATTTTAAACTGAAGTGATATACTGATATAATCACTCCTTGCGTCCGATATATATCTTTTGTATCACTATCAATCACTCCTGAGTTACACAACTCTAGTACATACCGGGTATAAGTGACGGTGTCCCATTTCTTTTAACAGTGAGTTCAGACCATGATCCTAATTTGAAAATCACTGAAATTTTCTCCCGGAAAATTCATAAGTTTTCCTAATTTTTTTTATTTTTTTCTAAATTTTATTGTGTAATATAACTAAGTTGTATGTAATTGTAATGTAGTTGTATGTGTGTAAGCCTGTTCGTGGTTCAAATAAATGAAAAAAAAGGTTACGCTATTAATATTCTGTCAAAAACCATAAATAATGCACAAGAAATTAACTTCGCAATGTAAATCGTATAACATTTCCATCATACCACCCGCGCAATCAGCTGTTTGGTTCATCGAACGTCATCGCGCCATACATTGCGTAACATGAGTAAAAATTTAAAATGAAACCTATTTTTTCGCTTTAAAAGCTTTTCCCGAAAGAATAAACATCGGTAAACAAATATTATCATTGGTCTAAACTCACTGTTAAAAGAAAAGGGACACCGTCACTATATTCCGTTAGCCAGATTGATGCTCAGACTTTTTTTTTACAGAAAAAGAAATATTTTACAAATAAATAAAACTGACTTCAAAAACAAAAAGTAAAAAATACACACTACATTAATTTTTTTATATTGAAACCGGATTGAACCGGTGCGGATGAGTTAAAAGGCACCGACTTCAAAATAATAAAACCGGTCAAGTGCGAGTTGGACTCGTGCACCGAGGGTTCCGTACAAAGTTATCTATATGTATAAATTCCTATGTACATTTATATAGCTCTCATTCTTTCCTTGGGCTGTTCCACTAGTAACTACTAACAGCATCCCCCTAGTATCTCCCCTGGTGGGTAAGAATGGATTTTTTTTCCACCCATCTCTACCGTCGAGCCATTGCTAGGGATAGAAGGAAGAAACGTTCTACTTTTACCATACATGTGCTTTAAACCTTGCTCGTTTTCTGCGGCCTTTCTACACCACTGCGGCCATGTCTACATTCCGTTTCAGATTTTAAAAATGTACACCATATTTTTAAAATAATAAAACTCGGTATTATGTAAAGTCCGATTTATTAATTGAAATACAACTGAGTGTCGACATGTGATGAGTGACTGATATTAAAGCATATACAAACATATACCTACATAATTTTATATGGTACATAATTATATGCTCAAAATATTTTCTTCCTAGCTTTAACAGCTGCAAATTCGTTGATGATGTCTTTAAAATGTATAATAATTTATGTGGCCTCGTGTTCTATAGTTAAAAATTTCAACTGTCGAATGTCACCCGTTTGGGACACCCGAAAGTGTACTTTAAATTTCAGGCAAATTGGAAACTGACAAGTGGGTCAAATATAACTTGCATGATTTGACCCAAACCAACACAGATTGCAAGTTAAATAAAAGCTTGTAAAAATCATGACATAGTTTCAACTGACTGTACATTCATGAAACAAAAGAGAAACTAGAGGAATAAGCTATGTAGTCATTTTGCGACGTAGTCATAAAACGGATGTAGTCAATTAAAGATCTAGGCGAAATGATACCTAGTCATTTTTATGATATAGTCATTAGTGTAGTGTAGTCTTAATGCTATCTAGACAACCTGAGACCGACCCAAATTTTCGGGGCGGACCGGAGTCCTACATACAGTCATACACCACCACAATCCTTATATTCATCCTCTACTCCTTGACGGCAGCATGACTCAGTAATCTCAAACACATTGCCTATCTGATCTATATAAAAACGAGTCTAGTCAAAGTAGCCCTTTGGAATTGTAACGGATTATCCCGCCTTAAATGTCTTTTTAATTGACAGTTGGCTTTTTTCTTTTTTGGGAGTTTTTGCAAACCTTCATACCTTGAATGAAGGTAGCTTCCCTTGGTTCGTGATTCTGCGGATTTACCATACAAGACCGACAACTAGGGTTGCTACCCGTACTCTAAATTAGAGTATTATTCTTTATTAAGTGGAGGTGTACTTTATAATCTACGATATTAAAAGATTAAGTACCCACCTACGCTAAAATACACTATTTACATGATTTATGCAAACAAAAGACAAAAGGAACAAAGCTTCTCTAACGCCTGTACCTATTACAAATTGATTCTCAGTATCACTTCAGTATCAATCTACTTTTAAAACTAGTTTTGAGATGAGCTTTAATTTTTGAACGTTTCTAGAAACCAGATTCATTGATCGTTGCTCAGCTGAGTAATTGCTTATTATAGAAGAACGTTTACGTACAAGTAATAAAGGTTTGATCTTTGGTTTACCTAAGTATGGTCGAAACCACTCTTGAGAAGAGAATTAGTTTGTTTGTTTTGCTTTAATTATTTACGCCACAATCTGGTGCTGGGCGAGAGTGTCCAGCTATGGGCTGAAGCTGGATGAGGGTGTCCATCAATAGGGCTGGTGCTGGGCAAGATTTCCCAGTAGTGAGCTAGTGCTGGGAAAGATTCCCAGCAGTGGGCTTGTGTTGGGCAAGATTGTGTAGCTGTGGGCAAATTCAAATTCAAATTCAATATCCTTTATTCAATTGGGATTTTACAATCACTTTTGAACGTCAAAGAAGCTACGCCATTGGTTCACAAGTCTACGGCGGGAGACCTTGTACTGGAAAGAACCAGCAAGAAAACCAGCAAGGGCTATTTTTTTCTCCCTGTATTGTTACAGAGTCGTCAATTGGAAGCAGAACTCAAAAGTAAAGATTGTGTTCAACTTCCATTACAAGATTAGATGTGTCAGTGTACATTATACATTTAAATCTATAAATTAAGTCTACAATTAAGACCAAGCATTGACATCATTCAGATAATCATTGACTTTATAATATCCTTTACTCATTAGAGTCTTTTTTACATGCGCTTTAAACTTATGAAAAGGTAAGTCAGTAACACTCTGTGGAACTTTATTGTAAAAAGATATACATTTCCCCATAAATGAGCCTCTAGTTTTTTGGAGCCTGTACGTTGGAACGGCAAGTTTATTTTTATTTCTTGTATTTAAGTTATGAAATTTAAAATTGGTATCGAATGTGTTATAATTTTTATAAACATAAATCAAATTTTCATAAATATACTGTCCTGCTAAAGTCAATATATTAATTTCTTTAAATAAATCACGTAGAGAATCCCTTGTTCGTAAATTATAAATAGCCCGCACGGCTCTTTTTTGAAGTACAAAAATACTTTCTATACTAGCGGCTGATCCCCACAGTAATAGCCCATATGACATGACACTGTGAAAATAACTAAAGTAAATCAGTCTTGCCGTTTCAACATCAGTAAGTTGTCTCATTTTTTTTACAGGTTGTTAATATTTAGTTCGAGATACAGGAAATTTAGGGCACCTTCATAGAAGCCGATTCGCTGTGGATTGGACGCACTGCGACGGACTTCACTCCCCTACACACACTCATACATACTACAAAGTAAAATCATATTTACACAATATTTTTCCCGTGGTGCGTCATGGTTCAGTATCCGTTCAAAATATCATGCACCTTGGGAAGCCACCTTAAGCGTTGCATTCTATAGTAATTTGAGATATCCATTGTTTAGAGCGGAGTCCAATATGGCCGACTGCAAACATCAGCGGCGGCAGCAACATGGCGGCGAACACGCCCCCCTATTGTGCAACACCATATCT
Organism: Schoenobius gigantellus; assembly: GCA_963935595.1. NCBI lineage: Eukaryota > Metazoa > Arthropoda > Insecta > Lepidoptera > Crambidae > Schoenobius > Schoenobius gigantellus. Next base: position 11,431,164 of record OZ012563.1, on the reverse strand, counting down.
ATGCTCCCTGTAATTTCCAGCAATGTGTTAATTGTCACGTAATAAAAAGGCAGTTGTCGCATAGTTTTGTATTGATGCCGCAGTGGAAGCACCTACAAGACTAAAATTCAAAGTGATCGTGGTGACAGGTATACAGTTACATAGTACGGGGGACGGTTATTGTTCGAAATTCGAATAGCTAATTCACCGGACGCGCTGTCTGGGCTTGGCAGATACGTTACCCTGTCAAAACAAATAGTTGATCATTTGGACTGGTTTAATTAGAACTTGAATAATGTTGTTTTGCTTATGTTTAACAAATTTTAGTGGTCTATTTTTAATAGCTTTTTGATTTCCTAATTTTTTCTGCGCATGTGATTTAAAGCTGTATTCGCAGAATACCAGATACTCAAAACACCAGATTCTCAAAATAGCAGATTCTCAAAATACTCTCATTTCTGCGAATAAGGCGTGGTAATATTATGTCACTACTGAAGGTTTCGATGCAATTTGTTAATGCGATTGGATGTTTTAACCCATTAAATAGTACACTTTTCGATCGAATAATCATAATTAATCGCAACCAGGTGCGACTATGGTTTTCTCAAGAAGGGGTTTAATTCTTATCACGCCATCCGGCCGAAATTAAACCCGGATTTTTCCGAATCTTTTTCTAAAAAACCAGGTGTCGATTCTTATTTTTATTGCAATAAAGTTGGCAAACAACAAACAAACAAGCTAACAACTTACAACTACCTGATGGTAAGTGGTAACTTACCTGACGGTAAGTGGTAACAGTCTGGTAACAGTCACTTATAATACATGTGGCTCTTGTGAGATTCGCAGCAAAATTGCAAACCCCACAAGAACCACAGTATACGTTGCCAACTTGTGACATCAGATGTAAAGTCACGGTACCCAGTAATTTCACTGCCATACCTTACCCTTCAAATCGGAACACAGCAAAGCAAGTACTGCTACAAGACTGCTACTTTGCGGCAGAAATAGGTAAAACGGAGGTGCCCAAGCAGACGACCCTGGTACAGAGTCTCCTTTCAGTTCTTTTAAGGGTTGTGTGCCTCAAAAGGATAAACGGAACTTTTAGCCGCCTCCGTGGTCTAGTGATTGAGACCACCGGGTGTTGATCGGGAGGTCCGAGGTTCAATTCCCCATTTGGGAACAAAAAAAATTCTGCTCGGTTTCGTTGGCGGTAGGGCTTCTGAGCCAGCCTGGCTAATAGCTATACGATACCGCCGTCTTACCTAAGTTCACCATAATAACAATGTTTTCAACACACTTGCTCGTAAAGTGGATCTAATTTTATCCGTTTTAGATACATAAAGCAGCTCATAAAACACGCGTGTATTATATACGAGGCACGCATAACAGAGTCCGGCAATGCTGCACTTGCTGGCCGCGCCAGTAATGTCGGTATTATATTTTTTAAAAGCTAGAAGAAAAACGCAATCAATCAACCTGAGTGACTGAACCTGAGTGAGCTTGCCAAACCTCATTTGATATACGCTCTCAGTTCTCAGTAGAGTTTTGTTTGTGTCGACTGCGCGCAGGTGACTCAGCTCCCTTAGAGCGAGGTTACACCATCAGTATTTCATCAGTCTGATCCATCAGTCTGTTATGATTGACGACAGACTGATCGTGTAACCCAGTGACTGACGAAATACTGATGAATTTTCGCTGGTCCAGTGGAGACTGATGAAATACTGATGCCAGACTGATGGATCAAACTGATGAAATACTGATGGTGTAACCAGAGGCTTAGTCAAATGCCTCACGCTTATTATTGCGTATTTTTCGCAGTGAAATGTATGAAAATGGCACTAACTGCGGAAAAACAGAGCGTGAGATTATCACAAGCTAATGGCATTTCCATACATTTTTCACAATCAAAATAAAAATATCCTTTCTTTAAATGTGACTTCGTAGAAAGCTCTTTGAATCGCCCACATTTTTTAACAACCACCTATTCAGGACATCTTTTAGCTGATAAGAAGAATCGGCGCAAGAAGCTTATCAGCTTGATCAGAAGTAACGACACTTAAAAAATGTCGTTACCATACACAGCAATATTTGCTACATAATCATAACAACACTAATTTCTTTACTTTATAAGCATATGAGGAACAATATCTCCAAATTAACACCAGGCATTGGCATCATTGACCAGCAGTGGGCGTCTATTGGCTGAAATGATGATGATGATTGGCATCATTTAAAAAATCGTTGATTTCATCATGTCTTTTTTACATGCGCTTTAATCTTATGGAAAGGCAAATTAGTAATACTCGGTAGGACTTTATTGTAAAATGTTGTACCTTTGGTGATGGTAGTTGACTAGGCCGCCCAGTTGGGCACTTGGTTCATCATCAACAGCTCATATACGTCCCCACCGAGAGGCTCGAGCCTATCCTATACTAGATTAGGCCTTAGTCAACCACGCTGGCTAAGTGCAGGTTGGTCGACTTCACTCACACACAGCTTGTTAAGAAATTTTTTCTTCCCGTTCCCAGGTGTGTGCAAATCTCCTCACGATGTCTTCCTTCACCGTAAAAGCGTCGAATAAACGGTCTCGCGCCCACTCATAACCAAAAATCTCATAACCAATACGTAAAGGTCCCACTCATAACTGCTGATGTGAGAAGACGAAACTCATAACCAACACAACTACACAATTATGTACAGTCGCTTTAATAATTATTAACAACATTAACAATAAAAGGTGAATAATATTTTAAATCAATGTAAAATGCTTGGTATAAAAGAGGTGTACAGAGGCATCTTGCAGGTCGGCAAGGTGAGGGTGGCTATTGCGGTGTGTAATCTCTCTTCTGCATTAAAATTAGACAGCACAAACAATACAGAAGACAAAATGTATTTTTTTTTACAAAATATTAAACCGACTTCAAAAACACCTAAAGTTATAAATAATATAAGGATACAAACAACATCACAGTTTTATATTGACCGTGGCCGTGCCAAATTTTTACTTGTACTTATATTTTTTAAGATTTTCCAGGTGATTATTGCTTGGCACCGACTTTAATATAAAACTGTAATGTTGTTTGTATTCTTATATTATTTATGACTTTTTGATGTTTTTGAATGTTTATTTTTTGTAAACAAAAATTCTTTTCAATCTTTTTAGTTAATTTAAAATACCAAAAACTTATCCTAAATGTAACAAATACTTTTCACGAGATAATCGCGGACAAACATACATACAAACATACAGGTCAAATTGAGAACCTTCTTTTTTTTAACCGACTTTGAAAAAGGAAGAGGTTCTATGTTCGTCTGTATCTATTTTTTTGAAGTCCGTTAAAAAGGATCTGCTTATTTCATAAATGAAATTTCTTCCAGCAGACCTGCGAAAGGAGAAATTGTAATATATTAGAATTAGCGTGTATAGCAGCTTAGAAGGCGATCAAATAGTAAAAAATATATATAATTAAAACCATACTATATAACATACTAAATAAAAAATATGTAGAAATACCTATTACACAAATAATATGAATATTATTAAATGTTTATATATCATAATTAGGACTTGGATAGATAGTATTCCCTTATGCGGCGCTTGAAAGAGTGGATGAGATGTAGCTATCAGGACAAATTAATTCTCAATCACTTCTCAATATTGTTATTTTTGTTGAAGATGTCACGGAGAGAAACTATTCATGCCTTCCTCGCACTAAGATTTGTTTAGTGCTTACCCGTGGTACTACCGTTGGTACTACTGTTAGTATAGTACTACGGGTATTTTTTGTTGCCTGATCCCGGATTTGGTGACAATGAGACTAATCGAGAACTATACCTCCTCAACCAAAAAAAGAATTTTCCAAATCGGTTAATAAATGACAGAGCTGCAGAGTTATGAAGTAGCAAACTTAGAAAAAGAACATACAATGGAAATGATAAAGTCCCCCTTTTTGTGAAGTCGGTTAAAAAATCAAATGACTCGCAATTGAAAGTTGCTTTTAAAATAATCGTAGTTTTATTAAAGCGTTCCTTAATTTCTTCAAAATAATATAAATATTAAAACTGATAGTTACCCACATGGTATTCTTTGATTGTCAAAGATAATAAGTAGTACTACCGGACACGTGAGTAGTACCACGGGTAAGGACTGGATTTTTTGTGTATTGTGCGTCTTGAAATGACAGTTAAGACTGTGTTGCCGTTTGTACTGTAACTAAATATTTGTTTTTAGTATGAAATAATAAAACAAAAAGTACCTAGTATATAATAATAAGCAAGCACTATTGGTCTCAAATGTACTTTAAAGTAGTTCACAGTTTAGGTATTTGCTTTTTTTATGTTCGGTTATGAGTTACTCCTCTAAATTAAATATTTTATAAGTTTAAAATAAATTTCATAACCATGGTTATGAGTGCGTCCTCAAGTCAGTTATGAGTCGCCACATTTTATTACAGTTATGAGTTTCTGGTTATGAGTGGGCGCGAGACCGAATAAACGTGCGTATAAATTCAAAATTTAAAAACAAATTGGTAGGTATATGGCGGGGTTCGAACCGCTACCTGCCGAAGGCGACGTCCTTACACACTACGCCATCGACGCTTTTGATTACGTAGTAGTAACTATTATAATAATCTGCGTATGAATCATTCGTCCGGCATCGAGCGCTTTTCAAGCGTCATCTGTGCTCGATTCCTATTGATTTTAGTTTTTCTTGCGATGTAAATCGATAGAGTATTACGATGAAGATCAATATTGTTTTGATTTTCGTCGAAAACATAACAAAAATAACAAAAGAAATCGAACACTGACGAGCACTCGATGTCGGAAGAATTATTCAAAATTAGGGCCCCAGGTAAGTCAGTGGCTTTTTCGCTGGTGTCTCTATACCCGGCAAAACGACCCCACGAATCCTCTCCGCCCCCGATGGAGGTACGTTCGGGATCTGAAAGGACTAACGTTTGCGAAATTCCTGCACATAATGTGAAAATGCAACATGCCTACGAAACGTATGCGGAATGCCTGTAGAAGTATTTAACGATGTAGTTCTTGTGGGTTTACATCTATGGGATGTGTTTTGTCATCTATGGGATGTTTTTGTCATCTATGGGTAAAAAACGGGTCAAGTGCGAGTTAAATTCGCGCATCGGGGGTTCTGTACAAACTTCTGTAACTCCCCAAATATATATTTTTCCGGTTTTCAAATTTTTTCTTTGCCTCGGTCCCAATTTTATTGAATATAGGTCAAAGGGAAGTACCCTAAAGATTTTGATTTCCTTATAAAATCGCAAAATATGCGACATAAACGATCATATTATTTTTTTCACAGCAGAAAAGACCGTAGATCCGAATATCAACGAGTATTACTTACTTACCAATAGTGTAAGGCTGAAGAGTTCGTTTGTTTCTTTGGTTGAACGCGCTAATCTCAGGAACTACTGACTCAAATTGAAAAATTATTTTTGAGTTGAATAGTCCATTTATCGAAGAAGGCTATATAATATCACGATGTTGGTGTTCGACATCCACGCCAACGAATTCGCGGGCACAGCTTGTTTGATATAGATTTCGGTTTGATATCTCTACGCATTGCTGCGAAAAAGGGTCTCGACAGACGGTCAGATAGACGGACAACGAAGTGATCCTATAAGGTTTTTTATCCGTTTTTTAGACACAAAACTAAATATGAATTATTACAATTTTTGCGAAACCTCATTGGAAATTATGAGTTTAAATTAATGTAGGTATTAGGTACCTATACAAATGAATAAAATTGAAGTGTCTGTTTGTAATGTCAAAATAACAAGTTTTTACTAAATATGTTTTTGTCATTGGTACCGGATATACATTCATACCCGAAGTACCAATGACAAAAACACAATTTAAAATGTTTTTGTCTGTCTGTCTGTTTGTTTCCGCTAATCTCCAGAACGACGATTTTGTCGGGACTTTCACTAATAGATAGCTAATTATAAAAGGTATAACACAGGCTACTTTTTTTTCAAGATCTTAAAAAAAATTGCCTACAAAAATCAAAATGCTGCCAAAAGTTACTATTCCACGCGGACGAAGTCGCGGGCACAGCTAGTAATAGATAATTTTTTTTATAGATCTATTATTCATTGTAAAATTATTATGTATCATAGTATATGTAGGTGTGTGTGTGTGTTTACGTATGGGTGCGTGTATGTAAATGTGCATGTATATCGTGTTATTGTATTATGTCGGGGTCAAGTTGAGTACACTGTTTTAAATTAACCCGTGGATAATGTTGTGGTTTACAGTATTGTATCGTAAAAATATGTAATTTTATATATAACTTGTATATTGTAACTGTTTGTGATTCCATAATAAATAAAATAAAATAAAAGTTTTTTCCTTTTGAGATAGATAAGATATTACCTAAGATATATTTTCATAAAACAATAAATTACAATTCATACATACTCATTAGTTTTTTGATCAAGGAACAATGTTGTCTAACATTGTTCCTTGACCAAAAAACCAATTTACCTAATTTACAATTATATACTTCTAGAAGAGTTAAATAAAATTTGCACTGTACAAATATATTCAATGTTTCTAATTGGGCCAAGTCTGTATCTTGGTGACCCTGGTTTTTAGGCGGGTTACAGGTAGAGCGCGTGACTATAAAATAGTATTATACTGTACTCAGGATACACAAACATATGCAATGCTATGCCAGCAAGTATTTAGCAGCTAAAGTTGCGAAAAACCGTTCTGAGTCACGGACCCCTAAAGATAGCCCAATGAAATGAAGTCAAAGAATTTTTTCAAATAACAAATTGAACGTTTCAACAAAATCAAGCTAACGACAACTCAATCGAGACAAATGGATGGAAAGTGTAAAAAATTCCACATATTATACACTCACCCACGTTTATTGGCCACATAATTTAAACAAGTTAAATGGATTAAACAGTTTAATATGCAGCGAATGTTCACAAATCTTACAATATAGCCGTGCGTGTTTACACTCGGTTTTATAAAGACGAATGGTTTCAGAGTCGGCGGCTGATTGATAGGGAAACACCTCGGTCATGGACGGCTGATACAAGCCAGCTTTTGGTAAATAAATACAGTTTTAGTGATGTGGCGAGTTGATGTCGATATAGAGTCGACGTGTCTGTATTGTTGGCGTTTTTGGCTGCATTAAATAAAGGGTAGGTTTATAAGCCGACATAAGTTTTATTTAGGTAAATATTAGAGACTAGCTGTGCCCAGACTTCGTTCGCGTGGATGTCGGAAAATAACAACATGGCGTACATTTTTTCCGTTTTTCATTTATGCTCAGCTCCTATTATTTGTTGCGTGATGTTATATAGCCTTCCTCGATAAATGGATTATCCCACACAAAAAATCAATTTAAATCAGTATTTCGCGTTCAACCAATCAAACAAACAAACTCTTCAGCTCATTACAAATCATAGATGACAATCAGTTCCACAAATTAAAGTACTGATCAATTCCCATCTTCGACGACAAAACTCTCACTGAGAACCCCGTAGGCCGAGCTGTCATAAACTTCACAGATAAAATATACAACATTAAACACAAGTGAAAGCGCACTCCGCCTTATTACAAAACATGGACTAAAGTTAGTCCTGGTTTAAACCAGGACTAAGTTGACGCTGTCTCTATCTATGTATATTGACACAAGTGAAAGCGCACTACTTTTAAACCAAGACTAAGTTTAGACCAAGGTTTAAACCAGGTTTTGTAATAAGACCGACTAGGTTTAAACCAAGATTAACTTTATACCAGGCCCACGTTTTTTAAGACCGAATGGGCCTACCCCAAGAATCATCAGACCGATCGATCCCGCGCTGCACGTATCCAGCGGCTATACAGCTTTATCGATATCGATGAAATTGTAAGGCTACCCACTCCCGTCACTAATTAAATTTCGGTTTAGTGTAAACTAGGTGCGTTTACCAGAGTCATGTTTTTGTATGCGGCCGGGCTGACGGCGATGGCGTATAGAGTGTTGCGCCAGGCGGTCAATTTAAAAAGTATAAAACTATAATGGTTTCCGTGCATCGCCGACATGGTTTACTGCTCTTACTGTGCTCATATTTTTCAATATTGATGTAAGGGAGATGTAATCATCTTAATTTAAACAGTCTGAGGCGGAAAGGTCGAGCGCTTTCCTATAGCAGAAAAAAAGAAGGTATACCAAAAAAAGTGTACCCTTTTATTCTCTGCAGGGTCGTTTTTAACCTTGATTTCAGCTCGACGAAGATGGAAGCGAGCTTTGCCTGGATTTCTCTACAACAGAAGAACTGGCTATCTTACCTCTTATTGTTGAAACGCAATAATGCCGTACTCACGTAATAAGGTTGTGAGGAGGACCCCGACCAGCAGCCCGTCACCAATCAAAGGAAGCGGAATAGCTTGGAAGCTGAACCAGGTGGTCTTAACTACTAGACCACGGTGTAGTTAATAAAACTATCCCACCAAAAACATTTTCATGTAAAATTTTGCCAAGAAGACCATATATGGCTCGCACTTTCAAAATGTTATCAGCAGGCCAATTATAGATCTTTCATAGTATGACATGGTATAAATTGGAGAAAAAGATGTCATGAAATGCTGCATTTCGTATTACCGATCTCCAATGATATGGCATAATTTCAATGATGTCATCATTAAATAATGAACAAATGATCAAAAATCTGACCGGAAATAGTATATTTCGTTTTGCACTATGATATTATATGATATCATTTGTAAAACCATGAGATCGGTAATAGGCCCTCTGATGTTTTGTAGAGCCAAGCTTCTAACTCTACATGCGTTAACTCTACAATCTCTATAGATTTACACGTTAGTCAAAATAAGTGGTTTAGTCCTTTCGTGAAAAAAATTATCTACTGTTTATTACTTTTCTGTTGTACAATAGCTCTTGTAGTAGTAACGCTTAAACTAAACTAATCCCAGCTTATATACCAAAATTCAGCTTTCTAGGACTTCAGGAAGTACCTAAGAATTTTGATGATCAGTCAGTCAGTGAGTCGGTGACGAAATCGGGATTTTTCAGATATCAATAAAATCTAAAGTATAAAAACTATGCAATTGAAACTTAAAATTATGTTGATTAAGTCCACTATTGACATCATATCCACAGAATTTTGTTTATCTCGTATAATCGGAACCCAAGTTATAAGGGCTTAAAAAACGACGAAGCGCTTCGAGAAAAGGTGGCTCATCTTAGCGAGGACACTACCAAGCCCCAATAATTAATTAAATTAATGATTAATCAAATTTATTGTATAATTTAATCAGATTGCTAAAATTACTTGAAATTTGCATACAATATTCACCTCAATAATCTTTTAAATACGAGCACAGATAATATAATACTACGAGTATGTCGATAAGAACTTTAATATTTAATGATTTCTCTAATTATTCTCAGTAAACACTATCAGATAAAACTTAAAAATGTACACCCCTTGAAATGAAATAATAAATTTACATTGACGCAGAAAATGAGCAAAATAAGAAAAAAATATATAAAATCACATATATATCACAGGAATAAGGCAAATTTTCTTATTTTAATTTCATTAAATACAAGAATAAATACAAAAAAAATTAAAGTGTTTATTGATTCCTTCTTGCATTGGTGTTTTTGGAAAAATTCTATTCGAAAGCTTTTGTTGTTTTTCCCTAGCCTCATGTGTTTCCAAATACCTATCTAAATAATAGACATAGTGATATTTTTCTCCGTTAAAAAGTTGGCTTAATGTTATTTTCTCAGAAGAATTTTAAGCTTAAACGAACAGGATTTTTATACTGTAGGTTTCTTGGCGTAGTCTTATTAAGCAAAACGTCTTTATTTCGCGGAGAAATCTTTTACAGAATTACTCTTATGATAATAACAAGAACATGAGAACTCTTCGTTTATCTTTGTCACCACTTGTACACCGTGTACGTAATTTGGTCCGTATTTTTAGCAATTGCGTTGCATCAACAAAAAAATGTACTCACAGCTCCGACCTCCGACGATATTGTATGTAGTAAACAAGGGAATAAACATTCGCTCTCTATGAATAAAATAAAAATAGCTGAGATGGCATCGCTGAGACCAGAGTGGATACTACGGCTTATTATGCTCCTTATAACAGGATCGTATTAACTCGAGCCATAGAGTTAAGAATATTTTGCATTGGCAAGAAATATTAAATTTTTATTATTTGATATATAGCCATTACTGTTCTACATAAAGATAGTTGACACGTATCTTTTAAAAATAAAGATACAGGTATTGTTCGTCACAATCCATAACACCTCTCTATAATTATTGTAATTGTACTCGTGCTAAATAAATTATTATTATAAGTATCGATACTATGTATAATGTTGCAGATTCTTTTCTTTGATATGTTTAAAGTATAAGGAGAGAAGTATTTCAGAACAGTGTATCTGTGATCGTATGATATCACGTATTGACCATTCGTCGTATTCTTTCAAGTTACTTCGGTGAGCTGGTATTCACTATGCAAAATTCAGATTCACTGAAAAAAAAAACCTAATTAAAAAACACTTAAAAGTAAAAAATAATGTAAGAATACAGACAACATCACATTTCCATATTGAAGTCGAAGCAAACGACGATCTCCTACTCTTTAAATTTGGCACCGACTTCAAAATAAAAATTGTGATGTTGTCTGTATTCTTATTAAATTTTTGACTTTGAAGTGTTTTTGAAGTCTTTTTCTGTAACTTTTAAAAAAATATTATAAGAGTGTTATTCTGGAATATGAATTAATGTTTTTATAGTATTATGTAATGCAACTACCTTGTTATACTGAGACAATATAAACAAGCTAGTACTATTAGAAGGTTCATAATGATAATTTTACTTTTTGCAGCGGTGATTGATATTTTCATAATGATAATGATGCGACGATTCACGTCATATTTGCGTATTGGCAACGTGATTAAACGTATCGCGTGAAGCTCATGATTCAAAACGCCTAACGGGATTCTGTTAGTCACGGTAGAATTGCGCGATAGCTTAAATAAAAATCCCATTTACGGTGCTTTATCGTATGTCTTTTCGATTATTTATTTTAAAAGTTATGTCTACTTACATAATTTATATATTTTGAGGTAAGTTATCTTTTTCCCCCGCAACATTTTTTTGCAATAATGCGTCGATTGCTTGCGTATGACGCCAGAAGTCGAGCGTCGGTGGCGCAGTGGACTCGGCACTTGCCTTCCAATCGGGGGGTCGGGGTTCGAGACCCGCCATGTACCAATGTGTTTTTCGTTTCGAATTTCATATGTACATTTGTCTGACGCTCCTACGGTGAAGGAAAACATCGAGAGGCAACCTGCATACATCTGCGAAGAAATTCAATGATGTATGTGAAGTCGACCAATCCGCACTGGGCCAGCGTGGTTGACTAAGGCCTAATCACCCTAATATAGGGTAGGCTCGAGCCCCTCGGTGGGGACGTGTATGGGCTGTGATGATGATGACGCTAGAAGGACAATGTATTAAGCAAATACCTTTCGAATTCATTTATATATTACGTAAAAAACGTAAAAAATCACAAGGTACTGTCATATAACTCAGAATAATTTTCCAGAAAGTTCGTTTACCTGTTCAAAAACCTATCTCTGAGATTGTTAACTCTTCGCGTCGCACAAGGAGTCTTTAAGGCATTTATAGATTATTCATTTGTATCTCGCAGTATCGATTGTTTTATGTTATTGTTGGGCCGTCGTTTCGTCTGCTACTCGGATATGAAACGTAATTGGCAGTTTCAGGATTACCAATCTATTTTTCCGCCGATTAAGCTTTATTCTGTCTTAGTAGAGCTTATTTTCGTACAACCAAGTGTTGCTGAGCTTTGTACAATCTATACAAATGCTACGTTAGCAGTTCGCCAAATTAAACAATGTTAAACTATTGATATGTAAAGTTTTCATTGCGTACCTACCTATCGGCAGTGCTCGTTTGTTTTATATTAAAATGCCGATTTTGATTTTATTTTGTGGTGAACAGTTTATGGACATTAAGGTTGGTTTGGGATTAATATAAATAGAGCTTTTTGGTTCCTTAACGCGTGTTTAAGTAGGTAACGTAGAAGTACGTTATAATAATAATAATTTATTTATCAAAACAATCAGACATAAGTATCGCCTTAAATAACATCTGTGAATGTATATAATTTTGGCATTGGCAAAATACACATTTTTAATAAAATTAACCGTACCAACATTAGGGCGCACATAAACTTATTTTTACAGATAAGTATTTCATAAAGTTATTGCCTTTAATATGAAAATAATTTAATGTTTAAGACATATTATATTCTACAATTTTGAAAAGAATTGTAAAAAGAAAAAGAATTGTGCATCTTATAACTGCGATGTGTTTTGAAATTTATTTGTTTTCGCGCATGTTACTTATACCGATAACTTAACAACTAACGCAGCCCGCAAGAAATTCTTTATAACCGCACATCAAAGGGAGAAATGTTATTCTAAGGAACTACAAATGTATTTAGCTGAAACGTGAACTACGTTGCAATCAGATTGTCCTTATTCTTATTGTCGAACGCATAAGCTTCAATATCCACTGCGTTCGTTGTAAAGGGAATTTCTATAACGTCTGAGTCCATATGTCGGCGCGTTTGATCTGCTGCAATTACAGTTTTACTGCTATCGTAAACATGGGGTCGAGAGGGACGCAGGTAAACCCTATTGTGGTGGTTTTTTTACCCCTACCGCGCCTTTATACGGCTCGCCTCAAAATTACTTATTAACTTCAAACTGTTGCGTTTTGATTAGATCTGTCATTGTTGTGTTGCGTAAAGTTTGTGAAGAATTCGTATCGTAAAGTATTGCCGCTACGGAGACAAGTATATACTCACAATATTTGCAGTGTGATTTGTAGTTTTGTGCAATAATTACAGTTCAGTAATATTTGTAAATTATATTTTTAATTTTGTTAAGCGAACATAATATAAGGATAGTATGAGGATATAATAACATGCACTGCCGAGCAAAAGTTCCGGGTCACTTACAAAATCTTTGATATCTCCTAAGTTATGAAACATAGGTCTCTGAAACTAGTTATATATGAAATAGTAATTATAATAAAATTGATTTCGCTTAATGCGTGATAAAAAAATGTTACATACCTATTTTATCTTTTGTATACCAATTATTTTGTCTTTTCAAATCTATTCCTTATATACCTTTTCGTTATATTTTTTTTACTCTTTACGAAGTTTAATTAATTGTATTAGGAGAGGTTCATAATAATATGTTGTTTTATTCACAAGCACAAGCACAATTAAATTATTCAAATTAATTCTGTAGAAACATTCCTGGTTTGAAAAAAGTAAAGAAATATTTATATAATAGTTCATTGTTACCCTAGGGGTGAAAGTAACTTATTTACTCCCGAGACGGAAAGCTCGGGCGCCTATAGTTCGCGGGACTAAACCCGAGGTAAACACTGTGCTTTTCATTACGTATACAAGGAAAGAAAAATAAAAACATGAATTAGCTATAGAAAAATGAGTGATTTTATTTTAATATGGCGCCGCCATCCGTGTTAACATAGGCTCCCAGTATTTATGTTCAAAATAATTTAAAAGTGCAATGTATTGACGTGAATGTTTTCAAAACATGTTTTTTTACGTGTAATCCGGGTGTGATATTGTTGGCTTTAAGTTTCTCGTAACGTAAGAGGCTTAAAATACAAAGTGAAAAATTTTGATGTAAAGTGCAAAGATGATCTGATATTTGTGATTATAACGAGTGCAACAAAAAATCCAATAAGTCAAGTTTGCTGAACAGTGTGATTAAAATCTATCAAGATATATTATTGAAGTAAATGTTAATAAAATAACCATATTCGTAAACGTGATTGATATATAGAATTAACATTTCTACCTTCACACAAAATGTTATTTCTGTAACTAAAGAATGAAATAGTACTCTGTTTTGCGTTGACGTATATTGGGAATTTTAATGAAAAAATAATAATAATAATATAAACATAAGAGATAAGAATGAATTTTTTGGAAAATATTACTTTTCGTCGTAAACGGACTAAGTCTGACTCGTCAATGTCTATAAATGGAACATGTTTAGAGGAAAGCTTGGAAGAGATACTAGATGACTCCACTAGTAGCATGCCAAACATCTCTATAGATAACAGTGAAACTGATGAAATAATTAAACTGAACGAACAAATAGAAAAATTAAGAAATGAGCTTAATAGTGCCCATAGTGAAATTGAGTGCTTGTCAATACAAAATACTGAGTTAAAACGAAAAAATGATGAATTACTTTTAAAAAATGAAATATATAAAAAGGTTACTCAAAGTCCAATTTCTGTAAACAAGACATCTAGACGTAAAAATCAGAAAAAAATTAATCTTTTGAACCAATCAGAAAAACAACAAAAGGGAAATACAAATGAATGTGTAAATAAGCCCCTTATTACATCACACTCAACTAGCCAGACTAATAAGAATGGAAAAAATAAAATTATAATTTTAAGCACGAATAAATATTGTAAAATTTTACCTATTGCACAAAATACTTTCGAGAAAGAAAATTATGAAATACTTCATCATCTAAAGCCTAGTTGCAGACTGGATTGCATGATAAATGACGTCCCTAATATGTGTAAGGAATTAACCAAAAAGGATTTTTTCGTTTTATTTATTGGAGAAGAGGAATTTAAGAATACTAATAATTATTTTAATATTATATATTCTATTAGAGAAAAAATGCTTGAAATAAATAACACAAATATAATTATATGCTTACCGACATTCAAATATGGATATTTTTACGACATTTATAATTGGAGAGTGGAGAATTTTAATAATTTATTATACTTGGACATAAATAATTATGAGCATGCTTTTTTACTGGATTGCAACTTAAATTTGATGTATGACTATAAAATGTTTAACTATAATGGACGCATTAATAACATGGGTATGCGAACGATTTTTGAAGACTTACTACACATGATGCAAATAATTAACGAAATAAGACACAATGACCATAAAACAACTAATGAAGAGATGCCGATAAACAACGATCTGGAGCAAAAAGATAACCAGCAGTTTTTTCTCGAATAAATATATATGTGTAATGCATCAAAACATTGCCGGCCTTTTAAATAAATCGGACTTATTAACTGTTTGCTTAGATGAATTGTCAGAAAAGAAAACAAATGTTGACATAGTGTGTATCACTGAACATTTTATACAGTCAGGTAATGAACAGAACTTAGCCATTCATAACTATTACTTGGCTGCTTGCTTCAGTCGGCAGTGCAGTAAGAGAGGTGGAGCGTGCATATTGGTGCGAAATGGTCTTCAATGTAAAGAAATAATTGATATTACGAAACTTTCGATAGAGGGTACGTTTGAATGTTGCGGCATAGAACTCAGTAGATATAATTTAATAGTTGTATGCATTTATAGAGTACCATGTAGTAAAAATTTAAATTTGTTTTTCGAAAAATTAAGTATTTTACTAAAAAGGTTAAATAAATTTAACAAAAGTTTGATCATAGCAGGGGACTTTAATATTGATATTCTTAAAAAAAATAATATTTCCTTGGAATTCGAATGTTTATTATTGAGTTACAACCTAAAATTACAAATACAAGTACCTACAAGGATTGCAAGTAAAACCTGCATTGACAATTTCGCGCATAATTTCAAAAAAGACTGTAAGTCTGAGGTAATAGATTTTGCACTATCTGATCATTCTTCACAGATATTACAATGTCCTGTCAAAAGAGAATTTTTAATAAATAAATGGAATAAAAAAATTCGAGATTATAGTAAATCGAATATGATTAAATTTAAAAACTGTCTCAAGGAATGTATTTTTGCAGATGTTTATAGCTCTGTGAATCCTAATATTGCCTATAATAACTTTCTAGATATTTTTAAATTATTTTATGACTTGTGTTTTCCATTTATTAATAGAACAGTCAAAATTAATAGGAAACCGAAATGGCTGTCACGTGGCATTAAGATGTGTAGCAAAAGGAAAAGGGAACTTTTGTGGCAGTATAGATTTAGTCCTACTATTGCAAATAAGAAACACTTAAAGAATTACTCATCTATTTATAAAAAAATTATTAAACTTACACAAAGGTCACAAAATATTTATGATATTAAAACATCATCAAATAAAATGAAGTCTACTTGGAATATAATAAATAAATCGAAAATCAATTTACCCCAAGAAAGTATATGTGAATTGGAAGTTTGCGATAACATTATAAGAAACCCTACAGAAATTTGTAATGCTCTGAATGATTATTTTGTGGATAAAGTCAAACCTCTAAACAGTGTGGTACAAACAGCAAATTTACATATAGAAAATAATCCAAGTTCTATGTTTATGATGCCTTGCCTGCCATTAGATATATTTAAAATCATTCGTTCACTTAAAAACACAAAGAGTGTAGGATTCGATGGTATTATTACTGCAGTAGTTAAATTTGTAGCGAGGGAGATCACTGTACCTTTGTCTTATATTCTTAACTTGGCTATTAGTGAGGGCATATTCCCTGATAAGCTCAAAATAACAGTTATCAAACCCTTATTTAAGAAAGGCAAAAAACAGTCCATGGAGTCATACCGTCCTATAGCTTTGACCCCCATATTCTCAAAAATTTTTGAAAAATATATTCATTTAGAGCTTTATAAGTATTTAGAAAAATTTAAAATTTTAGCTAATGAGCAGAACGGTTTTAGAAAAGGAAAAACAATCAACATGGCCTTATTTGATTTTTTAAGTACAATCATGAAAAATGTAGATAACAGGTCACCAGTATGTGCAATCTTTTGTGATATGACACAAGCTTTCGATTATGTGGATCATAAAACACTACTCAGTAAACTAGATGCCTATGGCCTTAGAGGTAATGTGCTTAAATTAGTTAAATCTTACTTAAGTAATAGAAGACAATTAGTTGAAATTAAAAAAATTAATATAAATAAAAAATGTGAGGAAGTTTATGTGTCAAAGTCTCGATCTATAAAATATGGGGTACCACAGGGAAGTGTACTTGGCCCGCTGCTTTTTATTATATACATAAATGATATAGTACAGGTAGTGGGCAATCGCATGACCCTTTTTGCTGATGACAGTACAATCATTGTAGAGTGTAAAAATAAAGATAATTATGAGGAGGACATTAATAAAGCCCTGCAATCTGTTGTACTGTGGCTAAACGCAAACAACCTAAAAATAAATCTAAGTAAAACACAACTTATTCACTTCAGCCAGAGACCCGTCAAAAATTGTAATTTAAACGTAACTTACAATAATAATAAAATAATTCGGACGAGTGATGCAGGTTTTCTTGGTATCACTATTGATGAAAAGCTAAATTGGAAATCGCACGTTGAAAAAATATGTAAACGGGTAAGTTCATCCTCATATGCATTATATAAACTTGCACCAGTTATTGGAGTTGATGCTCTCATTACAGCATATTATGGTATGGTTGTCTCTGTTTTGCGATATGGTATAATATTTTGGGGCAATTCGGTAGACAGAGATAGTCTCTTTAAAATGCAAAAAAGATGTCTACGGGCTATGTTTGGTTTGGGCAATATGGAGAGTTGTAAGCCATATTTTGTAAAGCATGGGTTGCTGACTTTGCCTTCTTTATATATATTTGAGGTTGCAGTTTATGTTAAAATGAATCCTAAATTATTTGCAAGAGTGTCAGATGTCAGTAAGCGTAACCAGAGGGATAAAATTAGGCTATGTACACCTCAGGTTAATACGGGATTAATGCGTAAAAATATATTTGTAATGGGACCAAAAATATACAATAAACTACCAAAGAGCATAAAAGAACTTAACATGGCACTATTTAAAAAGAAATTGAAACTATATTTATTGGAGAAATGTTATTACAATATTAATGACTTCCTGACAGAACGATGTTAAAAAATTGTAGGTAGTAAAAAAAAAACCAAGAAGGTATATGAATTTATTTTTATTTTCTAATATAAATGACATGAAATAAAATATATGACTGTTATAATAAGGATGTGATATAAAATGTATAAATGTAATTATTAAAGTATAACATGTGTATTTAATGTATTTTAACGATGATTTGCATAATGTATTAATTTCTGAATTATTATTGTTTTATTTTATTGTTATTGTTAAAGTAAATATTAGATTAGTGAACATAATAATAATGAATTATAATTTGGCAACAATGGGTTTGATATTTGTGACAAAAATTGTAAGCTAAGGCTTATTATTATGAAAGATAAAATATTTTATAGTAACTAAGTACCTGGTAATGTAGGAATTGTTAATTATTTTTTTTGAAAAATGAGAAAGATAATTGTATAATATAATGAATATAATTTATAGGAATCAAATTAATACGAAATAAAATAATTAAATTTAATACAAATGAAATATAATTGACAGTAATATGCATGCTACATATTTTTAATTAATACCTATAATATTTGTATGCCACCACGGTAAAAACATGTTGAGCAATATGATTTTAAGACCTGCATTATATATATAGATTTTTTGTATATATTAATGTATACCATGTTTCTGACAAATAAAATTATTATTATTATTATTATTATTATAAATCAACAAATTTAGCCTTAGCCTCTTCTTTTGTGAAATCAGGCGTTAAATCCAATCTCAATCAGATGAACTTATGGTGTTAATACAAATCTCTGCTAAACGGACGAATAAACTCTACAACTCGAAAAAACAAATGAAGATCGGATTGCCGCCTTTCCGCTTATTTTGTTTTTTTTTTCTGTGGCCGGCCAGCTATTAAGCCATATTTTTTAAATTTTCATCATTGAAAAAATGGAAAATATTTTGTCCAAATCTATGTTATTTTACAGAAATAGTTGAATGTAAATTATATAAAGTCATAATTAGATAAATATATTCCTTAATTAATATTTAACATTATGTTATTTAAATTTTACACCGCTGTGTGCTCTACCATTGTAGAATATAACCTCTGAAAATATAAAAGTCGGATAAGGAATACATGCCACCGTGGTATGTGGCTCGAGACAGGATCTTGTGGAGGGAATAGGTGGATGAATTTGTCCAGCTGTGGGTCAATATAGGCTAGGGAGTGAAAAGGAATACAATATCTTATTTTATTCATTTTTATAACATACACATACACTGAGATGCGACTCTCACATAGTGATAAAAGATATGCTCTGGTAAATTTTTGTTTAGTTTACTAGCGAAAGAGTAAAAAAATCTAAAGCTTTGTTTTCGCTTCTTACAAATTTAGAAATACTTATTTTTATTTTGTTACAACGGATTTTTTCAAAATAAATAATAATAAATGTAGTTGTGGTTCTTAGTTAGGCTCTTAATCATTATACTATTTATGTACAGATTGAAATTTTTGCAAATAAAATGAATGAAAATTTGTTTCCACGAAAATAAAAATGTATATTTATCTGACGTTGACATTTGAGTTATTATGCAGTAACATTATCAATGTTTATCTGTAATAAATAATGTAATCACAACATTAAAATCCTTCGATCAAGGGAATCAATTTCTGTAAACTGACAATATTTTTGAGCATTAACATTACGTCGAGACGTGAGTCGGTAAATGATGATTCAGGCGCGCAATTTCAAAACTTCGCTTACGGACTACGGCTAACTCACGTCGAGTCAGTGTTTTCAACTGCAAAAATTTAATTTCAGTGTTTTTATGTTGAAATACATTAATTTAAATAAAATGCGTGGTTTTTATTTGGGAAAAGTGGCAAAATTTCAGAGTATAAAATTAAAAATGATTACTAACTAGTAATCATAGTAATACATACTTTTAATAACAATTTTTTTATCAGAATCAGACAAAGTACCTAACTATTATAAACAGAATTGAACCGAAAAAGTAAATAAAGTTTACGTCTCACGATAACGACGGATGGATCTGTATGAAGTCCATGTGACTGAATAAACTACTATTGTAATCTATCAAAATTATTAGACCATAATTTCTATTAATTTATAATTAAGTCGTATTTCGCAAACATCGCATCTTAAACAATGGGGATTCCCCTTTCATACACAAATTTTGTAACTGAAAAGATTGCTAAAAATATATGAAAATCTAACAAATATAGAGTTATGAATGCAGTGTCATATTAATGTCTCTACAGGAGGTAAATTATCTGAAAAAACAATGTTTTTACCATTATTACAGTGTAATTGGGACTTGGTAACTCTGTTTCGAGTTTTCGTATCCCGCGGAACAGTTTTCGTAACAGTTTTATCGCTACAGTAAAGTTAAGTAACAGTTAAGTAATAGTAAAGTTACATAACAGTAACAGTAAAGATTTTCGTAACAGTAACCGCAGTTTTCGTTACAGTTCGTCACCCACAGAATAGTGATGATGACAGCGTGTTAAACATGAAAATCTAATTAATGGATCAGTTATACAAAAACTACCTAATTTCAATACAATGTATCGTCGTATATTTCGATTAGGTGAAAAAAAAAACATGATTGTGTCCAATACTTTTTTATATTCGTGGCGCACATTTGCAAAAAAAATTGTCAACATCTCAATTGTAGGGGAAAGATGCGCTCTTTAAGTTCGAGTCGTTCGTAGGAAGGAATGGTGGTTAGGGCTCGAAGGCTGAGCTGTGCACCGCTGTATTGCATTTACACGCCCTCCGGTAAGACCCTTCCCCTACATCCTATGGAATACTTAACAACGGTTTAAAGCAAGCCAGTCTGGTTTGGATACTACGCGCGCGCGGATCGCACGCGCTGCGCTCCACCGGGCATCCCGAATTCTTTTTCGTATTTCGTAACGGAAGGAGAGTACAACCTTTCGAATTTGCGCTCGTCTGCTTAAAAAAGTTCGGTTTTAATGTTCGATTCATCAACAGTGGTGCAAAGTTGAGGAAAGTTTGTTTTGAAGTTTTCAGAGTTTATTTGTACATCTTTTTTTATTGTTTGTCGTACGATTCTGTGTTTTTTTTTGTTTTGTTGCGATGAAAGTTTCTTGAGATCTACGATTTGAGTTGGCGGTGGTTTTGTGTTGTGTCACAATTAAATGTGGATCGTTGAGTGACAGTCGAATTGATTTTTTAAAACATTATGAGGCTGCTTTGGGGTGTTTTGTGCATTCTGGTACTGCTGGTGCAAGATGTGTTCGGAAATTGGTGGTAAGTTCCCAGCTTTTCTTGAAGAGACAAAAATGGTTTTCTATTTGAATAGAATATGTCTAAATTAGGTATATATGGAAAGTTGATAGTTGAACAAGTTGTCATCAGAAATGCAAATCGATAATTTTCTTGTTCATTGTCAACAATTCCTCTAATTATACATTTTAATTTTAACTTTGCAACATCAAAATATAACGCACCTATTAATATGTCGATGAAATCGAGCGATCAGTAAAGAAAGTAACTATATTATAATACAGAATTATTATTATTAATAAATTTGAAATTTGTGTTATTGAGTAAATACTATTAACAATCTCGAAATATAATTAAGAATATCAAATTCTTTACGTAAGTAATATACACATTAAAGTTAAAAGCAATAACTTTAAAGTCTCATTGGGTCTTCTTAAAACTTTGTTGACTTTGTACATATGCAATTATGTTTTTACAGTCTACAAATTAAATTAAACATAATAATTAAATTTAATTAATTTATGAAGTAATTTAGGCTATTTCAATAACAGTAAACTTTATTTCATTGCGAACACATGCAATACAATTGCGAAATATAGAGCTATTAACTTGAGCTTTAATTGAAAATAAGGAATTCAGGTTTGGTCGTAAATTAAAAATAGCTTTAGTCGGCTCATTATAATCATGTTAACCAGCAGATCTCGGCGGATATGAAAACGACGGATAATTATATGTTGGCGTTTTAAAGCAAAATTTATATTTTAACGATCAGTTACTAATATTTTAAATTTCTTCATCAACTATACCGGGTTGGCAAAATATGATAGCTTCGTCTACTTTATAATACTTGAAAAGTTTTGTTACCGTAAGCTTATTTTAATAAATTACTATACGTTATTCATGAAAAACTATATGCAGAGCTTTTCGTTTATTCAACAAAGCTACAGAATACACATTTGGCGCCGATAATAGGTACACATACGAAAATAAATAGGTATTTTATTTTGTAGAGACCAATTACCAAAACGTTCTTTAATATTAAAAATACAAGAGAATGAAATACATTGAAGGGTGTGCTTTACCGGAAAAGCTTGAGTAAAGCTCGCTCCTGGATCACTCTATTATCATCACACATACGTAACACAGATTACATAAATTACTTGCAATCTTATAATGCATAAAAATATATGTATGTGTGAACCAGGATCTGATGATGGAATCTCATAAAAACCGAGGGAAACTCTTAAATTTCATTAGTGTCCAACGTGTTTTGTGTGTATGTTACGCGATTACTCCGCCAATTGTGGACTGATTTTCAAAATTCTTTTCGATTCGTATTCGATAGAGTATACTTCTAGGGTGGTCCCAAGGGCACCAAAGTCAGTATCTGATGATGGGATCCCATTAAAATCGAGGTAAACCCTTAAATGTTATAGGTAAGTCCACCGGTTTCATGTTTTATTCCGAAGCTTAACGTATTTGCGTCTGGTATGAACCGAGCTGATGATGGAAGGATCCTTAAATTTTGGATTTGACCTTACCTGACCTGACCTTGGACCTGAATTTCATTTACTAAAAAGATAACAATAAAAAATATTTTACAAAATATAAAACCGACTTCAAAAACACTAAAAAGTAAAAAATAGTATAAGAATAGGTACATACAACATCACATTTCTATGTTGAAGTCCCTAGCTAGGAAATCCTCTTTTGGCACCGACTTCAATATAGAAGTGTGATATTGTCTGTACCTATTCTTATGTTATTTTTAACTTTTCAGTGTTTTTGAAGTCGGTTTTCATTTTTTGTATTGTGTTGGGTAGTCAATTTCTCGAGGAAGACTATAGGTGTATGACATCACGCTAAGACCAAGAGGGGCTGAGCATCAATGAAAAAAGTTGCGAAAACGGAGAAAAGTATTATATCCTCGCAAACGAAGTCGCTGGCACAGCTAGTTTGATATGAAGTTCAGTTTGATATCTCTACGCTTGAAAAAGGGTCTTGACAGACAGATGGACGATGAAGTGATCCCATAAGGATTCCGTTTTTTTCTTCATGAGCTACGGAACCCTAAGAACTAGTTGTACCTAACTAGATTAGATCTTCAAATTAATTAAGTAAAAAATTAATTTCATGAATGTTGCTGCGTATCACATTTTGAGGAAGTTGCTAAAGGTGAGAGGATAACGCCTGCGGTTTTTCAAAGTTCTTCAAAGTTTCAAGAAAAGGGCTTATTCCTTCCTTAAAGGCCGGCAGCGCACTTGTAACTCCTCTGGGGTTGCGGGTATCCATGGGCGACGGTATAATCACTTACCACCAGGTGATCCGTCTGCTCGTTTGCCCCGTATCCCATAAAAAAATGACGAGTCCTAGTCAGGGGTTTCGCCCTGATAGCATGACTCTTGAGTCGGACCTAAAAAATCCAAAGTGGGCGTAATTAGAACTCACTCAGACCCTATCATGTAATGAAACCGCGAAGTGTCTAGGTGGCCTAGAGACCGAGGTATCGATGAAACGGACAGACAGAAAGACGGAGGGACGAATGGATGGAAAGATGAGCACATAATGTAAGTGTTATAACATAAAGATTGGGACCCGCTGAAAATGCAGGAACCAAGAGTTTCATTCGGGAACCGATTACTTGTCTGAATAACATTATTTTGACCGAAAACGTTTGACCGACGTCTTTTTACAAGCTTTTATTACAAGCTTTTATTTACTTTCACCTTTCCGGTGTCTGTAATGAAATCTTGCAAGTTAAATTTGACTCACTTTCCAATTTCCGATTGAGCTGAAATTTTGCATGCATCCTATGTATATCACGTGACAATGCAACATTATGATGACGTGGAGCTGATCTGATGCTGGAGCTAGAAGGTGGCCATAGAATCACCGCAATTTAACAACGCAGCCTCATCAAGTTTGAGCTCGTTTGATTCGTATTGAGGAAAACTGTTTTTTCTTTCATAATTTTATTATTACAAGCTTTTATTTACTTTCACCTGTCCGGTGTCTGTAATGTAATCTTGCAAGTAAAATTTGACCCACTACCCGGTTTTCGATTGAGCTAAAATTTTACATGCATATGTATATCGCGTGACAATGAAATATTATGACGACATGGAGCTGATCTGATGCTGAAGCTGGAAGGTGGCCATAGGAACTCCACAATAAAAAGATACAACCCCATGGAGTTTAGGCTCGTTTGGATCGTATTGACGAGTATTAAAAGCTTGCATTTAAAAAAGACAATCGAAATATTATTTGATATAAGTATCATTTGCCAATGGGCCAGATGATTTATATGACATACATAATTTCACTTCACCAAAACAACATTTTACCGAATATTATTTGATTAATAGTTAGTTGGTTAGGTTAGGTACGGAGGTTATAAGTTAGACATTGTAAACACACATCAAACATACTTGCTTGTATGCTGCATGCTTGCATGCTGCAATGCTTACTTGCCCGCATGAGCGGGGGATGCATGGGGGCGCAACCTCTTGCTGCTGGTTGCTGGGCGGAAGCCCTCTTTGCAAGGAAGAGAACTCATATGATAAAACAGTAGGTTAGGTCAGACATTGTGACCAGTTGACCACACACAGGCTACAGACCACATCAAACTGCATTCTGCATGCTTGCTTGCATACTGCAAGATGGCATGCTTACTTGCCCGATCGATCTAGCTGCCTGTAGTCCACTTATCCCTTGCATGCTGCAAGATTATAATAAAGGACAAACCAAAATATGCGTCCAATCGGTCATCCCCATTATCACGTCATCCAACTTTTGAATGGCGTTCCATGCGTTCTCATTGGCCGAACGTAACATTCCGTTTGGCTGAGATTGACATTTATTTGGCAAACTAGCCCCCGTACTCCCATACAGTACAGTATCGCCCGTTATCCTTTTACTAATATTACAAACCTCAACTCCGACGCGCTTTGATCTGTGACCGATTTCCCGAAGCTGTGCAGTTAAAATTATTTATACCGCGGCTAGCGGCGATAAAATAACTTTCACCGTCTTTTGTTTGCTCGTTTCGTGGACGCTTCACGATGGACCGAGAAAGGTTATTCAGGAACTTTGAAAAGTATGTGCAAAATATACTTTCTAGCGTTCCATACTTCGAAAGAAAGAAGGCAGGGAGGGAGACTCTGTACCAGGGTCGTGTGCATGGGTACCTCGTCTTACCTATTTCTGCCGCAAAGCAGCAGTGCTTGCATTGCTGTGTTCCGGTTTGAAGTGTAAGATATGGCAGTGAAATTACCGGGTACCGTGACTTTAGATGATGTCACAAGTTGGCAACGTACACTGTGGTTCTTGTGGGGGTTGCAGTTTTACTGCGAATCTCACAGGAGCCACATGTATTATAGGTGACTGTTACCACTTACCATCAGGTGGGCAGTTCGCTTGTTTGCAAACGTAGTAGCAATAAAAAAAGACTCCTTTGTCCATCTATCTGTCCGTCCGCCTGTCTATCACCAGGCTGTATCTCGTGAACCGTGACATTCGCAGTAAAACTGCGACCCCCACAAGGGCCACAGTGTACGTTGCCAACTTGTGACTTAAGATGTAAAGTCACGGTACCCAGTAATTTCACTGTCATATCTTCCTTCAAACCGGAACACAGCAAAGCTGCTACTTTGCGGCAGAAATAGGTGAGACGGAGGTACCCCAAGCACACGACCCTGGTACAGAGTCTCCCTCCGGTAAAGTCCGTCCAGTCTTCCCGTCCCGTTCCCGTTTTTACCCTTCGGGTACGGAACCCTAAAAACGGAGCCATTATAGGATCTCTTCGTAGTCTGTCTGTCCGTCTGTCTCTCAGTACTCATGATCTCATGATGTGCGAGATTCGAACTGAAATTTATATCAAACACTCGGGTCTATAGTCTCTTTCAGTTGATTAGTAAGTTAACGCGATGAAAAGATGTAACCGTAAATTAAATGGAAATAATTCTCTTCTCTGATAACTAGTTATAAAACAGTGAAAGAGAAAGTCTCTTTTCGAAGCTGGTTATCTCACACTAGTTACGAATGCAGAAAATATTTCTCCTTTAATAACTATGTAGTTACGAAACAGTGAATAATTTATTTTTAAGTAACCAGTTATCAAACAAACAGTTATCAATATGGCTGAAGGGTTCATGTCGCATATTTTCGCAAATTTATGCGATTTCACAGGGGTATGAAAACCTATAGGGCACTTCCCGTTAGCCTAGAATTATTAAAATTTGGCGAGAAGCAAGAGCATATCTTTCTGTATACTTAGATAGATAAGTTAGATAGATCAGTTAGATAGATAAAATCTTCCGTGCGCAAGACCAACTTTTAGTTTTCCCTGCTTAGTTATTTGGGGGTAATTTTAAATTTTTTGATCAACTTGTCAATTGGGAAATAAAAGTTGGTAAAAAGTCGTAAAAGTTAAAGACTTCTTCGACTACTTTTTAAAAATTTTCATTGATTCCCACTCCAATAGAGTATCTACTAATCTCCATGCGCCTGAGGTGTTATTGATCAACAATATGATTATTATTTTCGAGTTTTTAGGACTTTTAGCAACATTCAATATTTGCCAATATCTTTTGTAAGCGGCCGGACAGACAGACATCATTACAGCTCATATACGTCCCCACCAAGGGGCTCGAGCCCACCTTAAGTTAGGGTGTGATCGACTTCACATACACCTTTGAATTTTTTCGCAGATGTCTGCAGGTTGCCTCACGTCATGATGTTTTCCTTCACCGTAGGGGCGACGGGTAAATGTAGGTAGGTACATATGAAATTTGAAAACGAAAAACACATTGGTACATGGCGGGATCGAACCCCGGACCTCCCGATTAGAAGGCCAGCGCCGAGTCCACAGCGCCACCGATGCTTCGACAGACAGAGAATTACTTTTTTTTTATATAAGTCACCTTAAGCTCTGTGATGACGAGATGTATCTCTATTTGAAAAACTTCCGTTATTAAAAAATTTCAAAAAACACCTTTACGATATCCCATAAAAAGATATCTCATTCAAAGAACTGATGAATTTAATAGCTCCGTGGCAATTCATATGTTTGATAAATAGAAGAAATCGTCAAGAACCTGTCTTCTAGTAGGCCCCAACGTTTTATGGGGCTTACATAAAGATATCAGAAGGGAAAGAGTAATTAGCCTTTGATGTCTCAGGTTTATAGTTTCGATAATTATATTAAGATTATACGACAATAAAATTTAAAAATGTTATGTTAATTTTATATGCTCTATTATGTTATCATGTAGGTATATTTAATGGAGTATGTATATCAAATCATCAAAATTTTACTATATGTGTGATAAAATATCATTCAGTTTCTGCTTTGTCAGTAATTTTAAGGATTATGCACACGCATATCATGATTACAGCGAAGGAGATTTTTAGAAAATAATCAAACTGAAATATTAATACCACCTTCATCATAGAGAGAATCAGTAATATTGACTGACTCAGTACCCGCGCTAAGACTCTACTATGGATACTGACTCAGTATCAATAGTAGAGTCTTTATACGGGTGTGTTTTAACACATGTAGTGGGATCTTACCTATTTCTGCCACCAAGCAGCGCTGCTTGCGTCGCTGTGTTCCGGTTTAATAAGACAGGCAGTGAAATTACTGGGTACAGTGACTTGACATCTTATGTCACACGTTGGCAACGTACATTGGGGTCCTTGTAGGGGTTGTATATTTGCAATCTTACATGTGCACTATAGGCGCCTATAGCCGTATGTGATGGGCAGCCTGTATGTTTGGGAACTTAGTTGTGTAAAAAAATATAAAAATTAATTTATTATTAAAACAATTAATCACACTCTTCAATAATTTAAATACAGTTTAAAACTTAGTTTTGATTCTTTGGTTTATTACCGGAGGAACTCAGATCCGTTTGGAACTTAAGTCCGCCTTTGTACCAATACTATGTACATAAAGAATAAATAAATAAATAAACTCAAGTAAAATGAAACATGTTGTGCCTGAAAGCAAAAATAGAGTATTTAATAGGTAATATTTACTTTTCCTAAATACCTAAATTAATAATTTTGGATTACTAGAAAAAATCGGCCAAGTGCGTGTTAAGCCAATGAAGGGTTTCTGTTCTATTACTATGATTTTTTTTTTCATAATTTTACATTATTCGTTAAATAATATTTTTTCTGTTTTACTTAACTAACAGCTTTAACTTGATTTTCAATTGAATTTGTAATTTTTTCATTCAATGAGTATACATTTTTAAGGTTGATCGACTGTAACTATTTAATTCGTAAACCCTGTGATAGCTGTGATAGTTTTTCTATAAATTTCACTATATATACTACTACCGTAATTTTTTATTGAAAAAAAATCATCCCCGCTACATGTAGAGTAGGACCCCTATTTTTTTTCCAAAATTTTATTTTACTGCTTTTTCGGCGTAATTAATATTTATACTCGTACCTATGCCAAATTACAGTTCACTTATACTAAGAGACTCTGAGCTAAACCGCGGACACAGAATGACGGAAATAGCGAAATTATAAGGATAACTTGTTGACTACGGACTCCTAAAAGGTATTGTTTTGGCACTCCTAAAAGGCATATATACACTAGTTTTTCATATATTTTTAACCATTCATTTTTATGATCACAAATTGAAACATATGCTAATAATGTGTTGCTCAATGTTGTGTGATCTATAATTAGTTTTAACATCACATTTTGTTAAGCAAAATGATAATATTTGCTCATTAACTTCAAACGAATTGAAATGATCGTTACCGGGAACTGGGGTTGCTTTCTGAAAGTCCGTCCAGTCTTCCCGTCCCGTTCCCGTTTTTACCCTTCGGGTACGGAACCCTAAAAACGGAGCCATTATAGGATCTCTTCGTAGTCTGTCTGTCCGTCTGTCTCTCAGTACTCATGATCTCATGATGTGCGAGATTCGAACTGAAATTTATATCAAACACTCGGGTCTATAGTCTCTTTCAGTTGATTAGTAAGTTAACGCGATGAAAAGATGTAACCGTAAATTAAATGGAAATAATTCTCTTCTCTGATAACTAGTTATAAAACAGTGAAAGAGAAAGTCTCTTTTCGAAGCTGGTTATCTCACACTAGTTACGAATGCAGAAAATATTTCTCCTTTAATAACTATGTAGTTACGAAACAGTGAATAATTTATTTTTAAGTAACCAGTTATCGAACAAACAGTTATCAATATAGCTGAAGGGTTCATGTCGCATATTTTCGCAAATTTATGCGATTTCACAGGGGTATGAAAACCTATAGGGTACTTCCCGTTAGCCTAGAATTATTAAAATTTGGCGAGAAGCAAGAGCATATCTTTCTGTATACTTAGATAGATAAGTTAGATAGATCAGTTAGATAGATAAAATCTTCCGTGCGCAAGACCAACTTTTAGTTTTCCCTACTTAGTTATTTGGGGGTAATTTTAAATTTTTTGATCAACTTGTCAATTGGGAAATAAAAGTTGGTAAAAAGTCGTAAAAGTTAAAGACTTCTTCGACTACTTTTTAAAAATTTTCATTGATTCCCACTCCAATAGAGTATCTACTAATCTCCATGCGCCTGAGGTGTTATTGATCAACAATATGATTATTATTTTCGAGTTTTTAGGACTTTTAGCAACATTCAATATTTGCCAATATCTTTTGTAAGCGGCCGGACAGACAGACATCATTACAGCTCATATACGTCCCCACCAAGGGGCTCGAGCCCACCTTAAGTTAGGGTGTGATCGACTTCACATACACCTTTGAATTTTTTCGCAGATGTCTGCAGGTTGCCTCACGTCATGATGTTTTCCTTCACCGTAGGGGCGACGGGTAAATTTAGGTAGGTACATATGAAATTTGAAAACGAAAAACACATTGGTACATGGCGGGATAGAACCCCGGACCTCCCGATTAGAAGGCCAGCGCCGAGTCCACAGCGCCACCGATGCTTCGACAGACAGAGAATTACTTTTTTTTTATATAAGTCACCTTAAGCTCTGTGATGACGAGATGTATCTCTATTTGAAAAACTTCCGTTATTAAAAAATTTCAAAAAACACCTTTACGATATCCCATAAAAAGATATCTCATTCAAAGAACTGATGAATTTAATAGCTCCGTGGCAATTCATATGTTTGATAAATAGAAGAAATCGTCAAGAACCTGTCTTCTAGTAGGCCCCAACGTTTTATGGGGCTTACATAAAGATATCAGAAGGGAAAGAGTAATTAGCCTTTGATGTCTCAGGTTTATAGTTTCGATAATTATATTAAGATTATACGACAATAAAATTTAAAAATGTTATGTTAATTTTATATGCTCTATTATGTTATCATGTAGGTATATTTAATGGAGTATGTATATCAAATCATCAAAATTTTACTATATGTGTGATAAAATATCATTCAGTTTCTGCTTTGTCAGTAATTTTAAGGATTATGCACACGCATATCATGATTACAGCGAAGGAGATTTTTAGAAAATAATCAAACTGAAATATTAATACCACCTTCATCATAGAGAGAATCAGTAATATTGACTGACTCAGTACCCGCGCAAAGACTCTACTATTGATACTGACTCAGTATCAATAGTAGAGTCTTTGTACGGGTGTGTTTTTACACATGTAGTGGGATCTTACCTATTTCTGCCACCAAGCAGCGCTGCTTGCGTCGCTGTGTTCCGGTTTAATAAGACAGGCAGTGAAATTACTGGGTACAGTGACTTGACATCTTATGTCACACGTTGGCAACGTACATTGGGGTCCTTGTAGGGGTTGTATATTTGCAATCTTACATGTGCACTATAGGCGCCTATAGCCGTATGTGATGGGCAGCCTGTATGTTTGGGAACTTAGTTGTGTAAAAAAATATAAAAATTTATTTATTATTAAAACAATTAATCACACTCTTCAATAATTTAAATACAGTTTAAAACTTAGTTTTGATTCTTTGGTTTATTACCGGAGGAACTCAGGTCCGTTTGGAACTTAAGTCCGCCTTTGTACCAATACTATGTACATAAAGAATAAATAAATAAATAAACTCAAGTAAAATGAAACATGTTGTGCCTGAAAGCAAAAATAGAGTCTTTAATAGGTAATATTTACTTTTCCTAAATACCTAAATTAATAATTTTGGATTACTAGAAAAAATCGGCCAAGTGCGTGTTAAGCCAATGAAGGGTTTCTGTTCTATTACTATGATTTTTTTTTTCATAATTTTACATTATTCGTTAAATAATATTTTTTCTGTTTTACTTAACTAACAGCTTTAACTTGATTTTCAATTGAATTTGTAATTTTTTCATTCAATGAGTATACATTTTTAAGGTTGATCGACTGTAACTATTTAATTCGTAAACCCTGTGATAGCTGTGATAGTTTTTCTATAAATTTCACTATATATACTACTACCGTAATTTTTTATTGAAAAAAAATCATCCCCGCTACATGTAGAGTAGGACCCCTATTTTTTTCCAAAATTTTATTTTACTGCTTTTCCGGCGTAATTAATATTTATACTCGTACCTATGCCAAATTACAGTTCACTTGTACTAAGAGACTCTGAGCTAAACCGCGGACACAGAATGACGGAAATAGCGAAATTATAAGGATAACTTGTTGACTACGGACTCCTAAAAGGCATTGTTTTGGCACTCCTAAAAGGCATATATACACTAGTTTTTCATATATTTTTAACCATTCATTTTTATGATCACAAATTGAAACATATGCTAATAATGTGTTGCTCAATGTTGTGTGATCTATAATTAGTTTAAACATCACATTTTGTTAAGCAAAATGATAATATTTGCTCATTAACTTCAAACGAATTGAAATGATCGTTACCGGGAACTGGGGTTGCTTTCTGAAAGTACTTGTGAAGGATAGTATACTTTTGATTTATGTATTTTATTTATCGATTAATAAACGAAAAAAAAACACAATCTAATTACACAGAGTTCTGTAGTTAATAGGATTTGAGGTTTAAATAAATATTATTTCGAAACATTTTTTATACTCTACAGGGAAGCTTTTGGTCTACACCTCACCTGATAGTGAGTAGCGATGGATTCCCAAACAACTGAGGAAGTGGCTATCTTACCTCTAATTGTCGCAACACAACAATGCTATAAACATTGTTATTATGGCGACAAACTTAGGTAAGATGGTGGTAGCTAGCCAGGCGGGCTCAGAAGCCCTACCACCAACCAAACCGAGCAGAAAATCTTCTGCTCCAATGGGGAATTGAACCCTAGACCTCCCGATCAACAATCCGTGGTATCAACCACCAGACTAAACTATACATACTACACAACTCTTAACTGTATAAAGACACATAATTACACGACAAAACGAATAACAAATAAATACCAAAAGGCAGGCTTATAGCTACAGCACTCTCTTAGAGGCAACCATACAAAAAGATTAACACAAGTAAAAATTATAATTCTGTTTAACTTGATCTTGATATTGGAAATTCTAAGAAAATATATGTCTTTTTAAAAATAGGTAAATGTCGCACATATATAACATAAGGTAAATCTCGTACTAAATTCGGAAGAAATTAAGGTGTGCTACCTCCTTTTAAGAGCATTAAAATAAAAGCGTGTTTTCAAAAATGTTTATTTATTTTGTATTTTTTATTTTGTCATGGCGGCCATCTTTTATTGTTTTTTTTCATAAAGTACTGCATTCCGTAAGTTAAGCTGATACCCATATTGCAGGAGTGTATTAAAAATAACTAGTCCGCTATCTTGGATGTTCCGCCATGTTGGATTTAGAATAACATTATTTAACTTTTTACTATTTTAAGTTATGGTAATTAAGTTGCTTCTCTATTGTATTGGGTATACCTGTAAAAATAGTTGTAAGCTTTGTAAAGTAAATAAATAAATAAAATAAATAAACATCACATGGCTAACTATGCATTTTCATTACAAAACTTCAGCTGAATCGGCTTGAAGCAGATATCGCTTCAAAATTAAGTTGCAAGATTCCACTCGAACATACTTAAAAGCTTGTAAACCGAAGAATGATGGGTAGACAAAATATTATGTGTGGTGATAGAAAAAAGATGTAACCGTAAGTTCTTTATTAATTTTATTTATAAGTTATTCATTACATATAATATGGCTTTTACTTACTAGATAATTATTAATTTGATATTTCAAAGAAACTCTACATCGCAACAATATCAATAAAATCTCAGAGAAGCTCATCAACTTGTTGAGTAGACGAAACTCTCGACTTAATTAAAACACATATTTTACCCAACAGGTGTTCAGTAAAACGTGGAACTTGGTTTAGTTCGGACGACGAAGGTAGTCGTATTTTTATTTAAGTATCATAGAAATTTATTAAATATAACAACAGCTAAAACAACAGAACAGGGATAAGTATATAAAGGTGCCACAGAAATATCGTGAAGCCCAGAGACTCCTGGAGCTGGTTTATTGATACGAGCTTATCATCAAATTAACAACACTTTTATCGACATTCACCTTTAATAAAAAGGATTCGGGAATTTTTTGATATCTGCTAAATAACTCTATCCGAGACCTGAACAATCTGACAGATATATAAAGCTATAAGTTACTCAATTGGTAAAACGGGCTCTACAAGTTGTAAATTTAACTGTTAAATAGTCTAGAATTCAACATAAAGTATGTCTATTATGGCAAAAAACTAAGGACGCTCTACCGATGACATTGCTTGCTGGGGCAATACAGATTGCGTTGTCCTGTTCATATTTTAATAAACCATATTTCTTATTCCGGTAAACAACATTTGGCAAATTGAATTCAGTAAGCAGCGCAATAAATAGAACGTAAATTATATGGACATTGGATATTAGTGGATGCGCGCGGCCACAACAAAATTTTCATCCTACGGAGTAGTGTCTATGCAAATGCTCTTCTTCGGTTTATTGCCAGTTATTTCATCTGAATAATTTGTCTCCTTACTTATTGTATGGAGATTTTGGGAAGACTTTCAATGGAGTCTTTGCATCTACAGGTAAAGTTGAAAAAATATGTCTTTAAAGTGAATACTATCGTGTAGATAATATTTATACATAAATGACTCATACATCTATACTAATATAATATTATTAATGGGAAAGTAACTCTGTCTGTCTGTCTGTCGCGCTTTCACGCCAAAAGTACTGAACCGATTTAGATGAAATTTGGTATAGACATAGTTTGAGTCCCAGGAAAGGACATAAAATAGCTTTTATCGCAAAAAATCACCCCTTAAGGGAGAAAAGGGGGGGGTAGAGGTTTGTATGAGGAATCAATAACTGCTGAACCGATTTAGATGAAATTTGGTATGGAGATAGATTGAGTTGTGGGGAAAGATCATGCTTTAAGGGTGTGAAAGGGATTTTAAAAATTGTAAAGGGAATCAATAAAAAATGGCGGGACGCAATCCCAGGGGGTGAAAAAACGGGATCTCCCGCCAAAAGGGGACGTCTGGCAACACTAGTGATAAGGCAACGTCTGGCAACACAACAACCCTCTTCGAATTTTTTTGGTCAATTTTTTTATGCATTCAAATACCAAATGCATCAAAAATACTTATAACCCAAAATATTCACACTTCTTCCATCAACCCCCCTTTTTTAAAAGCGATATTAGTATTTTTACTGGTGAAATGTAGTTCGCGGGCACAGCTATTAGCATAATAGTAGTAATATCGAATCGTATTCGTATTTTAATCGTCAATTTTATATTTCAATTACGTAAAGTGTAAGTTATATAAGGTTACCTAAATATCGGAACAGATTTTACACATTGTTTTTGAGAACTTGATGATGTTCACGGAAGCTTCCCTCAGTACTAGAGCCACCTACCTCTATTTCATTATTTCATCCATTTCTTTCGCCAAGTTCTTGTTTGAAGGGTAAGACAGGCCAGGCAGTGAAGTTACTGGGTGCTGTGACTTTGACATCTTATGTCATAAGTAAGCATCGTAGAATGGGTCGTTAATGGCATTAATAAAATTTTATATCTATCTATCTATCAATAATATATAAAGCTCTATAATAATATATAATATATAAAGTTTGGTTGAACGCGCTAATCTCAGGAACTATACTGATTGAAATTGAGAAATTCTTTTTGTGTTGGATAATCCATTTATCGAGGAAGGCTATATAACATCACGCTACGACTAATAGGAGCACATCAATGAAAAATGTTACAAAAACGGGAAAAAAATGTACGATATGTTGTTATTTTTTGACATCCACGCGAACGAAGTCGCGGGTAAAGCTAGTGTCATTAATGAAATGAAATACTATAGTCGAATGAAGCCACTTACTATCAGGTGAATAGCATGCTTGTTCGCTAACTTTGTAGTTAAAAAAAAACACGATTGTAACTTTGTATAAGACGTCAAAACTATAAGAGCAATATTTTAAGCCAGACTATTTTATAAACAGAAAAAACAGTACAATGCTTCTCATTGTTACGCTCTTACGGATATTTTGGCCCAAACATATATAGGAAGCGATCCGTCAGCGTATGTTGATTACGTTAGCGCATATTGTGTTACGCTGCTAATAAAATACACGAATTAAATGTTAAAGAGCCTTAATAGGTCATAGGGAGACGATAACCATCGAAGAACAAGCTTCAAATACATAAATTTGAATAATTTGAACGCCAAGCGGAACATTCAACATGCCTTCTGTTTCCTTTGTTAAATTGTGTAAAATACGATTTCCGTGAGGCTAATCTCTCTTCTTTCTATGGGGGGTAATCTTACTAACAGTTTGTTAGTATTGGTTTCATAAGATACTTAATGATTTTACTTAACAAATTGTGTCCTTTATTGTTTATTTCTATGGAGTCGCTACAGACCACTGTGGTTTATTTAAATTTTCGTATTAAAAATATGTATCTATAATTTGGTTTTCTGTCACTTCTGTGGAATACGCTTAAATGAATTAATTAATTGTTGCACAAAATATTATAAAATTTAATGAAGAAAACTACGTATACTGTATTGATAACATAAACATTAAATAGGTAACGTAACAAAAGATTACGATCTCGTAACTAAGTAAGCAATTTCTGCCAACCCTAAGAAAATAAATGCTCATTTAGAAAATATTGACCAGAGATGAGAGGTGCATATAACAGTATTGTTTTAAACCGAGAAACCCTTCTGTTTGAATCCAAAGCTCAAAGATCATTAGATTAAATCAAATCATTGGTCAATTTGAAGAGTTGACTATTATGTGCTCTCCTTTAATATTGTTTTTAATTAGCAAAAAATACAAAAGTGTAATTTGGTCCTCCTTAACATTCCCTTAAATTCACAATTTACAAAATTTTGAAGCACAGGATAAAAAAGAGCAGTGAAAAAAGAAATTTCGTGAGAAACCCGTAACTTTAGTTTATTGTTATAACACTACGAACACTGACTTTATGAAAAGTTTGACAAATTTAAATTCGTAATATGACAATGTAAAGTTCCACTGCAGACGCTATCGAGCCAGAACGTGCCCCCTATAATAAACTATTGCAAACAGTGCGAGCGACGCCACCCCTGCCGACAATTTAATGCCTAATTATTATGTATCTACTTAAATTAAATTAAGGGCTGTCACAAATTAATAAATGCGTCTGCTGGATTGTATTGTTATGATTATTTGTCAATATTTCTGATGTTTCACAACATATATTTATGTAATATTATATAGAATTTTATCTGGTTATCCACGTAGAATTCATATTGAATATTAGTGCAGTTAAAAATTCTTTGAAAAACTGACAACTTTGCATGTTTTTCTACCTTTTTATTTGGATAAAAACGAGTCATCTTTTGGTAGAGTTTCTATTGTTTAATATAAGTAACAAAAAGATCTATTTGAGTAATTTTTTTTGTTTGTAATTGTCAGAATAAGCTTTGATTTTAAATATTCTCCGAATGTAGCGCAAAATTATGTAATATTTAATTTGTAAAATAAAATTTAGATTTCGAAAAGCTATCAAAATAAGTTCTCTCCGTCTGTTTTTAAAACGCAAATTATAAATTATTTTTTTCTTTCTGCATAACTCAATAGTTATTTCAAGAAGGTTCCTTATACAATCGCCAGTCGATTGTATAAGGGATTGTTTCGTATGATACATACAGGCCACGTGCAATGCAACTGGCGCCAACACCGTAACAAAACCCCACAGAACTGTCACAGCTGACAAAGAGCATGCATTAGCCGTCTTTGAAGTGGATTACAAATGTTCGTACCGGTCAACGTGGTCACCCCAGTATCGGCGTTACACTGGTAATTACAAAACACATGCGCCCTCCTACTATCCCGCGAGATTGCGTCCGATTCAATTTCGCACCGTTATATTTCATACAAAACACGCCAGATAAAATCATTTATTAAGGCGTCACAGAACATTTTACACGTTGTTTAAGATTTTAGGGTTGACACTTAAACACTTTTTTTATGGAAACATTTATTTTTACTTTAACAAATTACGTTTATAGCGAAGTTTTTATGCTTCTAATCGAAATGAAAGTTTTAATTTGACCATGACTGTTAATGAATTCTTTTAATATTACAATCACACTAACGGCGGCAAATCGAGTTCGACCGAATACAAATATTCGGTCCAAAATGTACTGAACCGAGCATTCGACCGGAGCTTCGTTATTTTTTTTGCTTATAGAACACGTTCACAATTGTCTGTAAGATGCTCTGTGAGTAGCGGCATTTGTCCCTCCCTAAATATTTGAAAATGAAAAGACTGTAACTGAAAACAATAAGTATATTTAATTAAAAATTTATAACAATACTATTTGAATCCTTTTACATGGTAGTTAAAAAATGTTTAAATGGCTAGTTTAGTCAGAATTTTCTAATCCTCCCCGTTTACTATGTATATGTTAAAAAATCTCAGGAAGATTTTTTAACATATACAAAACATACATAATATTCCATAATTATCTGGAATACTAACAGAAAATTCGCCCAACATATACAAAACATACATAATATTCCATAATTATCTGGAATACTAACAGAAAATTCGCCCCAATACGAATATTCGGCAAACATGCCGAGCCAAATACGCCGAATGCCGAATATAAAAGGATATAAAGTATAAAAAAAACTCAATTTTTACTTTTAATTATTTTTATTTTGATGTTGAATTTTACTTTTTTACAAATAAGTACGAAAATACTATATTACTAAAATATAAATATAACTACACCCTTTCTTCTCGAAAGTTAGTGTTATACTGTCCGCCTCAGACGATCTGAGTGTTTTATTTTATTATTTTTGCAAAGCTTACAGCATTATTTACAAAATAATTGACGTTAATAGTTATCCAAATGCCAATTACAAGGTTTTTTTAACCGACTTCAAAAAAGGAGGAGGTTCTCAATTCGATGCTTATGTTTTTTTTGTGTGTATGTTACGCGATTACTCCGCCAATTGTGGACCGATTTTCAAAATTCTTTGTATTCCGTAGAGTATAATCCTAGGGTGGTCCCAAGGTCACCAAAGTCAGGATCTGATGATGGGATCCCATGAAAATCAGGGAAACACTAATTAAATACCAGCTCACCGAATAGGTACAGACAACATCACACTTCTATATTGAGGTCGGTGACAAATTTCAAGACTTTTTAGGAGATCATCGTTTGGCACCGACTTCAATATAGGAGTGTGATGTTGTCTGTACCTATTCTTATATTATTTTTAACTTTTCAGTGTTTTTGAAGTCGGTTTTTATTTTTTGTAAAATATTTTTTTAATAAAAGATATTTGGGAATAAAATAAAATATTCAATTACTTTTTACAGGACGCTTCCTCTTACAAGCTATAAATTAAAACTAAATTGGAGTGTGGAGGTAGCGGTAGCGATCGGTATGAAAATCCTTGGGGGAGGCCTATGTCCACCAGTGGGCGTCTCTTGGCTGAAATGATGATGATGATGAAGATGAAGATACTAAATTGTTACATTACAACATACCTTATCAAATATAAACAAATGCCGTAATAAATGTATCAAGCAGCTAAAGTATTTTGGAAAAAATGTAAACACACAATCTCAACTCGTCGACACCCAGAAGTCTTGCGTTAAGCGCAGCATAAAAAAGTCTGACCTTTAACAGGAACAGTGAGTGAAGAAACAGATCAGTAATATCTGAGTAGTGTCATATATCGACGTAGACTCAAATACTCTATTAGTGTCTCCAATATCCAAGTAGACTGTGACGTAGAAGTGATGTAAACCTCCTTAACCTCTCCTAAAGGAGTAAAAAGACATTGGATTAACGAACAGTACGGTCTTCCTTCCTAGCGAGCTAAATACTCTTAAAGAAAAAGAAATATTTCAGAGCACACACTACACAGCTTCTAAAAATCATCTCCTCTTTAATTATTTGAGAAAAACTGGCCGAAATGATATTATTTCTGTATAAAATTTACAATTAGAAAAATATTTTATATATTTAAATACTTTTAGAAAAATTAATAACAAATTTGTTCACTCGCACCTTTTACGC
Source organism: Schoenobius gigantellus (assembly GCA_963935595.1). Classification (NCBI taxonomy): domain Eukaryota; kingdom Metazoa; phylum Arthropoda; class Insecta; order Lepidoptera; family Crambidae; genus Schoenobius; species Schoenobius gigantellus. The sequence goes on along the minus strand of OZ012563.1, from coordinate 11,391,408 downwards.
ATGCGCAAATCTCGATAGAAGTTGCGCTTGTGACCAATTCATACATGTTTTTCATATTGATTTATAAATATAAATAAAATAAAAAATATATATGCGACAACCCTATACCTGCCCAAGGGCTAGTGCACATTGCTCGGCTAATTTGGTGATGTTATACAAGTCGGCTCACTCTTTAGCCTGCCTATTACGATATTGGGTCGTTATAGTGTTGTGCCGTGCAATTCAACATATCGACCTTATACTCGCTTTAATATCCTTTTATTCGCTTTATTAAATTTGTCATAGACATTCAAGTTACAATAAGTTCGATTTATTCGCAATGATTCTTAATTCCAAATTCGTAGACGCATTTCTGATTGTTTAAATATACAACCGATTGTTAGAATTTAATTAATTGGATCTTTGTTATTGTGGGGCTGAAAATCTGCTGAAAATATGATGTTGTTCGCTAAAATATGATAGCTGCAAGATGCTATTTAGTGCTAAGAGTATTATAACATGCAACGTTCCAATCTATCGGTTTAAAGCCCTAATAAATTCTCGGAAAAACCTTTTACTTTTTGCTTGGGTTTATAATCAAATCTTCGATTCGAAATAATTTATCAAAATATTGTGTGCTATGAACTACGTACACATAAGAATTATTATTTATCAATTTTAATCAAGATAAGGTAAAATGTATATTTTTTCTATAAGGCAAAATGTATCATTCCAACAAGTCTGGATAATGATTACATCTAGTTTGATATTTTAAATGACGGTAAAGCATTATCTTGAATACTATAATCCTTTAATAAAGACCTAATACTGTTCTCTTCAACATATTATGAAATTCCTCACTTTAGTTTCACGACAAGTTGTATTCTTATCGATACTACGTCCAACACTGTCCATGAATATTTAATTTCACCCCTTTCCCCATTGTTTATTTATTGGTCGTATATTTCATAGCCCCGGGGCAGTATTTGCATACGTTGGCCGCCATTCTATGCGTTGTCGAAATTATCGTAGGGTTAGCTTATTGCATTGTGAGGGCATCAACTGACAGATACTCGGTGGTGCATGCGTGTACACATACTGTATACAGAATGATATGAATAGAATTTATACACTGGATCGCAAAGAAAACTGGTCAGCTACCACAGCTTCGATTATCTTATAAAATATATTTAATACAATCACCAAAAAAGAACAAAAAGGCTTAACAATTCCTGACAATTTTTTATAAGAAATTTCGAGGAAACGTCTCGACATATGGTCTTAGACTTCAACTTACAAGTAAACAAATATAAATAAGAGTTACAGTCGGTTGTTCCAAGTATCACGCTTACTACAAATTTTGTAAAAATGTCGTACAAATAACTCAATACGTAAAAGGAAAGGTTAAACTAAACAAGAAATCGTAAGAAGCAAGACATTTTGGTGAAAACTTTATGATTTTTTATCGACTTCAAATCGAGACATCACTATAATTTTAATCATAACATATATTCGACAGTCGATATGACGATTAATCGTGTCGACCCCAGGAAGGGCCTTATTTTTGAATCAATCGCTCGACTTTGCTTTTTACGGTGCGGGGTTGGCTCTTTGGATATAGTATACTATAGTGCAAATCACCACTTTGCGGCCATGTAGAGAGACCACGCGCTTATCATCAAACACTTGTTTTTTTACCCTCTATGTAGTATAAAAATCGTATTTGCAGGTAACTTTTAGCATATATCGGTAATTATCGGACTTGCAGCTGTATCGTTGCATATAATACGCATGATTTATCTATAGCGTCAATACTGTGCTTAGTTTTAAGAATATATAATACGCATGCTGGAAGAATGCACATTTCACAGAATAACAGAATTTTCGTTATCGCTTTTGGCCGCAGATGTCCTTTACACAGTCACCGGAATAATAAAGGCATCAGAGACCAAATATGTGCCCTTGCGGACGTTCAAATGCTGGATTTAGCCGTCCCTAAATGGATTGATAATAATTATTTTGATGTTCAACGTAGTGTTTAGTTCTAGCATCTAGCTTCCGATTTCAGCTATATAAGTCGTCGACTCTTCGATGGCTGCAGTAAAAAAGAAGCATATCTCCTGCAGCCCTTCGACATATACGACATAATTCATAATAGATTTGTCGACCATATAACTCTCGTGTTTAGCACTTTTGGAAATATAGAACTAGGTATGTCAGTTTCATTCGAAAAAATGCAACAGCATCTCTAATATTGACTTGTAACTTTAAATGTCAACGATTCAGACGTTAAACATCGTGAGGCAACATGCATACATCTGCGAAGAAATTCAAAGATGTATGTGAAGTCGACCAATCCGCTTTGGGCCAGCGTGGTTGTCTAAGGAAGGCCTAAACACCCTAACTTAGGGTAGGCTCCAGCCCCTCGGTGGGGAGGTATATGAGCTGTTATGAGCCATTAAATCTATTGTACTAATGGAATTTATTATGTCGACCGAAAATCGTATGAAAGAGAGTGTGTGGCAAGACGAATGGTTTAGAAATATAACCCCAGATGTGATTTACGGATATGCGCTGACATTAGAACAATGTGAGACATGCACACGAGACTGTTGTCGTGTTCTAGAGACGGGCCCTACTATGATCGTTAGAGAAACATTAAAACAATAGTGAAATAGAGGAACCGCTAATGCAGTGAATAGCGCTATCCCGCTTTCGCAGCGATTTTGATACTGTTTTTAGATATCATGGTAAAGGAGCAGGCCAGACTACAGTGTGACCTTTGAACTGTCTTATGTTGCTAGTAATAGCGTCAGTTCGTAGGGCAAGTGTAAAGCTCGAGGTGTTGTCCATTGTACTTATAAATTAATGTGTGTTGCATTCTTTTGAAATGCATATCTACAATGTGAAAGTTTGTATTGTGATTGGCGTAATTGTTAATTTGACAATTATAATTTATGTTTCTATCTTTGTAACTTAACAGTATAGGTTTATGCTGGTTATCTTATATTATCATTTTTGTGTAAACCTTTGTCAACCAGGCTGCCCAAGTGCAGATTGGTCGACTTCACATACATCTTTAAATTACTGTAGATGTATGTAAGTTGCCCCATGATGTTTTCCTTCACGGTAGGAGCATAGGGCAAATGTACATATGAAATTCAAGAAAAGAAAAACAGATTGGTATATGGCAGGATTGAACCCCGGATATCCCGATTAGAAGGCCGGTGCCGAGACCACAGCGCCACCGACGCGCTTTTTTTTACATTTTTTTGCATACAACAAGAAAACTCCTGGGGGCTATTTAGGTAAGGGTCTCATTTTAAGATTGTTATCGAGTCTTTATAGCACTTCAATAAAACTGCTTTTGTTACTTTTATACGCTTTTCGTGGTGGAATTTATTCGCACTACAATCTCTTGATAAGTCAATAGTGACACATGTTTTAGTTAGTTATCTCTTAACCAATAATAACTATCTCAAAAAGCAATGCTATTGAAGCGTTATTGATTCGCCAGTAATGCATTAACGCTAGCAGAATAAGGCCCTGGTGGGTTATTGTCTAAGAAAAAATCTATCACCATCGCCATCAATTTGACAACCATTCCTTTATACTACCCTTGTGATAAGCACTCTGGAATATTGTAGCACAATATGGTCACCATATTATAAGAATCACGTAGAAAAATTAGAGTCAATACAGAAGCGGTTTGTTCGTGCTGGCCTCAGTTATAAAGTTGGTTTAGGCAAAGTATTGACAACATATGATGAAAGACTCAAAAGGTTTCGATTGGATTCACTTCTTGTGAGACGGCAACTTAGTGACCTTGTAGCATTACATAAAATTGTTAATTCTAGCTAGGATACAGATATGTTGGGCCATGTTGCACTGAAATTTACAAATAAGTCAGATCGTAGGCAACTTCTCTTTCATGTCCCACTAGCCAGTAATAATGTAACACAAAATAGTCCACTCTTACGTATGTGTAGAAAGTATAATCTTCTCTGTAAAGACCTTGACATATTCCACCAAAATATTAGATCTTTTATGAAAAGTATATGGTTGTCGGAAAGCGGAAAGTTATGGTTCTCTGTAAGGACTAATGACCCTTAGATTGTTTTAATTAACTAGCTGGACATATTTAAGTCGAAAGTTGTGCTCGGTAGTTATTGAAATACATTTTTAACAACATTTTGTACGTACAATAAAGTTATTGTAATTTGTATTTTGTTACCGTGCCAAAGAATAAGTAAGTAAATTGCGCCGTGAACATAAGGCTCTGCGCCGACATCCTTTTATTAAGGAGCGATGGATCGACGGCGACTATCAAATTGTAAGCGATCGCTATAGATTTTTTCATAGACAATAACCCCCCAGGTCTTCATCCCACTTAATAGAGACGGTACGGCTGAAGATGAAATCGAGCTTCACCTGGACTCCTCAACCACTGAGAAACTGGCTATCTCACCTCTAATTGTAGGAATACAATAATGTTATAAACATTGTTTCTATCGCGACAAACTTAGGTATGACGGTGGTAGCTCGCCAGGCGGGGTCAGATGTCCCCTCATACCACCAATCAAAGCAAGCAGAAGAGCTTCTGCTCCCAGAAAATCGAACTCTGTGCCTCTAGATCATGAGCACGCGTTCATTGCAACAGTTAGGTGTAGATGTTGTTTCAGAAAAGTTCATGCCGTTTTAAGATGCGCAACATGAAGCGCGCCAAATGTTGCCTTGTTGATACGAAGATTATGGAATCTTTTTAATCTGCATTTGTTCATCATCATCATCACAGCTCATATACGTCCCCGCTGAGGGGTTCGAGCCTACCCTATGTTAGGGTGATTAGGCCTTAGTCAACCACGCTGGCCCAGTGCGGATTGGTCGACTTCACATACACCATTGAATTTCTTCGCAGATATATCCAGGTTGCCCCACGATGTTTTCCTTCACCGTAGGAGCGTCAGACAAATGTACATATGAAATTCGAAACGAAAAACACATTGGTATATGGCGGGTCTCGAATCCCGACCTCCCGATTGGAAGGCAAGTGCCGAGTCCACAGCGCAACCGACGCATTTGTTCAGTTGACTTAGAAATATCCCCTCACTTTATTTTATCCCTCTGTATACTTACATAATTTTACAGCTTTAAGATGAACAACTTTTCCGATAACTTGCAGTATTTGTGCTCACTGTTTAACTTGGGCAGTGTAGTCGAAGTTGACTTTGAGAAATCAACAGCATTATTACTTGAAACTTCTTCGACGGTTTAAAGTTTTCGCTTACTCATTGGCCTTTGTCGAATAATGGCACTGCTCTCGGGAAATACGGAAAATTACTGTGACTGTTTAAGTTTGATTTGTTAAAATAATATTATTCTTACCTTCTTCGTATTAGTCTTTAGTCCATAAATGTGGAATTGAAGTTTGTACAAAAGTTTGATTGTTTGACGTCAATAGCTGTTATTTTTAACGAGTTTTACAACCACAATTGATTAAAAACACTTAACAGTATCTTTGAATTTTTTTGAAATGATGCAAGGCTGGCCGCTGTTTGACATTTGGCTGGCATATGTACTAAAGTAAGTACCTATAAAATCTGTGTTTTTATTAATTTACTAATACAAAGTTACAATATGAAAATTGATTATCTCGGTTAGGAACAATTCAAAGATGAAACAATACATAAAATATTGGCAGGTTAATCTTCTGTACTATTTCAAAAAATGCATATATCTTAACCTGGCTAAACTTTGTTCTCCATAAAAGTGAATTCCAACGACTCGTCACGTTTCACGATTGGCTTAGTCGCGAGAGTGGGTCCTCTTTCTTAAGGGCTGTTTACACAAATAGTTACACAGTAAAATATTAATTTATTATTAAATTATTATTGAAAGTAAACAGTGTAAGCATAGAAAATGGTTAAGATGTCAATTGACATTATAATGACCCGATGAAGGAGAATAAGATTATAAATAAATGCTTATTTTGTGAATAGTAGTGAAATTTTAAATCAAGGCTATACCTATTTATGTGTTCATATTAATATTTAGACCTAGCAAAATAATAAATTTCAATAACTGAACTTTCATAAAAATATCTACAAGTTTTGAAAGCATTATGTTTTTCTATTTTAGTGTGAACAATAAACTTTACTAACTGATAAAAATCGTTGCGACGACGACGTGCAGAATAGTAACTGATAAGTATGAGACTACTAATAAGGTTGACGTAAAAAGGTATTATAAAATTTTGGAATATTTATACCTATAACGATTACGTTTTTTATACAACTAAGTTGGCAAAGAAACAGAATGCCAAGTGAAGGTAAGTGGCTACCACTTACCATCATGCCGCCTATATTACACCTGACTCCTGTAAGATTGGCAAGTCTACAACCCCTACAAGGGCGCCAAAGTAACTCATCAATTTGTGACATAAAATGTCAAGTCACAGTAGGTACCCAGTAATTTCACTAAAATACCCGTCTTACCCTTCAAACCGGACGGAACACAGCAATGCACGCACAGCTGCTTGGCAGAAATAGGTAAGATGGAGGTGCCCATGCAGACGACTCTTGTACAGACACGTCTGGTACAGAGTCTCCCTCTGGTAAATCTAACGCAATGGATTTGGTTCACAGTTAGCATAAAACATTTTGTAACTAAGAATAAACCGTAGGATTATTTTATCCCTTTCCCGCGGCTTAAGTAGACGAAGTCTCGTATAGAAACTGTTTCACGATATCTTTTTTTTATTTTTTTTTACAAAAGAATAAAGCCGACTTCAAAAACACCAAAAACTCATAAAATATATAGGAATACATACAACGTCATATCAATCAATCAATCAATAACTCTTTATTTTGTATTTAAGCACAATTTCTTTAAAAATTTACAAGTGAAATAAATATATATTCAAAAAGGGCGGTGTTATCGCCGTAGGCGATCTCTACCAGACAACCCAAGTACAGTTTTTTATTGAAGTTTATGCTAAATTTTAAGTAATCATATTAATTGTTTTTATATTTTTTAGACTTTCAAGGTGATCATTGCTTGGCACTGACTTCAATATAAAACTGTGATATTACAGTCTTATATTACATTTTGGTGTTTTTGAAGTCAGTTTTATTTTTTTTACATATATTTTTTATTTTTTTTTGTTAACTTAATACATGCGAATTAGAATTTGAGCCTAGGCAAACACCAGAATAATTTAAAATAGAACATCTTTGGCTCTAACAGTTTCGAAAGTATTATTCCCGTACTTCTAATCTATCAAAAACCTTCCATCACCAACAGCTCAGTAACATAACATAATGACTACCAGACGCAAATACCTAAATATTAAGAAAAATATGAAAAAGGTACGTTTCATAGGCACGTTTGGACGTGCCTTTGAAATTTAAGCGCTTCCCTCGATTTGCCTGGGATTCAATCATCAGATCATGACATGGTGGTCCATAAATGGCGGAATAATCGGTAAACATATACAAAAAAAAAATAGATGCAGTCGAACGTGTTCGAACATAGAACCTCCTCCTTTTTCGAAGTCGGTTAAAATTACTATTATATTATAATACAACATGACAAGTAAACGAAATCAAAGTCAAAGGAGGCGAGCAACGACTTTCGCTTAGTGTGAAGTCTCCATTAGACTACGCGAGTCAGGACAAACAGAAACAGAAACAGTAACCCGACGTCTTTAGGACATCAATAATATTTAATGTCATAGGTTCTGCGATTCGGAATGGTGAATCCACGTGGATTTGTTATTGTTTTGTTCATACCCTGTCAAGCCAAAAGCAACCCATGTTATCCTAGTCATTTAAAAGTTATAGCATCATACCGTCTTACTACACATTTAAATAAAGTATGCAGAGTTGTTGGAATATTGCCTTTTTTTAGGAGGGAAATGCGCAAACGCACCGTACCCACCGTTGGCTAGACGGCGGGCGTGTGTGGGGCTGGACCGGAAGAGTGCCAGGCCAACCCACAAAAACCCCCCGGTGTTCTCCCTGCCCATATTGTCGCGCTTGGTAAGGTCCACACTGCGACTATCACTACCAGCGCGCCCGGGCAAGCCCGACCATCTTAGTCGGGCTATCGCCAAGGGGGGATTGCCCGAGAACATTAGGGTAATCCCCAGACGGAGGGCCTTACGGCGGCGGCGTGCACGGGGATCCAAGGCACGGGGCCAACCGTGCACGCAGGCCTCCACGGCAGGGTCACTAGACGGGCATTGCTTGTGCGAATGCCCGCCTTCGCCTGCCTATCCGTCTGCGGCGGTTGGAATATTGCCTGACATCTGGCTACTTCATGTGAAATGATGCTTTCTATGTACAAATCGATGGTGTGGCAATGGGTGGTTCTCTTGTATCACCCGTAGTCGCCAATATTTTCATGGAAAACTTCAAGGAGCTTGCTTCTAGCTAGAGGGTTGTTTTTTTGCGACCAAAAGGTCGAAAGTGCTACGTTTTGCTGTTACTCTATGCAGATTCCAGAAATATGGCCACCGCCTTGCCTCATGCCTCCGCGACTTGATAAATTAATTACTCAATTTCATGTCAAATCGATAATTTTGTGTGTATTTACAGGCCAAAGTGATTCCTTGGACTTTATTTCTATTTTTTGAGTTGATTAAACGGTACCTCAGTAAAAATGAAGGCATGTTTGATTAAATTAGAACTCGGAAGACTCACGTATAATTGCGTCTAGCGCCTACTACTGTTTGTATTCATCTGTGGTAGGCGCTAGAATCTTATGTAGTTGGAGTGAGCTGGCTCTAATGCGTGTTGCAAACAATCTAGTTGTGACGTCTTCTCTAGTACATAGAACATTATGACTTGTCTCTCTCTAAAATTCAGATATATCGCGAGTTCGAGGGAGCTTATTAAAATTTGGGATAAAAAGTTGTTTTCTCCCGCCTTAGGACATAAGCTACCTCTTTAGCAAATTAAGTTTAGATTGGTTCAGCGGTTCAGTCTTGAAAACATAACAGAGTTATTTTCGCATTTAACATACCTATAAGTAGAGATTATTTCGCATTTTTTCATCCCGGTATGATGAAATTCACAAGGACGGAAAATTAAAACCTTTTTTTTGTAATTAGAAAAAGATATAGGTACCTACACGAAAGCAGAGTCAATCTACGGTTTAATGATAATTGTTATATAATGACCCAGTAGCCGTTCTCGTTCCCACACAGATTCTCAGAAACAGCAATCGGCGCTTATACTGAGCATTTTACGACGAATGCTGCTCTGTTTTTTTTTTTATATATTATACGTAATAAGATCTCTATTCTTTTCCTTAGCAATAAGGAAATTGCACATTTTAAATATTGCAGAGATTTTAATTATAATATCTCGTCTATTTAAACATTTAACATAGGTATTTTTAGATGAAATATTTATATCAGGGATTCCCAAACTATTTTGGGCAGGAGACCCCTTTTCCAAAATGAACTGAAGCTCAGACCCCCATAGTTTTTCCTATTGATACAAAATACTTACCAATTTAAAAAAAACTTTGCGGTTGGTTAAGTGCATATATATATCGCGTGACAATGCAATATTATAATAACATGGAGTTGATGTGATGCTGGAGCTCCATAGGAACTCCGCAATATAACGACACAACCCAATCGTTTGGGTTCGTTTGATTCGTATTGACTACTCGTCAATTCTATATGGCAACCAGGGTCTGATGCTGGAGCTAGAAGGTGGCCATAGGAACTCCTCAATAAAACGACACAACCTCATCGAGTTTGGGCTCGTGTGATTCTTATTGACGACTGCTAAAAGCTATACAAGCTTTTAGCACTCGTCAATAAGAAAAAAGTTTTTTTAAGTACCTAGTTTTTATTTTAAACCCAATTTAATTATATTGACTTTGTTTAAGCGTCGGTGGCGCAGTGGACTCGGCACTTGCCTTCCAATCGGGAGGTCGGGGTTCGAGACCCGCCATGTACCAATGTCTTGTTTTTCGTTTCGAATTTCCTATGTACATTTGTCTGACGCTCCTACGGTGAAGGAAAACATCGTGAGACAACCTGCATCCATCTGCGAAGAAATTCAATGGTGTATTGTGAAGGGTAGGCTCGAACCCTTCGGTGGGGACGTATATGAGCCGTGATGAGATGATGATGACGACGTTTAATTATATGAGTAAGGTACACGTATATTTTATGTTTTTATTTTCTATCTGCTCAGTTATTCATCACTGATGATTGTAAATGACGTCATCAGATCACGAGCGGTAATATTTTTAAAAAGAACTGCGCATTGCAATTACGGTGAAGGAAAACATCGTGAGGAAACCTGCACACACCCGTGAAGAAAGAATTTCTTCACAGGTTGTGTGTGAAGTCGACCAACCCGCACTTGGCCAGCGTGGTTGACTAAGGCCTAATCGCCCTAGATTAGGTTAGGCTCGAGCCCCTCGGTGGGGACGTATATGAGCTGTTGATAATAATTGGCTAGATGACAAACAAATTTTTTTTGCTTTAATAGAAGCTCATTCATATAATAAACAGAAAGAAACAATCGGTTTTCGAATAACTATAAAAACAACCAAGATATAAGGTATTAAAGATTTTGCTCCATCTCTTTCTAGTAAAACGGCATTTTACATGGGGTTTATATGGCCGTACTCAACGATGACGTCACGGTTGATGTCGGATCTCTCTGTCTAATCGCTTCAAAATTAACAGCTTAAAATGCTTGTATCTTATGTATTTCTAAGCCGATTTTAATTCTAATTTCACATGATTGCATCTTTTTCTACGCTATTTTAATATTTTATATCGAGATGTGAAAATTAAAATTCAGTCATCATCCCAATTGCAATTACGTTAACGCAAAGGCGAATGCCTCCAAACGTTTTGTTTTTGAACATAAAACGCTTGGAAACGGACAAAAATATATTTAAGATTCCTAATGTTCAGTGATTGCCACAGTTTTGGAAAACGAAATGAGGCCGCATACCAAATTTTAATTACGCGCATATTTCACGCGACGAAACGCTCGTCCCATCGTCAGGGGCAACAACCACTTTTTGTGTTATTTTGTGAGAAACGCGTAAAAGGGTGGGACCACCTCTGACTCTAGTAGCCGAATAAAGTATGACCGCCATTAATTTTAAGATGTGTCAGCGATTGTCAACAGTTTTGGGACGACACCTTTTTTACGATGATTATTCCATTCGATTTATGTGTTTCGATTTAAAAAATATATTTCGTGATATTTTGTTGGGTTAGAACTGTTGTCAACTTAATGATGCGTATTGAGCAATAAACTTCTAAATATGATCATTTTACCATACTCGGAGTAATAAATTTACATAAAAATATCATATTATTAAATTCAGCCGAATCAATGAAGATTTAATGAAGAAAAAATTTCCATAAGCAATTCGATGATACTCGTACTTGTAACAAAAAAATAATAATGCAATGGACCTAAATATTGGGCGTGTTTTCTTAAAATGTCAATTAATATAAATTATAGGTTTTGCGGTTATAAAGCCGAGCTTACTCACCCGAGGTAGGTACCTTCAATCACGTTTTTGTGGCGAGCTTGGAGTCGAGGTACCAAAGAAGTCATTAATGCGATACCATCAGTCCCCACAATTTATTATGGGTTTGTTATTAAGATGGCGTCCTGTGAATTTAAATACATAATTTAGCTACCTTTAGATCGCTCGCGCTACAGTGTTGTTAGACGGAACGTTTTATTTTTACACTAATTACAATATCAGCTATCGAAATGGGTGGCTATCGACCGCGCGGATTGTAAAATAGTCATTGAAATCGATACTTGTGTTCAGATAAAGCAGTTTTAATAAGTCATTATGCAAAGTGCGTCCAGCGTTTGCGAGTATTGAGATGCAATGATTATAATTCGTAAATTTAACGTTCCGTTTTGTTTGCATTAAGTTCTGATGGAGCCGGAGGCTTAGCTAAAATAAGCTTTTAATGGAAATGGTATTTCGTAATGTAAACATAAATATGTTATTGCATAATTTGCTTTGCTTAAGAATTTTGCCGCTAAATATACAAAAGATAGTATGCAATTTTAATGCAGGTATGTACCTCTAACTTGCATGTTTTACTTTATCGTAGTCAACTCACAGCCCAATGACTAGTTTCAAAATCCTATCTCTATATCTGCATTGGTTACTGGAGTTAGAAATTTTGACGTATTTTTAACCGACTTGAGGTTCTCAATTCAATGCGTAGATTTGTTGTTTTTTTCTTGAGGTGGTCCTATTGTCACAAAAGTCAGGATTTGATGATGGGATCCCGTGAAAATCGAGAGAAACCCTTCAATTTTATAGGTACGTCCAACGTGTTTCACGTTTCTTCTGAAGTTATTCAGCTATTTGCGTCTGGTAGTCATAAAGCGATCTGATGATGGAAGGATCTTTAACTTTTTGGAGTTACAGGCTAGTTTTTTAATTAAATATAATAGGCGCGTATTGAGTTGACCCTTTCAAATTATTTCGGTGAGCTAGTAATATATTCACAAAGTTTTACAAAAACAAAAACCGACTTCAAAAACATTTAAGAGTTAATAATAATATAAGAATACAAACAACATCACACTTCTATATTAAAGCCGGTGCCAAACGATGATCTCCTAGTAATGTCTCAAAATATTAAGTTGATACAACGTTAATTGACTTACTAGATGAAGAAATATCGATATTTGATATCGATATCGACAAAAACGTTAAATTGAAATATTCCTCAAGAAGTAGGGATATAACCATTCCATAGATATAACTCAATAAGACGTAATCTTCATTATCTTTCTTACTTTTGCAAGTCTAATATAAAAAAAATAAGATCACCTGGAGACGTGGAGAAAATAAATTAATCTTCAGTTTTAATATAGTACGTGAGAGCTTACTGAGTTCGAGATTATTAGTTGCTATCGCGTGTCAATCAGAAAACTCGTAGGTAATTGATAGAGCCATTAATATGTTGCTGACCACCGACTGGTGAACGCAGCGGGTCTATAAAGATATGAAAATTATCGATCATTTTCATTGATTGCCAATAGTAGCTTTGATTGGACGGAGCGATTAAGTAATTGAAGTTAATTAAAAATGAAAGTTAAGCAGTAAATAGTTTTAAATAAAGGAAAGCTTTTGTTCTCATCCTATCTAATTGCAGGTATGTGATGATGAAGCAGCAGTAAGTTAAAATGATTGACTGTCATACCTGTAAGTGAAAAAAGAACGGGGCGTAATGTAATACCTATTCGCAGTGAGCATGTACTGAATCGCGTAACACTCAAAGAATTCGTCGAAACACCGACAGCCGGGTGGACACTGGAGCGAGCAACGAGCAAGGGCATATTACTAGCGTTGACGCATTTGAGGCGTCTCAATAACGTTTCAATAGCATCGCTTTTTGAGACAGTTATTGATAATTAACCGATTACTAATTTTAACGTTTGTCACTAATGACCTATCAAGATATTATAGTACGAATAAATTGCAGCAGGAAATGAGTATAAAAGCGACAAAAGCAGCTTTATTGAAACGCTATCGAGACACGATAACGACGTTAAGATTAGCGGAATTAGGCCCCAGCTTTCTGCTCGCTAGTTTCCCCGTACTGGCAGCACGAATGCTCGCTTTGTAACATGTTACATTACGGCCCGTAACGCCGGTCAGTACCCACTTTTACGTTACTCCGTATGCTGAAATGAAATGAAACGGTGCTCATAGGTAATGTATGTTTTAATAAAAGGCTGTGTGACATGAAATTGGTTGAAAGGAGTATGTGTGATTGCGGGAATGACGAGGAGGATGCTTTCCACGTCTTGTGGGAGTGTCCACTGTATGTGGATCTACTTGCAAGTATGATGAATGGGATACGCCGCGAAGAGGAAGGACCTATTTGTTGTGAGGAACTGGTTAGCTCGGCGGCGAACCTTGCACGGTTGCGGGAATTCGCGCATCAGTGGCACAATAGGCGGAGCAGGTTGGGAAGAAGAAGCATCAGATGAGGTGAGGGACTCGTACCGGAGCTGTTACTGTGAGCGTTGCTCCTATTTATGGGATAGGCGGGCGAGAGATAAAAGAATTTGTAGGGAGTCAATTGCGCGCGGCAGAATGCAGACGCAGATTCCGCGCGCATCTCTCGAGATTCGGCCATTATAACCGCGAGGTTGGAATGGCCTTGGGTTGTGGTGGGACTCCGCGGCCATAATAACCGCGAGGTTGAAATGGTTTTGGGTTGTGGTGGGACTCCGTATGCTAAAGTCCGTGTAGCATGCTCGTTTCGCAGTCTGCTCGCCCGCGCTTCAGATTCACAAGCCGCTCGCAAGTCAAGATGTCTGAAGACGAGGTGGTGTCCAAATTACATGTAAGATGAACAGGAAACGTTACTGGACATCAAACTAATTTGTGCACAGTCTCCGAACGATTTTTAAGAATTCGTGAATTCAATTGCATCAAAGTACATAAAATAGATACAAATTACAGAAAAGCAACCTAGTCGCTGCATGAGATGTCTATACGCATAGTGTGCAATATCTTTTAGATTGTGTCGGTGTACATACTGACTGAACCTCAATGGGATTCGTTAAAAAACCGACAGTGGGCGGTGCACTCGAAACAAGCAACGAGCGGCTAGTTGCTCGCTTGTTCGTGCTCGTTAGTTTCCATGTACCTACTGACTGCACGAATGCTCGCTTTGTGATTGTTACATTACGCGCCGTTACATCGGTCAGCACCTTTATATTACACGTTATGCCTGCCTGGGCTCGGCTTTACCGCTTAAAAGCCGGAGTTTAGAAAAACGTCGAATTTTTTTTATTTGTGGTATCAGTACCTACTTACAGTAACATGTATTATGTGAAAATTTCAAGTATCTAATTTCTGGCCAAAAAGATGAACAGATAGCCAAGGTATATTAATAGAGCCCCATTGTCATTCCTAGGGTATATAGTCCTCACAAAGCGATTACGCAAAGTTCCCTTTGTGGGTCGGGAATGCGATTTGACGGAACCCCTCTGTATTTTTTAAGCCTCATTACGGAGAGTCCCACATAACCACAGGTGGGCCCCACTCCCACTGCGGTAGATTTAAAATCTTTCCTTCTGGGTGAAAAAAAAGGGTATACTTATAGTCCTAATATGCTCTACACTATTACAACAAATCAAAATAAGCTTCCTGTTTTCGTATATCAAAGTATTATGTAAGTCACTTTTGAAATTATCGATTGTTTGAAAATCGATTTTGGTTGCGATTGTGAAACTGCCACGCGCAAGTTTTCCAACAAAGAATTACTACGAGTGTTGAAGCTGGTTCAAAACGTTCCGTTATGTCGACAAATATGTGCATTCAGAGCTAAGTGTTGCCTGCCCGCTCGTTCTTCCATCGATGCGTTTAAAACTGAACTTTACGATGTTTAATTGGCATAGTGCAATCGATTTCAGTAGATAGCATGCTTGGTGAACACAGATTCTTTGGAGATTTGTTGTAGTCATCATCATCATTTCAGACGCCCACTGTTGGGAATAGGCCACCCTCAGGGATCTCCAAATCGTTTGGAGATTTGCAGAATTTGGATTAAATGTTCGATTTTGTTGCTCTTATCATATCATCTCAGGCAAAATGCACCCATTGCTCGGCGATTTTCAGAAGTATGATGAACAATTAATTATGACTGTTAATAACGTTCTTGCAAATAAAGATTATCTCTTTCTTTTTTCTTTCCACAAGGCCCTTCTTGGCACCGTCTTTTTTTTTTTTTTTTTTTTGGGAGGGGGGAAAATGCATTGACTCATTCCTCGTGGTCGAGCCAAACCACGAGGATATGTGGGACTCCCCAGACCGTACACGCCCGGGCCTACCCACTAAAAACCCCCCCAGCAGCTCTCCGTCCGTCACAAGACAGGGGGAAGGGGACAACAGCCAGGCCTTATTCCCGCTGACCCCCTGCCTGTGACACGTCCGTTGCCGGACTCCCCATTTGGCTCTGCTACTTTGTGGAGCGGCACAGAATTGCGCCGCTCTACACCCCGAAATTGTTTTTTTATTGTGGTTGTCTTCCACGCGGTCCGACGCTCAGTGCGCCGGGCCCCGGCCCGCTCAATGCGGGTAACGGGTTGCCCGACGGCAGATCCCACTGGATCCACCGCCGCGCGGGTGAGCCGAAGCTCGGGGAAATCCCCAACGGGCGCGAAGCGCCACGGCGAGAAACTCGCATCGACCTCGCTACTACAAGAAGTAGCTGCCAGAATCGGCTTCCAGCGAGAGCCACACCTCTTCTTAACATAAGAAGAGGGGACTTCGCCCTTCCCCGCATGAAGCGGGTGGCCACAAGAAGTGACCCACCGGGCTAAGCCCAGCCATCCCACGCCCTCCCTCCATAGGGGTCCTCTCGTCAGACTATTAGCCCGCGGCAGAGAATCTGCCGGGTTGCCCAGGGTGCACCACGTGGAGGTGTCTGACATCGCACCCCTTCTTGGCACCGTCTACGCCAAGTCGGCGTAAACTTTGTTAACTATGTTTTGCTATTAGCTCTGTTTTCTGAACAAATGGCATGGCTAAAAATGTTGCTACATTTTTAGCCGTATTTTTAGCAGTTCCGATCTAATCTGGTCGGACCAACACATAATCCTACGTGTTGGTCCGATCAAATCCGTCCTTAAGGCTTCTTTTCTTCTACTTTGCCAGTAATAAGTACCTTCTTTAGGCGTGATCTCTTTATATCACCAGTAAATTATGATCCTTCCATCTTCTGTGTGCGTGCTAACACTGGAGCGGAGTTCCGATCGGATCTGAACGAACCAATGCAATGAATTTACCTCTTACCTTCCACTTTGCCAGTGATAGTGATTTACTAGTTAGTTCTAAGATTATCAGCGCGCTTCCTCTAAAAGTGTCAAGTATCCTGCGAAGACAGATGATAAGGGGAATAGTTGCGTTGGTTCGATGTTTGGTGCATATTTTTATAGCAAATGTTTTCAATTAGAAAACTATTATTTCCAGTTGTATGTTGTTACAATCTGTATTGAACTTTACATCCTATATGCGAGAGTTAGGAGTTAATTAGGAGAATAATGACCATGCTCATGTTCCTTATACTATGCAACGGGTTTCCAAGATGAATCCACATACCCACTGCAACTGCTAAACATTCAGATTAAGATACCGGCACAAACATCATTTCCATTAATAACTAATTAAAAGTAAAATTATCATGCCTCTGTGAGAAATCAATTTGAAATGTCGTCACTTCCATAACCGTTTCCTGTATGCTGATCGACCTGATATGTGAAGTTGGGAATCAAGAATTAATGTCCTTGAAAAAATATTCTTGTTGAGTTTTGTCCGACAAAGACTCCTTCTCAAAACAGATCTTATTAACATATACCAATAATCGATAAATATAGATCTTTATCAATAGTACTAAAATTATTGGCGACAATAAGGAATACTGAAAGTTTGATTGTTTTAAAATTAACGAAATTGAAATTGCAAATAATACAGGATGGTCCAAAAAAACGTTGACAAAGATTTTTTGGAATAATTTTTAATATCTTCATGTTTATTACAAAATGAAATTTAAAATAAGAACGTCATTCATTAAACTATAAAAAACGCTATCTTCAAAATATCCTCCTTTGGCTTTGATACACAGACGCAAACGTTTGCTAAAATTATCCACAATATGCCGCAGCTCCTCCAACGTTATTTTTGCCCACTCTTTCGCAAGGGTTGCTTTCAGAGCGTCAACACTTGTATGTTTAGTGGCACAGGCCCCAATCTCTAAAATTGACCACAAACTATAATCCATTGGATTTAAATCAGGCGAATAGGGTGGCCACTCTCCTGAGCTTATGAATCCAGGAAAATTGTTTTTGCACCACTGCTGCACACTAAGGGCATTATGTGATAGAGCAGAGTCCTGCCGGAATATCCAATGTTGGTTAACAAAATGTTGCTGACTCCAGGGAAGAACTACGGCTTCAAGAATGTCTCTTTTATAGATTTCCTGATTAATTTTGACACGTTTTCCTATAAATATAAGGGGAGTTTTACCAGCAAAGCAAATACCACCCCAAACCATCACTGAATCCGGTTTCTGGAGGCGAGGAATGACTGCGGCCTCTCCAGGACGTCTAGAAGAATATATTCTGTCATTTTGATGATTATAAGCCTGTTCGATGCAAAAAAGTTTTCATCTGAAAAAAGGATGTTTTCCCATTTTTCAGTAGCGGCGCGCTTCCTAATCAAACGACATCTTTGAAGGCGAACTTTTTTATCTTTATCTTCAAGAAGTTGTGCTTTAAGCAGTTTGTACGCTTTTAATTTGAGGTCATCAACGACAATACGTTGCACCGTCGAACGACTCACACCCAATGCCCGAGCCAGTTTTCGCACTGTAGTCCATGGATTGCGACTAAGCCGTTTCTTGATAATGTTGCAAAGCCTGGGAGTCCAAATAGTCCTCTTTCTTCCTCTTCTTGGGCGGTCTGCATCATGCCCGAGCTCATTACATCGCTTAAGAGTCTTTAACAGTAGTTGACGGTTAACACTAAGGAATCCAACAACCTCACACTGTCGTTTTCCGTCTTCGTGTAAGGAAAATATTGACTCGCGTTACGAAGACATGGCAAATAACAATAATAATTAAATGTTTTTAAATAAACGATCCACTGCAAAACGTTACTAACATGTGGGAAAATATAAGAAAAAACAAAAGGACATCGTACCGTGTTACATTTTTAAAATTTTTCCTTTTTAAATTTGTCAACGTTATTTTGGACCACGAGTAATATACAAAACAAATTGATACAAACAGATTCATGATTATGCAAAATTAATAAAATCATAAAAAATAATTTCTGCATAAGAGTGCCTTAATAAGGACTAGATTGAGTATTCCCTTAACCACTATTTAATATTAATATACTATTTGATATTAAAAAATCCGGCCAAGTGCAAGTTTAACTCGCGCACCAAGGGTTCCTCACAAACTTATCTAAGTAGGTATTATAAGGTTCCTAACTACTTACATATTCACTTTACTTCTTGGATAAGAGGCAATCGGTCGCTCTACACAACCGGTTTTTAGATATTAGGGTTTCGTAGTAAACAAGGAACCCTTATAGTTTCGCCATGTCTCTCTGTCTGTCTGTCTGTCTGTCCGCGGTTTTACTCAGAGACTATTAGTACTAGAAAGCTGTAATTTGGTATGAGTATGTATATTAATCACGCCAAAAAAGTGGTAGAAAACAAAATTGAAAAAAAAAATTTTTTTAGTGTAGCTCCCATACAAGTAAAGTGGGAGTAATTTTTTTTTCTCGACTAACCTATCATGAGGGGTATTGTTGAATAGGTCTTTAAGAAATAATGTAAGGTTCAGAACAATATTTTTTCGATTTAGGGAACCGTTTCTGAAATATTTGGTGCAAATTTTTGTTAGAGGTAAGTGTCCCCCCTTTATCTGCTAAACGGTTAGTATATGGACACGTGAAAAAAATTACAACAGTAGTATATATAACGAAGCTTAAAGGAAAACTATCAGAGTTGAGTACTAAGTACAAACTAAAAATTTATAGACGACCAACTTATAAAATGTAGGTACTGGGAAAGGTAAATATAAATTGACGAACCACGTGAAGTTAAGAAAATATAAAATTAATGCAGTTTTGACAATAATAATAATGCCTAATTTAATAGCAACGTGTTGTGAGGTGTGAGTGTGAACTCAAAGTTGGCATTTGCAACTACGGAACCCTACACTGCGCGTGGCCCGACACGCACTTGGCCAGTTTTTATCACATGCTCTGGGAGACTATTGAACCCTGAAGGTCCCATCACACGTGTTAACTTTTTTGATTTGCTTAATGTGTGACTTGCGGATGCTAATAAGTCCGAGTGTCTTAAATTTCGTCCATGTATATTTTTATGTGAAGTGAATTTGCTTTTAATTAAGTATACATAAACTGCAACTTGATAAATAATTATAGATGGCAACGTCATTATCTTTAATGATTGAAAATGAGGCAGGCATGTAGCAGATATATCCTGGCGCCTCTCCCGGATAATACCTATAACCGAAAGAAATAAAATAACAATATCATATGTTCATACTCGTATGGATTTGATTTTCATAATATTACACTTCCAACAGTTTGTTGAGGCATCGCGAAGTCTGCTGACGCCCGATAACGCGGAGCTGTCGTTACCTACTGCATTTCTCACGGTAGGGTTGTCACCATCGCTAACCATTAAAATATATTAAAAATAAAACATGATTTCGTCGTGTACTTGTTTTCATTGTCGAATATTATCCAACGGAGCTCCGTTGGATGATATTCGACAATAAAAACAAATACACGACAATCAATGAATGCTACCTTCTTAGCTGAGAAAGTAGCATTAGATGTCACTAGCAACTCAAACACAAGCAAACGTAGTAGTAGTAAGTGTCTTGGGTCGTGTCGTGATTGTCTTCATAATGGGAAGATAAGTTGATTTGGAGAATCTGGTAACCGCCTCCGTGGTCTGGTGAATGAGACCACCGGCAATGATTTGGAGAAGAAGGAGGTTTCTGATTGGTTCGTTTGGCGGTAGGGTTTCTAGCTCACCTGGCTGGTTACAACCATCTTACTTAAGTTTGTCGCCATAATATCATTATTGTGTTTTGGCAATAGATGTAAGGTAGCCAGTTCCTCAGTGGTTGAGGAGTCCGGATGAAGCTCTTTTCCATAAGGACTAAGAGCTTCCCAATCGTAAATTAACAATATTGCTTTAAAATTTAAATCACAGCTTACTGACAGACTCGTGCCAGCCCTATCCGAAGCGTATGAAAGTGGAGTCGTCTGCGAGCGCCTTAATAACAGTTGCATTGTATATGAAAATTTACACACTATTGTAGCGAATTGAAATTCCTTGCGGGATGCGAGAATAAAATGAGCGGCAGACCTTTTATTGGCAAAATGTAACAATCGTTTTTTTAAATTAAATTAATTGGTAAAAAGTATTTATTACATTTTCAAATATAGTACAATAATATGCATATATTGATTTGTCGGTGTCAGATTCAAAAGAGTTAGTCACTAAGATTGAGGGTCTTACCACAAGACTTTCTTTAAAGATGTCTTACGTTAGTCAGGGTGTAAAATGATGCTGTTATAATGTTAATAAGGGTTAATGAGGAATAGAGACAGCATCATATTCACACCATGAC
This sequence comes from Schoenobius gigantellus, assembly GCA_963935595.1. Classification (NCBI taxonomy): domain Eukaryota; kingdom Metazoa; phylum Arthropoda; class Insecta; order Lepidoptera; family Crambidae; genus Schoenobius; species Schoenobius gigantellus. The sequence goes on along the minus strand of OZ012563.1, from coordinate 11,370,206 downwards.
CAGCTTGAGGTAAAATTTTGTAGTAAAACCATATAGTTTTAAATTAAGACTAGAATAGACTGTGCCCCGAGTAGAATCGGGAGGCCCTGCGATCGATCCTGCCTTGTACCAATGTGTTTTTCGTTTCACGAATTTCATATGTACATTTATCTGACGCTTCTACGGTGAAGGAAAACATTGTGAGGAAACCTGCATACACCATATCCGCATTGGGCCAGCGTGGTTTGACTAAGGCCTAATCGTCTTAAACAACTAGCTAGGGTAAGGTAATTTAGGATTTATCTCGTTTGCTTAAGCCCAGAGTTGGGGTATATTTGGTTCACTTTCTAATGGTGGTATAATTTTTTAAGAAATTTAATCAACCATTATTTTAAGATTTTTCCATATATTGTTTTGGAAGTAAAGCGGTTTCATTTGCAGGGATATTTTTAAAACGAGCAGCAAATGGTCTAGCATATGCTGACGACAGGATGTTGATTTGAGTATTCGGTAAAGTTCCTTAATGGGCTCTGACACTATCCACGGAAAGAAAGAGAAATTCATCCTTAATTTGACTATAGGTGGATTTTACAATCGTCACATGATATCTGTCGAACCGCCATATTTATTTAAAGTTAAAACATATCTGACGATTAAAAATCTGAAGCTTTGACACCCCCACATAGCTCTAAACAAATGAAGTTGTACAAATAATTCGTGGTAGCTATTAACGTCATATCTGATCGAAATAACACCAAATTCGTTATTGAAAAGAGGGATTGTTCGTTCGAGCTGATCCACTTAATTTCCGAGGCCAGTTAAATTTGATCCTCAATTTAAACTTAATAACGTTGGCTTTGCTTTGAGTCCTTCCAGCTTTTCTTAATTAGAGAGGAGGTGGCGATGAGCTTGCGGGCATTTGTGCAATATTCCTTATCAGATGCCCACAGACTTGTTTAATTAGGCAGCTCATTTTGAACATTCTAATTTTATTAGTGGCATTACGTGTAGGTACCAATTAGGAGGTAATTATTAGGTACAGTTAAGGCAGTTTTAAACGAGGTTTTTTCAGTGTGATATATTAATCTGTGACATAATAAGACTGTCCTGCTAAAGATGGAAGGAGACGTACTAGCGGGAAAATGCGAAATAGGCAACAAATTCAGTTTTCAATATGTTTTTATTAAATCCATATGTAACGCTGCACACTTATCGGCGTCGAATCATAGGGTTCACCGGAAGAATTCGGATTGTACCTTCTTCGATTCTCTCAGTTTTTTGCCTTCTTCGATATGTATACACTTTTACTTTAACTTTAAAAATTTGTTTACTTGTGTGTTGTTGGGTGGTTGTTATACAACCAGAGGGTGACTGTACAAGAGTCATTTGCGCACCTCTCTATCATAATTATTTTTGCAAAGCAATGCTTGCATTGCTGTGTTTTTGTTTCAAGGGCAAGACATGCAGTGAAATTACTAGGAATTCAGACGTCTTTATGTTATAGGTTGGCTACTTCTATACTATAATATTATAAAGAGAAAAGATTTGATTGTTTGTTTGTTTGTATTGAATAGGATTCGAAACTACTGAACCGATTTTGATGAAAGTTGGTATAGGGATAGTTCGAGACCAGGGGAAGGACATAAGGTAATTTTCCTACGGAAAAATATAAATTCCCACGGGAAAACAAAAATAATGCGGACGAAGTTGCGAGCGGAAAGCTAGTTAAAAAAAACTTAAACTGTTATGAGTTTTTGTAGGTGTTGCACATTTGCGAATTTTACAGGATCCATATACATACCACCAGCAGGCGTAGCACGGGCTGCCAAGACTGGACTCGAGTCATGCATTATCTCACAATTTCAGTGACATAATCTCTATGTCTTATAGAGTAGCACTGTAAATTTTCTTGACGCTCATCAAGGAACACGTGTGACTGAGTTTTATCACAAATTTCTTGGCGTGCCTGTGCGCCGACTGCTGTGGTTGTAGTAAGGGCATTAATACTTTAGAAGATGTAGAAGCAGTCGGGGAGCAAAAAAAAAATGTAATAAAACTCAGTCACACGTGTCCCTTTACGAGCGTCAAGAAATTTTTATTACGTCAGTCCCACTTAATACGCGCCACCGTGCTACTCTTTAAGACCTCAGTGGTCTGAGTCTTGTCTGAGTGGTCTGACATAGAGATTATGTCACTGAAATTGTGAGATAATGCGTGACTCGAGTCCAGTCTTGGCAGCCCGTGCTACGCCTGCAGGTGTGTAGCCTGTGTGTTTATCATGAGATTATTAAGACAAGCTTTGTTATACATTTAAGCAAACATTTTTTAAATATTTATATACAAAAGCGAAAACTCACTCACTCACTCATTATTAATCACGAATTAACGAAAACAATTTGATCTATTAACATGAAACTTCGCAGGAAGGCAGCTTATGATTAGGACTATGCATTTTATGTCGGCAAAGAACGAAGTTTTCGAAATTCAACCCTTAAGGGAAGGCGTTGAAAATATGTATGGCAGTTCGTCAATTTTGAAGCATTAAATTTTGAATTTCAGCTGATAATTTAAAATAAGCGAATACGTGTTTAAGCTTATTGATCGCTTGTTAATTTTTTGAAAATTCCCCACTTAGAAATGTGAAATAGGGGTTGAAATTTTGTTTATTTTATTTTTGTATATAATACAGATAGGAATTGAAACGGAACTTTTTCAAATATTTTTCTTTATAGTTTGAGTTGTTTTTACAACGGAAAAATATAGAATACGAGCCGGCTTGGCCGATCATTATGAAATTTTTTGAGTATGTTCGGTAGGTCTGAGAATAGGCCGTAAACTATTTTTTGTTAAGGCGAAACGTAGTTGGCGGACACAGCTAGTCTAATATATAAAATTCTCGTGTCACAGTGTTTGTTACCGAACTCCTCCAAAATGGCTTCACCGATCTTTATGAATTTTTTTGTGTATATTCAATAGGCCTGAGAATAGGTCGTAAACTATTTTTTATTATGGCGAAACGTAAGTTCGCCGTTATTATGTCGAAACGTAGTTCGCCGGCACAGCTAGTCTAATATATAAAATTCTCGTGTCACAGTGTTTGTTACCAAACTCCTCCGAAACGGCTTGACCAATGTTCATGAAATTTTTTGTGTATATTTGGTAGGTCTGAAAATAGGTCGTAAACTATTTTTTATTATGACGAAACGTAGTTTGCGGACACAGTTAGTACAAGTACCTATAGGTACTGACTGCCCTAGTTAACATATAGTTTTGTTTATATACAAAGTAATGTATCCATCACCGAAGTTACTTCATGCAACGTCAATTATAATTATCACTTAACTTTTTTATGATACCTAAGTGCTGCTATCTAGATGGGATCGTAATATTGTAAGCGCATCGGGCGATCTTTCCACAACCAGTAATTATGGCCAACCACTGATGATTAACCATCATGGCCACGCCCCATGGGAGGTGAAACAGTTCGAAGAAAATTATTTTTATACTTCACCGGTTGTGTACGAGACGTGAAATTGTGATGGAGAAACCTTAAATTAAATTACTATTTCATATCATTTATGACAACTTAACAAATTACTATTTAGTGTTTGCAAGGTTGCTAGTTATTGAAAGTATATAGTTTTATTAAGTTTAACTCGATCAGCGATCACAAGTGGTACAATATTTTTTAGAACCAAAATCAAATAATATTTGTTCAAATGTAATTCTATACTTAGCTGTGTACGCGAACTACGTTTCGCCATAATAATCACCTAGGGGTATAAAAAATAATTTACGACCTATTCTCAGACCAACCGAACATATACAAAAAAAATCATAAAAATCGGTCAAGCCGTTTCGGACGCGTTCGATAACAAACGCTGTGACACGAGATTTTTATATATTAGTTGATAATTCGATCTTTAACATTTTTGGCGATAAGAAAAATGGGCGTAAAACTTCAGTTTTATGGGTCTTTTAACATACTCTTTAAACTCGCAAATCGGCAACAAATTGTATGAATAAAATTGTGAGTGAAATATAGTACTGATTTAAAGTAGACGTATAACATATTATACAATAGTGCAATTTAAAAGAGAGGATTAAATAACACTTCCAGTTGTGTAGTGTTCTAATACTAATAGTGAACCCAGTCACTAATAGATATCAGACAATAGGTTATAAGAAAAAGGAATTCAAATAAAAATCTACGTTTCCTTTGCTTCCATATCCGGTAGGAAAACTAAAACATCGTATTATTTAATTATCCAGTTAAACTTAAAAGCTTATTTTTTTCAGAGAAAATGCAAACATAGCTGTTTCATATTTTAATTTCAAGTTACCTCAAAAAGTTTTTAAGAACTTTAAAAGGTCCAAGGCATACCAAATAATGTTAAACGAAAAATGTTTCTTTTTTCGTTTAAGGTAAATGAGCTCAAAATTAACTTATAAGGGCATCGCCATTTATTGATGTTGTCATTAATGTCATTGGTAATGCAGACGGTGCAGTTCAAAGGTGACTTTCGAGTAGTGACTATGTTATTCGTTTAGCATAGGAAAGTAATGGAATATCTTCTATTTCCCAATTGAATTAGCATAGGTTCTTAAGGTGCTCAGCTAGGTATATGCGCTGACCCCTCGATCTTAGACCTGCCTAATGCACTTATATGTCAGTTAATATACCACAGTTAAAAGCTCGACTAAAACAGCACGGTATTAAATTGCATTCGCACCTGCTTATCGATAAATTAGTAAGCAATTAGTGAGATTAACTGTTTATACTGTGTGTGCTACACACATGTATTGAGTCTTATTCCTTATCAGTCCAACATAGTAGTCAGTATGAGTCATTAAGACTTCACTCAAGTTGTATTTTGTAGTGCTAAGTCCTCACATTTTAATTGAAGAATTCAAAATGGGAGTAGGTAGGCTTTCGCAGCTGTACATTGAAATTCTACAATGTAGGAACGAAAACGTTTTTGCTGCTGGACAGGGAAAATTTAATAATATAGTTAAGAAAGTAAGACAATAATTAGAAGACCGTAAAGTATGTGTCGCGCTGATAGTACGAAACGACTCATATGATAACATTTTTCAGTTATCGTCTAATATACTACATATATAAATCTCGTGTCGCACTGTTTGTAGCCAAACTACTCCGAAACGGCTTGACCGATTTTTAGGAAAATTTTTGAGAATATTTGGTAGGTCTGAGAAAAGGTAGTAGGCTATTTTTTAAACTTACAACTCTAAATTTTCACCCTTTTACCACGAGCCCCCACTTTTTTTTAATAGCGATATTAGTATTTTTACCGGGGCGAAACGTAGTTCGCGGGCATAGCCAGTTTTATATTATAAAAAAATAAAATAATGTACATAGTTTGTTAGTCCGTAAGTTATACAAGTTAGAAATTAAACAATAAATTATGTTAATAACAAAGATGACAATAAAAATTATACAAGGTAGCACACAAGTAATGTCATAATGTGAATTGGCTACCATTTTGTTAGAAATTAATAAAAATTATATCTGTTTTCATGAAAAGTTTATTTAAAGATGTAAAATTGATGACATTAAGATGAAAAAACCGGCCAAGTGCGAGTCGTACTCGCCCATGAAGGGTTCCGTACGATTTATGACGTATTAAAAAACTACTTACTAGATCTCGTTCAAACCAATTTTCGGTGGAAGTTTACATGGTAATGTACATCATAAATTTTTTTTAGTTCTATCATTCGCTTATTTTAGAAGTTACAGGGGGGTGGGGGCCCACATTTTACCACTTTGGAAGTGTCTCTCGCGCAAACTATTCGGTTTAGAAAAAAATGATATTAAAAACCTCAATATAATTTTTGAAGACCTATCCATAGATACCCCACACGTATGGGTTTGATGAAAATTTTTTTTTTGTGTTTCAGTTCTATGTATGGAGAACCCCCAAAATTTATTGCTTTTATCTATTTTTGTGTGAAAATCTTAATGCGGTTCACAGAATACATCTACTTACCAAGTTTCAACAGTGTAGTTCTTATAGTTTCGGAAAAAAGTGGCCGTGACATACGAACGGACAGACAGACATGACGAATCTATAAGGGTTCCGTTTTTTGCCATTTGGCTACGGAACCCTAAAAATGATATCGCTCGAATGACCATCTGTTGAATTGATGCACCATTATGGTCGTTTTACAATTTCAATTGTTGCTCGCAAAACAACTAGCTCCAAATTCGCGATTTCTTCTTTAATGTTAGCCTTAAGACATGCAAGGCTTGTAGTAGTTGTGGTAAATGCGACCTTTCAAAAAGCTCCAAAGGAAGAAACCTGGCACCGTTAAATCTAGTGATCTTAACGGCCAGTTCGGAAATTGATAGATAGATTAATACTTTATTGCACACAAAGAAAACAGAAACACTCACAAAACTCTTAAAATTAATGTGGGCAAAGGCGGTCTTATCGCTGGTAGCGATCTCTTCCAGACAACCTTGAAATGGAAATTGGTGTCTCAAAATCTCCATCGTTGCCTGAGCGGTGCTGTGTGAGCAGTTGTTCCATTCTGCTGGAACCAACAATACTCTATGGCTTATGTCAACTAATTCTACCGGGTATAAGGGACGGTGTCCCTTTTCTTTTAACAGTGAGTTCAGACCAATGTTAATATTTGTTTACCGATGTTTATTCTTCCCGGAAAAGCTTTTAAAGCGTAAAAAGGGGTTTTCATTTTTAATTTTTATTCATGTTACGCAATGTATGGCGCGCCGGCATCATTTTTGTTCCGCTCACACCGGTGCGTTGACGTTCGATGACCCAAACAGCTGATTCCGCGTGCAGTATGATGGAAACGTTATACGATTTATATTGCAAAGTTAATTTTTGTGTATTCATTATGGTTTTATGACAGAATATGATTTGTAAACATTAACTTAGTTATATAACACCACAAAATTTGAAAAAAAAATGAAAAAAATTAAAAAAAATCCAGGAGAAAATTTCAGTGATTTTCAAGTTAGGATCATGGTCTGAACTCACTGTTAAAAGAAAAGGGACACCGTCACTTATACCCTGTATATCGATCTGCAACATCTATGTCAAAGCACAATTACATTTGATTCCACTTGCAAAAATTATAGCATACTCACATTATGACATTACTTTTGCGTTAACTTGTAATGGGAGATCCAGTTTAAAGGGTCTTTTGACTATCCCCTTCCTTTGGATTTGCGGCCCATTTTTCTTCTTGGACCACGGGTGGTCCGCGGAGCATTGGTTGGGAACCACTGCCTTAGACCGACGAGGTCGCGCTCCCCGGCTAGCCTTAATCGTACCAGAGGGAGACTGATTATAAGAGTCATCTGCGTGGATACTTGCATTGTTGTGTTGCGGTTTGAAAAATAAGTCAGGCAGTGAAATTACTGGGTACTGTGACTTAACGCTTATGTTACAAGTTGGCCAATTATTATCAGGTAAGGTGGGTAGCCTGATTGTTTCCTATCTCAGTTGTTTAAACAATCTGTCCTTGTGAATGCCTATCTATATCCAGCAGTAGGCATTATGTTTGCTGTTTAATATCTGTAAACAAAAATGGTTAAATATTTTTTATATTTGCTCTAAACATTTTTTTCCCCCAGATCACACTTGGTAACGAAAACGTACGTGTTCTCTTTCAAGCTGAGGATAAATAGCTACAATCATTCTTGTCTCATAAAACCAATCTAAATAAAGGAGCAGCATTCAATGGGGGCTATTCAAATTCTTATCGTTATTTGCGGATCCGTTGTTCAATATTTTAATACATAATATTATAAGATGCTTATGCCGAAATCGACCGATGACACTCAAATTGAATGCCTTAATGACATTATATCAACATCACGTCAATCATAACACGATCGGACCTTTGCAGTGCAAGCGATGCTATTTTGATTCTCGTAAGGTGTTATTTGGCACCTCTAACATTTGACATTCTATGCAGACACTTTGATCCATCGGTAACGGGTCTAAGAACTTTTAAAGAAATTTCCATTTTACAAACATCATTAAGTATACTATTATCTTGCTTTTCGCTCGCAGCTTCGCCCGCGTTATTATCATTTTTCCCGTGGGAATTCTATATTTCCCGAAGGAAAAGTAGTTATAGTTAACGATAATGTGCATCCTATTAGTGAAATAATTTTTGAAATCGGTCCATTAATTTTTAATTTTTTTTAATTACAAACAAAAATACAAACATTTTCAAATAAGCATACAAATTGTCTCCGAACGCTTGCGACCAGAGTCGCTTGCACATTTCCGACCCAAGAACTCACTTCTGCAGCACACGAGTTCCGACTGATGCCCAACTATATAAAATGCTGGTGAATTCACTCATGCGCAGCAATACAACATTATTGATTATCGCTGCGTTTTTCTGTGAGATGTCAGTTGGGCTCATCAGAAATTCATCTTTCAACTCAGTTCTCCAACAAAATCGTTACTGCGGATTACGGATAACCCCCGGCCGTGAATGACAGCATCGATTAATACGAAAAAGACAAACGACAATTTATTGCCGAAGCAAAGCCAAGATGGTCGACATCGACACCCATCGGTAACGAGATCGCGACTCGTGCGCAGCCAAAACAGTGCGCATGTGTTCCGATATACGCGATAAATAGAATGTTAATGGGGCGGGAACTTCGTAATAAAACTGCGAGGACCACACGACCACACGAGGACTAATATAGTTTTGTTGGCGATCTTAATGTGTGTCGCTAAACTCGCTAACTGGCGTTCTTTATTGCTATTGATACAGTTGCTAGTGCCTATGCTTATTATTCCAATTTTCCTCTTTATAATTATTGTTTTCTGACAATAAACAAATTATTTCCACTAATTAGGACATAAATAACACTTTAAAACCAGCCAGCCATATTTTATCGACAATAGTCAAGTGAACATAAACTTTTTAATTTAGAACACTAGTGGCCAGCACATTTTTCGATTAGTTTTAAACGAATGAGCCTATATACATTTATTGACAGAGCCTAAGATTTGTTGATGTGTTTATAAATGGACATTTATTATTGGATATTAATTTACCATTATACTTTATTGCACAAATGTAACAAGCAATTTTCTTATACAGCAAAGTAGATTTTTGGTCTTATCACATATTTCTTATTTTACTTTTATAGAAGTTATTAATTCGCTTTTTATTTCTCGTAGAAATACGTATTTTCATCTAAAATAGTTCTTGTGCAGTAAAATACCTTAAGCGTTATTCCATTTGAATTTGAATGAAAGTTAAACACACAAACTGACAATTTCAAATATCAGTTGATGTATAAGTTAGAACAAATAGATATCACCACTAAATCGAAAACAAATCATTTGTACTAACCATTATCAAAAACTTCAAAGCTATTAGACGTTAGACAAAGCTTACAATAAAAAATTAATTGATTGATTCACTTAGAAGTATAAGTGTTGGAACCATTTGTTCCCCTATCTTCAAGATATAAACCTTTTATATGATTTAAATGCACTTCGAAAGATGTTAAGTAATCTCTCCCACACATTACTCTAAGATTGTCGCTAGACTCAACACCAGTTTTTTTGACCCCTCGGTTATTTATATTGATTTCTAGCTAGAGTTCCTTGTAATATTGTCAAATGCATCCCCTTTGCATGTCCTAATGGATCCTTTATTTTCTGTCGCTATTGTTTTAAGATATTTTATTGAATTAAAATTAAGAAAGATTGTTTTATGTTTTGTGACAACTATAAGGTTAAATTTTCGTAAAAAAACGACGTACTTACAAATACTCGTTTTTGATAATATATCACAAAACTGCCTTTTTTATTGAGCATTCTATTTGTGAGAAAGCTGTAGAACTTTTCATGTGAACGTAATAGTATACACATAGTATATTATTTCGCTTAGAAATAGCTTACAGTTGTTTTTTGCTGTTTGTATATGTAAATAAATTAAATATAACCAAGTAGTGTTACAAAAACAAGCGCAAATAAATCACATCATGCATAATGATCATTGTAACAGTTAATCGTCGTCTGAACAGCCGTTACTAACTCGTACTTAGTTAAACTTAAAACAAATAGTGAGGACTTTAAAGACACCATTGAGGTAATATGTTAATGGATACGACAAACTGCGTGTTAAGAGGGTGCTGAAACTTTATGTACAGATACCTGCAAACCCCTAGACATAGGCTCCTTATTATTCCCAAAATTCCTGCGAGCTCTAGGCAACTGGGTAGGTAATCTGCGGGCGGAGCAGCCTCCCTAGACAAATGCCTAACGCTAACTTTTCCGCAGTCGTTCCGCAGAAAAAATGTATGGAGATGACATTAGCTTCGGAAAAAATAGCGTGAGGTTGTCGTACTCTAATGTCATTTTCTTACATTTTTCTGCGGAAAGACTGCAGAGAAGTTAGCGTGTGGCATTTGTCTAGGGGAGCTGATCCCATATATAAAATACACATGCTTATTTTTTCTCAGTCGTTCCGCAGAAAAAATGTATGGAGATGACATTACCTGCGGAGAAAATAGCGTGAGGTTGTCACAGGCTAATGTCATTCCCATACATTATTCTGCTGAACGCCTGCGGAAAAATTAGCGTGTGGCTTTTGTCTTTTGTTAGACTTAAAACCCTTTTTTTACACAGGACAAGGAAGCTCTTGGTCTTCGTTTCACTAAATGGTAAATGACAGTAAGGCTGAAGCTGTAAGCGAGTTTCATCTGGATTCCTTAACAATTGAGAGAATGTTATTAACGTTGTTACTATCTGACAAACTAAGTAAAACGGTTGTAGCTAGCCAGTCTAATTTATGTCTAAATGGGGAATTAAACCTTGGATCTATAAATAAAAACCATCAGACTACGGAGGCGTGTAGGTGGTTAAACTAACCCTATTTAATATAATTAATGGTGTCAGGCGTTATTTTCGGAAGTCCAATTTACTAATTGTTAAGGAGTAGGTATATAGGAATGTTTGTACTAACTACGTAGGCCAATAGTGAACCGCCCGCCCTCCTTCAATCGCATGCGACAAAGGAATATCACTTTAGTACCACACCAACATGCAAATACTTAGATTCGACGCGTTTCGTCACTCCACGTGGCATCCTCAGGATGTTGTCGCCTTCGCTGCGCTCCGACGACTCAACGCAGCGAAGGTGAGAGACAACCTAAAACATGCCGTATTCATTAAGTAAGGAGCAAGCATGATTTCATGCATCGAAGGCAATTTCTCATCTTGTAGCATTAGCAACAGAAATAAACTAATTGAAAGTTCGACGAGACTGATTGCTTTCCACCTTCACTCCCAGCTATGAAAGATGTTCACGAGGCAATGAGTAATAAGCTAACATATTGAGTAACCACTCTGTCAATATTTGTATAGTTATATTAATAATAATATGAATATAACTTTGTATGCGTTTGAGTGTATGTTTGCAGATAGTCCGTCACTTCTGATAATGGTTTCAATGCTCTTTGAAGCTTACAATCTAGTTCTAATTCAACTAATTTTGTGAATTTAACGTGACCCTTTTTACGAGAATCCTCATGTTTCTCATCACCTTTAATTTTCTCTAAGGTGTGGGCAGCGGGCGCCGATGATGTGTTGTAAACGAGCTCAATATTAAGATTTATGGCTGTTCTGTTATCCGTTATAGTTAGTGTGAAGTTGGATACTTTATCAATATTTCTTATGTCACATATGGTTTGCTTATATTATTACATCAATTTTGCTATTTTGGGTCTTATATTACATCTATTATTTCTATTATTAGGCCTACTTCCACACAAAACATATAACTTACCGGGATTATTGATCGGGTAGTGTCAACTGTTATAGGAAGTATAGGAGTTCCAAATTACACCTCCAGATCCAAACTAACCTCGTCTTTTTCGTGGTGTAGCTTGCTGATTAAGAGATGAGGCCCTTAAGGTCCGTTGTGACCTGCACTGAGCCAGCGTGGCGGCATGCGGCCCAACTTCTTTTATCATACGGGAATGTTTCATCAGAAACTCTTCGCACTTTGACTCTTTTTTAACCTACTTCGAAAAAAGGAGCGACAATCAAGCCTCAATTCGACCGTATATATGCTTTTTTTAGTTTTTTTTATGTTTGTTCGCGGATAACTTCGTCGTTTATGAACCGATTTTGATGATTCTTTTTGTATTCGATAGTGGATACTCCAAGGGTGGTCCCATGGTCACCAAAATTAGGATCTGATAATGGAATTCCATAAAAATCGAGAAAAACCATTAAATTTTTACGTGTGTCCAACGTGTTTTGTGTATATGTTACGCGATTACTCCGCCAATTGTTGACCGATTTTCAAAATTCTTTTTGTATTCGATAGAGTATACTCCTGGGATGGTCTTAAGGTCACCAAAGTCAGGATCTGATGATAGGATCCCATGAAATCGAGGGAATCCCTAATTTCGAATCCTTAATTTCCCTCACCGAAGGTGAGCTGGTATTATATTAGGGTCTCTTTCACTAAAAAGACTTCTTTCACTAAAAAGTTAAAAATAAAAAAATATTTTACAAAAAATAAAAACCGACTTCAAAAACACTGAAAAGTTAAAAATAATATAAGAATAGGTACAGACAACATCACACTTCTATATTGAAGTCGGTGGCAAATTTTAAGACTTTCTAGGAGATTATCGTTTGGCACCGACTTCTATATAGAAGTGTGATGTTGTCTGTACCTATTCTTATATTATTTTAAACTTTTCAGTGTTTTTGAAGTCGGTTTTTATTTTTTGTAAAATATTTTTTTTGTTTCCCCATTTTTTTAGTCTGTGTAGCCTTTATCTTAAATTTATCAATCGTGCTCGTGAGCTTGGTGATTAGTTGTAAGGCCTTGTAATCCTCCGCTTTTGGGTATCAATTACTCTAAAGCTTTGACCTGCTGCAGGCTCCTGCAGCATCCCAATGTTGCAGTTAGTACTCTATGCTCTCCAATTCTTTCTTGTAGACCCAACAGTTTGGAACTGTCATGACCTCTTTTCTTGGAGGAGATCTTTTTTCTCTGGGGGAAATGCGTAACCGCACCATACCCGCCGTTGGCTAGACGGCGGGCGTGTGTGGGGCTCTCCCGGCGGAGTGCCAGGCCTTCCCACTAAAACCCCCCGGTGTTCTCCCTGCCCTTATGGGGCTAGGTAAGGCCCTCACTGCGACTCCACTACCCACGCGCCCGGGTCTAACAGGAGACCTATGTTTGTTGGGGCTTTGTATGACTAACGTGATGATGATAAGCTTCAACCATTGCAGATGATGCAGAGCTATAACATAAATTTAAAAATAAAATAATGAGTTATAATGATTAGAACCTAACTTTTAGGATGTAACTATAAGGGAGTGATTATTTTATATTAAAACTAATATTATACTAGTCACCAAAAAAGCGGATCATTAGTAATAGTTCCATGATCAACCTTTCCTTAATGAGTTATTTTTATCACATGAACTAATTTTTTATCTTTATTTCTCTTGGAACGCGTAAGTTTTTTCTGCCCTACCTTTATAGTTGACTGAGAGAAAAACTCCGCCAATTTTAAAATTTTCGTTGTGCAATAAAGAATTGAATCAATAAATTACCACTGAACGTAAGGTAATGGTACTGTTGACAGTACAGCTAACGTATATTTTAGTAGTGCTTTTGGCACTACTGTACTGACTCTTTCATTAAATTCTATTGGTTTATATAGAGTGATTGAGTAGCTAAGCTATGATTTCTGATACTCAAGGCTCAGATGGATGCAAGTTTCGAATTTAGTCGAAATTGAGTCCTGTTATAAACAAGTTGCAAAGTTGTCGAGTTACCCTTGAAATAGTATATCAGTTATATTTTTCAATACGGTGGAGCGATTTCCACCTAATTATAATGAGTTTGATTTCTGGCAGGGTTGCTCACGCCATCGCAGTGGTGTCCATGTTCCGGCAGACGGTTTAAATGACGCACTTATGCTAAGGTAGCGGGCGGGTCGTGACGTTGCATACGCCGACGTGCGGTGCGAGTCAGCGGCGTTTGTCGGCAAAGTACCATAGCCTAATTCATGATTTGCTAGCTTAGTAGAAGAAATAGCATAACTATTTTGTCAGAGTGGTTGTCTAATGGTCGTTCTATAATATGACACTATTCACAAATTCTCAAATTCAGGCCTAGAGCATCTAGGCCACATAATGCGAAACTCCGAAATACGAGCTGCTTCAACTGTTAATCCAGGGTAAAATCCAGAGCAAAAGAAAGCCTAGACGCCGTAGGACTTTATTGCAGCAGTGGTTTGAGAGAAGCACAAGAAAACTGTTTCGAGCCTCCGATAGAAGACAGCACTCCAAGAGAAGGAAGACAAATTTAAGATCCTCAATAATGATCATTGTAGAGATTTAGGCTTGCCATTCTATTTTTTTTGCATGGCATGAATGTTATAAAATTATTGTCTATTTTTAAAAGACTCGGTTGGTATTGTTGGAGTTATTCCCAATGTCATTCCACAATGTTTGTTTTCAAGCTACGGCATGTCGGCGTCTTTTAAAGCACCGGGGAAAGTGATTGTAGGTATTTACTGTTTGCAAATTTAGTTAATACACCAGTAATTCACTAGTTTCATAATCTCTAAGTACTATTGAAATAAAAAATCTATTTTGATTTTATAGCTTATCACTTACACCAGAGTAATAGGGTGCCCCATGAAATTGTGTATTGCCATCATCCTACGTCCTCACTGGCTGGGGGGGCTATGACCCCATAACGACCAGGTGATATGGGAATTGCTGATCGTCTACTGAGCGCTAAGCATCAATAGCTGATATGCCCTGATATGAATAGACGCAAACATTGGAGGTAGTAAACGGAGCTTATGAAATAAGAAATTGATTAGTTTCAAAGGGTGATGGAATTGAAAGAGCATTGAAGTTGGGTAACGATGATGGTAATAAAAGCTAGTCTATTGAGCTATGCCTATTTAATATTGAAATTCAACTGTATGGAAAACTAAATTTACAGACTATTGGGTTGAATGTAAAGAGCTGAAATTTCTTCACATGTACCAGAAGTGAGGCGAGGAAAGCTAACGATGATGTAATTTTCTAAGTCAGGAAATGCTATTTATAAAAATACATAAATAAATGTTTATGTACATCAAATTCTTGATTATAAAATCTTTTCTGTTAGGGGAAATGTTCTGAAGACTAAAGATAAACAATGTAAGAATGTCCATAATGCTTTAAGTTTTTGTCAAGATCTGTGCTTCAATCAATTTTCCAAGAAAGTCCATAAACATATTCGTACGAATACAGATTTCATGTACAACACTCGTATAAACAAAGAGAACTTTACGCATTCTTGAAAGCACAATCACGGCTTTTGAATGGTAAGACGTAAATACTGGTCAAGCAGCAAGTGTTACTGGTCCTATGCATGCCGAACTATACGATGTTAAACATTAACATGTGAATTTACAAAGTCAGGTGTTTGAATATTAAGTAGTAAATCTTGCTGAATATGTAATTACATGCTAACGAAGAAATTTTGAAATTAGCTATATAATTTTATAGCTTAAGTTATTTTATTTCTAGTAGCCATCATATATTTCTACATAATGTTGTACTTAGAAATAATTGATTAATCAAAACCTAATGTTATTTATAAAATCATATTCATTAATTCAATAAACAACGAATACTAAGTTGTGTAGCCTTTCTAGACTAGATGATTTAGGATTAAGTTCGTTTTTTCTATCTTCAGGTTAATTATCTATATAGATAAAACAATGTTGCTTAACGCCATGCCACTAAGGATTTACTCATAAAGTAGGTCTATTAGTTATTCAACTCATCCCATTGTTTTAATATCGCCGCACCGTTGACGGTAAACATTGCATTGTGTAACCTGAATGCCCGTTTTTCAAGTGATCGATGCTTTAAGTATGCTATGCGACTCCTTTAACTTAGCTTCGTAGGATTACGGCTCTGGAATGTAGAAATCAAACCATCTAAGGGTTACAAGAAAATTTACGAGCATCGCTTCATCAGCTTAGGTTTCGCAAAATACTTTACAAGATTTATTTGTTGATGTCTACGTGATTTTATACTATGTAGCATCAGGAGTAAGTAACTATTGCAATAGCCGGTGCCATTCAACGGTAGGACTGTGTCGTACAGAGTTTCAACTAAATAAAAGTTGTTTAAAAAAAAAATACATGTGGAGACAATAGTTTCTAATTTGTTCTTCTGACATGTTTTTGCTCATTGTTAAATTGAGATGACTATTTCAATAATTTTGTAGATGTTGAACGATTTTTCCGCTTTGGTAATATACATTATTAAAACAACACGAATTATTTGATCACTAATCAACATCCAGTATATCAGCACTTTGTCTTTCTAATTTATACAAATTATATTGTTGAATTCCTAATTCTTAATTCTCATATCACAAGTTTCTTTTGCATCGAACCGTTTTAGACTTATTTTATCGATTTAGACTTATTTAAATTTGTTGTATCTAATCTTAGTATCTAATAATATTTTATAAGAATATGCTCTTATAATGTTTACGCGTTAGGTACTTATTTAACTTTCAAATATCTCTGTGCGTTATTTGCTGTAACACGTTGAATATTGCGAAGTTCATTTATGTAATAGTTTAAATCATACAAATTGACATCATAAAATACAAACGTTTGCCGTGGTATCATTCATTACACACTATTGTGTTTTTCTTAATGTAGGGGATCTGATAGTTGGACCTGCTATAAATACATTTTAGTGTTAAGTGCCTCTTACGGTCAGTTACGGTGGTCTCCATTCGCACCTCGTCTTTTTTATTTCTTCTAAAACCTGCACTGACCAGAAAACTGTTTGTGAGAACTGTTAATTTATTTGGTGTGCCTTACGCAAAGCGTGGTGGGGTTAAGTAGGGTTGGAATCCTGTAAACCTTTTGAATGTGAAAGTTTTATATTTCTATGTTAGTTACTAGTGGATTAATAATTGGAATTCGGCAACGATTTGTGTTAAAATGTTTACGAACTGATTTAAATCACATGTAAAGTTTCTTTTGAGTCTCTCGATAGCCGTTTAAACTTACTCAAGTCTCAAAGCTAAATGGCTTAAAATACTTGCAGGAGGTTTCAATGCAGTCAAACCTGTTGAGTCTTTGAGTGTAATTTGCGGGGAGGCAAATAAAATGCCTATGCACGCGTAATTGCTTATCAGTTGGCGTTAACTTCGACCAGTTTCACTCGCCGTCCTCTTGTCTGGAGAGATTGAATAAACTCAGCACGGCAATGAACGTCTGTATCAGCTTATTTCTTTTTGGTCGGAATCGCTTAAGAGATCACGTACTATACGGTGTTGCGCTAATATCGATGTTTATAATGTGTCTTCTGAAATTAATAGCTTCGTATTTATAATATAAATAATGAAATCAATACAGTAGTTGAGGCTATGACTTATTCGGCTACTGTCACAAATGTACCCTAGTAACTACTATAGAAGGTTACTTCTGAAGCTCTGAAGCAGTGATTTCAAGATTGGTCCCATAGTAAAAGCTGTTCTGTTTGCTTGTCTGAACAAGCACACACAAAATTTGGCTTCTAATTAAAATGTTACTCTCCTAATAAAAGTGTCAGTTGTGAGAAAAATTGCTTATGTGGTTTCATTGTTAATAATCCTAGTATTGGAGCTGATGAATTATATTGACACACCTCCCGACAGCTACTTTGGCTTTACCTGACAATGACGAAAAATAAACATTATCATCGGAAAGAGTGACTGTCACTCGATCTGGACTTAGTTCACCACCTTCAGCCATGCTGATGATGTAGGTTTAGGAAATTCCGTTGCTATTTTTTTCGTTGCTTTATCTTAGCAACCTATGTATCTAAGCTGTTACTTTGCCTTGTACTTATTGGCGGATTTTGTCTTGGATTGAATCGAAAATCCTCAATAGAAATTAGGTACTGGTAATTTTTTAGTTTCAGTCTGTATTGATGAGACACTTCATAAAAAGATTTCGATTAATTAAGATTCAGCTGGTAGATTTCACACAGCAAAATAATGTTGAATACTGAGTTCAACTAATTTTCGGTTATTGCGTCAAAATGTAGTCCTGGTCTTTTTTGGCTAAGTGAGTTCAGTGCTTTATATTTGAAAACAGACAGACAGAAAGAGTTACTTTCGCGTTTAAAGAATTAGTTTAAATTTGAGTAGAATATGTAATTGAATTTGTATTCTGAAAACCAGACTCATATCATATACATTATACACTGAGTATTTTTAAATAATATCGAGCTGAGCTAATATGACTCCAGCATCGCAGTAAGTCTAGTATATAATTTCTCACACTTATGAGTAGTTTAATAATTTCTAAAGTAAAATAAAAACGAACAGAAACCCCATTTATGAATGAGCAAACTAAAAGTACAAGTTGGAAGGTAAGTTGTCACTTATCTCCTATTGTGGTGTAAACTATTAAATAGGGAACTTTGGATCGAACATCTTCAGATGCATTGTTAAGTGAAAATGAACCATAGTGTTACACGATAAGGGATGTGTTACTTTCAACGCCACTGTCAGTCTATACCAAGGCGGCCGGTGCAACAATATTTGCTTACAGCTTTCTTATAACACCGTGTGTTCCGCGCCGCTGCTAACAAAAACGTTTTTAAAACGATTGCATTGTTCCCGCAAAATAGGTTTGGTTGGGGAATGGTCTTGATATTTGACCTTTGTTTCGACTCCGTCGTCATTGTTCGGTTTTCGTGAAATGTATAATTTCGTCAATATGTGTTTGTATATTACGTCCAAGATGCAGGGCTGCATATGTGAAGCTAAGTTTGTGCACAAGTTCCTAAAACTTTAAAAATAAAAAACCGGGAATAAACATTTTATAATAATTTCTAAAAAATAATATACCTGCAATCACTCTTACATATAATAATCCGTCTTACCTATTTCTGCCGCAAAGCAGCAGTGCTTGCATTGCTATGTTCCGGTTTGAAGGGTAAGATATGGCAGTGAAATTACTGGGTACTGTGACTTTACATCTGATGTCACAAGTTGGCAACGTACACTGTGGCTCTTGTGGGGGGTGCAGTTTTGCTGCGAATCTCACAAGAGCCACATGTATTATAGGTGACTGTTACCACTTACCATCAGGTGGGCAGTTTGCTTGTTTGCCAACTTTCTGCAATAAAAAAAATCATGAAATTATATTTCTCAAATTACTAATTTATTTATACAATAGTGCCTTATGCTGGCAAATCATACTAGTATAGTCCAGTATCTAAATATATTCTTTAGTTGGATATGAGTAGTTTGTAACTATAATTTTAATAATTGTTATTGTGTGTACTATGATTTATAATATTAATTGTTTGTACTAATGTTGTAATATTTATTTATTACAATCTATGTGATAGTAATGCTCAAAAAGCTATTCCTCTTCCTCAGCTTTTGCAGTGCAATGAGACATTACCATTAACTTCTTTATTTATGGAAGAAGAAAAGAATTAAAGTATTTAACAATTAGCGTATAGCCTCATATTTTGACTAAATGAGAATACAAAGAATTACAAATTTGCCTAAAATCACATTGCTAATAAATGTCGTATCTTAATCCTTAATGTGATGTACAGAAACTTATGAAGTGTTCTTACATTCATAATCATAATAAATGGTAACTATTAGTAACAGATCACTGAAAGTATCAAAACCATTCGCATCAACTATCCTCCCCGATGGTCAGACGGTCACAAAAAGAGCGGCGACCGCTCTGGAGAGCCCGTCCCTTACACTATTGTGCCGTAACCGGCGATTAACAGTTAATAATGCGGTTTTGTCAAAGTCGCGATGACAGCGAACGCTATTATACATGTTTTTGTCCACATTAACCCGCGGTCAGGTTCGAATCGCTCATAAATATCACTGCGAAACCCGGCCAGGGCAAATTTGTTTAATAGTATGGAATTTTTGGACGATCACGTATTTCGATGGTTCAGATTCAGTTGAAATAGAGCTGAGTGAGAGTGTTGTATGGTCTAATGATTTGTTGTTTTATAATTGGGCAAATACAAATAGGTACAATACATTTCCGCTTAGTGGTATCTTGGTGTCTACTGAAGCTGAGGGGAGATGTGAGAATAAAGGATTTCTATTGATTGTTTTAAAACATTTCTCCTTTCGTCTGTGCTTTTATGGTGTCCGACAAAGAATCCAAATAATTTTGTAAACTAAATTACAAGAGACTTACTTGAGTTAAGTTCGCTTTGACATCTGTCTTCAGTTTGTATTCCTTATTAAACGCAGGTTTCTAACCAAAGTTACAATATAATAGGGGTTAAAGTATGAAATTGCCGTTTTCTATGAAGATTTTTAAGAACATTGCTTATTTCATACTAACGTTTTTCTTAGTTATTTAATTACTAATAAAGCAAACTTTATGAAACTTTTAAAGACTGGTCAATAGACTTAAAACTAAGTAATAACATAATTTTGAACACAGGAAAATTAGTTTTCACAAAGTTATCGTCAATAATGTACAACATTCTGACGAAAAAATAGGGGGTAATTTTTGAGATTCTTTTTAATATATTAAAACTAATTTCTGAGATAAAATTGAAGCAAAACGTGCACTCTAGGGTCAAAAAGTAATGAAAAAACATATTTTTTATAGCTCTAAAATTAGAAAAGTTATAAAGTTATATATACAAACGAAAAAACGGCAATTTCATACTTTAACCCCTATTACTTATGCCAATTTGTTTGATTCGAACAAATATCATTGTGAAGGATTTGTGGAGGAATATTTCACTTATAAAATTTTTATCAAGGTGATCGTATTACCTATGCTATTGATTAACATTTTATTAAACAGAAATACGACAGAAATGGGCGAGAAAGAAGTACCTACTCCCACCTGAGGTACAGAGTCTCCCTCTGGTTAAATACATTTCGTATTGCCTTCTTAGACAAAAGACTCATTACGCCGGCCCAGTTCTAGTGATTCTGAACCCCTAACACCTCTTTGAATTGGGTCCCTTGGTTTCTCATAATCAACAGCCAACCAATTGACCTCTTCAAACTATGTTATAGTAACACCAGAACAAGAAGTGGATGCAGATGCAAAATTAACAATGTTGTCGCTTAAGTGTTTCTATTCATTGCAAAATTCGCGTAGGCGGCTGGAATTTAGGTATAACTAGGCTGTGCTAAATGTTTATTATGAGTTAAAATAGTGTTATTACTGTTATTACCTGTATTATCACTTGAGATACCAGTAAAACGTAAATTGTTGTGTTCAAATTGGAAATTATTATGCATCTTGGTGTATTTGTAACTGAATATTGTTCATAGATAACATTATTAGTTGCTGTGTTATGATCGGAATCGTTAAACATTATACATTTATGTGTAATTAATTTCATACTTTGAGATGCAAAATTTCAAGTTGCTTACGGATTTGAAATATTTAAGTTAAAGGTTTATCATCTTTAAATAAGTCGTGCATCGAATTTAAGTATTACACCCAATAAAATTAGTTAAAATACATTTGATTGGTTACCGAAGTAATGATTTGATATTTCAATATAGGAAAATTACAAGATTTCTAGTTCATAATATCTACCTTTTATACCTACATTTGCTTTATTTCGGACAGCCATGGCAATACATCTATATTTATTTAATAAATTGGTTGAGATTCAGCGCGCTGTTTTATTTACTGAAAGATCCACAAGACAAGAAATTATTTATATATTCTTGACTGACTTTTAATAGACTTGTTCTGTGACTAAGGAGTGGAGTTACTTTTGGTCGCTTTATTTAAATTTATTGGCTACTTGATTCAACTGTATATTAATTACATCTAACTGTAAATTAATTTTTTGCGGCAAATATTATTTTTTTGTTCACTTTAATTACAATAGGTACATCAGATACCCAACACACAGGCAGAAATCTCCCAAATTTCATGTTTTTGTTACAACAATCTCGTGCAATTATTTGCGTGATTGTTTCCGAGAGCGATGATTGTTCGATCAGAAGTAATTGATAAGGTTTAATGTCGAAACTAACGAGCGTTTTGTCAAAGGTCAACGTCGTGTCACGAATTGCGACAGCTCAGCTAATGCAGATTTAAACTGGCTTTAATGTTGACGCGAATTTGTACTATTTCGATTGAAGTGGCAAAGAAGGATTTAAAAAACCTAGCTTGGTAAGTCCAACTTTCAGAAAGAGGGCGATCGCTGAGCAGTGTTCGACAACCTACGCAGCATATTCTCGTCCTCAAGGTCTCAAGACGAAAGCCTTTCGAGTCTATTGCCATGGGCCTTATAAGCATGCTCAAAGCTAGACACCCAAAGGGCAATGGTGATGACTAGATAGAAGTTGTTCGACGTGATCGCATCAGGAATATTGAGATTTTTAGGAGAGCAAAGGTCACAGACCGATCGGTTTGGAGTTCCCTACTTATGACAAATAGTTTAACTTGGTAAATCCATCATCCAAAAACAGATCAATCGATGAATCCATCTCGGTTGTGCAGTGTTCAGGTAACTACGAATCATATTAACGCCCATCTACTGCAGTGTCTTAAGAGGAAAGACTTCATTACGTGCGTATTGTCAGTGCCAATGATGACGCACGGAACTGGGACGTGGCCGCTTCCAATGGGATTCGTAAGAAGGATCATGGCCACTCAAAGGGCAATGGAGAGGGCTATGCTTGGGGTTTCCCTACGTGGTGGTATATGGAATGACGAGATCCGTGAAAGAACTAAAGTCACTGACATAGCTCAAAGAATTGCAAACCTTAAGATGACCTTAAGTGACAGTGGGCAGGACACATCGGTCGCAGGGCTGACGGCGCACTGGGAGAAGTAGCGTTGGCGGTCCCCACAAGATGGACCGACGATCTGGTGAAGGTCTCATGGGGAAGGTCTATGTTCAGCAATGGGCGTCTCTAAGCTGAAAAGTTTAGGTAAAAAGAAAATATTGTAAATGTATCTCTACAATATCTTAGATACGCTTTTACTTTTACTAAGTCGGCATCACGTTAGCATAATAACATGATTTTTTTAAAAGGTAAATGGTTTGGTTGAAAGGAAAGAAATGGAGATTATATACTAAAAGCTTAAAAAATAATTAGGTAGATCCCTGGCACTAGTCATCTCACTACTCTCCTCGTCAATCTAGAGCATTGATCAGACGCAAAAATCAAATCGTGGCATTAGATTAGGCTTTCCCTAATCTAATGCCGTGTCGCTTAGGCGAGTCACGCGTATGAGCAGTGGGGTCCCACGGCAGACTACGAGCCGTAAGCGACACGAGGTCTGGTCAGGTGGTTGCGTCGCCAGCAACGAACGCGCTGCCGGGGGAGACCCCTTGTAGTAGCTAAAAGTCGCTGACAAAGCGGAGTCTTGGCCAGGGTGGGTCGCCTCGTCGTGGGAAGGCTGCTGGTGATGGTGGTGGTGACGGTGTTGGCGCACGGTCTCTCTCCGCCCTGGGTGATAGCAGGTCGTGGGGCAGCGCGCGTCCAGAAATTCTGGAGGCCTGAGGACAAAAGACCAGACCAGCTCAAAACAATATTAAGACCGCACTGAGAGCGAGATGGCGCTATACGCAGCAAGAGTGGTGTCTCTGTTTCAATATTTTTTTTAACATTGCTAGTGTGCCCTGAGGTGCACGCATTCAGTTGGTTTCCAACTAAAGTAAAATCTTTATCTGTTGACTTTAGCAGGTCAGTCCATTTATGAGGGGGTGTCTGAAGGCATCCGAGGAGCACGGTATAGTCGGGCAGCATCGCCCTCGACACACAAAGCGATTGCGATTCCCTTTGTGTGTCGAGAATTCAATTTGCCGGAGCCTTCCAGTATTTTTAGTGGATATACTCGTACCTCGATTAGCAAGGTAGTCCCACATAACCGCAGGTGGGCCCCACTCCCGCTGCGATTAAAATCTTTTTAGCTGGGTTAAAAACGTCAGTACATTACTAAAAAGGCAAAAAAAATCGGATGATTGAAAAGAGCTTTTTATCGAGTTTTTTCGTATTAATAGTATTTCGACTTCAATTTGACCGACAAACAAACTTTCTCACTTATAATATTAGTACATCAAACGTTCTACCTCCACTATTGACCCCTAAAAGCCTCGTAAGCCCGTTGAAAGTTCCGGGGATCCCGTCATTTTAATGTGAAATATTTTCAAGGAATCGAAGTTCCATAATGGACCCTGAGTGGAGATCAGCAAAAGTGCTGTCCGTCCGATAACCACGCAGGCCGACGAGCACCGGATTTGCACGTCATGTTTTAAATTATTAATTCGAAGTCCTTTTACCGAAGTGAGTTTATACATAAACAAGCAAAGTTTGGAAAAATAGGAAAATGATATTGAGTGTTTTCGTTACTTATTAAGATTCTGCTTGTTGTTTTTGAATAACTGAAGCGTTATCATTCGGTGCTTTATCTATAGGCTTGATTTTTTAGGTCTATGCTTATAATGTGACCACCGCCTCTGTGATCTGGTAGTTGACAGGACTTGGTGTTGATCAGGTAACATTTTAATTCTATATTAAGGTCGGTGCCAATTGATGATATAGGTAATAGAAAGTCTTAAAATTTAGCACCAAAATATTGTCTGTATTCTTATATTATTTTTAACTCTTCTTCTTCACCGGGAACTGCGAGGCTCAGGATTCACACACTTCTATTAACGTGGGGCTTCAAATCCACGGAGTCTTTCTTGGATGTTTTAAAGTAAAGTATCGCGAATGTAATGCACCATCAATAACAATATTTCACCTTTTTCTTTTCTTTATTCATAACAATACTACTGTCTTTTTTTTTCTTTTTTCTATTCATAACACTACTACTGGCACTTGTTTAACTTTTGCAAACATAAATACTTGACCTCCACAGGACAGGCAGTGCCTAGGGTGGGGTCATAAGAAATGACAGCCTCATGTAAAATTTGCTTATATTTTTTTAAACATTTTTATACTTTTATTTTCTGTTTAAGTTGTGTGTAAGTATTTATCAAATAAAAATATTTGTAATAACTATTTGTAAAAACTTTTAAGATGTTTTGTAATTATTTTTGTAAGAATGAAATTGATTTAAGTAACTATTCCAATTACTTCAACAGGCATTTCTATATATAGTTTTATAAAATCGAAATAATGTACATGAAAAGTTATATTGTACCTAATGTTCGCAAGTTAAAATTGTCTTTCCGAGTGTCTTGACTATTCTTCTCCAGAAGGCTCTTTCTTATTTCTAACAGGTGGTAGAGTGATCTTTTTTTCAATTGTTTGACATCAAGTCCAAAGTCGAATAAAGATTTTTGAATTTGAATGATGGGTTGGTATTCCTTTCTCTTAATTTTTAAAAATGAATCTTAAACGCTAGTCGATATGGTTCTTACAATTAACGTGAACACTTGTTTATTCTGTAAGTAAAATAACCCTTAGCTTTGTCGTGACTTCTACAAACTTATTAACGTAGGCTTACAATCACAAATAAATACAGTAGCTTATTACGAAAGTCAAACAAGTATTCTATAGCGAACTACAGTAATAATTTTGTCACTTCACTTTGAATTTGATGTAGGTCACTCATTCGTTATTGTTCGCTTCAAACTGAGACGGAATTATTGAAAGTGTTACTTTTGCATTGATATCATTTTCCATCTATGACTTTGATGGAAAATGACACTACTTTTTTGGAGCGTCTGCCTGAATTCCATTCTATGCGTAAGCATAACATTTTCAAAAGTTGCGTACTCACACACATTACCATTCTGTTACAGTTTTTAGGCATTTGAACAAAATAAAAAAAACATGTAATATGAAATGAAACGAAATAAAAGTACTTTGTTTCGTATGTATGGCTTCATAAATCATACATTTGAAAACCTCAAAATGTATTCGTTAAAATAAATAAAAAAATAGATAAATAAATTTGAATCTACCAGTCGCTCGGAATGTTGACCTCCCCGAGAATAGCAAGCCATAAATTCGGGGTTGGTCTTTTCAAATAGTTTACAAAGGTTACAAATAGTTACAAAAAAGTTAAACATTTCAAGTTTTGATGTACTTACAGAAAAATAAATTAACAATAAATAGCCTACCGTAGAACCAAGCAGATTACATCCATGAATTAATGTCGATAAGATAATCCGTTACTTTGTAGTGAGTATAGCTTAAAGTTGTTTATTTGTTGTGTGTAAGTAAATGGTAAATAATTATGTTGTTTACGTAATATAAAGTAACATTGTAAGCGTGTTGCCTAGATTAACTTGTTTAATTCACATTGTCCAGAGGGACACTTGGTACTAGAGACGATTGCGCTGGTACCTACCTCTTTCTACCCATATCAGAAGTGGAGATTCTGTGGGATAAACATTGGGCTTAATCAAGCTTCTTTTTTTCATACAAACTAAATAAAGTAATTTTTGATCCTACGCGCCAAGAGGCCCGAGAGACCTACATGAATAATCTTCTAGTAATAAAAATCTCGTATCACAGTGTTGAAAACTTGAAATGGCTCGGAAACGGGTTGAACGATTTTTATGAAAATTTTTGTGTGTATATTATAGGATAGGTCTTAGAATAGGATAAGGTTGATCCTCGCTGGAAATTTTTGAGTGTTGAGCTTTATTAAAGAAAAACGTATAGTTCGCGGGCACAGCTAGTATAATTATGTTATTGGGTGCGTCATTATTTAATAAAATTAAACTATTAATCTGGATAATATAAATAGTGTGTGTCCGTGTGTGTGCCGGCCTAGAATAGCACCAACCCATCTCTTCCCGTGGGTGTCGTACGAGGCGACTAAGGGAGATATGGCCTTTAGGAGACGGGCAGCAGCGTCTCCTTAGATCTCGGCCCTACTGCGATCGCCAACCCGCCTGCCAAGCGTGGCGATTATGGCAACCCCCCCCCAATATGAATCACACACAAACAAATTGGCCCCTAGTCCCCGGCAGCCCTGCTATGCCTAGCTACGGTAGCGGCTACGGTAACGGTAGGGCAGGGGGTGCGAAGAATCCCCGGGTAAGATCCGGCTACCATCTACGACGACTCGACCTGGCAACCTACAACACGCGTACACTGAGGACGGACGCGAAGTTAACGGAGTTGGAAGAAGCTATCAGTAAGCTACGCTGGGATATCATTGGTCTATCTGAAGTCCGAAGAGAGGGGGAGGACTCGATAATCCTTAATTCCGGCAACTTGCTGTACTACCGGGAGGGCGACCAACAGTCCCAAGGTGGTGTCGGCTTCATCGTCCACAAGTCCCTCGTCAACAACGTAATAACCATCGGGAGTGTGTCGACCAGGGTAGCATACCTGATACTCAGAATATCGAAACGATATTCGTTGAATGTCATACAGGTTTACGCTCCGACCTCGACACACCCAGATGACGAAGTGGAGGCTATGTATGAGGAGATCTCTGAAGCCATACGTAGCCACAATACCCACTACACGGTTGTGATGGGGGACTTTAATGCTAGGTTGGGGAAACGTTGCGGTGATGAGTTGAGAATGGGGCAATTTGGATTTGGGCACCGGAACACCAGAGGCCAGATGCTAGCGGACTTCATGGAGAAGGAGAACCTCTATATGATGAACTCCTTCTTCAGGAAGTCCGAAAGCCGAAAATGGACCTGGATGAGTCCGGACGGTAATGTCAAAAATGAGATAGATTTTATCATGTCGACGAAAAGGCACATATTCAATGATGTCTCTGTGATCAATGCCGTCAAAACGGGGAGTGATCACAGACTGGTGCGAGGCAGATTGAATATCAATATTAAGCTGGAAAGATCTCGACTGATAAAGTCTACGCTCCGACCAATACCTGCGCAAATCCAAAACCCCGAAAGGTTTCAGCTCGAGCTCCAGAACCGCTTCGAAGCCCTTGAGCACAGCTTAAATGTGGACGATCTAAACAACATGGTGGTGGATACTGTCCGTACGGTAGGGTCTAAGTTCTTTAAAACCCGCCGTCCCAGAACAAAGAAACTCTCCGACAAAACGCTCCAACTTATGGATAGGAGACACGAAATGGGGCTGCAGAACTCAACGGATGTTAGTCGTTACCGGCAGCTTAATAGGCAGATATCAAAGTCATTGACATGCGATCTTCGCCGATTCAATACGGCTTGTATTGAAGAGGCTATCGAGCGAAATAAAGGCTCCAAGGTATTTGCGAGATATCTGTCTATTGGGCAAAGTCAACTGACGCAGCTGAAGATTGACGACGGTAGCCTCATTTCGTCGAAGCCTGAGATCCTGAGGGAGATCGAGAGTTTCTATGGACAGTTGTACTCCACGCAAGCACCTGTTGAAAGCGAGGCTAGAGACCCCAGAGCCAAGCTTACTCGACACTATACTGATGATATCCCGGACGTCAGCCTGTACGAGATTAGTATGGCTCTCAAACAACTAAAAAACAACAAGGCGGCGGGTGATGATGGAATCACTACAGAGCTTCTGAGAGCGGGCGGTAAGCCGATACTTAAAGTCCTCCAGAGGCTCTTTAATTCCGTTATTCTCGAGGGCAGAACGCCTAAAACATGGAGTGAGAGTGAGGTCATCCTGTTCTTCAAAAAGGGTGATAAAACACTCTTGAAGAACTATAGGCCGATCTCACTCTTGAGTCATGTTTATAAGTTGTTTTCGAGAGTCATTACGAATCGTCTCGCTCGCAGGTTCGACGACTTCCAACCTCCCGAACAAGCCGGTTTCCGAAAAGGCTATAGTACCATAGACCACATCCATACGCTGCGGCAGGTTATACAGAAGACCGAGGAGTATAATCTGCCACTTTGCTTGGCGTTTGTGGACTATGAGAAAGCCTTCGATTCGATCGAGACATGGGCGGTGCTGCAGTCTCTCCAAAGGTGCCAAGTGGACTATAGGTACATAGAGGTGCTAAGGTACCTATACGGAAATGCCACTATGTTGGTCCGACTCCAGAACCAGAGCTCTAATCCCATCCAATTGCAGCGAGGTGTAAGACAGGGAGACGTTATCTCTCCAAAACTCTTTACCGCTGCATTGGAGGATATTTTCAAGCTTCTGAATTGGAAAGGACACGGCATTAACATTAATGGCGAGTACCTAACACACCTCCGTTTTGCCGATGATATAGTTCTAATGGCTGAGACCTTGGAAGACCTGAACACCATGCTCGGAGATCTCAGTAGTGCTTCCCAAAGAGTGGGTCTTAAAATGAACATGGATAAGACAAAAATCATGTCGAATGCCCATGTTGTACCCACTCCAGTTAATATTGGGAACACTACACTTGAAGTTGTTGACAGTTATGTATACCTGGGACAGATAGTCCAGTTAGGTAAGTCCAACTTCGAGAAAGAGATCTCTCGTCGAATCCAGCTCGGATGGGCAGCTTTCGGGAAGCTACGAGAAGTCTTCGCGTCCAAATTACCTCGGTGTCTCAAGACGAAAGTCTTTGACCAGTGTGTGTTGCCAGTGATGACCTACGGAAGTGAAACGTGGCCATTCACTATGGGTCTCGTCCGAAGGCTCAAGGTCGCTCAGCGGGCAATGGAGAGAGCAATGCTTGGGGTCTCCCTGCGTGATCGGATCCGAAATGAGGAGATCCGCAGGAGAACTAAAGCAACCGACATTGCTCGAAGGATTGCTCAGCTGAAGTGGCAGTGGGCGGGACACATAGCGAGAAGAACCGATGGCCGCTGGGGCCGAACGGTTCTCGAATGGCGACCACGATCCGGACGACGCTCAGTGGGTAGGCCCCCGACCAGGTGGACCGACGATCTGGTAAAGGTCGCGGGAAGACGCTGGATGCGGGCAGCACAGGACCGATCGTTGTGGAGTTCCATGGGGGAGGCCTATGCCCAGCAGTGGGCGTCGTGCGGCTGAGATGATGATGATGATATAAATAGATATTAAAGTGGCGATCAGAATACCCAATGACTAAGAAAGCAATCTTTCTTCAGACTTCATCGTAAAATAATTATGTAGAGGTAACATAAGTAAAGGTGTATTTAAGCAAAAATCTATTTAGTCCGTCAATTAAATAATAAAACAATAGCAGATACGTATTTTTAACATGTCAAAATAACAACAAAAAACTAAGATAAAGCGATTAAAGTTAATGTGGGGGTTTACGATGTAATAAATAACTCAGCAGTTCAAACTCTGTTTAGGCATGACGGCATGTGACGAAATGCTTAAAAAATATTTTGGTTGTATTTGTTAATCAGAAGTTTAGACTCAATTGACACGACACATACGCATCAAATATTTTCTATAATTGTACTTGTCGAACATAATAACATTTTTACCACACAACATTGCAATTGCAAATATAATCCTCAAATTTAACAGTGGCTTTCACACAAATTACCCATGATTTGTATGTACCGTACCCAGAATTAATGTTTAAAGCTGACTGGTTAAAAATCTTAATAGCACCACACTTGCCTCGAAAGCCTCACTTACACGCTATTAGCCGTAACTACACGTGAAAGAATGAACTCGCCATTTGCCAGAACAAAACACTGACAGCGCAGTTAATTATTTTTAATTGGCCAAACGAAAGCATTACATTAAAGTTAACTCAGTATATTAATTGTTCGTCTTTTCAAGAATTAAATGTTTCAAAATAATCAACTGTGATTTTTGCGTGCAATAAATAAACAATTAATTCTTTGCAGAAGCACAACTGAATGTGTGTTTTTGTCTATATTATAGATTAGACACTATTTATATAAAAAAACTAATTTTACTTTACGCAGCTACAGCATTGTTTTTGTTTTCCCGTGGGAATTTCATATTTACCCGTTGGAAAAAAAATTGTAGCCTATGCTAATCAGGGATAATGTAGGATTCTAATGGTGGAAGAATTTTTGAAATCGGTCCAGTAGTTTTTGAGTTTATTCCTTACGTACATACATACAAATCTTTCGTCTTAATAATAATATAGTGTAGATAAACTCATTATCCTCCTAGCAATAACCTACTGCTTAGTATCAACCTCTTATAAGAAGGAGGTTTGGGCCGTCTTCAACCACGCCGGCTCAATGGGGATGGAGAAGAGCACAGTGACAAGGAAAACAGTGAGCTAGGGTGCGTTCAGAGCCTTCGCGCTAAGTACAACTCTTTCCCTCTAACCCTGTTCGATGCGTGACAATGCTTAGAGTGTGGTGTTTGTGAAACTACCGCCCGAATAAGACTTTAGACTAGCCTGATATTTTTACGCGTTCTTGAGAAAAAAACTGTCATGACAGATAGATGGAAAATGAAGTGAACCTTTGAGGGTTCTGCTTTTCCTTTGGAGGGGCGGAACTCTAAAAAGTAGCCAAACCTCACTGTCCCATCCAAATTGTGCCATAAAATTTTCACGAAAGATCATAATGTCGCGAGATTGCATCGGTTTTCAGACACATTTTCCCTGTCCGCTGCATCACCCCACTAATAAACATTTTGATGTCTTGTGTGGAGTTAGGCCATCACAAGCTGTCTGTGGGGTGGAGTTATGTTAGGGTTGTTTTACGATCAATTTTGTTTTACAGTTTCCACGCAGCATGGGGATGGATAATACTAGACTATGGAAAATTAAAGATGTCTCTACATATAATAAAAAAATGTGAATTGTGAAGTAATAGTAAGAATTTAGGCTGCTTTTCTAACAAACCTGTGTTATGGAACGATGCTATATGGATTCCTTAAATCCACCAATCATATTTTTACCATCGCCACCCAAAAAGGGATATTCGATTCATCAATAACAGTGAATAAAACTCTTTTTCATTACTCATACTCTGAAAGTAGGTCTGAAGTTGCCTGAGAAGCGGGTTGAAAGTATTACTTTTCAGCCCTAGGGAGAATCACTTTCAACTGACAGCTGCTGTCAAATTTTAAAAAAACAAACTAGTTCTATTTTCATATATCTATTGAACCATGTTCCGTCTTTCTATACAGCCACTCAATCACAGCAAGATGTAAAATTGAAACAACATAAGTATTTAAAAAAAATATATTTGAATGACTTTATTATAATTTACTTATAACTTTTTTTTTTAAATAACATAGATTTGAGCAAAATATTTACCATTTTTTCAATGATGAAAATGAAAAATAATGGCTGAATAGCTGGTCGGCCACAGAAAAAAAAACAAAATAAGCGGGCAAGAGCGGCAATCCCATCTTCATTGGTTTTTTTGAGTTTAGAATTTTGTTTATTATTCCGTATAGCAGTGATTTCATACATAATAGAAGAGGCAAAAGTTGTTGATTTATTAAAATAAAATTCACTAATTTGTTCTTTAGCTGATTCATGTTTTTATTTTTACTTTGCTTGTATTCGTAATGAAAAGCACAGTGTTTACCTCGGGTTAAAGACTTATTTAGTCCCTCGAACTATTGGCGCCCTCTCTACGTTCGGGCGCCAAACCCCGTCTCGGGACTAAATAAGTTACTTTCACCCCTAGGGTAACAATGTACTATTACTCACTGAGTTAATGAAAACATATTCAAATTTGGAACAAACACGAATAATGTAAAAATATATAAGACGTGCTAAAGAGTGACCGGCTAAAATAGAGTTATTCCATGAACTTGCAAGTCGGATTGGTCGACTTCACATACACCTTTGAATTTTAGCGCAGATGTATGCAGGTCGCCTCACGATGTTTTCCTTCACTGTAGGACAAATGTACATATGCGAATAATACATGGGTCCATGGCAGGGTCGGAACACAGACCTCCCGATAAGAAGGCCACAGAGAGTCCACAGAGCGCCACCGAGTCCGATGCGCGCTATGGATGGTAGAAAGCAGAGTACCTACCTACCTACAGACAGAAAGTAGACATGCCATTTTCATACCACATTATACTTGCTCCAATACATATCATCAGTGGGAACGGTCACATTGTTTGTAGCTTAGCTTTCACGACTTCGCGTCATAGGTTCATAGCACAACTCTGATGGAAAAGCAGCCTAATCTCATGAGAAACTGAAAATGTTAATGTGCTTAAGGAGTACTGTATAATAGCATTTTCTAAAAAAAATATTTGACAGATTTATTATATTATAGAAACTACAAGCTGCCAAGTCTTTATATATTACATCACACACGTCTCAACATCAAGTTTTGATTAAAGATTAGTAGGTATTAAGTTTCTTCAATCGTGTCTCTTAAACACGATTGAAGAAACTTAATACCTACTAATCTTTCACATAGTTTTTAAACAAACATAAAACATTCAAATAAGTTAGAATATAATTACTGTTCACAATAATCCGCGTCAGGATCATCATCATCATCATCATTTCAGCAAAGAGACGCCTACTGTTGGATATACGAGTAGGCCTCCCCAGTATTTAACCTCTACACTTTAGAATATTTTTTTTTGTAAAATAATGTAATATTACCGTCACTATCACCACCACCACCAATACATATCCCTCTGTTAGACACCGGTCTGTACATAGATGAAGAGGAATTGGCCCTACGACATCACGCTGGCCAGATGAGTTGGTAAAGGGCTTAGTTTCGAATTTCGAATCGCTTTACAGACAAGTAATGGTGGTTTTAATATTCTATCCAAGGATACAAGCAAGCTTACTATAGTTTTGTTGCTGAGCATTTTTAGGGTTCCGTAACTCAAAAGGAAAAACGGAATTTTGTGTCTGTCTGTCTGTCCGTCTGTCTGTCACGACACTTTATCTCGGGAACGCGTGGAGGTATCGAGTTGAAATTAAAACCATATACTCAATCATATTACCTAAGGAAATATGTACATAGCTAGGAAGTTATAAGTATTTTTATTTTACAGAAACGTGCACTAAGAGCAATTTATAAGCTATAAGTTCACGCACTTCTCTCAGAGATAGGTTTAAAGAGATTGGTATTATGACTACTGCCTCTCAGTATATTTTCAATTGTTTAATGTATGTACGTGGTAATATTGAATCGTTTTGCAAGTATAGTGATGTACATAATCTAAATACGAGACACAAAGATCGGCTTTTATTACCTAAAACGAGACTCCAAAAAGTTCTCAGATCCTTTAAGGGGCAAGGTATAAAATATTATAATAAATTGCCAAAAAAAGTTATAGACTTACCAATTCATAAATTTAAAAATCACATCAAATCGACACTACTCAAGAAAGGCTACTATACAGTTAAAGACTATTTGAATGATAAAACTGTTCGGACATGAGGTTAGCACCACACATGATAATTCTTTTGATATATAAATACAGTCTGATGTTACCTAAATGTATAATGTAAACTGACACATCTATTTGTAATGGAAGTTGAGCTCAAAAGTTTGCTTTGAGATCAGCTTCCAGCTGACGACTCTATAATAATACAGGGAGAAAAAAAATAGCCCTTGCTGGTTTTCTTGCTGGTTCTTTCCAGTACAAGTTCTCCCGCCGTAGACTTGTGAACCATTGGCGTAGCTTCTTTGGCGTGCAAAAGTGATTATGTAATAATCCAATTTGAATAAACGATATTGAATTTGAATTTGAATTTAAGTAGAAGTTTTTACGGAACCCTCGGTATGCGAGTCCAACTCGCACTTAGCGGTTTTTATTCATTCATTAGAGTTAAGAGCATAGCTTTTGTTGGACGAGTATACGCCATCTTTCT
Source organism: Schoenobius gigantellus (assembly GCA_963935595.1). NCBI lineage: Eukaryota > Metazoa > Arthropoda > Insecta > Lepidoptera > Crambidae > Schoenobius > Schoenobius gigantellus. The sequence goes on along the minus strand of OZ012563.1, from coordinate 11,335,561 downwards.
TTATTTTCAGCTAGTGCCTTGACCTCCGCATACGACATGATGTACCTCTTCATTTTTTTTGGTGTACATATATGCTCGTCTTCTTCTCCCTCTTTCTCTCTTAGCTTCTAGCTTCCTTTCTACGATGTTTCATGAAGTCGTCATGACGTATAAGGTGGCCAAACACTTTTCCTCTTCAGTTTTTAAGTGTCGCAAGTATACTACGTTCTTCAGGTTATTATTATTTAACTTAAAATAACAACGGTGGCTTAGTAACTAATCTGTGGTAAGCCCATCTCTAACTGTGGTTAGAATTTTGAAACCGAGTTTTAGTTGGTTTTTACGAAAGACATAGAGCGACGAAGCGTGTATTAGAATGTCAAAAAATCTACGAACAAAAAAAAACAATAAGTTTCAAATTATTGACAAATTCGTCTAACATAGGTATGTGAACTAACGACTTGTAAATCATACAGCTTACTTCAACAATATATCATTGAGAAAGGTCCCTACGGTTTCTAAGGTGTAATTTGGAGGACCCCTCACCTATAAGAAATACAGCAAAAAACACCAGCTACCCAGCCACCGTGTCCAATTTGAACTAGTGAAAAATGAACCTTTATTATCCTTACTAAATTATTGTAGGACCACCCCGTACCATGAGACTGCATCGTAAAGTATCGCCGCTGTTGATTTGTGTTTGCGTAAAAATAAAAAAAACAATAACAAGAAAAAATTCCAAATTGTTAAGAAAATTATAAATAACTTTTAACTATAGCTTTTTGATATGAATTGTTCAAAGATTCATATCTAATCATTTTTAAAAAAACTAAGTACCTAGGAAGTATTTTGGGGATACATATATATTTTATTTTATATCATTTTTGTTAATTTTCGAAAACATTAAGTAATTTTAGGAGGTATAAACAAGTTACATGCAGATTTATCGATATCATAGTAATGCTGTCTGGTAGAGATTATTTCAAAGAAAAAAGCTTTCCTTTGTATACACGGTGTTTCATAATAACCAATAAATAATCAATGCGTTATCTAAAACTAATTATTAGAATGTGTTTACACGTAATGTCATTCAACCCAAAACTTTCATGTATATCATAGTATTATCATCATGTCTATGATTTACATGAAAATTTTGGGTTGAATGACATTACGGGTAAACACAATTAAATAATTAATTTTAGATAACGCATTGATTATTTATTGGTTATTATTAAACACCGTATATAATTAAAAAATTATATATCTATCTACATGACGAAACATAACAGCTACTATCGTATCTGTGTCAAATATCCGCAGATGCGGTGTTTAGTGTCGAAAACAACAAACGTTTGGTTTTGAACAAACTTTTTCGAACGAACATGTCGTATCGCGAAAGATATCATAGTAGGGGGCGACGCAGGGGCCAGACATCGTAACTTTACGATTCGGACGTAACTGCACCAGCCCTGCAACGGTGGGGAAAAAATAAATTGGAATTTGACGCCCTCAGATAGTGAGACGCTTTACGATCTCACGCAGTACGCCCGTATATCGCGAGGAATAATAATAGAGTGGCATTGTTTATTCAAAATGCACTTTTTTGTATTTACTTTCAGGTTATTTCTGTCTTTTTAAGGGTTCCGCAGCTCCGAAGGAAAAGCACGGAACCTTATAGGATCACCATATTTATCATCTGTCGGTCTGCCTGTTAAGGTGCTTTTTATTAGGAACGCGTATAGATATCAAATACTCGGGTCTACAGTCAGCTTCAGCGGTGAAAAATCAATCTTGTAAGTAAGTCAACGCGAGTAAAAGTAGACCAATTAAAAGATGGCCGTTTATGTCGAATATTTTTGTATAGTTTGCGATTTCACAAGGGAATCAAAAGTTCAAAACCTAAAGTTCAAAACCTAATAGATATTTACCGGAGGGAGACGCTGTACCAGGGTCGGGTGCATGGGTACTTCCGTCTTACCTATTGCTGCCGCAAAGCAGCAGTGCTTGCATTGCTGTGTTCCGGTTTGAAGGGTAAGATATGGCAGTGAAATTACTGGGTACCGTGACTTTACATTTAATGTCATAAGTTGGCAACGTACACTGTGGTTCTTGTGGGGGTGGCAGTTTTACTGCGAATCTCACAGGAGCCACATCTATTATAGGTGACTGTTACTACTTACCATCAGGTGGGCAGTTTGCTTGCTTGCCAACTTAGTAGCAATAAAAAAAGTATGATAAAATTTGGCAAAAAGCAATGTAAAAACGTAAATAATATGTAGTGAGGAACTATACTCATATGCTTAGGAAGTATGTGCGGAACTCTCAGTGTTCGACTTGAACTCGCACTTGCCTGATTTTCTTATACAACAAAGCTGGCAAATAAACAGAGCGCACCAAATCGAGAGTGCCTGGTTACATCCACCTTTGTGGTTTTTGTAAGATGTTCCAATGTACAGTCCAATATACAGCCGGCTTCAAAAGTAGATAGGCATTTTAGTACCATGTCACACTAACTATAAACAATGCAATATAGGTGTAACCATACTAACTAAAAGGAACAGTTGGTGTGACATGGTACTTAATCTGCTAAAAAATGCTTATCTACTTTTGAAGCCGGCTGTACAGTAAGCGCCTTGTCAAGTTAACATCAATTATTATTTTTCTTGTATTTAATTTATTTTCATCATTTTTTCAAATTATTAAACACTAGCTTTCCGCTCGCGACTTCGCCCGCGTTATTTGTTTTCCCGTGGGATTTTTTCCCGTAGGAAAATTACTCTATGTCCTTCCCCTGGTCTAGAACTATCCGTATAGTATACGGATAGTACGTAGTATACGGCGTATACTCACTTTCATCAAAATCGGTTCAGTAGTTTCGAAGCCTATTCAATAGAAACAAACAATCAAATCTTTCCTCTTTATAATATTATTATTGATTTAAAAAAGAAAATGCCAAGTCACAAATATCAAATTTGTGAGTTTCTTTATTATTAACCAATTTTCAAGAAATCGGTAAAAATTCTAAATTGAATGTTGATACGTAGTACAGTATCGTATACCTGTATCGTGTATAAAGACTATTTTGGCTTAAAAAAGTAGGTAAAAAGTAATACAAAAGTAATTAAGAAAATAAAATAAAGTAATCAATACAGTTAAATTGAAAAGTTCGTCGCGGCCGGTAAGTGTTCGGTGGCCCAGTGGTTAAGGCGTTAGCGCGGTATGTTGGAGACGCGGGTTCGAATCCCGCCCGAGTCGGATTTTTTTCTTGTATTTTATTTATTTTCATCATTACTAGTAAACATTGTTCAGTTGGTTTGACTGAACAAGCACACAAAATTTGGCTCGTTTCAAAAGTAACCTTTTCCTGTCACAATTTACAGCGATGTTTTTTTTTATACAACAAAGCCGGCAAACAAGCTAGCTACCCACCTGATGGTAAGTAGTAACAGTCACCTATAATACATGTGGCTCCCGTGAGATTCACAACAAAAATTACCCCCACAAGAACCACAGTGGACGTTGCCAACTTCTGACATCAGATGTTAAGTTACGGTACCCAGTAATTTCACTGCCATATCTTACCCTTCAAACCGGAACACAGCAATGCAAGCACTGCTGCTTTGCTACAGAAATTGGTAAGACGAAGGTACCCAAGCAGACCACCCTGGTATCTGTCATTATTTACAGCGATGTAATGGAGCAACTCAACTTCGTACAAGTAAACCTGACAAAACAGGCGATGATATTGACTGTAGGTACCTTGTTCGAAGTTTAAAAAATTTTGCATATCAATCATACATATCATAGCTTTATTATGTCGTGTAACTGTCTCACGATTGTTTGTTTGACAGGTTTGTTCGTAATTACGGCTAATGACAGGTCGCTTGATCAACCTGTCATAAGCAACGTCCAAATCAGTTTCTCGTTTTATCCATATCCGGCCATTGATTTTGAATTGTGATTGGATGTGCACTAATAACAATATTTCGAAACTAGACAACCTGTTTTATCGTGTTATATCTATTCTTTTTTGTGCTGGTACAGATCTGCAGGGAAAAATATTTTCGTTATCACAGTAAATTGTTGTACCTGTAAAACCGTATAAGTATGTATTAATTAAAAACAAAACATGAGTTGCACAATCGTCGAAACCGAAGATTATTCAATGCGAAATATTTGTTGTGTATTATATCTTGCACGATAGAGTTTAATATCAATTGGAGAATTAAATTTCTGTGTAACATGATGTGTCTTTGACTAATATTATTGTTTGTTTCTGAGATGAATTAAATGATAATTGTACACAAACAGCGTGTGGTTTGTCTTATTGCTTATTACTACCATTCTTCTTATAATTGTGTCGCTATTATTTGCTTAATATGTTATTTTTAATCGTTTTGTTCACAAAAAGTTAAAGTGCTTATGCGCATAATCTTGTATTTTATACGCACGACAAAGTAATCCTGCGACCGTAATAATTCTGCGTCTGTGATATATATTGCGTATTATAATAAACTTGTAATAAAGCTTTAATGTTTATTACTATTAGAGAAAGGAGTTTGTTTGTTTGTGAGTTTCATGATTAAGGTACATTTTTTAACCAAGGGTCATGAATGGTTAGTGTGATTCCGCCACAGTACAGTTTTGTCACGAAATAAACAATGGACAAATCCGGTAGATCAATATAATTTACTTCGCTGGCAACTTTTAACAATAATAACTGTCGAGATAACATCACGTGTGATGAGGATCAAGAGCTTCCACATATGACAACGATTATAATGACGAGACTCAAGGTATTAGTATGGTAGTTAGTTATTTCATAAATTTCGATATATTTCTGTAGGCAAAAGTTTTTATAGGGAATCGGATTCATGGCGTACAAATTTTCAATACTGTCAAAACTATCCAACGAAGATGGATTGCCTTTTAAATGTGTAGAAGCTTCAAATTGAAAAAACCCCAGGACAACCCGTTTGCGTGACAGAGCGGTGGTTGCGCAGACGCACCACCTGCCCGGCTGCTTTCAACGGGCTTAAATATTTGTACAAAAACCCAAATACTATCTAATGACACTGGGAGATTGATGACTTTGTGCTCGCTTTACCGTCGCTAGGGCACACAGTCGTGCGAGGGTTTTCTCAATTGACATCATAATTTCATATCACATTCAAGTTTGATTTGTAATTCTTGATGACATCTTAATTATTATGGGCATTGGTTTCGAAATTAAAGTTAACGCTAGTTTATTCATTTTTAGGAAAAAATGTATAAATAGATTTTAGACATTGTTCTCCCTTTGCTTAGTTTGCTTAGAGTTCAATCAATTCCAAATTATATATAAATAAATTTTACTTACAATTTGATTCGTTTCTCGTAGTCCACTTTTCGTACGATAAGACACAATGTCCGGGATATATCAACGCAAGCGTTAAATCTAACTCAATGTGGTCCAATAATGCTTCCTTTTACGACGCTTCTAAAATAGCCGCCATGTCTTAGTTCGCCTGTAAAATTGCGATTCCCATTTACGCGGGCTCCGGAATGAAAACTATTTGGTTCTTATTGCTTTTCGAATATGTCTTATTGTTTGTGTTCATTTAATGTAATAAACGTTAGTTAATTTCATAATTGTTTCTGTTACCAATATAAAACCTAATCACCTATATTTTTGTCACATAAATATAACAATTGCCAAATGTCATCGAAATCCTTTGAGCGTGTTTCGCATGGGTTACTGACTCATTTTCGAAAGACCATAGTTACTTTCAACTCTTTTTTTACTGGTAATGGTAGGCCCATCGTATTTTCTTACTATTATAATTTTAGAGAAATGGTTTTTTGTTACAACTTAAATAAGTAACCTAACCAAACTTAAAACTTTCAACTCAAAGAGTGTTGCCACAAAATCTAAAGTTAATCATCTCAAAAATATAATCCACCCAATGAACATTGTCATCAAAAAGACATCAACAGAAAATGACATGAAAAATAATCGCTTCATCTCCCTATTTCAACCAATTATTACTCTTTTGACATTCTGAAAGGTAGGTAGGTATGTTAGAAGAGAGCCATCTATACTAATATTATAAAGAGGAAAGATTTGATTGTTTGTTTGTATTGAAAGGCTTCGAAAGTTTCGAATCGAAACTACTGAACCGATTTTGATGAAAGTTGGTATAGGGATAGTTCGAGACTAGGGGAAGGACATAGGGTAATTTTCATACGGGAAAAAACAATCCCAGGGGAAAACAAAAATAACGCGGGCGAAGTCGCGAGCGGAAAGCTAGCATTTTATAAATAGGATATCCCGCTTAAAATCAAACTAAACAAAAATTTTCTTAACACGGCAAAACTTAATAAAGTTAGCTGGATTGTTTTAAGATGTAACGTTTAATCGAAACATGGCAAGGTAGAGGAAATGTCTGATGAAGCAGCAGATGGTCCCCAACTTTTTACCGAAAGGAATGCTAGAGCCTTTCAAATGTAAAAAGGGATCAATAAAAATATCTGTGGAACTATTTAATCAACAAATACAATCGGAAGCCACTGAATGGAGGCTAAACAAATTATGAAATACGATCTTAACGGGGGGCGATCCATCATAATTTTGACAGATCGAAAAACGTTCGCATTGTGCTGTCTCGTGAATGTACCGAGTGATGCAATGGATTTAATATTAGTGGTGTTTATGGGGCTTGATTAGGAAAGTTTAATGTGCGTTTAATAGCTTTTTGACAATCTTGTCTTAGTTAAGGTATGTCGAGGGAATCCTAGCCAATCTGTGTACTTACACATTTTGAATTTTATTTAAGATTAGTGGGCCCGGCAGACGTTGTCCTGCCCGATTGTTGTACATATAAACCTTCTCTGAACCTATTCAAACACACACAGAAAATTTCGTAAGAATCTGTGGAGCCGTTTTTGAGTTTTCGCGAGACTAACACAGAGCGTTTCATTTTTATATATAAAGAAGAAGAAGAAGACTAGTGGGACCGGCAGACGTTGTACATTCCAGCGCCACTAACCGGGTCCAACTGTACGTATAATCCTTCCTTACGTTTGAACCTATTCAACAAACATGCACAGAAAATTTCGTAAGAATTGGTCTCGCTGTTTCTGAGTTTTTGCGAGACTAACACACAGCGATTCATTTTCATAATAAGATTAATGGGTCCGGCAGACGTTGTGTTGCCCGATTAGAGCACCAACTACTGTATCCAAATGTACTTCTAAACATTCCATACCTATTCAAACACACAGAAAATTTGATAAGAATCTGTCGAGTCGTTTCAGAGTTTTTGCGAGACTAACACACAGCATTTCATTTTTATATATAAGATGAAGAAGAAGACTAGTGGGCCCGGCAGACGTTGTCCTGCCCGATTACAGCGCCACCTACTGGGTCCAACTATCCTTTTAAACCTTCCCTGGACCTATTTAAATACACACAGAAAATTTCGTAAGAATCTGTCGAGCGGTTTCTGAGTTTTAGCGAGACAGCGTTTCATTTTTTTTATATAAAGAAGAAGAAGAAGATGACTAGTGGTCCTACCCACTCGTTTTTTATTTCTATCCCCGGTTTTATAGAAATATAAGTTATTGCGTAGGTACCGGTTTTTATTCTTTCTGCGTGAAACGGAATCTAATAAAGAATTTGTTTTGAATGACAACACTCAATTTGACGGAATCATTTTTTTTTCAAATTGGGACCAGTAGAATATATTTTCGCACGTGATTTGTTTCCGTGTTCAAATACAAGATTCACTTCTAATAATTCATTATGCGTCTCCTGACTGATCTGTTTCGGGTGAATTAATAGCTATATGAAATAGATCCACTTGTTCCTTATCTAGCCCTTCAATTCGACTAAGTTTATTTACATCCCTATTAACATTATAAATGCGAAAGCAACTAGTCTTTGTCTGTCTGCTTGACGCTTGGAGAACCGTGTTCAGGAGAGGGACGTATACATGTGAGTTGAAATAGCTATGTTGTTATGAATATCATCTGAGTGATCTGTTTCGGGTGAACGGGTGATTACCTATATGAAAAGGATCTAGTTTTTCCTTATCGAGTCCGCCAATTCGACTGAGTTCATTTACATCCCTATTAACATTGTAAATACGAAAATAGATCTATGGCTGTCTGTCTGTTTGTCTGTTACGCTTTCATGCCTAAGCCTCTGAAAAAACGTTAATGAAATTAGTTGTCTATAAATCGACGAGCCACAAAAGTCACACCTCGAAAATGTATAGTCAGCAACGCGTCAAGCATTACATTTGCAGGCATACGAAGACAGTCTAAAAGAGGAGTCAATAAACTAGACCTTCCGAGTTTCTCGCTGTTCTTCTCAAGAAGGCTCCCCCAATTTCCGAACAGTGTCAACAATTTTTCTAATTTTAATTGTATTTGCATGCAATTATGGTTGGGGTGTTGTAACATACAAGGTATTTAATAATAGGTTTTATATCTTAGTTAATAAGATTTTTATTTAGATTCGTGGTTTATTAATTTTTTGTATTTTGGTTGACGTCAATAAGTGCCTGTATGGGTCTATTATTAAATAAAGATTTTTGAGAGAAAAAAAACCGGCTCATGGCCAACAAGTAAAGTCTAGCGTGTTGCCGTGTGTACGTTTACGAAACGCGACTATAAATTTGTTCGTGCAACTTCACCGAGCATCACTTCACAATGATGGAATTTACGATGGTCAAAACCCTCAATTTTCGCATTGGCATCGTAATAAATATCAATTTGTGCGTGGTCAAATTGCAGGTTTATACGTTCCCGCTAAAATGATTTAACGCTATGACGCATGCTCTAATATTTCGGCGCCTCTTCACTGTGCAAAGGTTAATTTTGGACGTTGATATTTTCAAATTAGTAAAGTCTGAAATAGTAATATAAAGCAGTGTTATACAGAATGATGTATAACACTGCTTTAAATTAGTACTATTTTAGTCAAAGTCGGTCAGTCGGTGTGTAAAGTGCAATAGTTTTTATACTAAAAAGTGTCAAATTATTTTAATGACAAGCATCTTGTAGGAGCTTTCATTGTAGCCATAGCAGCTTTTGGCTCATTTTCTATGAGTAAAATTTAAGACTAAATATGTCATAAAAAGCTACGAATATAAGCAGTGTTACTGTTTTTTAAATTATTGCGTCACAATAGCTTTAATAAAAATGTCTTTAAACTTGGCAAATGACTTTGAATTTTAAAGTAAAATTAACGCAGTGGAAATGAGAGCCTTAAGGCTGAGGTGATTCTAAAGGTTAAAATGGCAAATTTAACTTTGACTTTGAAATAGAGTGATAACTGATAAGAGATAAGTGTGAAAGAAAATGTAGTGATAAAGACCGAGAAAGGAACGCTTAAATGGTTTGAGCATGCAGAAACGCTGGAGAAAAGGAATGCAAATAGCCATGTTGGTAACGGACGACCTTAGCGAACTTTTCTTAATATTATAAAGATTATTTTAAAATATATTGTAATTGCATCTGAAGGAGACTATAAGACTGTACCAAAGTCGTCTGCATATTTCTTCCGCACAGCAGCAGTGCTTGCATTGCTGTTCCGGTTTGAAGGGTCAGATAGGCAGTGAAATTACTGGGTACTGTCACTTGACATCTTATGTCATACTCGTAAGCTGGCAACGTACATTGGCGTCCTGGTAGGGGTTGGTAGATCTGCAAATCTTATATTAATCACATGTACTATAGGCGATTGTAACGACTTACCATCAGGCAGGTAGCCAATTTGTTTGCCAACTTAAAAAAATCTAACGTAACAGTAAGAATCGTTTAGTTAGAACTTGCGTTATTGACAGCTGATGTATATAAACTCTTATGTATGTATATGATAGTGAATCGCTTATACAGCTTTATAGACCGTAAAGGCGACGTTACAATGGGATTTTATTTTTTTCTATAAAGCGTTTATTGGCACTAACTAACGGCCGCTTTAGTGCGCCAGTAAGTAGTACCCGTGCTATTAGAATGTTTACGATGGTCTAGTTGAAATGACAGCTTCGTGGGGTACAATGTTTTCAGAGTTTATATACACAAATCTATAGGTAAACTATGTAACAAAAACCTTGTGAAGCTTATATATTTAAGTATACAAAAGATATGGTGTCATTGAAAATTCGAAATTGTAAAATTATTTTTCTAATTTCCCATATATTTATTGTTCGTAGATCCAACTATTTATATGGGGACTACAAAATTGATTTCACAATTGTGAATTTTCAATGACGCCATAACTTTTATACTATATCGATTCCGAACGTGCTTCTAAAAGGTTTCACAGGGTTATTTTGTCTACAGCAGATAAAAGAGATGAAAGTTGTGTAAGTTCTTTGTCAATATGTATAGGTAATAACGGGTCAAATTTTACTTATTGACCTTGAAGCCTCTTTCTTCCTTTGTAATAACGGCGGCGTTCGTCATGCAAGTCTAAAATATGATTACGTGTTTTGTCTGTGGAAGATGACATTTACAGCGTTATTTTTTATACAGCTTACGTGTTATTCCAGTGCAAAGCGCTTAAATAAAGAATCTGCGGACCTTAAAAAGGTCGCATCAACAAAATCATAGTTATAATAATAGTATGATTCATTTTGGTAGTCATTATAAAATAGCCAACGTGTTGGCAAATCGTATTATGAACGGGCTGCAATTCACCTTATACAATTATTCTATTTGACAGTTTTGTATGAACATTCGTAAAGTGGTCCTAATTGCATAAGATGTTTTGCACTGCGTTCGTAATACAAATCTGCCAAGATTTTGGCTATTTTATGACTACCAAAATGAATCATATCATTATATATCATAGTATAATTCTGCTAATGAGATCTTTTACGTCGCAGACCTCTGATTTTCGGAGAGATCAAACATTATGCCGATGAATCTTCATAAACCGAATTCGCTAAAGATTTATAAGGTAATAGCGCTCGAGTCACGCGTTCTATATAATATTCATAGTCCATAAAAGTGCATTAAATTCCCGAGGATGGAGCGGGGCCACCATATGTGACTCACTGGGGCTGATGGCGGTCGGTGCGTGACTGTTACAATTTGATGAACACCAGTTCGCGTTGCGTTGATTTACTGCGGAGCATCAGGGAATCGTGAATGTTTAACGCAAGATGCGTCATCAATAGCCATTTAAGATAATAAGTTAGTGATAGCTTTGAGGTTTTTGATTTTATTGTCAGGGTTCCGTAGCCAAGACAGAAGGAACAATTTCTAATGGTTAGTACTAGAAAACTGTATTTTGGCATGGGTATATTAATGACGCCATCAAAGTGGTGAAATAAAATTAGAAACATTTATTTTAGAGTACGTCCTATACATGTAAAGTGGGGATGTTTTTATTTTCTATCCTACGATGTGGGGGTGTCATAAGATAGGTCTTTTAAAAATATTGTGGATGTGTGAACATAATTTTTCGATTCAGCGATCCGTTTGTAAAGTATTAAGTTTTAAAGTGCTAAGTGCTATAATTATTGTTAGAGTCTAAGTGTTGTGTAATGATTTTGATGGATACGTGAAAAAATTTACAGAAGAAGTATAATATTATTTTAACGAATTTAAAAAGAAAACTATCACAGCTAAGGAGGGTTTACAAATTAAAGAGTTACAGCCGACCAATTTATAAAATATACTTGGTGAAGGAACATTTTGTACAAATTCCATTGAAAATTTGTTGGATAAAGTTGTTAGTTAAGTAAAACGGGTAGTAAATATAGATTAGCGAATCATATCAAATTATGAAAAAATTTAACCATCGGCCTTAATGATAGTACGGAGCCCTTGAGGGTGGGCTGGCACGAACTTAGCCGGTTTTTTACTGAACGGTGAAGGCTAGGCGTAAAAGTATTTATTTCCTTAATTCATATTATGACTCAAATTATAGTAGAATTTGAAATGAAGCAGATGTGAATGTAGCATTAAATCAAATATTGTTTAAAAGAATGCATCTATTGCTTTCAATATCTTGGTTTACATTCTAATATATACATTCTTTGAAAAGTTTCTAACTTATGATTATGATACTCCATTTAACTAGGTGATTATTTCAATTAGCCCTGGACGCAAAAAGGTCTCGACGTTTTCCGTGTCTGTTTAATGCGTAGCAATACACACAAATGGATTATTGTAATTCGATGTATTTTCAAATTAATTTTTATTTAAGGTCTAAAAACAAAATCTAACGCTTCAAAATGCAGCAATCAATTAGACGAAGATCTGTTAACAGCAGGAAAGTGTTTGTTGACAGTTTGTCCGGTGTCGAAATGACGTTCCGCCACACTCCTACACGGTACTTACGAGTATTAGGCATCTTCCTATTCCATTCTGATAAGGTACATTTTACCGCATACTTCATGGGTTCGCAGTCTGGCTGGATAGCATGTTAATAAGGTGCGTTACGAAATAGAGCGACGTGTGTGAAAATTGCCGGCAAAGGGATAAAGTAACCATACTGTTTAAAGTAAAGGTGGACCTTTTTACAATTATCATCCTCCTATCCTTATCACAAACCGATGCGGCATCGCAGATACGGAGACAAGCTAAAAAAGCTATTCAGACAGGAAGATCAACGAAGACTAGCTTACGCGTAATATCAAGTTAGTACGCTACCAGAACGGTAACGACCACTTTTTCGAGAGAACACGACTTAGAAGTAGATTTTTTTAAAAGAAGTACTGCCACATGATACATATTAAGACTAAACTAAAAACTAAAATAAAAATAAATAAATAAATTAAGACATTCACAAAAACATTTTCACATTAAATTACAATTCTGATATGCATCACAAAAACGGCGTAGGCATAGCACTCAGCGCATTAACATTAATTAATGCTTATATTTAGTCAAGACGATCACACACGACATCTTATAACTGTTACTTTTAAACATTATCTATACATCTATACAAATAAATAAAATTGAAGTGTCAGTTTGTAATGTCAAAATAACAAGTTTTTACTAAATGGGTATAAATGTATAACGGGTACCAATAACAAAAACACAAAATTAAAAAAAAATTGTCTGTCTGTCTGTTTGTTCCCGCTAATCTCCAGAACGGTTAGACCGATTCTGACGGGACTTTCACTAATAGATAGCTAATTATATAAGGTATAACATAGACTACTTTTTATCAACTTCAACAAAATTTACTATTCCACGCGGACGAAGTCGCGGGCACAGCTAGTACATTATAAATCAATTAATGTTGTTGCAGGTAGCTTAAAATTCAAGATATTGCTATGAAGCGTGTTGTATTCCCTACAAATCCGTGCCAAAGTGTACTGGAGTCCAAGATTTTCATTCATAGGAAGAATTGTTTTAGTCTCAGATTATTTGGTCCGAAAAACACGGTTTCTAGCACTACTTCATTTCCTCTCATCCGTCACCGTCATAATTATGCATAATCCCTTCCAAATATTTCATCTTTTAATTCGTCTTTCTCAGGTTTTAGATACTAGATTTTATAACTCACACAATTAATTTTTGACTGTAGTAGCACTTTGTTTACTCGAATCAGTTGCGCAAAAAATCTCTTTTTCGAGTAGAGGTAAGTCTAGCTGCTTATTATTTACAGTATGATTTCTAATATATATGCGATAAAGTGTAAAAAAAACCCCTTCGACCACTTTCGAAACCATTCATTTACAATCATTGACCTTAGAAATGTTCTGTTCTTCAAACCAGTTCGGCATAAGCTTAACTTACTTATTAACAGGCAGACAGATTTCCGCACTTGAAATGGTTGCATGGACTACAGACTTGCAATAACACATACTTATATGTACTGTAAAAAGAGTTCACAAAGTAAAGAACATTTTTTACGATGTACGAGTATTTCTCTTCCCGCTACGAGTAGATGGCATTCCATTATTACATCCTATTTCACTACCGCCGAGAGTCATCAATGGACGCTCAAAAGGACATAGAAACAGTACAATTTCGTCCTAGACAGCTGTTTTCATTCACAACCGGTAGCTTCGGTGCAGCACTTTTATTGTGTGATGCTAAAGTTTCAACGATCGTTTTCGATTCGACAGTCGATGTATATCCATCGCTGTTTTATGAAAAGACAGCTGTCATAGAGTTTATATTGATGCCGCAATGAAGTCGACTTGGAGAAATCATGATAGACGTTGAATTACACAATGAGGGGGTTAGTGTGACTAAACGCCCGATTGACGAGTGGGCCGCCATTACGGTGAGGCGGCGCGTGAAATCGCGTTTACCTACCTGACGCGGCGATTGTTCCGTCAGTGTGTGAGCTTCCTTATTATGCGTTGCCGTCATTCACAATGAGGAGTTAGGTTTTGCCGTCGCCTGCTTTTATCTTAAGCTGAGCAGAGGTTTTGGTTGGCGAAGAATGAGTTTTTGTATTCGGATAAATAAAAAGAAACCACCCGGAGTTTTTAATTCAATTTGCTGATGGTATACGTGCTGCCTTTTGACATCCGTGATGCTTTTTGATAAATGAATTAGGTACATCTTTCTCGCGGAATTCATATGCTGTGTAAAGTTTCCTAACGTTGTTTTATGTTCCTGGGACCTGGAAATGAAAAAGTGAAATCCTGAATAATTCCGGAACCCGGGAAGTAAAAATATGCATTGTTACTTTCGAAAGAGGAATCCGTGAATTTTAGCAGTAAAACAAATTTTTTCATTGAACTTCCTTTTATTTGTTGTGTTAAAAATTACTTACCGAAACCGAATTAAAAATATTTTAAACTTTATACTTAATATTTTTGAACAAAACTCGCTTTTAAACATTTTAAAGCATTAAAAGACTTATCGGAAAGTTGACTTCTAGTTTTTGTAGCAAAATTACCTGCTATCAAACAAATCTCTCTCACAATCTTAGATGTCACACAGTCCACAATACACATACACTTTGTTGTTTAATGGTAGTAATATGCGTTTTTTATCATTTTTGGGAAGGATTTTATTGAAGTTATTGCATTTTAACAAATTAAATAATACACAAGCATAGCTACAAATACAGAATTAAAAAATATGTAGCAATTTTTTGATTACATGAAATTCAAAAATAAATAATCAGTATTGTATTTTATTGTATTTTAACTGATTCAATATTGACATGTACAGTAAACTCCCATTCAAACTTTACATTTACACTACAAAAACCGCCACTATTACGAGCGACATAAGAACGGTCCATATGTAAGTATAGCTTGACAAGGAGCTTACTGTACGTTATGTATCATAGTTTAAATCAACATTTTGCATGCTCATTTCATGTGAATGTGTTTGATACTGAAAATAATAATAATGTTTTTAAGATTGTATGATGTTTTAGTAAAATAAATAATCCTATTTTATTTTATTAACTTTTCATTAATGAGAAGCTGAGCGGTGTGATAATGGATGGTATCAACTATTTTTTTAGGTCACTAGCTTTCTGCTCGCAGCTTTCAGCTTTTTTTCGCTATAGGAAAAACAATTCTATAGACTATGTTACTCAGTGATAATGTATTGCTTTTGAGTTTATTAATTACAAACAAAAATATAAATCTTTTCCCTTAATAATATTAGTATAGATAAGGTCCGTGCGGTGATGGATAAGGAATACACGTTTCGCCGCTTCGTTTCTTCTTGTGTACAGGGAGTGAGGGAGGAGGATTCGACTAGGGAAGATCACTGTAATTGTACCTCTGCAAGGAGATGAAAACAAATCTCTACCCCAACTTCTGGCCAGCGTAGTATACTATGCCTCGTCTAAGGATAGACCCGTGCCCGGCAGTGGGAGGGAGGCAGAGGGATAGAGGGAGACTCTGTACCAGGGTCGTCTGCTTAGGTACCTCCGTCTTACCTATTTCAGCCGCAAAGCAGTAGGTACTGCTTGCATTGCTGTGTTCCGGTTTGAAGGGTAAGCAGTGAAATTACTGGGTACCGTGACTATACATCTGATGTCACAAAGTTGGCAATGTACACTGTGGTTCTTGCCGGGGTTGCAGTTTTGCTGCGAATCTCACAAGAGTGACATGTATTAAAGGTGACTGTTACCTACCACTTACCATCCGGTGGGCAATTTGCTTGTTTGCCAACTTAGTTGCAATAAAAAAAGTGGGACAAGCTAAGCAGCTATGTGAAAATAGTTTCGTTTATTAACGCGTTACGATACGACGCAGGTGGAGCCCGAGCATTGCAGTGTGGTGGCGCGTGAAATCGCGTTAGACAGACGCGGCGATTGTTCTGCTAGTGTGTAAGAACCCTAATTATTCGCTGCTGTGATTCACAATGAGAAGTTTTGCCGCCTTCATATTGCATTGAGGGGTTGGTTTTGGTTAAAAAAGTTGGTATTTTTTACGAAAATAATTTTTAAAAACAAATTATTTTCTTAAAAAAATATATAGATAGGTTTTTTTTTATGGGATAGGGGGCAAGCGAGCAGACGTATCACCTGATGGTAAGTAATTACCGTCGCCCACGGACACCCGCAACACCAGAGGAGTTACAAGTGCGTTGCCGGCCTTTGAGGTGGGAATATGCTCTTTTTTTGAAAGTTTGAAGGTCGTATCGGTCCGGAAATACCGCAGGCGTCAATTCGTTCCAAAGTTTGACTGTGCGAGGCAGGAAACTTCGAGAGAAACGCACAGTTGTGGACTGCCAACCATCTAAGAGATGGGCATGGATTTTTTGCCGCGTGGAACGATGGCGGAAAGAGGCGGCAGGTATAAGTCCGAACAATTCCTAGGAGCATTCCCCGTAATAAATACGATAGAAGATGCATAGCGAAGCGACATCTCTACGCAGCGCCAAGGTATCAAGCCGATTTGAAATTTCCTGGCAGTCGACGATTCGAGTCGCTCTCCGTTGAATGCGGTCCAGTGGGAGAAGTGGGAGAAGGTTCAATTCATTTTATAAATGACACTTATAGTAATATTTATTTATTGCTTACATGTACGTGTAATGATGTGAGTTACATTAAACAGTATCAGTACATGCACCCAGCAAGGGCACTGCAACATTATTAGCAGATCGCGAACGGAGCTACAAATTATAATTATTACTTTGCCATTAATTGTATAAACTCTATTTGTTATTTATTATATTATTATTAATTACTGTTTTTACAACTAAACATGGTCATAATATAATTGATACTGCGGTTATAATTGATATTTTGCTGTTCGTATATGTATTCTTTACGTATATGTATTGTGTTCTTGTTTGTTAGCTATCGTGCGCAATAAAGTGTTTCTAACTATCTAATATTTCTAATATAATCAGCACTGGGCCAGCGTGGTTGACCAAGGCCTAATCACCCTAACATAGGGTAGACTCGAGACCCTCGGTGGATACGTATAATGAACTGTGATGATGATGAATATTTCTAGCGTTTGAGTCAATTGACTCTATCGAGTCAATATTTTATGCATGGTTTAAAACTCTTAAATTCAGAAGTTGGTAAACAGGTATCCACAATATTGTATTCGTTGATCCACTCATAACAAAGTAATGAATTTTTTGGCTAATTTACATAATTAAAAAAAGAACATTATTGCTTGATAAAAAGTACCGTGTTACCTCTTATTTAGAAGTGGTTTAATTTCATTCAGAAATCTTTTGTAAGGTTCTTAATAGGTGCATTTTGTAGAGACCTACCTACTCAAACTTCTAAGCCAAGTGCAAGTGTTGTGAAACTTTCACAAAGGAAATTATCTCTAGATCTATTTACGTTAAAAGTATCGATTACCGCTTTTAAGTTCAAACACGGCACGTTTAGGTAGTGACGCGCTGGTCGATGAAATCTGGTATCACATATTTCGGTTCGGCGATTTATAAAACTGTACTTGAGGATATAATAAAAATTTACATAAAATACTATTTTTTATTATAATTATTATAAAGAAGTTTCTTATTTATAATAATAAAAAAAATTAAAATCGTTTCAGTAAATGGTTTTAAATATTCGGAATTGAGTTAAAATGAAGTGCAATAGGCTAAAATCGGCTAGATGAATGAAAAAAAAATATTGCTTTAATAGAAGCTCATTCATATAAACAGAAAGAAAAAATCGGTTATCGAATAACTGTAAAAACAACCAAGATATAAGGTATTAAAGATTTTTCTCCATCTCTTTCTAGCAAAACGGCAATTTACATGAAGTTTATATGGCCGTACTAAACAATGACGTCATGGTTGATGTCGGATCTCTCTGTCTAATCGCTTCCAAAATAACAGCTTAAAATGCTTTCATGTAAATTATATCATATATATTTTATTGAATTATTATGAATCTGCTACATATGCTAACGTATCATCATCATCTTCATTATGATCATCCTCATCATCAATTTGTATTCTTTTTCACAATCTATGTTATTACTTCTTTTAGAAGGTTCTGAGGATTATAACTTTTGATGCTTGAACTTGCCCTTCTGCGAGAAGACGAGTAGCGTAAATTAGTGATGATACAGAAGTTGATTCCCGCATGCTCTGTGTTTTGGCTAGTTTTTAACTTTGCGGTGGACCGCGCTTCTTCTCCAAGTTTTCTTCCTTAAAGATAGGAAACGAAATCGATTTTTAATAAATTTTTTATCGATTCTACAAGCTTTTGACTGCCATAACCTATATTCGTATTAATTTAAATTTTGTTAGTTTCTGATTTAAAATTATAACGATTTTTTTATCATTTTAAATCAGAAATTATTATTTTTATTTATCATATTTTGTACGTTTTCGCAGCTCAACAATCAAAGAACTAAACTTTTTTACCAAAACTTTCTTTCCTCGCTCATCGCATTATATTAACGAGTTCATTTTTTAACCGACTTCAAAAAAAGAGGAGGTTATCAATTCGGTTGAAATTAAAAAAAATATATGTTTGTTACCTAATAACTCCGTCATTTTTAAACCGATTTCCAAAATTCTTTTTGTATTTGATAGAGTATACGGCAGGGGTGGTCCCATGGTCACCAAAGTCAGGATCGAATAATGGGATCCCATAGAAAATCGAGGAAAACACTAATTTAATACCAGCTCAGCTGGTATTAAATTAGGGTTTCTTTCACTAAAAAGATTTCATTCACTAAAAAGTTAAATTATTTTTTTTTGCAAAAAATAGAACCGACTTCAAAAACACTGAAAACTTAAAAATAATCTTCTTCTATATTGAAGTCGGTGACAAATTTTAACACTTTCTAGGAGATCGTCGTTTGGCGCCGACTTCAATATAGAAGATTGTTTTTAAGTTTTCAGTGTTTTTGAAGTCGGTTCTATTTTTTGTAAAAAAAAATTTGAAATAAATAATTTATTTGAATTCGTTCCTAAAACAAAATAAGTAATTTTGCAAATGAAATAGCCAAACTACACAAAAATCGTAATAATTTATAAAGTAGCCGAAAGTAGCAAAATTATCTTTTAGTTTTGAGATGCTGATATTGCATGGCTATAAAAAAAAACTAAAGCTGAATTCACTTACGAACACAACTAAAACATAAGCTTAATTATGAGGCAAATGATTTGACTGTTAGATTACCTAAAACATACAATAAATTCTTTTCTGATATTGATTTATTTAACACATCTAAACTTAGATTTAGGACTGCAATTCACAGAGTAACAATATCTGAGAATCGGAATTGATAACCTGACATTTTTAACATTTTAATAGGTAATATTTTTTATATGTAGTAATATTTTTAATTTAATTTCTAATTTAAATTTTTATCTAATTTTTTATAAGTACTTGACATGTTTTACGTAATAAATAATTTATTCAAAATATTTTTTATATATTTTCTAAAATTCTATCTCCATGTAAACCATCCTTATGGCGAGGTTTCCCAGGATAACTTTTTGCGCATGGCAGCTTCATTATTGCAGGGTGAATAGTTGATAATTGCATGACTTTTAATGCCACTTACACGCTTTGTGTGTCCGAACTAAAACGTTACTTTTTTACACATTTTAATCATTTTTTGGAAGGCTGGAGTGGAAAATGAAGGATGTATTTTTGCAATTTTCTGGGCTATAGAATTGCACGTATATTTATTATTGTATTTTCTGCAACAAACACACACACACACACACACACACACACACACTCGCACTCACTCGCGCTCACTTACACACAGACACACCGCACGCATCATTAAATAACTATTTCATGCGATGACATTGAATTCTGTGTTGTTATTTTTAAGGTACTTGTAGTTTATAGTAGGTAGTAACTGCCTGCCATACCAAATATTGTCTTCATTGACTGTTTTCTTTGAGTTTTTATTTTACCTGTTTAAATAACTAAATTTATTCTCACAACTACCAAGTTTCTGTTTTTACTAGAAGTATAATGTGTTTCATTAATTGGCTAATGTTTGGGTAATTCTGTAAAAAAAAATATATGTATAATGTATGCTGTTGAAACAATGTTTAAATAAATAAATAAATAAATAAATAAATAAATAAATAGTAAAAAATATAGTACTTAAGTGAAATGAATATATTCATTGGTTTGATACATTTACTTTACCGTAATACCGAATTAATTATACCTTGCATACTGTCACGTTCCTGTACTTAAAGGTTCCATAGCCTAATGATGCTAATTTTCTAAAATAACTCCCAGAAACACGTTCAAAACACATGCAATTAAATTTACAATCAGTCGCACTCTCACAACTACTGATAAACGATAATTAAAATAAGAATCAGTGTAAGTTATGAGTCGAGTTGATAGTGTCAAATGAGGCATCGCGGTCCTTGGTTTATTAAAAGGCTGTAGTGGATTGTTCAAAATTGAGTTTTATTTTTTGCATTTTTTGCCACTTATGAGGGCATCTTGCCCCCGTAAGAGACGGCCAAATTACCGTTATACGTGACCCAGCCGCGGCCGGTCCAAACAAATTATCGATATTGCTGTCGATAGTTTTTCACAGCACTAAGATAAGCCGGCCCTTCACACGACCGCGTCAATATTGACACATGAGATTTTTGAGTAATTGCCTCGCCTTAAACATTGATGCGGCGTGTGTTAATGCCTTTACCTGGTACAATATTGTAATACAGAGCGGAAACTGCTGTGTATTGTACAACTCTATCTACTTAAGCCGCCTCTATATCTTCTCGAGGAGATCACCTATTTAAGATCCGATATCGAATGTGTTACATGAGTTTAACTCTCGACGTAATAACAATATTAACATTAACTCGAAACATAACCCTATGCCAGGGGTGGCAAACTTGATTAGACACCAAATTTACTGTTTACCAACGAAAACGTAGCAATTACATATTTCTTCAAATTTTAAATGATGTCGGTGGCGCTGTGGCCTCGGCACTGGACTGTGCTCCGAGTAGAATCGGGAGGCCCGGGATCGATCCTGCTCCGGACGCTCCTATGGTGAAGGAAACATCTTGAGAAAACCTGCATACACCTGCGAAGTAATTCAAAGGTGTATGTGAAGTCAACCAATCCGCACTGGGCCAGCGTGGTTTGACTAAGGCCTAACTGGTTAGGGTAGGCTCGTGCCCCTTGGTGAGGACGTATATGAGGATGCTTAAATGAAACATGGTATACGTGTAGTTCAGTATACTACTGTGTAATATTTTTTATATTTAAATAAAATTTTACGGAAAATACAATAATACAGAACTATGCGCGCACCTACTGGGGATTACGTTGGGCAGTCTGTTCTACGCATTTTATACATATGAATATCATTTTATATTTGCGACATTGCATTTTCTTTGATAATGCAAATAAGTTTAATAATTTATAAGTCAATAAAAAAAATTGTCTCGTACAGGGATCTAGCCCGCGTCATCAACATAATTATCGTGTTGACGCCTTGACCACTCTGCCACCGAGGTCTTACCAGCCCCGTCGAAATTTTTTCTTAATTTATGTATATCATATTAAAGTTATGTTTTTTGCCTTATCATGATCGAGTGTACCAATAGCCGCGACAGATCGATAATACAACTGAAATGCTCCCAGATTCACTGAAGACGATATTACTCCAGGAGCTCGCTTAATAAAAATTGTCTCTCAGCTATTAACAAATTACTGCTATTTCAAGCATACTGTTATTTTTAATTATAACTATAACGCCTGTGGTGAAACGACGGACATTCCAGGAAATAGCGTAGCGAAAAGCACAGGAAATCTGGCCGATTTGTCAGTGCTGCCGGCTGATCGCCAGAAGCACGCAAAAGCAAAGTTACGCTATTATCAGCACCACTGCGGAACACCCACAGGATCATTCGATCTGCTTTCGAGTATCATTTTACTAAATATTATATATTATTATTAGTTGTGCCCGCGAACTACGTTTCGCCAGTAATAAAATACTAATATAGCTATTAAAAATGGGGGTTCGTGGTAGAAGGGTGAAAATTTAGGGATATAAGTATTTTTGATGTCAAATCATAAAAAAATTGTCTAAAAAATAAATTCTAGAGAGGGCCACCCTTATCACGTAGGGTTATAAAAATAGCCTACGACCCATTCTTGGACCTACCAAATATATTGAATTATAGAGGTAATTATGAAGATAAATCGAAAAAATAGATCCCAGATTTAGAGGCTTCTTTTTTCCACTAACAGAGGTAATTTAAAGTTACATATATTGCGATCTAGTAGGTCATGAACTTTTCTATGAGGTAGCTGCTTTTTTTCTCGCGATTTCAGTATTGGCCCCATGTGACATTTGTTCAAAGTGTGGGGACCTCAGGTTTTGTTTCAGCTATGGAGGTTTTTCACTTTTTCAGGTTCCACTTAACTCAGTTATAAGTAAGTATAAAAAATCTATTGCATTGGTTAAAGTGACGTATTTTGAAAGAATTACGTGCAAAGGAAGTAAATGTAAAAATAAAGCAAAAATAGTTAAATACATAGCAAAATAATTTGGAATGCTCGTTCATCTAGAATAGGTACGCGCTTCATTTTCATCATACAAACAAATTAAGTACTTTATTTTTTGTATGGCATGAGAGGTTTGTAAATTAATATCTTTGAATAACTTTTTTACATTATCAGTTTTTGTAACTTGAATATGAGACACCATTAGTTACGGGCTACGGTAAACTTTCGAAGTCTTTAATGATACGCTGGCACAATACACTTCGCCAATCAAAATCAAAAATGACCAGTTTCTTTATTATTATTCGAGTATAGACTGATATATTTTCACTGCTTCGATACGCTGCAACTAAAAAAGGTAATAATTGAATCATTATCACTTTTTCTCATCTGATAGTACCTATTTCCAAGCAAGCAACTCGTTTAACAGAATGATTGTTTAAGAGCAAACAACAACGTACGGCTTCACTAACTAATTTGCTTATTCTGTAATTCGTGCTCGGCTCGAAGCCCGCAGCATTTACCACAATAAAATAACAATGTTTTAAACATCCACAAATGAAATGCTTTAAGCTTAAGTGCCCTCAACAATAAGGTAATTAGCCGTTGAGTCGTCCGTTCGCGTCGAGTACATCCACTCAAATGAGAAACGCCACTCGAAGAAAACAAAACTCGCTATTACCTACCCCCGCTTTTGTTCTATTTTTGAAAAAATATCCTCTATTCAAACGGGCCAATGGGAACGGGCGCGGCATAGTACGTTGATTGGCCGACGACCTCCCTTCGGTGCAAGTGGAAATAAAAAGTGCTCGGGTAAATGAGGCGTTCCGTCTCTTTCTGGCTCGTTGA
This sequence comes from Schoenobius gigantellus, assembly GCA_963935595.1. NCBI lineage: Eukaryota > Metazoa > Arthropoda > Insecta > Lepidoptera > Crambidae > Schoenobius > Schoenobius gigantellus. The sequence continues at coordinate 11,311,872 of OZ012563.1, read as the reverse complement.
ATGGGAGTGTTTTTGTTTCGCTCGGTTTTCGTTTTAATTGCAAGCATGAGAGGATGTGCAAGGGTTGTGGGACCTTGAGTGTTGCACGTGCAGCCTCCATGACGGAATCGGACGCATTCAGCATCGATGGGGGGCGCTTATTTAAGATTATGAGGGCCTGAGTGTATGGATTACTTATAATATGTTAACTTTCGATTGGTGATCAGTCAGTTGATCTTATCGTGTATTTGTTTCTCGAGTTTATCGTTTTGTAACGATACCATACACTTTGTATTATTAGATTCTGGAGTTTTTAATGTGCGGCCTCAGTTAAAAGTTTGAGTCAATCCCTGACTGTGAAAGCAATAATGATTTGAACCAAATTCATCAACCTCAATAGAAGCCTCGACCGGAAAAACATTTAGGAGTTTGAAGCAGTTATTTAGTACAAAATAATGACGTTCTCATGAAATTCAACAATAGGAATTGGAATAGTTTATAGTAGAGTATGTATTTACGAGAATAATACTTATTGGAATTGACGAATCTGTGGTACTTTATTATCCTAAGCAAGAACACGATAGCACATTACCAATTTGACCCTTTGATAATTCCTTTGAATGTACTGTTCACCAAATTTTGAAGCCGAAGATTACAAAGATATGGCAATAAGAAATTCCACGCCACTTTTCGGCACCGACCCTATTTTGATTTAGTCACGAGAGAGTGAGAAATCGTTGAGATCTTTCGTTTGAATTACCACTCTATTTTTAATAGCAGTTCTTTTCCTAAAAGATAATATAAATATAATTGAGCTTTATATATACCTATATAAATAATACATAATTATACTACCTCCCAAGTTCAAAAGCTTAAAAGTCAATTTTCGAGAACCACATTTTGAAAGTTGTACTTTAATTCAGTAAAACTATTTTTTACTTCAAAATACTCTTATCTATACACGGTTATTTTTTTATCACCCTGGAAAATTTTAGGGACGCTTCAGGACACATCCATTATTATATAAAAAATAAGAAAATGAAATAAACAATATAAAGGTGTTTTAAAAAAATCTTTAAAAATGCTGCGAGAGCATTGGATTTTTTTGAAAATTAATATAAAATTAAGTAAGCGAGTTATTTTTTTTATTCATATTTAAATCATTGTAATACTATGTCGTGAAGCCTCCCTAAAATTTTCCAGGGTGATAAAAAATAATTTCCTTATGATTTAGGAAAAGTTTCGATTTTGTTTCGGTAACCAAAATAAAAGTTTCTTTCTTTTAATTTAGAATTAATTGTACATGATAAACAAATAAATAGGACAAGTAACCAGGTACAAAAGGCGAGGCATATATCATGCAAAAAATGTTCCAGGCAACCTGTAGTCGAATTTTTTATGCATGAACAACTGTTGGAAATTCTATATTTTAGGATCTTAATCGGAATACTCATTTATTTGGTTCAGGTAAAAGTACTAGTTATCGTGACAATGTTAATAATTTAATATATTAAAATCTCATGTCACAATGGTGGCAATTCTGTTGGCACTAATTCGATTAAACTGAACTAAATTTAGTTTTAGTGCTGTCAAATTGCGTTTTCAGTTAAAATTTTCGAACAAAAAACATGATTTGACAGCTCTTAAACTAAATTTAGTTTAGTCTATTCCAACAAATGCCAACAGAATTGACACCAATGTTTGTGAACTTCTCCGAAACGGCTTAACCGATTTTTGAGTTTTTTTTTGTGTATATTTAGTGGGTCCGAGAATAGGTCGTAGGCTATTTTTTATACCACTAGGTGATATATTTTTATATTTTTTTCGCGCCTAAAGGCTAGTAATATATTATTTGTCAGAATATGGTTAGTATGCTGCTGCATAAATGAATATTGCGAATGTGCGAGTATTTTTGAGTACTTCGTATGTTTCCAGGCAGAGAATCTAGGTGAAGTGCACTTATCCCGATCCCGGCTGTACCTGTTAACATGGTGAAATGTACGACTTTTGAAGTAACTTCTGTGGAAGCTTTAAAATTTTATATACTGTATCATTGAAGGGTTATCTACATTATTATAGTAATGAGAAAAAAATTGTATGTAATGAATAAACTCAAAAACTACTGGACCGATTTCAAAAATTCTTTCACCATTAGAATGTATCATTATCCCTGATTAATATAGGCTACAAAATTATTTTTCCTACGGGAAAATCGACGGTCCCAAAGTAAATTATCGAAAGTCGTCATTGAAAGCCTAAACTTTCGATGAACTAGTGCGGAATCGAGTTTTATATTCGATGATTTACGACTTATATTTTTGGAACTACATTATTTTCTCTTATTATCTTTAGTGGGGTGTAAAATATAGCTCTACAGAAAACGTTACAGCTAATAAAAAAAAATTAAATTTTGAGTTTCGATGAATTACGTTGGGGCCGTCGAAATATAACATTCCCACGGGAAAACAAAACAATGCGAGCGAAGCTGCGTAAAGTAAAGCTAGTGTATTATTAAAGTAATTCATTAGAGTATAATATTTTAAATAAAAGGCTACTCACTTAATGGTGACATTTACGTTATGAAGCAACAATAATTAAAATAGGTTTTTTATTAAAGAATTAGCAAATCATAGAATAGTTTTTCAAAAGATTGTATCAAAAGTCGGTGTGTCATTGAGAGTACGATCATGTACCTACTTGTAATCGTATTTATTTTATTTATTTATTTAATTATATGTTTATTTATTAGTAACACAATTTGATTTAAACAATAAAATAACAATACCAAAATACGATATCTACCTACAGAGTACAATTAGACTAGTTTTCACGAAAGGACAGATTTAAGCTGGATTGTTGACAAATCATCTATAAATACATCACTAGGTACATTTTTTTTAATGTTTGCTTTACAGTGCTATAGAATTAGGCAATTGTTCTTGAAGCGCAGCTTGTTTAGGCTCTGCGAAACGAAAATCAATAAAAGTGTGCTTTACGCACCTGGCGATTATAATCATGAGCACTGTGAGTGCTGTTATCTGCTTCGGACCGCAGCCTAAATAGTCGCCGCCGTGCTACTCTTTAAGACATAATCTCTAGATTATGTCACTGAAATTGTGAGATAATGCGTGACTCAAGTCCCGTCTTGGCAGCCCGTGCTCCACCTGCTGGCCCGCGTAAGGCGATGATAAGCGTACATGCCTAGAAATGTAGGATTTAACTTAAAAGTGGTCATAATTATGTGGATTTAAATGTTTTTTTAAACCCTGACTTTTGAGGTATATTCCTTTTATAATGATATATTCAAGCTTTTATGAGAACTTTAGTTTTTTCCTTGTAATCAAAACTTCATAAGCTAAGAGATATTATTTTTGTCTTCAGGAACCTAGCGGTGCCCAGGCCAGTCACTGAGTCAGGAAACGCCTCAGCGGAAACCACTGCTCTCCACAAAGAGAATTGCCACAGACTAGAGTTCTTGGTTGAGCGACAGAAGCAGCTTTGTACCCTCTCCGATAAAATGATACAGGTACGACTTTAATTACATTTTAAATACAGCTATTGATAAGTTTTATGCGTGTTGGCGACTGACTTTTTGCTCGTAACGAAGTCTGATAGTAAATTAAGAAGAAATTGCTATCAATCAGAAGTATTTATTTAAATATTGTTTATGTACACAAAAATGACAGGACAGGAATAACACATAAAGAAAGACGAGTACAAAGGTGCTGCTTATTTCTAAAGAAATTTCTGCCAGCAGACCTGTGACAGGTGATTTAAATTAAATTTATCTGGTAAACACAGTGTACAAAAAACATCAAATTACTTACAATAAAAAGATACATAAATAATTACAAAGATATAAATTACAAAAAAAATAATTAAATTAACAAATAGTGAATATAAGTACATACTTTAATTGGTACAGAATGAATAGAGGTAGTGCTCCTTAACACGACGTTTAAATGAGCCAACGGAGACAGACTCGCGTATACTATACGGCAAGGCATTCCACAGTCTGACAGCTTGATTGGTGAAGGAGTGGGAGTAAAAATCTGTATTGCAGGAATGGAAACTAAGAAGCGTTTTGAGGTGGGATCTGCAAAGGACATCAGGAGGTTTTTGATATGAAAAACGTTGTTTTAAATATGAGGGTATTTTGGGATTGTGAAGGATATTAAAAAGTACACATAAAGAATCGCATATGCCACTTCAATCTATATACTACCCACTGCTGGACATGGGTCTCTCCACGGACAACAAGTAATTGGCCTACTACTTTGGGGGGAGGGGCTGGTGGCTTAGCGTGGTATGGGGTCACCAGCGGAATAGACCCTGGTAGACTAGACACCTCGCATACCAGAGTGAGCGGTCTAGTCAACTTAGCCCTCTTTTTACATATGACAGGGAAGTTCTTGGCCTTCATTTCACCTAATGGTGGGTGATGATATGGACGAAGGTGGAAATGAGCTTCACCTGGACTCCTCAAAAACTGGGGAACTGGCTATCTTACCTCTAATTATTGGAACACAATAATGCTATTAACATAGGTAAAGTAACACGGTGGTATAGCAGGTCAGGTGAGCTCAAAACTCCTTACACCAACCAAACCCAGCTGAAAAATTTCTGGCCCTAAGGGAAATCGAACCCCGGACTGAACAACATTCGATGGTGTTAACCACTAGACTACGGAGGCGGTTCAAATAGAAACAGATTCCCTCGCCCCAGAAAAGGGCTTTGTTACGAGTTTTCCAACTCTTCGAAGGGGTATGGTTGTGGTAAGCTCAACGAGATAGGGAAGAACGAGATGTATAATGAATCCGTCACCACACAGCTGGTTATCGTAATGGTTTTGAACCGTTATGGAGACGCCATAAATACTTACGTTAACTTTAGCAGGATTAGAAGGGTCTTAGGACGCTTGTGACCAGAGGCATTCAATAAGCAATGCTCATTGCCAAAGGAAAATGTTACTCAGCACAAGAGTATTGACAAAATGGGGTCGTGGGTCATTCTTGTTCTGGTAGCATAGGATTTTGGTTCATGCGCTGAGCTATGACTGCCCCACTCTCATATTCAAGCGAACACATTATGACGTTACTTGACTGCCGTCTTCTGTATGTTATGGCATACCACAATAGGTGGGAATGGAACGATTTGTCGGGATCACTTCAAGAACAGACAGCACAGGTCTAAGAGTTCAATCACAAAGGCACATGACAAGCTCTTCATGGATAACTGCTTCAAATTTACACTTACCTTGAGCAGATCCCAGACTCGACTAATGTTGGCTGTTCTGATGTTCGGTACTAGGACCATGCTAACTAGGACGGAATATTGCAAGATATGCAAGATATGTAGGGCTGGCAAGGAAGAAGGGAAAAGCGTGGAGCATCTACAATGCCGTTGTGATGCTGTAGCATGATAAAAGTTAAAGGCGAGAATAAAATACCCAAACCGAATGACTACTGGGCCATGTCACCGAAGGACATCATCAAGTTCATGGGGACGATGGATTCGGTCGTAGGTGGCGATGACTATAGAAATGCATAAGGCCTGGGGAAGCATAAGAGATCCACGGTGTGTCGAAGTGCGAAGGTTTACTGTTTGGGATGCTTCCACCTCAAGATTAGATAGGGACTTTTCTTAACAGGGACTAATTCTTTGCAACCTTTTTTTGTTTACCCGGTAGGAAATGATTTTAAATCTACACAAGAGATTGGGGCTATCTCTTTCAGTTGTTTGAGACTCCCCCGCTAATGGGGGCCTACCCACTAAAAAGTTTCCGGAGTGTTCCGTCATTCCAATCGTGGGGTGATCTGGGATCTTGTGACCCAAATCACCAGATCACGCCCGGCCAATTGGCAGTACTGGCCGGGCCAACGCCAAAGGTGGGAAACTATGCTATGCAACCTATTTTATTCCTTGTTTTTACTCATACATGGCCGTTATTTATATACTCTTCCTAATATATTTCTTGTATCGCACATAAACTACTTAATACCAAGTGTCATTCCCGTAAAGGCACCAATAAACTGGGCGTTTAACGACCCGCGCGTAATTTAAGCGCGGACGGTAACTTTATTAGAATTATTGTTGGCTCCTTTGATTTTACGCCGCCTATTAACCGACTGGGATTTTAATGAGCCATCTTCGATATGATGCTGTATTTTCACAATAACTAAAGAAATGTAGAGAAACATTCACTTAGATGAGCCGCTTACGGGGGAAGTTGCTTGTGAATTTTTTTATTTCAACGAATTGTATTTTTTTTTACAGAAAACAGGCTGTCCGCCTGGTAAATGGCCACAGTTGCCTATAGTATAGTTGTACCAGAATCTGATGGTAAATGCAGTTTTCTTCTTGTAAGATAAAATACTTACTTAAAATTATTAATAACTAGCTTCTGCCCGCGACTTCGTCTGCGTGGACTTCAGAATTGGGTCTAAAGCTTCGCTCGTTAACGACTTTTAATCTTTTCACGGGAACTATTTGAGAGATCATTAAGGAATGTAAAGTACATGTCCTTTTCCATAGCATAGGTGACATGCATACCAAATTTCAAAGCTGTCTGCCCGCAGCTTAAAAAAAAAATAGAAATCTTCTTCAACATATCAGTAAAATGTGTCCACTGCAGGCTATGGGTCTGACCAGTTTGATCCAATAACTGTCTTCTACCACGATAGCCTAGTGCTGATTGGTGGAGCCTCAGAGCTTAGTCATTGGTCGGTAGGGGGTGCCGAAGCTGGCGATGTTGGCTTAGGTCGAATCTGGCTCGGCCGACTGATAACTGGGAGATTTTACGTTTTACTCCTAGCAAGCCTATTCGCTAACTACGGTTGACATTTTTGAAAGAAACTTTATATCCATTACTAGTTTAGTGATCTTATGTGTTACGGCGACGTTCATAATAGCAGTAATGGATGTTAAGTTTCTTTCAAAAATGACAGTTCTAGTTAGCGACCGAAGTTAGAGAATAGGCCTGCTGGTCGCCCGTTTGGGGGGTAGCATTGTGGTAACTAGGTGACCCCTCCTGAGGTGCTAGTTCCAGCTCGTTGCGTGTATCATACGCACCGCTGGGCCAGTCTCCAGGGCGTGCGTTTGGGGAATGGCTAGTCCGATCCTCAGCGTGCCTCCTCTGGGGGCGGAGAAGTTACTGGAGGGTGGTGGTTTAGCCGGGTATGGGGTTTTTACCCGAGTCTAACGGTATATCCAAGGGGCGGCCTTCTCAGCTTTTCAGTCTCTTGTAGAATCGGAAAGAAATTTCCCAGCCCTAAAAAAAGGTTCTTCAGATAATTGCGTTCGGTGAATTGGCCTTCCGAATTCGACCATGCTTCCACCGGGGGCAGAGAGGTTCCGGAGAGCTGTTTAGCCAGGTAGGGGGTTATCGACTACCGAAATAGCTGCTGGTGCACCCGTGTCCAATGACATAATCAATGGGTAGTCAGCTTAGCCCCCCTTGCGAATCCGTAACCGTCCTCATATCTATGACCCAGGAGAAGAAAGGTTTTGTTAATTGTCAGATATGCCGCAGTCGTTGCTTTGACCTATCGTCTAATGTGGTGAATGACGTTTGCATGATTCGTTAATTCCATCAGTCACATCAATCGTGATTGGTGCATTTGAGACGGCTTGAAGCATTGACGGGTCTAAAGTAATATATATCAACTGTCAATCTCCGAGTTTAATAAAACAACTACCTAAAATCATCGGAAAATTAATAGAAACCACGAAAAAAGATTTTATTTTCTTATGACAATCTTCTTATCAATTCTAGTTTTTCAAAATTGTCGATAACTATTCTTAGGCGTTTCTTCAATCTCCAGTTGAAAGGTGAAAGGGTACCTAATTAAAATAACCTTTAAATCTATCAATGAGTCAACTGACACACCCCGTGATCACGGGCAAAGGCTCCAGGATATGACCATAGACCATATAGAGTACATACCATTGGAGCCGCCATAAAGGCAAAAAATTAAGTTAAAATATATTAATTAATTAATTAATTTATTCTTTATGTACATAATTTTTGTACAAAGGCGGATTTAATGCCTGAGGCATTTTCTTCCAGTTAACCTTAGGGTGATGCAGAAAAAGCAAATGCCGTAGATGTACCGAGAATGAAATAGCTGAATAAGAATATTATATAATTAATTACAATCATTTAACATAAATTTTTACTGCATAAATATTTATTTCCTAGGTATGTAGCTTACACTTGAAAATCCCTCTGCTGAGGTATCTGATTTAAAATTATATACGTTACTAGCTGACCCGGCCACGCGTTGCAATGGCTTAGTAGTTATAGTACGTTGGATCTATCGTATACTAAACTTCATAGTGTAGTTAAATGGAAGCTTATCAAAACTAGATAACCAAGTGATAGATAACGGATAAATTTACTCACACAACCATCTGTTGGAAAACTTTTGGAACTAACAAATAAATACAAACAATTGAATTCGCTTTAACAAATATTAAGGTAAATAATCGAGATAAACACAAGTTGGACCAAATTACATAAAGTAACTGAAATTTCATCCAAATCGGTTAAGTAGTTTCGGGGTTTATCCCGGACAAACACACGAGATTTTTATTATACTAGCTGTGCCGCGAACTATGTTTCGCCATAATAATTTAAAAAAAATCTGGAATGGGCCACCCTTATCACCTAGGGGTATAAAAATAGTCTACGACCTAATCTCAGACCTACTAAATATACACATGAATTTTTATAAAAATCGGTCAAGCCGTTTCGGAGGAGTTCGATAACAAATATTGTGACACGAGATTTTTATATATTAGATGTACAGCGTGCAATTGTGAAATCATTCGTGTATAAAACTGTCAATGTTTTGTCTAATCTTTTGTATGCGTTTGTGGTAATGAGATGTTCCCTCCTCTTTGTGGCAATTCTAGCCAAGTATCGAACTTATGACACATCTAGGGGCACAGACGTATAAAGGAAAGCAGACTTAACATAATTTTACTCACACATTTCGTGTGTGTGTCTTTTGTGCCGTGAATAAATGTCTTCCTTCTTTCTTCTTCTTTCTTCTTACATTTGATATAAGTAATGTATATCGTTTTTTCTTTCACTCCAAAGTGACATGATATATCGTTATTTCTGTCTTTCGGCGATACTAACGCACACATAAATATTTTCGAAGCCGTGGCAGACGCCACGTGGACGCCATGTTTAGCTTTGTTAAAATAAGAAACAAATGGCGTCCTGACATTGTGTTATAATGTTTTGTTTTGTGATTATAAATAAAAATAACTGCTAATCAGACAAGAACAATGGTAAAGCGCTGTACCCCGAAGTGTTCTAACGCATCATATAATAAAATTCCAGAAATTTTACATGACTGTGGTAAAGATGCCACGCTTTTTGAACAATACGTTTAGTCTGCTTACCTTTATACGTATATGTCTAGGGGCATGAACTCCGAGCTACCAATGCGTTAAATGTCCCTCTTTCGACCTGAACGAACTTCGACAAAACACACTTTTTTTTTACTTTACACCGTTAATTATGATTTAATTTACGAACTCCGGGCGAAATTCGGGCACAATTGGGCAATAATTTTCAATGTTCATTGCACACACCGCGATAAGTAGCACGTGATATGAATATTTAGCACAATTTATTGCAATTAAGACTGTGTGACTGGAGATATAAGAAACCCCAATAATTTACCCCAAATTATGTTGAAGATTTCAATGATAACAGTGAAACTCGAAAATTGTATTAAGGTTCTGTTTCATGTGTTTTACATGTAGGTGTATGTAATCACACTACATTATAGGATTAAGTAATGCAAGTGTAATAAATAATTTGGACAGTTGTTAAATATGAAATGAAGATGAGTATGATATTGTTTATCCCATGATATTATCTGTGAGGAGGTATAAGGGGTTCTATTAACTCTCTTCAAAATTCAAGCAAACCTACACAGAGTCAGAGCTAGACCATGATATTCTGATAGGAGATCTCTACAGTCTCCTAAACGTAGTAATAACATAGCTAACAAAGAGTATGTAATTACTACGTTTAGAAGACTGTATCAAAGTCGTATGCACGGGTACCTTTATTTTACTTTTTCTGCTGTCAAGCAGCAGGCTTGCATTGCCGTGTTCCAGTTTGAAGGGTTAAGACAGATGGTGAAATTACTGGGTACCGTGACTTGACATTTTATGTGAGAAATTGGCAACGTATCTCGTTCATCAACGTTCTCGTGAGGGTTGTAGTATTTTTTTTTCAAAGACTGTCTCCAAAAAAGGTCATCGGCTATTTTAACGCTACAGGCCCATTTGGAGACCTTTGAGGAGGGGTCAGCCACAATAGATTTGTACAGATCGCAGTGGATCGCTGAGGGTCGCTATTCGTCGCCCACGCAGCCACCCCCAAATTACAGATAGATAGACGTGTGCATATAGCGACATATATACATTTTGTTTAGGATTCTCTCAATGATTACAGGTCCTTCAAACCGGCGCCGAGCAAGCGATCGAGGAGTGCCAGTACCAGTTCCGGAACAGCAGATGGAACTGCAGCACCGTCAGCAGTCCCAATTCGACTGACATTTTCGGCGGCGTTATCAAATATAGTAAGTTGTTACAGTATAAGTAACTAATAGTAGTATGGTAGTGCCTTGATAGTGTGGCTGTGAGGAATAATATTCTTCTGTGTCACACTGGTGTGACTGTCAGGAAAAAATTCTTCTGTGTCACTGATGTGACACTGATGTAAGCACCCATTATTTCTTTTGCTTATATATTTCTTAATCGAAAAACCGCCAAATCGCTATAATGACTGCTTTTTTTTTATCAATATATGTCTGCAAATAAACAACGTCTTTTGGTTTTGGGTGTTCATGGTAAAGCTTGAGGATGTGGATGCTGTCAGTGGACTCGTGCTGGCTACGCTGGATTTGAGTTCAGTAATTCGCAAGAGAGAGCGTCGGTGGTGCTATGGACTTGGCACTGGCCTTCTATACGAAACTTTCGGATTTTGATCCTGCCATGTACCAATGTGTTTTTCGTTTTTCGAATTTCATATATGCATTTTTTATCCGACGCTCCTACGGTGAAGGAAAACATCGTGAGGCAACCTGCATACACCTGCGAAGTAATTCAAAGGTGTATGTGAAGTCACTCATCCGCACTGGGCCAGCGTGGTTTGACTAAGGCCTAATCGCCCCAATTAGTTCGGGTAGGCTCGTGCCTCTCGGTAGGGACGTATATGAGCTGTGAGGATTCAAAAATGCCTTCGGTGAGTCATGTGACGGTTAGCCACTGCCGCCACAGGTGGTTTATAAAATAGTTCAATAGTGACATGTTGATCTTATTTTTCGCTCTTGCGACCGCTCTTATTATATCATCTGTGACCACAGATACTGTAACTACAGTATGTACATGACAAGCGCTGCGCGAATTCATTTGCGAAAATGTAGCGCTTCTGTTGATGGGGTATATTTAAAACCCTAATACGCACACGGCCTTATTAATAAAATTTTTACTCCTTGGACTTTATCATCCTCGGATTAGTTAGGTACTCTGTGTTTTGATTTGTTTCCGCACATGTCGGCTGTCATATGATATGTCAAAATAAGATAAAACACGGAATAATTAAACCGAGAATGATCCAAGGAGATTATCACACCAATACTGATACTTCATCATGACAGGCATAACACAAACACACCCGTTAGGTACTGGGTTGGGGCCCCTTCAAGAAGGAAGAGATTTGGGCCTCCCAACATGCTGGCCTTGTGCGGATTAGTGGGGTTAGCAACAGAGCCCCAACCGCTGGTAGGGCGCCGTTAGCAGGTGAGGTTGACATTGGTTTCACTAGGCCTTTTAGAAACCTTGTACCTTTCCCCCCTTATACAAATAATTGATATATACTTTTTAGATTTATGCTTTTGTGCTTGAAATTCAATCGAACCAATAGTAAATAAAAAGTATTTTAAATCTTAATGCAGGTTTTAAATAATGTGTGTTTTTTATCGGTATCTTTTTAATAGCTTTTCAATTTCGTTCCCATAGAATTTTACCAATGTAATTATCTCAATTTTTGAGAAAATGGATTATTTTATATCGTCATAGACAGTATTTTGGTTTAATATACTTAAGATTATAGGTATGTACTTAAGCTTAGAAAGTGTGTGCATATACAAACTTTCACATTGATATTATTACTAGAATAGTAGGATAATATTGAATTATTATGAACGAAAGTGTGCTCAAAATCTGCAAACACAAGGTGTAAACTGTACACACCGGAACCACCCGAGTAGATCTAAATGGTTATACAAGTACTTTAGTGCTTGTGTGTACAGTGCAAATAATTACCATCACTTAATAAACTAGCTACAGGTAACGTTTTTAATGGATTTTTGTATGAAGAGTAAAGTTTTTGCCTTGATTTTTGAATTGGTAGTATAGTTTTGATTTCGCATATAACCTTTTTTAGCCGACTTCTAAAAAAGGAGGAGGTTTCTCAATTGACCGTATAGGTATATGCTTTTTTTATGTTTGTTCGCGGATAACTTCGTCGTTTATGAACCGATTTTGATGAATCTTTTTATAATCGATAGAGGATACTCCAAGATCCCATAAAAATCGAGGGAAACCCTTAAAGTTTTAGGTGTGTCCAACGTGTTTTGTGTGAATGTTACGCGATTACTCTGCCAATTGTGGACCGATTTTCAAAATTCCTTTTTTAAGTTTAAGAACAAAATACTGTATTTTAAGTAAAGACATTAACAACCAATTTTATATTAGTTACAACTTGTCTAAAACTTAGGTTTTTTATTGGTCAATTGATATAATTATTACATTCAATAAAAGCATTTTTTATTATTTATGCGAAGAATGAACATAAAAAGTTTTCTATTCTATAATTTTAATTCTTTTACACTTCTATCTTGTTAGGGGTATTTTTTAAAAGTTATGCTGTGATGCTCATTCTAAAAGTTCAGCCATAAGATTTGTGTATTCTATTGTCTCTCGTAAGGCTACTCCCGAGAAATTAAAAAAAATCAATGTCAATCACGTCATACCTAAATATAGGAGGGTTAGGTTTCAGTTGGAAAACATTGATGGAATGACTCATGTCCCTAATCCTACTTTGCCCATTTTTGGACATTTTGGGATTTTAGAGGGCAATTAATTCTGAAAGTTAAGTATTCAGCATGACTTAACTCCCAAATGGTTTGCTAATTTTATACAATTTTTTTTAATCTTGTTCATTTGCAACGAAATACGACGCCAATCGCATTTATGGTATTTGCTGGGAACAGGCTTTCCCAGTGTGGGTTGATGGGTGACGCCAATTGTAGGTATTAGGTATGTCTCTTTATAAAACAATTTGGTCCGTGCGGTGACGGATAAATAAAACTAAAGAAATCCTAGAGAACTGCGCCCAGTAGTGGGAAGTACGGGTTGAAATGATTGAAAAAAATTTAATGCTTTCAATTCCTGTTTTGTTATTAAGCTTTGAATACACAACCGTTTGAAATTATCAACCGATAAAGGCACAAGCACACATTCACACTGTCAAATCGCACTTATAATTTGAAGTGTCCACAGCGAAGTATTTGTGTCAATGGGCCTTGTTTAATATTACGATCGCGGAGATGTTAGAGTTTAATGAGGCACAATTTCAAATGAATTGCACGATAGTTATGGTTCTTAATGATTTGCTGAATGTGATGAGTTGTAAACTTGGAGCTCTTATATACCACTTTAGCAGTCTATGTACGCAACTCATTGTCAAAGCATAAAAATAAAAATCGTATGCTTTAAATGTGTAGAGTGAATTGTCATAAAGTCCAATATTCTATACGAGCGCTTTAATAGCGAGATCGAGTCATCCGAGTTCGTGGCAGAAATTCTACCCAAATATCGACACTTCTAGTTATTTGTACTTGGAGGTTGCGATATACAAAGTTGTATAAGAGTCAATGATCTTTTGGCAGTGTCGACCGGACACAGCGTACACATACTTTTATTGAGGTATTCTGTAATTGCTAATTGCTGCTCATGGACTTATAAAAATGTCCATGTTGCAGCTAACATTTGTAGAATCATTGGCCACATACGCCTCTTAACTGCGAACATTGAAACGATGACATTAGATTAGAAATATTCGTCAGTTAAAAATCTCTTCAGCGCCATCGTCGTAGATCAGAGGTCGGCAAGTAGTTTTAAGTGGGGTCCAGATAGTGTTGAAAAATTTTATCGAGGTCCAGGAAAAAAGTAATCATGATTGAGTACTTACTATTTTTTATTTGACTTTTAACGTCCTTATCTTTACATATTATAAAACAATAACCCCCGCCGCGTCTGCCTGCTGTTCGCGATAAACTCAAAAAGTACTGCACCGATTTTCAAGCGGTTTTTACCACTCGATAGCGTGATTCTCGGGTAAGTTTTTGTATTTATTTCTGTGTACATTAACGATATTTGTTGAAGATGTCGGGAAAAAATAAATTAAGGCGAAACGTAGTTCGCGGGCACAGCTAGTTATAAATATGAGTATTATTTATTGCCATAGAATTTTCAAACAAAACTAAGAAACATTTAAAATTTTGGTGTATGGATGGATGTTCAATATTTCTTTGTAGCTAGTTTTATGAATAGATTATTTATATTATGTATGTAGGTATATTTTACAATATTTGGCGGTCCGAGGTTCGACCGTCCGCGGTCCGGATACGGACCGCGGTCCGCCTGTTGCTGACCGCTGTCGTAGATACTATACAACTGTCGCCCAATTCAGCTAATAAACTACAGCCGAATCGAAACTGAACCGTTGCGGTCGACCAATCGGAGCGCTTATATTGCCTTTCAACTGCTCGATGACGTGATAATGTGGCGTTCTGATTGGTCGATCGCAACGGTTCAGTTTCGATTCGGCTGTAGCTTATTAGCTGAATTGGGCCTCTGGACAGGGTCTCCTCTAGAAAGTGGGGTTTCTCCTGTCTTGCACTACGCTGGTTCATTGCGGATTGGTGGGGAGCATAAAAGCCTCCTCCGCTGTTCCAGCTGTCCTGTTGGCGTACCGTGGAAAGTGTGGCTTAGGTTCTTTAGGGTATTATAACGGAGCTGCTTACACCCCAAAATTAAAAAATGTTCTTTTACATAAATTATTTGTGAAATTCGAGGTTAATAAGAGTGCTCATAATCATCATCATAGTTATTATCACTTCAACCATTGCTGGGCACGGGTATCTACTCGGACGAGGAGGAATTGTTTTTTTTAATACAACTACGTTGGCAAACAATCAAATTGCCCACCTGATGGTAAATAGTAACAGTCACCTATAGTACACGTGGTTCTTGTGATATTCGCAGCAAATCTTCAACCCCCGCAGAAACCACAATGTACGTTGCCAACTTGTGACAAAGATGTGTAAGATGTAAAGTTACGGTACCCAGTAATTTCATTGCCATATCTTACTCTTCAAACCGGATACTGCTAAGCAGCAGTGCTTGCATTGCGGCAGAAATAGTTAAGACGGGGGTAGTGCAGCAGTCGATCCTGGTATAGAGTCTCCCTCCGGTTACACGTGCTCCATCTCTTCGATGTGTGATTGTGCTAAACTTCCATTAGTCGACTCTTACGACCTGTATTCTACACCTGACGATTTCTTTTAATTGATATGTTAAAAAAGTCTGATGTTGCGAAAATGTATAATGTTAACTAACACTTATCTTATCTTGTAATGGAAGTTGAGCTCTAACTATTTGCTCTGAGGTCAGTTTTCTATTGACGACTCTGTAACAATACACGGAGAGAAAAAATACCCCTTGCTGGTGTTCTAGCTGGTTCTTTTCAGTACAAAGGTCTCCCACCGTAGCATTGTAAACCAAAGGCGTAGCTTTTCTGTCGTGCAAAAGTGAGTATCTTATAATCCAATTATAATAAACGATATTCTTCTAAGTCTTTCACCGCACAGAACGGAATTGATGAGCTCATCGTAAAGCAGTGCCTTAACGTTTTTTATAACAGAAATATCGTTTCAATTGCGTTGTGCAAGCTTCAAACATTGGATATTTTCTTTGATAGTTAGTTTTGGACCAATTACTTAGGAAATAAAGTTTCTATTATCACAAATATTCAGAACCATATGTTACACGATGAAAATGGATTCCAAATTGTTTTGTCTTCGCAAGATCAGAGGAAAGGTCCGTACAAGCTTAGATACGCCGTGCAAGCTAAAGATAAGTTCTTTGAAGTTGAACGTCGTAAATCTTGAAGTATTTTCAACTCAACACTGATGTTTATGAATAAGGATGTTGATCTAGTCAATGATTTTAATGTGACGCAAAAAAGAGTTAATGGAGTTTGGAGTTTTAGATTTTGCAAAAAATAATATGTTTACATAAAAAATTAGCTGATTAACTGACAAATTTTTTATTGGTAAAAATATATTTCATGATGGCACAATTGAAAATATCAAAAACATTTAGTTAACTACTTGTATAAATTAAACAGAATAAGAGGAAGAACAGATACCCTTCATATGCTTGTCAATGAAACAAAAACAATACGTTATATTAAAATTAATAGTTGTACTTGCATTAATCTGTCTCCCATCAGCTTAGCATTACAATTCAAACCTAGTTAGTTAATTAACAACTTCACTAGTTCCAAACAAAACAGATTCCGGTCAATCAACAACTTCATTTAGCAGCACAAGAAAAACATTTGTGTTAGACCTAATTCATTGTTCGAGTCTTGACATTCAGTTTCATCAGTCCATTTAGGAACATGCGGTTAAACTAAAACTCCTGTACGTCCCACGCCACTTCTTGAAGATGTATTCAAGGGAACTGTAGCTGTTTATTTTCTAATGTCGATTGGTCTCACGTGTGGTGTCGACGGAGTGGCTCACTATAACGTAAACCATCACAAACCAGCATAACATGGATCCTGCTCCTTTGCAGATCTTCTAAGGGAACGCGTGAAGGATTAATGTATTGAAGGTCTTTTTAATTGGCTGTAGATTAGTAGGACATTGAACTGATTCATAGAAGACAAAACGCCAGCTATTTTTGGGTGGTCGATTTCAGTTGCATTTGCGCCGGTGAAATAAATAGACTGTCAGTGTGTATAGCGGGCCGTCAGAATGTTTGACTTACCTAGTGCAAACATCTAAAATTATCGAGACATGATTAGAAGCCTAGCTAGAAGATTGCGTAACTAATCAGACCGTAATAGCACTGTGTTAATTGTTGGATTTTCATGTCTTTATATTCAATAGACTACTTTTAATAAAATTATGTAAGGTACTTAAAGATTCATAATAGGCATCGGCTAACTTCGTGTTTCCGAATATGACCGAAACATCTCTACAGTCTGATTTTTAATTCGACGGAATTCTGACAGATGTCATCCATAGACAAATCAGATATAAATAACCTTTTCTGCTTAGAA
Source organism: Schoenobius gigantellus (assembly GCA_963935595.1). NCBI lineage: Eukaryota > Metazoa > Arthropoda > Insecta > Lepidoptera > Crambidae > Schoenobius > Schoenobius gigantellus. The sequence goes on along the minus strand of OZ012563.1, from coordinate 11,294,447 downwards.
TTTTTTAAATATTTAATAACAAATAATATGAAGCAGAGTTAGATCAAGTAGTGACATTGTAAATAGAGTTTGTTTTGTGTACTCAATGCACACTAGCTAGAATGTTGTCAATTGTCTTTGATAAGTTATATGATTGTTTTCGATGTTTTCCGATGCCCTTTATTTATCTTGATGTACTGTTTAAGTATTAACTATTTATGGTGTGTAACAATGCACTTTTCCATAGCACTATTTAGATTAAGTAATCAAGAAACATATATATTACCATAAGTCAGTTATAAATCAGACAACTTTAACTTAGACCGTCATTTGTTATTGGTATGGTATTGTCCGTTTCTTTTTGCCTGCAGTTAATTTTCGCTTATAAAAAATTACATTCCAGAGAAAATCTTTTGAGGTACCATTATCAGACGGTTGATTCGTATGAATGTTAACTTGAGTGAATACTTCGCACGGCTTTTTGAAATTAGGTACATACATACAGACGAATATTCGCCTGTTCTTTTGTCAAAATGTCGGATAAAGTTATGCGTCTTGTGTAATTTGTGATTGCTTTTAATTTTGATTGTCAAGTACATCCATCATTGATTCATGATGAATAATCGGCTAGTATTGAAGCCACAATTAATTTGTAAGAAAAGCGTAATAATCGATTTTTTATATTAGACCTAGCAAATGATTTCATCCCACCTGATGTGCTAAGTGGAGTCCAAATGCAGAGATAGCCAGTGCAAGAGAGGCAATACATGCTACAAGAGCCACCCTCACCTTGCCGACTCAGAAAATCCTCTTCACGCCTCCTGTAAAGGACCAGATTTATAAAAACGAAGGAGCACGTGTGCCAACAGAGAGTGCCATCTTTAATTGTATGATATAGAAATGCTTAGTTCGCGTTAATTCTTAGACAATAAACTCCAATACCCGCACAGCGAGTTCGTGAAGCTGTCTTGAGTCCCGTTAGTTGTTGAAACCCGTAAGATTTAAGAGAGGGAGAATGTTAGACTACCTCTTTTACATCTTTATCATCTTTTTAACAACTAGAATGTAAGGTTTGTGTGAAAACTTTAATGCGACTCCTGTGATTTGCAGAGTCGCGTGAGGCAGCATTCGTGCATGCGCTGTCTGCGGCCGCTCTCACGCACGCGGTGGCGCGAGCGTGCAGTCGGGGCGAGCTGAACGAGTGCTCTTGCGACGCGCGCGTCAGAAAACGCACACCGCGCCACTGGCAATGGGGAGGATGTTCTGAGGTAATCTTTAACTTAAATCTGCACCAGACAAGTCATTGAACTTTTTTCACTTTTTTTATACAACTAAGTTGGCAAACAAGCAAACTGCCCACCTGATGGTAAACTAAGTGGTAACAGTCACCTATAATACATGTGGCTCCTGTGAGATTCGCAGCAAAACTGCAACCCCCACAAGAACCACAGTGTACGTTGCCAATGTGTGACATAAGATGTAAAGTCACGGTACCCAGTAATTTCATTGCCATATCTTACTCTTTAAACCGGAACACAGCAATGCCAGCACTGCCGTTTTGCGGCAAAAATAGGTTAAACGGAAATACCCAAGCAGACGATCCTACGATAATAGTCGGAACACCATGCAAACTTTACTATTCGTATCGTATAGCTTAAAACACGTAAATAAGATTGTATGGAAAGCTAATTTATCGTTTGCAAATCAGTCACTAGTTCATTAACTACTACTCTTTTTCATCTTAGGTTAAAAGGCAAAACACAAGCTGTATTTCTATGCAGATAATATGGAAATGATAATGTTATTCGTGTTTTTTTGAAGGTTCGAATAAATTTTTATTCCTACGATATTTTCTTTTTATTTCAGGATATAAGATATGGTGAAATGTATAGTCGTGATTTCATCGATTCAAAAGAAGACAAGAACACCGACGAGGGAATCATGAATTTGCACAACCATGAAGCGGGGCGAAGGGTAATGTACTGTTTTAAATTATTCGATTATAAATATTGATGACTAGCTTTCCGCTCGCGGCTTCGCCCGCGTTATTATTGTTTTCCCTTGGAAATTTATTTTTCCCGCAGGAAAAATAATGTTGTAGCCTATTTAAGCCCGAATAATAAAATTTCATTGAAAATGGAGTATATTTTAAATATCTTCTATATAAAATTGCAACCCCTATTATGCACCCTAAGGGGGTGAATTCCAATAAAACACGAAATACGTCTTCAATGAAATATTTTTAGGAGCATGAATCTCAAGTTTTATCAAAATCGTTGCTAATTTAAAGATTTTTCCATACAAACTACTTGCAACCCTTATTTCATCCCTTTAGGGTTAAAATTTTAAAAAATCTGTTCTTAGTGTCCGTCCGCATTTTGAATTGAAATAACTTAGATTTTACGTTTCTAGCATAGCAGTTGCGGCTGTGCGTGCGTCTATAGATGGGAACATCTCCTTTTATAAATATAGATTAAAGTATTGGATAATAAAATATAGCATCAGTATTTCTATACTCATGTTAATTAATTTTGATACTGATTTGTCTATCAAAATAATTTGATAATGGAAATTAGATTGAATGAATTGAATTCCATATTTCGAGATCAATAATTCGGTTATAGGCACCTAATTATTGATTTCGAAATAAGAAAGCCAAAGATGGAACTTACTACGAGTACTCTAACTAGTTTATAAGCGCTCCGAAAGTGACGCGGGAAAACTAAGTCAATTGACTTGCCTTCGCCATAGTCTGGTATAGACTCGCTCGTTTTTGACTCTTTCTCACCCTGACCGAGTGCGTGTGTCATTTTGGAATGTCGAATATTATAATATACCTTTCCACACCTTTTGATTATACAATTATCATTGTCTAGCTGGAGCCATACTTTAATGAATAAAGCATTAAACTCATCAGATGTCGCTCATGATTCGTAGGAGCGTGTCGTATTGTTTGCACTAAAGTATATTATTAAAATAAATATTACCTACATCGGACACTTCCATGAAAAAAATAAAGAATCATAGCAATTGTGTTGGTGAGCAGGCAATGTTGGCTTGAATTCCGCAGATGATGTTCGGAACCTTGTACATCCTTTAAATCAGTGGTTCTTAATCGGTGGTCCCCGGACCACTGGTGGTCCCTGGAAGCAACTAAAGTGAAATAATATTAATAATAATAATAAAAGAAAAATAATATTATAGATATAACATACAACCCTTAAATCATATTCTCTACAGGGTAAATTTTGAGGTACCGGCAACCTCGCAGGATTAGATAGCTAGCATCATTAACTACAACGTTTGTTCTACGATTTTTGATAATTCGTTAGATTTTACTTTCATACAAAAATTAATATTCATTTAATATACCTCTAGAATGTTTGTAACTCTACGCGCACAGCGCGCGAGCGTATCGTTGTCTTCCGTCGTTGTTTATAAATGAAACATAGACTTATCAATGTCACGACAGTGCAATAAAAACTTGAAAATTTATTTTTGTTCAATGTACTGAGTTATCTTAAAACTCGTTAAACAAACGTTGTAGTTAATCATGTTAGCTATCTAATCCTGCGAGGTTGCCGGTACCTCACAATTTACCCTGCATATAGGTCTAGAGTTGGTGGTCCATGGCTAGACAGATATTTGTAAAATGATCCCTCGTCATTAAAAGGCTAAGAACCACTGCTTTCGTTGTTCAAAGCATCCTGCAAATTGTGTCTTTGTGGTGGAATTCCTATTCGATCATTGATTATCTCGTCTCAATATGTCCGGCTTGCAGGCAGTCCGCAGTAGGATGCAGCGGGTGTGCAAGTGCCACGGAATGTCCGGGTCGTGCTCGGTCCGCGTGTGCTGGCGCCGCCTGCCGCAGCTCAGGGCCGTCGGGGACGCCCTCATCACCAGATACGAAGGCGCTTCGCACGTCAAGGTGAGAAAGGTAGTTATTATTTGATTTTTTCATATAGCAGCGTTGGCGAACAATCAAAATGCTAGCCATGTTAGCTTAGGACTAACCGATATTCAGTTACGGCGGCCAATCTCCACAGAGACTAGCCATCTGCGCAGGAGATATCATAGTGCACAAGTGACTGCGCAAACGCAAGTGTACTCTCTGTTCCTTCACTTGCCCAATCCGATGGGACGGTGAGCCGATACGACCAGGGCGAGATCAGGCGCAGGATCTACTGTTTAACGTGCCTTTCGAAGCACGAAGAAGCTCGAAATGTATCGTATTTTAGTCACCCATCATAGGACTATCAACAGCCAACGATGCTTTACCTTTGCAATCGTTCGCTGAACACACGCGCCAATGCGCCACCAAGCTCCTCAAGGACAAGGTTACAACGATCTTGAAACAGAGACCAAGAAAGATTTGGGCAATACTAGACAGAAGTTTTCTGCTTGATTTAATTGGTAGCAGGGATTCTGAGCACGCTTGACTAGCTCCCACCGTCTTACCTAAATTTGTCGCCATAATAACAATGTTATCCAGATAGTCAGTTCGTCAGACGTTGAGGAGTCCAGGTGAAACTTGCGTCCATCTTCGGCCTTGTCACTCAATTTCAGGTCAGATGAAGGCCAAGAGCTTCACTGTTCGGTGTAAAACAAGACACTGCTATTACAGCGTCTGTCTAAGGTTCTCATACCGATTCAAATTCTGTTTTAAACAATCATGGTACGGACAATAGCAGGTGGTTGGTTACAGTCACAATTCATCATGTCAAAATATAGTTAATACATAAGTATGGTTCTTCTAGACTTTACAAATTTTCAACCCATACAAGGCCCAAAGTGCACTACCATTGTGATAGCACCAATTGTGAAGGTGGGCACAGTGGGCAATAAAATTATTGCCTGAAAGACCTGATGTTGAGTGACAACGCCGAAGATGGACGCAAGTTTCACCTGGACTCCTCAACGTCTGACCAACTGACTATCTGGATAACATTGTTATTAGGGCGACAAATTTAGGTAAGACGGTGGGAGCTAGTCAAGCGTGCTCAGAATCCCTGCTACCAATTAAATCAAGCAGAAAACTTCTGTCTAGTATTGCCCAAATCTTTCTTGGTCTAGCAGTCTTGCTGCAAGACCGAAGAAAAAACCGACCATATTGTAGCAAAACCAAGATCAAGACTGTTTATTTTACCTCTCAACCAAACCAGAACAAAGCAATGCAAACACCGCTGCTTTGCGGCAGAAATAGTAGTCGCACAGAAAAATATTTAAAATTTATAAGTACCAGCAGGAAGGCGCTGCAGGAAATGAGTCGTGCCTATTGTTATGATTGCAGTGCCTGTTAAAAGTGAACAGTTTAAAAAAAACCTTTTTATCTAGCACTAGCTGTGCCCGCGACTTCGTTCGCGTGGATGTCCGAAAAAACAATATCGTGATGTTATAGCCTAAAGCCTTCCTCGATAAATGGACTATCCAACACAAAAATATTTTTTTAATTCAAACCAGTAGTTCTTGAGATTAGCGCGTTCAAACAAACAAACAAACAAACTCTTCAGCTTTATAATATTAGTAGGTATAGATTTCGAATTTCACACTTGGTTTCGATAAAGAATCAGTATTTCAGTATGAAAATGATTTTGCCTTACACGACTTTAGCTGATTCTTGGGCTACTGAATTTATTTTTGTTTAATTTTCTCTTTCCATTACTATGCTTAAACTAGCTTTCCGCTCGCGGCTTCGCCCGCCTTATTATTGTTTTCCCGTGGGAATTTATGTTTTCCCGTAGGAAAATAATTTTGTAGCCTATTTAAGCCCGGATAATAAATTTCATAGAAATTGGAGCAGATTTTAAATATTTACCATATAAACTTTCAACCCCTATTTTGCACCCTAAAGGGGTGAATTCCAATAAACCATGAAATACGTGTGACAAAACATAGCCGCTCATGAAATACGTGTTCAATGAAATACTTTTAAGAGCATGAATCTCAAGTTTTATCAAAATCTTTGCTAATTATAAGATTTTTCCATACAAACTTGCAACCCCTATTTCATCCATTTAGGGTTAATTTTTATTAAATCCCTTCTTAGTGTGCGTCCGCATTTTGAAGAAACAACTGTCCAAATTTCACGTTTCGGTAGAAACGTGAAATTTGGACAGTTGTTCGTAATAGTGGTTACGGCAGTTGTTCGTAATAGTGGTTACGGCAGTTGTTCGTAATAGTGGTTACGGCTGTGCGTGCGTCTATAGATGGGAACATCATTTTATATTATACCGGGTGTAACTGAACACCCCAATAACATTTTAGGGGCATATAAGTTAGATACTAAATGGACCTTCGGTGCTTGTCTGAGACCTGGAACCCCAATACTTTCAGAGTTAATTGATTTTAAACTGAAAGCAAAAACTTTGAAGTGACAACCATAATCAGCTTTTAACACAAAAGAAATTTAAACACAAAATTACACGTGACAGACGTGAGCGTAGTATTTCTCCTTCGCTTACGTAGGGCTGTCGGCACTTAATACCAAAAAATAATTTATTAGGTTTGTATAACGTGAGCGTAGTATTCCTCGTACGCTTACGTAGGGTTGTCGGCACTTAATACCAAAAAATAATTTATTTAGTTTGTATGGGAAAAAAAAGTAGGTTTGTTAGCCCTAATATTTTTCCTACAGAATCTCTACTTCTGATGGATACATACCCTTAAATGTTATTGGGGTCTTCAGTTACTCCCTGTATAGATAGTATAATATAGCAATCTACTTGATTAAATTATTTGAACTTACAAAAAATATATTACTTTCAGGTTGTAGAGAGAAAACGAGGTAAAAACATAAGAAAGTTGCGGCCTCTGCATGCCGACATGAAGAAGCCAAACAAAACTGATTTGGTGTATTTGGAAGATTCCCCAGATTATTGTGAACCAAATGAAGAGTAAGTAAACATATTATATATTATTTATAAGCCAATTTCCTCATTTCTCCTATCATTTTATGTATCTTTCTTCTGACATATTATAATTATAGTAACAGCTGAATGAAGAGTTTTAATTTTTTTTTTTATTTTTAGCTTGTTTGTTCGTTGTTATATCTGTTTGTAAATATGCCCTTACACGTATCACCTCGCATACGATCTCAGGAAGGAAGTGACTGAGAAACAGCGCTGACCGAGATCTCGGTCTCGTCAGCACAAGCTGAGACACTTCTTTTGCGTTTGAATAGTTTATATTACTTATTTAACTATTACCTGTGTTATGATTAAGTTTATAATTTTAAAGGCAATACATGATTTTTATTATTATTATTTTTCTTGCTAGACTCATGTTTCAATTATACCTCGAAAATGGATGTATTAACAAGAGTTCTAAAGACATCTAGAGAAATGTAAGTCAAATTTTAAGGGATCTACTCTTTTTATGACTCAACAAGCTGTGCCCGTGACTTCGTTCGCGTGGAATAGTAACTCTTAGCAAAAAGTAGCCTATATTATACCTTATATAATTAGCTATTTATTAGTGAAAGTCCCGTCAAAATCGGTCCAGCCGTTCCGGAGATTAGTGGAAACAAACAGACAGACAGACCATTTTTTTTTTAATTGTGTTTTTGTTATTTGTACCCGATATACATTCATACCCATTTAGTAAAAACTTGTTATTTTGACATTACAAACAGACACTTCAATTTTACTTATTTGTATAGATCATGATTTGGTCATTTTTGGGTCATTTTAATTTCGTGTTAAGATGATCTACTACATAAAATACTATTAATATGTAATAATACGTTTTCGCACAATTTTGAGAAATCTCGAATCCAATGAGAACCATTGGTAGTAGGTACCTATGGGCCGATTCGAAAGGCGAACGCATCGCGGAGTCTATACAGCAATAAGTAAAAAATATATTTACATTATTGTTATTTTGAATTAAAATAGAATTAACTAGGAATACCTACATATATGGAAAAATGAGATTTTGATTTAATTTGACATATTGACAATTTTGTATTGTTGGCATTTAAAATATTCAAGAAATTATTGACATTAATTTTATTTTGAATTAAAATAGAATTAAATAAGAGAACTTATTAACTATTTACCTGCATGCCTTATACAGACTATGGCGAAGGCAGAATATTGTTGAAACTAGTCTTAAGAATCATTGTCATCCACCCGAATCCCGAATGTATTCTTCTCAATATTCTGCAAGCCTATTCTGTAACTTCGCTTGCTAACTAGAACTGTCATATTTTAAAGGAACGTAACATCCATTACTGCTATCATGAACGCTGCCGTAACACATAAGATCACTAAACCTGTAATGGATATAAAGTGTCTTTCAAAAATGACAGTTCCAGTTACCAACCGTAGTTAGCGAATAAGCCTGCTGATTTCTGAATTTCTGAAGGTTTTATAAGATTCGGCTCCACTTTTGGAATCGAATCATTTGTATCTTCGTCTTCGGATGTACCCATCTGTCCAGAGTATGCCAACTTTGTTGTATATAGAAGATTTATGTTGAGTAAATTCAATGTTTTCACCAGGCTGGGCATTCTGGGCACTCGAGGGCGTACTTGCAACCGCACTTCTGCGGGCCTGGACGGCTGCCGGCTGCTGTGCTGCGGCCGCGGCTACCAAACTCGGGTGCGAGATCACGAGGAGAAGTGTCACTGTCGCTTCGTCTGGTGCTGCCGCGTTCTCTGCGACTTGTGCCGGTCGAAGAGAGATCATCACGTATGCAACTGATCTAAGATGCTGCTGTATACCGAATCAGCAATAGCGATACAGGATTACTTTTTAATCAGCAGTTAAATTTAGTCAACATCAGTAACATAGCCGTTTTGCGTTATAAAAGAAATGATTTTTTTCCGTTAATGATTTCTATTCATGGTTAAAAACGGAATGAGTTGACATAATGTAATATGATAGAACACGGATTAAGTAGTGAATAATGCATCAAAATTGAGTGCACAAACTGATCAGGGGCCGTTATTTTTTATATTTAGAAATGTATATTATTAGAAAAACATCACTTTAACAGCGACGGATCGTTAAAACAATCCCTTATATTCTGGATAATATTTTTTCATATTTGTCTCCTCATCAAAATGTAGTAATTTCTTCACTTTGACGGCATATAGTGTGTTTTGTAGACATAACGTTATAAGAGTGCAGTTGCGTTTTATAAAAGCAACCTAATGTTTTAGTCATGTTTGTCGTCTTATTGACTTCAAAACTTACAGTGCCCTTTTTCCGACTAATAAATTTTACTTGCAGCGGATTTCTTTCAGATTTCCTACGAATGTTTTGGTGTTTTTTCTAAAATATTGTTTCACCTTATTCACCTTATCTATCTATTAATCAAAGGTAAATTTTGATGTAGGCAATGAGAGCGTTTGCACTGGCATTGCATAGCTTGACTTTTTAATTCATTCTCAATGGTCAATTTGCAGTAGAGCATTGTTGGTAAGGTCCCGATTCCTTTTGGATCGATTTGTATGATTAATTTGAAATTTCAAAATGTTTTTGATGCTACTAGAAAGTAAACTTTATTTAAAACCGATATTTAAGAAATAATGAAAGATTACGGAGCTGGGCTTTAATTTGATTATAATGGAACATGTATGATAGCAATGGATGTATAGAACTTTCATTAGTTTGTTTTTTTTTGTAAAAGCATAGAATTACTTTGAAATCGACGACAAATATCTACAAATTAAAATAATTGATGTACAAAGGTCGACAGTCATTAAAAAAGAGAGTTAACAGCTTATTGATTTGTGCAGTTACATCAGCTTAATCTCTGCTGGACCTGCATCATTAATATGTTGAAATGTTTATCTACTTTGAAAAAAAATACATTTGGATAGGACATGTTAAAGATCTCAAAATTTGTAATATGGTAGTACCTTCATTATAATATCTTTTTAGTTAATTTAAATTAAATCGTGGCAATGTTCATTCTCTTCTTGTTCTGCGCGTAGTATCTATGTTCATTATGAGCATTTTCAGATATTTCTGATAATTGAAAATGTATGGGTTGCATTGGTTGCAATACGTCTAGGGTAATTATTTTGACTGTTAATTTCATTCTTGCCTTCTTAAGTGGTGTATTAAGATTGTTTCTTGGACTGATTTAGTGTTAGTTATTATGTATTTTCTCAAATAAGCTTTAACATATTTACAGTATTACTAACTTATTTTTGTTTTCAGATGTAAAAAATTGTAAATATCGCTTTTGTTAATATGACAATGCTTTTATAGGTTAGATATTTAAGCTTAATATAAGTTTCGTTACATAAACCTTACACAAACTTATATTTGTAGGTAATTTGTAAATAGTACTTTTTATTACTTAAATTAGTAGAATTATATTAATTTCTACCTCATGGAAATGGTTTTGATAAGCCATATTGTAATTATTTTTGGAATCATTAGATTTCTGCACTCATGTCAACGTGTTAAGTATTTGTATATACAATTTAAACGATCGCAAAATTTACTCTTAATAACTTATTTTATTAGAATGTGATAGCTTGATTCCTTGTAGTCTTCTCCTTAAAGATTTCTAATAAGCTTTCATCGTTTCATTAAATTTGGAAGGTTTTTTAATACTATATGAAACAGTTTTGTAACTGCCAATGTAAATATCATTTATTAGGTAGGATACTTTTCACCAAGTACTTTAAATTCATTTCAAATTCAAACTTTATTAAATATAGGCCTTTACTGGCACTTATTGACGTCAACACAAAGCAAAATATTCTAATTTAATGGTAGGAAACATATTTAACCTTGTAAATATATGTAATCAAGATGTGGCAAATATAATAACAAGGAAAAAGTAGACTCTGTTTCTGTTCGGTAATTGGGAGAGCCTTCTCGAGAGAGAAGAACAGGCAAAATCTCGGAAGATTATTAAATATAATTTCAATATCACTACGTATTATATTGTAATTATGATTTTCTCTTTTGCATATAATTGTCCACGATTCTAAACTGAAATATTTAAAAAACCGGTAAAATAATTGTTATGGTAATTTTTTCAAGCTTTATTCAACCTTAAAATAATAAAATGTTGATGACCTAGTTGCACCAAAATACTTACATTAGTGGGACAACTCATTCTTATGTATTGTGTTGATTTTTAATGTTGCTCTTTATGAAATCGCAAATGTTAGATTGGTGCAACTGGCCGTTATTTCTAAGATGGAATGTATGTAACCAAATCACTAATCCGTTTAATGAAAAATAGGATGAAATATAAAAATTATTGTCAGTAGTTCCACTCGGTAATTATAATATCGGAAAATATTTCTTAGTAAGTACATGGAATCTATATCGAGAGGCATTATGTAAAGTAATATATGTGACGTTAGTGTATGTAAGGATCCTTGATAACCAAAAGATAATTGTTAGCTACGTAATTGGTGTCAAAAACTACATATTGATCTAAAGTTTTGACTGTTAATACTTATGAGTTGATTGATTTTAGGCGTTTTGCTTCGAAGTCGTTCTGCAAGACAGACATTCTGCTCATAGCCGATTGTACTTACCAATTTGCAATTATAAATTAGTTCACTCGATGTAAATTTGGTAATAATAAATGTATTAGAAATTTATTTGGATTTTTATTGTATTTAGTAAATGAGGCTGTTAATTTTTCATTGGCGTTTAGGTATGTCAATAATAACAAGTGTTCTTATAATTGACTAAACTAATATTCTAGTAGCAGAATAAGACAGATTCATAAAATTTTTAAGCCTAGATTTCTAGAAAATTCAGTTGTAACTATCGGTAGCAAAGTTAGATTTTTGCTATTTTCACAATGGTGTATTTTTTTTTTCATTTATTATCCAACATCACAATGTGTATTATAATTTTTTATCTATTTAGCAGTTACTTAAGCTAGTTTGCTTATGTGTAACAGCGAGTTGTACTACAAAAGAACGCTTATATGTGTATAATTTTTCCTATGTGCTATAATAGGTATAGACCGTTAGCTATTATATTATTAATTAATATATAACTTAACAGTAAATATACATTGACGGTGTAACAAATATAACCCTTTAGTACTGTCTGGAGACAGTGAACCTACTTAAGATTTCATTACAAAATCTTCGCTTATGTAAAAATGCTCTTTTATTTTTTTGGAAGTATTTTTTCTAATTATATAATATTCTAATATATCTCTAGGTAATTGATTTAATATATCTGGAAAGATATTGTTTACGCTCGAGGATGAGCGAGTGGCAACACTGCATTGTGGTCTGTGCAGTGAGAGCCTTTTTGGCGGCCGGCCGCATGTGACATGTCAGTCGAGTCGGGTCGAAATGTCATGACATTGTTAGAGGTTATGTCCGGGCCGGAATAAAATGTAATATAAGTTAACTAACAAATTGTGTTTTGCGCGGCGCACCTAATATCGGGGTGCGAAAGCCCGCTTGGTGTTGTGCAAAAGTATTATCGTCGCGTGTGTGAGCCGTGGTGGCCTAATAGGCATTTGTAGTGCTCCGGTCTCCACCGGTGGATCCACCGCAGAACTTCAGGAGCCGCGACTTCCTTCGAGCTAGCTCAGGAAGTCCACCGGCTACATACGGAGACCAATCGGATCCAAGGTAAACATTATCCGTATCGCTTTTTGGATTCAGCAATCAAAGCATCAAGTCGGTGAATCGCCGACGTGGTGGTGTCTACCTTGGGCACCACCATCTCTTGGTAGCAGAGCGTGGTTTTTAGATTTGAGTGGTTGATTAGTATTGTACAATTAATATTGTAATCTTGTTGGTTGTCCAAACGGGCAATACATATTAATTGGTTTTGATTGCTGATTTTAAACCGACTACAATCTCATTTGTGGACCGATCTCCCTAACTAGTTGTCATTGTCATTGTATATGAAAAATTGGGGTTAAATGCCTTTTGTTGTTCTAGTTAAGTTCTAGCATTTACCTATATTTGATTTTGGTTTGTTTTTTCATATCTTTGTTTTGCCCTTGAATATTTTGTTTGTTAAGTTGTAAACTTATACTTGAATTTATTTTGTTTAAAAAATTTTGCTGCTAAATGACTTTGCTGTTGTTGTAATACACTATTTTGCTGTGTTAAGTTTTAGCATTTACATTTGATTTTGTTTTGTTTGCCTTTGAATATTATGTTTGTTAAGTTATTGACTTAATACTTGAATTTAATTTGTTTGAAAATTCTGTTGTTAAATGCCTTTGTTGTTCTAGTTAAGTTCTAGCATTTACACTTGATTTTGGTTTGTTTATATATTTTGTTCTGCCTTTGAAGTTCCTCCCGATCTGTTTTATTGTCTGCGGTTGTCGGTCTGTTTGTCTGTGTATTATTATAGTGTTTATTAATTTTGGTGCAAAATGGTCCCGCCAGTCAGCCCGCTTAGTGATGCCCGCGCGGGTGCACAAAAGATTTTGAGATGGTTTGTTAGTGCCGTCGCTTTGGTAGACCGACCAGACCGAGAACAGGCTTTGTTAATTCGGCATGAGGGAGTACCTGCTCGCTTGAAGGAATTGGAGCAGCTTTTTGTTGTTCATCAACAATATTTGCTCGACCACCCAGCCGAGGGTGCCGCTGAGTTGCGGGCAGTCGACCAATTTAATGCCGATTATGATCAATGTTTTGAACAGGCGGATGTGATTATAAACAAGGCTCAGGCAATCCTGTCCGCCCGGAGGGGTGAGTCGTGCACGCCCGGGGAGGTCAAGCCTACCCCGGCCGGCTTGCTGGGCAGACTGCCCACTTTAGACATCCCAACCTTTGATGGGAACCTGGCTTCTTGGATGGGGTTCATTAACCTCTTTGATAGCCTGGTTCACTCGAGGGACGACCTGTTCCCTAGCCAGAAATTGGCCTATTTGCTCTCTGCCTTACGTGGAGAGGCTGGTGTACTTGTCCAGCATCTACCTGTCAACGATGACAGTTATGAGATTGCAAGGGCGTTGTTGACCGCCCGGTATCAGAATGTTCGCTTGCTAGCGGACACACATGTGGCTGCCATTTTAGGGCTGCCACGAGTATCGCGGGTCTCCTCATTGAGGAAGGAGATTTTAAACCCGCTGCTAAGCGCTATTAATGCCCTCAAACGACTTGATCTACCGGAGGACCAGTGGTCCTTTATTAGGCAGCTGAGCTAAGTTTTCCTGCCAAGGCGGCAATGTCGCCCACTGTAGCTTATAATCTAGAGTTATTCCTAAAAATACTGTAGAATTGACAGCTTGAATAATTTCACCGTTAATACTAATAGAAGTGTCTACTTGTCTTACGTTGGGCATTGTAAATTTTACACATTTGTTTTCTTTGCATTGAGCAACAAGTTATTACTTGTAAACCAGTGTAGAATTTTAGCAAGAGTACCATTTATAACGTCAAGTGATTGTTTATGTCTATTACTTTTAAATATTAATGAAGTGTCATCTGCAAAAAGTACTATCTCACAATGATCTTCAACCAAGTAGGGAAGGTCATTTACATATATCAGGAACAAAAGAGGTCCTAATATTGAGCCTTGGGGAACACCCATGAGTATGGGGGCACCTGAAGAATTAAAACCATTAACAGAAAATTTTTTGAAGTCTGCCAGTGAGGTAAGAACTCAAAAGGCTAAGTGAGTTACAAGAGACACCATAATGTCCTAATTTCAATAATAAGGTCCCATGATCAACACAGTCAAAAGCCTTTGATAAATCACAAAAAATACCTATCGCATCATGTTTGTATTCCCACGCATCGAAAATATGTTTCATTAACGCAACTGCAGCATCAGTTGTACTTCTGCCCTTAGTGAAACCAAACTGTTTGTTGTGAAGTAATTTATTATCTGTAAAATGTACAACCAATTGATTAAATAATATTTTCTCAAAAATTTTACCAATTACTGGAAGTAAGGAGACAGGTCGAAAATTAGAAGGGTCACTTTTAACACCTGTTTTGAGCAAAGGTACGATTTTACTGTACTTTATTAAATCAGGAAACTCATTTGCATCGATGCATCTATTAAAAATGAAAGCTAAATTCACTGCTATAGCAGATATGATAGGTTGCAGTACATGTGTCGAGAGTCCCCAAAGTCCCCAAAAATATGAAATAGGGTTTAGGTGAAGCCAGTGAAATTTACCAGTATATAATTTTTACTCGTATATTATTCACACGAGCACTCAAAGCCAAAGAATGTTGAGAAAGGCCGGAAGAATAGAAGGTACTTCGATGTCGAAATTTCCATATTTCAGAATGATCCAGGATGGAATGATTAATGTATGTCGCACCGTATTGTCCATAGATAATCAACTACTTAAACTTTCATCACTTTTTCACGAATTGGTTCTGTTTAATGTCATAAAAAAGTTGTAGGACTATTATAATGGTAGAAACGCTGAATAGACCTAATACTACGCCGAATAAATTAAATATTATATCCTGAGACCTATCATACAAAATAATCATAGATTTTCTTTTTCATTTCATTATAGATTTTTATGACTAGAATGACAGCTCGTCGTGCGGACGTCTGCTAAACGCTTAAACAATAACTTAAGGCGCCTCTTTAGAATGGACCATCATCATCACAGCTCATAGGTATACGTCCCCACCGAGGGGTTTGAGCCTACCCTATGTTAGGGTGATTAAGCCTTAGTCAACCACGCTGGCCCAGTGCGGATTGGTCGACTTCACATACATCATTGAATTTCTTCGCAGATGTATGCAGGTTGCCTCACGATGTTTTCCTTCACCGTAGGAGCGTCAGACAAATGTACATATGAAATTCGAAACGAAAAACACATTGGTACATAGCGGGTCTCGAACCCCGACCTCCCGATTGGAAGGCAAGTGCCGAGTCCACAGCGCCACCGACGCTCCGACAATGGACCATGATGGCCCATCAAATGATCGTCCATCAATGCCGCCATTATCGAGGCGCCTCTTCACAATGGCCCATGATGGCCCATCAAATGATCGTCCATCAATGCCGCCATGATCGGGCAACTCTCCACACAATCGTGAACATTACTAACTGTTTACTGTTATGATAAGACGTCTATCAAAAATATTTTACAAAACTAAAAACCGACTTCAAAAACACTGAAAAGTTAAAAATAATATAAGAATAGGTACAAACAACATCACACGTCTATATTGAAGTCGGTGCCAAACGATGATCTCCTAGAAAGTCTTAAAATTTGTCACCGACTTCAATATAGAAGTGTGATGTTGTTTGTATGTACCTATTCTTATATTATTTTTAACTTTTCAGTGTTTTTGAAGTCGGTTTTTATTTTAATGCAATCTTTTTAGTGAAAGAAACCCGAATTTAAAAAATCGAGGAAAACGCTAATTTTAAGTAAATTAGCGTTTTCCTCGATTTTCTTGGGATCCCATCATCAGATCCTGATTTTGGTGACCTTGAAACTACCCCAGCCCCCGTAGCAAGTCCACCAAAACACGATATGATAAAGCGATTTATCGCGGTAAACTATCAAAATACGACGAAACCCTATTGTATTTTGACAGTTCACCGTGATAAATCACTTTATCATATCGTGTTTTGGTGGACGTGCTAGAGGGGCTGGAGTATACTCTATCAAATACAAAAAAAATGTAAATCGGTCCACAATTGGCGGAGTAATCGCGTAACATACACACAAAACACGTTGGACAAACCTTAAAATTTAAGGGTTTTCCTCGATTTTCATGGGATCCCATCATCAGATCCTAACTTTGGTGACCATGGGACTACCCTTGGAGTATAGTAAGTAAGTAAGTAGTAAGTAAGTAATATTTATTTGCTTGACTTATGGTACAAATGATATAATAATTGCAATTAGACCGCATATTTCACCAGAATCTGGCATGTATAAATACTCTATCGAATACAAAAATAATTTTGAAAATCGGTCCACAATTACAAAAATTTATCGTAAGCGTAATCGCGTAACATACACACCAAAAAAACATAAGCATCAAATTGAGAATCTCCTCCTTTTTTGAAGTCGGTTAAAAATGGACTTCGAAGAGATTATCGCGGCAGCGGCAATATTTTTACTTAGCTCTTATAATCATCTACTTAATGTGCGTGAAAAAAGAAACATCATATGAGTAAAATTTATTTACCGAGAAGTCTACACTGTACTCGAGACAAATACGTACTGAGTAATCGGCGATTGTGTGGACGCGTATGCCATTATGGGCCATAATTCCTTTGATGTACCGACAATTCGCCGATTGCTCACAATTACCGGCGATGATGGCCGATCATAGACAATCATGCCCTCTACACAACCGTGATTGTGTATACTTGGCCATCATGGGCCATTGTGAAGAGGCGCCTTTAGGCTAGAAGCGTTCTAGATTAGGTAGATAATAGGATGCGTCTGCTCACAAACTAGAAGACATACTTTGAGGGACGTGACGCCTCGAGGTACAAAGTATTGAACTAAAAGCAATGTTTGCTATCTCCGGTCTTTTACATGTGAGGCACTTTAAAGTATTTGTATGATATTAAACAGAACCAATTCGTGAAAAAGTGATGAAAGTTTAAGTAGTTGATTATCTATGGACAATACGGTGCGACATACATTAATCATTCCATCCTGGATCATTCTGAAATATGGAAATTTCGACATCGAAGTACCTTCTATTCTTCCGGCCTTTCTCAACATTCTTTGGCTTTGAGTGCTCGTGTGAATAATATACGAGTAAAAATTATATACTGGTAAATTTCACTGGCTTCACCTAAACCCTATTTCATATTTTTGGGGACTTTGGGGACTCTCGACACATGTACTGCAACCTATCATATCTGCTATAGCAGTGAATTTAGCTTTCATTTTTAATAGATGCATCGATGCAAATGAGTTTCCTGATTTAATAAAGTACAGTAAAATCGTACCTTTGTTCAAAACAGGTGTTAAAAGTGACCCTTCTAATTTTCGACCTGTCTCCTTACTTCCAGTAATTGGTAAAATTTTTGAGAAAATATTATTTAATCAATTGGTTGTACATTTTACAGATAATAAATTACTTCACAACAAACAGTTTGGTTTCACTAAAGGCAGAAGTACAACTGATGCTGCAGTTGCGTTAATGAAACATATTTTCGATGCGTGGGAACACAAACATGATGCGATAGGTATTTTTTGTGATTTATCAAAGGCTTTTGACTGTGTTGATCATGGGACCTTATTATTGAAATTAGGACATTATGGTGTCTCTTGTAACTCACTTAGCCTTTTGAGTTCATACCTCACTGGCAGACTTCAAAAAATTTTCTGTTAATGGTTTTAATTCTTCAGGTGCCCCCATACTCATGGGTGTTCCCCAAGGCTCAATATTAGGACCTCTTTTGTTCCTGATATATGTAAATGACCTTCCCTACTTGGTTGAAGATCATTGTGAGATAGTACTTTTTGCAGATGACACTTCATTAATATTTAAAAGTAATAGACATAAACAATCACTTGACGTTATAAATGGTACTCTTGCTAAAATTCTACACTGGTTTACAAGTAATAACTTGTTGCTCAATGCAAAGAAAACAAATGTGTAAAATTTACAATGCCCAACGTAAGACAAGTAGACACTTCTATTAGTATTAACGGTGAAATTATTCAAGCTGTCAATTCTACAGTATTTTTAGGAATAACTCTAGATTATAAGCTACAGTGGGCGACATTGCCGCCTTGGCAGGAAAACTTAGCTCAGCTGCCTATGCGGTTAGAAAGGTAAGAGAACTAACTGATGAGCAAACTGCACGATTGGTTTACTTCAGTTACTTTCATAGTATTATGTCATACGGTCTACTGTTGTGGGGCTCGGCTGCAGATATTGACACGATTTTTATACTACAGAAAAGAGCTATTCGTGCTATCTACAACCTTAGGCCCCGTGACTCACTAAGAGATCTTTTCAAACAAATTAATATATTAACAATAGCTTCTCAATATATTTATGAGAATATCATGTACATACGCAAAAACTTAAATTCATTTATAAAAAATTGTGACAAACATAATATTAATAGAAGACATAAAGATAAACTTGCTGTGCCAACACTTAGGCTCAATAAAGTCAGTAGATCATTTGTAGGTAAAAGTGTAAAAATATTTAATAAATTACCCCAGGATATTGTTGAATTGCCAATTAATAAATTCAAAACCGAAGTAAAAAAACGTTTAATGAAGAAAGGCTATTACAAGGTTAATGATTATCTTGATGATAGGAATGCATGGTCTGTCTAGTTTACTCACTCGCACGTTTTTTTTATTACTTGATGTATTGTATAGACATAATAGGTATTCATATGGTTTTATTACTTTTATTTTGTATATTTTATGTAACTTTTTGACATTCATATGTGCTCTTTATGTGCCTAAACTGAATAAATGAATTTGATTTGATTTCATTTTAAAAATCAAATTTTTGATTTGATTTTTTATAAGTCAAAATGCTTTGTATACGTCTCAGTTCAAATTCTCAACTATAGAAGCAAGTAGTCGTCTGTTGTACCCATTGATGTGTAACATCTGTTCTTTCGCTTTTTTGCAATTTGTGGGAGTGATTTCATGAAATTGGACGGTAATATAACAGGAAGCCGGGGAATCATGCGCTGTGGTAAAGAGTTGGCCGTCAGGTGATGGTGAGACGTCAGATGTTCTCAAACTCAAACTCATAAATCTTTATTCAATATAGACCTTTACAGGCACTTATTGACGTCAAAAAAAAAATTCAACCAACAATCTAATTAACCAATTATTTAATCCTTGTTTGTAGGTACACACACCCCAACCATTATTAAGATGTATGCAAATACAAGTCAAATGAAAAAAAAGTTGACTCTACACCTGTTCGGAAATTGGGAGAGCCTTCTCCAGAAGAACAGGCAAGAAACTCTTGTATTTTTTTGTCTCCTCTTTTAAATTGCCACCATTACAAATATTATATTTCACAAACATTTTTATTTTTTAAAAAATAATATAGAAATACCTATCGGAGTAAATGGAACAGTTACTCAAATGAATGACATTTATCCCATTATTACAAATTGTTAATACCCTTTCAACATTTTTTGTCAATCCCAAGCAGTTTTTTCATATAAGTTCGCAGTTCTGTCATATAATCAGACACTTTATAATATGCTTTTTTCATAAATGCACCCTTGATTGTGCCTTTAAATTTATTTAAGCTAAGTGCTTTTATATTATTCGGGATTTTATTGTAGAAACGTAGGTACACAAAGGCCTTTGAAAGAATTAATAATTTTCAGCCTAGTATTTGAGATCGCTAACATATTCTTTTGCTTAGTATTTACTGAATGAATATCACTATTACACCTTAGATCATTCTAAGTGTTACACACATCATGCGACTACCTACTGTAAGGCTCGCTATAGACAAATAAGTTAGCAAACAAGCAGGCTGCCTAGATGATGGTGAGTGGGCATAGTCTCTTAAAGCACACATGGCTATTGTATGTAAGATTTGCAAATCTACAACTACAAGGACCCCAACATTGCAAGTTGTCAACTTAAACGACATAAAATGTCAAGTCAGAAGAGTTCCCAGAAACACTGTCTATCTTACATCATCATCTTTGAGCTCCTGGAACACCGCAATACAAGCACCGTGGGTTATCGGCAGAAATAGGTAATAAGATGGGCACCTTATTACCTATTTCTGCCGTGTGAACGACTCTAGTAATGAGTCGGTCTTTAGTAAATTTTATTTATAAGACATCATGAAACAACAAAATCATATTTTCAAAACATACACATAGGTACACAAGCTTATCTTAATTACCTTTATTTGCTTATGTTTAACTGCAAAAACAATATCCTTCCATATTAATTTTTATTACTGTAAAAAATATTACAATAAATAATACATTATTTTCTTAGTTGGTTCCCAATGGGTCTCCCAGCCATGGGTATACTTTTGGACACGAATTACAAGATGACATGTAAAATGTTTCCTGAAAAAGAAAATATTGATTTGATTATGTGTGCAGTTGGCCTAGACAAAAGCAACACGCTTATTTTTTGTAGTTGTTCCATAGAACATATGTATGGAGATGACATTAGCCGCGGAAAATATAGCGTGAGGTTGTCAGGCTAATGTCATTTTCATACATTTTTTCTGTGGAACGGCTGAAGAAAAATAAGCATGTGGCTATTGTCTGAGGGGGTAGCCCCCCTAGAGAAATATACACGCTAACATTTCTGCAGTCGTTCCTCAGAAAAAATGTATGGAGATGACATTAGCTGCGGCAAAAATTGCGTGAGGTTGTCGTAAGCTAATGTCATTTCCATACAATTTTTCTGCGGAACGACTGCGGAAAAGTTAGCGTGTGGCATTTGTCTGCTTAATAGTTCACCACGCATTACAAAATGAACGCAGCAGTGACGTTACGCGAAATTTCAAATCAATGGATAGTCTCAAGTTTTTGTTTGGGTAAAAAAGAAAATAATACCCGTCCAAATTTTTTTAAATAATCTACATGACGGGTGGTGGACAGATGTTAAAACATAATTTTGCCATCATGACAATTATCGCTTCATCGAATTCATAAAACATTAAGTATATTACGTACATTTCAATAGATTATTGGAATATTAGATCATTATTTAAAAATCTAGCCAGTTATTGAGTTAGAACGATAAAAAGCTACCCTTTTTGTGAAAAAATCGTATCACTGTCATTGAAATATGCGAAATACTTAGTTAACATTACATGGTGATGTTAAGGAATTTTCACATTGCCTTCGTGGACTTGCGGTTGAGGTGTTGATCGGGAGATCCAGGGTTCCATTCCTCATTATCGCCTTAAAGTTGGACATCTAGAACTAGTGAGACTGATTCGAAATTGAAATTTTTTATACGTAAACTTTGCTTTTCACATCAAATACAAACCTCTTTGTGTGGTGCAGCTAGAGGGCCGCATACAGTAGCGGGCGAGCAAGCACGTGGTATGTGGTTCGGGCAGCCTCTTGCTCTGTAGACATCTATTGGAACAGGGTCCTTCATCCAATTGATGACTTCAACAGAATTTACCTGAAAATTGCGAATCATTGATAATAATGTATTACACAATATAACCACAGTTTAACAATGTATACAGTTAGGGAACGAACGCGTTTGCGCAGAGCTACGGCGGGGAACTCACGGGGAAGCGGGCGGCTCGGTCCGTCGCCCACAAACGCGCTGAGTTTGCGCACTCGAACGTTGAGGGTTGAATGCAAACGCCTGTGTGTGATTCGCGAGCGAGTTTACATTGATTTTTACGAAAATCCTTGATTATATTATTTATAATGGTGCGCACTTGTTGTTTTGTGTACGATAGTGAGATTATGATAATTACTAAGACATGATTTCAATTTGATTTATGATGTCTCATAGCAGTTATCATAAACTAATAATAGGATTTAGTGTGATGATAATATATAAGTATAGTTGATAGTTCTATCGTTACGTTTAGCTCTACACTACCTACAGTATTGGGTATGTTATTACTGTTTGTTCTATAGTTTGTTCTGCTAATAGAACATATAGGAAATGAGCACACTTGTTTTATCAATAGAAAAGGTATCAAATGAAAAGTTGTTCTATTAATTGAACAAGAAGGAATTAACGTGATGCAGTTTCTGCATATATTAAACGAATACGTAAAGATTAGATTTTATACAAGTTTTACAGGGAAAAAAGATTTCTTCTAGAAAAGTTGAAAGTGCCATTAATTACCATGAAATTATGGTGGCTTAAATGCAATTAATTAATAAACAAATTAGTATCGGTCAATTCATAGAGATGATAAAGTGACTTCTTGACTTTTGCTAATGTATAGATAACTGGAAGTGCATTTGTTTCAGCATAAAATATTTTTTTTTGTTCAATTTTATATTAACCTTTTGGTTGATATGTTGTTACTTAATGTTGTTAATGTAGTTGTGGTCAAACATAAATGTAAATATTCAATAATTGTGTCTAATTTTTAAATTCCATTAAATCTGATGAAAGCCGAAACAAGTATATTTAGTAAAAACTAACTCTGCTTGTTCTGTTAAATTTCACTTCATGTTCTACCATTTTAAACGGTGCTCTTAAAATAAAACATTTATAAAACTTTCCCGCTTGTTCTACGATCAGACGTTGATAAACGAATAGAACAAATGTGATTTTTTTCCCTATATGTCCTATTAGTAGAGCAAACAATAGCGTCAAAAATTATTGATAGCTGTAAAAATAAGAAACACTTCAGTTATAAATAGGTATCATTAGCTTGTTATCTAAGCACATCTTTACTTGGGGTTTTTACGTGGCCGAAACAACGATAAAACTGCCTGTGGCGCCCGCGTCGTGTTGAACCGAAGAAGTCAAAAGGTTTTTTATTAAGGTGCAAACAAACTGGGCTTATGTGATGCCACGTATGTGATGTTACGTCCATCAGAAGACATCGGTCTTAATAGAAAATGTATGAAAAATCATTATTTAGAACTACACTTAGCTTACGTGACGTCGTTAACGCCAATCACATAACGTAGCGTGGCATCACATAAGCCCAGTTTGTTTGCACCATTAGGATTCATTTCTTACCATAAAGACATCGGGCATATTGTTGATAGAGTCCAAGAATTGGATCAAGGCTTTAGCGACAGCGGGGTAGGTGCGAATGTACCACTCGTGGATGAAGAAACCGAAGGGTGCGCGGTTGCCGTTGTAGTGTCTCTCGAAGTTCTGCTTGATGAACGCAAGCCATGCGTCTGTGTTGTCTAGAGGCGGACTAGAAACAGGTTTTAGTTATTTATTTCTAGCAAGTTAAAACTTGTGAAATCATTATATGTAATTGTTTCTGATAGACCAGATAGTATAGTGGCGAACTCCTTTATTTGTTGCGCGTTGTCTGGTCATCATCATCATCATCACAGCTCATATACGTCCCCACCGAGGGGTTCGAGCCTACCCTATGTAAGGGTGATTAGGCCTTAGTCAACCACGCTGGCCCATTGGTCGATTTCACATACATCAGTGAATTTCTTCGCAGATGTATGCAGGTTGCCTCACGATGTTTTCCTTCACCGTAGGAGCGTCGGACAAATGTACATATGAAATTCGAAACGAAAAACACATTGGTACATGGCGGGTCTCGAACCCCGACCCCCCGATTGGAAGGCAAGTGCCGAGTCCACAGCGCCACCGACGTTCCCGTTGTCTGGTCATCGCACTGTAATATTTGATGTTTAGAACAATCGTATTAGAGTGCGCCACGTCTTTTGTTTTTTAGGTATTCGAATGTCAACTGCGCTAGTGTAAGCACGTATCTCTCATAGTTTACTAAAGAAAATATGCGAACAAAAGAAAATTTGAAAGTTTAACGCCAAGCTACCCATAGACGATCCTTACGCCACCCAAACAAAAAGGTTGCCAGTTATATTAATCTACAAATTATCTATAAATTAATGTGTTTCTTTTTAAGAATTTCAAAATACTCACGTACTAAAGCACGAATCGACCATAGAGCAAGGCGTGCCATTCAAATCGATCCATGAAATCATCGGAATCACCCATTTGCCAGGAATAGATGCCGTAGGGCATGGAGCTATAACACAGTCTTGTGTTGATGCATAGTCGAGGGTGTAAGGCCACAAGCCAGGCTTGACATGGGTGATAGTTGGCCAAGAGCAATCATACGTCATTCCCGCTTCAGCTAAAACTTCAAAGCTAGCGTTTCCGGGCATCTGTAGGAACGGCATTCGAATACCTGTAAAATATTGATGACATTACTATACTTTATGAGACTGCTAGTTTTGGATTCAGTGTACCTATATTTATTTTATGGCATTAAGCCTGTTCAAGATCTTAATGCCATCAAATCTCCACCAAATCCTTAGATTGGGGTGGAAATTTGGACACCATTTTGTATTTATAGTAATTAAAATAGTTTATGCATGGTAAATTACGAAATCTTGATAACTTCAGTCTTTATTATTTATTGATCAAACATTGAGTTACATTGTAGATTATAACATCAATTTGTTTTATCTGTACGTAGTGATTCGCTCTGTAAATTCCTTTTTTAATTGGTATTAAAATTCTCGTTTTCTCTCTGCTGTAATACTTTATTTTTTATTGAATTAAATTTATGTTACACTGCATACAAATCAATTAAGTATCCAGGCAAAGGCAGCCAGGCTTCTTATGCGAAAGCTAGGAGTTACATAACTTAGTGTTCTAGTTCTATATTCATTTTAGTTTCTGGTCGTATATATTTCTTGTTATCTATAATTGTATTGTATGTTTTGCGGTGGTTTATACACCGTTAAGTTGTTTTCGTTATTGACTTCATCTTTCTAAGCCTAAGTTCAGTCGAAGTGGGATAGTTGAAGCAAATTTTATTTCTCACCTTGAATAGCATCAATGGGTATATTTGCAAAGTGTGACATCATCACTCTTTGCTCACCAAACTCCTTCATCATAGTCTCCTTGGTAGCTTCAGCCCAATAGGTCAGTGGGGTTTGGTGGGTGACGGAGTGGAGTGCGATTTCGAAGCCATTCCTGTATAGCTCGTTCACCAGTTGATAGTTCGTGTATTCGTGGCACACGTAGAACGTCGCTCCAACTGGACAGCCGTTCTGGTTTTTGCGGTTGTATAGGACCGTGCGGTAGGTTTCAGTGTTGAGGACGTTGACGGCGTCGTCAAACGTCACCATTACAAACTGAAACGATCGAACAGTTAAGAGTGAATGGTGAATACTTTATGGTGAAGTGCGTGTGCTTGATTTGAGGCTTAGATGCATTAAATATTATGTCGGTTCCTTAATGAAAGCGCTCTGGCTAAAGGTAGCGGTACTGCGGTAAGCGATTTACTTGCGCCGCGCCGGTTTCACCATAGTCCATAGTAAAACGAACGAACATTACAAAAACTTCCGCTCCATTTCACTAAAAAAAAGGTTTGAGATTCGGTATCATCCAAAGTCTTCCGAATCCAATTTAGATTTATAGTGTGGACCCATTTGCGCTCTTTAGTCTTTAATCAAGTTATTTGCGAATACAGTTCATTCAAATCATTCATCACGTTAAATATAAATCCCATCAAAAACATATCGTAAATGTGAAAGTAAAAGTTCAATACATAGCATATGCGTTGTTGTTGACTTCGCTGCCAAAAGAATTGATATCTATATAGGTGCCAAGTTCAGAGTAATAATTTACAGACAATTATTTACACAATGCATTTATTTCACGAATTGAATTGGCTAGTTTTTATCAATAAATCAAATTTCAGAAATTGTTTTCAGATAAACCAACTTTCGTTCAAGTCGCATAAGTCATCGGCTATTTGATGAAAATCTATTCAGCTGTTAAAAACTCACTAACCAGCAGTATTTCTTGGTCAGCAGGGCGCACTGCGCCCAAGAAATGTTGCCGTGGGTTTGTTTACAAAGCAGTTAACCGACGCGATAGATAAAATAAAACTAAGAATTAATTCCTTTTTTCACAGAGGGCGGTATTTATATATCGGCGCTTGATTTTTGTTTTTTAAATTTAGCTTAATCATCCGTTTTTCTAACGTATCTGGAGTGATTTGTAATACTCTCTTTTGGTGATACGTAATCGTAAAACCACAAAGTCGCAGGCAATATCTAGTGCTAAAATAAAGCATAAAAAATCATGCCTATTGATATTTACATAATTTACAGTAAATTCTTTTTATTCCTTATCACGCTTAGCGAGAAACGTATGATTATTCCGATCAAGATAATAATAATGAATTTAGAATTTTCACATGACAACTTTATACGTACAAAAAAAATAGATAGCAATAAATTTTTTGATACACGCTTGTGAATTTATGATCTTTTGATTACTTACTTGTGGAGTGTCGTTAGCTTTTAGTCCACCTGGAATGCTTGCAGAGGAACATCTACAGTCCGGCAGCTTACAAGCTTTTACATCACAAACCTTTGCTAGTGGTAGCTCATCTTCAGCTACCACTACGCCTACCACTAGTAATGGAATCAACCAAGTCCACTTCATGCTGCGCGATCGTCTGTACGTACACTAAATTTCGAAATCGTATGCTAGTTTTCTTTATATAAACTTTTTCATGTTATCTCAATTTTTTGATTAAACGGTATTATTGAGATCCTAATCGCGTCGCTTTAATGCGCTTACAATTGCATTGTATCTTATCAACCCCCTTTTTTGGAAAGTTGTGGATAATTTGTATATTTTCGTTATAATGTCTCCGATGATTCAACAATAAAAGAGGAATATTTTTCTTTCCTCTGTGACTTTGTAATTTAGGTATATTATAATCAGAAACCTACATTCGTTGGGTTTTCATGTGAACTGGGCCTCATTCATGAATGTTTAAAATGGATTTAGTAGTAGCACATCAGATAGGGGAGCCCCAATATTCTATACCCCCTTCGAGGACCCAATAGTCATGGCCGCTAAGTGCGACCGTTTTCTGCTGGTGGACTGGATCTTAGAGACCATTAAAGCGGTGACGGGGACCTGGACCTTAGAACCTTGGGAAAAGTTAAGAATTCGATGGATAGAAGGGGTACCGGCATTTGGGAAGACCTCCTGACTTCTTAAAAATCTAAATCTAAAGGAAGATATCATCCCCACTAACATGGTCCAGGTGGCTAAAGAGCTAACGAGAGAAATAATGGGTTGTCTATGCGCTGTCCCGAAGGGGAAGTAAGAACCGTTGCATTAGCACTGATAAATGGAGCAAAGGAGTCTAAACTTCTACTAAGGTACATGCGCCTTTTAAAGCCCATTTTTTGCAATATTGAAATAAATAAAAAAAATTAAGTAATTTATTAAAACAAATTTTATCACAATATTAATCATTTATTTTCACATAAAATCAACATCAAAATCAATATGTTTAATAAAATTTCTTTAACAAAGCAATTGTTTTTAAAAACCTACAAAGTGGGCCTTTTTAGGTACATAGGTACTTATCATGGCCCGATATTAATAAGGTGATTTATAATGTCTATAGAAACAAAATGTATGTTTTTATGTAAAACTTAACCTAACATATGAGATCCTTAGGTAATCAGGCTGTTGCAATATTTTTTTGGTCATTAATTGTACGGTGGGCCATCTTAGGCTTAGCAAAACTTAATCTACCCACAAAACAAAAATCCTTGAACTAAATCTATAATTAATAATTTTGTGCCTCTTTTCTAACAATCACTTGAAAAAAAAAGTGAATTAAGAACAAATACTCAAAGCTCAATAAGATCTTAGTTACATTCAGGACATATAAAATCATCTAGGTCGCTCTTAGTTAGCCCAACACATTCTTCATGGTACCATAATAAACAGCTAAAGCATTGTCGCATATCTGCGACTCTTTCAGCTTTACAGGCTCGGCAATACCATTTTTCATCCTTATTTTGGCTCTCGCCGCTTCTTTTTACATTTACCTTCTTTATTTTTATGTTTTTTATCTTGGCTTTCCTGTCTCTTTTATAAATTTTGTTTCTTTGATTAATGCTTGTTTTTGGTCCCTTTCTTTTCTTCTCTTGTACAGCTTCAAATAAATCTTTGGTCACTTTTTGACCAATATAGTTAATCGCTTTTCGCCTTGGTTTATTTTTGATTGCAGCATAGTTAGGCGTTGGTATCAGTTCATGAAATGGAGACCTTTTTCTTTCTGTTTTGTTATTAGTTTGCTTTAAATTAATTAATGGCACATCGTCAGAATCATTAGAAGGATGTTCTATTTGGATGCCTCGTGTCTGATGGACTGAGCGGTGAGCATTTATTTCATCAGATGGATCCAGTATTTCTTCATCTGATTCTGATGATGTATAAATCTTACAGTTTCTAGCTGGATATTGAAAATATTTTTGCAATGTGTTAATACCAATATTTTCATCGTCTGAATCTGATCGTCTGAACCTGATGTTGAAGAACTTATTACTGGTCTTTGTGGTACGTTTTGTCTTAGCCCAGAAGTACTGGGAATTGGTGAATGAAATTGTGACGCCCTGCACATATCCATATTTGTTTCTGTAGGTTGTTCTTTAATATATTCAGCAGCAGAGTCTGAGGAGGAACTGTAGTCAACTAATTTCGTACATATGTAAGTTGGCGAGGGTTCCTGTGGCTGAAGTGTAGATGGTGGTAAAGGGATATCAGGGATATAATTTTCAACTAATAATGATGGTGATATGCAAATATTTTCTTCACAATCTGTGTTGGAGTCTGAGCTTCCTAAATCTAAATCTGCTGAACCAACAGAGCTATGAGCAGTTTCATGCGGGGTAAGCCGGTGAGTAAGGATAGATGGTGCAAAAGCTTCTTCGGGAATCGCATTTGGGTTGTAAGGATGGAGCCCAGTAGCTCTAAACCCATTCTTTATATTATCTTGAGTTACGCACTTCGGCCACACCTTAGAGAAAATTTTGTTAAATCTTACCTTCGTGAGCTTACGATCTGGATGACGATAGGCGTACAGCAATACTTCTTCATCCCAATGGTGCTCATATGACTTATTGACCGATTTGTCTAGGGGTTGTAATTCGTGGGTAGTGTTTGATGGTAAACAATATAAGACGATATTATTTTCATCTGCAGCATCCACAATTCTGGCGTCTAAATGTGAAGCAGCCCCATCAAACACTAGCAAACATTTCCCTTGTGGCTTATAATTGCCAAGATGATGTATAAAATCGACAAACAATTCTGTAGTCATGCTACCTTTTGGTGCCATTCTAACTATAGTACCATCAGGCAAATTGTCATTAAATTCCGGCCTTAGCCTTTTTCCTTTAAATAATATCATAGGCGGAACCGAATTACCTTGTGCGTTGACACACATGGCGATGGTAACATTTTCAGCATGTTCTTGTGCGATAAAATGGACCCTCTTGCTACCCTTTTGTGCAAGAACTTGTTGCTGATGATGCAAAGTTAGCCGACAGCCCTTTTCATCGACATTTAGTAATTTGACTGAACAGAAATTTGACCAAGAACTTTTGATTTCTTACTTAATTATTTTAACAAAGGTAGGTAAATAATCTTAAAAAATCATTTTTGGCGGTAATACTAGTAACTTCAACTAAAAAGCAATCAAAATGAATTATGTCCTCTATAATTTCCTAAAAAGCTAAAATTCTATAGACCTAATGAGGCCCGGGCCACTTTAGGAACCCATGAGGTGGGCCTTCATACGGACTTTACCCGGTAACAGGAACAACTTCTTTTAAATTAAAATTAACAAAGAATGTAAACAACACTTACCTTCTCCGGATAGCCAATAAATATAACTAACTCTGTATTTAAACAAAACAACCAAAACTATTTGTTTTTATTAAAAATACTAAAAAGTTTGAGGACATGAGGTTATAAATCGTCAGCCATTTGCATCGTCACTGACAAACTGTCAACGAGCGTAAAGATGGCGGCTCCCATCAGTTGATTTGTGCTTGCATTTTTGTCTATAGTACTAAACGGACATGGGCGCGAAATTTGAACTCATTTGAACTAATACAAGTATAAAATTTGGAAAGTGGGCTATCTTAGGAAGAGGGCCATCTTAGGCGCATGTACCTTAGTGGATGAGGTTCTGATGGCCCATTTGGAGCCATAATAATGGCAAGCACGCTGTCCGGGGCAAGAGAACTGGCTTAAATGAGTGATACGAATAAGATCCCCTTTATCAGAGAGAACCTATTTGAAATGCAATACAAAGACCGTAATGACAGTCACAGAAAAGATACTCGGCACACACCGATGCCCGATGGATGTAGTGTTTACCCTAAAGGAGGTGTACTGGGGCATATACATGTCCAGGGAGGCACTGAGACTCTTAATTTCCACCATGGCATCAGAAGTAGTGTCCAGAAAGCGTGACCCGCAAAGGCTATTCTTGACTTTCACCCAAGAGGAAAAGGTATGGGTACTGGAGAGAATTCCAAACTGCTGACAATACATGTGCGGAGCACAAGAAGCACGACGACTAATTGCCCAGTCCAACTTAGAAACGGATGATATCAAAAAATATAATTCACAGATGGCGTTCAAAGACCTGAATAACGCAGTGATCTAGGTGCTATTCTATACAATACCTCACTTGCAGGATAAGGCATGCATACTGAGGAATGCTCCAAAAAGTGGATGAGGGGGTACGCCGTTGATGGCGCTTCGTTTGTACGAGTACATTGTGTCGGTGTCATATTCCATAGATTGTAAACAGGACAAACTGCCTATAGTGTGTGGAATATGATACCTGGCGTGGTGACGTGTTTGGCGCGCCCCCTTGTCTTTTGTCCGAAAAATCCCTAAACAAATTGGTATTAAAAGTTTGCATAGTATAAATTTACGTATGTATGTAATGTACGGTCGGCAGCGCGTCGAGCTTTACATTTGCACTATTACCTGCTCTATTACGAGTGACACAAGGTCAATATGTAGAGTCTGACGCGTTGCCATGTATACGTTTGTATAGTATAATATGGCTGTATTTAATTTTAATTTATGTTTGTATAATATATTTAATTTATAAGTCTTATATTTACCTCTACATAGCTCTTCAGAAAGAAGAACCAATCCCTTATGCCTTATGGCATGGCGAAAGTTTTGAGATGCTACAATGAAAAAATATGAAGGTTGAGCCTTGCCTGAGTTTGCTAGGGATGGATGAATATTCAATTCAGACGAAGAACAAGGTAGACATCAAAGGGTTTGAGTGAGTATTTTTAGAAAATTGTTAGATTTTGAAC
The DNA here is from genome assembly GCA_963935595.1 of Schoenobius gigantellus. NCBI lineage: Eukaryota > Metazoa > Arthropoda > Insecta > Lepidoptera > Crambidae > Schoenobius > Schoenobius gigantellus. The sequence goes on along the minus strand of OZ012563.1, from coordinate 11,262,756 downwards.
GACTTTTTACTCACGCTCACCATTTAGTGGTTGGTAGGTCAGTTAATAGACTCTTTCTCGGTCATAAATTTTCATTATATTAGTCATAATAACGCTCGCCATTGGCCTCTCCCAAGAAGGGACTTTAGTCATCTTACAAAAAGGTGGGACTTGTGCCATCTCGCAAGAAGGAGGTCTGGGTCTATCTCCGGCCATGCAGGCACACTGCTGATTAGTGAAACGCGCTAGAGCCTCGTCCGTCAATCAGTAGAGTGCACCGAATGCCGGCAATTTGGACCTGGGTCTAGCGAGGTCGAAGTTGCTCCAGAGTGATTTATACAAAAGATTTACATCCATACAAATGACTGAAATCACTCTTTGAATTCCAACATTTTAAATATGTAGGTATCATTAAGACTATTATGAAAATTACCCTCCACCGCAATGCAGAGGGGCTAAGGGTAACGGGAAAAAATACAGTGAAGCCACCAGTATCTGAAGGAATACTGGTAAAAAGTGGAACTGAGACGAATATTGTGGGATAGCTCGAAACCAGAAGGTAGAGATGTTAATTAGTTTCAAAATCATTTCAATAAATCAAATAAATCGTATAAGTCAATTTATATGTAGATGTAGTTTTGCGTAAGCTTGTATCTTAAAGTGACTGTATAAGGGATTTAAATTTAAAAGAGTGACATGATAGTTCTTCACGTATAGCTGTATCTTAGATTGTCAAATGTATTTCGGATTTAAAGATTTAAAAGAGTGATATTTTTACAGTGAGGTGTTATTTAGAACTCTGCCTTAAAATATCTTACGTGTCTATAGGTAATTACAATAACATTTGGACCTGTCAGGGGGTAGACCCATTCTGACCACGGGCTACGGGTATAGGCTGAAAATAAGTTTACCAGCGGAAGATTCCAAGACTGTTCCACTCAAAAACAATGAATCCAGGTCACATTCACCGGAGGGAGACTCTGTACCTGGTCTGTGTCTGGTCGTGTGCATGGGTACCTGCGTCTTACCTATATGTACTTCTGCCGCAAAGCAGCAGTGCTTGCATTGCTGTGTTCCGGTTTGAAGGGTAAGATATGGCATTGAAATTACTGGGTACCGTGACTTCACATCTTAAGTCACAAGTTGGCAACGTAAACTGTTGTTCTTGTGGGGGTTGCAGTTTTGCTGCGAATCTCACAGGAGCCACATGACTGTTACCACTTACCATCAGGTGGGCAGTTTGCTTGTTTGCCAACTTAATTGCAATAAAAAAAAACATAAAGATAAGACTTAGACAATAACTAGACAATTTTACTCATTTTTAACTGACTTCAAAAAAGAAGGAGGTTGACTAAGGTCCACTATTTTTTTTATGTATGTTCACCGATCACTTGGCCATTTGTGAGCCATACTCTCGAGGTGGTCCATTGTTACCAAGTCATGATCTGATGATAGAATCCCAGGAATATAGAGGGAAAGCCTTACATTTTACAGGCACGTCTATCGTGTTTCATGTTTTTAACTGACTTTAAAAAAGGAGGAGGTTCTCAATTCGTTGCGTATATTTTTTTGTGTATATGTTACGTGATTTCTTCGCCAATTGTAAACCGATTTTCAAAATTTTTGTATTCGATAGAGTATACTCCTGGGGTGGTCCCAAAGTCACCAAAGTCAGGATCTGATGATAGGATCCCATGAAAATCGAG